>OX401930.1:3420000-4742000 GCA_947859195.1 Drymonia ruficornis | reverse complement strand
TCGAATATAGTCAAAAATTGTCAACAATAGTCAAAAATAGTCAAAAGATGGTCAAAAATATTCAAAAACAATTAACAATAGTCAACAATGTTCAAAAATAGTCAAAAATTTTCAAAAGATGGTCAAAAATATTCAAAAACAATTAACAATAGTCAACATTGGCCAAAAACAGTCTACAATAGTAAAAATAGTCAACAATGGTCAAATATAGTCAAAATTCGTCAAAAATAGTCAACATTGGCCAAAAACAGTCAACAATAGTAAAAATAGTCAACAATGTTCAAAAATAGTCACAACTAGTCAAAAATAGTCGAATATAGTCAAAAATTGTCAACAATAGTCAAAAATAGTCAAAAGATGGTCAAAAATATTCAAAAACAATTAACAATAGTCAACAATGTTCAAAAATAGTCAAAAATTTTCAAAAGATGGTCAAAAATATTCAAAAACAATTAACAATAGTCAACATTGGCCAAAAACAGTCTACAATAGTAAAAATAGTCAACAATGGTCAAATATAGTCAAAATTCGTCAAAAATAGTCAACATTGGCCAAAAACAGTCAACAATAGTAAAAATAGTCAACAATGTTCAAAAATAGTCACAACTAGTCAAAAATAGTCGAATATAGTCAAAAATTGTCAACAATAGTCAAAAATAGTCAAAAGATGGTCAAAAATAATCAAAACTAGTCAAAATAGTCAACAATGGTCAAATTTAGTCAACAATACCTAAAAATAGTTAACAATGGTCAAAGATTGACAAAAATGGTCAAAATACGTCTAGAATATTCAACAATGGTCCAAAATAGTCAGCAATAGTCAACAATAGCTAAAAATAGTCGAAATAGTCAACAATTGTCAAAAAAAATCAAAAATAGTCCAAAACGGTCAAAAACAGTAAAAAATTGTCAAAAACAGTCAAAAGTGGTCAAAAATCGTCAATAATAGTAAAAAATAGTCAATAATATTTTTGACTTATGACGTATTTTGATTATTTTTGACGAATTTTGACTATGTTTGACCAAAATTCGTCACAATTCGGCAAATATATTCAAAAACAGTCAACAATAATCAAGAATAGTCTAAATAGTCAAAAATCGGCAAAAAACAGTCAAAAATAGCCAAAAAATAGTCAAAAACGGTCATAATACGTCGAAAATAGTCAACAATGGTCAAAAATAGTCAACAATAGCTAAAAATAGTCAAAAATAGTCTTAATAGTCAACAATGGTCAAAAATAGTCAAAAATAGTCAAAAATAGTCAAAAATAGTCAAAAATAGTCAAAAATAGTCAAAAATAGTCAAAAATAGTCAAAAATAGTCAAAAATAGTCAAAAATAGTCAAAAACAGTCAAAAACAGTCAAAAACAGTCAAAAATTGTCAATAATGGTCAAAAATTATCGAAAATAGACATACATATTCAAATATAGTCAAAAATAGTCGAAATAGTCAACAATGGTCAAAAATAATCAAAAATAATCAAATATAGTCAAAAATGGTCAAAAATGGTCAAAAATAGTCAAAAATAGTCAAAAATCCTCAGAAATAGTCAAAAATAATCAAAAACAGACAAAAATAGTCAAAAATAGTCAAAAACAGACAAATATATTCAAATATAGTCAAAAATAGTCACAAATAGTCAGAAATAGTCAAAAATAGTAAAAAAAAAGTCAAAAAAAGTCAGAAAAGGTAAAAAAAAGACAAAATAGTCAAAAATAGTCGAAATAGTCAACAATGGTCAAATATAGTCAAAAATAGTCAAAAGAATGTCAAAAATAATCAAAAATAGACAAATATATTCGAAAATAGTAAAAAATAGTCGAAATAGTCAACAACGGTCATAATACGTCGAAAATAGTCAACAATGGTCAAAAATAGTCAACAATAGCTAAAAATAGTCAAAAATAGTCGTAATAGTCAACAATGGTCAAAAATAATCAAAAATAGTCAAAATAGTCAAAAATAGTCAAAAATAGTCAAAAACAGTCAAAAATAGTCAATAATGGTCAAAAATTATCAAAAATAGACAAACATATTCAAATATAGTCAAAAATAGTCGAAATAGTCAACAATGGTCAAAAATAATCAAATATAGTCAAAAACAGTCAAAAATGGTCAAAAATAGTCAAAAATCCTCAGAAATAGTCAAAAATAGTCAAAAATAATCAAAAACAGACAAAAATAGTCAAAAATAGTCAAAAACAGACAAATATATTCAAATATAGTCAAAAATAGTCACAAATAGTCAGAAATAGTCAAAAATAGTAAAAAAATAGTCAAAATTAATCAAAAATCCTCAGAAATAGTCAAAAATAATCAAATATATTCAAATATAGTCAAAAATAGTCACAAATAGTCAGAAATAGTAAAAAGAATGTCAAAAATAATCAAAAATAGACAAATATATTCGAAAATAATCAAAAATAGTCAAAAGAATGTCAAAAATAATCAAAAATAGACAAATATATTCGAAAATAGTAAAAAATAGTCGAAATAGTCAACAACGGTCATAATACGTCGAAAATAGTCAACAATGGTCAAAAATAGTCAACAATAGCTAAATATAGTCAAAAATAGTCGTAATAGTCAACAATGGTCAAAAATAATCAAAAATAGTCAAAATAGTCAAAATAGTCAAAAATAGTCAAAAACAGTCAAAAATTGTCAATAATGGTCAAAAATTATCAAAAATAGACAAACATTCAAATATAGTCAAAAATAGTCGAAATAGTCAACAATGGTCAAAAATAATCAAAAATAATCAAATATAGTCAAAAACAGTCAAAAATGGTCAAAAATAGTCAAAAATAGTCAAAAACCCTCAGAAATAGTCAAAAATAATCAAAAACAGACAAAAATAGTCTAAAATAGTCAAAAACAGACAAATATATTCAAATATAGTCAAAAATAGTCAAAAATAGTCAGAAATAGTCAAAAATAGTAAAAAAAAAAGTCAAAAAAGTCAGAAAAGGTAAAAAAAAGTCAAAATAGTCAAAAATAGTCGAAATAGTCAACAATGGTCAAATACAGTCAAAAATAGTCAAAAGAATGTCAAAAATAATCAAAAATAGACAAATATATTCGAAAATAGTAAAAAATAGTCGAAATAGTCAACAACGGTCATAATACGTCGAAAATAGTCAACAATGGTCAAAAATAGTCAACAATAGCTAAAAATAGTCAAAAATAGTCGTAATAGTCAACAATGGTCAAAAATAATCAAAAATAGTCAAAATAGTCAAAAATAGTCAAAAACAGTCAAAAATAGTCAATAATGGTCAAAAATTATCAAAAATAGACAAACATATTCAAATATAGTCGAAATAGTCAACAATGGTCAAAAATAATCAAAAATAATCAAATATAGTCAAAAACAGTCAAAAATGGTCAAAAATAGTCAAAAATCCTCAGAAATAGTCAAAAATAGTCAAAAATAATCAAAAACAGACAAAAATAGTCAAAAACAGACAAATATATTCAAATATAGTCAAAAATAGTCACAAATAGTCAGAAATAGTCAAAAATAGTAAAAAAATAGTCAAAATTAGTCAAAAATCCTCAGAAATAGTCAAAAATAATCAAATATATTCAAATATAGTCAAAAATAGTCACAAATAGTCAGAAATAGTAAAAAGAATGTCAAAAATAATCAAAAATAGACAAATATATTCGAAAATAATCAAAAATAGTCAAAAGAATGTCAAAAATAATCAAAAATTGACAAATATATTCGAAAATAGTAAAAAATAGTCGAAATAGTCAACAACGGTCATAATACGTCGAAAATAGTCAACAATGGTCAAAAATAGTCAACAATAGCTAAAAATAGTCAAAAATAGTCGTAATAGTCAACAATGGTCAAAAATAATCAAAAATAGTCAAAATAGTCAAAAATAGTCAAAAACAGTCAAAAATTGTCAATAATGGTCAAAAATTATCAAAAATAGACAAACATATTCAAATATAGTCAAAAATAGTCGAAATAGTCAACAATGGTCAAAAATAATCAAATATAGTCAAAAACAGTCAAAAATGGTCAAAAATAGTCAAAAATAGTCAAAAATCCTCAGAAATAGTCAAAAACAGACAAATATATTCAAATATAGTCAAAAATAGTCACAAATAGTCAGAAATAGTCAAAAATAGTAAAAAAAAAAAAGTCTAAAAAGTCAGAAAAGGTAAAAAAAAGTCAAAATAGTCAAAAATAGTCGAAATAGTCAACAATGGTCAAATACAGTCAAAAATAGTCAAAAGAATGTCAAAAATAATCAAAAATAGACAAATATATTCGAAAATAGTAAAAAATAGTCGAAATAGTCAACAACGGTCATAATACGTCGAAAATAGTCAACAATGGTCAAAAATAGTCAACAATAGCTAAAAATAGTCAAAAATAGTCGTAATAGTCAACAATGGTCAAAAATAATCAAAAATAGTCAAAATAGTCAAAAATAGTCAAAAACAGTCAAAAATAGTCAATAATGGTCAAAAATTATCAAAGATAGACAAACATATTCAAATATAGTCAAAAATAGTCGAAATAGTCAACAATGGTCAAAAATAATCAAAAATAATCAAAAATAATTAAATATAGTCAAAAACAGTCAAAAATGGTCAAAAATAGTCAAAAATCCTCAGAAATAGTCAAAAATAATCAAAAACAGACAAAAATAGTCAAAAATAGTCAAAAACAGACAAATATATTCAAATATAGTCAAAAATAGTCACAAATAGTCAGAAATAGTCAAAAATAGTAAAAAAATAGTCAAAATTAGTCAAAAATCCTCAGAAATAGTCAAAAATAATCAAATATATTCAAATATAGTCACAAATAGTCAGAAATAGTCAAAAATAGTAAAAAGAATGTCAAGAATAATCAAAAATAGACAAATATATTCGAAAATAGTCAGAAATAGTCAAAAGAATGTCAAAAATATTCAAAAATAGACAAATATATTCGAAAATAGTAAAAAATAGTCTAAATAGTCAACAACGGTCATAATACGTCGAAAATAGTCAACAATGGTCAAAAATAGTCAACAATAGCTAAAAATAGTCAAAAATAGTCTTAATAGTCAACAATGGTCAAAAATAATCAAAAATAGTCAAAATAGTCAAAAATAGTCAAAAACAGTCAAAAACAGTCAAAAACAGTCAAAAACAGTCAAAAACAGTCAAAAACAGTCAAAAACAGTCAAAAATTGTCAATAATGGTCAAAAATTATCAAAAATAGACAAACATATTCAAATATAGTCAAACATAGTCGAAATAGTCAACAATGGTCAAAAATAATCAAATATAGTCAAAAACAGTCAAAAATGGTCAAAAATAGTCAAAAATAGTCAAAAATCCTCAGAAATAATCAAAAATAATCAAAAACAGACAAAAATAGTCAAAAATAGTCAAAACAGACAAATATATTCAAATATAGTAAAAAATAGTCACAAATAGTCAGAAATAGTCAAAAATAGTCAGAAAAGGTAAAAAAATGTCAAAATAGTCAAAAATAGTCGAAATAGTCAACAATGGTCAAATACAGTCAAAAATAGTCAAAAGAATGTCAAAAATAATCAAAAATAGACAAATATATTCGAAAATAGTAAAAAATAGTCGAAATAGTCAACAACGGTCATAATACGTCGAAAATAGTCAACAATGGTCAAAAATAGTCAACAATAGCTAAAAATAGTCAAAATTAGTCATAATAGTCAACAATGGTCAAAAATAATCAAAAATAGTCAAAATAGTCAAAAACAGTCAAAAATTGTCAATAATGGTCAAAAATTATCAAAAATAGACAAACATATTCAAATATAGTCAAAAATAGTCGAAATAGTCAACAATGGTCAAAAATTATCAAAAATAATCAAATATAGTCAAAAACAGTCAAAAATGGTCAAAAATAGTCAAAAATAGTCAAAAATCCTCAGAAATAGTCAAAAATAATCAAAAACAGACAAAAATAGTCAAAAACAGACAAATATATTCAAATATAGTCAAAAATATTCACAAATAGTCAGAAATAGTCAAAAATAGTAAAAAAAAAAGTCAAAAAAGTCAGAAAAGGTAAAAAAAAGTCAAAATAGTCAAAAATAGTCGAAATAGTCAACAATGGTCAAATTTAGTCAAAAGAATGTCAAAAATAATAAAAAATAGACAAATATATTCGAAAATAGTAAAAAATAGTCGAAATAGTCAACAACGGTCATAATACGTCGAAAATAGTCAACAATGGTCAAAAATAGTCAACAATAGCTAAAAATAGTCAAAAATAGTCGTAATAGTCAACAATGGTCAAAAATAATCAAAAATAGTCAAAATAGTCAAAAACAGACAAATATATTCAAATATAGTCAACAATAGTCACAAATAGTCAGAAATAGTCAAAAATAGTAAAAAAAAAGTCAAAAAAAGTCAGAAAAGGTAAAAAAAAGTCAAAATAGTCAAAAATAGTCGAAATAGTCAACAATGGTCAAATATAGTCAAAAGAATGTCAAAAATAATCAAAAATAGACAAATATATTCGAAAATAGTAAAAAATAGTCGTAATAGTCAACAACGGTCATAATACGTCGAAAATAGTCAACAATGGTCAAAAATAGTCAACAATAGCTAAAAATAGTCAAAAATAGTCGTAATAGTCAACAATGGTCAAAAATAATCAAAAATAGTCAAAATAGTCAAAAATAGTCAAAAACAGTCAAAAATTGTCAATAATGGTCAAAAATTATCAAAAATAGAAAAATATATTCGAAAATAGTCCAAAATAGTCGAAATAGTTAACAACGGTCAAAAATAGAAAAAAATAGTCAAGAATGGTCAATAGTGGTCAACAATAGTTGAGAATAGTCGTGCATAGTCAACTAGAGTCAAGAATGGTTACAAAGGGCTAAAATAAAAAAGAGCTCCAAGCCTTTTTAGAAAGAGCTTCAAAATAAAGGCTTTATTTCCGAGAGCCTCCTCTTCGCCTCGAAGACTCGGGGCTGAATTAGTTCTTTAGCCTTCGAGGTTTCTTAAAAAGGCTCGAGCCCTAAAAATGAGCCTAAAGAACTCGAGTCTTTTGCAACACAAGTTAGGTCAGCTTAGAACAGTGACCACAACCAAAGACCAGAGCCAAAAACCCGTTACAGTTATTTTAAAAACCACATGGCTCTGGTCCGTGACCTTGGGATAAAAGGTCATTCAAGGTCAAGGTCAAGGTCAAATGTTAAGTTCATTCGAGGTCAAATGACATTCGATAACAAAGTCTACTTGAGGTCAAAGGTCATTCGGGGTTAAAGGTCAAATGTCATTCGAATTCAAAGTCGACTCGTGTCCTTCTCCCCACCCTCCTACTCAAACCTAAACCTAGACCTAAACCTAATAGCGCCCCTAAGGATATACATTGACCCTCGCGGTGAAATTATTTAAACCCTAAATACACGAGTTCCTTATGTTCCGATTACTTTTTAACCGACTTCAAAAAAGGAGGGGGTTCTATGTTCGGCTGTATGTATGTATGTATGTATGTTCACTGATTTCTCCGACATTTATGAACCGATTTGAAAAATTATTTTGCTGTTCGGTAGATCGTAGCTCCAAGTTGGTCTCATACAAAAATAATTCCTAGAATCAACCCCTAAGGGGGTAATTTTGGGGGGTGAAGGTCGTCTGAAAAAAAAATCTTGTCCTAATGACTTGAAATTTAATGTATATATATTTTGCATAAAAATAATGAAACTCATGTTTCAGGATTTTGGAAAAATCGCCCCCCAATGGGGTAAAACGACGTGTTAAGTTTGTATGGAGAGTTACCGTTTATCTCTGACGTTTATGAACCAATTTTTCTTTTTAAACTGTTATTTGGTAGATGACTAAGTCGTTTTAGTCCCGTAAAAAAATCATTTCAGAAATCAACCCCCAAAGGGGGAAACTAGAGGTAGAAGTACGGTAGAAAAATATATTTGTGTCCGATTGACTTGAAACATAGTATGTATACTCCATATAATAAATTAAGAAATTTTTATTTTGGAATCTTGTAAAAGTCACCGCCCAAAGGGGTAATATGGGGTGATAAAGTTTGTATGACGCCACTAAAAATCATGGAATAAAATTATTTTTATAAAAAAATAAAAACAGACTTCAAAAAAATCTGAAGCACTAAAAAGCCTGAAATAATATTTCTATTACCTCCACTGCCTACCCCTTCGGGAAAATCAGGCGTGATGATGTGTTATCGAGTATTTGGAGTCAGTGCCAATCTTGGTATGCCGAGTCTACCTACTATAAAAGTAAGAAGATAGATTGGCACTGACCCCAAATACTCGATAACACATCATCACGCCTGATTTTCCCGAAGGAGTAGGCAGTGGTGGTAATAGAAATATTATTTCAGGCTTTTTAGTGCTCCAGGTTTATGGGACCAACTTGGAGCTACGATCTACCTACCGAACAGCAAAATAATTTTTCAAATCGGTTCATAAATGCCGGAGAAATCGGTGAACATACATACAGTCGAACATAGAACCTCCTCCTTTTTTGGAGTCGGTTAAAAAGGAATATTAAGTAAGGTACCTTCATATTCAAATGTTAGCATACCCTGTGATTATACATTTATTTACCTTATTTAATTGTTTATAAATACACTCCAAAGTATTATGTACGCGTCTGTACTCATTACAACGCTGTCAGTTGAAATAGGATGGCTTGAAGTACGGAGCGTTCGCTTGTTTCTATACATTCCAATTCCGTCAGTTAACCACCGAAAGCGCTTCATGATGGTTATTTATTAATAATATTTAACCGACTTCATTTAATTATAAGGTTTACAGAGCTGATTGGTACACGTATATTTGAAGTAGGGCACTAATTTTTGTATATTAATAAAAGTAATCGGAACATAAGAAACTAGTGTATTTAGGGTTTAAGTAATTTCACCGCGAGATAGCAATAAATCGTAATAAATCGTAAATTCCTTGGAGTAGGCTTACAATCATTATAGAAATGCTTAGGATCAATAAGAAATACAAGCTAGCACCAACATTTGGTTTCTAGGTTTCCCAGTTTAAGAGCTAGGAGCTATTTTAGTTATTTAGGAAAAATCTTATAACACCCGAACCTTTCTGATATATTGAAATATGAAACTGTCACAAATGGGCACAAATTAACACTTATGTGTATTGAGATACAGGAATTCGCAAAACGTTACGCCAGCAAGATTTGAAATAACTCTGAAACCTTGGGGGGCACAAATTTAAAATTTTCGGCACAATTACACGACATGGAGCACTAATTATCTGAATTATTCAGATTTTGATTGGACCAGCAGGAAAAAACCACACTGCTGCGGTAACGTTACGGCAGCAAGATCATAGGTATATTCGTGAATTCCGATTCCCTAGTTAACCAACTAGTTAGCCATTTAACCAATTATTGCTCTAGTAAGACTGACGAGACAAATGGACACTAATGAAAGGGTTTGGACTTTTTGTTGTATTTAGTGCCTTATGTAGTATGCAGTCACTCGGACCGAATGCATCTTCCTGCCATTCGTAGGCGTAGGCGTAAAACCGAAAATTTTAAATTTGTGCCTATAGCTGTTTTGGAGTTATTAAGGTAGTATTAGTAAGGTTACTCGAGGTCAAAGGTCATGCGGGATTAAAGGGCATTCGAGGTCAAAGTCGACCCGTGACATTTTCGCCACCCTTATACTCAAACCTAAGAATAAACCTAAACCAAAACATAAACCTAAACCTAATAGCGCCCCTAAGGATATACACTGACCCAAAATTCAAATAACTTTATTGCGTTAATTGTGGTAATAGTTCCTGTGGCTAATGTTATTTTTTATTATTAGATTGAAATTTTAAATTTTTGCATGCTTGAAGCTGTATATGGTGAAACAACTTAAAATGCAACATCTTCTATAAACCCATATTACGCAAATAAAGAATTGAATTGAATTGACGTCGCGCAAAGATAGTCCTTTACACAAAGCTTCTAAAAACGTGACACTGCCGTAATAAAATTAGGAACTCAAACTTCGATCACATTAGCAAAATAGTCCGGCTGCAATCGTAAAATAATATCCGCAGTGTTAATTTGTGCCCATTTGTGACAGTTTCATATTTCAATATATCAGAAAAGTTCGGGTGTTATAAGATTTTTCCTAAATAACTAAAATAGCTCCTAGCTCTTAAACTGGGAAACCTAGAAACCAAATGTTAGTGCTAGCTTGTATTTCTTATTGATCCTAAGCATTTCTATGATGATTGTAAGCCTACTCCAAGGAATTTACGATTTATTACGATTTATTGCTATCTCGCGGTGAAATTACTTAAACCCTAAATACACTAGTTTCTTATGTTCCGATTACTTTTATTAATATACAAAAATTAGTGCCCTACTTCAAATATACGTGTACCAATCAGCTCTGTAAACCTTATAATTAAATGAAGTCGGTTAAATATTATTAATAAATAACCATCATGAAGCGCTTTCGGTGGTTAACTGACGGAATTGGAATGTATAGAAACAAGCGAATGCTCCGTACTTCAAGCCATCCTATTTCAACTGACAGCGTTGTAATGAGTACAGACGCGTACATAATACTTTGGAGTGTATTTATAAACAATTAAATGAGGTAAATAAATGTATAATCACAGGGTATGCTAACATTTGAATATGAAGGTACCTTACTTAATATTCCTTTTTAACCGACTCCAAAAAAGGAGGAGGTTCTATGTTCGACTGTATGTATGTTCACCGATTTCTCCGGCATTTATGAACCGATTTGAAAAATTATTTTGCTGTTCGGTAGATCGTAGCTCCAAGTTGGTCCCATAAACCTGGAGCACTAAAAAGCCTGAAATAATATTTCTATTACCACCACTGCCTACCCCTTCGGGAAAATCAGGCGTGATGATGTGTTATCGAGTATTTGGGGTCAGTGCCAATCTATCTTCTTACTTTTATAGTAGGTAGACTCGGCAAACCAAGATTGGCACTGACTCCAAATACTCGATAACACATAATCACGCCTGATTTTCCCGAAGGGGTAGGCAGTGGTGGTAATAGAAATATTATTTCAGGCTTTTTAGTGATTCAGATTTTTTTGAAGTCTGTTTTTATTTTTTTATAAAAATAATTTTATTCCATGATTTTTAGTGGCGCCATACAAACTTTATCACCCCAAATTACCCCTTTGGGCGGTGACTTTTACAAGATTCCAAAATAAAAATTTCTTAATTTATTATATGGAGTATACATCATACTCATACTCATACTCATACTCATCATACATACTATGTTTCAAGTCAATCGGACACAAATATATTTTTCCAAAGATAGTCCTTTACACAAAGCTTCTAAAAACGTGACACTGCCGTAATAAAATTAGGAACTCAAACTTCGATCACATTAGCAAAATAGTCCGGCTGCAATCGTAAAATAATATCAGCAACAAAACAAAATCACATAGCAACATTGACCAGAGTAAATTGAGGGTAGGCAGAAAACTTCGTCCACTCTTCAATCCAAATAGCAATATCACGCACACCCGCACTTTCTCTGTCAATGTTATAGCATGTACCGCGTGTACCCTCTCTATAGAACACGGGTACCAAATAAACATGGTTCGACTCACCGGATTCTGCTCCATGCAAACCTGCGACCACCATCGCCGTCCCGATGCCGCTCTGCGCCGTTGACTGCCACACCGTCTGTCGATACTCGCGTCGTCGCAGCCATCCGCTTTCACGTAGCACCGTATCACCACACAAAACACTTTTAACACTTCACACACAATAATTCAAACGTCCGTTTCGACTTAGCGAATCGCATAATGTCTACTGTGCACCGCCATTTTTTCATTGTCATTGTTCAAACACGTGGCACTTTTAATTTTTAAAATCAACGATAATTAGCACTACGACTTGGAAACTGAAGAAACTGCCATCATTTAAATTTCTACGCGATCATCAACGGTTTTAGCCATCGTTCGATCTCACTTTTGATGTCGAAGAAAGAATGATGGGGCCGTCGTTTTTTCGGATTGTGGGCATTCAGTGGGTATAAAGATGACTAATAAGATATTGAAATGGCACGATGACAGTTTCCAATCGCGCGACTCGACTGCTCGGCGGTGCAAAGCGTACTGTGCTCTCCGCCGATGCCGGTCTATGCAAGTGGACTCTGTCCAAACGCCTACAGATGGCGCTTGCGTCCCATTTCGATCGTTTCAATACTTTTTAAAAGTCGCTGTGCCGACATATATATAAAGGGAAAACTTATATTTTAACCATTAGTGATCATTATAATAGCTTTTACATAAATAGTTGAATAAAAATATCGTAAAACTACATTTTTTACCAATTATTTAACTTTTAAGCGACAGTGGCGCCATCTAGTCGCATATGTGTAAACGAACATTTTCAAAGAAGAATTTCAATAAAATTTATACGGTGTTTGGTACGGAACCCTCTATGTGCGAGTCCGACACGCACTTGGCCGGTTTTTTTATGTCGGAACGCATTGACATAATGTCATAAGTAACATGGCTCGGAAAAAGACAATTTTCGTCTACCTGCCTTACTAACATACTACCTACTAACTACTAGGAAATCAGTTATTTCTTTAGTATTTACTAAGACGCATTTATAATATCATAATCAAAATTTGGACAAAACAAAAGTTTGGTTTCGGTCTACTACCAAACTGAAGATGAAAACTGAAATGCAAATAAAATCCCTATTTCTTTCAGCGGTGCAGTATTTTTTCGGGAGCTAGACGAAATAAATTAAATCCCCTTTAGGTATAAATCGTTCAACGAGACATTATCTGATGTCTGAATGTATGTAACATACCGTTTTTGTGAAACTTTTTTTATTTATTTAAGACTTTTGATATCCAACTTTGGATGTTTTTATTTGGAAGATTTAGTTACAAATGTCATTAACTGTTCATTTGACTATATTTATAGTAAGTATAAATATGTTTTTCTATTAAACTTTACGTTTTATTTTTTTAATAAATAAATATTGACAGACCTATACACCAGCTGTATGGTCGAAAACCAGGCAACGCTTGTTTGTACGATATGGCTATGGTACAATATACTAGGGGCGATCCCAGTGGCCTAAAAGACCATTTCCATAATTTGCCTCTGGCGGGAATCGAACCCGCAACCACCCGATGCAGAGAGCCGAGCGGCCTACGCTCGAACTGTGGTGTTCTTCTATTGTGTGGGGTCCTCTCTTCTATTTGTGGTTTTAATAAAATCCTTCATGTATTTCAATATAGTTTTATTTTCTTAGTTTCTTGTACATTTCGTGCACACGCCATCTTATATTATTGTGTTAACCAAAAACAGTATCCTCTCTGGGGGGGAATCTAGTGTCATTTTGTATCTGTCAGCTGTCAATGTCATATACCATTGACGGCTGACAGATGTCACTTTCACGTTCACTACATCTTCCCTCTTTCCCGGTAAACAAAAAAAAAACAAATTAAAAACAAAAGAAAAGATCCTCTAACCATACATCTATGCACTTAACATAAACACCCTACTTATATTTAATTAATCTTAAAATTACACAACCTGAGTACCTTCTAATATGCTAATTAGGTAACTGGAAGTAGGTAATCACAATTTTACAAAATTTTGTATTTACTGCACATTCAATCCGCCCTAAGTACACCAGATTATTGAGAACGAATATGATAAGAAGTTCTTGTATAGGTAACCCCATTATTATCTTTTACATCATATGATCTGTAATTATTGTCCTTAACAATTTGACCTGGAAACCACTTTGTAGAATTTGCTTCTTTCTTAAACCATACATTGTGACCTATTTTAAAGATACTCTTAAATCTAACATTCTTATTATAATTCCTTACATTCCTTTCTTTTGTTTTATCAAATTCACTTCACTATCAACATTTTGCTAGTAATTTTTTTTGCTATTTGTACTCCGCGTTCAGCCATTCCATTGGACTGGGGATATCGGGGACTGGAATATGTGAATTTAAAACCCCATTCTAACGCAAAATTTTTACACTGTAATGAATCAAAAGGGACATGATCTGCTACCACCTCTGATGGTATACCAAAATATGCAAATACTTCAATTAATGCACTTATTATACTTTGTGATGATTTGCTTGGAATAACTTTTATTTCAAGCCATTTTGACATGTAATCAAATATTACTAAATAACTCTTTTTATGAAAATCCATAATGTCTATTCCTATTTTAGAAAATGGCAATGACGGAACTTCATGTGTTAAAAGGGGCTCTTTTATGTTATTGTTTTGATATTTTTGGCATATATTACATTTTTTAACATAATTTTCAATCTGTGTATTAATTTGTGGCCAGTAGTATAATGTTCTAGCTATTTGTTTCATTTTTGTAATCCCTATATGGCCTTCATGTAGTTTATTCATTATTGTATCCCTTAATGACTTCGGAATTACAAGTCTATGATTCATAAAAATTAATTGTTGATCTAACGACATGTCTTGCTTAAATTTATAATAGTATTTTAAATTTTCAGGCACTTTTTTATATCTGGCCAACCATTTTTAATCATCTCTGTTATTTTAATTAGTTCTTCATCTTTTGATGTTTCTAATATCAATTGAAGCCTTTGACTATCTGTGCATTGTAAGTGTGTAGCAAGGCCAATACAGTGAATTACTTCATACATATATGACTGATCTTCTTCTGTTTCATTCAGAAAAGATCTTGATAACAAATCAGCAATATGCATCAATCTACCTTTTAAATACTTGAACTGAATATCATATTTTAATAATTTTAATTTAAGTCTCTGCAAGCGAACTGAAGGAAACTCATGTACCCCTCTTTTTAATAAAGTCTCTAGAGGTTTATGGTCATTTAGTACTGTACATTTTCTACCGTATATATAATAATGGAACTTTTTTGTTGCCCAAACTACACTCAATAACTCTTTTTCAATTTGTGAGAAATTTTTTTCTGCACTTGTAAGGCTTCTCGAGGCATAAGTTACTGGTTTGTTACCTTGCATGAGACAACAACCTAAACCATCTTTACTAGCATCACATTGTATGGTTACCGGTAAAGAACTATTAAAGTTTTGTAAAACAGGTGCACTACTAATGCACTTCTTAATGTTACAAAATGCGTTTTCATGAACATCCGTCCATAACCACATTACATCTTTTTTTAAAAGTGATTGTAATGGTGACGCTAAGTCAGCCAACTTACAAATAAATTTTCTTAAATAATTAACCATACCTAAGAACATTTGCAATTCTTTCCTGTTTTTTGGATTCTTAATATTTAATATAGCCTTCACTCGGTCAGGATCAATCCTCATACCCTCCTTAGAAAAAATATGTCCAAAATACTTGACTTCCTTAAGTTTAAATTGAAATTTTCTTTTATTGAATCTGACATTATGTTTATCGGCCCGCTCAAACACTTGTTTTAATATTTTATCATGCTCCTCTTCATTATCAGCACAAATTAATAGATCATCGCAGTAAATCACCACACCAGGGATGTCTCCAAATGCCTTTTCACTGTATTTTTGAAATATTTCTGGAGCTACTGACAAACCAAATGGTAATCGACGAAATTTATAACATCCAAGTGGACTACTAAACGTACAAAGGTCTGTAGAATTATCCGATAACCTTATATTATAGAAGCCATCGGATAAATCCACCACCGAAAACACTGATTTATTGTTTAATTTAGCAATTATTTCTTCTAAGGTGGGAATGAGATGATACTCTCTGAGATGATACATTGTTTAATTCTTTTGGATCCAGACAAAGTCTCAAATTACCATCAATCTTTTCAATAATAACTAAGTTACTTACAAAAGATTTGGGGTGATCTACTTTCTCAATAATCTGTTGTTCCTCTAAACTCCTGAGCTTAGCTGCCAGACGATCCATTAGAGCATGAGGGACTCGTCGAGGAGGTTTTACTACAGCCTGGGCTCCCGACTGAATGTGCAGTTCCAGAGGCTTATCAAATTCACCAACACCCTGGAAAAGTTTATTATATTGATTAATAATTAAATCTTTCTCTTTAATATTTATGCTGTTAATGTTATTTTTACAAGTGTTACTACTAATATTAATATTACTCAACAATTTTAACTCTATTAATGAATTTAATCCTAAAATAGGCCTAACTTGCTCTTTAATAATTATAAATTCAGTCTTACATTTTTCATTATCATGGTTTTAAACTACTAACATCTTTTTTCCCAATGGTTTTATTTTAGTACCCCCAAATGCTTCTAATAATATTGTTGTCTCAGACCAGTCAGGATTATCATCATCGACAACATTTTTTAAATCTTTTAATGATAGAACATTTACTTGAGCACCCGTGTCACACTTGAAGTTAACTCTCTTATCTTCCACTCTTAATATTAACATCCATTCAGAGTTATTAATATTATTATTCCCTATGGAATGACACACTTTTAATAGTCACAAATCATGAACTAAATTATTATCATTCGGAACGGAGTTCATTTTCTCATCCGATGTATTAACCTCAACGCAATTAATGTTTTTATTTCTACAACCATATGCAAAATGATTCAATTTATGACATTTACTACAAGTTTTACCAAAAGCTGGACACTGTCGAGGGCCATGCTCTCTATTACATTTAAGACAATGATAATAGTTTTTGTTAAAATAATTCTTATTGGCTTTTTGTTCATTATTAATATTATTATTATTGTACTTAGCTTCTTTCGGAACAACATTCTGTGGCCGATGCTTTGCCACAGTGTCTATTGCCACCGTTGCCTCCTGTTGTTTCTGAATGGTCTTGACATGCTCCCCGGACAACTCCTTGGCTCTGCACAAGTTCACTGCTTTGTCGAGTGAAAGGTCTCCCACTTCCAAGAGTTTCCGCTGTAGCTGCCTGTCTCTAATGCCCATTACTATTCTATCTCTGAGCATCCGATCTTCTAAATCCTTAAAATTGCAATTTTTCACCAACTTTCTTATGTCCGAGTAAAAACTGTCAAAATGTTCTCCATCTTCCTGCTGTCTCGTATTAAAGGTAAACGTACTTATCATCTCATTCTGCTTTGGTTCGAAATAATCATCAAATAACTTCAACACCTGGTCATATTTTTGATTTTCTTCACTTCTGTTCAGGACATTGAGATATAAGTCTTGCGCTTCTTGGCCAATGCAATTCAACAAAATGGCCGCCTTCCGATGATCCGACAATCTGTCGAAACCCGCCGCCGAGAGAAAAAATTTGAATTGTTGCTTAAATTTCTTCCACTTCGGTAATAAATCTTCAACGGTCTCCATTGACAACGCTGCCGGCATTTTATATTCGACGTTAGTAGCCATGACTTCAGGTGCTTGGGGTGCTTCGCTTGCGTTCAACGATGCCTTTTCTTCCATATCCTGTTATCAAATTTGTATGCGTAGTTTTCCCGATTGCGCCATGTGGTGTTCTTCTATTGTGTGGGGTCCTCTCTTCTATTTGTGGTTTTAATAAAATCCTTCATGTATTTCAATATAGTTTTATTTTCTTAGTTTCTTGTACATTTCGTGCACACGCCATCTTATATTATTGTGTTAACCAAAAACAGTATCCTCTCTGGGGGGGAATCTAGTGTCATTTTGTATCTGTCAGCTGTCAATGTCATATACCATTGACGGCTGACAGATGTCACTTTCACGTTCACTACACGAACCCCTGCACCAAGCGGTCGCCATAGAATTGGTGGAATATATTTTTCACAGTTTCTATTCGGCACTTAGTAGCTTATCTCTACTATTTATGAATTTAATTAGAATCTATTACACTCAACATAGGCCCCTTTCGAAATTCTTTAAATAACAGTGAAAACTGCATTAAAATCCGGTGCGTAGTTTAGCAGTATACGCAGACAAACGGACAGACAGACGTGGATAGCGAATAGATAGATAAGTATGTGTATTTTATACCCCAGTGTTACGTAATATACACCTCCACCACACTAGCAAATAACATGGTTAAAAATATATTTTATTGTAACAAATTCAAACTAGGTATTTTTGCTATAGGATTGTGGTGGTAAAAAACCGCAAGGCCCGCCTGATGTTAAGCAGTTACCGTAGCCTATAGATGCTTGTAATACCAAAGGCATTGCTCGCACATTGCCGACCTGAAGGGGAGTGGAATGGAGGGAGGACAAGGGGGGTTGGGCTTTAGGCTCTCTCACTCATCGTACGAAATGCAGCTGTACTAGCTGCTTTACGCCGATCTTCTGTGAGGCGGTGGTACTACCCCGGTCGAACCAGCCCGTAAATGAGTTGCAGTCAATTGCCTACAGCTTGGCTCTACCACCTTAGGTATTTTCATTTAACTGCAATTTTTTTTTAAATCTAAATGCTTTTCTCTCTAAATGCAAAATGATAGAGCCGATATTCAGTCTCTAACTTTATTGCTGAACTCTACTCTCGCGAAAATATATTAACTTTTTGCTAATGGATATTAGATAGAGCTGGCTTTTCTGACTTTACACTTTTTATTAAACTGACCATTCCAATTTAAACAGGGTTATTAAAATACCAAGCTCCGAGGGAGAGTTTATACAGGGTGGAAAAAATACTCTAAATATTTTTGCTAGCATATTCCTTTATTGTCAAAATTAAATAAATCTGCATTCAAAGATTTTTTTCATAAATCATCTGGAATCGAACTGGTGAAATATGAATAAAAATCTGGTGTATTTTTATGATACCGATCGAAAAAGTTTAAGATTTTTTTGTCATAACATTGTATCTTAAAATCAATATTAATAGTACTTTTCCTCCAAACTCGTTTTTTTTCTAACCTTTATAAACAGAGTGTAAAATAACAAAATACCAATCGGTGTTTTTTTAATCAACCGCTTCGATTTCCGAATAGAAAAAAAAAACTAAAATCGAATCCTGCAGTTTTAGATTTTTTTTAGCAAAGCTTTATTCGCTACAGTTTTGAATAAAGCCATCCAGGTTGACATAAAACCTATTTCCTACTAATATTATAAATGCGAAAGTAAGTGTGTATGTGAGTGTGTGTGTGTGTGAATGTTTGTTACCACGTATCTCCATAACTACTAAACCGATTTTAATGAAATTTGAAACGTAGATAATGTCCGCTCTGGAATAAGACATAGGTTAATCTCACATATCAATTTCCACACGGGCGAAGCCACGGAGCACAGCTAGTGTTTAAATAAATCGATCAACACGGATTTATGTATGAAAATTAGCAATCCATTGTCCTATTACAAATTAAATGTAGGTACATATAAAGTAAGCTCATAATGAAAGGCAGGTTCCCGTAACTTCATAATCTTTGTGATCCACTCGGAGCTCTTTGGGTCGCAACCAAAAAGGGTTGCAGGGTGACAACACTTCACTTTCATTACAGGACTTTTCCCATTCGAAAAATAATGAACATCAACACTTTACTCAAGATTTATTGCATAATAGCGATTCGTATCGCCGAATCGAGCTTAGAACTAGTGAACGATACTCACTTATAGATATCGCTTTGATCTTTTTATCGTATGGTTAATGGCCAATCTGGTGTCCGATCGTTGCGCTCCGATCCAATCCGATCGCTTTGATGATCGGACAAAAATGAAACGAACCGTATCGAAGTTACCTATCAAGACCACGTATTGTATATCGTCTAGCGATTAATATACAGTCGTGCATTTATCCCAAGGTGGTTGGGCATAGGCAGGGCCTATAGATGTTATTTTACCCACAATCCCACAACCCACAACCCACTTAAACACATTCATACACATTCAAACTTTTTGGTACATTTATCCATTGCAGTATTTAAAATGTAGACTTTTCATTAATCGTTGTCACCCTACCCAACCTTTTTCGTTCCTTTCTCCAATAACAATATGCAAATTAGATCTATTTTTAAAAGGATGGGTACTGTTCGCTCATGTACCTACCTTTAATGAATAAAAGAAAATGTCCACTTGGCTTATTAGCAGTGAAAAGATACTATCAACAAAACTTGAGCATGATCATATTAGAAAAAATTTGGTGCTTTTAAGAAATTAAACGATAAAAACCTGGAACTTCGCACAGAAAATGAAAAAGTTGTTTCAATCTCTGAAGGTATAATCCATTACAGGCATAATGAAAATTACAACTAGGCCGGCAATAAGTCTTCGCAATAAAAAAGTAAGAATAGAAATACGACCTCATTCCGCGTAACGGCTTCATGCCTCCATAGACAATTAAAAATGAATTAACGCTGTGGCGGGAAAGTTGACGTTTGGATGCAAAATGGCGACGATGCTTTATTGCGTTTTAGTCGTTATTTTGCTAATTTTACGGCGTTTTCACGCAATCTAAATCGTAAATTTTATTACTTTTTGTTGCCGAAATTAAATTGGGCAGACGTGACTCATTGATACAGTGTGTGCCTACGTATTATTTTCTAATAGTGACAAAGTAATGGCAAAACTAAAGTTTTATGTGAAAAGTTTATAGCTATTTTAGAAAAATATAAGAAAAACTACATTTGCCGATTAAATATTTTTTTCTTCGCAACTTTTTATTAAAACACCTTTTTAACAGTTATTTAAATGAAATTCATACATCCATTGAAGGATAAAATTAATTATTATTCCAGTTTTTAATTAATGCATCCTTAATGTGTTACAATAAATTAAGTATTTTATTTCTTAATTTTATTATCCTTAAAGGTAAATATTAATGATGAGGACAACATTTAATTAACTACAGAGTATGTGCGAGTTATTTTTACTTGTTCTTGTTCCGTACCTAACGCATTAAGTCTTTTGCTCTTGAAATAACAGGGTTTTTTAGTGTAAATAAAACTTTTCTAAATATGCACGTAAAACTGATTTCACGATCTTGGCTGATGATGACCCATAGGTCAACTGGAATAGAAGCCGCCACCAATACAGCACTACTGCATACTGGGGTGTCAAAAACAGGCAGATATTCTCAAATATCATAAAAATAATAATTTTGATTTGATAAAGAGCAGAAATTTAACCTGCAATGTAACTGACTTTTAAATTTAACAGATTATAAAAATACCGCTATGTTTAAATGTCCCAATAAATATGTCGGGTCCTTTCAACCCGGGAACCGTGTAAATAACACTAAAATTGAGTTATAAAAGCATCGGCATCCGAATGGAAAAAAGAATAAGTAAGAAAACATGAATTTTGTTATAAGCGTGGATTTATTATCGGCAATTTTGTGGGTTGGACAGTTTTGCATACCGGTATGCGCGGTTCATGTGGACAGGTTTATGTGAGATGTAATTAAAAAAATATCATGCAACATTTTTTTTTTTTTTATACAAGCTATCTTGCTCGCGGTTTTGGTCGTTCGAACTTTCTTTTGACATTTATTGAAACAAAAACTTAGTTCCTTGAAAAGAACTATCCAAATTAATTATGTCATAATGACAAAGAAAGCAACTTTTCTAAGAAGTGTCAAATCTGTATTTGATGTTATGCGGGTTTAAACTCGACTCTCCTAAAACTAGAATTTATATGTCTAAGAAGACTCGAATCTTTACTTATGCTTCAATAAGATTCATTACAAGATTCAAGTTTCTACGTCAAACGTCTCCGTGAAAAATGGCTGTGACAAGCAGACACGTGTGAGCGATCTTTCAGATTCCGATTTTCCATTATTGCATAAAGCCATCCATCTCAGCTCCTAATAAGAAAATGATCACCTGTCGAATTATCTTTATCGCCTCCGACATTCAACCTAATATTTTACAATTGTTGGCCACAAAAAGTGAACACACCTTCAACAAATTTACATAAAAGCCGGTTCAACTTTTGTACTATTTTGCTGCAAGCGAGTGCACCGTGATTGCGCGTATTTGCAATTTAAATTATTAATAATGTAATTGAATATTTTATTGTATAGATTAGTTAATATTTGTTCAAAATGTCGGGAGGATTGGTAAACAAGATTTGATAATAATCAAATAAATCGTTGTAATAATTTTGTATACAGTATAATTTAAGGTGCAAATTAAAGTGGTATTACTCGAATATTCTAATGTCTATCACACACCAATATTCCCCGAAGGGATATAATAATAATAATAATGTTTATTCAAAGGTATAAACCCAATATACAGTCAAAATTCGTAAGTATAATTAAAATAATATAAAATAAAGATAGGGATATATGCAGACAGACACTATAATACCTACATGCATTGATTGATTTTAGCAGATATGTTACCTCCTTACATTGCAATCACTAGACTTGTGCTCAGCGCACCACTACATGCAGCGACATTTAAACATCTGTTTTCACTCTCGCAATTCGACAATCAACTTAAATGCATATGATGCATGTTTTTTACCAGAATATGAGCCGTATTGGCAATACCGACATGTTTTCGACATTATTTTCCGCGAGGGAGTCGTACTATGTCCATGGACTCAGTTTAGTAGGACAAACAATTTTGGACAGTCACAATGTCTCCCTTTTCTTGGTAATGTTTTTGCGTACACTCTTCATCGTATCGTTGAGATTATTTCACCATACCTTTTACAAAGAATCTGATATTAAGCTTCGTACAAACCATTATGCAAAACTATGTAATATTAAACGACTTCTGTTTAGCATTCAGCATGTGTTCACCGATTTTAATAAGATCGCATCTTAAGATATTGAACATCTTATTACCTCTCGTAGGCCCGATGTATAAAGTCGTGGGAAGGTTTGAAATCTGACTAAATATACTTAACTAGGCAAATAATGTCACGATTTCGCAAAAGTAAAGTTTTTTTTATTTTTTATTGCCTAGGAAGGTACCTGGACAGCTACCCTGACCTAAGGTAAGGCCAACAAAAAAGGAACCAAGTACTAATTAGGATTTTATTTAGCAAAAATAATCTGGAGATACAGTACAGTAGTGGTGCCTCAACAATAATTACTTATTATTATGATTTTCTTATTATTATACTTTAATAAAAACTTAGTCATAATGCCACTAATTATTGCTTTAGAAACCTCCCTTATAACTTACTTATAGAAAAAATTGTTCAAACAAAACTTGATAGTAAAACTACTGTAGTGTTATTACTAGGTAATAGCTTTGGTTTAAGAAAAAAGGACATTGTAGATGGTGTTGACACCTTATTAAAACTTAACATGGGGAGGCTCATGTTGTGTGCCCTCCCTTACTGTTACCATCTGTCAGAGAGACATAATAAATACATTCAGTATTTAAATAATTTAATGTTTACTTTGTCATGGTATAATGACAATATTTTATTTTTTGACACAAATAGGTTTATAAGTAGCTTTAGACTGACCCAGGAAAATATGTATCTTCCTAAGAATGATAGAAAAAAGATTGCTACACTGATAGCTTATAATATTAACGCTGTTGTAGATTCAACAAAACTTAGCATAGGAGACGAATCAGTATTATTTAGTTATTCGAATAATGCTGTGATTGACTGTTTAAACTTCCGAGGCCGACAATAGAGGTACATTCTAGTATCCCTGGCGTCTCACAAACGTGCGAAAATTATAGGAAGGAAGAGAGGCCTGGAACGCTAAGATTATTTCACCAGAATATACAGGGATTTTTATCAAAAACATTAGAAATTGAATTATTTTTAGAAAAGTCACAATATGATATTGTTTGTATTTCCGAGCATTGGCTTAATGAGCATCAAATGTTAATAAATTATGAAAACTACACGGTCATAAGTTGTTATAACCGCAAGTCCAGGCTTCACGGTGGTACATTAATATTACTTAGAAATATTATTAAGTCAAAAGAACTTAAAGATATAGTAGGACTCTCGGTCGAACAGATTATTGAGATTTCCTGTGTTGAGCTGGATAAGCACATTGTAGTATGTGTTTACAGACCCCCAAACATACAGAATTTTAGTATATTTGAATCTGTGATGGAAGATGTGTTAAAAAAAATCTTTGTAAGTAATAAGTCTATTATAGTCTGTGGTGATTTTAATATTAATATTTTAGAAGAAACTAGCTATACTGATAGACTGTTAGGCCTTTTTAAAGCATTCAATTTAGCTCACGTTTTTTTCGAACCGACCAGAGTAACTTCTACTTCTGCCACTTGTATAGATAATGTATTCTGTAGTGGTGAATATTTAGATACAGCAATAGTTTGCCATTTGCCGTCAGATCATAGTGGTCAAACGGTCACCTTTAATTCTACCATACCTATAAAAACCATAAAAATTAAATGTAGGAATGTAACATCAGGGAACTTACAAAAATATAATACTACTTTGTTTACCAAATTAAGTTTTCCCAATTATAACTTAGATGATCCTGATAGTTTTTACGCAGACTTTTTTGCAGTTATACATACAGAATTTGATAATAGATTTCCTATTAAAACAAAGACAATAAAACCAAAATTTACCTTCAGTGACTGGGCCACCCTAGGGATACGTAGGAGTAGGGAAAGGCTATTTGAGCTTTATGAACAGAAAGCCCAGCTTCAAAATGCAGCTTTTACTCAGTATGTTAGAAATTATTCTAAATTGTTTAGGAAAGTATGCCAGGCGGCCAAAACGATACACATTAGACAAAAAATTATATCTGCAGATAACAAGATCAAGACCACCTGGAATATAGTTAACAGTGAAACTGGAAAAACCAAACAACGCAATACAGATTTCACTTTAGAGACCTCGCGTGGTCTCATTAGTTCAAATGAAGATGTAGCACAGGAATTCGAAACGTTCTTTACAAACGTCCCTGTAAAAACAACAGAATTTTTAAACTGCTCTCCTTCACTTTCACTCTCACTTCTTAAAGATAACATAGCCACTTGTCCTGTAGAATTTAAATTCGATTATATTAACGATCGGTCTATTGTTAAAGCCTTCAGTAACATACAAATTAAACCAACTGAAGATCTATGGGGAATGTCAGTAAAAGCATGTAAAACTATCATTGGTACTGTGGCGCCATATTTAGCTTTGATTTTTAACAAGTGTGTTGATCAGGGAGTCTTCCCGGATTTAATGAAATACAGTAAAGTAATACCCCTTTTTAAATCCGGTAATAGTAAAGACCCCAACAACTATAGACCAGTATCCGTCTTGCCAGTTTTTAGCAAAATATTTGAAAAGATTATGCTTACTCAAATGTTACATCATTTCAACGCAAATAACATCCTGCATGATCAACAATATGGTTTCACCAAAGGCCGCTGTACTATCGACGCCGGTGTCACCTTAATCAAGCATATCTTCGACGCATGGGAGAACTCACAGGATGCTATTGGTATCTTCTGTGATCTCTCAAAGGCATTTGATTGCGTCAATTATGAAATACTTTTGCTTAAATTGGAACATTACGGTGTTAGAAATAGGGCGCTCAAACTTATAAAATCTTACCTAGTAGGTAGAAAACAAAACGTTCAAATAAATGGTGTTAAATCGTTAGGCTCTCTAGTTAAAATGGGAGTTCCTCAAGGATCCATTTTGGGTCCTTTTCTGTTTTTAGTATATATAAATGACCTTCCGCATATAATACAAAGTAGGGCAGAGATAGTTTTATTTGCCGATGATACCTCTTTGATTTTTAAAGTAGGTAGACATGTAAATAATTTGGACAACGTGAATAATGCTATTCTTCAGGTCCATAACTGGTTCAATACTAATAATTTAGCATTGAATAGTAACAAGACTAAATGTGTAAGATTCTCATTACCTAATGTTAGAAGTAATTAATGCGATGTAGTACTAAATAAAGAAAAACTTGAATTCGTTAATGATACTGTTTTCTTAGGTATTACGCTCGACTCCAAATTACAGTGGGGTCCACATATAAGAGCTCTCGTGAAGCGGCTCAGCTCCGCCGCCTACGCTGTTAGGAAAATTAGACAACTTTCCGATATCGACACCGCGAGAATAGTTTATTTTAGTTACTTTCATAGTGTCATGTCGTATGGTATATTATTGTGGGGTAGGGCGGCTGACATCGAATCTGTTTTTATTTTACAAAAGCGGGCCGTTAGGGCCATCTATAATTTAGGAAGTCGCGACTCCTTGAGGGAACGGTTTAAGGAAATCAACATTATGACTGTACCATGCCAATACATTTATGAAAACATAATGTACACTAGGAAAAATTTACATCTCTTTAAAAAGTTAGGTGAGAGTCATCGATATAACACTAGAAATAAAGACAAATTAGATCAACCGCGCTTTCGACTTGCGAAAGTTCACACATCTTTCATGGGATACTGTGTCAAGTTTTATAATAAAATACCACCAAACATACTTAGTCTTAGTGAAACTAAATTCAAAACTTGTGTAAAGCGTACGCTTTGTAAGCGGGCTTACTACACATTAGATGATTATTTGAAAGATAAAGATGCTTGGCTAGGTGCTGGTCCAGCTCCACCGGAACGGGAATAATTCCTCAGAATTTCTTGTTTTGATTTATTCCTTATTTATTTATTGTTTTCCTCTTCCTTCTCTTAATTTAGCGCTATTGACATATTAGTCACAATTACCACCTTTTTAAGTTGTGGAAATCATGTATCATGTAGCCATTGACAAGCATTTGTATGTCAATTGTAGCGGATGTTGTCTTGCCTTACGCTTACTTAGCTTTGTTGAACTATGTCGCTGCGGTAATGGATCGGTCATGCTCACTCTAATGTCCTTGCTTGCGGTGGCTCTGTGGAGCGGGTCACCCTCTTCCCTCTAAAATGGTTGAGGAGGGTGATGCCGCTGCTCAAGTCATGCTCGGGTTCCGGGCGCTGCTTGCGGGGACTGGTCCGCCCATTTTCCACTTGACACCGTTGTTCCAAAACTTTTACAGACAAGACCTAAGCACGGAAGGCATCACACCAAAACAATCGTTCTAAATATTCACCTTTTGGTTTGACAGTTAAGTGGGAGTAGGCATGGCATGCACAGCTTTCTAGGCTAGTTTTTATTAATTTTTATTTAAATACCTTATTTTCTTTTTTTACTCACACTGTGTTAATGCATGCCTGCTCACATAGCGTTACTGTTTGAAAATGTATACAATTATTCTTTTGAAAAGAGTAACCATTGAGTTTCTTGCCGGCTCTTCTCAATGGAAGCAACATTTCGAACCGGTGGTAACGCTAAAATATTGTTTATATTGACTATTTATAAATGCTCTAATGAGCTTACATGAATAAAAACCTTTTGACTTTGACTTTGACTTTAATTATGATTTTCTTTTCACTCTTTGTCTACTCAAAAATACATGTTTGATTACGTCAAATCTTTTTCCTTTTTTAATTGTGTTTCACTTAATATTTGCATCCCGCCTGAATGTTTTCATTAAATTGTCCGAACAATATTTGCATTGTACACGACAGCCGCACGTCGAAAATACAGTGTTTTTAATCAACCATTTTAAAAATAAAAATATGGAAGAGGAATTTCACTATGAGAGTCTGTGGCTTAATTTATTTTTATTTTAACGTATTCGAACACATTATTTCAAACTTAAAAATACATCCACATAATTTGTTATTTATAAATTTTTTGTTATCCACATTTTCTCTTTTATATAAAAAAATCATGCACTGTAGAATCTAGCTGTTATTAAAAACGTCTAGTTGCAACACATTACTGGCAACATACCTATACCCTCCGGGCAGCAGGACTAATTACTATTTGGTACAAACTACCCGCGATGATTGTGACGTCGCTCTTATATTATGTGAACAAAATGTACATGATTATTTACCCACGCGTGGTTGATGCAAGAGGAATGAAAATTAAACATATTTCGTTTAATCTAAGTTGCATGATATACTCACACATTTTATAGTTAATAACGGTGCTAATCCAATGGAATAAACAAAATTGCACTCAACTAAAAATGTCACTATCTTGCTTAACGACTATGAGGGGGACGACAATACAAGGTTAGTTTGTGTTTGCGAATCTGAATGGATTAGCACCAGAATCGATTTTAGCACTTATTACATAACGTCGTCCATCAGTGAAAGAAAACCTCGTGGCCAATTTTTTTCCAAAATGTTTTAATTGTTCATTACGATTGGTAATCCCATAAAGTATTCTTCCTTCTGCAAAACTTGGTGTTTTACACTTACGACGTTTTCTCTGCTGAGGAGCGATAATGGAACGAGTTGCATTTTTAGATTTTTTATGAAAAAAAAAAAACATTACCTATGCAACCAAACATTATTAAAATAAGACAGATTAAAAAACAAAACAAATCGAGTTCATTTATTGACGTTCAAACTTCGAACGCTAGCAAAACTCGCGTATTTTGTTTTGGCGGGTACGAAACACCGCGCCGCCATCTTGATTTTTTATTTATTTTTTAAACGCGGCGGCAGTAATTGACAGTTGCGGTCTTCGATTCGCGATCTTGCTCATATTTTCATGTAATTTATGTCGCGATTATTTAAACTGGCAACCGGAAAGCCGGCTTGTTATTTATTATGAGATTAAAGTGTTTTTTTGATGGCCAATATCAGTTTTTGCTACAAATTAAATAAGATTAAGATATAGGTACCAAGGTATAGGTATATGAGACTCGGCATACATAGATTAAAGAGCTTATTACACTTGGCTAAATTTAGAAGCCTAAATTCAGAAGCTTCTAAATATTTAAACCATTCTAGCTTCTGAATAGCTTGCTAAATGCGAATACACTTGCCTAAATTCAGTAACGACTAAATTTAGTTAGGTGTAATAACCCCTTAAGACACGAATGTTATCCGTACATTTTGGCTGATCCAGATATCTTTGGAACTATGATATAATAATATTATGCTACACAAAGTGGTCTGTTCTTGTATCAGCTACGTCACGTGATTGGTCCCAGACTACGTCATCGACTGTAATTTTTTTATAGGCTAGGATGGCACACTGACAGACGGTCCACCTGATGGTAAGTGGAAGTTGCCGCCCAGGACATCTGCAAGTCGCAGGGGAGCAGACGCGGCGTCGAACTTTTAGATACCTGGGGGCTTACCACGAACTCTTATTGCGATTCAATTACAGGAACGTTTTAACGATTCAGCGTCTTTTTGTGCAATGACGTACCTTATTGTCATGACAATAAGAAACGTCATTGCACAAATGGCCGCTGAAACGTTAAAACAAAACTGCTATAAGAGGTGGTGGTAAGCCCCCTGTTAACATGCCCTTTGAAATGAGATGCAGTTAATAATAATCCTTATTTGTATTGAAGATGTCAATGAATGTCAACACTGTTCGTGACGTTTTCTTGGGCAATCGTGGGACGACAAAATCTGGCGTAGCGTTACTATTATACCATGTTGAGCACCTAGGACTATAATATGGTCGGCAGGTTATACCGTTGGACCAATGAGGTAAGCAGTTAAAACTTTACAAAGTACAAGTAAAATATTGTGGTTAAGACTAAATTCTTAGCATTTTATTTTAATGCCTATCTTTAAAAGAAGCAGGCGCGATAACACAAATAACTGACCTCGAAGTATCGAAGAACGTCAGTGTTGCCACAAGAAAAAAAAACCGCGACCCGAATGCGAACCGAAACTTTACGAAACTTGTATCGGTTTTTCTTACAAAGGAAACTTAGTTCGAAGTTCTTATGTGACACACTGTCGTGAAAAATGAGAAACTTATCTAGAATAGTGTCGAATATATTCGGTGCAAAAAAAAACCTGTCTATTGATGCTATATTATTTATTACCAAAGAGAAGATTACCTAGAAATAAACTTTGATAACTATTTTTGTATTTTTTACGGATATCATACTGACTAATTTAATTATTTTAAGTGAAGTTTGACCTCATTACGAACAAATGATTAAAAAATACCGCTAAGAATTAAGTTCCCACATTCAGATAAGAACAAGTACTAGTAGAATCTCTAACAAAACTAATATACCTAATAATCACAGCCAGAGGATAAAAACTGCTCACTACTCGTTATAAAAACCTGTAAAATAAACACTATCATTCTATTTCCCTATTGATATCAATTATATCTATGTTTTGGTCAAACATCGCAACATTAGGACCAACGTCAAACCAAAATAGATAACCAACAAATTTAGGACCATGCAATGTTGTCCAAACGTTCGAACCGTCTGTACAAATCCTGTAACTTGTCTAAAAGACTGAAGTAAAAAATACGTAGGCAATGATCCACAAGACATAACTACATTATTCAAATAGCGACCCTTACGCCTTTAGCAATAAAGTTTTGAATCGCTTGAGGCTACTAAATAGTTCGGATATTAAGCTATAGCTTTGAGCGAAGCGGAGCGATTAATGTCTTGGAAACAATAATGGCTGTATTTTCATAGATCTTATTACATAGCGAAGCTCTAAATAATAATTATCACTAAAATATGGCCAATGGTTCAAATTCTATAGGAACACAAAATATCCTCCAACCTAAATATACTCCTATCCTTTCTTTTGATAAAATTCGTGCGGGTTCCAAGATAACTTAGCTTTTCCCCGGGACTCGTCGAGGGTCAAACCTTGTCGTCATCGTTGGACACCATTATCGATCCTGGCTGAAAAGAGTAACAGTGGTGGGAGCGTGTGGCGGGCCTAGTCCCACAAACACAAATATACTTAAAACTTACTTTATTATGGTCGTAATTTATAAGCAAGACAGAAATATTTTTAGAAGGTTACAAAGTTGAGTTTAGCAACCCCCCACATGATTGGAATAGCTGCTAAATAACTCTATTGAATTTGGTCCTACTCAAAAAGCTGTTAAATCTTAACACGCTGCTAAATCACCTAAACAACTGCTAAATATCGCTCATACTTCGGGCATAAAGGCAAATATTAATAAATCGATCTCAACATTGAGAGCGAAATTGGAAATGTTAAGCTAATGTTAAACACAATGGTGTAGAAGATTTATTAATACCGGTCAAGCAGTTAATACGCAGCACGATTTTAAAATAAGTTGAGATTTAGCAGCTTTTTAATAGAAATTCCTTAGCAGTTCCCATGACATAATGTATTTTGGAATGATAGAATCGTAATGGACTGAGACATAGGGCCGTCAAGCCTTTTCAGTACCTAGCCAGATTTATCAGTGCTATTTAGGAATCAATCATGCGACTAAAAACTATAACCCCTCCTTCCGGATCGGGTAATGACCAAAGTTAACGCATTATCACTAAATTCGGATATTCAAAAGCTGCTAAATCTCCTTTATCAGTTTTGAATATTCGCGCCCGCTTATATCTACATTCGCAGCCTAACCCGCAACAAAGTTCAAAGGCCGAACTTCCATCCGCCAAGGTGTAGTTTTTACCCTGTCAAAACTTACAACCAACTTTTGACACTTGGTTATGGAAATATTATTTTTCAACTGTTCCATCAACATGTACATCCTTAGGGTATTTTGAAAATGCGGATACGTGAAATAGAAACCAAAGTTGCAAAAAAAACAGGAAATTTAAAATTAAAACTGTTTAAAACGTGTTTTAAATGTTTAAAACTGTTTTAAACATGGTGTTTAAAACAAGGTGATTTTTTCGTAACAACCCTGATAGAAACATACCTATTCTGCTCCAACGTTTAAAAAAAGAAACGCTTTTTTATGTCACTATGGTGGCAAACAAGCGCCTGATATTAAGCAGTTACCGTATCCTATAGATGCTTGCAATACCAAAGGCATTGCTCGCAAGTTGCCGACCTGAAGGGAGGGGAAGAAGGGGGAGTTGGGCTTCCGGCTCTCTCACTCATCGTACGAAACGCAGCTGTAGCTACTTTACGCCCATCTTCTGTGAGAGGGTGGTACTACCCCGGTCGAACCACCCCATTATGAGCTTCAGTCCATTGACTTCTACTTGGCTAGTTGTGAGATTACTATGTTATACACATAATTACTTGCAACAATGCGACTTGCACAATTGCAATATGCAAACAAGTAACTAACAATAACACAACTGTAAATTGTCAGCAACGTTTCATTGTTATAACATGCAAATGAACTACATACAACTACATGCGTCTACGAGCGACTACATGGAAGCAACCCTCGGGTGAGGGGGTAGATCAGAAGTAGGTACTACAGATTTAGATCTCGCGACATTAGCAGTTTGCGTCGAAACATTTGATTAGATCATGAATGGATGAGGTAATTTGTTTTTATTTTATTTCAGAATAACTATGCCGTGCGGCTTCGACCGCGTGTAAATTGATGTGTAAGATTAGCCTATGTCTTATTCCAGAGCTATACTATCTACGTTTCAAATTCCATTAAAATCGGTTTTGTAGTTATGGAGATACGTGGTAACAAATATTTACACACACTTACTTTCGCATTCATCATATTACTAGCTTCTGCCCGCGACTTCTTACGCTCATAATTTTAAAAAAAGTGGCCTATGTGCTATTCCAGACTATAATCTGCCAAATTTCATCTCTCTGTGCCAAATTTCATCCAGATCGGTTCAGCCGTTCTGGCGTGATTGAGTTACAAACATCCATCCATCCATACATACAAACTTTCACATTAATAATATAAGTGGGATTGTAGGATTGTCTACAACTTTACTCATTAATTCACTGACTTGGCACTGAAGTCGAATTTTTAATTAGACGAAGGAAACTGACATATAGAAATCACTATTCTACGAAGCCAACTGACAGCCGTTTCCGAACTTTGCCTCTGGCGGGAAACGAACCTGGAACCACCCGATACAGTGAACTGAGCGGCCTACCAAGCCACCAAGCGGTCGTCAAATGTTTTACAATACACCAGACTGCTGTGTGCACATAAAGCCGGAAACCCACCGCGGTGCACGGAGAGGCCACGCACACGGCCACGGCTACGCTTTGCAAGAAAATGTATGGATGACGTCATTTCGTGCGTAGCCTCTCCGTGCGCCGCGATAGACACGGTGACATACATATTCCTGCAAAGCGAAGCTTGACCCACGTGGCGTAGCGTGTGCGTGGCCTCTCCATGCGCTGCGGTGGGGTCGCACATACAATTTTTGTTAAGAGGAGGGTTCGAAATTTGGTTGATTTTCTATTCTACTTTTTCTTTAAGTAAGTATGTGGACTAGGAATCTTATATTAAGATGTATGATTTTTGACTATATTATCTTGAGTATCTTTAAATCCAAATCACGACTTGATGAAATTTTCTCGATAAAAAAAATTTATGAAATGAGCTCTAATTATTTACAATTTTCCTTGCTACCACGATGTTTTTACGATTTAGATCACGAAATTATTTCTAAAACATAGCAAATAATGATATCTAAACTACCCTTCAACCATATTTTAATTCATGAAGTAGTTTTTTTTTAATTCAAGTAAATGTGGTTTGGCGCTTACGTTGTTTATTTCCGAGCGCGCGCACAATATCGCCATCTCACATTTTAAGTACTTGAACTAACCATGTCTCTCTCTAACTTTGTATTGTCAGTGTCCGCTCGGACTTGTTCGACGTCGGACCTGTGAAGGATTTTTTAAAAAATATTACGAAAAAATATTACGGTCGTGCCACATTACAGGTACAGTACAGTATTTACAGTCCGCCGACGCCTATGATAAATAAATAAATACCCTTGGAAATTCTTTTACACATGACTACCTGATCCCAAACTAAGCAGAGCTTGTACTATGGAAACCAGATAACTGATATTACTACATATACTACTTTTTGTTTGTAAATACAAACTAAATATACACTTAATTACACCTAGACTCGGGACATGCGGACATGTTCATGCACACAAATGCATGTCCTGGGCAGGAATCGAACCTACGACCTGCACTGCAGCGTGATTTTCATTTGCTTTTCCTTGTCTTGTGTAATTTCTTTTCATCTCTTGTCATTTTGTGTCATCTCTTGTCATTTCATAGTTATTCGTGTCATTTCTGTAAAAACTCCCTATTTCGCTTACTGTTATATACTTGCAGCATGGTCTTGGGCCGACAGTGGGAATACATTGCTTGTCAAAACAATGGAGTCGCTTTATTGCGTTTGTTGTAGGTATGGATGGGCAAGTAATAAATATATCATACATCAATAAATTATCGTAAAAAATAACATTACAGATATGGATAGGAAAATGTTTGTCCGTCCTATTCAATCTATTATATTATAAACGAAAGTAACTCTGTCTGTTACCTTTTCACGGCTAAACCGCTGAACCAATGTTGATGAATTTTGGTATGGAGATAGACTGGGTCTTGGCGGAGAACATAGGCTACTTTTTAGGGTTCCAAAGGGTGCTAACGGGACCCTATTACTAGGCCTACGCTGTCCGTCTGTCAGCGCGGGCTGTATCTCACGAACCGTAACAGGTAGAGAGTTGAAATTTTCACTGAATGTGTATTTCTGTTGCCGGTGCAGAACAAATACTAAAAATATAATAATATTTAAAAATAAATATCAAGTCTCAAACTTGATATTTTTGATGTGTTTATTCTACGGTGGTACGGAACCCTTTATGTGCGAGTCCGACGCCTTCAGATCTTATGAATGTTTTCTTGAAATAAATATAGTGTATTTTAAGTAATTAACTGGCCAACCCTCAGGTCCTACCTACCATGTTAGGATCTTTTTCGTTCTAGCGGGTGTAAACCGTGATTTAACGAGTTAATGTGATAATTTTTGTATTTAAATTATTCAATTCAATGTATTTGTTTCAGACATAGTCCAATATTGATTATTAAAATTATTATAATTTCACAATAAATATAAAACAATAAATAAAAGTAAAATTAAATTAAAAAAAATAAAAAAATATTTTTTATTTTTCATGTTTTATCATTAAAATACAATATAATATAACATAAATTAAAATAAAATACAATAAAATAAAAACCTACCCCTAATTAAACAAATACCGTCCGCGTGGGATACTGGCTGCATGTCCTCCCTGTATTCAAGCTGTTCCTGTTGTCAAGCGAATTTTTTGAGCAAGGAAAGAGCCAGCCCTCTTGTCACCTGTGGCGGTAACCAGTCTAAGGGTGATTTTGATAGATAAAAAAATAAACATAAAAAGATAAACAATAAATAAATGCATGGTTAAATCAATAAAATTAATAAAAACTGAAAATTAAATTAAAAAATAAATTAAATATGGTAAAAATAAATATTATGACACCGCTGATGACTTCATGATCGGCATCGAAGTTAAGTACCAAAGTATTCCTTTGCCTACGAAACATGAAAAAGATACTCATATCCGGCATTCAGTCACTGACACAGAGTATGTACATTTTTACCCGACTACGGTGGGCGGAGGGTTATGATTTTGACCGATATGTATCTATGTTCATCTGCTCCCGTATAACGTCCAAACTATTTTTATCATAATAATTTGACTAATGAGATATCGTTGGACGCGTCTGGATCGTCCGCTGGTTATAGGCTATTATACGATCGAAATATTGTTATACGTATCTATCAGCATATTGTAGGTATCGTTTGTCTTCTTTTGACTTACTTTGTCTTCAGCAATAAAAACAACATAGAAATTAAATTATTTTTTTCAAATACACTCGACATAAAAATCCCATATAAAACGAAAAAAATATATTTGAATATTTTCATCCATTTCATCTATTTTAAAAGGTGCACTGGGACATATTATTTTAATTGTACGAATTAAACAATATTGTTCCTTCAAAAAATAACTATACTATAGTCTACTCCATAGCTGTTCTGTCCTAGCTAAGCGAGAGGGATATATCCTTCGGCAGCTCACGCGACGCTAGCCACACCCCGAAACTAAAATTCATTTTTTTCTTGTATCGTCTTAAATAAATTACCGCATCCAATGTCTATTTAATCTACCATCCACGTACATTTAATGTCCGTAGAGGGTATAAGATTTTGTTAGAGCAAGATAAGGCCGTGAATGGCGGCTTTAGCGGCGGGATGATAACAACATACTTATTTACTGACACAGTCGGGTAAGGCATCGGAAAATTGTTGGGTTATCTTGATCTAGGGATATCATTGTAATGTCGGGAGAACGTCGATTTAGGAATGAGAATCATGGAAGTATAGCAGATTAGGCTGAAAACACGGTCAATAAATCTATCAAAATGAATGAACATTGATCGGTGAACGATCGGAGGTTAAGCAACACTTGGCAAGGTCAGACAGAGATGGGTGACCATTTAGTGGCATTTGAGCTGAGCGTCTCCGTGCTTTGGATGGATGATTGTTGATGGAACATTACAATCGTTTTAAATTATATTTACTAACCTATAGGGTGCCAAATAGGTACGGTCAGCAACGAAAGTCGCTGAACATTCTCAGTTTTTCAAATAGCATGCACACTTTTGTTTTGCATCAAATCCATCATTTTTCTTCATCGAAACAAAATGTAGACATGTTGCTAATGTTTGGTTTTATAAATATTTACCAACGTTTGTAGAATAAAGAGTATAACCGATTTGAAAAATTCAGAATGTTCAGCGACTTTCGTTGCTGACTGTACAGATAGAGAAGAAATATCTTACATCACACTAGCGAATGAACCCTTTAAAATATTAAACCTCATCCTATTTCCGTTTCCGTTAACCCGTTTGATACCCAAAGCCTACTAAGCATATCATAAATGATTCACAAAACACTGAAACATGACCCAGCGATAGTTTGCGCAGTAAATCGGTCCAATAGCCCCGGCGGTCGATTAGACCCGCGGTCCAATAGCCACCGCTGCATCCGCAGGATTAAATATTACTCGCCGGGACTAATTGGAAACGCGACGGTCGGGTTAATGAATAAATTTTGATGTGTTGCAAACTAAATAGGGTATTGTTTCTCCTGGCTTTAAACCAAAGGCTGGGTCTACATCAGGCGCATGCCGCGGCCGAGCACTCAGTTGTGACCTCGGAACTATCATCATCATTTCAGCCAAAAGACGTTCACTGTTGGATACAGCACTCCCCCAAGGTTTTCCACAACGACCGGTCCTGTGCTGCTTGCATCCAGCAGTTTCCCGCGACCTTCACTAGGTCGTTTTTGCACCTTGTGGGGGGTCTGCGCTGCGTCTTCCGATACGTGGTCGCCACTTAAGAACCTTTCTGCCCCATCGGCCATCAGTTCTTCGGGCTATGTGCCCCGCCCACTGCCACTTCAGCCTACTAACTCGTAGGGCTATGTCGGTGACCTTGGTTTGTCTACGTATCTCCTCATTCCTGATTCGATCTCGTAGAGAAACTCCGAGCATAGCCCTCTCCATAGCTCTCTGAGTTACGTCTCTGACGTCAGAACGCATAGACATAATGTCATAACATGAGTGCTCGCGTGAGGCAAGCACATCATTTGGATGTACCAATTGATTAATGACCTGCTGTGTCTAGATTGCTCGCGAGGCAGCTTTACCTTGCTTAGTTTGACATGGCGCGCACGAACCAAATGCTCGCTCTGCCTCGCCCGACCTGTCATTTGCCTCGCCTAGTTTGGCCTAGTCATGAGGCAGAACGGTTATGTTATACCCTCGAGCATACCGTTCTATGCCTTGTAGAGTGTAGGTTGGCTCGCCCGAGCATGCGACTGAGGCTGCCACGCGTGCGCGGCATGTAACCGAGAAGCCTCGCGCGGCATGCGAGCCTTCTGGACCACGCTAATCGGATATTGTTTGTCCCGGATTTAAACCATAGATTAATGAACGATGTTGGGTTTAGACTGGACATTTCCTGTCCTTTAAATATTTATGCATACTTACCTACTAATACCTTACACAATGACATTACCAAAAAGAGGGAGACAAAGACATTACCAAAAAGAGGGAGGCACGCGACTGTCCAAAATAGTTTGTCATACTAAACGGAGTCCATGGACATAGTACGACTCAGTTGCTCGCGGAATATAACGTTGAAAATATGTCGGTATTGCCAATATGCTCATCTTCTGGTGTACAATGTCTTCTTGTATTTTATAAGTGAACTGTCGAATTGAGAATGTGAAAATAGAAGTGTGAATTGCGCTTGTGCATGAGATGTTCATTTACATGAAAATTGTCAAGAATTACATAAAAATCTCAAGGGTCATGGAAACATTATAGAGTGTGCTTAAGGTTAACTACCCTCAAATATTATTTTTATTATTTATTTTGTGTTTCTCATCATGAGGCACTGTCAAGACGGCCCTTGTAAAAGGTGTTCGCAAATATATGGCCTATTGAGGCTCTTGTGTTTAAATATACACTATAAGTACATTTGATGTTTACCTAGTATGTTTAGTAGGTATGTTTGTACTAGTAACTAAATGCAATTTAAACTTAATTGTAATTTAAGCAGTAATGTTGAAATAATGTACCTAATTTCCCTGTCATTGATTTCAACGGGCGGGTGTATGGTCAATATCTATAACGCATTGCCGCTAGATGGCGGCTTTAATAATAATAAGGTTCTTTCATTATATAAAGACTTCAGCGCATTGCCGCTAGATGGCGGTTTTTATGAATAAAATGTTTTGCACTTATAAAAATGTCAAATATACGAGCGGTTGAGTGATTCGACGTAGTTTTATAAAAAAGGTGTTTATTTCTCCGAATCCTAAATTATCCAAGCCAGCGACCTATCTAAGGATTATTTAATGTTCAAAGCAATTTTGTTCTAAAAATGCTTTTTAAATCCATTGTAAACTAAGGGAAACTAAATACATTTTGGGGTTTCATAACAATATAGTACCTACATACAAAATACTTATATCAAAATAGTAATATACTATTTCCACTGAGTACTATTATTTGGTTTACCATTACGTACGAAATAGTAAAATGCTGGCCCGATGGTAATACAGTAACTTGTATTAAATAGAACACTAACAAGGATCGTGTTTACTTTACATTAGGTTGTAACCGCGAATTGCCTTCCTCTGTCTAGTTGCGGAGTAGGGTGTGGTCTGACTCACCGCTGGTAGCTGATCGCAATTCAAAATTATTATATCTGAGTGATCTATTTTAAATTACGGTTGCCTGCACATCTGTGGAAATATTTCCAACATAACCTGAACTCTCTTCTTATTGACTCCCGTGTTAAAGAGAGCTCATCTCTTGTCCTTACTATAGAAGTGCAAGCGATGTACATTATGCTTTTCCCAAACGTATTATTGGAATCAAGTGTAACCAGCTCTCAAATTGCTATCTGTGGCGCGTTACAACTGGTCTTCTATCTGTTGAAACAGTCTTATTTCCGTGGCTATCAGTCTATTTTGTTATTTTGTGTCTCCCGCTTTGCAACGGAGGGATCTGGATAATCTTCTTCCAATACCTCCTTTAGTTTATTTTGATTAAATTCGTGCGGGTTCCAAGACAACTTAGCTTTTTCCCGGGACCCATCGAGGGTCAAACCTTGGCGTCATCGTTGGACACCATTTGTCGATCTAAACGAAAGCGAAGTCTAAACAGGGCTGTTAAACTTTTCTAATAATGTTCTTCATAGAAAGACAACCGCTACACGTCCGCACTGAGACCCCACCCTGCTCCCTAGTCTACAGTAACAATGCCAATAAAATTGCCGCAAATTACACGACACAGGTCCGCCGCACCATAGTCTGTTATTGTTAGACTGTGTTCTTGAACTGCGCAAAATCCCAACTAGAATCAAAGGTAAAGCTTTAGATGGGACTAACGCGATTGTTTCAGCAACATGAATGCAAGGTAACTACCCGATATCCACTTAGTCCCGCGGCACCCACCAACTTTTATAAATTTACTAGCTGTGCCTCGCGACTTCGCCCGCGTGGAAATTGATGTTTAAGATTAGCCTATGTCTTATTCCAGAGACTACACTATCTACGTTTCAAATTTCATTAAAAAGTAATGGAGATAGACGTGGTAACAAACATTCACACACACACACACACACACACACACACTTTCGCATTTTTAATATTAGTAGGATGTTCATCAACTAAGAAATAAAAGACAAATTGGAATCATTATTCCCGACAATTTACTCAATCGACTCTTTAAACTTTTAATTAGCCAATTTTTTCGCCTTTTCCGGTCTGCAAGTTACAAGCGATACGCGATTTAATAGATATCTTATTTCTATAATATCTGGACGAAACCAGATGGGCAAAAAATGCACAGGATGGATACCAGATACGAGACGTCGCCGTCGTGGTCGACCCAGAAAAAGATGGCGTGTAGAACTCGACTGTTATCTGGAGGGATGGATGGAAGCGGTCTCAAATAGAGACATGAGGAGTGTATTGGGGCAGACCTTTGCCCAGCAGTGGGATAATGTAGGTTAATTAAAAAAAAAGAGTAATATGCTGCGTCCCGATATCGCGAGTCAAAGCCAGGGAAGTGTATACTTACCCGAGCAATTGTACGTCTACCGACGTAGACATGACGTCATTCGGAGTGAAATTAATAAGCATTTTCCTCGCGGATCTGCTCGGTATGTCTTGACGCTCCAATTGAAATAAATGTCATCAATCTATCTGCCTCATAACTCGATTGACTCACCCTATTTTACTTTTTTACGTCTATTCTAGTCCACACAATCCATCAGAATGAGAAAGGGAGAGAAAAAGAGTTATACGATAATCTCACATAGGTGCTTGCTTTATTCCTGTATTATTGTTACTACATCATAGAATTATGATGGACTTACACTGGCATTACAAGTCACAAGAAATTCTTTGTAAAACCATTGTAAACTGGCAAAAATCTGTATTAATTTGGCGGTTGGTCTGAAAAAAATCATTTTCATATAATATGTATTTTATACCAATCTTAAGCCATATTTTTTGTTGACCATAAAATCGCTATCATCTTATACCTTGTACCACAGTATAACCAAAGGGCCGGCTGCAAAGACTATTCCCGATCTCCCCACGTTGCTACCTTTGTCAGTATGGCACTTCGAAAATTAAAATGTTTCAAATTTCGAATTGCCAGCGTTCAACACCTATAATCTATAAGGCCTAGTCCGCACTGCGAATAAAATCCGCGCGGTTTTTATTCGCGTGGATTATATTCCGCGGCGTACCTTGTCAAATTGCGCGAATTTAAAATCGCGAGTGCGGATATATTCATGGGTTACAGAATTGCGAAAAAAAATCGCGCGGATTTTATTCGCAGTGCGGGCTAGGCCTAATATACTTTATCCTTGCTGCTATATAAAGTTGACTTCATTACTTATAGGACCAGTTATGATTATTCCCAAACTTACTTCATTCTTAGTTACTTTTAGGACTTACTTTGAGAATCACTTTCCACAAGTTTCATGACAACAGATTGTCCTACAAGTTCTAATAAAGTATATTTATAACTTAAGACCTGTAGTTGGCATCTACGTTAACGGCCCGGCCACGACTTCGCGCGACGGCGACGGGCGGCAGTTTTTTGCTATAATGTTGCATCGCGCGCGTTGCCGCTGACAGCGGCAGCTCGTGGCGTCAAGCAACATTTTAGCAAAATACGCTGTCGCCCGTCGACGTCTCGCGAAGACGTGGCCGGGCCGTAACGTAAGCGTGTGCTCGTAGTGCGTCTAGCTCGTATACAGTCTTTAGAAATAATAATGACAGTGACATCTTTTCCGATGACAATACGTTCACTTTACATATTCGTACTAAGGCCTCTTCTATAATATGTAGGAAGAAGAATAGTGCACCAGAACAGATGGACGGACAGACAGACGGACGGATGTATGGACGGACGGATGGAAGGACGGATGAACAACGGATGGACGAACGAACAGACAGACGGACGGACGGATAGATGGACACACGGATGGACGCACACACGGACGGACGGACAGATGGGCACACGGGCGGACGCACACACGGACGGACGGACGGCCTTATTAATTCCTCACAGGAACAGCGAATGTTAAAATAACATTAAAATATTACACAAAACTATTATTCGCCCCGCAATCGCCACGTGTAACCTTATCGCGATTTGTTATTATCAACAGTGTTTAATTACTTAAAGACATCTTAAGCTAAGGATTTGGAGTTTATCGACATTGATTTATAAAGGGACCGCCCGCGCCCTGGGAAGGGACGTTTTATTTCTGATTGGATTAAAATCGGTGTTGGAGCAACAATTTATATCTATCTTTACAATGTTGATTCTGTTGATACAGGCGCCAGCACGTCTATAGTTACAATTCCACAATCATTTCGTTTGTTTTTATGTGACTAAGGTCAAACAAGCGTACGGCTCGCTCGATGTTAAGCAGTTGCAGCCTATACTTGCAATACCAAAGGCATCGCTCGCACGTTGCTGAACTGAAGGGAAGTGGAAGTGGAAGAAAGGACCTTGGACCTTATTTTTAAATTATATTTTATTTTTAGTACCTATTTGTTGTTGTAGCGGCAACAGAAATACACATTCTGTGAAAATTTCAACTCTCTACCTATTACGGTTCGTGAGATACAGCCCGCTGACATACGGACAGCGTAGGCTTAGTAATAGGGTCCAGTTGGCACCATTTGGGTACGGATCCCTAAAAATTAACAATCCCCATTAGCGACAGGGTCGCATTTCAGTCGCGTTACTTTTTAATATATCTATGGGAAAAGGCTAGCTTAGGGCCTCCGCAGACTAGCTACTTTTAGCATCGGCGATCGGCGATTTTGATGCTGCGTCTCGTTCGCGCTCGAAGAAACGCGACGCAGCATCGATACGTCACAAAATCGCCGGTCGCCGATGCTAAAAGTAGCTAGTCTGCGGAGGCCCTTAAACTAGGCTAGCACTTATTCTTTAGCCTATTTCTAGCTCAAGCAAGGCGCCTATATTTCGATATTGAACCTCAAGTTTATTTCCATATTGAAGTTTTCACTATTAGCATTTTATTGCAGTCAGCAAAAGGCGGCCTTCTATTTGTCGCAAATACGCAAGCACGTTATGCCTGTTGTACACGCTCGTCTCCTTGCCTCGCGTGCCTCGTCGCGAGGCTCGACAATGTACACACTCGTTGTATCAATGAACTCCGGATGCCTGCGATGGACCTATAGAAGAAACCCTTTGATGCGATCGCAAAAAATGGACCCGGCTGTACACGCTCGACTCGTCGCCTTGCGTGCCACTATCGCGTAGAGGCTCCACCATGTACACACTCGTTGTATTGCGATGGATCTAGAAAGAACCCTTTGACACAACCGCATAACCGACACGCTTCCGAGAGCGAACGAGGGCCGCCAGACGCGACGCGACGCGACGAGGGCACCATGTACACACTCGTACTCGGCCTGTCTCGTAGTGTTTCGACGAGCGTGTAGAGACGCCATTAAATTTATGGTATACACAACGCAATACCTTCTCGGATAGTCGAAAGACAATCCCCCTTACACTCCCTCTATCTCACTCCCCTTCAGGACAACGTGCGAGCGATTCCTTTGGTAATCCAAGAATATATAGGCTACGGTAACTGCTTAACATCAGATAGGTCCTACGCTTGTTTGCACGTTATTCACATAAAAAATAAATAAAAATAGTAAGAATTACATAATTCAAACCTGGGGGCTTACCACAAGCTCTTATTGCGATTCAATTACAGGAACGTATAAACTTTTCAGCGACTTTTTGTGCAATGACGTACCTTAATGTCATGACAATAAGAAACGTCATTAAAACGTCGTTTAAACGTTCCTATAATTGAATCGCAATAAGAGCTTGTGGTGAGTCCCCAGTCTTAAAACTTGAATGTATCGTTTAAAACTGCGTAGGTCATAAAAATAATAACTTAAGTAGTGAGTTAGCTACTTCGAAGTTGAGGTTTACGACAGGTATGCAGTCTGGAGTAATAACGCTCGTGAGCTCAGCACGTCTTTCGTAAACTAGTAAAGTTTTAGTTAAATTTTCAAGCTATCTTAAAAGGTTTACCGATTTTAATAATTTAGTTTCCCAGGTACATACATTTTTAAACCGCGACCATTCGAAGGCTCGTAGAACGGATGGCCGATGGGGCCGAAAAGTTCTCGAGTGGCGGCCGCGCACCGGAAAGCGTAGCGTGGGTAGGCCTCCCACAAGGTGGACCGACGACCTGGTGAAGGTCGCGGGAATCCGCTGGATGCGGGCAGCGCAAGACCGGTCATTGTGGCGAACCTTGGGGGAGGCCTATATCCAGCAGCCTATCTATCCAGCAGTGTGGTGAGGTGACAGGACAGACAGCCTATATCCAGCAGTGGACGTCTTTCGGCTGAGATGATGATGATGATGATGACCATTCGAAAGAGGACTGATTTGATCTGAACCAAAAATCTGCCAAAAAGAGTTCTGAGTTCTGAGTTCTGAGTTTAACCTCTCTTTTTGGCAGATTTTTGAACACTTCAATTTGAGCAGTAGATATTTTGTGACGACCGCTGCATCGGGTGGTGGCGTGTTCGATTCCCGCCAGAGGCAAATTTCGGAAACGGCCTTTTCGTAATTTGCCCTGATCTGTCACTGGGATCGCCCCCAGTCCATTGTATGGTAGTCATAGAACAAGTGTTGCTTAGTTTGGGACCATACAATTGGTGTGTAAGTCTGGCGTCAATTATTTATTTTGTATACAGGGTTATTGAAAAAAACACTAACAACCTTGCAGGACTGTATTTCTGACATCATAAACAACTTTTGTTCTATGACTTTTTACAAAACAATGTTTTTTTTAACAAAAAATCACACTCTAATATTATGAAACAGGAAAATATGCTCATCTAGAGGATAGCCGTGTTCCGTTTAGGTACTTTAGGCCAAAGGGGAACATAACCACATACCACAGCTATCCTCTAGATGAGAATTTTTTTTTGTTTCATACATTTTAGAAAGTGATTTTTTCTGAAATGTTTTATGTTTTGTAGAAACTCATAGAACAAAAGTTGTTTTTTATGATGTCAGTAAACCAGTCCTGAAAGGTTGTTAGTGTTTTTCCAATAACCCTGTATAGGGTTACTATTTCGCAGTTTTGTAACTTTTTAACGACGTGCTAGATGTCTCGCTTCGCCCACCCCTAGCCTCGTCTGTGAAACACCTACGTAAGTCCATCAACTCTCACAAACGGGCTACAAAGCTCTTAAGTAGCTTATATCTTCAGTACTTACACTGAACATTACCTTAACTTAAACGCCATTTGCCTGCCTGCCTGAAAAATGTATTTTCATGAAGACTTACATGTTTTATCTCTTCTTGAAGGCAGTCAGCCCTTTGCATAATGACTGCGGATTTGATTTCTATTTCGTAACTCGCCCTGCAGGGCTAGGTAATAATAATAAATATCGCCAGACTAACACGCCAACTGTATGGTCCCAAACTAAAATAGTGTGTACTATGCGTACCGTACAAATGATTAGGGGCAATCCCAGTAACACCCAGACTAGGGAAAATTACGAAAAGGTTTCCGAAATTTGCCTGTGACGGGAATCGAACCGGCAACCACCCGATGCAGTCAGCCGAGCGGCCTAAGCTCAAACCACTGCGCCAAACGGTCGTCACCCACAACCACTCGATGCAGAAAACCGCGAACGACTGAGTCGTACTGTGCCCATGGACTCCTTTTAGTAGGACACTATTTTAGCCAGTGACAAGTCTCCCTCTTTCTTATCAATATCTAAAGTCTAAGCGCTAACATACACGGACTTGCAGACTTGCGGATTTTGCAGTTTGGTTGCAGTCGACGGCACGCGACTGCACACGGACTGCATTTTGCAGTCGGCCATAACACACCGGGGAGCCCTGACGACGTCCCCAGCTACGTATCCAACTAAGGGCCGGGCCCCATTAGCGCGTTGCGTTGCGTCGTCGCAAGATTTTGAACTGGCGCATCACCCTCCCCCGCTTCGTCTCTCACCCGTCTACCCTTTGATCCGTTGCGACGACGCAGCGCAACGCGCTAGCGGAGCCTCGCCCTAATTCGTATTGAAATTGAAATGTATGACAGGTATCACACATGGCGACGGACTGGCGACGTCGCCAGTCAATACAAATTGTTCGGATACGTGGGCGGCGACGTCGCCTGGCGTCCCGGTGTGTTATGGCCATGGACCAGTTACTAAGGGGACTGGCCCTAAGCAAGTCGGCCGAGTGGTCGGCCTAGTACTAACATCGACATAAAACGAAGCGAGTAGTTCAACTATTTACCGGTAAATAGTAAAATGAAAATGAAAAACAATGACCACGTTTTGTTTCATACAAATATCTAATAAGGGCACCTCTTACTTTAGTCTTTACTCTGTGGTTATGGCCCATATTATCACAAAAAGCTATAAGGTTATAAGTTCCCTAAATAGCAAATATCTCCATTGGAGCGCGACACATAATAATTTCTATTCGGAACTTGGTAATCCCAATGGTGTCCTCAAGTCGCTGAACTTATGGTCTCCAGAACCTATATCATGGCGTGTCATATCCCATATTGCTTGTAGATCGAAAGTACAGTCAACATCATAAATATCAACCCAATACTTTTTTTACTTTTTTATAGCCAAGGATGGCACACTGGCAGACGGTCCACCTGATGGTAAGTGGAAGCTGCCGCCCAGGACATCTGCAACTTAAGGGGAGCAGACGCGGCAAAGACCTTTTAGGGACCTGTAAACATTCCCTTTGAAGAACCCCATGTTGTAGTGCAATATGTTTTTTTTTTCTTTCTCTAAATAGCTGTGCCCGCGACTTCATACGCGTGGAAATCAACAAAAATGAAATAAAAATAGCCTAAGTTATTCCCTATAACAGGGAGGACAACAGGGAAACAGGGAGGAGTGGAGGAAGGAAAGGGAGACCTTTGCCCAGCAGTGGGACGACACAGGTTGACAAAAAAAAAAAAAAAAACCCTATAACATCTGCTGAGCCAACCAGTCCATTAATGGTCCCGTCAAAATCGGTTCAGCCGTTTCGGAGATAAGCCGGAATAAACCGACAAACATATAAATTTATTTTTTTTATAAGTACCTTATTTACTTTTCTATGCATTTAGTAACAAGCTGTTATTTTGACAGTACAAACATACCTAGTTCAATTTTATTTATATGTCTAGATTATTATGTAATCCATTTTTGATGCCGACTGTACTTACGTAACGGGAAGTAGCAGACATGATATGGGATGACAGCGCCATGAAAGGTTTTTGGACAAATATTACAGAATAATCGATGCAAGTTTGTGGAGAATACATAAAATAATATTTTTATTGACTGAAGCGTTGGTCACATTAGCCTTCTTCTTAACGTATGGTTCCCTGGTACCTGGAGTCAGAGTTTTTCAAGCCGCCCGCAGGCCTAACAAGGCTTAACGGTTGCTGCCTCGATGACAAAAACCGGGACCGACTTTTTACGTGCCCTCCGAAGACGCTCAGTTCAAATGCCACTAAACGGTCACCCATCTCTGACTGACCTTGCTTAACGTTGCTTAACCTCCGATCGTTTACCGATCAGAAGGGCTAGACAAGTGGCAGACGTCTACAAATTCGCTATCGCTTCATCTATGAAAATAACATAAGTGACGTGATCTCAAGCGAGATCTTCATAGCGACTTGTTGTTGATTTACATAGCAACGTTTGACATTTCCATACATTTTGAAGTTTATTCCATTCTATTCGATTAGCGTTCATGCCACTTGGCTAGCCCCTCTGTGATTGCAGCTGTCTATGAGTGCATCACATTGGTCACACCTTATATTATTTAAGCAGATATGGGAAATTCTTACATCGCAATCACAAAACTTGTGCTCACCGCCCCACTACATGCAGCGAAGTTCACACATGCATACACCAGTTTAAACCAGTAAACAAACAAACTAAAAATAATATCAGTGAACCTCAAAGCTGGAGTTAATGGCGATTGGCAGACGCATCTTCAAGATGGACTGATAAAACGGTTCATATCAATATAAAAGGGCGTTTTAATTGAACGACGGATGGTCCAATTTAGAAGCGAGCGGGAAAAAATATATAAATATCGGTTCATCCGTTTGGGAGCTACGATGCCACATACAAATAAATACACACGTTAGGCCGGGCCTGCTCTGATAAGGCGACAACAACGATGTGACAACGATGCGACAGGGACGAGACAACGAGACCACGATCAAACCCTGTTCCGTTTGTTCTTTTGAGGTACGGAACCCTAAATACTCATTAGGATTGTGGGTTTTTTTTTTCTGCAATGCTAAGTTTCAGGGGGATGTTGGGTTCCGTTTGGGGAACGCGAGACGATCATCTGGCAACAATGTCTGCCCTCATAATACAGGGACCGAATACTATCGATGAAATGAGGGCATCTGCCTACCCTACCCCTTTAGAGAAAATCGGTCATGGTGTGCTGATCTCTCATGAGTTTCATGAAGGTTCTTTGTTGGTATTTAGGTATCCATGATGACCGATGGGGCAGAAAGGTTCTCGAGCGGCGACCATGTACCGGAAGACGCAGCGTGGGTAGGCCTCCCACAAGGTGGACCGACGACCTGGTGAAGGTCGCGGGAAACCGTTGGATGCAAGTGGCACAAGACCGGTCGTTGTCGGAAACCTTGGGGGAGGCCTATGTCCAACAGTGGACGTGTATTGGCTGACCTGATAATTATGATGATGATGATGAAGATTTATCGCTAAAAACTCGTAACTTATTACCGTCCATCACGCTTTATTCAAGTTGACTGACATCAATGCACTTAGTTAGTTCTGTACTATCGAAAACAAAATTCATTTAAACATTGAACACAGAAACCCCATTTAAATTTTAGTTTTCATTTAAACAGCGAATTAACGGTTGACGTAACTCGTCGTTGACAGACAATTTATTTCAGTTTGAGAGCAAGTTCATTTATATTTTCGTGTTTATTACTACAAAACCAATTACTTGGATGTTATTCTTACAAAAGTAACCAAAATAATAGTACAATTTCAGGTCAGGCTTAGAATTTGACATAGCATGAACACTTTGTACAACACTGGAATCGAACTTACGACCTTGCGATCAAACAAACATAATATTATGCTTATGCTCAAAAATAATTTTAAAAATTCGAATGCAATATAAATTGCCGACGAATCAAAAACCGTTCTCGCTTCCAATCCAATCAATTACTTCATCCATCAATCCATTAATCGCGTAACACTTTTATCCCTGACTGTACTCGTTACCCCAGTGACGTGACGTGCCGATAAGCAAATTGAAAAATCAATTATAATTTTGCAGCTTTTAATACAATCTTAATATGGATATAACAGGTTTTGTGATATCTCGGAAACGGAGGATTAAAACACTTTTGAGCTCGAGTATACTGATAAGGCGAGGTTACAATTCTTTTTTTTATAGAGTAGTTCCCTTGAGAATTCCTAAAAATAAGTACTTATCTATAACATTGTTGCAATGTCTGTAAATAAATTAATATCGGCAGACTTACACATTAACCCCCTTATTCATAGAGATTTTAGCTAGTTTACAATGGGTTTTAAAAGCATTTTTAGGAACAAATGTGTTCTGTAAGTTCACTGCAAGTCGATCATAACTTTCTATGAATAAGGGGGTAACTGTATGGCCCTTAAGCAATGCTTGTACTATGGGTGCTGTATAATGGACTGGGGGCGATTCCAGTGACACCCAGACCAGGGTGGTTACTTTGAAAAACTAAACGAAAGCTTCGGCTGACGGATCGGGCGATTTCCTACTCCGAAAGTGTTACGGATCCGAAGTACGGACTCGATTTACGATCAAAACCATGTCAAACGCTGAAATCGTAAATGTCAAATAACTTTCAGAGTAGGATCCACGAAAGAAGAAACGTCAAATCACGATCATCGAATCCGTACTTCGGACGATCCGTCAGCCGAAGCTTTCGTTTCGTTTTTCAAAGTCACCACCCAGGGCAAATTACGAAAAGGCCGTTTCCGAAATTGCTTCTGACGGGAATCGAACCCGCAACCACCCGATACAGTGAGCCGGCCTACGCTCGCACCACTGTGCCAAGCAGTCTATCACGACATCGCCAATTTTTTACTTATACCGGCTGACTGGTTGAACACTTTACATATTGATATAGAGTGCTCAGTACTCGATTCTCGTTATAATTATGTAAAAAAAATAGGTGCCTAATATTTGCCTAATTTATCTTTAATTATCCACTCAAAACAATAAGCGTGATCAGGATCGTATCTCCTTGATTTGACGTACCTATCAAGTGTCATTAGTGTCATTAGCACTAGCGTTCTACGCGAGGCACTGCGGTGTCCACAATTTCCGAGTTTTAGCACATTAATTTAATGAACGTTTTCTCTGTAGTTCATTGGTATTGTTTTAATTTTATTTTTTTAAACGTTTCATGTTACCGTAAATTATCATGTTCTTCAATATGTAAAGTGTTTAACCAGTCAGCCTGTGTATTTTTTTATTACAGACATTTCTCAAGATTACAAATTCCTTGTCTAACATTTTAGTATTTGGCTCAGGGTACTGTAAAGGGCCTCCCAATTTGCTTCTTCCCAATATAAAACCAATACTTATTGGAAGTTTTGCGAGTGGGAAAGGGCTATTGAGCTCAGCGAACCCTTAGCAAGGATACCTTCTTGGAAACTCGTAGTGTCACAGACGCAAATTCAAACCAAAGAATGTTATACAGGGTGGCGAGAATGCTTTTGGTAGGATTCATAGAAAAAAATATTTCACGAAGGCATTTGCTGTGTCCAAATGGCTCGCATGCAGCGCGAGGCAGCTTTGCTTCGCTTAGTTTGATATGGTGCGCACGAACCAATTGCTCCCCCTGCCTTAACAAGCGCTGTCATTTGCCTCGCTTAGTTTGGCCTAGTCATGAGACAGAACAATAATGTTATATCCTCGAGTAGGTATACCCTTAGCTGTCTAGAGTGTGTTGGCGCGCCTTTCGCCCGAGCATGCGACTGAGGCTGCCGCGCGTGCCGCGCGCTACTCCGTTACTGCTATATCGCACAAGGACACCAGTGGTAGCGCAACCAGTCGCTCCACCAACAAAATGTATATAGCTGTATGGAGGGTATCGCACTCGGTGTCCGCTTGGTAGCGCAACCCATTCGGTGTCGGCTACCGAATCACCCGCTGGTGGCGCAACCATGGTTGCCTCGTGCTATATCGCACTTAAGAGACTCGCGATCCTGAACGCCACTGTACTGCCGTATCTGTTCAACTAAACTTTATTCACACCGTCTATACGACTCCGTTGCTCTATGACGTCATCCAATCTCAAGTTATGACGTCACCCAGGTGCTCAAACTGCTTAACAAAGTTTGCAACTCAAACATAAGTCGTCCTCATCATTTTGCGAGGACTTTCGAAACGTTTCGGCTCCGTTTTACCTATTTAGAATTTGGCATTTTGTTTTTGTCCGATTTTATTTCCGACTATCGGATCACTACATACACATCCGATTTTATTGACCGACTGTTTTAAATAAGAACATAAAACCATTAGTATAATGACCATGTTTTCATAGTGATAGAGTCAAGATGGATAGTAGGTTATCTTCATAGAAACGCACCGCAAGCGGCTTGTATGTGTGCGCCATGCGTATCTATGCGTCGCGCACGCACACTAGCACAAGCCGCGCGCGGTGCGTTTCTATGAAGATAACTTAGGCCCTTCGCACACGGCGGCGTAGCGTAGGCGTAGCGTAAGCGTATCGTATAACGCGCGTAGGACGCGAGCATTACGAGCACGTACATTTTCTAACAAGTCCGCACACGAGGCGTAGCTTAATACGCTACGCTTACGCTACGCCTACGCTACGCCGCCGTGTACTAAGGGGGTTACTACCCATTTTTGTTGTTGTTGATGTTTGTTTGACGGCCATAAATTCGTAAACAGACACTAAACTTGTGCTCAGCACACTACTACATGCATTAAAATTCACACATCTGTATCGCACTCGCAATTCAACACGTAACTTTTTAAATACATAAGAAACCTCCGGAACATGAACCGTTTTGGCAATAACGACGTGTTTTCAACATTATTTCCCGCGAGCGACGTAGGGCCATAACACACCTAGTAGCCATGGCGACGTCGCCAACCCCGTAGCCAAGTGAAAATATGTCAAAATATGGCAGAGGGGCTAGCCAGGTGGCATGAACGCTAATCGAATAGAATAGAATAGACTTCATAATGTATGGAAATGTCAAACGTCGCTATCTAAATCAACAAGTTGCTATGTAGATCACGTGACTTATGTCATTTCCATACATGAAGCGTAGCGATTTGAACGAACGCTCGTAGACGTCAGCCACTTGTCTAGCCCTTCTGGTTAACATACCTGGCGACCGACTGGCGACTGGCATATTTTGACATAATTCAATACGAATTAGTTGGCGACGGTGGCTGGCGACGTCGCCGACCACGTCTCCAAACAATTTGTATTACCTGTCGTATTTTGACATATTCCAATACGAATAGTTGGCTACGGTGGCTGGCGTCGCGCTTGGCGTCCCGTTGTGTCATGGCCCACCGGTCGTCTGTCGGTCGCCAGGTATGTTGCTGGTCATATTTTGACATATTTTCACTTGGCTACGGAGTTGGCGAGGTCGCCATGGCTACCAGATGCGTTATGGCCCTAAGTTGTACTGTGTGTGTTGTGTGTGTGTGTGTGGACTCAATTTAGTAGGACAAACTATTTTGCACAGTCACGCATCTCCCTCTTTGTTGGTTGTCTTTGAATGACCAATGATAAACAATTGTTGGATTTTAACAGACTTGGTTGCATAAACCGTTTAATTAAGCGATATACAGGCTGGATCAACCGGGGTAGTACCACCCTCTCACAGAAGATAGGCTGTAAAGTAGCTATTACTACTGCGTTTCGTACGATGAGTGAGAGAGCCGGAAAACCAACATCCCCAACCCCCTTCCCTCCTTCTGTCTCACTCCCCTTCATGTCGGAAACGTGCGATGCCTTTGGTATTGCAAGCACCTATAGGCTACGGTAACAGCTTAACATCAGGCGGGCCGTACGCTTGTTTGCCACTTCTGGGGGCTTACCACGACCTCTTATCGCGATTCAATTATAGGAACGTTTTAACGTTTCAGCGACTTTTTGTGCAATGACGTACCTTATTGTCATGGAAATAAGAAATGTCATTGCACAAAAAGTCGCTGAACGTTAAAACAATACTGCTATAAGAGGTGGTGGTAGGGCCCCAGTACCATAAAAAAATACTGAAATTAAATTGCATTATGGTATTCAGTCTTTGGAATTACAATTTGTTGTCTCACATTCCAGACCGAGCGAGGAATGCGAATTATATTCATTGCGGCGCTAGTTCCGGTTCCTGTCACTATGGTATTTAAAATTGGAGTTGGAGCCCAATTGAAATGAGCTAGCGGGAGCGATTTAAGCGATAGTAAAAAATTACGCTCGCTCGTACTATTCATAATACGCCGGTTCCATTCAATATAGATTGGCAATGTTGACGACCGCTTAGCGTAGTGGTTCGAGCGTATGCCGCTCGGCGCACTGCATCGGGTAGTCGCGGGTTCGATTCCCGCCACAGAAAATTTTCGGAAACGGCCTCGTTATTTGTCCTGGTCTGGGTGTCACTGGGATCGCCCCCAGTCCATTGTACGATACATATTTGGGACCATAATTATAGTTGGTGTGTCGCTTGATAGCGTCAGTTTGATCAGTGGTCTCGAAAGTCAAAACCAGAAATCGGTAGAATTGCCCTAAACAAATCGGTAGATTTGGACTCAAAATCGGTAGACAAAAAAAAACAAATATTTTTTGATTTTTTGAACATGTGTAATTTTTTTTTTTGTGGGATTATATCTTTTTCTGAAACAATTAAAAACCTATCATTATCAAAACTTTTACAGTAGGCATAGTTCCCGCCTTTATTTACAACTTTTTTCATTAATTCCATTCAAATTGGTATCAGGTGGGTTACTTTCTTCTTTTTGCACTCGCGCTTGTACCGACTTAATTCTTCAGTTACCTAACTAAACTTAGAATTATACTTGAACAAAAATTTAACATTCAAAACAAAAATACAATTTGAATTTCAACTATGGATTGAAGTACGACAAAGTATTTTCCAAAAGATAAACTGAATTATAAAGTCCGCAAAACAAGCATTATTGAGATATTCTCACACAAAATATACACAAACAACCTCTAAAAGGGCTGCCAGCACTTGAAAAAGTAAAATCGGTAGAAAACTCGGTAGAATTTAGCTCTATCCACAGAAATAGGGAGAAAATCACTCGGTTTCGGTATATCGGTAGACCAGCCCCCAAATCGGTAGAAATACCGAAAAATCGGTAGGTTCGAGACCACTGAGTTTGAGAGACATTTGAGACCTAAATTTAGGATCGACAGACCTTAACGTAGGGCTCAATTGACATTGCAAATGTAACGTATGTAACAAACTTAACTACTAGATACGACTTGGAAATTCTCAAAAGATATTGTGGCCACTAACGACTTAAGATATATGTGTATAATTATAGTACCGTTGCTTACATATTACCAAAATATGGGCCACCGCAGACTTGCTACTTTTAGCATCGGCGACCGGCGATTTTGCGACTGTATCGATTCTGCGTCGCGTTTTATCGAGCGCGAACGAGCGAGACGCAGCATCATAATCTTCGATCGCCGATGCTAAAAGTAGCAAGTCTGCGGAGGCCCTAAGTTAAGCTGTCTTTATTATTGACATCCGTAATTAAGGGAGCTCAGCTTATGTTGGACATATTACCATAGACGAATAGGCGACTCTACTGCATGAACCTAATGTGCTCTACTGTATGTATTTTATGTAGGGTAAAACCCCCAATTATTGGCACCCTGCACCAATTATTGTCCGTACATATTTCTATGGTATTTCTTAGTTCAGCGGATAGATTAACCAGGTAGGTATGAAAATCTGTGAAATTTATGACTTTTAACAAAAAAACACTATTTCCATGTTTAGTTTTCTTATTTTTTAAAGATAACTTCAAAAGTGCCAATAATTGGGGGGGTGCCAATATTGGGTGCCGTTACCCTATGAAGAATACAAAAAAAAAAACAAATTGTTTTCGTTTCACGAATTTAATTATTTAACTTTTAAGTAAGGTTAAAACATAACTATATTCAATAATATAACCTCACGCCTTAAAACTTGGCTAATAAACGAAAAAAAGCAGTAAAAGAGCAATGGAGAAAATCGAATTTACTTCGAAACGTCCAAACAGGTTCGGTAACGTGCAAACTTGTATTAAGTTCTCGAACATCCAACGCACAATCCTGTTAAATTGTAATTTACTCTGCTTTTGTTTCTTTTTTATTTTTTTTAATTTTCTTCTCACGCCTATCCCCCATGAAGCCGGTACAGATGATTAGAGAGCCCCAAGTTTTTTTTTTGTCGATAGAAATTCATTTATTTTATTGGTGGTAGAACCAACCTGTCAATTGACTGCAGCTCATATTTAGGGTGGCTCGAATAGGGTAGTACCAACCTCTCACTGAAGATCAGCGTAAAGTAGCTATCACAGCTGCGTTTCGTGCAATGAGTGAGAGAGCCCGAAGCCTAAACCCCGCACCGTACCCCTCCCACTATCCCACTCCTCTTCAGGTTGACAACGTGCAAGCCTTTGGTATTGCAAGTATCTATAGGCTACGATAACTGTATAACATCAGGCGGGCCGTATTCTTGTTTGCCGTCTTAGATAGATGCATAGATAATTCTTTATTATTCCACCACTAGAAAAAAAACATTAATAAAAAATTACATAATTTACACAGAAAGTGGAAATCGGGCGGCCTTATCACTAATAGCGATCTCTACCAGGCAACCTTTGGATGGAGAGGATCTAAAGAAAATAATACGCCGCCTTAGTTATATTAAAAACCGGCCAAGTGCGTAACGGCCTCGCACATAAAGGGTTCCGTACCACCTTAGAATAAAAACGTCAAAAATATCAAGTTTCTTACCCTTTATTTTTAAGTTTTATTTTATTTTTAGTATTTGTTGTTGTAGCGGCAACAGAAATACACATTCTGTGAAAAGTTCAAGTCTCTACCTATTACGGTTCGTATTCTTAGGCATAGTACGTTTTTTTATACTTGTCCTATTTGGTAAGCAAAGATGGCGTCCAGCGGGGCGATTGCGTAACCTTTTGTCAATGTTTCAATTGGTTTCGTATATAATTGACACAGGATGAACGAAACCGAAGACGCCATCTTTGCTTACCAAATAGGACAAGTATAAAAAACGTACTATAGGCGTAGGCGTAGGCGTAGGCACCCTTTGGGTACGGAACCCTAAAAAACCAAGGAAATAGCTAGTTTTATACCGATACAAAGGCAAAATTACGTTTCTTTTGGCATTAATTCATTAGGGGTAACTCGCACCCTTATTGGGTAAAGGGTTCGGTCCGGCGGATTCCTTTTTACCCGCAGCAGGAAGGAAAACGTGTCAAATAAAACCTTCCCATACAAGTGGAACTGAGAGCTACGAATACACTGTAGAATGTTTAGTTATATTTCTTTTAGTATTTTCAGTTCACTTACGGGTAGGGAAAACATCGTGAGGAAACCTACCTATCCCTCGGGAGTAGGTAATAGTCAGTTCCTGTGTACACGGCGACAAGGTTCACCACCTGTCACGTTGGGTTCTGACTATCCGGTGAAATGGGCTTTGAGTTGGCTTAATACCTCCACAATGTGGTGGTGTATGGCCACTCAAGCCTCTGACTACTCCCGAATGGGGATAAAATGTCGTGACGTATATTTCATTTTTACATTTCACTTCCTAAAATCATGTTACTGGTCTTCTTGTATGGTTCCCTGGTACCTGGTGTCAGAGTTGTCCAAGACCGAAGGCCTCTGAGGCCTTAACGACTGCTGCCTAGATGACAACAACCGGGACGTTTTTATGTGCAGAAGCACGGAGACGTTCGGCTCAAATGTCACTAAATGGTCACCCATCTCTGCCTGACCTTGCCAAGCGTTGCTTAACCTCAAAACGTTGACCGATCAGTGATTGCAGCTAGCTATAAGCGGCTGATATTTCACCCGATAGTTTTGGCTGTTTTTCTTTGTACGCACTTCTTAACTATCCAAAAGTTTTTTTTCGTATTTTCATAAAAGCCAAGCGTGGTATCTCTTTTTCTTCTGATAAATACGGAATTCCGTATTCTATAGAAAAAAACTCAGTGCCATAGAAGGGGAAGAGGGGCTTGGGCTTCCGGCTCTCTCACTCATCGTACGAAACGCAGCTGTAATGAATACTTTACGCCGATCTTCTGTTAGAGGGCGATACTACCCTAGTCAAGACAAGCGATTTCTAAGCTGCAGTCAATTGGCTACAGCTTGGTTCCACCAACAAATAACTATCAATATGTAATTGTTAAGCAACTTTCTATCAACTTGTAAATAATTTAATTTTATATGAGGCATTGATTAAATATTCACGATACATGTTGTATTACACCAACATTACTTTAATATTAATTACATAATCCATTCACTCGTATCGCCTGTTAATCAATTAATTATTAATTCGATTATCCACTCCATCATTCATTCAATTAATTTTGTATACCTACCTTAATAAAATGTTTCATCGAATATTTATGAAATATCTTTGAATAGCATGCGGTTTGAGTTTATTTTGATGAATTGTTTTGTAAAAAAAAAAGAAGTAATTTAGCCCTTTTAACGTCCCACTGCTGGGCACGGGCCTCCTCTCAATGCGAGGGGGATTCAGGCCATAATCCACCACGCTGGCCCAGTGCGGGTTGGTGGATTTCACATGTCTAAAGACATGCGGGTTTCCTCATGATGTTTTCCTTCAACGCAAGCAAGTGATAATCATATTAAAGTTATGATTCACACATAGATTTCGAAAAATCCAGTGGTGTGAGCCAGGGTTTGAACCCAGGACTTTAAGCCCCGCAAGACGCGTGCTTAACCAATCGGCTACCACTGCTTGTACAATTGTTGTAATTATTGTTTGTTGTTGTGGATTGTTGCTTGAATTGTTTTGTAATTAATATTAAATTAAATTTATTCGCGGCTCACTGTGGCTCACACTAAAAAAGTATGGCATGAAATGAACATGAATTATTATTCTAGCTGATCAGAAGGGCTAGACAAGTGGCTAACGTCTACAAGCGTTCCTTCAAATCGCTACGCTTCATGTATGGAAATGACATGAGTCACGTGATCTACATAGCATCTTGTTGTTGATCTACATAGAGACGTTTGACATTTCCATACATTGTTAAGTCTATTCTAATCTATTCGATTAGCGTTCATGCCACTTGTCTAGGGGGGCAGGGTGGCTAATGGCGCCACTATGCAACATTGCCATTGCAATTCATTTTTCTGATTTGCTATCAGAATCCTTAGCAATTCCGCAAAATTTCCGTTGACGGCCGTTGACCGTTCCATTAATGACGCTATCGCAGTAATTTGGCGGATTCTACTGGATGGTTCGAAAAATGAAATGGCGTCACTATGCAACATTGCAGCAATTCTGCAAAAGCAATTCATTTTCTGACCCTCCAGCAGAATCCGCTTTATTTCCGTGGAACGGTCACGAATGGCGTAGAATGTGTGACTAATTTACAGAAATTTAGCGGAATTGCTAAGGATTACTCAGAAAATCAGAACAAATAATTGCATTGGCAATGTTACATAGCGTCGCTATTAGCTCTTCTGGTTTTGTAACCCCCTGACCACAGAAGTAGATTTAAATATATGCCGCAAGTGTAGGTGCCAAAATGTGCATAAATGGCAGTGCATTGCACTGCCTTTGATGCCGTTTATTCAGTCCGCGCTCTAGCGCTGTCGGTTCCGGACGTCATACGACATTTAAAAAAATGCCTACACACATACATACATATACTCACGCCTGTATCCCAAGGGGGTAGGCAGAGACTATTGATTGCCACATGCTACGATTTTGACACACCTCTTTTGCTTCATCCACATTCATACATCTTCTCATGCACTGCCGTCGGTTGAGAAAAATGCCTAGTTGTGCCGTATTGAGCCGTAAAACCTCCACAAGAAAAGTTGACCGAGATAAAAGAATAACAGGCCCACAGTAGCTAGAAAAAAGTGGCACGCTTGATTTTCATACAAAACGGGGGACATGCGTCATCTACTTAGATCTATGTCTGTGCCCCTGACCATCTGGATAGTCTATCTCTCTTATGTAACGTCACGACTTTTATCCCCATTCGGGGGTAGTCAGAGGCTTGAGTGGCCATACACCACCACATTGTGGAGGTAGCATTGTGGGCCAGGTATTAACCAACTCAAAGCCCACGTTTCACCAGATAGTCAGAACCCAACGTGACAGGTAGTGAACCTTGTCGCCGTGTATACAGGAACTGACTATTACCTAATCCCGAGGGATAGGTAGGTTTCCTCACGATGTTTTCCCTCACCGTAAATACCTCCGTAAGTATCTCTCTACCTACTCCATACATCTTCGTACCTCCAAAAGAAGTCGGTATTAGATAACGGTGCTCGTGGTCCCGTATCGCGTGTGGGTTGAGAAGGGTGCCCACTACGCGACTGCTCTGATTAGGAGCCGAATCTATTCCGTGAGATATATTGCGTTACAGCCATTGATGTCTTATTTTAGCAGATATGGTTCCTCCTAACATTGCTATCACTAAATGTGTGCTCGGTGGCCTCGGTGGCTAACAGCGCCACATTTCTAGCCTGTACTGTCTCACTGCAGGGCAAAGGCCTCCCCTCCATTTTTCCACTTGCTCCGGTCTATGGCTACCCGGGACCAATCCGTCAAGGAGTCCAGCTCATTCCGCCATCTTTTCCTGGGCCTGCCGCGTAACTGTAACTGAAGTAGCAATTCTGCAAATGCAAAAAATATAAACATTTCCGCGAAATGGTCACGAATGGCGTAAAATGTGTGACTATTTTACAGAAATTTTGCGGAATTGCTCAGGAACCTGCTATAAAATCGGATAAAAATACATAAGAAGGCATTTATTCACCAGAAGATGAGCCATATTGGCAATACTGACATGTTTTCAGCATTATTTTCCGTGAACGACCGAGTCGACATACGACATACTATTTTGGACATTCACGTGTCTCCCTCTTTCTTGGCAATGTCTTTGGTAACACCCCCCCTGTTTTATTATTCCACCCCCCAAAAACATCTGTTTGACTTTTATTGCAATTTACTTACTGAACCCTTTTTGTGGTGTGATTCACTTTTTGATATTGCGGTTTTATTGAGAATAGGAGTTTGTGTAGTTAAATTAGGGGTTAGTGGATGTTACTGGATTGGCTGCGTCTATATGATGCGAGCGGCCCGCCTGAGCTGTTGGTTTTGACGTCTGAACGCAACACATGTCATAACATAACTGATGGCTTGAGTGCGGCGGCTCGGAAGCTCGGAGCTTGGAATAGCATTGGAAATTAATGGGTGCTTCTAAATGTGCCGAGCAGCACGCCAGATCCATCAGTTTTGTCGTCTAAGTTCTGACCAGACACACCTATTTTTGAAGTCTTAATTCGTAGATATGAGACGTCAAATGACGTCAAAAATGAAATATTTTAGACAGGTTGTTGTTTATATTTTCAGTCCATGAGATAAGTAATTTAAATAAAATTAAGTAAGTACATTTTCTTGGCATTAGGTTGACATCGGTCGGTGACATTCAGTATGCCAAGTCTAGATGACAATCTATCTTCTTACATTAAGTAGGCTTACATCCATCACGCCTGAATTTCCCGGAGTGGTAGGCAGAGGTGGTAATAGATAGTATTATTTGCTCTAGGCTTTTTTGGTGGTTATTGTTTCCATTATAAAAAAAATCTCGATAACACAGTCACATCCATAGACAGTAGAAGAGTTTCGGACAACAGAATATCAAACAGATACGAAATTCAAACAACTGACTGCGCCAACTTTGTTACACTTGTTTATTAATTGTTTCTGGTTCAGACACCCTGTATACCGTTTTCATACACACGCTGTGTATACGATTTGGTTTTGTTATTGGCCTTGTCCACTTTTTTATGTTATTAAAGCTATGGGTTCCTCCAATAGCGGCGCCGTCATATAACGGCCGCACTAGAACATTGGCTTCGTAAACAACGGTTTGTTTACGTAGCCAATGTTCTAGTGCGGCCGTTATATGACGGCACCGCTTTTGTAGGAAACCAGCGCATAAGGTGGCAAGCAAGCGTACGGCCCGCAAGATGTAAAGCAGTTACCGTAGCCTATAGATGCTTGCAATACCGAAAGTATCACGCACGTTGCTGACTTAAAGAGGATTGATATAGAGGGAAGGGGAGGGGTTAGGCTTCCGGCTCTCTCAATCATCGTCTAAAACGCAGCTGTAATAGCTACTTTACGTCGATCTTCTGTGAGAGGGTGGTACAACCCCGGTCGAGCCAGTCCATATAAGCTGCAGTCAATTCTCAGTGCTTGCTCGGCTCTACCACCAATAAAAATGTGCCAATGTACCGAGCGGTTTAAATACGTTTATTATACCATTTAATTATAATAATAATAATATCCTGGGACATTTTTGTACACACCAAACTAAGCAGAGCTTGTACTATGGAAACCAGATAACTGATATTACTACATATACCTACTACTTTTTATTTGTAAATACATACTTAATATACATATACACCCAGACTCCGGACATACAGACATGTTCATGCACACAAATGCATGTCCCGGGTAGGAATCGAACCTACGACCTGCAGCGTGAGTAGTAGGGATTCACCGGTTCTAGCTCACGGCCAAAAATATTGTGGCTCACCAAAAAAAAAAAAAAAAAAAACTCATTCCATCGATCCGTGGGTCGACGCCGCCTAAAAAAAAAAAAAAAAAAAAAAAAAAAAAAAAAAAAAAAAAGTTTGGTGTCTTTTTGGGGGTTTTCGGTCATGCCCGATCGATCTGTGCTATTCCCGCGTTGATATCTGTAACGGTTCCTGAGATAGCTTTCAGACTCAGCGGCCTCGTAAAGGTTTTATTACGGTCGCCTATTGTATTCAAGGGTGCTATTGTGTCAGTACTTCACGATGCTTAATGAGGGTCGGCTTATTGTTCCCGAGGGCCGTTTGCAATGAAAGACTTATTTTTTTTTGTACATTTTTATTTATCGATAAAAAAGGGATTTAAACATTTCATAAAGTAATATATCATTGTACAGTGTATTCGTATCGAATATTCTTATGAAATCAGACATTGTATTATCATTGAATTTATAGTACAAATACAATAAACAATATTCACCGCATACGGATGTGAAATCGTTTTGTAGCCTATTGCTATTAAATTGCCATTGTTTGGAATTTCTCTTCAAAAATGATCTGTGGTAACCTGTTGGTGGTCGACCATAAGAATCAAAATATTGTCCGATACTATTGTCATCGATGTGAATGGCGATCCAATGGCTTCCAGGTCTTGTATCAGGGTCTAAATTAGATATAATATATGTAGGAGTATGAATGTGTATTGGCAATCGGTTAGCTGCATACACATTATATTGTAAGCTTGGATGAATTTTACATAAACTTTTTTGTATATCTATTGTGTTCATAATGATCACCTGGCGCGTTGTAAGCTGTTATCGATTCGACTTATCACATGCAAGTGTAAAATTTAATGTATTAACAGGGTATTTCTAGTCTGCTGAGATCATGGAAATAATACAAGGTAAAATATGCTGAAAATTATGTCTTTATTCAAATTTCAATGAATAGCTGCGTATAACTAGTACAATGAATACTTAAAACTACATTTTTTTACTTAAAACTAATACAATGAATACTAACCTAACCTAACCAAAACTAATACAATACTAACCTAACCTAACCTTAAGGCCAATTATCTTCATCAAACAATACACGCATAAATACATGCATATTATTATCGATAAACCATTTCTTAAGTAAAATTACAGTTTTTAATGCACTATGCTTCTTATGATATAAACAATTTACCGTACTTCTGGTATTATCATACAATTGATTTAATCGCAATAAATCGGGGGCACCTTTTTCACTAATATCTGCTACACTGCACTTATTACAAATATTTTTTATCCACTTGATTTTTTCCGTTCCAAAAACTAAAATTTTTTTATTTGTTAAAATTGGTATAATCACACGTTTGAACTCGCGATAGTCAATGAAACCGGCACTCCAATAAAAATCGTGTCGTCTTTCTATGGAAGAGACGTTTTTCTTTTCTGCGTCTGCCAAATTGTAATATGGGCATGGTGGTTTTATTAAAAACACCTGGGTATAATCTTCCGTAGCTAGTGCAAACTCCTTTATCAAGAAAACATTGTTGGAAACTTTAAATCCTTGTAAATCGACAAACATGACGTATTCTGGATTCATGATTATCTTTTAAACTGATGTCTACTCAACTGGGCGATGTAACGTAATGAACGTTCGTTTGCCATGCGTCTTATATAGATATCGCGACGTCCCATTGTTATTACGGTCGCCTTTTGTTCACTGCAGACGAGTACAAACATGAATCCTGTACATCGAAAGATCCCCTAACAATGAATGCCTCCCTCTATTCACAGATAACAGCACGACGGGGGGTGCAAGTTAGGACGACACGACGCCTATAAATCATGGCATTAACATTGTTCTCCTGTCCCTTTGACGGTGGTCAAGTCGAAACGTGACACATGATAAATTAAATTCGACAGGTTCAATTAGGTTCGACATTCGACGTGACAGGTAAATTCTCAAACGATGAATAGTATACAATGAATAGAACATAATTAACAAAGAATTTGAGTTATCTACATCCGTCACAATAATATGAAGCCTAAATAGGGAATTTAATGTTTTAGCTACTATAATCTACTGATACATTACGGTTTTTATCAATTTCAATAACATTATCGAACTCGGCATAAACGATACAGTTTATGGTTTGTGAAAGTGCTGATTCAAAACGAACTTCCAATCTCACGCTACCATGTTTTATAAGATTCCAATGGCCTGATGAGCTAGCTGATAAATCAGGTGTTAAGTCGAAAGCTAATAGACAATATCCTTGTGCATATTGTTCCCTAGATATGCCATTACCTTCATTAAGGAAATGTATACCCGTTCCCGAGAATAACGTGTGATAAGCTGAAGTATACATATTATTCTCGAATGATGGTTGTAAAGCTTTGGAAGGTATTTGTTGCCCATCAATATATAAACTAAATGTATTAAAATCGTGATTTTCAAAATTAAATGGATTTTTTGTGAGTTTACCATTAAAGCCTGCGTTATTAACAAATCCTATTATGCATCTTTTAGGTACTTGTCCTAGAAAAATGTTATCTAGTGCTTTTCCCTGAACCCCCGATGGTATTGTCAAAACTTTAACTTCAGCACGCGTAATAGGATATTTAGCTGTAGTAGAGGCTAAAACTTTTTGATGTGCAAGTAAAACTGTTGGATTGATTCGCGCTCTACGAACAATAAGCGTTGCATCAGTAATACATACTTTCAATTTTAAATATGAAAGCAGACAAGTAGAAACATGAAAGATTCCATAACAATGAATGCCATGCCTCTATTCAGAAATAACATTCCCAGCGGGGGCGCGAGTTGGGACGTGTCATCTATAAATCACGACAATTACATTGTTATCCCGGTCCTTATTTCGTGTCGAGACTTGTCGCATGATGCTAGCAGGTAAATTCCCTAGCAATTGGGTATAAAAGCGAGAAATAAGAATTTGAGAGCTACAGTATTCGTTAATTTGTGAACGCAGGTGCATCTAAGAGTGTTGTGAAAGTGATTAAGTGTCTTTAAAATCTTCAGAACTGCACAATGGAGGTAAGTTTTCAGTTTTATTTCATCAATTCATTAGATGAGTACAGATTTTTTATTTATTTTATCAATTCATTAGTTTGTTCATAAACAACTTTGATGTAAATTGTTACAGAACTCATTCGATGTTGAAGAAAATACATACAAACATTATTATTATCCACTATCGGATGATTGTGAAGACTTAACCATCAAAGATTCACCTAAAAAAGAAATTAAAAGAAAGACAATGGTCACATCATTGGATAGTTTAGATGAGCTCTTTGAAAATCCATCACCGATAAAGAAGAAAAAGCAATCGTCCACAGTTGCAAGGGCTAATGCCGAGGGGGGAATAACTTATCTATCAACAAATGCTGATGACAATATCAATTCAAGTCATCTCATAAAAATTGAAATTTATGATCTAAAAAAGTTGTCGAAAATTCCTCAACAACAACACTGGAAATATGCTGAATGTAGAGTTAAATACTACACAGACATTAAAAATAGTAACTTTGTAGATAGTAAAAATGTTATCTATCAAATAACAAAAGAAATTTCAAAAACAAAAAGTTGCAAGAAATATTCCTTCAGTAATAACTAATAACAATTATTTAATTTTAATCATTTTTTTTTTTTTTTTGTAACTAAGTAGTTTTAATATAAATATACAGTGTAGATTTCAAAGGAGCATCATTTCAAAACGTTGAACCATCGATGTTAGATCTGCCGTCTATTTCCTCAAACAATATGGAACAAAGTACCGAAGTTTGCATCGGTGCCTTCTTCAATTCGACGCTTGATGAAGATGTGGATATGTACGAGCTTTGTGAAGAGACAGAAAAATGTGAATTGAGTAATTCATATTACGATGAGGAGCTTTACAATATCTGTGCACTGGCTGAAAAAACCTTAAAGTAAGTTGCATGGAAATTGAATTTACCATTTATAAAATAGACATTGATCTGTAGGATTTATTTTAAACATGTTTTATTTTTATTACAGTAAACCAATACTTCAAATTGGCGGTGGTCTCAAAAGAACTATGAGTATTCAAGAAGAAAAAGAAACAATACATACGAAGAGACCAAGACTTGAAGAAGGACCTTCAACTTCATCATCAACATCATCATCTGGTCCTCTTAATAGTGATAAGGTAAATTGTAACACATGTCAGCTTTTATTTAGTAGGAGATCTTTCGCAAATCATTTAAGAAGTAACATACATAAAAATAATCTTTTGAAATTGCACAACTCTTTGACAAATGTTTCCGTTGTTGAATCTGCTTTTGGACGAAGAATCATAACATATAAAATTAAAAGTAAAAATGATCCCTCATCAGACTTGGTATTTGAAACACCGGAATTATTTTTAAATTCCATAAAAAATGAAATATTACTTTTGATTGAAGAATCCATTGAAAAACACATTATTTTTAAAACAAATTTTTGTCTGAATGCCGATTTTGTACAGGAAACTAAAAATATTACAAATTCTTTTGATTTTCAAACCACTAATTATAAAATTTCTCGAGGCCACGACTTAAATATATTCTTTTCATCTTTATGTGACACTCTAACAGATAAAATAAGTGCTTTCGAGAAAAAAGATAGCGGATGGAGTCTCAAACAGATCAAATATATCGAAATGAATGTAAACAAATTTAATCCTCTACGTGGATCTTCATATGTTGATTTACCCCCAGACATAAAAGCTAAAAGAGCCATAATTAATGTAAAAAATAATGATAATTTATGTTTTAAATGGGCATTACTCTCGGCGTTATTTCCCATCGCTAAAAATGCAGAGCGCACATCATCTTACAGTATACATTTCAATAAACTTAAATTCGATGGTGTATCTTTCCCGGTTAAATTGAGTGACATACCGAAAGTTGAAAAGTTAAACAATATCAGTATAAATGTCTTTGGTTTGGAATTAAACAAAGAAACAAAGAAACATAATGTGGTGGGTCCACTGTTTATGACGAAATCTCGTAAAAGCCAACATGTTAATCTATTGTACATACACAATAGTGCAACTAACCATTACTGTTTTATTAAAAACTTGGCGCGCTTAGTCGGAAAACAAATTTCAAATCAAGATCATAAGGTGTGGATCTGTGATGGGTGTTTACTTCACTTTCCCACAGAAGAGAGGTTGGCTAACCACCAACAGCATGATTGCTCTCACATATCTACTGAACTTCCGAGTAATATAAAAACATCGAAAGATTGGTTTGGTCAACCAGTATCTAACGACAAATTAAAATTTGATAAATTCCAAAGAAAGTTAAAAATACCTTTTGTTGTATATGCTGATTTTGAGGCATTCTTAAACCCAATAAAATCATGTCCTAATGACCCGACTAAGTCGTATACCAACAACGTTAATAAACACGAAGTTTATAGTTTCGGATATTACATAAAATGTTCATTTGATGATAGTTTATCAAAATATGAAACCTACAGTGGACCAGACTGCGCGCAAGTATTTATGAAACGTTTATATGAAGATTTTAAAAAAATATATTGTAAAAATAGTTTTCAAAAACACCCCAAACCACTATCAACCGAAGATGAGAATACAATTAACAATTCAAAAAATTGTTACATTTGTGAGACTGATTTAAAAGGAGACGACGTTCACTATTTTGATTGGTACACAGGTGATTTCAGAGGAGTTGCGCATGATGTATGTGTAACAAAATTCCGAACACCACAACACATTCCAGTATTCCTTCATAATCTCAGTCACTATGATGCACATTTCATTGTCCATGCATTAAATTTTGTAGATGGCAACGTGGAAGTAATTCCCCAAAACAAAGAAAGATACATATCCTTTTCAAAGATATTAACTATTAACAACCAGAGAGTCAATTTAAGATTTGTAGATTCTTTTAAATTCCTACCATGCAGTCTTGATCAATTAGCTAAGAATCTCAAAGATGAACAATTCTACACACTTAAAAGTAATTTCCCTAGGGATGAAGACTTTAGTCGTCTTAGAAAAAAAGGTATATATCCTTACGAATTTATGGTATCATATGACTGTTTAAAATTAACAACTCTCCCTAGTCAAGATCAGTTCTACAGTTCACTGACCGATTCAAGTGTTTCTGATGATGATTATCATCGTGCTCAGGATGTTTGGCAACATTTTAAGTGTCGCGAAATGTTAAATTACTCAGACTTATACCTAAAAACTGATGTTTTGCTCCTGACTGATGTGTTTGAAAACTTTAGAAACATTTGTATTACAACTTATGATTTAGATCCTGCTCACTATTATACAGCGCCGGGATTGAGTTGGGACGCTATGTTAAAATACACAAAAATTGAACTAGAACTATTAACAGACTTTGATAAACTGGCTTTTATTAAGGCAGGAATAAGAGGAGGTGTATCTCAATGTAGCAATCGATATGCAAAGGCAAATAATGAATTCTTGGAAGATTTTGATGAGAAAAAACCTCGGTCATATCTTGCATATTTTGATGCTAACAATCTTTATGGTTGGGCTATGTCTCAATTCCTTCCAGAAGGTAGTTTTGAATGGGTTAGTACGGATACTAATTTTGACGTGTCAGATACATCTGAATGTGGTTTCATTTTAGAAGTCGATTTAGAGTATCCCGTCGAACTTCACGATTTACATTCGGACTTACCACTGTGTCCAGAAAATACAATTGCAGGTAATTCTAAAGAAAAAAAACTAATTCCAAATCTTAATAAAAAAAGCAAATATAAAATTCATTATAGAAATCTTAAACAATGTCTTGAGATGGGTATAAAATTGATTAAAATTCATAGAATTTTAAAGTTTCATCAAAGTCCTTGGTTAGAAAGATATATAGATCTGAATACGAAATTAAGAACAAAAGCAACATCAGATTTTGAGAAAGATTTTTATAAATTAATGAACAACGCAGTATTCGGTAAAACAATGGAGAACATTGAAAAACGAGTTAATGTTAAATTATTAACGCACTGGGAAAATCGAGGTAAAACTTTAGGCGTGCAAGACTTAATTGCAAAACCAGAATTTCACAGTTTATCAATTTTTTCTGAAAACTTAGTTGCAGTACAGTTACGAAAAATAAAATTGATTCATAACAAACCTATCTACTTAGGATTTTGTATATTAGATATTTCAAAAACTCTGATGTATGATTTTCATTACAACTACATGTTAAATAAATTCGGCAATAAAACAAAATTATTATACACTGATACTGACAGTTTAATATATCAAATTTTTACCGACAATTTTTATGAAGATATTAAACCCGACCTTGCTACACGATTTGATACATCTGATTATGCTTCTGATAATATATTTGGTTTTCCAAATCTAAATAAAAAAAAGATAGGTTTCTTTAAAGATGAAAATAATGGTAAAATTATGAAAGAATTTGTAGGACTACGATCTAAAATGTATGCATTTAAGGTTGAAAATAAAATGATAGCCAAAGCAAAAGGTGTAAATAAAAGTGTCACAAAAAAAATGAACATTGAAAATTACAAGTCATGTCTCTTTGAGAAGAAAAATCTATTTTGTAGTATGTATAGATTTAAATCGATTAAACACACAATCTTCACTCAACAAATTAACAAAACCTGTTTGTCCTATAACGATACAAAACGATATATTTTGCCAAATCAAACTGATACATTAGCATGGGGTCATTATAAGTTAAGTTAAGTTAAAGAATGCACTTTCAATTGTAATAAATATTTTTGTGTTATACTATGTAAATAAATAAAATTGTAATTTTATAATATCTAAGGTAAATTTTAAGATTTTAAATATTTTGCGATAATAATTCTGTGTAAATGAATAAATAAATATGTAATTTTATAAAATCTTAGGTAAATTTTAAGATTTTAAATATTTTTGAGAAAATAATAACATGTAATTAAATTTCTGTAAGATTTTTTGTGTCATATTGTGTAAAATGTATTTTTATTTATCCAAATATAAATGTATATTTTTCTAACACTGTCTTATTCATTTCAATACCCTCTAAGAATCTACACGTGTTTAATAATGTTCCAATTTATTCATCCGTTTACTGCCATAGTTGCAGGCCCAAGTGGTTGTGGCAAATCTATATTCGTTACAAAGTTTATTCAATCCATCAAAGAGATATGCAACAAACAGTTCAGTCAAATTACTTGGTGCTTCGATGAAATGCAACCTTTATACAATTTACCAAACGTAAACTATTATCAAGGTATACCAGATCTAAGTATGTTTGATGGGAAGGAGGCAAACCTTGTAATTATCGACGATCTTATGAGAGAATCTGATGGTAGAATTGTTGATATTTTTACTAAAGGCAGTCATCATAGAAACTTAAGTGTATTCTATATTACACAAAATTTATTCCACCAAGGTAAAGGTCAAAGAGACATTTCTTTGAATTCAAACTATATTATTTATTTCAAAAACCCTCGTGATAAAACCCAAATTAGATACTTAGCGCGACAAGTATCACCAGAAAATTCAAAATTCATTGAAGATGCATACAATGACTCCACTAAAGAAGCACATGGATATTTAATGGTTGATCTTAAACAAGACACCAATGAAACATGTCGTATTAAAACGAAAATATTCCCCTCAGATGGATATTGCACTGTATATGTCCCCACAAAAGGGTTTAAATATGCCAAGAACCAACAAATTCCCATCATTTACAAATAATGTCTCAGAGCATCCAGACGCACAAGAATTTACTAAGCGCACTACACACTCTTAAACCGAAATATCAACGAGCCCTATTAAAAGCGTGTGACGAGCAAGAAATAAACTGCATTTGTGAGTGTATTTATAACGTTCTCCAGGGCAAAGTACCGCTTAAAGATAAAGAAAAGAAAAAACTTGGTAAATTTAAGAGTATACTTCGCAAGTTGGTACGTAAAGGAACAGATAAAATACGAAAGAAAATAATCATTCAAAAAGGTGGTGCATTCCTACCAATTATATTGGGTTCCATTTTGAGTGTATTAGTTAATTCACTTGTTTAAAAATGGAGCACGCCAAAAAGATGTTACTTATTGATCCAAGTTTATTAGAGAAATTAAATCAAAACAACAATCAACACAAAATTGAAAATCCTACCTCAAGATTAGACATCGAAATGCAAAAGATTTTGAATAGTAATATGGACGATAGAAAAAAATGGATTTTATATCAACAAATTTTGCAAAGATATCTACACTTTACCGAAGCAGATCGTCAACCTATAGAATTACCAATAATTACTTCCAATATCGATGCTGTCGGAGACACTGCAAACAATGAAGTTTCTAATATAAAAGCTGAAATCGCTGGTAAAGATTTAGTTGTGAATCAGACATCGAAAGACGACGTGAAGCAACAACAACAACAGCAAGAAAGTCATATATACACACCTAGACAAATTTTAAGTTTAATACCAAAAACTTATATAAAAAAGGGTGAGTTATTGCTTAATACAATATCATTGAGTAAAAACAAAATTCACTGGAACGACAGCGGTACTGTCACCATAGATAACAAACAAATTCCCGGAAGTAATATCATAGATTTGGTAAACGACTTTCTTAGACCATTGAAAAAAAGTAATCCGAAAGGTTGGGAAGATTTTGCCAAAGCACTGAAAGACATTAAAATACCATTAGCTTACATTGGAAATCCAAACAGAAGTGAATACATAAATAAACTCCAATCGGATGATCCTACACAACACTCTGTGGAAGAGGAAATCTATACTACACCAAGTAGTGCTGATAAGTATCAAAGAAAACTAAAGAAAAAGATTGACTGGGAAAAATGGACTCCTTACTAGAAATTAATAAAATATATTATGATGTATCACATCCTGCCGGATATGGTAGTATACTCAATCTAGTAAAAGCTATGAAAGGTAAAATGACTAGAGGCGACATCAAAAAATGGTTGCAAGCTCAAGAAACTTACACACTTCATAAGCCAGTACATAGAAGATTCCCTCGGAATAAATACATTTTATCTAATCTAAATGAACTTTGGCAGGCTGATTTAAGTGATATGAGAACTTATTCTAAATATAATGATGGTTATAATTACATTCTTTGTGTTATTGATGTATTTACTAAATATGCTTATGCTATGTCAATGAAAAATAAAAATTCTGAGACTATAAAAAAATGTTTTGAACACATATTTAATGAGGCCGGTACCACTCCAACACATATACAATCTGATAAAGGAACTGAATTTGTTTCAAAAGATGTACAAAAGTATTTTAGGAGCAAAAATATAAACTATTATACAACAAATAATCCTGATATTAAAGCAAGCATTGTAGAAAGATTTCAAAGAACACTCAAGATGAAAATGTGGCGTTATTTTACCCATAAAAATACATATAGGTATATAGATATTTTACAAGACTTATTATATGCATATAATCATAGTTACCATTCCAGTATTAAAATGTGTCCTTGTGATGTAAATTCAAACAATATAATGACTGTTTGGAATAATTTATATGAAAAGGGTAGAAAACAAGCTGCAGATATTACACCAACACCAAAATTTCATGTTGGTGATCATGTACGAATTACAAAATTTAAACATATATTCCAAAAAGGTTATGAATCCAACTGGAGTGACGAAATTTTTATGATATCTTCAATAATAGATAGATCACCATGGATAGTATATACACTGAAAGATTTGCAAAATGAACCGATAGTGGGTACTTTTTATGAAAGAGAATTGCAAAAAATTGATTATAACCCCACTTCCAGTTATAAAATAGATAAAATAATTAGCACTCGCTACTCTGGCAACAGAAAGCAAGTGTTAGTGAAGTGGAAAGGTTATCCAGATAAATTTAACTCTTGGATTTTGGCTTCTAGTTTAGAAAATCTATGATGAAAGAAAGTTTTTATTTAACATTACTTAGTAATAGTTCTATGGAATACTTTCCAGAAAACTCAACAACTCTTTTTTCAACAAAATTACCTAAAGCAATTATATTGGAAGGATCGTGGTCGGTTGGTGTGGTTGAATTCCAATATCCATGCACGATGTTTACTGTTCAAGAACATGAAAACGTTGTTTACATAAGTAAATGGATGAAAATACCCAACAATACCGGCACTCCTAGTACCTCTCTAGCGTACTACAAAACTCATATACCAGCCACTAACTATGATAATATTGAACAAATTATAGTGACACTAAACAGTTTGAGGGAGAAAGTGAAGTTTCGCTATGATGAGATATCAAAGTTCGTATTTGTTACTGTAAATGATGAAGCATTAAAATCAATAACGTTATCGCCTAATTTGTCTCTTCAACTAGGATTTGAACCTAATAAAAACCTTGTTTCTAAGAGTCTTGGAAAGTGCCCAGCGAATTTACATTTAGGGTTGCCATCTCAGTTATTTGTTTATTGTGATATAATCGAACCACAGATCGTCGGAGATGTAATGACCCCTCTTCTCAGAATAATACCTTTAGACCCTTCAAAATATATTTACGGTGCTAATAAAATGCATGTTTTCTCACCACCTCACTACTTGCCTGTCATGCGTAGAGAGTTTGATACCATTGAAATAGATATAAGATCAAGCACGGGGCATAAAATACCATTCCAGTTCGGAACTGTGGCTATTAAACTACATTTTAAAAAATTATAATGCATCCCCAACGTTATAATACAAGTTGTCCCTACGAACATTACTATTCACATCAAGGTGGATCAGGTATTGGAGTAATTTATAAAGGGGCACCATATCAGCGCGGTCATGGAATTGGTAGCTTTCTAGGAGGTTTATTCAGATCTGTTTTACCATTGTTGTCTAGTGGAGCTCGAGCGATCGGTAAAGAGGTTTTAAATACAGGTGTGGGGCTTTTATCGGATATGGTTAGTGCACGTCCTATGGAAGATTCTATTAAGACTCGATTGAAAGAGGCTGGGTCAAACTTAAAAAGAAAAGCCGATGAGAAAATTGATCGAATTAATATGTCTGGATCAGGATATATAACTAAGAAAAAACGTCTGGCTTCATTCATTCCACCGCTACGTGCTAAGGTGAAAGGTGCTAACAAAAAATCAAAGTTGACACGTAATAATATCAAAGATATATTTTCATAAATAATAATAATAATAATAAAATGTCTTTTCTACACAATCATTCTTGTGAGTGCATTAAGTCGGAGCTAGATTTATTTGCTTTACCATCTACACAAACAAGTATAGAACATGGAATGTGGATACATTACAAACCTATTTCATCTCTCGCCGATGATGGCCCCATCGAATTTCAAGTACCAGGAACCGGTGATGACTACATAGATTTGTCTCATACTATGATTCATATTAAAGCAAAGATATTAAACCAAGACTCAACAAAACTGCTAGCTACAACGACAGTGGCACCAATAAACAATTGGTTACATTCATTATTTAGTCAGCTTGATGTTTATTTGAACCAAAAACTTGTATCCCCGCCAAATAATACATACGCCTATCGTGCTTACATGGAAACTTTGTTGAATTATGCTCCTGCATCAAAAGAATCTCACCTAACATGCAGTCTTTGGTATGAAGATACAGCTGGGAAAATGGATTCAACCGATGAGAAAAATGAAGGATTCACTAAAAGAAGTAAATTAACAGCTGAAAGTAAAGAAATTGAAATGATTGGGCATCTACATGGTGATATATTCAACCAAGAAAAGTTTTTAATTAATGGTGTTGAGATGTCTGTTAAATTAGTTCGTTCCAGAGAAACATTCAACTTAATGGCTTCTTCAGACGATTTAAAATTGAAAGTATGTATTACTGATGCAACGCTTATTGTTCGTAGAGCGCGAATCAATCCAACAGTTTTACTTGCACATCAAAAAGTTTTAGCCTCTACTACAGCTAAATATCCTATTACGCGTGCTGAAGTTAAAGTTTTGACAATACCATCGGGGGTTCAGGGAAAAGCACTAGATAACATTTTTCTAGGACAAGTACCTAAAAGATGCATAATAGGATTTGTTAATAACGCAGGCTTTAATGGTAAACTCACAAAAAATCCATTTAATTTTGAAAATCACGATTTTAATACATTTAGTTTATATATTGATGGGCAACAAATACCTTCCAAAGCTTTACAACCATCATTCGAGAATAATATGTATACTTCAGCTTATCACACGTTATTCTCGGGAACGGGTATACATTTCCTTAATGAAGGTAATGGCATATCTAGGGAACAATATGCACAAGGATATTGTCTATTAGCTTTCGACTTAACACCTGATTTATCAGCTAGCTCATCAGGCCATTGGAATCTTATAAAACATGGTAGCGTGAGATTGGAAGTTCGTTTTGAATCAGCACTTTCACAAACCATAAACTGTATCGTTTATGCCGAGTTCGATAATGTTATTGAAATTGATAAAAACCGTAATGTATCAGTAGATTATAGTAGCTAAAACATTAAATTCCCTATTTAGGCTTCATATTATTGTGACGGATGTAGATAACTCAAATTCTTTGTTAATTATGTTCTATTCATTGTATACTATTCATCGTTTGAGAATTTACCTGTCACGTCGAATGTCGAACCTAATTGAACCTGTCGAATTTAATTTATCATGTGTCACGTCTCGACTTGACCACCGTCAAAGGGACAGGAGAACAATGTTAATGCCATGATTTATAGGCGTCGTGTCGTCCTAACTTGCACCCCCCGTCGTGCTGTTATCTGTGAATAGAGGGAGGCATTCATTGTTAGGGGATCTTTCGATGTACAGGATTCATGTTTGTACTCGTCTGCAGTGAACAAAAGGCGACCGTAATAACAATGGGACGTCGCGATATCTATATAAGACGCATGGCAAACGAACGTTCATTACGTTACATCGCCCAGTTGAGTAGACATCAGTTTAAAAGATAATCATGAATCCAGAATACGTCATGTTTGTCGATTTACAAGGATTTAAAGTTTCCAACAATGTTTTCTTGATAAAGGAGTTTGCACTAGCTACGGAAGATTATACCCAGGTGTTTTTAATAAAACCACCATGCCCATATTACAATTTGGCAGACGCAGAAAAGAAAAACGTCTCTTCCATAGAAAGACGACACGATTTTTATTGGAGTGCCGGTTTCATTGACTATCGCGAGTTCAAACGTGTGATTATACCAATTTTAACAAATAAAAAAATTTTAGTTTTTGGAACGGAAAAAATCAAGTGGATAAAAAATATTTGTAATAAGTGCAGTGTAGCAGATATTAGTGAAAAAGGTGCCCCCGATTTATTGCGATTAAATCAATTGTATGATAATACCAGAAGTACGGTAAATTGTTTATATCATAAGAAGCATAGTGCATTAAAAACTGTAATTTTACTTAAGAAATGGTTTATCGATAATAATATGCATGTATTTATGCGTGTATTGTTTGATGAAGATAATTGGCCTTAAGGTTAGGTTAGGTTAGTATTGTATTAGTTTTGGTTAGGTTAGGTTAGTATTCATTGTATTAGTTTTAAGTAAAAAAATGTAGTTTTAAGTATTCATTGTACTAGTTATACGCAGCTATTCATTGAAATTTGAATAAAGACATAATTTTCAGCATATTTTACCTTGTATTATTTCCATGATCTCAGCAGACTAGAAATACCCTGTTAATACATTAAATTTTACACTTGCATGTGATAAGTCGAATCGATAACAGCTTACAACGCGCCAGGTGATCATTATGAACACAATAGATATACAAAAAAGTTTATGTAAAATTCATCCAAGCTTACAATATAATGTGTATGCAGCTAACCGATTGCCAATACACATTCCCTACATATATTATATCTAATTTAGACCCTGATACAAGACCTGGAAGCCATTGGATCGCCATTCACATCGATGACAATAGTATCGGACAATATTTTGATTCTTATGGTCGACCACCAACAGGTTACCACAGATCATTTTTGAAGAGAAATTCCAAACAATGGCAATTTAATAGCAATAGGCTACAAAACGATTTCACATCCGTATGCGGTGAATATTGTTTATTGTATTTGTACTATAAATTCAATGGTAATTCAATGTCTGATTTCATAAGAATATTCGATACGAATACACTATACAATGATATACTACTTTATGACATGTTTAAATCCATTTTTTATTGATAAATAAAGATGTTAAAAAAAAAAAGTCTTATCATTGCAAACGGACGCAACCTTAGGAACAGTACACCCTCAGGAACAATAAGCCGACCCTCATTAAGCATCGCGAAATACTGACACAATAGCACCCTTCAATACAATAGACGACCCTAATAAAACCCGACCCTCATTAAGCATCGCGAAATAGTGACACAATAGAACCCTTCAATACAATAGACGACCCTAATAAAACCTTTACGAGGCCGCTGAGTCTGAAAGCTATCTCAGGAACCGTTAGAGATATCACAGCGGGAATAGCACAGATCGATCGGGCATGGCCGAAAACCCCCAAAAAGACACCAAACTTTTTTTTTTTTTTTTTGTTTTTTTTTTTTTTTTTTTTTTTAGTCGGCGTCGACCCACGGATCGATGGAATGACCTTTTTTTTTTTTTTTTGGTGAGCCACAATGTTTTGGGTCGTGCGCTTGAACCGGTGAATCCCTACTACTAATACATATTTTTCTTTCAGGTGGAAATCTTACAAAAACTTGCTAATGTTTGTGGTGGGGGTGCTTCTCAGCGGTAGTGCCTTTTACACAGTCCATGACTGAACTGGAAGATGGATCCGACATGTTGGAGCTCAAGCTATACTGGACTGCCCCCCTAGACAAGTGGCATGAACGCTAATCGAATAGAAAAGAATAGACTTCACAATGTATGGAAATGTCAAACATCGCTATGTAGATCAACAACAAGTTGCTATGCAGATCACGTGACTTATGTCATTGCCTTAGATGAAGCGTAGCGATTTCAAGGAACACTTGTAGACGTCAGCCACTTGTCTAGCCCTTCTGGACTTAATTTATCACCATGCTTCTCGCACCAATAACAATAATCCTTGACCAGATTTTGGGCAAGGCGGCCAATCTCAAAGGAGACCTAATCATCTGCGCAGGAGGTGATTATAGTGTACAAGCGTGTGCGCAAGCAAAGCGGCACTCTTCTTTAGCTGACTGTCATAGTCCGATGGGACGGCTCCGGCACGACCGGGGAGCGTATATGGCTTTCCGTCTTCTGTACGTCCCCTATGGCACGAGGAACTCGGGACGTGTTTTTTAGGCCAAAAGAACTGAAATACCGTACCGAGTACGACGTGTTTTCAGCCAAAATACCAAGTGTCTCAAAGGTACGAAATAATAATAAACTTCATATTATTATACGGTAGCTGATATGTCAGATAACTAGTTAACTACAATAGTTTTTGAGTTAGGCCTTCGTATATTTGTGAAGTCATTAGTTAGACAACTTTTTTTTTAAATGTCCTACCAAATTACACTACTGCTATGTATAAATTTTGTACGCAGGCAACACAAACACATAATAACACACACATAATTACACAGTACAAATTACATATTATTAAGTACATAATTTTAGTTTAGCCAAATATTTTCTTCAAATGACATACACGTATGACAGCTTGATAAAACAGTGCGCGTAGCTAATACACTTACCGGCACGGAATGTGGGACAAGCTTAAAATTTACAATAAAACTTTATTATGTATTTTCCATGGGAATTTTCATAACGAAATGAGAAAATCAAGCTTTTACAATAATTTTAAGATTACTGATTTTAGGCCTAGTCAGGGCCTTCCTGTGCTTGACACATTCAAGAACTTGGAAAATATATATTTTCATTGACACTGGTTGTATTCGAAAAGCGAAGCCAGTACGAAAAAAATAATACAAAAATTGCCAAGAAAACATTCTCACCAAAAAAAGAAACAGACTGATCTAGGTACCATTAAAGAAAGAATAATTATTTGTTAATTTTCCACTAATTTGTATTTCATTGGATAATTTTATTATGTCAACAATTAAGTTAATTTTTTTACATATTATTATTTGGAACAAGAATCTAATTCTGAATACCTAATGTCTTTAGCCTTGCATAAAACCCTGTATATAATTTTAAGTAGTATTTATGTAAATAAAATGAAAATGTAAGTAAACGTTTTGTTTTTATAAAAGGTCCTCCCCTAGACAAATGGCTTCGTCTACAAGCGTTTCTATAAATCGCTATGGACCGAGAGCCCAGCGTGCTAATTGTGGATTTAATCCGGCGTCGCCCAAACCTATTAGATTCGGTAGATGAGATGATAGGAAGAATACATTGTTCTAGATTTTTCCACTTTCAGCGGTGGGGGAAGCCTCTACATGATAATTTCATTTTTTTTATATAAAAAGCAATGACATGGAAATACTCAAGCGTATCAGATATTGACACTTTTCATGCTCCAACAAGATAAATTGAAAAAAAAAAAAAAATACTCGAGCGCGCCAGATTTTGTAAGCATCTATAGGCTACGGTAACTGCTTAAAATCAGGCGGACTGTACGATTTTAAGCCACTGCAGTCCTATAAAAAAATATCTGAGGGGGTGAAAAAGTGAAACTTCCAGATGCTCCCATTTTTAGACTGACGATCAAATTAGCAAAATTGACACTGACACTTCTTAGCTAGTAATGAATCCCCTTTGTCTTAATCTGACGCGCTCGACTAAATCCAGAAAATCCGTCTACGGCTCCCCATCCACTACGCTTCATGTATGGATATGACACAAGTTACGTGATCTACTTATCGACTTGTGCATTTGCATACATTTAAGCGTAGCGTTCTGTAGAAACGCTTGCATACGAAGCCATTCTGAAACGATAAACTAATTTGTCACGCATGAATCGGCTGGTGTAATGTCAAATTCTGAAATTTCAGCATAAAATTCACGAGTGATAATGAGTTGTCGTTATAGAATAGCACTGAAGGTTCATAAGTACAAACGCCAAGGTTTGACCCTCAAAGTGTCCCGGGGAAAAGCTAAGTTGACTTGGAACCCGCACGAATTTCACCAAAAGAAAGGATAGGAGGAGTTCGGAGAAAATTATCCACTTCCATCCGTTGCAAAACGGGAGACAAAATAACAGTAACCCCGAGGGATAGGTAGGTTTCCTCACGATGTTTAACCTCACCGTTAGCGAACTGTAAATTATGCACATAGATGAAAATTCATCCATTGGTGCATGTCCCACCGGGGAACGAACCTGGGACCTTCTGATTGCTAGCCCAACCTATTCACCCCTAGGCTACAGTCGCTGCATAATCCCAGCAAAATAAGCATGGCTAAATTCATTCATGGCTAAAATCTTTTTATGGTTTTCTTGGAATGTCTTCCAAGAAGAATCCATTTCCATATTTCTCCTCCAAAAATCCATGGTTTTCCGATCAGCTCCATCTTTGTTGATGTTAACCAAATGTTGTTTCAAAGCGTTGTAGATCTCGGTTTGCTTGGCGAATAGGTCTTCCATATCTGGCGTCGTTCAACAGCTATCAAAACGAAAATTAATTGATTTGTTCTGATCTTGTTTTTTCTGATTACCTGTAATTAATTTGGTGCGAGTACGTTCGCGGATACGCGCTGTTTCCGTCAAATTTTGTAGGTATTGGACCAGCCCAAAGTGCCGAAGTCTGTGGCCGAAGTGTTCAGGGGGGTTACTCCGAAATACGTCGCTGACGGATCGTCCGAAGTACGGATTCGATTTACGATCAAAACAATGTCAAATCGTAGAGAAAAATGAAAGAACAAATGTCAAATCCACGACAATCCGTCAGCCGAAACGTTAGGTTCGTATTTCGGAGTAGGCCAGCAGTTGCGTAGCTCCGAAAAGTTGCTGTGTTAGCCTGGCGATATTGATTTATTTCGAATCCAACCACTAAGTTACAATATACTGCTTTATAATTAAAAAATATTATAGATTATTAATAGCTACCATGCTACAGCGGTTTCTTATTGCATTCACATCAATAAAATGCGTAGACAGGTACCTGCATGATATTGTTTTACCCGTGACTATGTCTATCATTTTTATTTTGTATCTGTCTTCGTGTATATTTTTAAATAATATTTTCTGAATAAACATTAAATACAAATGAACTCATCTCTCGGCTTTATTTGTTTACATTGATAAGGGCAAGTCTGTTGGTATTGTCGCATGGCACGCTTCGCTCATGCAAGTGTAAACCCTAGTACTCATACAGGGCGGCACGTGACCTGCGAGCGAGCGGTCGGGGGAAGTGTGAGGAGTGCCTCGCTCCGCTCGCGCAGGTTACGTGTGTCCTGCTCGGCTCGCGCGCCCCACACTAGCCCCGAGCGCACAAGTTGCGTGCCTGGTACCTAGGTACTTGACCTTTACAAGATTAATTTATATTATTGGTCGTTCGTATTTAATCCACTCGACAAACATACACATTCATTTTACTGTAGTTTCATGTTAATGCAGTTGTAAAGTCAGTACCCACGCGATAAAAATGTTGTGCGTACTTCGTCTGGTGGTGATTACTTTTTGTTTTAATGGTTAAGTATTTTCCATGAAAGGTACCTATTATTGAAGGAGTGGCATTTTGGTGCATTGGGTGCAATAACCCCAATTTCAAAATTCTGAAATTATCATGAGAACATTACTTACTACCTGCAGGGCTATTACGTATCACAGTTGACAACTGGTTTCGGTTGTTCACCGAACTTTGACGGTAAATTAGAATGGCATAACATTGGTATTACGGATTTCTTGCAGGGCTAACCTAACCTAAACTCACTGTACCTTGATATCCATTTACCGAAATACGTAATACCAATGTTATGTCATTCTAATTTACCATCTAAGTTCGGCTAACAACTGAAGCCAGTTGTCAACTGAGATACGTAATAGCCCTGCTGATCGCGTGAATTCGTGGGTGTGATGACCACTTTCGGTATTGCCAATACGGGTCATCTTCTAGTGAATAATGTCTTCTCATGTTCTAAATAGGTGAATTGCCAAATTGTTAGTGCGTAACAGCCATAACACACCGAGACGCCAAGCGACGTCGCCAGCCACCGTAGCCAACTAATTCGTATTGAATTGTATGGCAGGTATCACACCTGACTGGCTACGTCACCAGTCCGTCGCCAGGTGTATTACCTCCATGGCCCACTTACTAAGGGGACTGGCCCTAAGCAAGTCGGCCGAGTGGTCGGCCTAGTACTAACATCGACATAAAACGAAGCGAGTAGTTCAACTATTTACCGGTAAATAGAACAATGAAAATGAAAAAACAATGACCACGTATTTTTTTCATACATATGTATAATAAGGGCACCTCCCCCTTAGTCTTTACTCTGTGGTTACCTCTCATACATATCAATACGAATGTTATGGCCCTTACCATGTGTGGATTAAGATGGTGCCATATCCCCTAAAATAGTACCTACATCAATGCTATGTACGACATTGAGATCGAATTTGAGATGCTGTTTTTGATAGATGTTCCATACATTAAACGTCAAAACTGCATCTTAAGATCGATCTCAACTTTGAGATGCATTTATTAATACGCCTATACCTATACACCTATGGGTTAGGCCCCATTAGCGCGTTGCGTTGCGTCGTCGCAAGATTTTGTACTGGCGCATCACCCTCCCCCGCTTCGTCTCTCGCCCGTCGACCCTTTGATCCGTTGCGACGACGCAACGCAACGCGCTAGTGGGGCCCGGCCGTAAGTCTACGCGTTCAGTCATCAAAACTGACTACTCGGGCGCGCCTCCGCCCGCGCCGCTCGCCTCTAATAATTAATTATTTCTCGGCTAGCTCTTACAAACTATTGATTTACAGTGTCTTGTTGTCAAAGAAGAATAACAATGAATAATTATACCAGCGTTTACCATACATATATGGTAAGTAATTGATTGCGAACACTGTCAGCTGATGTCACATTTAGGCCGTTTGTGCGTTTGTGTTTTTGTAGTGCACAAACGCCCTTACGCTTGTTTCTCACGTGCTTTCATTTTATCTCTCGCTTATTGACGTTAAATCGGGGGGTGATTTCCGCGAGAATCGCCTTTTTCATTACCTCACGTGTCGCTTGAGTTCATCCCAGCTGTAGTGACTTCACAACTCATTGAGTGCACGCTCCAATACAAAAATACGATCCTGAATCGTGGTATTAAGATAGACGAGGCACATCAGTATTTGTACTTATACAGTGTGTTAGGAAGACCCTGTCCGACCCGTCAATGTATTATTAGGTATCGAAATTAGATTCTATTTAAGTATGTAAATATTTTTTTTTATTTTTTTTGCCATTTATCTGTCCCACTGCTGGGCAAAGGCCTCCCCTTTTCTTTTGGAAAAAAATTACCTAGTATTACTTTAAAAAAAAACATAAAATGACGCCGTTACAAAATACTTTAGTACTTTGTGGTCAAAGGTACTGCCGGCGTCAGTACTGTCATATTTTTTAAAATTAGCTACATTTTGGTGGAAAAAAGAAAAAAAAACATTAATGTTTACTATCATGAATAATAATTTTATTTTATTTGGTCATGTGATTGGGAAACTTATATAGGTACCGGTTTCGGGTCGGACAGGGTTTTCTTAATGTATACGAGACCCCTACAACAACCATCAGGGCGTAGCGGCCGACCCCGCCATGCATACCGGGAGATCTTCCCTTTTCCGCTAAACAGCCAGTAGGCGTGTCTACAACATGCACATGCCTCGCAAAGCAACACGTTTGCGTCAATCGCATGCCGCGCGACGCAAATGGAGAGGCAATTTACACTCTAGACAGAGAAGGCTATACCTGAGCAATCAGTTTGACACATTTGTCATCGTTCTGTCTCATGACTATACCAAACTAGGCGAGGCAAATGACAGCGCTCAGGTGAGGCAGGACGCGCATTTGCCTCGCGCGGGTCAAGTCAAACTTCGTGAGGCAATTTGCCTCGCGCGGCATGTGACACATCTGGACGTGGCTATTCAGAATTACTGACAACACCAATTTTATTTTTATTTTCATCATCATCATCTCAGCCGAAAGACGTTCACTGCTGGACATAGGCCTACTCGCCACAATGACCGGTCTTATTCGGAAAATGTACAGTGAGAATAACATAGTCTTAAATCTAATCGGGAATCCGCTGGATGCGGGCAGCGCAAGACCGGTCATTGTGGCGAACCTTGGGGGAGGCCTATGTCCAGCAGTGGACGTCTTTCGACTGAGATGATGATGATGAAATCTAATCGGAGCTTATACATAATTCCATTACTTGTAGGTATACCTGATACAATCAGATCAGTCGCGTCCGAAACTCAACGCGTGGTTGTGCGGAGGAGCCCTCGTCAAGACCAACAAGATCCTCACCTCGGCCGCGTGCCTCATCCAGTCCACCAACATCTACGCTATAGCCGGCTACAGGAAGTACATAAGTACCGATCAACTGGACAATGATAATTGTACTCGAATCACGAAGCGGAGAGTGGTCAGGATTTGTGTGCCTCATGGTATATTCACCATTGACTAGTCCGTCCTCAGCTTTGCCTAATGGCGGCGTCTTCATCAAGCGCATGCCTCGCGCGAGCACTCAGTTTTGACGTCGGAACGCACAGACGTAATGACATAATATGAGTGCTCGGGTGAGGCATGCGCGCCATATGGACACATCTAATGGCATACATATAAGGCATCATCGAGGCTTGAGCGGTTAAGTCTATTTTTTAAAGTCCATTAATGGGTGTAATATTAGGTAGTGTTGGGTGTAATTTTCTCAGTCTGCTATGTTATTTATTCACCCAACCTGTTCACCCCTAGGCTACAGTCGCTTCCGCTAAAATAATAACGTCATAAATGGGCGTAGTGTTTAATATCCATTTATAGTTATTGTAAATTGCAGGATACCATTTTGACCCAAAGAACGCCACGACGTGGATGACCCTGGACGTCGGCGTGGCGGTCATCGAGCGGCCTTACCGTCACAATGACACTATCTTCAGGCTGATCTGTGATTACATCCCTAAACCCATACCGATAGTATATCACAAAGAACTCACTTACGACGACCTCGATATCATTGCACTTGGGTGGGGGTTTAGAAGAGCAAGACAGGTAAAGTATGAAGAGGGTAGTATTTAAACGCAAATAAAAAAAAAACCGGCCAAGTGCGTGTTGGACCACTTAAAGGGTACCGTACCACCATAGAATATAAACAAAAATGTAAATGTAAATGTAACGTCACGACTTTTATCCCCATTCGGGGGTAGTCAGAGGCTTGAGTGGCCATACACCACCACATTGTGGAGGTATTAACCAACTCAAAGCCCACGTTTCACCAGATATTCAGAACCCAACGTGACAGGTGGTGAACCTTGTCGCCGTGTATACAGGAACTGACTATTAACTAATCCCGAGGGATAGGTAGGTTTCCTCACGATGTTTAACAAACAAACATCCCCAAAATGGTAATATTTAGAGTCACACGTTGAAGTCTTTTGTATAGAAACCGACCATAAGACAAATAAGTTATAAATATTACGTTTTTTGTATGGGGACCCCCTTTATTTTTAAGTTTTATTTTATTTTTAGTATTTGTTGTTGTAGCGGCAATAGGCAACCTATTACGGTTCGTGAGATACAGCCCGCTGACAGTCAGACAGACAGACGGACCGACAGACGGACAGACGGACGGACAGCGTAGGCTTAGTAATAGGGTCCCGTTGGCACCGTTTGGGTACGGAACTCTAAAAATCACTGATTGCACAGCAAAATATTTCTGGCGCTTCGCCGTCCGTTGCCGCGGCACGCTCGCTTCGCTCGCTCGGATCGCACAATTTGTGGTCTCTGTTACCTAACCTAGTCTTTAGGGCCATACAAAACATGTTCAATATTGTTTCTGGGGAACTATGCCCACTCTGGTTAATTTGTTGTGCAGTCAGTATTATTTAATTAATAATAATAATAATTTAGCCCTTTTAACGTCCCACTGCTGGGCACGGGCCTCCCCTCAATGCGAGGGGGATTTAGGCCATAATCCACCACGCTGGCCCAGTGCGGGTTGGTGGATTTCACATGTCTAAAGACATGCAGGTTTCCTCACGATGTTTTCCTTCACCGTAAATTACTAATAATTAAATTAATCCGTAATTATTTAATTATATTCCGTAAATTATTAGGGAATTAAATCTCACAGAAGATCAGCGTAAAGTAGCCATTACAGCTGCGTTTCGTACGATGAGTGCGAGAGCCGGAAGCCCAACCGCCCCTTCCGCTCCCTTTGTCCCACTCCCCTTTAGGTCAGCAACGTGCGAGCGATGCCTTTGCTATTGCTATTGCAAGCATCTAGCTAACGATAACTGCTTAATATCAGGCGGGCCGTATGCTTTATTTGCCAGTCACATTAAAAAGTGAAAGTCCATATTTGTGCAGAAAGAAGAAGAGGCTGCCCGGAACTTGTGAACGCAGCAACGGCATCGTCCTGGCGCGAGTCCTACCCGCACTCTTCCTTCTTTTTCAGCCGGATGACTCTGCTGATTACAATTCCAAGATGCTTAAATATTTACACGGGAAGCTGGTAGCAAAAAGCATTTGTCAGAAAGCTTATAAAGACATGGATGATGTTATAGAGAGTTACATGTTTTGCGCACAAGCAGCAAGTGATTTTATGAACGATGGTGGTATTTTGTTGTTCAGAGAACATACTAATACCGAATGCTCGAGGAGATATGGAGCTGTAAGGCCCTTCGCACACGGCGTCGTAACGTATCTAAGCGTATCGTAGAACGCGCGTAGAACGAGAGCAATACGAACACGCACATCAAAAATCAACCCATTTTTTATTTTTATTAATGTAAGATAAATATAGCATTTATAAGTAGCTAAAAAAACAATATTTAAGCGTTACCATCGGTTCGTAATGTTGCTTCTATTGAGAAGAGCCGGCAAGAAACTTAATGGTTACTCTTTTCAAAAGAATAATTGTATACATTTTCAAACAGTACGCTATATGAGCAGGCAGTCAACATTGTAAATAACAAATATAGAATTTGGTATTTAAACCAGAGTTGCAAAAAAACAGGAAATTTAAAATGAAAACTGTTTAAAACGTGTTTAAATCATTGTGTAAAACATTGATTTAAATCAGAAGGAATAAATCACCGTGTTTAAAACATGTTTTAATCATTTAAAACATGTTTTAATCATTTAAAACATGTTTTAAACAATGTTTTAAACACGGTGATTTTTTCGTAACAACCCTGATTTAAACAAGTCCGCAGATGAACAGTAACCTCATACGATTCGCGGCAACACCGCTTCGTCTGCGGACTTGCTTAAAAATGTACGTGCTCGTATTGCTCTCGTTCTACGCGCGTATTACGATACGCTTACGTTACGACCCCGTGTGCGAAAGGGGCAATGTAAAACCTAACCTTTAAGTCTAAAGTACGGACCTTCTGGCATCTTGTGCGCATTGAGGTCAAGAGCAAGCCCATTGTTAATAAAATAAAAAACAATAATAATTACGTCCCACTTTTTCCGACCTAAAAAAAACCGGTCAAGTCACTCGCACTTAAAAGGTTCCGTAACACCGTAGTATATAAACAAACATCCCCAAAATGGTGATATTTAGAGTCACACGTTGAAGTCTTTTGTATGGAAACCGATCATAAGACGAATAAGTTAAAAATATTATGTTTTTGTATGGGGACCCCCTTTATTTTTAAATTTTATTTTATTTTTAGTATTTGTTGTTGTAGCGGCAACAGAAATACACATTCTGTGAAAATGTCAACTCTGTACCTATTACGGTTCGTGAGATACAGCTAGCTGACAGACGGACGGACGGACAGACAGACAGATGGACAGCGGAGGCTTAGTAATGGGGTTCCGTTGGCACCTTTTGGGTAAGTACGGAACACAATTTTTTTTTTTCTGTGTACCAATGTTCTATGTGCGACTTGGTTGCGAGTGTCGAATAAATGTTCTTTCTTGCTTTTCCTTTCTCTCTAAAACGTAAAAAATAAAATTAATTATACAGAGTGGTGATGACATAACGACAATAATTGAAACCACATACTGGGTATCACGTGAGTAGTTGCTACATAATAAAATATCAAAATATATTCAAAGGTAAGGCCACGGGATGGCTTTTTTACTTCTGCCATTTTAACTTTACGCCTACAAATGCACCGCCAAATACACCGACACGAAGTGATTTTGCCAACCTTGTACCTACAGGTCAGTCGATGAGGTCAGTAGACAATTATAAAGGATGTAGTGTCACGTTTAGATTATTTCCGCATTTATTTTTTGTGGAAAATTTCAATTTTACAATTTTGATGTAAACCTAATTTGACAATTTTAAAGTATTGTGATTGACTAGTAGGGATCGTGTTTAAATTTATTGTCGACATGTCGTCACCACCCTGTATAATAAAAACACGACTGCATCGACAATTTATTTTAATTATTACCTTTTTTATCATTTTAGTCGAGCAAAATTTGCGATTCAAATGATACGATGGCGTATCCAGTACAGCGCGGCTTGCGAAGACAAGCAATATATGATGAAACAACATCATGGGGGATTTGTCAGGTGATTTTTTATTTTAACCCCCAATGAAAAACAAGGGGTGTTATCAGTTTGTAGTATATCTGTGTGTCTGTATGTGGCATCATAGCTTCGGAAGGGCTAGACAAGTGGCTGACGTCTACGAGCGTTCGTTCAAATCGCTTCGCTTCATGTATGGAAATGACATAAGTCACGTGATCTATATAGCAACTTGTTGTTGATCTACATAGCGACGTTTGACATTTCCATACATTGTGAAGTCTATTCTATTCTATTCGATTAGCGTTCATGCCACTTGACTAGCCCCTCTGAACGGATGAACCGTAAAATCACATCTCTATGGATACTAACTTTTTTGTTCACTAACTGTTACTACGAATTATACAGCGGACTGATAATATTTTGTTATAGAATGACCATGGCGGTCCTCTTCTGGCGTATATAGGAGGCAAGATAATGCTTATCGGCATAGCGGTTAACACAATTTATGGAAATGCCTACGAGTGCGTCGGGCCCGCTTTGTTCACGAGCACGGCCTGTGCCAGCAATTTCATCATGTGCATGCTGTCTAACAACCCGTTTACGTGAGCATTTATGTTTACTTAAATCCTCCTTAGTACATAATAACTTATCCTATCCTATACCTGGAGCAGACTGGCAAGAGACAGAGCGAAATGGAAGGAAATGGAGGAGGCTTTCACCGCCAGAGCGGTCCTTACAACAAAACGCGTTAACTAACAACATAATATATTATACTAACAAACTAGAATAAGAACAAAACTAACACTACAAACAATGTCTAGATTTAATGTAACTATTTGTAAGGAATAAAATAAAGCTATTATTATACCTGCGGCACGTTATGATGGCCGGTTTGACATGTGGGAGGGGGAAAGGATGAACCTTATTATAACGGAATAAAATTCATTTTCGCATTCATTTTTTGACATTCTTATTTTTTTAAACGGCTGGTCATAGCCCGTTATAATAAGGTTCATTTTCTCCCCCCCCCCCACATGTCAAGCCTGCCATCGTAAAATGCCGCCGTTGGAAAATGAGGTTTAAAGTAAATTACTTTAAACCTCATTTTCAAAAAGTACCATTTTGGCGTTTTAGCGTTTTTTCCTTTGCACTGACGTTATAAATGCGGAAGTGTGTGTGTGTGTGTGAATGTTTGTTACCACGTGGTAACGTATCCACGTAACCACGTATCTTTATAACTACTGAGGGGCTAGCCAAATGGCATGAACGCTAATCGAATAGAATAGACTTCACAATGTATGAAAATGTCAAACGTCGCTATGTAGATCAACAACAAGTTGCTATGTAGATCACGTGACTTATGTCATTTCCATACATGAAGCGTAGCGATTTGAAGGAACACTTGTAGACGTCAGCTACTTGTCTAGCCCTTATGAACCGAGTTTAATGAAATTTTAAACGTAGGACTCTGGAATAAGATATAGGCTAATCTTACATATCCATTTCCAAGCGGACGAAGCCGCGGGGCACAGCTAGTTAGATTAAAAGTAAAGATTACGCAATGAAAAAAAAAATATCTCAGACTCCCAATGATATTATGACTGACTGCAAGCTGATATTTTTACAGCCAGTGCACTATTTTGAATCCAGAGCGATGCGAAGGATTCTAGATAAGAATCCCAGGCACAGTTAGGGATGCTAAAGGATTCAAACTAGGGAACGTACCCATACTACGTGACCTATTTTTTACAACTTTTTACCCCCTCCCCCGCCCCTCTGACCAAGCGTGGTATTTTGAAGACCCCCCTCCCCCCTAAACGGGCCCCGTAGTATGGGTACGTTCCCCTACGTCACCCAACGTAAAAATAAACATGCAACCGAGTGATACAATTTGTATCCCTGAGGATAAGGATATTTCGTATCGTTACAGGCGCAGAGCTAGCGAACTAGCGATAAAAGAACAGGGCTTTGAAATTATTTGGAAGGATGTAGAGTGGGCCGCCGAACCGGCCGACCACAGCACGCCGGCGCCGGCGGCTAGCGTGAACTACAAGCAGGAGAACACTACGACACGTTTAAACACTACTACGGGAGGAACAGGAAATAAGACCTTATAACTATATATTTCAACTAGCTTTTTTACGAACCTTGTACGACTGTATAATTTCCGCCATTTAAGGCATAGGTACCTTATTAAGCCGGAAACCCACCGCGGCGCACGGAAAGGCCACGCACACGGGCCACGCCTCGCTTTGCAAGAAAATGTATGCATAACGTCATTTCGTACGGAGCCTCTCCGTGCGCCGCGGTGGAAACGATTGCATACATTTTCTTGGAAAGCGAAGCTTGACCCACGTGCGTGGTTTATCCGTGCGCCGCGGTGGGTTTCCGGCTTAATAAGTAGGTAGCTATGCCTCAAATGGCGGAAATTATACAGTAGTACAAGGTTCGTAAAAAAATCTGATTGGCTGGTTAAAACGAGTTGGTTATCTCGTTCGCGTTGCCATGGTAACTTAGGAAAAATAAATAGTTAGTATGGATATAGTTCGTAAAAATAAAAATATAATTGTATTCTTTTTATACCTACTTAGCTAGTTTTATTTAAACGAATAGTCGCATTTTTTTAGTACAGCACTATACAAGCCTTGGTCCGCAATGACTGTACTGTTGGCCACGTTATAATGGCTTCAAGCTAAGCTTAGCTACGCTCTCGGCATTCAAGCTTGGTCTTCATTGCAGCCCTTGCTGGCCGCGCTATAAATTTTATTTCAGCTTGTCCATCAAGGGTTGCAATGCTGACCGTGCTGTGGAGGCCTGGAGCTGCGCTGCGCCGCGCTTTCGGCCATCAACAACGCGGTCAGCATTTCACTCATTACAGACCGTGGCAGTAATGTACTATTACTGTAGTGCAAGTAGGTTAACTTATTTGCATGATATTTTGTGTATACTTCTTTAATAAATGAATACCCCATAAATGTAGGTAGGTACATAACTACAATATTTTTTTACTCTTATGCTTTCGCACGGACAGACAAAGATTGAAATACAGGGTGTTCCAAAATTATAACAGAATTAAATTAACTAGTGGTCGCCCGTTGTCGAAATTCGACCATAATTCATTTTAATTTTAAGTTTGAGTAGGTTGGTACTTTTTTCATAAACAAAAAGTACTGGCCATTAAAAAACAAAAGGCCAAAAAAAAGTGGCAGAGTGTCAAAATATGGTATATGAAGTTATTATTGAGTATCGAGATTCGAGCCCATTGATGTAAAAAAAATCAAATTCCAAGCAAAAAAAAACACAGAATAAAGTATTTCATAAAATGTACTTGGTGATCAAAGGTGCCGCCAAACGGTCTAACATATTATAAGGGCCGGTGACAGTGTTGTCATATTTTAAAAATGAAAAAAGCACAAAAACTTGACATTTTAAAATTTCTATAATATGTTTACTATCATGAATATTTCGTTTTTCTTATTTTATTTGGTCATGTGATGTCATGTGATTGGGAAAACTATATTCTGGTTCCGGATCGGACAGGATTTTCTTAACACACTATGTGTGTAAGTATATGTGAAACGAATGTAGTGTGAGTAATGTTTTATTTTATTAATTTAATGTATTTATAATGCATTTTAATAAAAATATGCGGTTTTTGCACTCCTTCTCCATGTAATTACACGCCAGGACGGAATGCACGGACAGTAATTGAAATTTGGATTTCAAATAAAAAAATGAGTTTCAGATATTTTTTCGAAATTAGTAGTTTATTTTACAGTAAGTTTCATTTATTTACCTGTGTGCGTCTTAGGTGCTTTGTTTTCGTAAATTAATACCTTTTACTATCAATTTATTCCCTCCTCTTTTTATCCGTTTTATAAAATAAGGGGATGCTTTTACCCAGCAGTGGGAGGCGAAATAGGCTAAAGTAAAGTAATAAGTCAATGACTTTGCAAGTTGGTTATACAGATTAACATTACTCTTCTTATTGTGTAGTAGGTACTACCTATGGATAAAAAAACTTGATTTATTATATTTTTATTTTCTTTGCATTTAGTATGTATTTTAAAAGACGGTTTAAAAAAGGATCAACATCCTTACACGGTCCGGCGAAGTTCACATTTTGCCATAACCCATTCAAGCCGCAAAGGTAATCGAGGGCTCGAAAACCTACGTGTCGCGATACTGTAGGTAAAAGGCGTGATGTTTCATTATTAAAATAAAAATATACAGATAGACCGGTAAAAGATTGTAGTACATATTGAAGGACACGATAGTTAATGGTCATAATATTTATGTATCCATTAAAAATATAATAAAAAGAGAATATTGCTTAACTACACAGTAAACCTCAACGAAATTAGTGTAGAAATTTTTACACGTCTGCCTAAAAAAAAGGAGTGTACCTATAGGTATGTGTTTAGGGTTCATGTACGTTTGTATGTATGTATGTGATGTTTCTTTATTCCACCATAACTTTTAAATGCCTTAACCGATTTGAATGTATGGCATATCGTTAGAATCCTAACATCATTCCGGTTAACACTGGGTATATTATTTGGAGAAAAAAAAAACAATATGGCGGCATTATGGCTCCATTTTCATTTCATAAAAAATATTCTTCATTTATTACAATATGGGTATCAAATTGAAGCCCTTGATAAGCACATTTCTAAAAAATATAATTTAATGGTTTAATTTCACATAGGTAGGGTGTGCATGCAAAACAAACATTTTTATTAAGACAATATGTTAAAAAAACCCTTACCGAGCCGAAACCGGTATTTAGGTTTCCCAATCACATGACCAAATAAAATAAAATTCATGATAGTAAACATAATAATGACAATTTAAAATGCCAATTTTTTTGCCTATTTCCCTCAAAATGTAGCAAATTTTAAAAATATGACAACACCGTTACCTGAAGTCATTATTATGTTAGATCGTGTGGCGGCACCTCTGACCACAAAGTATGTGATGACGTCATTTTATGATTTTTTTAAATGTAAACGGGGTATTTGTTTTCCAAAAAAAATATGGGAGGCCTTTGCCGAGCAGTGGGACACTTATTACCCAACAATACGTTTTCGGGTCGGACAGGGTTTTCTTAACATGTTGTATAAAACTTGTCACTAAAATGCCTAAAATTAAATTAAATAATTTAAAAAATTCAAAAACACGACTGCCCTGCTAATAAAAACCGAAATCAAAAAAACCTAGAGCACTAAAAAGCCTGAAATAATATTTCTATTACCACCACTGCCTACCCCTTCGGGAAAATCAGGCGTGATGATGTGTTATCGAGTATTTGGGGTCGGTGCCAATCTATCTTCTTACTTTTATAGTAGGTAGACTCGGCATACCAAGATTGGCACCGACTCCAAATACTCGATAACACATCATCACGCCTGATTTTCCCGAAGGGGTAGGCAGTGGTGGTAATAGAAGGTTTTTTTGAAGTCGGTTTTTATTTTTTTATAAAAATAATTTTATTTCATGATTTTTAGTGGCGCCATGCAAACTTTATCACCCCAAATTACCCCTTTGGGGGGTGACTTTTCCAAGATTCCAAAACAAAAGTTTCTTAATTTATTATATGGAGTATACATACTAAGTTTCAAGTCAATCGGACACAAATATATTTTTCTACCATACTTGTATACGCTTTCTAGCGCTACATAATTTAAATTATAATATTATATTTCTTGGATTTTATTCCTGTTAAATAAAACGTCATGTTTTTTCGGTTCAAAAACAAATGGTACTGTTCTTTATTCAAAAGACCCTACCTACCCTTTTAATATGTGATCAGTATTTGCGTACAAGGCTTTCGGGCCTTAACAATACTTCTACCCCTAGTTTCCCCCTTTGGGGGTAGATTTCCGAAATGATTTTTTTACGGGACCAAAACGACTTAGTCACCTACAAATAACAGTTTAAAAAGTAAAATTGGTTCATAAACGTTAGAGATAAACGGTAACTCTCCATACAAACTTCAACACCTCGTTTTACCCCTTTGGGGGGGATTTTTAGAAAATCCTGAAACATGAGTTTCATTATTTGTTATGCAAAATATACATATTAAGTTTCAAGTCAATCGGACAAAAAAATTTTTTAGGGGTAGAAGTACGGTAGAAAAATATATTTGTGTCCGATTGACTTGAAACTTAGTATGTATACTCCATATAATAAACTAAGAAACTTTTGTTTTGGAATCTTGGAAAAGTCACCCCCCAAAGGGGTCATTTGGGGTGATAAAGTTTGTATGGCGCCACTAAAAATCATGAAATAAAATTATTTTTATAAAAAAATAAAAACCGACTTCAAAAAAACCTGGAGCACTAAAAAGCCTGAAATAATATTTCTATTACCACCACTGCCTACCCCTTCGGGAAAATCAGGCGTGATGATGTGTTATCGAGTATTTGGAGTCGGTGCCAATCTTGGTATGCCGAGTCTACCTACTATAAAAGTAAGAAGATAGATTGGCACCGACCCCAAATACTCGATAACACATCATCACGCCTGATTTTCCCGAAGGGGTAGGCAGTGGTGGTAATAGAAATATTATTTCAGGCTTTTTAGTGCTCCAGGTTTTTTTTTAAGGATAATTAGGTCAAATTTTAAGTACCTATTTTTTACATATATCAGAATCGAATACTGAAGGAGGGTACTCCTCCCCTCCAGTCAATCTGTATAACCAACTTTCAAAGGCCTTGACTTATTTATTTACTTTAGCCTATTTCGTCTCCCACTGCTGGGTAAAGGCATCCCCTTATTTTATAAAAAGGAGAAAAAGAGGAGGGGATAAACTTATAGTAGAAGGTATTAATTTACGAAAACAAAGCACCTAGGACGCACACAGGTGAATAATAGTACACTACTGTCGCGGTCTCTAATGAGTGTAATGCTGACCGCGTTTTTGATGGCCGAAAGCGCGGCGCAGCTCAGCTCCAGGCCTCCATAGCGCGGTCAGAATTGCAACCCTTGATGGACAAGCTAAAATAAAGGCTGAGACCGAGGGCCGAGGCCTTTATAGCGCCGCCAGCGATATCAATATCTACAAAAAACTTCGCGATACCATATGCCCAACTATTGTAGTTACGTTACTATAACTACTTTTTTACATTTTAAAAGTTAATAGAAATGCATGTTAGGCAAATACGATACGGGATCGGGAATCTGGACTGCGGGATCCGAGATCCGGGATCTGGGATACGGGATCCGGGATATCCCGAATACGGGAACCGGGATACGGGATCCGGCAAACGGGATCCAGGATCCGGTAAAAACGGGAAACGGGATCCGAGATACGTGATCCGGGATCTGGGATCAGAGATCCGATTTTTTTTCATTTAAATTCTACGCGTACGAAGTCGCGGGGGAATGCTAGTGTTTCATAAAGAAAAAAAAAATTCATTCGATAAATAATACATCAAATATATTTATTTTAATCAGTAAATATGAATTCATACATAAAGAAACCCAATATAATAAAAAATAAATGAAATGAACTGAAATGATATTTATTTGCTAGAAATATGGTGGTAATACAAGTTCAATAATATATACCTAATACTTAATATTATAAATGCGAAAGTAAGTGTATGTGAATGTTTGTTACCACGTATCTCTATAGCCCCTAAACCGATTTTAATGAAATTTGAAACATAGATAGCGTAGGCTCTGGAATAAGACATAGGCTTAGTTAATAAACCGTTAATATTGACGTTTTTCAATTATGATGATCCACGCTTTTTACATTCCCCTAAGTGTTTAACTTGTAGGGTCGGGTCGATGCAGTACATATGACACTCGCTGCGGTATGTTCTGTTATTGGACGCGCAAATTGGAGGATAGTACGGCGAGCATCCGCAATTCTTTTGCGCCTCGTTGCCTCGAGGCAGACTGCAAACCACCAACGCAACTGAAAATTAAACAAATATTACAAAAAAATAACTACCTGCGTGAACAGAAAAACAAGCTAATGGCTGCGGCTACATAAGGCGCATGCCGCGGCCGAGCACTCATTTTTGACGTTGGAATGCATAGACATAATGTCATAACATGAATGCTAGGGCGAGGCATGCGAGGAATCTGGACGAATCAAATAAAAAATACAAATAAATAAAATTGTCTGTTTGTAATTTAAAAATAACAGGTTTCTACTCAATGCATATTATGAAAGTATATGTGTATAGTACTATTAACAAAAAATAGTATTTTTTTTGTCTTTCTGTCGTCTGTCTGGATGTTTGTTCCGGGTAATCTCCGAAACGGCCGGTCCGATTTTGACGGGACTTACACTGGCAGATAGCTAATGTTTAAGGAGTAACTTAGACTTTTATTGTAAAAAAAAATTAGGGTTCCGCGTAATAAATAAAAACGCATTAAAATACATGCGGGCTTAACACACAATATTGGCAAAAATATTGAACATGTATACCTATTTAGGGATAGAGCAATTAATAAACTAAAAAAAATCTAATTTTGATATTTCTCTTAATACGTAGGGACCGTCGATTTAATTTTAAATTTTCGTAATTAGAGGTTAAACCGGGGGATGATTAGACATCGTCAGTGATTGGATATTTTAAGGAAATAACTTATTTTTTGTTATTTCCTGTCAATATAATTCAATGAAACTTGGCTAAGTGACGCTGTTAGACAATCGTTTTTAATATTCCGTGAAAAGCGTTATTAAAAATAAATAATTAAAAAAATTTAAAACACGACTGCCCTGCCAAAAAACGAACTAAAAAGTATAAGTGCAGTGTCATTGCAGTCGGGGGACCGTTCTGTGGAACATATTTAATATAAGAGGGCCCCCGACTGCAATGACACTGCACTTGTTTTATACTTTTTAGTTCGTTTTTTGGCAGGACAGTCGTGTTTTTAATTTTTTAATTATTTATTTTTATTTTATGCATTTTAGTGACACCAGCCAAAAATGATATATTTGTTTTGCATGTACACCCTACCTATGTGAAATTATGCCTATAAATTCTCATCAAGGCCTTCAATTTGATACCCATATTGTAATAATGGAAGAAAACATTTTTTTTTTCACATATTAAAGTTGAGCCATAATGACACCATATTGATTTTTTTCAAAAATAATATACCCAGTGTTACCCGGAATGATGTAAGGATTCTAACGATACCCCTTACATCGAAATCCGTTCAGGCATTTATAAGTTATGGTGGAATAAAGAATCTCACATACAAACATACAAACATACAAACATACATACATACATGAACCCTAAACACATATACACTCTTTTTTTTTGGGCAGTCGTGTAATAAAATTACACCTGGTGCGTCCAATCACTGCAATGAGGGTGTCTTATAACAGAAAATGGCAAAAAATATCATATCTTACCATAATGTCTATAACTTCTATAATAATTGGATGTTAGCTAAAAACTGTTAATGCAGTTCAAGCCAGTTTATCAAGCAATCAGAAAATAATTATTAATAAGACTCTAGCTATTATATAAAATATTTCAAAATAATGGTCAATAGCTACCCGGTTTACCCTACCTAGTTCGAATTAAGGTTTTAGGGGAAAGTCAAATTGAAAAATTTGCCTGTTTTTTTTTAAACTAATGCGTACGACCCATTGTGCTTAAATGATGACCGATTGGGTCCCACGACTAGCCAAACGGAATGCCGTTTGGCTAGTCGTAGGCGTAGCAGGCCCAGAAGGAGATGGGGGGATGAGTTGGAATTCTACATGAAGGATTGGCCCAGTATCGCAATAAACAGGGAGGAGTGGAGGAAGGAAAGCAGCAGTGGGACGACACAGGTTGACTAAAAAAAAGGTATGAAAAAAAAAAATACTCACACAGTAAAATACTTAAATCCCACTTCATCTTCAAGGATTTCGCGGAATTCTGCGGAGTGTGACTGAAGGACTTTATATACCCGGCCGTGGGACAAAACAATAATTGTGACAAGTTTTTTTAATAACCAACACTGTGTTCAATCAATGTCGAAAGTAATTAAAACAATTACGTTGGACGCACGCGTGAAATAATTCTTCAGGAATTGTGTAGGTATTAGGACGGCGTGAATAATTTTGTTCTATTACGTAAACTTACAATAAATTCGCGTCGTTGCGGAACCACTGGTCCATAGATTTATTAACAGTTTTGCGCGCGCATAAACTACTACTCTACCAAGCCAACTAGGCCCCTGTCAAAAAGGCGGTGGCGGTGTGCGGGAGATGTAGCGGGCGGGAAGTCGCAGGCGGTGGCGGGTGTGCGGGCGGGGAAGTCGCATTCCAGCCGAGCGCATAGTTGGCTTGGTGGATGAGTAAATACCGCCAAAAAAAAAATGCGACAACTTTTGGTCGTCGCGGCATGTCAGTTTCATACATTGGTTGGTTAGATGTACCTACTGACGAACGCCGACTTCGGCGTAGTATCGTTTCGTAGTATAAAGCGCCCTCGCGGAAACCAAAATTGATCTATGCACTGGTCTTTAATTATTATCGTTGTGAACTTCTTGGCGATTGGCACGTTATACAACCGCCAAGAATGTACGATTTATAATGAAGAATTCACAGAAATAATAATATTATCTTTGTAATCAGATTCAGTGCCCCGGGCGTATACTACTAACTATCTAATATATCTATCTATCTATCTACTATAATATTATAAATGCGAAAGTTTGTGTATGTGAATATTTGTTACCACGTATCTTCATAACTACATAACTGATTTTAATGAAATTTGAAACGTAGATAGTGTAGGCTCTGGAATAAGACATAGGCTAATCTTACACATCACTTTCCAAGCGAGTGAAGCCGCGGGGCACAGCTAGTAACACATATTATAATGCGAAAGTAAGTGTGTGTGTGTGTGCGTGTGTGAATGTTTGTTACCACGTATCTCCATAACTACTGCACCGATTTTAATGAAATTTGAAACGTAGATAGTATAAACTCTGAAATAAGACATAAGCTAATCATACCTATCAATTTCAACCCCTAATATGGGTAAATAAGGGATGAAACAGGGTCCGGGATCCGGAATCAGAGATACGGGATGCGGGAAACGGGATCCGAGACACGGGATCAAGGATCCGAATTTATTAAATTTAATTTCTGCTCGGACGTCGTCGCAAAAGCTATATCGCCGCACCGGGGAATAAAATGATAACCGCTATTACCATAGTTTTAGTGTTACCCCATATTTGAAGTCTACGGTGCCTAATACATCTACCCAATTTTTTTCGTATATTTCCAGCCATTATTCACAAAGTTATAGAATAATGCAATAATATTCGTCATTTTTTAAACCGACTTCAAAAAAGGAGGAGGTTTCTCAATTCGACAGTATATATATATATTTTTTTTTATGTGTGTTCGCGGATAACTCCGTCGTTTATGAACCGATTTTGATGATTCTTTTTTTGTTGGAAAGGAGATTTTCCGGGGGTGGTACCATGATAAGGAAACCAGGATCTGATGATGGCATCCCAGAGAAATCGAGGGGAATCTTCGAAAATCGTAGGGGCGACTAGTGCGTTTGTAATTTTTTTCATTAAGTATTTTAAAGCACTACTATTTTATGAAGGTCTGGAGTCGATCTGATGATGGAGCCGAAAGACAGTCGAGGGAACTCCTCAACGATTTACAGCAATTACCTGGTGTTTGGGCTTGATTAATTTGTATTGATGAGAACTTTACACCTAGATGGGTTGTGACTGTCATTATGGGTCTGATGATCAAGACGAAGGACAGTCAAGGGAACTCCTCAACGTTTTACAGTAGCTACCTTGTGTTTGGACTTAATTCATTTCTATTGATGAGAGCTTTACACCTAGATGGGTTGTGACTGTCATTAGGGATCTGATGATGAAGACGAAGGACAGTCATGGGAACTCCTCAACGTTTTACAGTAGCTACCTTGTGTTTGGACTTAATTCATTTCTATTGATGAGAGCTTTACACCTAGATGGGTTGTGACTGTCATTATGGGACTGATGATGAAGACGAGGGACAGTCAAGGGAACTCCTCAACGTTTTACAGTAGCTACCTTGTGTTTGGGCTTGATTAATTAGTATTGATGAGAACTTTACACCTAGATGGGTTGTGACTGTCATTAGGGGTCTGATGATGGAGTCAAAAGACAGTCGAGAGAACTCCTCAACGATTTACAGCAATTACCTGGTGTTTGGGCTTGATTAATTCGTATTGGAGAGAACTTTGCACCCATATGGGTTATAAGTGCCATTACAGGTCTAATGATGGAGACCATAGACAGTCGAGGGAATTCCTCAAAGATTTACAGCAGTTACCTTTTGTTGGGCTTACTTCATACAGTTCAATATGCCAAAATGTTCATTGGTATGGCGCCACTAAAAATCGTGAAATAAAATTATTTTTATAAAAAAAAAACCGACTTCAAAAAAACCTGGATCACTAAAAAGCCTGAAATAATATTTCTATTACCACCTCTGCCTACCCCTTTGGGAAAACCAGACGTGATGGTGTGTTATCGAGTATTTGGAGTCGGTGCCAATCTTGGTATGCCAAGTATACCTACTATAAAAGTAAGAAGATAGATTGGCACCGACCGCAAATACTCGATAACACACCATCACGTCTGGTTTTCCCAAAGGGGTAGGCAGAGGTGGTAATAGAAATATTATTTCAGGCTTTTTAGTGATCCAGGTTTTTTTGAAGTCGGTTTTTTTTTTATAAAAATAATTCAAGCAGATAAGGTTTCTTGAAAAAAATATATGTATAAATGAAGTTAGTGAAACAGTTTCTTCATTAAAGATATGACAACAATTTTTGCAATCATATTCTCGGAAAACAAATTGGCGAAATAATTTGTAATCGCCATTTGTCATTTTAGACCAGGGGGCTTACCACCACCTCTTATAGCAGTTTTGTTTTAACGTTTCAGCGGCCATTTGTGCAATGACGTTTCTTATTGTCATGACAATAAGGTACGTCATTGCACAAAAAGTCGCTGAAACGTTAATACATTCCTGTAATTGAATCGCAATAAGAGCTTGTGGTTAGCCCCCAGTGCTTTTAGCTAAAAAGTGAAAAAATCGAATAGTACGATGAAACCCATTGGAAAAGCAAGAGAATAGAACAAAAATTAAAGGGAAAAATAATTTACGGGCGATCTGATGTCGGGAAGTGGATGGGGGTGCGTTTTTAAGGGTAACAAAACGGTTTATTTCGATTTCCGGCAAAACTACAAGTCCTATGGAAAAAAGTTATATGGAAAATTTGTAGGTGATAAAAAGATCTTCATCTTTTGTATTAAGCCGATAAGTACTTGAGACTAGGTGGAATAAATGGAACAGGTGTTTGGATCACGTATTTTTAAATACTAGGAATAGGTGCACCTAGTCCCAAATTTACCTAGTACAACCCATCTTTATTCCAAAATTCTTCTCTAGCGGAAATCGAACCCGCAACCACCAGATGCAGTGAGCCGAACGGCCTACGCTCGAACCATTGGGCCACGCGGTCGTCAAGATAAGGGGAGCTAAGAACGCCACTCAAGCGGATAATTAAAAAGGTGTTTTATTTTTAAACAAATGAAAGCGCGTGCATAAATTTCATGGTCCAATAAAATTACTTGGAAATATTATAATATTTAACCGAACACAAGACGTCAGATAGGAACGAGTGTACGTACACGGCTCGGGTGCAACCGACACTATTTGCCAAAATGCTGCTGGCTTCATCGTTTGTTTTGCAAGCAATATTTTTCACATTTAATTTTCATCACGCAAGAGGTGTCGAATTCTAGCGGTTTGGTGTAGATACTGCTGGCACAAAGGATATTTTCCATGCAAACGGGTCCATGGGAATTTTCATTAAAAAAATACGTGCCTATATATTCATGTAAGTATTTTTTGATACCTATCTTTACCTACGCATAATTAATTTGACTACCTATTACTTATGGTATTTAGATCGCGATGTACTTACAAGTTATTGCGGACCTGCCTATTGCTATTAAAAGCTACCAAGTATCTGTAACGAATGTGGTGATAATATATAGGTACCAAACACGAACGGTCGAATTAAATGAAATTTATTAACACGTTTCCAACACCTTTTAACTATTAATTTTACCTTTAGCTTTTTAACTTATTAATATAGACTTTGCAACGTGTTTTGTTTCAAAATTGTATGATTTAGAGCCGCCACATACATACGGAATTTCCGTACGGAATTCCCTTTCGAAATATCGAATCGGGGTTTCCGAACGCGATACGTCCATACATTTGGATGGATTTACTGCGTTCGGAATCCCCGATTCGATATTTCGAAAGGGAATTCCGTACGGAAATTCCGTATGTATGTGGCGGGCCTTATAGAACCACTAGTAAAAACACGCTTGTCAAGTCGTAAGTTTGCCAACGTCGCATTTTTAGGGTTCCGTAGTCCCTACGAGGAAGATTTACAAGATCATCCAGTCTGTCCGTCCGTCTATCTGTCCCAGTCTGTCACAGTGCCATAACTTCTACAATTTCCAACAGAAGTTTATGAAATTTGGCACATAAATATCTCAAAGATTCACCATTCCAAAATTATAAAATGTTATAAAATTGTTATAAAAAAGTGGGGATATTTTTTTTCTACACACCCCATCATGTGGGGTATCGTTGAAAATGTATTTTGAAATGAAATAAGGGTTCCTAAGAACATTTTATTATCAGACGTGCCGTTTGCGAGATTTTAACCTCCAAATGTTAAAATATTAATGTTTCGGTAAATAGGTACCTAATTTCAACACTTTTTACCTTTTTTGTAATTCAGTAATAGAAATAAGATTATGCAAACAAAAACTAATATAATTTGAATCGTCTACGATTTCGAGCGTAGAGTCTACGATCTTCACGGGAGTAGGAGTAGGTACATACAATACGGCAATTCGACATGATCTTCGTCTCGTCCATGCTCATTTTAAGACTAACTCATTCGGAGGCTCTACTAAGGCCATCGAGCATCGTATTGAGGTCTTCCAAATGACCACTGTGTCGTCGGCAAACCGAAGGTGAGTGATGTACTCCCCGTTAATGTTGATGCCCAGCCCGTTCTAGTCCAAAACCTTGAAAACGTCTTCCATTGCAACGGTGAACAGTTTCGGAGAGATAACGTCTCCCTGTCTCACACCTCGCTGCAACCGGATAGGTTTCGAGCTCTGGGGGCTTACCACAAGCTCTTATTGCGATTCAATTACAGGAACGTATTAACGTTTCAGCGACGTTTTGTGCAATGACGTACCTTATTGTCATGACAATAAGAAACGTCATTAAAACGTCGTTAAAACGTTCCTATAATTGAATCGCAATAAGAGCTTGTGGTAAGCCCCCAGGTCCTGTAAACGGACTGACATAGTGGCATTTTCGTACAAACATCTCAACACTTCGATGAGGTAATCGTCTTGGCATCGCTGGTGAGACTGCAATACAGCCCAGGTCTCGACCGAATCGAAGGCTTTCTCGTAGTCCACAAACGCTAAGCAAAGGGGCAGGTTATACTCCTCGGTCTTCTGTATAACCTGTCGCAGCGTATGTATGTGGTCTACGGTATACTTAAGCCTTTACGGAAACCGGCTTGTTCGGGAGGCTGGAAGTCGTCAAACTTGCGTGCGAGATGGTTCGTTATGACCCTCGAAAACAGCTTATAGTCATTGCTCAGAAGTGAAATGGGTCTATAATTCTTCAGCAGAGCGTTATCTCCCTTTTTGAAGAAAAGAACCACCACACCTCTGTTCCATGCCTGCGGCGTTTTGCCCTCGAGTATGACGGAACCGAACAGCTTCTGAAGGGCCTTAAGGACCGGTTTTCCACCCGCTTTCAGGAGCTCAGCCGTTAATCCATCATCACCTGGTGCCTTGTTGTTTTAAGCTGTTTAAGAGCCATACCTACTAATCTCGTACAAGCTGACGTCCGGGATGTCTTCGGTATAGTGTCGGATTAATCTAGCTCTTGGGTCATTTGCCAGGTTTATAACGGGTGTCCGTATTGACGTGTATAACTGCCCATAGAAAGAAAGAAAGAAAGAAAACTTTTTACTGAGAGACAGATAAGAAATAAGGTAGTCATCCCGAGGTTGGAGTCCTGGGGGGTTACTCCGAAATACGACGCTGACGGATCGTCCGAAGTACGGATTCGATTTACGATCAAAACAATGTCAAATCGTAGAGAAAAACGAAGGAAGAAATGTCAAATCACGACAATCCGTCAGCCGAAACGTTAGGTTCGTATTTCGGAGTAGGCCAGCTGATGAGTTTTGACTGTTTTCGCAACAATACAAACTTAGGTGTTGTATATACATATATTGTTCCGAAAACAGGCCAAAATCGTCGAGGCTCGAATCTCGGGATAACTATTTAACTACAAACATAATGAAATTTGTACGGAACCCTCAGGGCGCGAGTCCTACTCGCACTTGTCCGGTTTTTCATTTGTAATGAGTAGCCTAAATGAAAACTTTCATGTCTCTAGCTTCAGTAAAATGGAGACCACCCGATACAAACTTCCAACCCTTATTTTACCGCCTTAGGGGTTAATTTTCAAAAAGGCTGAAATTTCTATTTATAGTGTGTAAAGATTAGCCTAAATACAAATTTTCATGTCTCTAGCTTCAGAAAATTGGCACCCCCATACAAACTTCCACCCCTTATTTAATTAGCCTCCCCTTTAGGGGTGGAATTTTCACAAATAGCCTTTATAAAATAATAGTACATCGAATACATAATAATTTATCAGAACTTCTCAATCTCCCTCAAAAGCTCTGGTTTGGATGGAACGATTCTGCCGTCATCGATCTTCAGTTTCGTTAGCTGGCTTTGCCCAATAGACAGCAGATCTCTAGCACATACTTTGGAGCATTTGTTCCGCTCGATAGCCTCTTTGATACGCTCGGTATTAAATTGGCGGAAGTCACGTGTCAAGGACTTCGAAATCTGTCTATTGAGCTGCCGGTACTTAGACGCGTCGTCTGACGACTACAGTACCATTTCACTTGAGCACAAGAGTATGATCCGAGATTTTTTTGGTACTGTTCGTACGGCGGGCCTTGCAGTACTTTGACCCGATCGTATGGACAGTTTCCACGAACCCGTCGTTACAATCGTCCACGCTACTCCCTAGGATATCGAATTGGTTTTGAAGTTCAAGAAGGTTTTGAAGAAGAATATACCAAAGATGGGCGTATATTTAAGCATATTTTGGGACCATAATAAAATTGTAAAGGATTGATTTATATCATTTCAGGTGCCCCACTGTTACGAGACCAAATTACGTGTGATGATCAAGAACTGGTGCGCCTCGCCATTGGTACAGTACAACAAAGAACACGCTTATGTGCCCATAGTGTACCAATAGTACCAGCACAGCTGGAGTTCCTACGACGTGTTAGTCAGGGGCGCGAGGCTGAACACTTACTGGTGGAGAGGCACCACTCAGAAACCGTACGTTTCGGTCAAACCCACTACGCATAAAAGCACCACACCTAAACCTACTAAACCCAAACGCACCACACCTCAACCTACTAAATCCACTACGCCAAAACCCACTGCGCCTAAAACCACTACCCATATAACCACTACGTCTAAAACAACTACGCCTTTGTAGGCGTATTGGTTGTAGGCGTAGTGGTTGTAGGCGTAGTGGTTGTAGGCGTAGTGGTTGTAGCCGTAGTGGTTGTCCACTACGCCTACAACCACTACGCCTACAAACACTACGCCTACAACCACTACGCCTACAAACACTACGCCTACAACTACTACGTCTACAACGACTACGCCTACAACCACCACGCCTACAACCACTACGCCTACAACCACTACGCCTACAACCACTACGCCTACAACTACTACGCCTACAACTACTACACCTACAATCACTACGCCTACAACTACTACGCCTACAATCACTACGCCTACAACCGCTACGCCTACAACCAGTACACCTACAACTACTACGCCTACATCCACTACGCCTACAACTACTACGCCTACAACCAATACGCCTACAACCACTACACCTACAACCACTACACCTACAACCACTACGCCTTCAACCACTGCGCCTACAACCACTACACCTACAACCACTACGCCTACAACCACTACGCCTACAACCACTACACCTACAACCACTACACCTACAACCACTACGACTACAATCACTACACCTACAACCACTACACCTACAACCACTACGCCTACAACCACTACGCCTACAACCACTACGCCTACAACCACTACGCCTACAACCACTACGCCTACCACCAGAAGTCAACCCAGAAGAAACCCGGAAGTCAACTACTACAATCATGAGGTCTACACAGGACTCTTCAAGTGAAGTCTCTGAAGATAGTGACTATAAAATATAAATATCCTGGGTCATACCTAATAAATGTCCTGGGACATTCTTATTCTTGTGACATTCTATAGATAGATTATTATTTATGTAGTATGTATTAACTAGTATGTATAGTTCGCGACAGGTCGAGATGACATTCGGATTATGAGCTTTTTGCAGAATAAAATCCGAATCAAAATTACCAGGACTTGCAACGCAACAAAATAATTTAATTTAATAATTTTGTGGGCGATTTTAATTGTTTATCGGGTCCTGCTAATTTTGATTCGGATTTTATTCTGCAAAAAGCTCATAACCCGAATTTCATCTCGACCTGTCGCGAACTATAGTATATGTACTAAAGGACTATGCCGACTACAACGGGCCATACTATGACCGTGCGGGGAACGTGTCAGGCATTTTTTTTTGTATTGAATATGCCTATTAGAACGTTCCGTCATAGACCAACACCGTCGCGTGCCATGCATGCGGAGCGTCAACAATAAAATTGTCGGCGAGAATATTTTGCTGGTGTCGATACGCTCCGTGCGTGGCACGCGACGGTGACGGAACGTTCTATTGGCCATAGTCTCATACTATTCAATAGATTTAAAAATTAGGATATGATACGCTGTAGATTTGGACGTTATTTCGTTTATTGTTTACTTTTTTAGCATGTTTATTGTTTACCTTACACGCTGCTAGACTGTCGTTGGGCAATTTTAGCGTGCTATTTGTATCAATATTGTTATTATTATTATCAATTATTGTTTGTTGATTGTTAGTTTTGTACCTACTTTATTAGAAAATAGTATAATATTATAATAGTAAAATAATATTGATTATTATTCTCTCCATTTAACGAAGATTCTTAATAGCGCCCCTTTAGTGTAGTATTGACCCAATATATTGTATAGGGTAGGGTGGTCTAAGACCGCGCGGGCGATAAGACTGCGCACACGTCATTACAGGAAAACGGAGTGAAGAGAGAAACTAAAACCAGGGGGCTTACCACAAGCTCCTATTGCGATTCAATTATAGGAACGTTTTAACGACGTTTTAATGACGTTTCTTATTGTCATGACAATAAGGTACGTCATTGCACAAAAAGTCGCTGAAACGTTAATACGTTCCTGTAATTGAATCGCAATAAGAGCTTGTGGTAAGCCCCCAGACTACTGAAAAATCACGCTCTAAAAAGTATGAAACAAGAAAATATTCTAATCTAGAGGATAGCCGTGGTCTGTGTAGATCCTTAGGGCAAAATGGCATAAGAACACAGACCACGGCTATCCTCTAGATGAGAATATTTTCTTGTTTCATACTTTTTAGATCGTGATTTTATACTGATAAATAAAGCAATTCGTGCGAAATTATTCCCTAACCATTCCAAAATATTTAAAAATGCACAACGTTAATGTCCAAGTTTTCACTTCTGCCGGCACTCTCGGAGTGCAATACGTTGTTTTTTAAAAAAATTAAGCTGTAAATTTTTATGGCCACACAGAAATTCTAGCCAAAAATAAGTTTTCGTTATTGAAATACGTCTATTTAGAGCGGAGCCCTACGTAGCCCTACGTTATGTGTGATCCGACACTATTTCGACTAGATAATCTTAATAAATCTATCTATCTTCTATATATATAAAAATGAATCCCTATTCCATGTCATGACTTGACGCGAGATCGGCTGGACCAATTTAGATGTTTTGTTTTTAGATTATTCCGTGAAGTACAAAGAAGGTTCATACATTTAAAAAAAATGGAAAAATTGCCCGGAAAGCGCTAAAAACCACCATTTGCTGTAAAAATTATTATTCAGATTACTTTCAATAGATGGCGTAACGTACGCCGGTGTCAGATGGTGACTACAAATTCATGCAAAACCTTTTTTTTTCAATTGTTGATTTTAAATTATCAGACTGGGGTTACAGCATTATTAATAATTGCCGGGAAAGGGGAAGAACGGATGACAAACGGGGGAACGGGGGGTTTAGTTCCTTTTCGGCTAATAAGTTAATAATTACGACATTTAAATCTGGAAAGGGGAAGAACGGGCGACGAACGGAAGAATGGGGGATTTCGTTCTTTTTCGGCTAATAAGTTAATACACGATTTATTAATTCTAAGGCGGCACGAAGTTCGCCGGGACAGCTAGTAATAATAATAAATATTTTATTGCTGCGTTCTATAATATTAAGCTTCGTTTTCCTTAACTAGATGTCGCTATACAAAAATTCAGACAATGCCTGCCTTGCATCACATGGCAAAATTAAAGGAGATGGGCATTCCTGGGCTAAATTTGTAATGAATTGAGATATGGCTTAAAAATGGCTAATTTTTCTATTTCAAAATGTAAAAATATCGCCCCCATGCAGTTTCTAGAAAATGAGATATCTTTAAAATAAGGAATGTTCCCAAATAAACTGAATATCGATTAAAACTATGCGTAACCAATCGATTAAGGTGAATGAGTTCATGAAATAAAACATATAAAAACGTTAGAACCAGACGATTACTTCAATCTAAGTACTTAAAAACATTAAAACTTATCATACTAAAATAATAGTTCCAAATAATAAACATTTACATAATAAAGATAAATCTTAAAATCGACTAAAGATTACACACTGCCCGTTTCGTATCGTTTGTTAGGCTCCAAAGGGCTTGTACCCAAGGCCGTAAAACAAACTTAAAAAAAAACGTATCGTTTGTTATTGTTTACGCGTTTTGAGTGTTTTTCCCATTTTATTGATATTTCCTCGACCTATCTTGCCTATTTTGTGAAGGAAGTGTGTTTATTGTGTTTAAAACATAAATCGGACCTTTCGCACATACAAAATCAGCGGTTTACAAAGGTTTTTTATACATAACCTCACTTTTACATAAGTTAAATTGAAACTTATAACTCGGCTCTCAGATTTTAAGAATCCGTAGAATTTTCAGTGATAGTTTAATAATTATATTAGCTAACAATTGACAACACTTTCATCCTTTTACAATTTTGGCCCAAGATTATATCAAACAGTGCCGGTCTCCTTTCGTCCAGTTGGTTTTTTATTCCTATTTAAGTATAAAAAAAATTAAGCGGGTCGTTGTATATCACGCAGAATTTTAAGACGTTAACTCTGGAATTCATCTCCACAGTACTAATGCCGTAGAGAAGCTACCTGAGAAGTAAGTCTAGAAAACCTGCTGATTGGCGGCGTCTTCATCATGCGCATGCCTCGCGCGAGCACTCAGTTTTGACGTCGGAACGCACGACTATGAGTGCTCGGGCGCGGCATGCGCGCCATATGGACACGTCTATTTTGAATTAGTAATAGAAACTTAGACGTTGAACTCTGAACTCCAACCCCTCAGGAGTGATGCTGCTGGGTAACTGCTTCAACCATAAATCTGGAGGACCTGCTAACTTTGAATAAACAATGTGGGTATCAAGTAAAATATTAGACATTGAACTTTAACTTTAGGTTCTCAGGGCTAATGCTGCGGGTTATGGCCTGCCTAAGAGTCTGGAGGACCAGCTAACTTTGAATTAGTAATGTGGTGGGTATCAAGTAGAAACTTAAATATGGAGCTCCGTATTCCAACCGCTCAGTCGTGATACTGCAGAGTAAATAGGTACCTGACTGATACAGACATACTTTATTTACACAACTAAGGTGGAAAACAAGCGTACGGCCCGCCCGATGTTAAGCAGTTACCATAGCTTATAGATGCTTGCAATACCAAAGGCATCGCTCGCACGTTACCAACCTGAAGGGGAGTGGAATAGTGGGGAGGAAGGGGGTTGAAATTCCGCCTCTCTCGCTTATCTTACGAAACCCAGCTAAATTAGCTTCTTTACGCTGATCTTCTTTGAGAGGTGGTACGAATATGAGCTGCAGTCTATTGGCCATAGCTTGCTTCTACCACCTTACTGGTACAGATAGATTAGTACAGGAAGACAGCTACGGACAGATTCAGACGGATGTAATACAGATTACACAGATTATATAGATTGTACAGATTAGTTGATACGCAGAATTCTATTTAAAGGCTTCACCGACTGGACGCGGATGGAGTCGCGGGCACAGCTATATCACACTGGCGGTTTGCGAGCGGATTAGTATGAGTGCGAGTGAGACAAGACGATCTTGCCGCGCGCTCACACCCACGCGTTGATCTATACCCCATTTATTATAACATTAGAAATAAGAGGCTCGTAGAAGCAGGGATCCAAAACATTTAATTTCAAAGTCAAAACAACTTTTATTTAGAGTGGTTACATTAAAATTGTTTTCACATAAAACAATGCTAAATACTTCGATAACCAAAATAAAAGTACTTTTTATACTATGTTTTATTTATAATAACATCGTATCACACATTTTAAGCTGACAATGAAAAAAAAAAATGATGGTGAATGACTCAATGACAAACACTGACAGAAAATTATTTACGTCAATTTCATAGACAACATAATACGACAAAATTAGAAATGCCCTGCTGTCATAACCTCTGAACGGATTAGGTAACATTTTAGATTTGTTAGGATTATAGTGGAACGAAACACGTTCCCGGTATTGTTCACCCCTGCTTCTTTTAGGTTTTTAGCATTGACACTTAATTTTAAATTGGACTGAAATGATAATATTTAAATGAAAGACAATTTTTTTTATAATATAAATACTTAAAATAATTACATTTAGGTGTGACAAGCTGGTATATAAATAGATTATAATAAATTCGACGTCAATCATAACTGTAACATGTTATTTGTACTTTTGTTACAAAGTGGACACTAAAAATAACCTTTTTTAACTTCTGTCTAATGCTATAATAAATGGAGTATAGTAATAAATAAAGCGCTAAAAATGTACGGATTTACCATGTGTTCATGCTCAAAATTTACCCGTCCTGCTACTTTTCTTCAACTTTTTAAGTCAATGATTCGTTCCCAACTGGAATGTGCTGTGTCAGTATGGAAACCACTTCACGATAGATACGTAAATGACATCGAGACTACAAGAAATATTCAGTACGAATGCTTTCATAGTTATCTGCCTTATGCCGAGCTACTTAAGAAATATATCCTCCTGCAATTAACACACAGGCGTTTAAAACTTGAAACGTTGTTGCTTTACGATATATGCCATAGTAGATATGATTGGGTTATTACTCACCACATTGTAAAGTCACCACACCAAAAATTATGTGTCAACTCACCACAGTTCTATTTTTCTGTTTTAAATTATTGTAAACTCACCACAGGTTTTTATTTTGTACGGACTGCAGAAAAATCAAAGTTATCGAATGAACTGAATTATACTATATTTAAACCATAATTAAAGTCGCGGCACTCGACATGGCTGCGTCAGGTTCGAAGGGAATGACGGGGTTTAGCAAGCGAGCGGAGCGAGCGAGCTAAACCCCCGTCATTCCCTTCGTGTTAGGTTACTGGGCTCCGTCAACTTTGTCATGGAGTAAAATGGCTGACATGTTTGTAAAGTCAGAAAATGTAACAAGTTATTTTTTTATTCATTAATTAATGTAAAAGATCTAGCTTCCATTTCGAAGAACTTTACTTGTTGATCCTACATTTTGTAATGTTTATATTAAAATATACACTGTGGTGAGTTTACACATACTTTTATTGAGTGTGGTGAGTTAACAATGAATGTACGGAATATACAAACGTGTGGTGAGTTTACAATAACCCATATGATACAATCAATAATACAATATGTTACAGAGTCCCTTACAGGACTCATTGTCGTAATGACTGCAAAAAGTTTGCTACCATGGCTTGCCGTACCAATGCTGGCGAACGATCGCCACTCTTCAGGTTAGTTGATTCCTACAATAAGCACTTTAACTCTGTGGATATCATATCCTTGCGCCCTGGTGCGTTCAAAGACAAAATACACCAGGAGATTAACAGCCTTATAAACTGACCATACTATGCTATACAGCACGTTAATACTTACTTAATTTACATGTAATTATTTCTGCCATTGTTGACACTACTATACTATCACTACACTCTCTATTCCTTAGATGGTTTTCTTTATTCGTATCGTGTTTTCTAATTATAACTTTTGCATGTAATCTGTGATTTACGATGCTGGATGTACAATTACAAGTTAGATTGTTATTCACTAGCTATAACTGCCCATTGTACATCTGTTTGTTTACCCAAATAAAAGAAAAAAAATATAATATTAGTTTTGCTGCAATGTGTTAGAGTTTAATTTCTTCCAACAATATCTCGAGATCGCACAATCCTAATTAACTTAATACGTCCATGACAACAGCAAATGATAAAACTATTTTTGACATTGGCTATTGCCGCCATCTTGACCAAATCTTGACGTGCACCTATGTGAGCGTCAAGATGGTGGAACCAGACCTTATTGAGGGAAATAATCGTGAATAACTTTTTTCTTGCCTCATTTACAAATCTGAAAATAATATAATATATTTATCTGTATAGGTACTTAGCGCGAACATAATGTTTAAGGAAATAGTTATATCACGTTTCATATATTTGCAGCACTTTACCGAATCGTCATGATAGCGGGACCAGTTGCAACATCATATTTTAATTCGGTTGATGTAATTAACAGATGCAGAAACGCAGCATGTTAGTTTTCGCGTGGAATACGTTAGTCGTCGCGAGTCAAAGGGTTGACGTGTTATTACCCAATAAATTGGGTACAGACTACTAAAAATATAATTATCGTCAGTGGAAAGGAAGAAACGCTAAAACGCCAAAATGCTACTTTTGGAAAAATGAGGTTTAAAGTAAATTACTTGGTTGGCTTGGTTGGTTGTTTGGCTTGGTTTTAGCGTTTTTTCCTTTCCACTGACGATATGGTACTTAATTCCCAGGTCCGAATTATCCATCTGCGAGCAGCGCTTCGTGGTGGTCCCGCCATTTTGACGTCAAAGTGGCGGGACCAGAAATTCTTTTTCGTACTGTTTTGGCCTTCGGAGGCAAAAATTCCAAGTCTAGTGTACAATTATATTGACCACTAAATACTCGTCGAGTTTTTTTTACAGCACTGAGGTGGCAAACAAGCTTACGGCCCGCCTGATGTTAATCAGTTTCTGTAGTCTTTACATAATTACAATACCAAAGGCATTGCCCACTCGTTGCCGACCTGATGGGGAGTGGGACGGTGGGAGGGGAAGGGGGGTTGGGCGTTCTTAGCGCATAGATGTAGATTGTAAAAAAATAAAGCGTATATGTATTTGCTCCAAATAATCTTCTGTACCTACCGATTCTCATGAAACTTTGCACACGGATCCAGTCCCCATCATGACAACACAATATTATAATTTCAACGTTTGATATTTAAAACCTCGGCGAGTCCCGGGAAAAAGCTTTGTCTTAGAACCCGCACGAATTTAATCTAAAGTAATGGGATGAGTTGAAAGAAGATTTTCCACTTCTCTATGTTGCAAAGCAGGAGACAAAAATATAGCCACAGAAATAAATCTGTTACAACTGCCAGAAGAATATAGAAAAAGATGATTTAGTCAGGTCCAGGATGACAATTTGCCCGCAGGAAGGTAGCCAATGGATCGTGTAGTAATATGAATATGAAATATACGTCACGACTTTGACCTTATGAGCATTATACAAAAGAAATAAGGATGATTTTTGTAATTCAAGTGTTACCCACTGGCTTGCGATCGACCATACTTATCTAATATCTATTTCTGTGGGATTATCGAAACTGATTTATTAGTATTATTTTGCGAATCATACAAAAAAAAAAAATATACCAAAAAGATCTTCTATACCTATTTCATCATTTAACACATATTTTACTTCAGACCAAAAAATAAAGACGATCACCACGCAATCGATTTAGTTAAGGAATAAAAAATATAGGCATCCTTAATTAATTTATTAACAGATGATAATAAAAATGGCTTACTTTTAATAGCTGGAAACCTAAAACATCATATTATCATATTTATTTTTCAAAAAACTATAGCAATGTAAATAATTTTTAATCCTTATTAAAAAAATATTTTTTTAATTTTTCTTTTTCATTCTTATTTACTTTTTGAGACACAAAACATTCTTCAAGAGTACTGGATATGGGCATTCACCTTTTCTATTGAAAAGGGTAACCAGTGAGTTTCTTGCCGGCTCTTCTCAATGGAAGCAATATTGCTTGATTAAAAAGTGCTACTTCTAGCTTATATGAATAAGAAAAATACTTTGACTGCCTTACAAACTTCGGTATTAGGTACAGGTCTAAGCATTAGGGATTTTGAAATTAGGTATTTCGTGCGTAGATGTTTCGATGTTAGTTCAATGAAGTTTTGTCTTTCTTTCGAGGTATGCGGTACATTAAGATGCGCCTAATACCAAGACCTGTTTCATTAATTTAAAATTGCCCATAAGTGTGTAAAACTGAACCTTATCTTTCTATTCAAGGAGCAGCAAAAAATAATTATTGGTACACGTGTATGTTATCGATGGATTTTATGTTTCGGCAATAAAGTCCTATCATAAAATATCCATTATAATAATTCAATCAACTTAGTCATAAACTTCTTAGCGTTACGCACTCACTCGTTACGGTAAGGAGGAAACCTACCTATCCCTCGGGATTAGGTAATAGTCAGTTCCTGTATACACGGTGACAAGGTTCACCACCTGTCACGTTGGGTTCTGACTATCTGGTGAAACGTGGGCTTTGAGTTGGTTAATACCTCCACAATGTGGTGGTGTATGACCACTCAAGCCTCTGACTACCCCCGAATGGGGATAAAAGTCGTGACGTTACACACACACACACACATCGTTACGTATGCATTTCAGTAATTATAAAACTGAATGCATGGACAGTAATTGAAAATTGGTTTTAAAATATAAAAGGATTTATATTAGTACCTATATTACTTATGTCTCGCCAATAGATATTATACAGGATGTCCCGAGACTTTGCCACATGCAGGGAAAGTACCTTAAATACTGTAGATAGAAAAAAGTACTGAATGAAGACTTCATTTTTATTTTAAAAACAATACATATGCATTCAAAGATTTTCGAAAACTCGCTTGCCACACTCGAGAATCGAACCGGCTAAAATCCGAAAAAATAACACCCTGTAATTTTAGGGCATAAATCGATAGGGTCAATCATAAGGATCAAATAACTCTTACAAACATGGTAAATTAAATGAAAGGAAAACCATAAAATCTTTACCGATTTTAATTGAAAGAAAAAAAGGTAAAATAACCACCTACACATTAGTTGCTGTTTGTTTGTTGAATGCACAAATTTAATCTTATTTAGCAACTACTTAAATAAATAAAAATAAATAATATTCTGGGACATTTTTTACACACGGCTACATGGGGGCTTACCACAAACTCTTATTGCGATTCAATTACAGGAACGTTTTAACGATTCAGCGTCTTTTTGTGCAATGATGTACCTTATTGTCATGACAATAAGAAACGTCATTGCACAAAAAGTCGCTGAAACGTTAAAACAATACTGCTATAAGAGGTGGTGGTAGGGCCCCAGATCCCAAACTAAGTAGAGCTTGTACTATGGAAACCAGATAACTGATATTACTACATATACTACTTTTTTATTTGTAAATACATACTTAATATACATATACACCCAGACTCGGGACATACAGACATGTTCATGCACACAAATGCATGTCCCGGGTAGGAATCGAACCTACGACATGCAGCGTGAAAAGCGCCACCACGCCAACGAGCCCGTAGTACGCCAGACTTTCTAGTTAGTTTACCCTTTTTTAGGGTTCCGTACCCAAAAGTTGGTAAACGTAACACAAATTATACAGTATCTTGAAAGTTTCAAATAAAAACTTTTGTTAATTAACAGGAGTCGATTTTGAAACCTCGTCGACCCCCAAAATCAGTTTTCGTTTATGCCGCCCCTGGGAATCCACTTTGAGAATCCCTGCTTTAGTGTTATTATTTACAACGTATATATAATTATAAAGCAGTTATATTATCTACACGCCTACCGACAAAAATGCGGAGTAGCGTGATATAATTATGACGCTGTTCCGCATATTTTTGAAAATAAAACCCTCCAGGGTGTAAAATACGGGTTGAAAACTTGTAAGGGTTCCATTTTTCTGAAGCTAGAGCCATAAAAGTACTATTTCGGCTACTCATTGCAAGTTAAAAAAAAATGTACAGAACCCTCAGGGCGCGACGTCCTACTGGCACTTGTCCGGTTTTTTGTACCTACCTACTATGGGGCTCGAGTGGTTAATTGAAAACGTGTTTCATTAATAATAAAATAAATGAAAGCGTGTGCGTTAATTTCATGGAGCAATAAAATAAATTAGAAATATTCTATTTAACCGAACACAAGACGTCAGATAGGAACGAGTGTCCGTTCACGGCTCGGGTGCAACCGACACTATTTGCCAAAATGCTGCTGGCTTCATCGTTTGTTTTGCAAGCAATATTTTTCACATTTATTTTTCCTCACGCAAGAGGAGGTACCCAATACTGGAAGTTTGGTTCGGAAGATGGTTGCACAAGAGATATCCACCGTACAAGTGGGTTCATGGGTATATTTTGCAAAAATAAATATATATATATTCCTGTAAGTATTTCGTGATATTATTATAATTTGTGGAACTGAGGTGGGAAATCAGCGTACGGACCGCCTGATGTTAAGCAGTTACCGTAGCCTATAGATATTTGCAATACCAAAGGCATTGCTCGCACGTTGCCGACCTGAAGGGAGTGGAGCAAAGGAAGGGGAAGGAGGAAGGAGGGAGGATGGGGAGAGTTGGGTTGGTTGGGTTGGAATGAGGGACTTTCATACAAAGGAAGGAAGGCCTCTTAGGGGGGAATTTTCCAATATCCTTCCTATGCTCTTCTTCTACGCTATAAAAGGTACCTACCGTTCAAATTTCATGTTTGTAATACCAGCAGTTTGGGCTGTGCACGTCTTTACAGACGGACAGACAGACGGACAACAAAGTGATTCAACATTCAAAAAATCATTTATTGTGTATCCTATAAGGGTTCCGTTTTTTCCTTTTGAGGTACGGAACCCTAAAAAAGGTCAATCAATCGATAGGGTCAATCATAAGGATCAAAAGCTCTCTAACAAACGTGGTAAATTAAATAAAAAGAAAACCATAAAATCTAAAGTTATGAATTCAAGAATTCAAAGATTAAATTTGTGTATCCAACAAAATAGAGCTCATTTCGAGAAACTAATTGGTTAGTTTTCCCTATTATTTTCTTTCAATTAAAATAAGTTAAGATGTTATGGCTTTCCTTTCATTTAATTTATCATGTATGTTTGTTTCATCAGATATATTTGATCCTTATGATTAAAATAAACCCAGACTCGGGACATGCAGACATGTTCATGCACACAAATGCATGTCCCAAATAGGAATCGAACCTACGACCTGCAGCGTGATAGGCGGAATCTAAGCCAACCACGCCAACGGGCCCGTCATAGTCCGGTCAAATTAGACCAAAAAATATTTTTATAAAAAAAAAACGGACTTCAAAAAACCTGGAGCACTAAAAAGCCTCAAATAATATTTCTATTACCACCACTGCCTACCCCTTCGTGAAAATCAGGCTTGATGGTCTGTTATCGAGTATTTGGAGTCGGTGCCAATCTATCTTCTTACTTTTATAGTAGGTAAACTTCGACATAAAACGAAGCGAGTAGTTCAACTATTTACCGGTAAATAGTAAAATGAAAATGAAAAAACAATGACCACGTTTTGTTTCATACAAATATCTAATAAGGGCACCTCTTTCTTTAGTCTTTACTCTGTGGTTATGGCTTTGCCGATGGAAACGCTGCTGCAGCTCGGCGAGAGTATCAACGTCGCTTTCCTGATCGTCGACTTCCCCAATTTACTGTCTTCAGAATGCCAGAAGCCATGTTAATAACGATGAATTAGCAATAAAAATAAAAATAAGGATAATTAACTCATTATTGCGATGAGAGTTTGGGTAGTAGCAAGTAACAACACACGTGGTTGCGCGGCGTAATGTCGAGACTGACTAACACTTTAACAAACAACTAACTAGTCTTTCCCCACCTGCGCACCTCGCCGAGTGTAATTAGTGCTTTAATGAAAAGAAAAGAGACTGAAATCCGGTAAAATCCTTAGTCCTAGTGCGACCCTAAACAATAAACCAACACGTTTTTCCTACCAGCGCAGAGATAAACACATCCTATGTTACGAATTACGTATCTTTACGTTGATTTTTATACTTTTCTGGATAGCCTAGGATATGAGCAAGTTTTTATAGCTATTTGTACGATCGGTGCCATAGTATTTTTTTTAAGCGATAGAACATTAATTGTAGCCAAAACTGAAAATTTTGATAAGAATTATTTTTGTTTGCTCATAATTTTAATTTTTATATTAATTTTGTACTTTTAATGATCGTATTAGGTCATTTCAAGTATTGGGTACAAAATTAAGTTTGATTGGAGTCCATTCGATGCGTACTTTTTAAATAAATTGGGATTATTTGTCAAATTCTGGTAAAATATAAAAAATCCTTTGAAATTCAAATATCTCGAAAACTACTGAATTTCGGCTATACATATGGGGGGGTTCAAATTGTTGCTTTTGAGCCCCTCTATCAGCTCCTTTCGGATATACGTCGAATTACCAGTAACCCATATACGGTCGAATTAAGAAGCCTCCTCCTTTTTTGAAGTCGGTAAAAAAAACGAATTAATAAAAAAAAAACTTAATTTCTATTCGTGGTGCGTTACAACTGCTCTTCGTTACCTAAGTTGTAACAGTCTTCTTTCTGTAGCTATAAGCCTTTATTTTTATTTTTGTCTGCCGCTTTGCAACGGAGGGAAGTGCATAATCTTCTTCCAACTCCTATCCTTTCTTCTGATTAAATTCGTGCGGGTTCTAAGACAACTTAGCTTGTCCCCGGGACTCGTCGACGGTCAAACCTTGACGTCATCGTTGGACATCATTGTCGATCCTAGCTTACAGGAGTAAGTGCCACACACTGTGTGTGGCGGACCCACAGAGTAAAGACTAAAGAAAGAGGTGCCCTTATTAGATATTTGTATGAAACAAAACGTGGTCATTGCTTTTTCATTTTCATTTTACTATTTACCGGTAAATAGTTGAACTACTTGCTTCGTTTTATGTCGATGTTAGTACTAGGCCGACCACTCGGCCGACTTGCTTAGGGCCAGTCCCCTTAGTAACTGGTCCATGGTACTGGTACCTCCCATTAAAAACTAACATGTCATAACAGTTTTCTATCACTTCTAATAAGAAAGATTGCTATCAACATATTAGAATTAGAAAGGTTGTGGTTTGGTCTGCAGACACTACCCAATGGTAGTCTATAACCTATCTACAACCTATCTATTTCAATTTTTAATAATAGTAATTTATAATCATGGAATATTGTGCAAATAATGCAATGTCCCTTAATGCATTAGGGGTCATTAAGGGACGCTTAGTACTAAATTAAAAAAGTAAGAAAATAGGTATTTTACTTCCACTTTGTTAATGTTAATAATGAAATATGTCTAATAAATCATGCTTAATTTTAGCGAGGTATATAACAGCGTTTAACTTCTTAAAGCGTCCAAAATTTTACCGAATATTCGGTTCGGTAAACGTTCTACCGAACATTTGGCCGAATATGCATATTCAGTAAAAAACATATTCGGCCTATCACTAGTACTATACATATACACCAATGATGGCCGTATATTCGTGCGTTTTTTGGGATCTTATTATATATGTATAATGTATTTATTTCATTTCAGGTACCTCACTGTGAAGAGATAAAATACGTCCACGTGACCATCAACAATTGGTGCGCCACGCCACTGGTACAGTACAACAAAGATCAAGGCTACGTGTCCATCGTATACCAGTGGTACCAGTTCAGCTGGGGTAGATACCAAGTGTTAGCCAGGGGCGCGAGGCAGAACTCATACTGGTGCACAGGCATCCCTCCGCCACCGATCGTTGTGCCCAGACCCCCTCCACCTCCACCCCCTCCGCCTAAGCCCGCTCCGCCTAAGCCCGCACCGCCTAAACCCGCTCCACCTAAACCTGCTAAGCCTAAACCAACTATGCCCAAACGCACAACACCAAAACGTACTATGCCCAAACGAACCACGCGTAAACCGACTAGGCCCAAACGCACCACACCAAAACGTACTATGCCCAAACGCACCACGCGTAAACTGACTAGGCCCAAACGCACCATGCGTAAACCGACTAGGCCCAAACGTACCACACCAAAACGTACTATGCCCAAACGCACCACGCGAAAACCTACTAGGCCCAAACGCACCACGCCAAAACCAACTAGGCCCAAACGCACCACGCCAAAACCAACTAGACCCAAACGCACCACGCCAAAACCTACTAGGCTCAGACGCACCACGCCAAAACCTACTAGACCCAAACGCACCACGCAAAAACCTACTAAACCCAAACGCACCACGCCAAAACCTACTAGGTCCAAACGCACCACACCAAAAACTAATAGGCCCAAACGCACCACGCCAAAACCTACTAGGCCCAAACGCACCACTCCAACACCTACTAGGCCCAAACGCACCAGGTCAAAACCTACTAGACCCAAACGCACCACGCAAAAACCTACTAATTCCAAACGCACCACGCCAAAACCTACTAAACCCAAACACACCACGCTCAAATCTACTTCACCTTCAGTCACAACACCTAAAACCAATACGCCAAAAACCTCTAAACCAAAACGATCTACGCTCAAGTCTACTACACCTACAACAACTACGCCTACAACCACTACGCCTACAACGACTACGCCTACAATGACTACGCCTACAAAGATGACGGCTACAAAGACTACGCCTACAAGGATTACGCCCACAACCACTACGCCTACAAAGATGACGGCTACAAAGACAACGCCTACAAGGATTACGCCTACAACCACTACGCCTACAACGACTACGTCTACAACGACTACGCCAACAACGACTACGCCTACAAGCACCACGCCTACAACCACCACGCCTACAACCACTACACCTACAACCACCACGCCTACAACCACCACGCCTACAACCACTACACCTACAATCACTACACCTACAACCACTACACCTACAACCACTACGCCTACAAAGATGACGGCTACAAAGACTACGCCTACAAGGATTACGCCCACAACCACTACGCCTACAAAGATGACGGCTACAAAGACTACGCCTACAAGGATTACGCCTACAACCACTACGCCTACAACGACTACGCCTACAACCACTACACCTACAACCACCACGCCTACAACCACCACGCCTACAACCACCACGCCTACAACCACCACGCCTACAACCACTACACCTACAACCACTACACCTACAACCACTACGCCTACAAAGATGACGGCTACAAAGACTACGCCTACAAGGATTACGCCCACAACCACTACGCCTACAAAGATGACGGCTACAAAGACTACGCCTACAAGGATTACGCCCACAACCACTACGCCTACAAAGATGACGGCTACAAAGACTACGCCTACAAGGATTACGCCTACAACCACTACGCCTAGAACGACTACGTCTACAACGACTACGCCAACAACGACTACGCCTACAACCACCACGCCTACAACCACCACGCCTACAACCACTACACCTACAACCACCACGCCTACAACCACCACGCCTACAACCACCACGCCTACAACCACCACGCCTACAACCACTACACCTACAACCACTACACCTACAACCACTACACCTACAACCACCACGCCTACAACCACTACGCCTACAACCACTACGCCTACAACCAGTACGCCTACAACCACTACACCTACAACCACTACACCTACAACCACTACACCTACAACCACTACTCCTACAACCACCACGCCTACAACCACTACGCTTACAACCACTACGCCTACAACCACAACACCTACAACCACTACACCGACAACCACCACGCCTTCAACCACTACGCCTACAACCACTACGCCTACAACCACCACGCCTACAACCACTACGCCTACAACCACTACGCCTACAACCACTACGCCTACAACCACTACACCTACAACCACTACACCGACAACCACCACGCCTACAACCACTACGCCTACAACCACTACGCCTACAACCACCACGCCTACAACCACTACGCCTACAACCACTACGCCTACAACCACCACGCCTACAACCACCACGCCTTCAACACGAAAACGCAGAAGGTCAACTACTACAATCATGAGGAATGATTGTAGTAGTAATGGATGAACTAGTACATCAAATTTTGACGATAAAAAAAGACACATTGACTCTAACAAAACCGAATGACATAGCAGATGCTTTTAATGATTATTTCATAGATGACATTGAAAATAATGCAAACTTTGACATACGAGAACATAATACAATATGCAATAATACGTCTCAATCAATGTTTATGTTACCTGTAACACAGAATGATGTAGTAGTAGCTATCAAATCACTTAACAATACCAATACAATAGGATACGATGACATCTCTACGAAAGTTGTTAAGTTCGTATGTGAAGTAATAGCTCCAATCCTTGCACATATAATAAACTTATGCATTGTCGAGGGTATATTTCCAGATGGGCTTAAAACAGCAATAATAAAGCCACTTCATAAAAAAAGTGACAAGGAGAATCTGAAAAATTATAGACCAATTGCGAAAATACCAATATTTTCTAAAATTATAGAAAAAATCATGTATAAATCACTCTACTCTTACTTCCATAAACATAATCTTCTCTGTAATGAGCAAAAAGGATTCAGGAAAAATACCACAATTAATATGGCAATATATGAATTAATTAATACTGTTATGGCTGCTATAGACAATAAAACACCAATATGCGCCATCTACACTGATATGACGAAAGCTTTTGATTATGTGGATCATAAATTACTACTCCATAAACTATATAGATACGGTGTTAGAGGAAACATATTAAGTCTGTTAGAAACCTATCTAAAAAATAGGATACAGTACACAGAAATAACCAGAATATGCCCAAAAACAAAAATGGAAATAAAACACATATCAAAGCCGAGATATATTAGATACGGAGTACCTCAAGGGAGCGTACTAGGTCCACTCTTATTCTTGATTTATATCAATGATCTCCCAAGAGCCGTAAGGCATCCTATGATATTATTTGCTGATGATAGCACAGCAATAGTAAAATGCAATAACATAAACGACTATCAAATTGACATTAATAATACAATTGTTGACATAATTAATTGGTTAAATAATAATAATCTAAAAATAAATTTAAATAAAACAAAAATTATGCATTTCCATCAAAGAACAATACTCCCTAATCTCAACATTAAATATAACGACCAACCCATACAAGAAGAAAACACTGCTAAATTCCTTGGGCTCTGGATCGATAACAAGCTCACTTGGAAACCCAATATAGACGAAATGTGTAAAAAATTACATAAATCTGCCTATGCGCTGTATCGACTGTCTAAAATAATTAACAAAGCAAGTCTATTAACAGCATATCATGGCCTTGTGGCGTCCATACTTAGATACGGTCTTATTTTTTGGGGACATTCAACGGATAGAGAGATCATTTTCAAAGCCCAGAAGAGATGTATTAGGTCGATGTGTGGTCTAAGGACACGAGACAGCTGCACTCCCATGTTCAAAACATTTAAAATATTGACATTGCCAGCTTTATACATTTTAGAGGTTGCAAATTTTGTTAAGACCAATGCTAAATGCTTTAAGCCATACTCATCAATGCGAGGCGCCCAAAGTCGCACGCAGTATACTAATACACTCAGTGCATATAAATGTAAAACTGCTCTAGCAAAAAAAAGCTTCCTAGGCATGGCACCTCTAATCTACAATAAAATACCTGACAGAATAAGAAAATTAGACGTAAACAATTTCAAACATAAACTATCAGCAATATTAATTGAGAAATGTTATTATAATGTTGACGATTTTTTAAATGATAAGTTATTATAATATGGACTGTATTTATTTTATTTTTTCTCAATATTAATTGTATATTAAATTTGTAATGAAATGTTAATTAATAATTCAATTTAATTTTTGTATGCCGTATGGCAGTATATAGCATGCGCAAATTATAAATCCGTAACACCTTGTATACAACCTATGTACACAAATAAATGATTTGATTGATTTGATTGATTGATTGATTGAGGACTACACAGGACTCTTCAAGTGAATTAGATAATGACTATAAAATAGAATAAACTAAAATAATAAAATATCCTGGGTCATAATAAATATCCCGGGACATTCTTATTCTTGGGATATAGGTACTATAGATAGATTATTTATGTAGAACCAGTAGGAATACACTCATGTCTCCTTCATCTGAACATTTTTTTCCTGGATATTAATGACCTACAAGTCAAAACAAACGAAATCTGTTTAATCATTTTCTTACCCGGCTCCACACTTACCAGAAGGGCTAGACAAGTGGCTGACGTCTACAAGCGTTCCTTCAAATCGCTACGCTTCATCTATGGAAATGACATAAGTCACGTGATCTCAAACGTGATGTTCATAGCGACTTGTTGTTGATTTACATAGCGACGTTTGACATTTCCATACATTGTGAAGTTTATTCTATTCTATTCGATTAGCGTTCATTCCACTTGGCTAGCCCTTCAGGAGGCAAGACGAGGTGAAGCGAGCGCGAAAGGTTGGATTGCACCCTCGCTTCCTCGCGTCGTCTCTCGCCTCGCCTGGCGCGCGCTCAGCTCGGTGTCGGGTTTTAAACCGGAGTCAAAGGACGCGAGGCGCGAGGCGAGCGAACCACCACCACACTCGAGTGTGCGCACGCGCAGTGTGCTGTTAGTAGCGACAAATTTAATCACGAATGAAAATTATCCTGTTCCGAAGTATTGTCGACATCGACCATCTTCTCCTTTTTTCATCCAGTTGATATTATGCATGTAACAAACAACGGCGATCGTAGTCACTTTAAGCACGTCCATCTTTAGGTAGACGAGGCGGGCTACTGAATAAGGGTGCGTTTCCAGGGAGGCGGAGTGGAGCTGAGCGGCGGACTGTCATTGGCTAACTGTGAGGGGCTAAGAGCGGAGTGGAGATTTCGAGCACTGTGAATGGCCAATTCACGGTCCGCTCCTCTCCACTCCGCCCAGCTCCGCTTCAATGGAAACGCACCCTAAAACGAGAGTGTAGATGGGTAGCACTCGTGTAGCTTCCACTGGAGCCGGGTTTATCAATATATTGAGTCAATATCAAAGAATTTCTAAAATAAATACATTGTACGAGACACATTGATGAATATAATGAACGCTGAACCCTGAAAACATAATAATATACTCCTTTTTTGGGCACTCTCGTGTAAAAAAGGTGTTTGGCAGCATGGCACGGAAATCAAACATGTAATTATACATAAAGAGTAATTCCATTTCATACGTGCGTGGCAATGGTTGGGCATATGTTACAAAATATTTTTAATCACCTAATTTGAACCTGTTCTAACTTAGTGTATGTAGTAATTCTAGGTTTAGGTATTATAACTAAGTATTTACTTGTTTTTCTAGATGTTAAGTTAGTTGGTAAACATTTGTTTGTTTGTTTGTTACACTATTACTGTACTAAGTATTTTTCGTTACTCATACTCGGAAAGTTGTAACGTGTTCTTCTTCCAACACAGTCACAACAAACCATTCAGCTCAGTCAGTAGTTCGCTTCAGGGGCTTAGATAAAGAATGTACCTGTAGATTTGACAAGCGCGTACACCCGTAAGGGACAAAAGATGTATAATCCTGCTAAATTACGCTTAACCCTAATGTCTATGGAACGTGATCTGACGTATACTACTTCTAAATTTGGTTGGGTGATGCTTTGTTTGGCTCATACTGGACCAAAGACCTACCAAAAGTTGAACCCAACAAACTTTAGGGCGATACGCAGAAAGTGACAAAAGATAGTACGTCTATCTCTTTCACTCTTAAGATATCGGGCGTAAGCATGTCTCGCTCAAGCACGGTATTATTATTACCGTGACATCTCTATTGATGCTTTCTCTATGTTCAGGGGTATGTTTTTGGGGAAACCATAAAGAAAACTTCTTCATTCACGAGTCCAAAATTAACATCCGTACACGTGACCATACACTGAAAAAAAACTGATAACATTGATCAAAAAAATATGTTCGCAGCTATCAAGGAACTTGTTTATATATACGAGCATATAAAGTAATACGATTATGGCAATAAAGTTATCTTGATACAAGTTGCCTTGATAGAATCAAACAAAGTAATTGTCAATAAAATCAAGTTTGGGTATCATGACAATGATTTCTCTTGAATAGCTACGTCCAGAAGTGTCACATGCCGCGCGAGGAAAATTTTCCTCGCGGTGTTTGACTTGCCTCACGTGAGGCAAATGCGCGCCCTGCCTCACCTGAGCACTCACATTTGCGTCGCCTAGTTTGGCAGTCGTGAGACAGAACGATGTCAAACGTGTCAAACTGATTGATCGGGTATACCTTTCCCTGTCTAGAGTGTCAGTTGCCTCGCCATTTGCCTCGCGCGGCATGCGACTGAGGCAAACGTCGTGCTTCGCGAGGCATGTGGGTGAGCAGCCTCGCGCGGCATGTGACACTTCTGGACGTAGCTATTGAAGTTATAACGAACTTGGTAATGGTTATCAAGTATTTTAGTCGTTTCAGTAATGTGTACGCTTAATTTTATAAGGTAAAAAATTCAAATACACTCAAAGGTCCTGATTACTGTAAATAAATAAATAAAATAAGTTACATTATTCATTTGATACTAGAATCAAATATTAATATGTTTACATTTACAATAAAAAATATTTCGTTTTATAAAGTTGTGTGATTATTTGAATATATAAATTATTAATATCTAAGAAGTTTGTTTTAAATGAATAAACATTTGATTGTTTGTAAAAGTTATATTAAAAAGTCATTCATTTATCTTGTTTAAAGCTATAAGGTAGTTTTATTGAGACTATCAGGTAATAATATACAGGTAATAATATAATCGCAAAAAATTGGGTTGCGAGAACGGGATCAAAATTTCATTCGATTACTTTTGGTCGCGATAACCGACATCCAAGCGGGCGAAGCCGCGGGCAACAGCTAGTAATAATATTATAAAGAGAAAAGATTTGTATGTTTGTAATGAGTAAACTCAAAAACTACTGGACCGATTTCAAAAAATCTTTCACCATTAGAATGGTACATTATCCCTGAGTAACATAGGTTATATTTTTTGAGATCCGGGATATCCAGGATACGGGATCCAGCAAACGAGATCCGGAATCCTGTAAAAACGGGAAACGGGATCCGAGATTCGGGATTCGGGATCAGACATCCGATTTTTTTAAATTTAAATTCTACGTGGATAAAGTCGCGGGGAAAAGCTATTATTAATATTTTTGCCAACTGCAGCAAACGTTACACTACGTTACGTTACGTTTGCTGCAGTTGGCAATAAGAACACTTGAGAATATAAATTCTTTAAAAACATAATAATTTAACCGTACGTAGTGTTAGTCCATGACCCAATGACCCAATCACTTAAAGTATGCATACGATTGATATGTATTGCATTAAATCTACGCTATGAATGTGTAGGCAGAAGGCCAGAGCAGCACTCAGCAGGCTCGTTTCTACTCGGACATCGTGTGCGGGAGATATTATCATTGAACCATGGGGATGGATTTCCAAACAACACTTATAGACACTTTTATTCCGCACTTCAGGTACAGACGGCTGCATATTTCTCACAAAACACTAGGTATCTGCAGAGGGCGGGCAATCCGTCGAAAGCTGCTCATTTCCATCTTTTTGATCAAAACAAACAATCCGATTTTTCACAGATTGGCGACTTTCTGACGTTTTTGCATAATACACGATAACCGCGCCATCTCGCGGCCATGCGCGTATCTTCCCTCCAACAGAGCCATAAACTAACACAGATCCATAGACTATAAAGCTAGTTTTTCACCAGCGCCGACAAATGCATAAAGTGACGCATTCCTTACACAGCAGTTAGCAGTCAGTTTTGTTGAAAATATTGTAAACTGTTGCACTTGTGATGTTAGGCCTTCCTAGTTATTGTCCTCCGACGCATTCTTTGCGTAGGTTTACGAGGCTTCCTGCACTTCTGAGCACCTAGCGCTTTCCAAACCAGAAACCACCATTCCTCGGATTGGTTGTAGTTTTGGGTGAAAATTTATAAAATGCCTCTATTTGTACTTTCGCATTATTCATCACGTCAGACAATGCTGTAGGGTAGGTATACAGTGAATCGTAACACTTTCCTCCATATATTATCCGATAGTCTGCGGAAAAAAGTTTATAAAATCAATAAAGCGACACCTGTGAACAGTTTCTGCGTTAGCTTTAGATAATAAGAAGCCCGAGCTTCCAGCTTACCCCGTACTTGTCGAAATACCCAAAAGTTAGTGAAAACCTTATTATTCTCTATGATGGTTTCCAATATATAGGATATTTTTTTACTAATTGACGTTTATGCGCGGTTTACACGATGACACTGAACGGCGCTGAAATGCAGATTCACTAGGTCCGGACCATAGACGAAATATTAAAAGGACTGGGTCTCAGCTACTCGGCCGCGTTGCTATTACATCGCACAGCTCGGCCGGTGACGTCATCACAGTAGGCGTGGCTTAAGTCAGTGTGTTGTTGGCGTTCGTCCTATACAGACGTCTTGCCAACGTTCGCATCCCAAATATAATTTTATTCGACACTAGATGGCGACCCTCGGTACGTTTTTTATATGAACCTACACTTAGTGACATCTAGTGTGAAAAAGTTAAACTTCGTAATTACATCGACATAAAACGAACCCAGTAGTTCTGCTATTTACCGGTAGATCGGGGGGCGGTATCTTGAAAATTGCCTCCCATTTTGTAACCCCCACCACCCGCGCCACCCGCGCAAAATTTCCACGCGTTGTTTCATAGGGAAATCTAATAAGAGCACCTCTTTCTTTAGTCTTTACTTTATGGTCCGGACTTTAAGTTCGTGTCAAGGAAGTTTTAAGTCTCTAACACCTGGAATGCGGACTTGGCAGCAAAAGTGAAGCCGACAGCGAGATACCATACTGAACGTTGTTTCCTTTGCCGACAAGAGTGACCATAATAGTTTGAAATTTTGAGAACGTCCCCATGGACATCTGGTGAAAACGTGCTTTTGTTCCGAGATTGTTATGATAGGAAAATAATAAAATAAGGAAAGAAATGTTTATTTTCTTAAGAACATGAGTAGGTACAATAAATTAGTCTGCGGTGGCCAAACCACACGAGTGCCTGTCTGTATCTTGGCAACCTAAATGAAGTTACAAAATAGTATTTAAGATCGTAGATTTTGCCACTTTGTAATATAAAGTAACATGACACTTCACACGCTTGGACGTTGTCTAGGCTCTCCATATAGGTTTTTCCTATACTTATCTTTCCTATACTTACTCTTTTTCTATGCTATAAAAGGTACCTACTACTGTTAACATGTTATGTTTGATTTGGGCTGTGCAAGTTGTGACAGACGGACATAGAGACAGACAGAAGGACAACAAAGTGATCATATTAGGGTTTAGTTTTTTTTCCTTATTAGGTACGGTACCCTAAGAATATCCAACTAATTAGACCATAAGACAAAATTAAAGGACAATGGGCAAAATTGTATGGGACTTGGTCCAAATATACACCACTGACGAGACCTACGTAACCCGATAGACCACTAAATACTGAGTAACTTTTACAAAGACAGATCAACAAAATAAGCTGTCAGTAAAAAAATATGGGTAGTTTAAAAAACATATTTTTTTATTTCACCCTTATTATTATGTTTATACATTTTTTTCGAAAGGCAACAATACAAATACTCTTACTAACATTAAATAAAAATAAAATAAGCTGTCAGAAAGCAAAAAATGCCGTGAAAAATATTTTATTATTATTTTTGTTACCTGATGATAAGTGACAGCTTTTTTATTTTTATTTAATGTTAGAAAGTGAATTTATATTGTTGCCTTTCGAAAAAAATGTATAAGACATAACACTAAGTGTGAAATAAAAAAATTAAAATATTCTTTTAAACTACTCATTTTTTACTGACAACCTATTTTGTTGAACTGCCTTTGCAAAAGTTACTCAGTATGTAGTGGTCTATCGAATGACGTAGGTCTCGGAAGTGGTGGCCATTTGGACGATTTTTGCCCATTGTCCTTTGTGCTAACGAAAAGGAACAGTGAGGGCAGGGCATTTTCCTTTAAAACTCGTTGTGTTAAATTAGGGACATAATCTGTCGGCTTAAAATGCTTGCTGTATATGACGGAATTTTGGGTAATTTTTCTGTAGCCAATAGGTATTTGTTGTAACCAATTTACACGCCTGGGATCTGTAAAAGACAAAATTGTTTTATTGTTTTTTATTGCTTAGGAGTAATCGGGAAGTGTAAAGTCAAAAGTCGTCCCAATTGCAAACAATTTCAATCGACAAACCATCGGTCTCGGCCTTTATTGTATATTGTCCATCAAGGGTTGCAATGCTGACCGCGCTGTGGAAGCCTGGAGCTGCGCTGCGCCGCGCTTTCGGCCATCAACAACGCGCCCAGCAACACACTCATTACAGACCGTGGCACTAATGTACTATTAAAAAGTAACAAAAGGGTAAAGGAAAGGGGCCCCGAGAATTACATTGCCTGAAATGGTTAATCTGGCCCTAGACGTGCGCGTTCCTCGAGCGTGTGAACGACGCGAACGCCGTGTGCGAGCCCGGCGAGCCGTGACAACGCGGCGTGAGCGTCGCGTTTTACCAGCGTGTGGTCTGTCGCGCGCTGCAAATGCGACCGACTTCAAAAAGTAGCGATGTAGTCGTGCGGCAACGAAAAGCGCGACTTTATCGCTGCAAACAGTTCCCGTGGACGATATTCCTCAGTTAACACAGACACATAATAAGATTTATATTATAGTCCTTTTTACTAGCGAAATTTATGTCACCCGAACATCTAAAATGTACTTAACGTGGAAAACATAGTTACCCACTTACCTATGTTAAGATAATCCTTAATTCGGATAATATTCGCTTTTACACCCTTCCATTACGCATATTCTACCCATTTTTATGAGAAAATTCAGCACAATCCTCTAGATTTAAAATTAGCTGAAAATGTCGTGTGTCACGCAAATTGACGTTCTGTGTTTCAAGTTTTTAATTTTATTTCTGCTACGATTCCTATAGACATCACGGAACTGACAATTACAAGCGAATTATTAAAGAAGGTAAGTACTTATTTCCAGATATTTATTTATATTTGAAATTTTAATCTTAGGATATTCTTATACTTTACCATAGGTATTTCATTAATCGACTTTATTGTTTATTATTCTTAACTTGAAAATGTACCAAGTTTAAGGTGATCGAATAAATATTAACTGGCAACACAAGGGATGAAAGGTTGTACTGTTAGAAAGGGAAAGAAGGCGCAGTTATAGGTATCTGGCTCGGACCGGTTTTTATAATGCGTGCATCGTGGGCGTTAAGTCCGTCACATAAGGATTATTTTTGATTAAATGAATGGAAAATAAAGTTTGTAGTCCACAGTCATGTTCAATGGTATTACGTCGATGGTTCGTGTAGACGAGTAAGTCAGTTTGCTGCCCCTTTTTTAAACTGACATTATCATTTCGGTATAGACAAGATAAAGGCAGAAGCGCGGAAATATTTTTGGTTTCTGTCATTGGCGTCAGTGTCATAATATTTTGCTCTCAGCGGGCAAGATAAGGTTTTGGGACTTCAACTGCACGTTGGGTAGGTGCCTCAAACGAATTAGCCTTTGACTATTTACTTGTCTAGACAGATTGTTCGAGCGCCTAAACGCCAAAAAAAATATCAGCCAACTGTTGGCTCATAAGCTGATTCCGGCCGATCAGTAGCGAGACTGACATTGTGCGGTGAACACGCTTTCTTTGGTGTATAAAAACGACAATATGCGCAATAATAGTATCCAAAAATTACAGGGGACGAATAAAAAAAAAAAAAAAAAATGCATATCATCGGTAAGTAAACTCGAAATAACTATTTGCTAAAGACACAATTAGATTAATGAAATGTAATTTTATTCAAAAATATAACGGCCATTTGACGCCATATTGGCAGGGTTGCCTGTTTATTGAATTTAAAATTCCCATGTGAGCGTTACCTTATATAAAAAAATATGTTTTATCATAATGGACCGGGAGCCCAGCGTGCAAATTGTGGATTTACTTCGGCGTCGCCCAAACCTATTAGATTCGGTAGATTAGATGATAGGAAGAATACATTGTTCAAGATGTTTCCACTTTCAGCGGTGGGGGAAGCGTATACAATATAATTTCAAATTAAAAAAAAAAAAAAACAATGATATGGAAATATTCAAGCGTGTCAGATATTGATACTTTTCATGCTCCAACATGATAAATTGAAAAAAAAAAAAAAAGTCGAGCGCGTCAGATTTTGTAAGCAACTATAGGCTACGGTAACTGCTTAACATCAGGCGGGCCGTACGCTTTATTGCTACCGCAGTCCTTTAAAGAAAAACAATTTCAGAGGGGGTGTTGAGTGAAACTTCCAGATGCTCCCATTTCTTAGACTGACGATCAAATTAGCAAATTGACACTTTTGACACTTCTTAGCTAGTAATGAATCCCCCTTATCTTAACCTGACGAGTTCGAGTATTTTAAGATGGTCTATTTTTTGGTTCCCCTGAGCGTACCCACCAATATTAAGGGCTCATACTGGTTGGAGGTTCTTATCAATATGTAAGGTATCTCCTTTATCTTAATCTGACGCGCTCGAGAAAATCCAGAAAATCCTTCTACGGCTCCCCATCTATAATCCAAAAAGCATTATTTCGAAATTTAAAGCCGCCATATAAAATATTAAATACTAAATAATAATATTTTAGTTTACCTTTTTTAACTAGTAATATTTTACCTAGTAGGTATACCTAGTAATCCATATGCACATACTCCTAATATTATGAATAAAACTAACTAAATGAATTTAAATTTAAAATAAATTATATGTAGATACCTCAAAATCAAAACTTTTTTCCCCATCTTTTACAGGAAATATTCAAAAGCTGGTATCACTCAGCACGCATTATCAGTGACGCAGCGCGTCTTTCAAACAATAGTCTACACATACTTGTGTGCGTGACACGCACACAGCGCTTTCAAATCTGGCCTGTTTTTTTCGTTGCGATTGCAGCTCAAAACTCTGTCTAGACAAGTAAATAGTCAAAGGAATTAGCCTAAGCAGTCTAAGGACTCGTTTCGCATGATCATTCCCAAACACCTATCACGTAGGGTAAGGTGGTGTATGTTTGCGCATTTTTTAAATAATACATCATAAAATGAAAAGTACAAAAGTTTACAGGATGACTTTTTAAAATCATATTATTCATTCCTTGGCAACAAATCTACATACCTACTTATAATAGGTATATAGAAAATACTTATATTATGCTTAGTAATTAAATCAAAACGACTTGTCGGAAATTGCGCAAAGTTACACACACTATACCTGCGGCACGTTATGATGGCCGGTTTGACATGTGGGAGGGGGAAATGATGAACCTTATTATAACGGAATAAAAATCATTGATGACATTCTTATTTTATAAAACGGCCAGTCTTATTCCGTTATAATAAGGTTCATTTTCTTCCCCCCCACATGTCAAACCGGCCATCGTAAAATGCCGCTACTGTAGTGTGGAAAACTGCGCGTTAAGGTCAATATAATTGCGCAACTTCTCCATTTGCGCAAAATTACACTGACTGTCTAACAGCAGAATACTCGAACGCAACTCAACATTTTAGAGCTGCTTAACTTTGAGGCGCCATACAAAAAATGACAGATAACACCGTCGCAAACTGCTAAGTGCGACTTAAATATTTGAGTAGTGTTTGAGTACTCGGCCGTTAGGGTGAGGCCCCATTGGCGCGTTGCGTTACGTCGTCGCAACGGATCAACGCATTGTATGCTACACCTGCGACACACGACGTTGCAACGCAAGAGGGCGACGGACGCCGTCGTATACATCATTTCGTATACGCACGTCTAGTTTGCCCCTCTAGCAGCGGAACGCTGTCCGTCGTCGCACCGACAGCGCAGCGCATCACCCTCCCCCGCTTCGTCGCTCGTCCGTCCATCCGTTGAAACGTCGCACTGTGGGCTGAAAATCGGGTTTCGAAGACATAGAAACTGAAATTATGGTATGTCACTTTTTTGGCTTGATATAGATTCAGTTGATCAATACTATACTACAAAATTAATATGAGATAATAAGATGTAAAAATTAACGAGTTATAATTTTTTTAAGAAAAAATTGTATGGAGATGACATGAAAAATGGGAATATCTCTGGAATCGCATGGTTGGCCGTTATATCCTTACACACAAAAATAGTACTATTTTTTTATGATTTTTTGACATACTTCATATTGCGGTATCACTTGCGATTTTTTTTTTTAAATCGTCGAAGTTTTCAAAAATAAAAATTACGTTAATGAGCCATTTTTATGCTTAAATGCTTCAAATATGTGTAAATCAAATCTCGTTTACAATATTATGTACACCATAGGCCAAAATAGTCTAAGATACCAAAAAAAAATGTTTTTCACAATTTAAATTACATGGTGTTAATACATTATTGAATGTACTCTAATGACTTCTAGGTAGTCTTCAAGTACTCATTAAGGTAATCATCACATTAGATGTCTTAGCTGTAAACATCTGTAATTATTTACCCAGTTAAAAAGAACACACAAAATAACAATAAGGGTATGCGTTAATTTAGTAATTAGTGCAGGATTACCTTAATGAGGGTAATACAAAACAGTAATATCCTCATTAGTCAATAAGAATAAATAGTGAAAAATCAAACTTGTAACTTCAGTTCGTTTTGAATATTTCTACTGCTAACATCTGATAGCACCTTCTGAACCTCTGATTGTGAATAATGGAAAGCGTAATTACAAACTTAGATTTGTTTGTTATTCTGAGCAGCCAGGATACTGCGTCCTTCGATTACGAAATATTGTTAAATTCACTTGTTATTCGACTGGGCTCTAGCCTTTCTGATGAAGATAGTGTTACTCTGAAGGAATTTTGTCGAAGATTTACACGAGCAGTTCAAAAGAGGTGGTTGAGATCCCACCGCAAAAGTGAAATTTTTAAACGTGATTACTCTAATTGGCTGGAGGCAAATATTGACTGGCCAAGCTGCGTGCAATCCGATTTACTCATACAAGAACCAAGAGAAAATATTTGTGCTGAACCTGTACCATCTACGTCAAATGTGACATCGACTTCAACAATGACAACAAAAAGACTTCGAAAACCTTTTGAAGATCTTGGCAACAAGCAGAAAAAGAGACGATCTGAAGAACATATAAGTGAAGATCCTGTTGAATTAGCATATTCAGCAGCAATGCTTCTAAAACAAGATGGTCGTGAGGATATTGCATCTGTTATCGAATATATGCTAAAATATCCAGAAGCAGCAGCAAAAATGAAGGAAATGATTATCAAACCATTTTCTTCAGCCATATTTTCACCAGAGAAAGCACTAGGTTTGCTACTTTCATTAAAATTATCAAAATGGCAATACATCACTTTGCGGGAAACGACAATTCGAGAAGGTTTAACTGATATATATCCGTCTTACTACAAAATACAAAAAGCTAAGCTGCAGTGCTACCCTCCGAAGACATTTGTGACTGTAACGGATTCCTCAGCTAAGATTGCTTTACAAGCCTTATTAGATTTAACAGTTAACAGAATTCTTGAAAGTCTTCCTAGTAATGATGTCATACAAGGCAAACAATTAATATTAACATCAAAGTGGGGATTTGACGGTGCATCCAACCAAAGTAGATATAAACAAAAAATGGTGAGTGAGCAAGATGATTCTAGCATATTTATGACTTCTTTGGTTCCGCTAAAGTTGACAGCTGAAGGAGATACCATATGGACGAATCCGAAACCCTGTTCAACTTCGTATTGTCGTCCAGTGCAGTTCAGTTTTTTGAAGGAAAACAAAGAAGTTGTCATTAATGAAAAAACTAGAATGGATGATGAAATCCAGGCTTTGGTTCCTTCAAAATACCGAGGAAATGAGGTTAGTCATAAATTAATGATGACAATGATTAACGGCAAAATTTGTACGTATCTTTCTGAAGCCAAATCAAATGCAGCCTGCTACCTGTGCTTGGCCAAGCCTACGGAAATGAACAACGTAAATACTGTTACGTCAAAAACCGTTTCTCCTGGTGTGTATGAGTTTGGGTTATCATCACTACATGCCCGCATTAATGTGATGGAATGTCTTCTACACATAGCGTATCGTCTTGATTTCAAGAAGTGGTCTGCGAGAGGAGAAAATCACCAAGAGTTATTACAGACAAGGAAGAAACTTATCCAAGATAGATTTAAAGATGATCTCAATCTTTTGATTGACATCGTTAAGCAAGGATCAGGCACTACTAACGATGGAAACACAGCGAGAAGGTTTTTTGAGTTTCCTGACAAAACTGCAGCGATCACTGGATTAGATGAAGACCTGATCCGCAGGTTTGCTGTGATTCTGCAGGCTATCACATCTGGAGAGGTTATAGATGTGCCTAAATTTAAGGAATATACCAAAATAACCGCGGAAAAATACGTGGAGCTATATAATTGGTATTATATGTCATCGACCGTTCACAAGCTACTTATTCATGGAGGGGATATAATAGCAGAAAATGACATAGTGCCAATTGGGAGTCTTTCGGAAGAAACTTCAGAGGCTCGAAACAAAGATTTTAGGAGCTTTAGAGAACACCATTCGAGGAAGAAGAGTAGGCAAGCATCTAACGAGGATATCCTCAATATGCTTATCCTCTCTTCTGATCCTCTTATAACTTCGATAAGACCAAAACTGGATGCCCATAAGAGCCAGACATACTTTAAAGAAACTCTAGACTTACTAAACCTTCAGGATCAGGAACCTCCCATAGAGTTTTTAGATGTAATGTCTATTGTAGAACCTGATTCTGAAGTTGAATCTGATAGTGATGAAGAAGTTTAGATTGAGTAGGTACCTAACTTTTATTATTGTTCATATAGGTATTTTATGTTGTTGTAAATATTATAATAATTTAATTAATTTGTCGTGATTGTAATTTTATTTTTAAGTAGGTATAAATTTTGTTTAATTTAGTTATGGATTTTTTTTAATGAATATGATGTGTTTTTATTTTATAACATACAAATTAAATTTACACCTGTTTTTAATCCTGCAATTCCACGATAAAGATTATTAGTTTTATTGGAATGAGATATTCCACTTAGGTCTGAAAAACATTTTTTTTATGATAACTTAGACTATTTTGGCTATAGTGTAAATAAAATTGATTAATATTGATTAATTTACACATATTTGAAGAATTTAAGCATTAAAATGGGGCATTAAGGTAAGAAAAAAATTTTAAAATTTTCGACGATTTTTAAAAAAAAATCGCAATTGGTATTGCAATACGAAGTATGTCAAAAAATCACAAATAAATAGTATAATTTTTGTGTGTAAGGATATAACGGCCAACCTTGCGATTCCAGAGATATCTTCATTTTTCATGTCATCTCCATACAATTTTTTCTTAAAAAAATTATAACTCCTTATTTTTTACATCCCATGGTCTCATATTAATTTTGTAGTATAGTATTGATCAACTAAATCCATTTCAAGGCAAAAAAGCGACCTATCATAATTTCAGTTTAAATGTCTTCGAAACCCGATTCTCAGCCCACAGTGCGTCGCGTGCAACGACGCAACGTATAAATGTGGCATGCCACTAAAAATGTATTCAAAACGACGCAGCGATCACGCTGTGACAACGCAATGCGCTAATAGGGCCTCATCCATACAGTGGTAAATTCTTGTATGTTAACGTATTTATGATTTATATTTAGTGTGCGTAATATTATTTACTAGTGTTGAAGATTTCTATAGGTACGTGTGCGTTCATAAATAAATACACAAAATGTTTTTGAGTAAGTCCGTGTAAATTGTAATGTAGTGGAGAAAATTTTGTTCGTTTTATTATGCGTATAACTGGTCCATTTTGCTAATTCGTTTGAGGTAGGTGCAGATCAAAGTTTACCTCGAGCTTCTTCAAAGAGAAAACGAGACAAAATAATTTATTTGTCATCTCAACCAGCGGGTCGCAAACTTTACCTCGTCTCTTTCTGCAGTTGTAAGCGAGCAGGTGGCAGTAAGTGGCAAATCTTTTATACCTCCCCTTAGAATTCAAGCCACACACATGGCCATACCTGAGAAAGAGAAACAATATTATATATATATTATATTATATTGACGGGCCCGTTAGCGTGGTTGGCGCGGAGGCGTAGGTTCGATTCCTACCCGGGACATGCATTTGTGTGCATGAACATATCTGTATGTCCGGAGTCTGGGTGTATATGTATATTAAGTATGTATTTACAAATAAAAAGTAGTATATGTAGTAATATCAGTTATCTGGTTTCCATAGTACAAGCTCTGCTTAGTTTGGGATCAGGTAGCCGTGTGTAATAAATGTCCCAGGATATTATTATTATTATTATTATTATTAATAACATTGATATAAGAGGAGCATGTGTTAATTTAGTCGTACTTTAAAGAGATTTAAGGATTATTAAACCAATAATTATATTCTGTGTTGATGTTAGTGAGTAAATAAAAAGGAGATGCAGTGGTAGACAAGGAGCCATTGTTGTCTGTCCTCGATGTTAATTTAAGTTCCTTTTTGTTTAATGTAGTATAACATTGAGTAGGGGTGTTGAATATGGTATTGTTCTACGTTTTATCTAAGGTTGGCTACACTAAAAGTTTATCTATATTAAGTTGGTAGCTAGGTTGGTTGGTTGGTTGGTTGGTATGTGTAGAAGCTGTTGGAACGATTAAAACAATTAACAATACTCTGCTATTTTATGAGAAAATCACAACAATTATATAAACAAATAAAAAACTAGATAGCATCCCTCAATACTCCCCATAATTTTAGGTCTCTGATTATGTCAGAGGATCAGCTCGCGGGCCAGGGCAAAAAGCTCCAGAACAGGTAAAAATAAACTGTATAATTTTACTTTTACCAAAAGGTGCGACTTTTACTTACAATAGGTAGGACTCCGGGCATTTGGCTCCGCATATAGTGAGCTCGCCCTTCACTGGCTTGGGCTTATCCATTACCCAGTCGCCGAATTCCCAATAGGGTTCGAACCCGTACGTAGGGTTGTACGTATCGGTCCGGGGTGGACCACGCTCCCTGCTCGCTAACTCTTTCAATTTGAGGCCGTTGACCGTCCTGTTGTTAACACCATTTTAACGATTTTCAGAATCGTTTGTAGACGAATCCACTTGTCTAGGCCCCCTGGGCAGTTCAACTTACTTTCGCCTCGTGAAAATCCGTCTACGAATTATATTTTTTGCTGATAAACCGCCGGCCAACGCACATGGTTCAGTCTGTTGGGTGTTTGCCTCCAATTTGACATGTATCGCACTTGTATCCAATAGGAACATCACTGGAAGCATATTAAAAGTTATTGTGAGGTGATACAATCAGCACACGAAAACAATAATTAGTGTTTTGGAGTCAGATTCACGCGCGGATCTGCGTATCCTCGCATTAGCTGGCCAGACCCTAATATCGACCATAGTATAAACTGATTAATTAAGCCCACAGTTACTCGAATTGCGGTGTTGCACGTGTTTATTCTCCAGTTTTTTTATTTTTTTGTGCTTTTGCTGCTATCACCGCGTACCTGTCGCAGGAAATTGTATGATTCCGTATTTTACATATGGCGTCGTCCGTTTACAAACGCTCGCTGTTATGTAATATGCCTAAGGAAAAATGTAAATTGCCTTGTCATTATACAGAGTGGTGACGACATAACGACAATAACTGAAACCATATACTGGGTATCACGTGGGTAGTTCGTACATAAAAAATATCAAAATATATTCAAAGGTATAGGCCACAGGATGGCTTTTTTACTTCTATCATTTTAACTTTACACCTACAAATTCAATTCAATTCGTTTATTTTGTTTAGGCCTACGGGGCACTTACAAACTGTCATTTTACGTAAATTCTACCGCCAAATACTCCGACACCGAAGCGATTTTGTCACCCTTGTACCCTGGGATCCTGGTCAGTCGATGAGGTCAGTAGAGGATTATAAAGGATGTAGTGTTACGTTTGGATTAAGTATTTCCGCTTTTAATTTGTGTGAAAATTTAAATTTTACAATTTTGATTTAAACCTAATTTAAAATTTTAAAGTATTGTGATTGACTAGTAGGGATCGTGTTTAAATTTATTGTCGTAATGTCGTCACCATCCGTTATAATATGCCGAAACATTTGATGGACAATTCATACGCCGTTTACAAATTGCCGCGGCAATTGAAGTATTTAGTTTTTTTTTTTACCACGCGTGTCGCTGCTGATCAAAACAAGAAAAATGGCGTTGAATAGTGAATTTGTGACACAAAAAAATATTGAAAACAGTGCAAATTCTACGTGTACGAAAAGCTTTCCTGAAAAAAACGGTGATTTTAAAGACATTAATTATAGTAAATTAACCATATATTATACGATTCACAAACGGGAGCTGTGAAAAAGCCGTGGACAAAATGACCTAAAATTTTCGAGGTTATTCGGCACGTCAAAAACGCTAAGGTGTCCATGGAATCAGGTACTCGGAGGACTGCTGCGGAATATTATTGGTACAAAAAGTATGACGTAATGAGTAGGTATTGGCGATTGTGGACTATCTTATTCTAAATAAGGACAATCCTGAGAGTCCAACAGTCCGTGTAATACCTTTAGAAGAATATTATGACATACTGTTAAATATTCATAGAGAGCTTGACATCTCTAAGTTAGCTCATAGCCATAGCCATCCTTTTCTTGCGCTGCCTATTAGTAAAAGATAGCGACGAGTTATTGAACAAGAGTTATTGATCTGGCACCTGGAGTCAATCAAAGGAAGAAGAAGAGTCCAGATGATCGGATGATTTAAATCGGAACTCTCTAATACTTTGGCCTCCTGGTATATCTGATAGCTTGTCAAGATTATTATGCCTTCCATAAATTAATTTTAGTTTCCGCGAGGAAGCGCACGCGCGTAACTTTTATAACTCCATTATGCCTTCGTTTAAATAATTACTTTCTAATCAAAATGAGAATTTAAACAAATTACGTGAAGATTTTCTAGAAGTTAAAAGTCAAATATCGGACATAAAACAAACAAACAAAGAACATGGTATAATGAAAACATTTTTTTTCTGATATAATGCAGCAAAATGAAGTAACTACCTACTTAATTCCAAGATTCTAGATTTAGAGGCAAACCTAGTGGATACCATGCAGAAAGTCACCTTATTATCGGATCAACTTTGTATAAAGCTTAGTAATCTCGGATGTACCCTACAAATGAGGCGAAAATCTATACTATACAATAAATACCGTTGCCAATGGTAAGTCTACCGCTTACCCCGACCGACATTGACCATATTCACCGTGTCAGGTGTTTCCCACCACGTAACTCCGATAATAACAACAAATCTCCAACAATCACAGAAATCCCAAACACTATCGTAAAGCTTGATATTTGACTTTGACCTTGACCTTCTTACCTTGCTAAATGCTTGGACACGTTCGGTTAGGTTAGGTTAGAACAGTGACCACAACGCGCGAGCCGAGCGAGCGAAGCGAGCGTGCCGCGGCAGCGGCCGGCGAAACGCCAGAGCCAAATAGTACCCGTTACAGTTATTTTTAAAAACCTCATGGTCTTGGTCCGTGACTTGGGATCAAAGGTCATTCAAGGTCAAGGTCGAATGTCAAGTCCATTCGAGGTCAAATGATATTCAATGTCAAAGGTTACTGGAGGTCAAAGGTCATTCGGGGTTAAAGGTCAAAGATCATTCGAGGTCAAAGTCGACTCGTCTCCTTTTCCCCACCCTCCTACTCAAACCTAAACCTAGACCTAAACCTAAATCTAATAGCGCCCCTAAGGATACACATTGACCATACATCTGGGTAACCAATCAGGTAACTCTCTCTAAGTAAAAGAAAAAAATAAACATTTATTTAGCACAGCACAAAAGACACAATACAGTTTAATTAAAACAAATGGACCAAGATCTCAGAGCTGTAAGATATAACTTATTTTCAGAAAGATGAAACCTTAGGCTCTCAGTAGTGTCTCATGTGCGTTGAATATCTGCGTACTAATGGGGACTTGCCCTGGGGCGCCTTGGCTGCTACCAAGTGAGACAGGTAACTAACAATAAAAGTTACTTAAGTTCAATTTGGATGGCTGATTTATATATACAGGGTGTCCCAAAACTTTGCCACATGGAGGGGAAGTACCTTAAATATGGTAGATAGAGAATTTTACTGAATGAAGACTTAATTTTTATTTTAAAAACAATACGAACTGCATTCAAGGATTTTTCAAAACTCGCTTGCCACACTCGGGAATCGAACCGGCTAAAATCCGAAAAAATAACATACTGTACTGTTATGGTATCAATCGATAGGATCAATCACAAGGATTAAATCACTCTAACGAACATGGGAAATTAAATGAAAGGAAAACCGTGATATCTTAACTTATAAGAATTAAAATAAGTGAAAATTAAAATAAGTAACGATTTTATGGGTTTCCTTTCATTTAATTTACTATGTTTCTTAAAGAGATTTTATCCTTATGATTGACCCTATCGATTGATGCTATAAAAGTACAGAATGTTATTATTCGGATTTTAGCCGGTTCGATTCCCGAGTGTGGCAAGCGAGTTTTCAAAATGAAGGGAAACCATAAAAACTTCACTTATATTAATTGAACGAATAATAAATGGTAAACTAACTAATTTATTGCTCGAAATTAGCTCCATTTTTTGTGGATACACTTTATCTTTGAATTCATGAATTTATAAGTTTAGATTTCATGGTTTTCCTTTCATTTAATTTACCATGTTTGTTAGAGAGATTTGGTTCTTATCATTGATCCTATCGATTGATGCCATAAAAGAACAGAATGTTATTTTTTCGGATTTTAGCCGGTTCGATTCCCGAGAGTGGCAAGCGAGTTTTCAAAAATCTTTGAATGCAGTTCGTATTGTTTTTAAAATAAAAATGAAGTCTTCATTCAGTAAAATTCTCTATCTACAATATTTAAGGTACTTCCCCTCCATGTGGCAAAGTTTTGGGACACCCTGTATATAATATTACTCCGAAGTACTACCAACAGTATCAGACACTTTCCATGGACCAGAACTTTTATCAGACGCTTTAAAGTTCCACAAAAATATATATTAAGAGTATATTATTATTCTGTACGTCTGTCCGTCTGTCAGCGGACTATATCTCACAAACCGTAATAGGTAGAGAGTAGAAATTGTCACATTATGGCGTGCCATATCGGACCGTGAAAAATCGGACTGCCGGCGCGCCGGCAGTCCGGCATCCGGACACTGAAATTCCTTGTAGTGCACAAACGTCCTAATTGTGACATCAGCTGACGGTGTTAGCAATCAATTACATACCATATATTTATGGTAAATGGTGGTATAATTATGTGTTATTCTTCTTTGACAACAAGACACTCTAAAGGAATAGTTTGTAAGAGCTAGCCGAGAAATAATTAATTATTAGAGGCGCGCCCGAGCAGTCAGTTGTTATGTCTGAACGCGTAGACAAAGCATTGATGTATTATTTTAGGGGATATGACACCATCTAAATCCACACATGTTTACGCACTAACAATTTGACAATTCACTTATTAAGTACATGAGAAGACATTATTCAACAGAAGATGACCGTATTGGCAATACCGAAATGTTTTCAAGATTTTCCGCGAGCAACTGATTCGTACTGTGTCCATGGACTCGGTTATGTAGGATCAACTATTTTGGACTATTTTAGTCTTGCTCCCTGTGGTTGCTGTCAGGCGCAGATATAGTAACGCCAAATCTATGTCTCACGCATGAATCCGCGGGTGACAAATCAGACACCGGCGACGTCGGCGAAGTCGACGTACTTATCCCCTCTTCCGGCAATAGGTGCGTCTACGCGCCTAGGAGGCCGACACGCACCGACATCTAATAAGCCCGCAGAGTTTCTTGCCGGATCTTCTCAGTGAAGTCGCGTAGTGATCCGGTAGTAATTTTGCCCCCAGCCCAAGCCGAAGCCGTGCCATACGTGGCGCCTTTGAGCCAGCTGTCCCCCTGCCCCTCTGGCTAAAGCTTATTTGCGTTTGCCCTCTGCCCGGTGTAGTTGTAAAGGCCACCCTTGGCTAACAACATTGTCATTAAACGTCAAATTTTCTATTGAAATTAGTAGTTATCGCATCCACGAATTCACGCGGTCAGGTAGTGTGATGTTCTCATGATGATTTCAGAATTTTAGAATTGCTTCAATAACCCCAATTCCCAATACACCGATTCCCCAATTCCCCCAATTCTAAAATTCTGTAAAATGTTGTAATCATCCAATGCACCAAAAAGCCATTCCTTCAATAATAGGTACTTTAATTGAAAAATACTTAACCATTAAAACAAAAAGTAATCACCACCAGACGAAATACACACAACATTTTTATCGCGTGGGTACTGACTTTACAACGGCAGTAACATGAAACTACAGTAAAATGAATATGTATGTTTGTAGTATGGACTAAATACGAACGACTAATAATATAAATGAATCTTGTAAATGTAAAGTACCTAGGTGCAGTACCGGACACGCAACTTGCGCGCTCGTGTGGGGCGCGCGAGCCGAGCAGGACACACGTAACCTGCGCGAGCGGAGCGAGGCACTCCTCGCACTTCCCCCGACCGCTCGCTCGCAGGTCACGCGCTGCCCTGTATGAGTAGGCTTTACACTTGCATGAGCGAAGGGTGCCGCGCGACAATACCAACAGACTTGCCCTTATCAATGTAAACAAAGAAAGCCGAGAGATGAGTTCATTTATATTTAAAGTTTATTCAGATAATATTATTTAAAAATATACACGAAGACAGATACAAAATAAACATTATAGGCATAGTCACGGGTAAAACAATATCATGCACACAGGTACCTACGTATTTTATTGATTTGAATGCAATAAGAAACCGCTGAAGCATGGTAGCTATTAATAATCTATAATATTTTTTTAATTATAAAGCAGTAAATTGTAACTGAGTGCTTCGATCAGAAATAAATCAATATCGTCAGACTAACACATCAACTGTTCGGAGCTACGCAACTGAACGCTACGGCCACAGACTTCGGCACTTTGACGGAATCGGCGCGTATTCGCGAACGTACTCGCACCAAGTTACTATTACTACTACACTACAACAACAACAACTACTATACTACTACAACTATTGTAGTTACGTTGCTGTAACTATTTTTTTACATTTTCAAAGTTGATAGAAATGCCGACCATACTAAGACCATGTTATCCAGACCTTAGAATTAATCCTTATCCAAATAAATTATATCGTATTTGAGACTATTTCAATACCTATAGATAACTTTTTGATTTATTTAAATCGGACATTCCATGAATTTAAAAAAGGGCGTTAAATAGGGGATGAAAGTTTGTATGGAAGTTCGTCATTTTTGAAGTTAGGATGATGAAAATTCGTGTGAATGTTTCTTTTTATAAATAAAAGAAATATAAACTTCGGCGTTTTTGAAAATGTAACCCCTAAGGGGGTAAAAGTTTATATGGCGGTACCGATTCCGGCTAATCTCCTAAACGGCTGGACTGATTTTGAAGGGACTTTTACTGGCAAATAAGATACGGGATCCGGACTGCGGGTACCGAGATCCGCGATCCAGGATGTGGGATACGGGATCCGGGATATACGGGAAACGGAATACTTCTTTAATTTTGATGTTCTTATTTAGGTGCTGTTGTAAAGAAGACGAATTATTTTATTAGAAGCTTTCTTCTTTTTCTGTGGTTTACTTATAAAATTAGAAGTCAAATTCCGTGGCCAAATAAAAATTCTGCGGCTCAATTAATAATTCCCCTATCATAAATGCGAAAGTAAGTGTATGTGTGTGCGTGAATGTTTTTTACCACGTATCTCCATAAGTACTAAACCGATTTTAACGAAATTTGAAACGTATATAGTGTAGGCTCTGAAATAAGACATAGGCTAATCTTACACATCAATATCTACGCGGGCAAAGCCGCAGGCACAGCTAGTACTACATAATTACATACATAATATAATATATGTATAAACCCTGAAAACATATTACACGCTTGAGTCGTGTAAAAATATAATATCAGCTGGGCGTGGAATTCTGATTGTAAACAGAGATGTGATTTATTAAAATACATGTATTTGAAATACAAATACAAAATACCTATTTTTATTTTGCATTTGAATTATTCTTTGCAAAAACGATGTAGGTATTTTATATTTTATTTGAAATACTTTTATATGCATATTTTGAAAGAAGGCAAAAAAGCAGTGATAGCCGATTGGTCAAGCACGCGTCTTGCGGGCTTAAGGTCTAGGGTTCAATCCCCGGCTCGCAGCTCTGGATTTTTCGATATCTACCTATGTGCAAATCTTAACTTTAATAATTATGATTATCACTTGCTTACGGTGCAGAATATATAACCTTACAGAGAAGGAAATCATCGTGATCAACCTGCATGTCTTAGAAAATCTAACAAATTGTCGTAAGACATGTGAAAATCCCCCCTCATTGAAGATAGGCCCGTGCCCAGAAGTGGGATGTTCAAAGGGCTAATATTATTATTTTTTATTATTAACGGGCTATATGGCACACACGCCAACTGCATGGTCCCAAACTTAGCAACGCTTTACTATAGGTACTGTACAATGAACTGGGGATGATCCCAGTGACACCCAGACCAGGGGCCCTACCACCACCTCTTATATCAGTTTTGTTTTAACGTTTCAGCGACTTTTTGTGCAATGACGTTTCTTATTGTCATGACAATAAGGTACGTCATTGCACAAAAAGTCGCTGTAACGTTAAAACGTTCCTATAATTGAATCGCGATAAGAGGTCGTGGTAAGCCCCCTGTCCAAACTACGAAAATTACGTTTCTGAAATTTGCCTCTATCGGAAATAGAACCCGCAAACACCAGATACAGTGAACCGAGCGGCCTACGCTTGAAATATTGCGCCTCGCGGTCTTAATTATTAGGGGAGCTAAAATGCCACTCAAGCGGATAATTAAAAATGTGTTTGAATTAAAAAAAAAATCGCGTACATTAATTTCATGGAGCGACAGAATTATATGGAAATATTCTAATTAATCGAACACAAGGCGGCAGATAGAAAAAAACAACATTCGAATTGAGAACCTCCTTTTAAAGTCAGTTTAAAAGAGTGTCCGTTCACGGCTCGGGTGCAACCGACACTATTTGCCAAAATGCTTCTGGCTTCATCGTTTGTTTTGCAAGCAATATTTTTCACATTTAATTTTCATCACGCAAGTGGTGTGGAATTCTGGCGGTTTGGTGTAGATACTGCTGGCACAAAGGATATTTTCCATGCACATGGGTCCATGGGAGTTTTCATGAAAAAAAAATACATATATATTCATGTAAGTATACCTAAGTATTACCTTTGAAGGTGGTAGAGCCAAGCTGTAGCCAATTGACTGCAGCTCATAAACGGGCTGGCTCGACCGGGGTAGTACCACCCTCTCACAGAAGATCGGCGTAAAGCAGCTATTACAGCTGCGTTTCGTACGATGAGTGAGAGAGCCGTAAGCCCACCCCCCCTCCCCCTCCCTCCATCCCACTCCCCTTCAGGTCGGCAATGTGCGCGCAATACCTTTGGTATTGTAAGCATCTATAGGCTACGGTAACTGCTTAACATCAGGCGGGCCGTACGCTTTTTTGCCACCACAGTTCTATAAAAAAAAAAAAAAAAAAGTATATTTTTATACCTATATTTTTATAGGTAATATACCTACGCATAATTAATTAGAGTACCTATTTCACTCATGGTATTTACCTGCCTATTGCTATTAATACGAGTCAAGTATGCTATATAGGCTAGGTACTTACCTAACACGATCAGTCGATTTAATAGAAATTTAGTAAAATACTAACTAAAATTCCTCTAATTACTAAACTTACATGAGCAAAAGATGAATAATTAATAATATTAATAATAATATTAATCTATTATAAAAGACAATTATCTATTAACTAATGACAATCCAAATATAATTTAATTTTAATTTAACTCCTGTAAAAAAATTATAACACGTACCTAATAATCCGTAACAGCCTTATTTTAACATAATTCCAGCTAAAATCATAGAATCTGAAACAGGGGCCTCCACATGCGCTTTAGGTAATCATTACTGCAACTATTATTTTAAGTGAACCGTACCTCAATGGAAAAAAACGCAACCCTTGTAGGATCACTTTGTTGTCCGTCTGTCAAGACGTGCACGGCCCAAACCGCAGGTGTTAGAAACATGACATTGTAACATTAGGTACTTTTTATAGCATAGAAGAAGAGCATAGGAAGGATTTCAAAAATTCCACCCCTAAGGGGGTAAATATAACAAGGGGTAAAAGCTTGTATGGGGGGGGGGTCCATTTTTTCTGAAGCTAGAGACATGGATAATAATATATGAGCCTAATAGTCAGTAAAGTCAGTATTTTTTACCATTTCAGTGTCAGTTTTAACAGTTTCGACCCCTGTGTTTGTTTCTGAAGAAAAATATGTCATTTATTTCCTGTAGGCCATGCGGGCGAAGCCGCGGGCAAAAGCTAATTGATTACAAAATTAAGGGTGCGCTTGTAGACTGTTTAAAGGTTGGCACTCATCTATCAACCCGGCACCCGACCAGCACCACCTCGCCGCTCGGTGTCCACTCGTTGTCGACAGGTGGTCCGCGGGAACACCCAGTGGACCGCGCGTGGTCCACTTATTTCCGGTTCAGTTAGTGGACGCCGACCGACGAGGCGGTGCTGGTCGGGTGCCGAGTTGATAGATGAGTGCCAACCTTTAATGTTGACTAACGTAGCGCCGCCCCTCGTCTCATACAATGGTGGTGCGTTCGCAATGGTGACCCGTAGACGTAAACAAATATACATATACCAATGATGGGCGTACTTTCAACCGTTTTTTGGGACCATAATACAATTTTAAAGCATGTATTTATTTAATTTCAGGTGCCCCACTGTTACGAAACAAAATTCGTCCGAGTGACGATCAGTAATTGGCTTGCCTCGCCATTGGTACAGTACAACAAAGAACATGCCTATGTGTCGATCGTGTACCAATGGTACCAGTATAGCTGGGGTTCCTACGACGTGTTAGTCAGGGGCACGAGGCAGAACACTTACTGGTGCAGAGGCACCACTCAGAAACCGTACGATGCGGTCAAACCCACTACGCATAAACGCACCACTCCTCAACCTACTAAACCCAAACACACCACGACGCCTAGAACCACCACAAAGCGTGAACCCAGAAAGTCAATAACCACTACAACCACGACGCCTAGAACCACCACAAGGCGTAAACCCAGAAAGTCAATAACCACTACAACCACGACGCCTAGAACCACCACAAGGCGTGAACCCAGAAAGTCAATAACCACTACAACCACGAAGCCTAGAACCACCACAAGGCGTGAACCCAGAAAGTCAATAACCACTACAACCACGACGCCTAGAACAACCACAAGGAGTGAACCCAGAAAGTCAATAACCACTGCAACCATGAGGACTATTCCCGTAAAAACGGGGACAATAAAACACACAACAAAAGCAAAAGCAACAAAAGCACCTGAAAGTTCAGACTCTTCTTGCAGTTCGTGCCATGTTAGTGAAAGATAGATTATGGCTTGTATAATATTAATAAATGCATCTGAAAGTTGAGACCGATCTTAAGATGCAGTTTTGACGTTTAATGTATAGAACATCTGTCAAAAACAGCATCTTAAGAACGATCTCAACTTTGAGATGCAATTATTAATACGAGCCTATATGTAGTCGGTATGAACTAAGGAGTATGTAAGTATGTACTAAAGGACTATGCCCACTACAACGGACCGAGGCTCGGCAATTTCAAATAAAACTGTAAAATTTGTAGAAAGCTCGGCAACGGGTTAGTAGTAATAGTTACGCTTGTAAACAATGTATTTTAGACATATTTTATTAGTTGGTTATTAGTTTTAACGTTGGATTACTAAAATGTTTGAGTAGTTTTTGTTTGTGTTTGAGTAAACAATGTGTTTAGTTGCACTAGTTGTCACTAGTTGGCATGATTTTGGTATATGGTAGTACCATACTCTTTTAATTGATCACATTTTTTTTTGCTACTATTTGCTCCAATTTATTTAAATCACAGATTAACTGGCACTATAATTTAGTAAATTTCTAAGTCATATTTTTAAATAGTACAGTTTTATAAATTTTTGTTGTATAATCTGGATGTTCTGATATGTTTATATCACGGATGGATTTATCTTACAAAATGATCTAGTCTGGTCATGAGAAACTCGACGATCAAATACAATTTTTGAAGGAATACCTAATCGAGCGTATACTAGATGCTCAGAATGGAAATATCTAGAGCTGAATATAAAAATATCTTATTTTAATGTCGATTTCAATATCCCTGGTACTGTGTGCACCCTACAATGCATAAGGTTTTAACTCATGGGTCTGTTTATAAACGAAAAAGCTCGATCAAATAAGCGAAGAAGTCCAGGAGGAAAAATGCAAAATGTTCAAAAGGTACAGAGAAGGATATTCACGCAATATTTCAGTAGAAAAGACCAACGAAGACATCATTAACAGGCATTTGATTTATCTTCAGACCCACTAATCACCAGTACGCAGAAGCCAGAACAACATAAACATGCAGTAGATGCAGATGTGACCCAACTTTTGCAAGCAGCTGAATTCGATATTTCTGGCACATCAGATTTTTTCCCAGTCAGTTCCTGTATACACGGCGACAAGGTTCACCACCTGTCACGTTGGCTTCTGACTATCTGGTGAAACGTGGGCTTAATACCTCCACAATGTAGTGGTGTATGGCCACTCAAGCCTCTGACTACCCGCGAATGGGGATAAAGTCGTGACGTTATATTATTATTATTATCAGATATATTTTTTAGGTGATTCATTTGATTATGATGATGAATGATGGTTGTGAAATAAATGTTTAATACATTGCATTATTTTATTTTATTTTTCTATATTAAATTTTGAATGGTTTACTTTTTCAAATAAAGGCTTTTTTTGGGTGGAATTTTATTCATAAATAACAGTTTTAAAACAGAAAGATGCATTGTGATGATAGCTGATAATAAATTAAAGAATAGGAGAAAAGAGAAAAAATAATTTCTGCCAACTTTTCATGCCATCTGCCCCATTGTGCGCCGTGGAGCCCCACTTTCAAAAAGGCGGTGGTGAGCGGGAAGCCGCAGGCGGTGGCAGGTGTACGGACGGGGAAGTCGCATTCCATCCGAGCGCATAGTTGGCTTGGTAAATTAGTAGATTCCTACCGCCCAAAAAAAAAGCGATAACTTTTGGTCGTCGCGGCATGTCAGTTTCATACATTGGTTGGTTAGATGTACTGAAGTACGCCGACTTCGGCGTAGTATCGTATAGTAGTATGAAGCGCCCTCGCGGAAACCAAAATTGATCTATGCACTGGTTTTTAATATTATTGTTGTGAACTTCTTCTTATAGTTGTGAAATTTATAATGAAGAATTCACAGAGATAATAATATTGGAGACTGGTCCCTAATATTATCTTTGTTATCAGACTCAGTGCCCCGAGCGTATCCTTCTAACTATATATAAAAATGAAAAATGTAACGTCACGACTTTTATCCCCATTGTGGAGGTGTTAACCAACTCAAACCCACGTATCTCTAACTAACCGAACTTCTTAACCGATTTTAACGAAATTTGAAACGTATATAGTGTAGGCTCTGAAATAAGACATAGGCTAATCTTACACGTCATTACTACGCGGGCAAAGCCGCGGGCACAGCTAGTACTACATAAATACATACATAATATAATACATAAACCCTGAAAACATATTATTACACGCTTGAGTCGTGTAAAATATATACCTATCAGCTGGGCGTGGAATTCTGATTGTAAACAGAGATATGATTTATTAAAATACATGTATTTAAATACAAATACAAAATACCTATTTTTATTTTGCATTTGAAATATTATTTGCTAAAAAGATGTAGGTATTTTGTATTTTATTTGAAATACTTTTATATGCATATTTTGAAAGAAGGCAAAAAAGCAGTGATAGTCGATTGGTCAAGCACGCGTCTTGCGGGCTTAAGGTCTAGGGTTCAATCCCCGGCTCGCAGCTCTGGATTTTCGATATCTACCTATGTGCAAATCATAACTTTAATAATTATATATCACTTGCTTACGACCAGAATATATAACCTTATGGTGAAGGAAATCATCGTGATCAACCTGCATGTCTTAGAAAATCTAACAAATGTCGAAAGACATGTGAAAATCCCCCCTCATTGAAGAGAGGCCCGTGCCCAGAAGTGGGATGTTAAAAGGGCAATTTATTTTATTTTATTATAACCGGGCTATATGGCATACACGCCAACTGCATGGTCCCAAACTTAGCAACGCTTTACTATAGGTACTGTACAATGAACTGGGGGTGATCGCAGTGACACCCAGACCAGGGGCCCTACCACCACCTCTTATAGCAGTTTTGTTTTAAAGTTTCAGCGACTTTTTGTGCAATGACGTCTCTTATCGTCATAACAATAAGGTACGTCATTGCACAAAAAGTCGCTGAAACGTTAAAACGTTCCTATAATTGAATCGCGATAAGAGGTCGTGGTAAGCCCCCTGGCCAAACTACGAAAATAACGTTTCTGAAATTTGCCTCTATCGGAAATAGCACCCGCAAACACCAGATACAGTGAACCGAGCGGCTTACGGTTGAAATATTGCGCCTCGCGGTCTTAATTATTAGGGGAGCTAAAATGCCACTCAAGCGGATAATAAAAAATGTGTTTGAATTTAAAAAAAAAATCGCGTGCGTTAATTTCATGGAGCGATAGAATTATATGGAAATATTCTAATTAATCGAACACAAGGCGGCAGATAGAAAAAAACAACATTCGAATTGAGAACCTCCTGCTTTTTTTAAGTCAGTTTAAAAGAGTGTCCGTTCACGTCTCGGGTGCGACCGACACTATTTGCCAAAATGCTTCTGGCTTCATCGTTTGTTTTGCAAGCAATATTTTTCACATTTAATTTTCATCACGTAAGAGGTGTCGAATTCTGGCGGTTTGGTGTAGATACTGCTGGCACAAAGGATATTTTCCATGCACATGGGTCCATGGGAGTTTTCATGAAAAAAAAATACATATATATTCATGCAAGTATTTTTTGATACCTATATTTTTATAGGTAATATACCTACGCATAATTAATTAGAGTACATATTTCACTCATGGTATTTAGGTCCCAATGTACAAGTTATTGCGGACCTGCCTATTGCTATTAATACGAGCCAAGTATGCTATACAGGTTGTCCCAAAACTTTGCCACATGGAGGGGAAGTACCTTAAATATTGTAAATAGAGAATTTTACTGAATAAAGACTTCATTTTTATTTTAAAAACAATACGAACTGCATTCAAAGCTTTTTTAAAACTCGCTTGCCACACTCGGGAATCGAACCGGCTAAAATCCGAAAAAATAACACCCTGTACTTTTATGGCATCAATCGATAGGATCAATCACAAGGATTAAATCACTCTAACACACATGGGAAATTAAATGAAAGGAAAACCGTGATATCTTAACTTATAAGAATTAAAATAAGTGAAAATTAAAATAAGTAACGATTTTATGAGTTTCCTTTCATTTAATTTAATATGTTTCTTAAAGAGATTTTATCCTAATGATAGACCCTATCGATTGATGCTATAAATTGGGTTCGATTGCCGAGTGTGGCAAGCAAGTTTTCAAAATGAAAGGAAACCATAAAATCTTCACTTATTTTAATTTAACGAATAAAAAATGGTAATCTAACTAATTTGTTGCTCGAAATTAGCTCCATTTTTTATTGTGGATACACTTTATCTTTGAATTCATGAATTTATAAGTTTAGATTTCATGGTTTTCCTTTCATTTAATTTACCATGTTTGTTAGAGAGATTTGGTTCTTATCATTGATCCTATCGATTGATGCCATAAAAGAACATGGTGTTATTTTTTCGAATTTTAGCCGGTTCGATTCCCGAGTGTGGCAAGCGACACTCGGGAATCGAACCGGCTAAAATCCGAAAAAATAACACCCTGTACTTTTATGGCATCAATCGATGGGATCAATCACAAGGATTAAATCACTCTAACACACATGGGAAATTAAATGAAAGGAAAACCGTGATATCTTAACTTATAAGAATTAAAATAAGTGAAAATTAAAATAAGTAACGATTTTATGAGTTTCCTTTCATTTCATTTAATATGTTTCTTAAAGAGATTTTATCCTAATGATAGACCTTATCGATTGATGCTATAAATTGGGTTCGATTCCCGAGTGTGGCAAGCAAGTTTTCAAAATGAAAGGAAACCATAAAATCTTCACTTATTTTAATTTAACGAATAAAAAATGGTAATCTAACTAATTTGTTGCTCGAAATTAGCTCCATTTTTTATTGTGGATACACTTTATCTTTGAATTCATGAATTTATAAGTTTAGATTTCATGGTTTTCCTTTCATTTAATTTACCATGTTTGTTAGAGAGATTTGGTTCTTATCATTGATCCTATCGATTGATGCCATAAAAGAACATGGTGTTATTTTTTCGAATTTTAGCCGGTTCGATTCCCGAGTGTGGCAAGCGAGTTTTCAAAAATCTTTGAATGCAGTTCGTATTGTTTTTAAAATAAAAATGAAGTCTTCATTCAGTAAAATTATCTATCTACTATATTTAAGGTACTTCCCCTCCATGTGGCAAAGTTTTGGGACACCCTGTATAGGCTAGGTACCTACCTAACACGAACGGTCGATTTAATAGAAATTTAGTAAAATACTAACTAAAATTCCTCTAATTACTAAACTTATATGAGCAAAAGATGAATAATTAATAATATTAATAACAATATTAATCTATTATAAAAGCCATAAAACTAATGACAATCCAAATATAATTTAATTTTAAATTTAACTCCTGTAAAAAAATTATAACTCGTACCTAATAATCCGTAACAGCCTAATTTTAACATAATTCCAGCTAAAACCATAGAACCTGAAACAGGGGCCTCCACATGCGCTTTAGGTAATCATTACTGCAACTATTATTTTAAGTGAACCGTACCTCAAAGGAAAAAACGCAACCCTTGTAGGATCACTTTGTTGTCCGTCTGTCAAGACGTGCACGGCCCAAACCGCAGGTGTTAGAAACATGACATTGTAACATTAGGTACTTTTTATAGCATAGAAGAAGAGCATAGGAAGGATTTCAAAAATTCCACCCCTAAGGGGGTAAATATAACAACGGGTAAAAGTTTGTATGGGGGGTCCATTTTTCTGAAGCTAGAGACATGGATAATAATATATGAGCCTATTAGTCAGTAAAGTCAGTATTGTTGACCGTTTCAGTGTCAATTTTATCAGTTTCGACCCCTGTGTTTGTTTCTGAAGAAAAATATGTCATTTATTTCCTGTAGGCCATGCGGGCGAAGCCGCGGGCAAAAGCTAATTGATTACAAAATTAAGGGTGCGCTTGTAGACCGTTTAAAGGTTGGCACTCATCTATCAACCCGGCACCCGACCAGCACCACCTCGCCGCTCGGTGTCCACAGGATCACCCAGTGGACCGCGCGTGGTCCACTTATTTCCGGTTCAGTTAGTGGACGCCGACCGACGAGGCGGTGCTGGTCGGGTGCCGAGTTGATAGATGAGTGCCAACCTTTAATGTTGACTGACGTCGCGCCGCCCCTCGTCTCATACAATGGCGGTGCGTTCGCAATGGTGACCCGTAGACGTAAACAAATATACATATACCAATGATGGGCGTACTTTCAACCGTTGTTTGGGACCATAATACAATTTTAAAGGATGTATTTATTTAATTTCAGGTGCCCCACTGTTACGAAACAAAATTCGTCCGAGTGACGATCAGTAATTGGCTTGCCTCGCCATTGGTACAGTACAACAAAGAACATGCCTATGTGTCGATCGTGTACCAATGGTACCAGTATAGCTGGGGTTCCTACGACGTGTTAGTCAGGGGCACGAGGCAGAACACTTACTGGTGCAGAGGCACCACGCAGAAACCGTACGATGCGGTCAAACCCACTACGCATAAACGCACAACACCTGCACCTACTAAACCCAAATACACCACGCCAACAACCACCACAAGGCGTAAACCCAGTAAGTCAATAACCACTACAACCAAGAGGACTATCCCCGTAACAACAACGAGGACAAAAAAATACACTACAAAACAAACATCAAAAAGTTCATTTGAGTATATTCCTTGCGATTCGTGTTATTTATAGATAGATTATGGCTTGTATAATATTCCAAGATCCCAGAGTGATAAAACATAACTTATTGGTGGCTCTGTGGAGCGGGTCACCCTCTTCCCTCTAAAATGGTTGAGGAGGGTGATGCCACTGCTCAAGTCATGCTCGGGTTCCTGGCGCTGCTTGCAGGGACTGGTCCGCCTATTTTTCCACTTGACACCGTTGTTCTTACTTTCGGGCCTGTTAAATTTTCATTTAAGCACGGAAGGCATATCACCAAAACAATCGTTCCAAATATTCACCTTCTATCGTTATGTGAGGTACATGCAAATAAAAAATCGTAATTTATTTGAGTTTTCGGGAAATTATGGGATATTTTCGTCTTTAGGTCAGAAATTTCATAAAAATCTAAAATATTGCAGTGATTTCTAAATGGATCATAGCTCTACCTTAAACTTAGGATATGTGTTAGGTCTTAAGGTGATCTATAAGAGGTTTCAGGATTATCCACGATTAAAGGGATACCCTGTATATTATTATAGATTGATTTATCTATTGGTTTTCAAGAATGAACGACAAAAATACATATTATGAAGCGTGGGCCCACATCCAATAAAAATGACTGAATGAATATATTAAATTAAAGGTCTATATCTTATTGGAGTTGGGTATTGGGTATTTATTATTTCTACGCGACAGTAAATAATCTATTCACATCATAGTACCTAAATGAAATGTTAGGTAATCAATGTTTATTGGCAAGATAAGTCTTGGTAGTAGGTAGAATTAGGTAAGTAGGTATAAAGTTTTCATAGAAGACGAATTCACGAAATATCTTTTAGTCACTAACCATTTCCTTAAAATTGTATCTCACTTCTCAATTTCGATTCCCTAAAGGCTACGGAAATCCTGACAAATGAATTCGTGTTTCAAAATTGATGCTACATCTTCTCAAACCCGCTGAGAGCTCCGCTAGTGTCAATGTAAAATATGTATGTTATTATGTAACTTCACGACTTTTATCCCCATTCGGGGGTAGTCAGAGGCTTGAGTGGCCATACACCACCACATTGTGGAGGTATTAACCAACTCAAAGCCCACGTTTCACCAGATAGTCAGAACCCAACGTGACAGGTGGTGAACCTTGTCGCCGTGTATACAGGAACTGACTATTACCTAATCCCGAGGGATAGGTAGGTTTCCTCACGATGTTTTCCCTCACCGTCAGCGAACTGTAAATTATGCACATACATGAAAATTCATCTATTGGTGCATGCCCCACCGGGGATCGAACCTGGGACCTTCTGATTGTTAGCCCAACTTGTTCACCCCTAGGCTACAGTCGCTTTTATGTAAAATACTTAAAATAAATGACCTTTCCCTAATGAATCTCTTAGTTCCTTTTTTGGCCATCGGATCAGATAAGTGTGTGTTACCGCCTCACATACATCAGTTCATGTCGTCTCCACACACGACAGTGCGGCGCCACCGGCACTGAAATAATGAAATGGCAATTCGTGCTTCGATACTATCGAAACTCGACTGATTTACAGAATGCCAAAAAAAGTCGTATACATACTTGCTATGTCAAAATTCCCACATTCTGCAGTTCATCTCATCTTCGCACTCGAGAGTGTCGCGCCACCGGCACTGTCGAGTTAGAATTTCACATCTCAGCACAATCGAGATGATAAATGAGCTTAGGGAATAGCACTACGGTATAAAAAGGGAAATCCTGACTGACTGACTCACTGACTGACTCATCAACGCCGAGCCGAAACCACTGAAGTTAGAGACATTTGGGCGGTCGATATATTTTGTGACATAGGCAAGTTATAAAGAAAGAAGTTCGTCATTTCTTAGGTTAGAATAATGAAAATTAGTGTTTAGGTTTCTTTTTACGTATTAAAAACATAAAAACAGCTTTTTTGAAAATTCAACCCCTAATTGTAACATCAGCTATCTGCCAAAGAAAGTCCCGTCAAAATCGGTCCAGCCGTTTTGTAGATTACCTGGAACGAACATACAGACAGACAGACAGACAAAAAATTTCATTGCGTTTTTGTTATAAGTACCGTACTATACGTACATGTGAATTTAGTGAAAAGCTATTATGTTGACATTACAAACAGACACTTCAAATTTTTTTTTTTTTATTGTATATTGTACAAGTAGATATGTACCTATGGATGTATAGATAAATAGATGTCAATCATGTTTTTATTGTAATTCGAAGACTTTTTTCAAATATTTTCTTCCCGCCAATTTTGAAAAAGTGTAATATCTGAAAAACTATGTATAATTTTCACAAAGTATTTCTTGCATTTTAGTGGTGGCTACTCCTGAATCCTGTTTACACTGATACCTACGTCATTTTTAGTTCTAAGGCCGCAACACGGAAGTTGTCACAAATATTCGAAGGCCTGTAGAGTAACAGGCCTCAGAGTTTCTGAGTAGAAACTCTTGTAAAGTTTGACTTTGAATCGTATTCAGTTACTAGACTGTGCAAAGAAAAATAATGTTACCATACTAAAACTACATAGTGTTGGGGTAGTGAACGATTTTGCGTAAAGAATGAATGACAAAAATAGTTTTCATCACTCATACGCGGAAAGTAGGTCGAAAGGTACCTGAAGAGCCGACAGAAGGTGATACTTTTTAGGTCGGGCAAATTCGTTGACAGAACGGGCACAATCGTGTATCCAGATAACGATTGTGCCTGTTCTGTCAACGATTCTGTCAAATTATAAAAAAAGTACGAGTTTCTATTGAACCATGTTCCAACTAAAGAGAATGTAATAGTTCCAACCTTCTTACATCCACTCAATAACAGCGCGATGTAAAATTGAAATAACATAAAGTTAAGTATTAATTAAAGATTTTTTTTTTTAAATGACTTTATTGTAATTTACTTTCAACTATTTCTTTGAAATATCTTAGATTTGGGCAAATATTTACCATTTTCCCTAAATCAATCACAAATCGTTCCTCCTCCGAAACTATAATCACAGACTAAACCCTTTTTAATGTTTGAAAAAACTGGCCTCTAAAAAAAACAAAGTGAGAGTCAAAATATCAAAAAGCAAAATACACAATCTACGTCAGTATACGTGTGTTTGTATGTGTAAGTAGTTGTTCACTCATTTTTTCTTTAGCTACTTAAATATTATTTTATTTTTTCTTTCCTTGTACACGTGATGAGAAGCACAGTGTTTACCTCAGGTTAAAGTAACTTATTATTTGTCCCTCGAACTATTAGCGCCCTCGCTACGCTCGGGCGCCAAACTCCGTCTCGGGACCAATAATAAGTTACTTTGCCCCTCGGATAACAATGTAGGTACTATTAATTAATTAACTTTGTACTATTAATTAACTTCAAAAATTCGTATGTAAGATGTGACAAGATATAAGAATTATTAATAAATTATTAATAAAAGTGATGTCCTTTTATTATTTTCTTCTAGAGTCCTACCACGCTAACTCTGCAGGGACTAAAAAGTAATGGAGTTAGATAAATTGAATTTGGTATCACCCAAACTACTACGAAAGAAACGATTTAGATCATTGATATTTTTGGCCACTAATAGGTAATGTCTACCAAAACTTTATGTTTTGGAATGGTAGCTTTCAGATTTGGTTTTAGTTCTTCGCTAATTCCTACTAGAAGTCTACGTAATGCGTACTGCTCGAAGGTCCCAGGTTCGATTCCCGATGGGACATGGACCAATAGATGAATTTTCCTCTATGTGCATAATTCAGTGCCTCTAATCAAAAAGGACATAATTCAAATTGGACACTTTTCAGGAGAGCCAAAACACCACACTTTTAAGGATTTTTAGTATTTCTATATTGAAATCTGAACTTTTTTTACTTTACATGTAGATAATTAATAAGCCTTTCATTTTATGGTAATCGTTACTACATTTTCTCACTCTTACTATTTTTTATTTAGTTTTTATCGAGTTGTTAACGAAGTATTAATGGAATAACATTACTTGTATTAATCAGTTTGCTCGTATTTAAAGATATATTACGAGTTATTTCCTTATTTTATAGATGAACTAGCTAGTGCATCTATAAAAATAAAGAAATAAATCGTCTCGGGCACAGCTAATCTTCTCATACGAGGTCGCGTTTCCGATCCGGCGGTAGAATTTAACGAAAAAAATGTAAAATGACAATTTGTAAGTGTCCCCCTAGGCATAAACAAAATAAATATTTTGAATTTTGTGATTGTATGTCATTTCACTAAACTAAATCTAACAAAATATCGAAAAAGCGGATACTAGAGCATGAGATTCGAGTCATGCATTTGTCTCGCTCCCACTCGAACTGGCTTGGGACAGCCCGAGCAAGTCGACGGAGCCCCGCTTTTCGGGGTTCCTATTTCTGCGTTCAGGGTCACCAGTAACCTAACACGAAGGGAATGACGGGGGCTTAGCTCGCTAGCTCCGCTCGCTCCCTTACCGCTCCCTTACTCCCTTATTTTTTAAAACGGCCAGTCTTATTCCGTTATAATAAGGTTCATTTTCTTCCCTCCTCCCACATGTCAAACCGGCCATCGTAGAATGCCGCTACTATAATGTTTAGTCATATGATAAATATAGACCATAAAAAACAAAGAATGGTTTTGATGCAACATGATACGGGATTCCATACATTTGTGGGCATGATCCTTTGTTCGTAAACTGTTATAGAGGGACAAAGCGGAATCTTAGGCCGCGCTCACTTTGGATGCGTTTTCATCCGAATTTTACTCGTGCTTACACGTACGAACAACGCGAATGATCCCGACCTTCCAAGTACTACGAGAGTGCGCACACTGGGTGCGAGTTGGTCGTACGTATACCAACTCGCGCCCAATGTGCGTACTCCCGTGCGGCCTTACTCGCTGGCACCGGTTTTTATAAAGCGTGCAGCGTGGGCAAGTCCGTCAAATAAGGATTATGTTTGATTGAATGTATGAAAAATAAAGTTGGTAGAACTCAATCCTATTACGACTCTGTCACTTTGTTTTTTAAAGGCCAGGGGGCTTACCACCACCTCTTATAGCAGTTTTGTTTTAACGTTTCAGCGACTTTTTGTGCAATGACGTTTCTTATTGCCATGACAATAAGGTACGTCATTGCACAAAAAGTCGCTGAATCGTTAAAACGTTCCTAAAATTGAATCGCGATAAGAGGTCGTGGTAAGCCCCCAGTACTTTTTGTAAATAAAAGTACCAATTCAAACTTAAAATTTAAATGATTATGGTCGAATTTTGACCACTGGCTTATATCATTTAACCACAACAGACTTATATCAAGTCCGTGGGTCTATAGTATTTTTTTTTAATTCTTGAATTTCTCATTCCTTCATGAAATTCTTTTGGAGAATCCTGACTGACTGACGGACAACGCACAGCCTAAACCGCTGGTTGTAGGGCCTTGACATTTGGAGGGTCTATTTATCTTGATGAGTAGAGGTGTACTAAGCAAGGATTTTTTTTAAATTCAACCCCTAAGGGCGTTAAATATGGGATGTACGTTTGTTGCTTGATGAGCATTCTGCGCGGACGAAGTCGCGGGCGATAGCTAGTACTTATTAAAGTTTTTATCGTAAATTTTAGGTCTTTTCCACTTTCCGTGCCGCTAAGTTTACCTATTTAATCATAGTGGGTGAATGGGTGAATGGTAGAAGGTAGGTATGCAAAGTGTTTTTTATGTGTAGCGGGTCTGATCGCATAACATAACATAATATATGTAACGGCCGTACACCACCACATTGTGGAGGTAATAAACCAACTCAAAGCCCAGGTTTCACCAGATAGTCAGAACCAAGTTTAGTTTAGTTTAGATAGTTTTAAGGTGGTATAGTCTAGGTCGCGTTTCCAATCCGGCAGTAGAATTTAAGAAATAAATGTAATATGACAATTTCTAAGTGCCCCCGTAGGCCTAAACAAAATAAACGTTTTGAATTTAGAATTTTGATTTTTTAGAATTTTGTAGCCAATTGACTGCAGCTCATATACGGGCTGGCTCGACCGGGGTAGTACCATCCTCTCACAGAAGATCGGCGTAAAGCAGCTATTACAGCTGCGTTTCGTACGATGAGTGAGAAAGCCGAAAGCCCAACCCCCTCCCCCTCCCTTCATCCCTCTCCCCTTCAGGTCGGCAATGTGCGAGCAATGCCTTTGGTATTGTAAGCATCTATAGGCTACGCTAACTGCTCAACATCAGGCGGGCCGTACGATTTTTTGCCACCGCAGTCCTATAAAAAAAACCCAACGTGACAGGTGGTAAACCTTGTCGCCGTGTATACAGGAACTGACTTTTACTTAATCCCGAGGGATAGGTAGGTTGCCTCACGATGTTTTCCCTCACCGTATGCAAACTGTAAATTATGCACATTATGTTTGACCGGAGTGTGTGGAAATAACTAACTAATAAATAACTTTATGAATGGCAAAATAATACAGGGGTTTACATCGTGGATTTCCCAGGCCTCACACGATTGCCTGTATCTGGGGCTGGTATATTCTGATAATGTGAAATGATTAAAACTACATATATAAGTACTAACATTTTATTCAAAAAATAAATGTAGTGAACGTTAAAACATCTAAGTGATTCCCTTGGCCCATACATTACAACCAAGAGATCAACCTTGATACGTGAGATATCACTTGTGACATATCTCTCTACTACTCTACCAAGCCAACTAGGTACCTGGCAAATGTGACGTCACCCGCACAGAAAGACGGTGGCGGTGTGCGGTAAGTGTGGCGGGCGGGAAGCCGCGGGCGGTGGCGGGTGTGCGGGCGGTATGCGGGCAGGGTAGTCGCATTCCATCCGAGTTCCTAGTTGGCTTGGTGGTATACCATATGTTAAAAAAACCGAGCCCAAACCGGTCATTAGGTTTCCTAATCATATGACCAAATAAAATAAAATAAATTAAATAGTCATGATAGTAAACATATTAATGGAAATTTAAAATACCAATTTTATTTTCCATTTTCCCCCAAAATGTAGCATATTTTAAAAATATGACAACACTGTTACCGGCAGTAATTATGTTAGATCGTGTGGCGGCACCTCAGACCACAAAGTACGTGATGACGTCATTTTATGTTTAAAAAAAAAATGAAAATGGGGTAATTGTTTTAAAAAAAAAATGGGGAGACCTTTGCCCAGCAGTGGGACACTTTTCGGGTCGGACAGGGTTTTCTTAACATATTTTAGAAGTGTAGGTGTCTAGGGCAAAGTCTTGATTAAAATATCCAAGACTGATGTAAAATTAGATAAGTAGGTAATCATGTCGCTTAGAGAATCACTAGTAGTTTCAGATTGTTTATCCTTTGGTGGTGTTCCTGCACTGGATTGAATCCGATACGACACCCCTGACTAACACTTCATATGAACTCCAGCTGTACTGGTACCATTGGTATTCAATTAACACGTAAAGGTGTTCTCTGTTGTATTTCACCGATGGCGAGGACAGCCAATTGCTGACCCACACGTAGACATACCGTATCTCGTAACAGTCCGGCACCTGAAATGAAATAAATAAATCCCATATAATATGATCCCAATGGTACAGTCAGCAAAGAAAGTCGCTGAACATTCTGAATTTTTCAAATCGGTTATACTCTTTATTCTACATACGTTGGTAAACCTTTATAAAACCAAACATTAGCAACATGTCTACATTTTGTTTCGATAAAGAAAAATTATGGATTTGATGAAAAACAAAAGTGTGCAAGCTATTTGAAAAACTGAGAATGTTCAGCGACTTTCGTTGCTGACCGTACCTACTGTTATTTTTGTCTCGCGCTTTGGAACGGAGGGAAGCGGAGAATCTTCTTCCAACTCCTCCTATCCTTTCTTTTAGATAAATTTGTGCGGGTTCCAAGACATGATACAAATATTGCATTTTTAGTGAAAAAAAAACCTTTATTATAAAGTAGTATGATCGATTCTACTCTCGATTCTGAACAAACTATTTTCAGTTTTTTTGTAATTTCAATAACACATTGAACATGGGCCTTTGTCGCTTGATTATACAGGGTGGTGACGACATCATGACAATAATTGAAACCACATACTGGGTATCACATTAGTAGTTCGCATATAAAATATTATTAAATTATATTCAAAGCCCGTGGCAATTGCTTTTTTATTTTGACTATTTTAACTTTACGCCTCCAAAGATACCGCTAAAACACCGACACCGAAGCGATGTTCCCATGCTTGTACTTACAGGTCAGTCTATGAGGTCGGTAGACGTTTATAAAGGTGTGTTTCGTTTAGACTATTTCCGCATTTAATTTGTTTGAAAATTCGAATTTTTGGACTTTGATGTAAACCTAATTTTATCATTTTAATGTGTTGTGATTGACTAGAGTCCGTGTGGTGCCGGCTTAGAATAGCACCAACCCATCTCATCCCGTGGGTGTCGTAAGAGGCGACTAAGGGATTCACCGGAGGATGGGCAGCAGCGTCCTCCGTGTACATATTATATCTACTGCGATCGCCAACCCGTCTGCCAAGCGTGGCGATTATGGCAAAACCCCCCAAATGAAAGTCACAACAAAGAATCGGCCCCCAGTCCCCGGCAGCCTCGCTAGTCCTGGCCATGGTAGCGGCTATGGTAACGGCGGGGCAGGGGGTGCTAAGAATCTCCGGCAGGATGGCTACCATAAAAACCGACTATTGGACCTGGCAACACGCGCACACTGCGGACCGACGAGAAGATCGCTGAGCTTGAGGAAGAATTGAGCAGGGTACGATGGGACATCGTAGGATTATCTGAAGTCCGAAGAGAGGGGGAGGACTCGATAATTCTGAAATCCGGCAACCTGCTCTTTTTCCGGGAGGGCGACCAGCAGTCCCAGGGTGGTGTCGGGTTTATCGTCCACAAGTCACTCGTGAACAACGTGGTGAAGATCGAGAGTGTGTCGACTAGGGTGGCGTATCTTGTTCTCCGAATAACCAAACGTTATTCGTTAAAAGTAGTTCAGGTGTACGCTCCGACATCGGCACATTCCGACGACGAGGTGGAAACTATGTATGAGGATATCTCTAGAGCCATGCATAGTTCCAAAACTCACTTTACCGTTGTCATGGGTGACTTCAACGCGAAACTGGGCAAACGAGACGGTGATGAGCTGCGAGTGGGGCAATTTGGAGTTGGACGGCGTAACCACCGGGGCCACCTACTGGCAGGCTTCATGGAGAAGGAGGGACTCTATATGATGAACTCCTTCTTCAGGAAGCGTGAGCACAGGAAGTGGACCTGGATGAGCCCCGACGGTGCAACTAAAAACGAGATAGACTTCATCATGTCGACGAAGAAGCAAGTATTCAATGATGTCTCTGTGATCAACGCGGTCAAAACCGGTAGTGATCACCGACTGGTAAGAGGCACATTGAATCTCAACATAAAGCTTGAAAGGTTTCGACTGATGAAGTCTACGCTCCGACCAGCACCAAACCGGATCCAAAACCCCGAGAGCTTTCAGCTCGAACTTCAAAACCGATTCGATGTCCTAGGGAGTAGCGTGGACGATTGTAACGACGGGTTCGTGGAAACTGTCCATACGATCGGGTCAAAGTACTGCAAGGCCCGCCGTACAAACAGAACCAAAAAAATCTCGGATCACACCTCTAAGCTCATGGAGGAAAGGAGTGAAATGGTACTGCAGTCTTCGGATGACGCGTCTAAATACCGGCAGCTCAATAGACAGATCTCGAAGTCCTTGACACGTGACTTCCGCCAATTTAATACCGAGCGTATTAAAGAAGCTATCGAGCGGAACAGAGGCTCCAAAGTGTTCGCTAGAGATCTGTCTATTGGGCAAAGCCAGCTAACGAAACTGAAGACCGATGGCGGCAGTATCGTTTCATCCAAACCAGAGCTTTTGAGAGAGATCGAGAAGTTCTATGGACAGTTATACACGTCAATACGGACACCCGTTACAAACCTGGCGAACGACCCAAGAGCTAGGTTAACCCGACACTATACCGAAGACATCCCGGACGTCAGCTTGTACGAGATTAGTATGGCTCTTAAACAGCTTAAAAACAACAAGGCACCGGGTGATGATGGAATAACGGCTGAGCTCCTGAAGGCGGGTGGAAAACCGGTCCTTAAGGCCCTTCAGAAGCTGTTCGGTTCCGTCATACTCGAGGGCAAAACGCCGCAGGCATGGAACAGAGGTGTGGTGGTTCTTTTCTTCAAAAAGGGCGATAACGCTCTGCTGAAGAATTATAGACCGATCTCACTTCTGAGCCATGTCTACAAGCTGTTTTCGAGGGTCATAACGAACCGTCTCGCACGCAAGTTTGACGACTTCCAGCCTCCCGAACAAGCCGGTTTCCGTAAAGGCTTTAGTACCGTAGACCACATACATACGCTGCGACAGGTTATACAGAAGACCGAGGAGTATAACCTCCCCCTTTGCTTAGCGTTTGTGGATTACGAGAAAGCCTTTGATTCGGTCGAGACCTGGGCTGTATTGCGGTCTCTCCAGCGATGCCAAGTCGATTACCGGTACATCGAAGTGCTGAAGTGTTTGTACGAAAACGCCACTATGTCAGTCCGTTTACAGGACCAGAACTCGAAACCTATTCGGTTGCAGCGAGGTGTGAGACAGGGAGACGTTATCTCTCCGAAACTGTTCACCGCTGCACTGGAAGACGTTTTCAAGGTTCTGGACTGGAATGGGCTGGGCATAAACATAAACGGCGAGTACATCACTCACCTTCGGTTTGCCGACGACATAGTGGTCATGGCTGAGACTATAGAAGACCTTAATACGATGCTTGATGGCCTCAGTAGAGCCTCCGAACGAGTTGGTCTTAAAATGAACATGGGCAAAACGAAGATCATGTCGAATTGCCGTGTTGTACCTGCTCCCGTGAAGATCGGAGACTCTACACTCGAAGTTGTCGACGATTATGTCTACCTGGGACAAACCATCCAGTTAGGTAGGTCCAACTTCGAGAAAGAGGTCAATCGACGAAGTGGCAGTGGGCAGGGCACATTGCTCGTAGAACGGATGGCCGATGGGGCCGAAAAGTTCTCGAGTGGCGGCCGCGCACCGGAAAGCGTAGCGTGGGTAGGCCTCCCACAAGGTGGACCGACGACCTGGTGAAGGTCGCGGGAATCCGCTGGATGCGGGCAGCGCAAGACCGGTCATTGTGGCGAACCTTGGGGGAGGCCTATGTCCAGCAGTGGACGTCTTTCGGCTGAGATGATGTGATTGACTAGCAGGTATCGTGTTTTAATTTATTGACACTATGTCGTCACCACCCTGTAAATCTTCTATACATATAAAATTCAAAGTCCTGACTGACTGATATATCAACGCACAGTCTAAACCGCTGGTCCTAGGGTCATGAAATTTGGAGGGTGTGTTCTTTGTGAAGTGTAGGTATCCACTAAGAAAGGGTTTATTGATGTTTCATCCCTAAGGGTGTTAAATAGGGGATGAAAGTTTGTATGGAAGTTCGATTTTGAATTCTGCGCGGACGAAGTCGCGGGCAAAAGCTAGTGAATAAATAAAAAATAAGGGAAAAACTACCTATTCAAAGAAGTACTCACATAAAGATGTATATACTTTTTCTTTGTGAATACTCCCATGCGACCATGTTCATGGTGGATGTCAGCTGTGCACCCTTCCTGGCTACCGAACCGCCACACTTCACCGCCCATCACCAATTCAATTACACTTGATAGTAAAATGTTGACCAATAGCATTAACAAAACGGAACGCATTTTAGCAAACAATAATTACAACCAAATATTTCAAAGCGGTGGAAAAAAAATTAATGATTTAATTGTGCGTGCCAGAGGAGGTATATATACTCGTACTTACCTATCCCCCGTTCTGTGATGTTCAGCAAATTAGTAAGTATATGTCCACTTAATTTCACCATGAAATTAACGCACGTGCATTGCTTTGATATATACCAAATAATAAAACCAATTTTCTATTTGTTCTCGACAAATGAGCTGATAATTTAAGTACGTATTATCCAAATAGCACCCGTGAAGAATTCAATTATAAAACAGTCACCATAAAATTACTTTACAGTTCAAAATTCCGAAATAAATCACTTAATTATATTCGCGATAGGTACTCATCCATACCCCCAAGTGTTATGCACTTTGGAAAGATAATAAATTTAGATAAATGAGCTTATAATAAAATTAATAAATATCCTGGGACATTCTTTTACACACGGCTACCTGATCCCAAACTAAGCAGAGCTTGTACTATGGAAACCAGATAACTGATATTACTACATAATATACTACATTTTTGTTTGTAAATACATACTTAATATACATAATTACACCTAGACTCGGGACATGCAGACATGTTCATGCACACAAATGCATGTCCCGGGTAGGAATCAGACCTGCAGCGTAATAGACGGAATCTAAACTAAACCAACCATGCCACCGGGCCCGTCAATAATGCATAGACATACATACATACATATACTCACGCCTGTATCCCAAGGGGGTAGGCAGAGACTATAGATTGCCACATGCTACGATTCTGACACACCTCTTTTGCTTCATCCACATTCATACATCTTCTCATGCACTGCCGTCGGTTGAGGGTGCTACGGACTTGACCTTTCTGGAAGAGACCATTAATCTGGTCGTGAAAAGTTCTCCTTGGGCGCCCTCTTCCGACGCATCCACTCACTTTCGCTCCGTATATCTCTTTCGTCAATCGACTTTCACTCATCCAAATGCAATAATAATGCATAGAGACTAAAGGTAAAGCGTCCCAAAGAAAAAACCTGATGCATAGGCATCGCCAAGAGGGACAGCTTTTTTTTATGGGACTTAGCCCGCCACACACTCCCACCACTGTTACTCCTGTAAGCCAGGATCGACAATGGTGTCCAACGATGACGCCAAGAGAACAAGACAAGAGGGACAGCTTAGGGAGTAACGAGAAATACTACTCCGTATATACGTGCACACATGTACACATCTACCTATCATCTGTGACTATCTAGTGAAACGTGGGCTTTGAGTTGGTCCCCAATGTGGTGGTGTATGGCGACTCAAGCCTCTGACTACCCCCGAACGGGGATAAAAGTCGTGACGTTACATTACATGTACACATATTCACATTTGATCAGTATTTCTTTGATTGTAAACTAACTTAGGGCTTATTAAAAATAAAAATATCTAATCTCAATGTGACATTTTTATTTGGTCGTCTAAAACCTCCACGTGGGCGGCATAGTTCTCCCCGTGTTGCAGTTCTGAGGTCGCCGAGTAGTTGTCGGCTCCTCACAAAGGTTCAGATTGTCAAACACTTGCTGACAACTTGCTTCACACTGTCGCTTCTTTGGTGGACATTTACTCTTGCAATTGTCGACCTTTTGACAACGTTGTCGCAACGCTTGTCGGAGTACGCTTTTCGTCTTCTTTATTGATGAATCTTCGTATTTGCTATCTGGGGACTAATAGGTAATAATTAATAAGGTTTTATGGTGCTAGAGCCAAGCTGTAGCCAATTGACTGCAGCTCATACCGGCTGGCTCGACCGGGATAGTACCACCCTCTCGTAGAAGAGCGGCGTAAAGCAGCTTTTACTTACAGATGCGTTTCGTACAATGAGTGAGAGAGCCGGTAGCCCAACCCAACCCCCACCCTCCCCCCATCGCCCCTCCTTCCCCTTCAGGTCGGGAACGTGTGAGCATTGCCTTTAGTATTACAAGCATCTCTAGGCTACGGTAACTGCTTAACATCAGACGGGCCGTACGATTTTTTGCCACCTCAGTGCTATAAAAAAAAGGTGCAATAATCCATATAAATAAATAAAATTTGGTCTGTTTTTAAATAATATATGTTATGTTTATAACAGCTTTTTACTAAATGCATATGAAAGTATAAACGGTACCGTTTATAAAAAAAAAAAAACATTTTTTTTTAAATTTTATCTGTCTGTTTGTTCGGGCTAATCCGCCGAAACGTCTGGACCGATTTTGACGAGTCTCGGCTCTCTCACTCATCGTACGAAATGCAGCTGCAATAGCTACTTTACGCTGATCTTCTGTGAGAAGGTGGTACTACCCCGGTCGTGCCTTTTACCTTTATAATGCTCTTAAGCATGTAAGCTGCTTGTTGCTCTATTTTCTCTTCTTCATGCATTTGACCATCATTATATTCTTCGAATGATGAATCGGATTCTTTTGCCACCTCATCAAAATCAGGAATTGTGTCATCACTTGCTTTTACTACGACTATGATTGGGTTCTTTGATTTATCATGCAGGATGTTTGAAAGTTGCTCGGACGATTTATCTATGATGCTCAAGGCATTTGTGTTCTGCAAATAAATTAATTTGAATGTTGAATTTTTTAATTGCTTAAACAGTACTTAAAGTCTGATTAATAATTCAGTGGAGGCAAATGACAGCTTTTTATGTCAAACGTAAAATTAATTTGATCCGTTCATCATGATTAATGTTGTTTTAATGATTCTGGTTCAAATTAATTAAGTTTTATTTACTAGAGAATAATAAAAAGATGATTACTCATAAAAATTTGATTGAATTAAAATATAAATTCACATTTATAGCTGTTATTTTACTCCACTGTATTGTTAATCAACCGTTAGGTACTCGATTACTTCGTGAATAATTTTCAAATAAAGGACTACCCACTACAACGTATCATACCATGACCGTGCTATGAACGTATCAGACACGACAAGCAACACGATACGCTCTACTATGCCCACTAGAGCGTATCAATTACGTATCAAAGTCGTATGTATCGGCTTTAATGTCATGCACAGAGCGTATCGCCACCGGCAAAATATTCTCGCCGACAATACTTGCCGCTCCGTGCATGGCACGCTACGGTGCTGGTCGGTAACGGAACGGGCTAGTGGGCATGGTCTCATACTTTTTAATACAGAGAATATTTTTTTGCCTGACACGTTCATAGCACGGTCATAGTATGATACTGTGTAGTGGGCAGAGAGCTTTAGCTTTAAAATTGCCAAAAATATGGAAAAGTTTCGAAGTTCAAAGTATCGAAAAATATTCTAGCGACGTCGCAATCAAACAATTTTTATTGGTGGTAGAGATGCTGTAGCCGATTGACAGCAGCTCATATAGGTACATGCTCCCTTGACAAGGGTAGTTAGCGTTTCCGGCTCTCTCCCTTCCCTCGGCTTTTAAGACACCTTAGCTTTTCCCCGGGACTCGTCGAGGGTCAAACCTTGGCGTCAACGTTGGACACCATTGTCGATCCTGGCTTACAGGAGCAACAGTAGTGGGAGTGTGTGGCGGGCCTAGTCTCATTGAAAAAGTATCAATATTAATCATAGGTAAACAGTTATATTAATATTTAAACGATACAAAATCTATAATCGATTGCCAACCACATCTTGGCCGCTGATGATTAAGTAATTAAAGTTTACAGCGGAGGCAATACGGTTTAATCGGCTACTGTTTACGCTAATAAATTTAATAGGTTTTACAGTACGCTAATTTAGTTATTAGTCATGGTTACCACGTTTGACGGCATGTGTAAAAATTTGCTGTTAATTTTCAAGAATTCGTGACGTCATGACGTCACGAATTCTACACCCTAAAAATTATTTTTTTAAGGTTCCGTACCTCAAAAGGAAAAAATGGAACCCTTATAGGATCACTTTGTTGTCCGTCTGTCTATACGTCTGTCAAGACGTGTACAGCCCAAACCGCTGGAGTTAAAAACATGAAATTCAAACAGTAGGTACCTTTTACAGTGTAGAAGAAGGGCATGGAAAGGATTTTGGAAAATTCCACCCCTAAGGGGGTAAAATAAGGGGTGGAAGTTTGTATGAAAGTCCCTCATTTCTTAAGTTATAAACATGAATTTTTTTATTTAAGCTACTAATTACAAATAAGAAATAGTAATTTCACCGTTTTTGAAAATTCCACCCCTAAGGGGGTAAAATAGGGGTGGAAATTTGTATGGAGGTCCCAATTTGTACGGAACCCTCAGGGCGCGAGTCCTACTCGCACTTGTCCGGTTTTTTTTTTATGGGCAGAGGCGAACGCAAAGTGCGCTCTAGCCAGAGGGGCAGGGGGACAGCTGGGTCAAGGGTGCTGTAGGGCACGACCTCGGCTTGGGCTGCTGTCTATTTGAGATAACGGGGGCAAAATTACCACCGGATCACAACGCGACCTCTCTGAGAAGGTCCGGCAAGAAACTTAGCAGGCTTATCGAATGCCAGCCCCCCTAGACAAGTGGCTGACGTATACAAGCGTTCCTTCAAATCGCTACGCTTCATGTATGGAAATGACATAAGTCACGTGATCTACATAGCGACTTGTAATGTCATTTCCATACATTATGAAGTCTATTCTATTCTATTCGATTAGCGTTCATGCCACTTGTCTAGGGGAGCTGTTCTTTTAGGCCATTTTAGGAGCATAGATGCACCTAAATTAGCGGTAGTGGGGATACATCCGGGGGGTCCAGTAGTACCTTATCAACCGCAAATACAAGTTTGTTAGTATATATCACGGCTTTAGTTATTGATACGATTAGTTTTTAACCGACTTCAAAAAGGAGGAGGTTCTCAATTCGACTGTATGCTTTTTTTCGTTAATAAAATGGCTACGGAACTCACTTTAGGGGCCATCCATAAATTACGTCACACGAATTTAATGATTTTTAGACCCCTCCCCCCCTTGTCACAGCTGGTCACATTTGCGAGTTTCCCCCTCCCTGTGTGGCGTCACAACGTCACAACGTTAACTTAGGACCCCTCCCCCCCTTGTCACACAATGTCACATTTCGTTGACCCCCTCCCCCCCTTTACGTGTGACGTAATTTATGGATGGCCCCTTATTAGAGCCACAGCAGACATGCTACTTTTAGCATCGGTGATCGGCTATTTTGCGACTATAGAGCGAGAAAGAGAGACTGTAGAGTGTCGCCAAAACGCGACGCAGTATCAATACAGTCGCAAAATCGCCGATCGCCGATGCTAAAAGTAGCATGTCTGCTGTGGCCCTCAAGTACATGAAGAACACACTTTACATTATGTATGGTCCGACATGCACTTGGCCGGTTTTTCGTACTGTATACAGCACGTAGGTAGGTATGTGTGTCTGGCGATATTTTAATTTACTTACAATAAAGAAAATATGTAAAATTATATAAATGGCACTCTCCCGATGCAACATGTCGTCCAGACAACTAAAAAAATATACTTAAAAGATTTTTGTTTTTTTACGCTACATGCAACTATGATTTTAATTACTGAGTAGAAATAAAGTATTTCTTTCCATAACAAAACAATAGAAGCAGTAAATTAAAAAAGGTACAGCCCCCTGCACGTCTTTGGTGACATTTCCAACATAATAGGCCAAATCTCCCTTCCCCTCCCTCTGTCCCACTCCTCTTCAGATCGGCAACGTGCGAGCGATGCCTTTGGTATTGCAAGCATCTATAGGCTACGGTAACTGCTTAATATCAGGCGGGCTATACGCTCTTTTCCCACCTTACAGTAACTTAAAAAAATATCTGACCTCTTAATTCATGGATGTCTATAATAAAGAGCGCTCGGTTTATGTTTGATATGTTACCACAGACGTGCCGCCGTCCGTACCAACATGGTAAGTACCTTTAAGTGTGACAGCATTCGGTCGAAAACTTAGTTCGCTTGATACGTTGTTATCTGTATTTCGTACGGGCCCTTAAAATCGTTCACCCAAGGCCCGTCCCTATTAATAAATGCATCTCAAAGTTGAGATCGATCTTAAGATGCGGTTTTGACATTTAATGTATGGAACATCTGTTAAAAACAGAATCTCAAGTTCGATCTCAATTTTGAGATCGATTTATTAATTACCAACGGGCGGTCCGTGACTGATGTCAAAAAAAGAGAAACACGCCCAATTGGTCACATTTATAATCAGCAATATTTTTTTTCTATGTAAGTAACTAGGTACGTACGCAGGTAATTCACGATTGTGAAAAATTAATGGCGTATGCAAGTATAGATTCGCTATTTTTAAAAAACATTTTTCGTTAATCCGTTACGATTCGGTATTAGTAGCGCCAGCTAGTGACACAAGCCGGTACCATTTGCAAACATCGCTCGCTCTCAATGGCACCCAGGCGGCGCTATGAACCAACACCTTCTATAAACCGGTACACGGCTGCGTCACTAGATGGCGTTGTCGTTAACAACCGGGCATCCAGTACACGGCTGCGTCACTAGATGGCGTTATCGTTAACAACCGGGCATCCAGTACAAGGCTTCGTCACTAGATGGCGTTGTTCTTAACAACCGGGCATACGGTACACGGCTGCATGACTAGATGGCGCTGACAATTACAACCGGACAGTGTGCATATTCCCGAATGTCAGGGAGATTGGGGAGGCTGGACAATTCTGATAATAATTATACGGCGTAAACAGGATAAGCAGTACCTAATAGTCAGTTCCTGTATACACGGCGACAAGGTTCACCACCTGTCAGGTTGGGTTCTGACTATCTGGTGAAACGTGGGCTTTGAGTTGGTTAATACCTCCACAATGTGGTGGTGTATGGCCACACAAGCCTCTGACTACCCCCGAATGGGATAAAAGTCGTGACGTTACAATTAACATTTAAAATAAGCAAGAGGCCATTAAAAAATCAACACGTAAGAAGACAAGCCCGCTGAGTTTCTTGCCGGATCTTCTGAGTCGAGGTCGCGCGAGTTTTGGAATTGGCCTTTGCGTAATTTGCCCTAGTCTGGGTGTCATTGGGGTCGCCTCCAGTCCATTGTATGGTAGCCATAGTACCTACGAGTTTTGCTTAGTTTGGGGGCGTCCGGCATTTAGGGGGGGAGGGGGTCGAGCATAATCTCACCAAATCTCACGTGGGGGAGAGGAGGGGTCTCGGAAAATCTCACGTTTTTTTTTGTACCGCGAGAAACAGTGGAAAATTGCAGGAAAACTGGGTTAAATTAAGTAAAACATGTTTCTCCTCTAGAATATAGCTTTTGGAAAATCTCACGTGAGATTAGAGGGTGAGGGAGGGGGTCGAGCAAAATCTTACGACATCTCACTAAGGGGGGAGGGGGGGTCGAAAAATCTCAAAAATCGATATAGACGGTATGTAGTTCGGTTTCGCTCACTCATCGTACGAAACGCAGCTGTAATAGCCACTTTATGCCGATTTTCTGTGACGTGGGTACGACCCGGGCAAGTCAGCCCATACATGAGCTGCAGTCAATTGGCTACAGAGATCTACAACCAATAAATCTTATCGACAGTTGTCATTCTGAAAGGGTAACGATTCGTGAAACGCTAACTAAACTTAACGAAATAAAAAAACAAAGACGGATTATAAAACATTTTTCTTTTGTTTTATCTGCTCGTTCCCATGTAATGTTGATAATATTTTATCCTACGGGGTCACGGTCACAAATCAAACGAAAGCCACTACTCATGGATTTTTCACTTCTTTGCTCAAAAACTGGAAGCGTGTATACAACAGAACTATAAATGTGATAGAATCGGCAATATAAAACCGGTCAAGTGCGCGTTGGACTCGCACATATAGGGTTCCGTACCACCTTCGCATAAAAACGTCAATAATATCAAAAAAATTGTATGGGGACCCACCTTATTTTTAATTTTAATTTTATTTTTAGTATTTGTTGTTGTAGCGGCAACATAAATACACATTCATTGAAAATTTCAACTCTTTACCTATTACGGTTCCTGAGATACAGCCCGCTGACAGACGAACAGCGTAGGCTTAGCAGGTACCTTGCAATACCAAAGGCATTGCTCGCACGTTGCCGACCTGAAGAGGAGTGGAACGAAGGGGGGGGGGGGGGAAGAGGGCTTCCGGCTCTCACACTCATCGTAAGAAACGCAGCTGTAACAGATACTTTATGCCGATCTTCTGTGAGAGGGTGGTACTACCCCGGTCGAGCCAGTAATAAGTGTACCTAATGCCAGTGCAGTGTAAGACCATCATAAATTTCTATTTTGGGAGTTTATTTTTAGCGCGATATCGCATACGAGGCAACCATGGTGGCGCCACCGAATTGGTTGCGCTACCAAGCGGACACCAAGGGCGATATCCTCCATACAGCTCTATACATTTTGTTGGTGGAGCGACTGGTTGCGCTACCACTGGTGTCGTTCGATATAGCCCTTAAAGCTGGCAAGTCTAGTATTTCCCCGACTCTGCAGAGAGAGAGAGGCAAATCACAGCCGGTCCAAGTTGTGAGTTATGATAGTTTTTGCGACGCCCGCAGGACGTTTATGGGGTGTAAGGGCGACCTACCCCTGAAATATTCAGCCCTCTGGCGTGGTCAATAGACGGTCTTTTTGCCCCATGTTTGCGCGCAGCGGGTTATAGGGCAGTTTTTGCTTTACACTCGATAAAGGAAGGGTTTGTATGAATTTATGATGTCTAATTAAGAAGTTTCAAGTTCACTCGGAACCGTCACTGCGTTTCAGTTGTGTTTATTGTTATTAGTCAGTAATTACATTAAAAGCAAATTTTACAAAATATTTTGTAAGCTAGAACCACAGAGTAAAGACTAAAGAAGGAGGTGCCCTTATTAGATATTTGTATGAAACAAAACGTGGTGATTGTTTTTTCATTTTCATTTTACTATTTACCGGTAAATAGTTGAACTACTCGCTTCGTTTTATGTCGATGTTAGTACTAGGCCGACCACTCGGCCGACTTGCTTAGGGCCAGTCCCCTTAGTAACTGGTCCATGGCTAGAACCATAGATATATTTTGGTCGAGCGCCAATTGATACGTCTATGGCTAGAACATTTAAAAATAAAAATAAAAATGTTTATTGAAAGCCAACCATAAAGAAGCCAACATCAAAGTATTACAAGAGAAAACATTATTGCTAGATATACAAAGCACGAGAATAATATATTTTTGGTACACAAAAATTGAAGAAAACTGACTCCCAAACTAGGACAGAGCCTGTATTTCGGGGGCAGAGTTCAGCCAAGTACAGCGGGGGCACAGTAGTGCCCCCGCCAAGACGAGACAAGCGAAGCGCAAGGGACTACTACCTTTTCTCGAAGCGCTTCGTCGTTTTTTTAAATCTAATTGACTGAATTTCTGATTACATCGAGTCAGTGTTGCCAAAAGCCGCTCATAATATAAAATCGCAACGGATGGACCGATTTCAATGATTTCAAAATTATATTGATGAGAAGGCTTATTATAATACTAAAGTGTTGGTTTTGAGTTGATTTGTCGACCGAAATGATCCTCATTAAGAGAGTCGAGGCCCTGCCCCCCCTAGCCAAGTGGCTTTGTCTACAAGCGTTTCTATAAAACGCTACGCTTCATGTATGGAAATGACATAAGTCACGTGACTTATAATGTCATTTCCATACATTTAAGCGGCACCGCAGATATGCTGCTTTTTGCATCGGCGATCGGCGATTTTGCGACTCTATCGATGCTGCATCGCGATTTGGCGAATCTCTGCGATCGGACGCAGCGACTGATCCGATGCTAAAAAGCGACTAAATCGTCGATCGCCGATGCAAAAAGTAGCATGTCTGCGGTGGCCCTAAGCGTAGCGTTTTGTAGAAACGCTTGTAGACGAAGCCACTTGGCTAGCTGAAGGGCTAGACAAGGGCTGACGTCTACAAGCGTTCGCTCAAATCGCTACGCTGCATGTATGGAAATTACATAAGTCACGTGATCTACATAGCAACTTGTTGTTGATCTACATAGCGACGTTTGACATTTCCATACATTGTGAAGTCTATTCTATTCTATTCGATTAGCGTTCATGCCACTTGTCTAGCCCTTCTGGGCTGGTTACCCATTTAATTAAGTCCAGGTGAACTAGGGTGAATTAACTAGAATATATCGTTATGGGATCGTTACCCCGAGTTCAACATACAATATGCATGACCCACTCGCATCCTGAAACTAATTCGATTGGTATCGATTATGGAGGACATACGATTCTAGAGTGTACGACGTGTATTTAAAAACGAAACCTGAAACTAGCTTGTTCAGAATTTTTTAAAGCAGATAGTTACCATCGATTCGACTACATTTTTTAAAAGCTATGATGGAATGTTGCAACTCAATTTTGAAGCAGATATCTTTAACCGATTGAGCTGAAATTTTGTATACACGTTAAGTTTGGATGACAATGCGTGCAACTGTGATGCGGCCACCACCAAATATTCATAGGGGTTTGATCGCTGTCGCGTCGCTGTCGCGTCGCTGTAGCATCGCGATCGCCTGACCAGTGCGGCACAAGCCTTAGGGCCGGTTTTAAAATCCTTAGATAATCCTCCACTTAAACGCATTTTGATGCGTATTATTCACCAGAAAATTAACCGTATTGGCAATACCGACATGTTTTCAACACAATGTTCCGCAAACGACTGTGTCGTACTGTGTCCATGGACTCTGTTCATTAGGACATACTGGCCAGTCACATGTCTTCCTCTTTCTTGGTAATGTCTTTGGTTAAAGATGAAATTGCGTTGCACGCTACTAACCACCAAGCCAACTAGACACCTGGGTATAAATAATAAATAATAATTTAGCCCTTTTAACGTCCCACTGCTGGGCACGGGCCTCCCCTCAATGCGAGGGGGATTCAGGCCATAATCCACCACGCTGGCCCAGTGCGGGTTGGTGGATTTCACATGTCTAAAGACATGCAGGTTTCCTCACGATGTTTTCCTTCACCGCAAGCAAGTGATAATCATATTAAAGTTATGATTCACACATAGATTTCGAAAAATCCAGAGGTATGAGCCAGGGTTTGAACCCAGGACCTTGAGCCCGCAAGACGCGTGCTTAACCAATCGGCTACCACTGCTTTTAGTCCTTTCACCACGTAATAGGAGCTATTGCCACAGGAGTGCCCAGGCATTGGCCCAGGCTCACTATGTTGTGGACGGACCGCGGAATCATTGACTTATTATCATTTGATATTTACACCCGAGTGTCTAGTTGGCTTGGTGGTGTGGTAGGTGTAGGTACTGTGGGTGTAAGAAGCTTGAACGTACTTATTAGAAGGTAGTCTGTCTGGAGTCAAGTGATACTTTACTCGGATGACGCATTCCTATGTCGCAGGTAGAATATGACTCTTAATGCGCAAAATAATCTATACAAATAAATAAAATTGATGTGTCTGTTTGTAATGGCAACAAATAACAGCCTTTTTTACACGACTGCCCAAAAAAAGGAGTGTATATGTGTTTAGGGTTCATGTATGTATGTATGTATGTGAGATTCTTTATTCCACCATAACTTATTAATGCCTGAATGGATTTTGATGTATGGGGTATCGTTAGAATCCTTACATCGTTCCGGGTAATACTGGGTATATTATTTTTGAAAAAAAAAAAAATTGTATGGCGTAACTATGGCCCAATTTTGAAATGCGAAAAAATATTTTTTTTCTTCCGTTATTACAATATGGGTATCAAATGGAAGGCCATGATGAGCACATTCTAAAACTGTAGAATTTATAGGCATAATTTAACATAGGTAGGGTGTACATGCAAAACAAAGATTTCATTTTGGCTGTTGTCACTAAAATGCATAAAATAAAAATCTTTTTTTTTTTTAATAACTAAATGCATACTATGGAATTATTTATACGGCCACTTATAACAAAAACTCGATAATTATTATTATTTTTTTTTCTGTCTCCAATTCGGCTGGACCGATTTTGACGGGACTTTCACTGGCAGATAGCTGATGTTATAAGGAGTAACTTAGGCTACTTTTTTTTAGAAAAATACTTAGGGTTCTGCATAAAAACTAAAAGAAGAAACATGAAATTCCAAGCGGGATTAAAGGCGGATAGTGTTTCTCTAAAATTTATGCGTACGAAGTCGCGGGCACAGCTAGTACTTAATGTAATGTAATACAATTCATATTAATGCAACGCAATGCAATGCTATTTTATTTATTTAGAAAAATACTACAGGACTTGTTTTCAATTCCGTTTGTTACCACATTACGCAAGAATTGCTGGACAGATTTCAATAGAGTTTTAGTTGTGAAAGCTTATAGCTGGGTCAAAATATACTTTTTACCGGGAAATGGAAAGATCCTCCGATGGACAGAATAGTAAATTCCAGCGAACGGAATAAACTCCGTTTATTTATTTTAAAAAATGGTTCTCTAAGTTTATGGTTCGCCGTTTCTAAAATACCCCTGTTTGTATACTGCTATGTAACTTGCAACCAACTCTCCCCCTTGTCCAACCCCTGTTTAATTCATGGCGACTTACTATGAGGTGGCTATATAGTGGCTATATACCTAAATATAGTGGACCGACGACCTGGTGAAGGTCGCGGGAATCCGCTGGATGCGGGCAGCGCAAGACCGGTCATTGTGGCGAACCTTGGGGGAGGCCTATGTCCAGCAGTGGACGTCTTTCGGCTGAGATGATGATGATGATGATGATACTCTTTGTGAATATAGGGGTGTCAGTTTCATTACGCTTACGACGACTAAACTTATTAACTGAAAATTTTAATAAAAAAGTAGGTAGTACCATATATGTACTTAAGTACCTAAGTCTACATCAGGCGCATGCATCTTACAGATCAATTTCCAAGCGAGCGAAGCCGCGGGACACAGCCATCAGTAAATATGTATGTATGTATGTGTAGTTTATGTATTTGTTGCCACTGGTGTGCAATAAAGTATTTCTATCTATCTAAATAAATAAATATCGCCAAATACATAATCTGTATAGTTCCAAAACTAAGCAACGCTTGCATTATGGGTACCATACAATGGACTGGGGGCGATCAAGGGGCGATACACACAGATCAGGGCAAATTACGAAAAGGCCTTTTTTATAGGATTGCAGTGGCAAAAAAGCGTACGCCCCGCCTGATGTTAAGCAGTTACCGTAGCCTATAGATGCTAAAAATACCAAAGGCATTGCTCGCACATTGTCGAGCTGAAGGGGAGAGGGATGAGAGGAGGGGGAGGGGGTTGGGCTTTCGGCTCTCTCACTCATCGTACGAAACGCTGCTTTACGCCGATCTTCTGTGAGAGGGTACTACACCGGTCGAGCCAGCCCGTATATGAGCTGCAGTCAAAGTGATAGCCGATTGGTTAAGCACGCATCTTACGGGCTTAAGGTCCTGGGTTCAAACCCTGGATTTTTCGAAATCTATCTGTGAATCATAACTTTTTATAATTATCAGAAATTGAAATTGAAAACATAGGTTAGCTACATAAAACATTACAATAATAAATGTAATATCATAAAATTTGCAGAGTTGTGTAATAAAAGCCAGTCTTCCCACGGATAAAACCAATGTTTCGTCTCTTTCACACGCCATTGGAAAATATAGCCATCCCGCTTTCGTTTCTGTCAAGCCACGGTCCGCATCATGCGAGCGATACCTTTCGAGTTGCAAGAAGCTATATGCTTAACTGCTTAACATCAGGCGGGATGACATGGACGACAAGATGACAGGATAGGGAGCATTGACAATTGAATGAGATGCTGCGATCCGGTTGGCTATATTAGCGGCACGTTATGATGGCACTTTTGACATGTAGAGGGAGGAAGATGATGAACCTTATTGCAACGAAATAAGATGCATTTTAGCATTAATTTTTTGTCATTCCTAAATTTTAAAACTGTCATTCTTAATCCGTTATAATAAGGTTCATTTTTTCCCTCCCCCCACATGTCAAAAGTGCCATCATAACGTGCCGCTAATATAGTCGGACCCAATCGGTCATAATTTTAGCCCAATGGGTGTTTGGCATGCGGCAGATATGGCCAGACCGGTTCCATTTGAGCTACTACTACGTAGAAGAGATCGATTCTGTGATTGACCGTGTTTACATCAGACGCATGCCGCATTTCTTCTTCGAACTCCTCCTATCCTTTCTTCTGATTAAATTCGTGCGGGTTCCAAGACAACTTAGCTTGTCCCCGGGACTCGTCGAGGGTCAAACCTTGGCGTCATCGTTGGACACCATTGTCGATCCTGGCTTACAGGAGTAACAGTAGCGGGAATGTGAGGCGGGCTTAAAAAAAAAAGACGCATCCCGCACCCGAGCACTCAGTTTTGATGCCGAAATGCATAGACATAATATCATAACGAGTGCTCGGGCGAGGCATGCGGGGGATCAGGGGGCTTACCACGACCTCTTATCGCGATTCAATTATAGGAACGTTTTAATGACGTGACAATGACGTTTCTTATTGTCATGACAATAAGGTACGTCATTGACAAAAAGTCGCTGAAACGCATGAACATAATAAATTTCTTTGCTGAAACGTTAAAACGATCCTGTAATTGAATCGCAATAAGAGTTCGTGGTAAGCCCCCTGGATCACCAATTGAACTATACGACAAATTTCATATAATTTCGTTAAGCCGTTTTTGCGTTATGTTGCTGACTTCAACCTCAGATCAAATAAAAAAGACAAGATAGAGCGTTGCGAACATCGAAGTGAGGCCGGTTTTATGAACATGTGTGCGACGCGAACAAGGCAAGGCGTAATTTCATTGTACGTCTACGTGTGTAAGTGTGTATGTACACGGCGTTTAACCGGCCTAACTTCGTTATTCGCAACGTTCTAGCTTGTCTTTTTTATTTGATCTGAGACTTTAACATAAGTAGTACAAGTACAATTTCGCATTCATTATCCGTCTCAAGGTTCCCAAGTTTGTTACCTACTTGATAGATTGTTATTTGAGAAATGATACTTGTCTGAGCTTACCTGAAGTAATTAATGATCGCTAGCTAATTTGTTAATGTTCCAAGTAATTTATTTGCTCAAAAGGGTGTTATGACAACAATATTTCATTTATGACATCTTATTGTGAAGTTCAGTCAGAACTCGGAATGGTAAATGGGAATTTTGAATTTAGAATGCTGCAAAATGAGCATAAATAGTCCAGTTTTTTTTTTTTTTGCAATTTAATCCATACGTTACCTGCCCATGATCATCACATTAAAAACAAGCCCTTCGCCTATAGTGTGGCGTAACAAAAATAATAACCAATTCGTCATTCGAATAACAATAAAAGTGCTTGTATTTAATTTAAAATGTCGCGTCTATAATGTTAATGCTCTATGGCTGTAAGGGCGGGAAAACATTTTCATGCGGCCAGTGCTCCGGGACTCCGCGTGCTTACCGGTCGTCCCATCGAAATTCAAATATCGAATACCGCGCGACGTACCTATCTGACATTTCACGTGAAAAAAACGCCATTTGCTGTCAAAAAGCTATGGTTATGTGACCTTTTTGGATTTGATTCTTGTATTTAGTGGATTTTTGTGTGGAACTTTATATAAAGCTAAGCGGTAAGTGCGTGCTTATTATTGCTATAAGGGCTTGTTTCAGAATGGGCAGAAAACTGTTAAAATGCTATATTAATCTGGTGTATAAAATGTATCTTATTATTTTGAAATAGGCTCTTACTATAATTAATTTGTAGGAACAAAGTGGGTGTTAAAGATTTGAATTTTTGATCGAACTTGTTTTAAATATTTAATGAGCATAGTCGGATAAGGACGTTGAATACTTATTTATTATTTAGAAAGAGAATAGGTATGTGTGGGTAGTTCAACTTAATAAGTACCTAAGTAGCTTTTCACCTACGTAGGTTTTTTTTTTAATCCGATGGAACGGAAATAGGTAGGTATATTTCGCGACAGGTCGAGATGACATTCGGGTTATGAGCTTTTTGCAGAATAAAATCCGAATCAAAATTAGCAGGGCCCGATAAACAATTAAAATCGCCCACAAAATAATTAAATTAAATTATTCTGTTGCGTTGCGGGTCCTGCTAATTTTGATTTCGATTTTATTCTGCAAAAAGATCATACCCCGAATGTCATCTCGACCTGTCGCGAACTATAGGTGTTATAAGATAGATTTCTTAGTATTAAAGCATTGACAGGAAGAACCTATATACAGGATGTTAGCTTAGACGAGGAATGTATTTAAACCCACACGTTAATCCAACCCCCTTCCCCTTCCCCTAAACATAATAAAATTTCTACGGAACCCTCAGGGTGCGAGTCCTACTCGCACGTGTCCGGTTTTTAGTATTTGTTGTTGTAGCGGCAACAGAACTACACATTTTGTAAAAATTTCATCTCTACTTATTATGGTTCGTAAGAGCCCGCTGACAGACGGACGGACAGCGGAGGCTTAGTAAATAGGGTTCCGTTGGCACCCTTTGGGTGCGGAACCCTAAAAAGATTAGCTCACTTTCAATAGGGAAGGCACCCTAGAATAGTTTTTAATTCTCAAGACGACATAGCAGTGACAAATAACTAGGTATACGTTTTATTGATGGTAAACCTCAGGTGTTGCCAATTCACTGCAGCTCATATATGGGCAGACTCAACCAGGTAGTACCATTCTCCCACAGAAGATCAGCGTAAAATAGAGCATTACAGATGCGTTTCGTACGACGAGTGAGAGAGCCGGAAGCTCAACACCCCTTCCCCTCCCTCTGTCCCACTCCCCTTCAGGTCGGTAACGTGCGAGCGATGCCTTTGGTATTGCAAGCATCAACTACGGTAACTGCTTAACATCAGGCGGGGCCTTAGGTTTGCCACGGTAGTCACAAAAAGTGGCGTACAATGATGTGTTATCTAATACATGGCAGCTCAATGTTCATCATCATCTCAGCCGAAAGATGTCCACTGCTGGACATAGGCCTCCCCCAAGGTTCACCACAATGACCGGTCTTGCGCTGCCCGCATCCATCGTATTCTTAAGCGCTCTATGTACATCATAAATAATAATAATATTATCCATTTTCCGTCCCACTCCTGGGCACGGGCCTCCCCTCAATGCGAGGGGGATTCAGGCCATAATCGACTACGCTAGCCCATTGCGAGTTGGTGGTGGATTTTACACGTCTTTCGAAAATTTGTAAGAATGTTCATCAGAAGGGCTAGACAAGTGGCTGACGTCTACAAGCGTCCGCTCAAATCGCTACGCTTCATATATGGAAATGACAAGTCACGTGATCTACATAGCAACTAGTTGTTGATTCCATACATTGTGAAGTCTATTCTATTCTATTCGATTAGCGTTCATGCCACTTGGCTAGCCCCTCTGGTGGGTGATTAATAGGAAACCTATTATCTTTTGCCGGGAACTTTGTTACATCGATTTTTCAACAAAAAAGCCAAGTACGTAATATATTCTGTTCAAAAAGCAATTTCAATAGCAAAAAGCCAATTGAAGATCGAATAGAGAACTTCAACAAATGAGATCTATTTACTTACAACGTGTTGCTCGTTAAAACATAATTTCACAGTTGAAAATGAATCTATCATACACAAGCGATCATAGTACTTTTAATGCCTGGGGCCACACCAGCACTCAAAAATGGCGTCAAAATAAACCAAAATTTGTCACACACAAAAACATTTCGTTACACTTTATATTACAAAAATCAACTTTCCTTTGCCTTGTTAAAAAAACGGTCAAGTTCGAGATGGGTCCGCGGGATGAGGGTTCCGCAGGTTTCTTTGTTCCGAAACTATTGAGCTGATGATGTACAATTGTATGAGATGATTCCTTTCGTGGTAAAGGTAAAGGTACCGTTGTGTTTCTAATTGTTTATTAACATAGCCTTGAAGCTTCTGGTTCTCTCACTCAGCGTACGAAATCCTATTCCCCAATATACCTAAAATATGTTGACCGATTTGCGCAGTGGTTTGAACGTTGGCCGTTCGGCACTGCATGGGCTAGTTGCGGGTTCGATTCCCGCCAGAGGCAAATTTCGGAAACGGCCTTTTCGTAATTTGCCCTGGTCTGGGTGTCATTGAGATCGCCCCCAATCCATTGTATGGTATCCATAGTACAAGCGTTGCTTAGTTTGGGATCGTACAGTTGGTTAAAAAAAAGACTGACACAGTCTGGCGATTTAAAAAAAATAATCTCTATAATTTTAATCTTTATTTAAATGTATAAACCCAATATACAGTCAAAAAATCAGTAAAATAGTAGTAAATTATAATAAATATCGTATTAAATACGGAACCCTAAAAATATATATCAGTAGTCCAACACCTGTTGTCTCGATTCGTTCCCAGACAGAACCGGTTGCGCAGATAAAAAATAAAGATGGCGGCTTCTCAAGGGATCGAATGATTATTTTGTTTCTTGTTTTATTGTATGCAGGTGCCTCGTTTTTCGATAGAGCAATGTCGTCGGGATTTTTATGGTAAAAGAATGGGGTGTTACGGATTAATTATAGCACTTAACGGTTGAGATACGCTTAGGTACGATAGATACGAGATACGTATGGACCATCCTTTGCCCTTAGGGCGCTCGTAGCCAGTTGCAATCACTGATCGGTAAACGATCGGAGGTTAAGCAATGCTCGGCAAGGTCAGTCAGAGATGGGTGACCATTTAGTGGCATTTGAACTGAGCGTCTTCGTGCTTCGGAGGGTACGTTAAAAGTCGGTCCCGGTTGTTGTCATCTAGGCAGCAGTCGTTAAGCCTTGTCAGAGGCCTACGGGCGGCTTGAACAACTCTGACACCAGGTTGGCCACTAACCATACGATAAGAAGAAGAAGGGCGAATTAAAATATACAGGGTTATTGGTAAAACACTAACAACCTTGCAGGACTGTATTACTAACATTATAAACAACAACTTCTATTCTATGACTTTTTACAAAACATAATACATTTCACAAACGTTTCATTCCGTATTTCGGAGTCGCCCCACAGAAACGGATAGAAATATCGTCGAAACTGTCGAAATTGAAAGGAGGTGGGGTGTCGACGTAAATTTGTTTTATTTTGAGACCACAGTACAGGTTGTCAAATCAGGAACAATACTGGGGTTCCGATGTGTGTTTTACCGACAATTTTTTTCTTGAATATTGGTGGCTGCTATCTATTAATTATTATCTTTTCTGATACTGCTAAATGCAGTCATACTGTTTTATAGTCAACCAGCTGTGCCGACTTCGTACATAATGTATTTGGAAAAGATTACCCACGACTACACCCCCGTGTTTATTTTTTTGCGCCGAACCATAATTATTTTTGTAAAATAAAAGTAGCCTAAGTTACTCCTTATAGCATCAGCTATCTTCTAGCAAACTTCCCGTCAACAGCGGTCCAGCCAATTCAGAGATTAGCCGGAACATACATCCAGATACTAGTACAGTTAATTTCACCACAAAACCCCAGTAGCGATCGAGCGTAACATAAAAAATAAAATTATCATAGGTCGGGAATCGAATGCCGACTCGATTACCTGCGGTTTTTCAAGTCGTTATGCTGACGTCGTAACCATGGTTTCTCAGAAACCCATAGTTTAAATATAGGTCTGGCAACGCATGTTTTTATAGTGTTTTTGTGGTATTATGGCTTCCGTTTTTAGGGTTCCGTAGTTCCTACGAGGAATCCTTTGAGATGATCCAGTCCTTCTATGTGCAGTGCCGTAACTTCTACGGGTGACGGTTGACGAAAATTGATGATATTTTGGTACAAAAATGTCATAATAGTAGATCTCATTTCCATAAATTTTAAAATTACTTTTTAGAGAAGTTTATATCGCCAGACAAACACACCAACTGTATGGTCCCAAACTAAGCAACACTTGTACTATAGCTATCATACAATGGACTGGGGAGCTCCTAGTGACACCCAGACCAGGGCAAATTACGGAAAGTATGTTACCAAAATTAGCCTCTGGCGGGAATCGAACCCGCAACCACCCGATGCAGTGAGCCGAGCGGGCAACGCTCAAACCACTGCGCCAAGCGGTCATCTAAAAAGTTTACATGGAAAGTTGGGATATTTTTTACACGACTGCCTAAAAAAAAGGAGTGTATATGTGTTTAGGGTTCGTGTATGTATGTATGTATGTGAGATTCTTTATTCCACCATAACTTATAAATGCCTGAACCGAATTGGATGTATGGGGTATCGTTAGAATCCTTACACCATTCCGGGTAATACTGGGTATATTATTTTTGAAAAAAATCAATATGGCGGCATTATGGCTCAAAATTCTAATATGAAGAAAAAAGTTTTCTTCCATTATTACAATATGGGTATCAAATTGAAGGCCTTGATGTGCACATTTCAAAAATATATAATTTATTGGCATAATTTAACATAGGTAGGGTGTACATGTAAAACAAACATTTCATTTTTGGCTGCTGTCACTAAAATGCATAAAATAAAACTAAATAATAATTTAAAAAAATTCAAAATACGACCGCCCTGCCAAAAACGAACTAAAAAGTATAAAACAAGTGCAGTGTCATTGCAGTCGTGAGACCTCTTAAATTAAACAGTCTACCACAGAACGGTCCCCCGACTTCAATGACACTGCACTTGTTTTATACTTTTTAGTTCGTTTTTGGCAGGGCAGACGTGTTTTTAAATTTTTTTAATTATTTATCTTTATTTAGCTATCTCATTATGTTAGGTATCGTTGAAAATATATTTTCAAATGAAGTAGTGTTTCCATACCACATTTTGTTATAAGTCGTGCTGTATGTGAGATTTTTACCTACAAAGATTTATACAATGTGTAGTTGCCTAGTCTATGGCTTTTGGTCTGTGGAGCAAACACAGCATGTTTGAAAATATGCCACGATCTCAAATAATCAGGTGCTCAATATATTGTATTACATGATCACATTAGATACTTATAAAGATTAGAACATACACTGATAGCAAATGCGTGTGGCCTAGTGAATAACAAATAGCTAGAGATAACATATACAGGGTGAATTTGAAATCATGGGCATCCAACTATGACTCTACACATGATTCAGAATATTTTGGGAAAATAAATAAAAAATCTAAGTATTAATTAAAAATATTGCTCCAGTAAGCAAATAACGTAATCTTACTTGGACAATACATTTGTATAAATTTATTTGTTGATTAATCTTTCTTAAATATTCTGAATTGTGTAGAATCGCTGTTTAAAAGAATGCCCAAGATTTAAATTCATTCTGTATATTATATACTAGCTGTGCCCTCGCCTCCGTCCTCGCAGAATAAATGACGAACTTCTATACAAATTTTCATCCCCTATTTCACCCCCTTCAAGTTTTTTTTCGCAAAAAAAGTAGCCTATGTTTTGCTTCGTGGTCCTGTCTATTTCAATACCAAAATTCATCAAAATTGGTTCAGCGGTTTAGTCATGATGGAGTCACAGATAGAAATACAGACAGGCAGGCAGAGTAACTTTCGCATTTATAATATTACTAGATGTGCCCCGTGGCTTCGCCCGCGTGGAAATTTATGTGTTAGCCTAGTGTCTTATTACAGAGCCTACACTATCTACTATCTACGTTTCTATTCCATTAAAATCTGTTTAGTAGTTATGGAGATACGTGGTAACAAATATTTACACACACACTTACTTTCGCATTTATAATATTAGTAGGAAGTAGGAAGGAAGTACTGATATTAATGATGAGAGTTTTATTAGTGCAAACAAGAAGTTAGTAGGTATCTACGCTTTAGTTTATTTGTGTAATTGTTATGCAATTTCAGCAATGTTAGATACGGTCCAACGTAAGATGAGCCCTCTTAATTACGGATCTCAATAATAAAGAAAGCTCAGCTTATGTTGGAAATGCTTCCTGAGACGTGCAGGCCACCGTACATCTACCAGTCAATTAGCTCGTAACGTTTAGTACTCAATTAGACCCCTCGCTTTCAAGGCTAATTAAGTGGCTAAGTACCTGTCTAAGTGCTAGAACATGAATATCTTGAGATGGTATTAAGTTGAATGAGGATTCAAGACTAAACATTAAGAATCGATATTATTTAGCTCTGAGAAGGAAACATTTTTAGTTTTACCAAATGTATAGTTTTTAGCTAGTTTACCATAACATGACATAACATATACACGTCACGATTTTTATCCCCATTCAGGGGTAGTCAGAGGCTTGAATGGCCATACACCACCACATTTTGAGGTACTAAACCAACTCAAAGCCCACGTTTCACCAGATAGTCAGAACCCAACGTGACAGGTGGTGAACCTTGACGCCGTGTATAGAAACTGACTATTATCTAATCCCGAGGGATAGGTAGGTTGCCTCACGATGTTTTCCCTCACCGTAAGCGAACTGAAAATTATGGACATAGTGCATGTCCCACCGGGGATCGAATCTGGGACCTTTTGATTGCTAGCCCAACATGTTCGCCCCTAGGCTACAGTAGCTATAGTTTGCGACAGGTCGAGATGACATTCGGGTTATGAGCTTTTTGCAGAATAAAATCCGAATCCAAATTAGCAGGACCCGATAAACAATTAAAATCGCCCACAACATTATTAAATTAAATGATTCTGTTGCGTTGCGGGTCCTGGTAATTTTGATTCGGATTTTATTCTGCAAAAAGCTCATAACCCGAATGTCATCTCGACCTGTCGCGAACTATAGTTTACAATGGTTTTAAAAAACATTTCTAGAAACAAAAGTGATTTTTAATGTGACACGGGCTTTACTGTATTTGTATGTACTGTATTTACTCTCTATAGGTACAGTAGGACTTCTAAATGGTAATATTCACATAACTTGTCTCAACTGGACCCACTATGCTGTAACCAGTCGAACAAGTTAACTTACAACAGTTCAGAACTATAATTACAATCATTATTACGTTTTTAGTTTTTTTTTGTAAACTTGGTACATGACACAGTGTCGCTAAACGCCATATTTACCACGGGAATCATGTGTTATGCTAAACGCCACATTTACCACGGGAATCATGTGTAATTCTAAAGTTTAAATTGTCAGATATTACTTGCAAATGTCAGAAATGGGGTCGTAATTGTTTCGTAATGCTTTCCTGATTTTTAGGGTTCCGTACCCAAAGGGTGCCAACGGGAACCTATTACTAAGCCTACGCTGTCTGTCCATCTGTCCGTCGGTCCGTCTGTCAGCGGGCTGTATCTCACGAACCGTAATAGGTAGAGAATTGTTTTTTTTACAGAATGTGTATTTCTGTTACCGCTATAACAACAAATAATAAAAATAAAATAAGATTTAAAAATAAAGGCGGTCCCCATACAAGAAACTTAACTTAACGGGCCCGTTAGCGTGGTTGGCGCGGAGGCGACATTCACGCTGCAGGTCGTAGGTTCGATTTCTACCCGTGACATGCATTTGTGTGCATGAACATGTCTGTATGTCCGGAGTCTGGGTGTATATGTATATTAAGTATGTATTTACAAATAAAAAAGTAGTATATGTAGTAATATCAGTTATCTGGTTTCCATAGTACAAGCTCTGCTTAGTTTGGGATCAGGTAGCCGTGTGTAAAAAAAAATGTCCCAGGATATTATTATTAGTATTAAACTTAATATTTTTGACGTTTTTTACGTTGGTACAGAACCCTTGTGCGAGTCCGACACGCACTTGTGTCTGTTTGTAATGTGAAAATGACAGCTTTTCACTAAATGCATAAGATAGGTACTTATATAAAAAAATAACAATTTTTATTTTTTCGGTCTGTCTGGATGTTTGTTGCGGCTAAACTCCGAAACGGACGGACCGATTTTGACGAAAATTTCACTGGCAGGTAGCTGATGTTATCAAAAGTAACTTAGGTTACTTTTATTTTAGAAAAATAATAAGGGCATCTGCGCATAAACATTTCCATTAAATTCCACGCAGACGTAAAAGCGGGTAATCTGTTTCTAAAATTTACGCGTACGAATCCATAGCTATTTTTCAATATTACTACATCCTAGTCTCGTATTAATAAATGCATCTCAAAGTTGAGAACGATCTTAAGACGCTGTTTTTGACAGATGTTTCATACGTTAAACGTCAAAACTGCATCTTAGGGGCCATCTATAGATTACGGCACACGTAAAGGGGAGGGTGACATTGTGTGACAAGGAGACGGAGGGGACCTAAGTTTCGTGACGTCACATTTTAAATTCTAATATATCTAAGTATTAATAAAACCGAAATTTGAACCGTTAATGAAAAAGTTTGAAAATTTCCGAAAAAAAATAAAAATATGTGACTTCATACTAGGGACGGGGGAGTCTCACAAATGTGACCAGCTGTGATAAGGGGGGGAGGGGTAAACAATTATGAAATTCGTGTGATGTAGGTACTTAATTTATGGATGGCCCTTTAAGATCGATCTCAACTTTGAGATGCATTTATTACGAGTCTTAAATCCTAAATATTTTAGTTTCGTTTGTCTCGCTAATTGCTATACAAATAGCACCAATAGTATTAACCTTCACGAATCGGTCACTGGGGGGCGATACACTATCATAATTGCTGTGGCTTGCCTAAATTGGTCATTTCTTTTTAATTGCTAATTGCCGTGAAAACGACTTTACACATACTAGGTTTCGATTCGGTGTTTTTGTGAGTACAATTACAACGCGAATGATTTTTATTCAGTGAACTGGGGGCTTACCACAAGCTCTTATTGCGATTCAATTACAGGAACGTATTAACGTTTCAGCGACTTTTTGTACAATGACGTACCTTATTGTCATGACAATAAGAAACGTCATTAAAACGTCGTTAAAACGTTCCTATAATTGAATCGCAATAAGAGCTTGTGGTAAGCCCCCTGTACCTACTCAGCAGGGCTAGCACACGCGCCAACTGTAGCCCGATTCACGTAACCAAAACCGTAACGATGTCTCAGCAATATAGTCGTTTTTTTTTTTTTTTTTTTTTTTTTTAGTCCGGGCGCTTTTTGGCCCGGCCCGCGATCTCCCTCTGGTGTGGGGGCCAGAGACTTTATTGGCTTAATATTAATGTGTAAAATAATTTCTTCGCAATCTTTTTATTTCAATAATTTAAAAACACAGTTTTTTTTTTATTTTTTTTATTTACATAATTAAAAGAAGCAGTTAAAATACATAAATTGTAAACTTGTCAATTAAATCTAAAAATAAAATAACAAATTAAAACAACAAATGGACAAGGATAGGTGGAGTCATACATAAAAAAATATTTTTATAAAAAAAAAAACCGACTTCAAAAATCCTGGATCACTCAAAAGCCTGAAATAATATTTCTATTACCACCTCTGCCTACCCCTTTGGGAAAACCAGACGTGATGGTGTGTTATCGAGTATTTGGGGTCGGTGCCAATCTATCTTCTTACTTTTATAGTAGGTATACTTGGCATACCCCGATTGGCACCGACTCCAAATACTCGATAACACACCATCACGTCTGGTTTTCCCAAAGGGGTAGGCAGAGGTGGTAATAGAAATATTATTTCAGGCTTTTTAGTGATCCAGGTTTTTTGAAGTCGGTTTTTTTTTTTATAAAAATATTTTTTTATGTATGACTCCACCTATCCTTGTCCATTTGTTGTTTTAATTTGTTATTTTATTTTTAGATTTAATTGACATTTTTTATAAAAATAATTTTATTTCACGATTTTTAGTGGCGCCATACCAATGAACATTTTGGCATATTGAACCGTATGAAGTAAGCCCAACAAAAGGTAACTGCTGTAAATCTTTGAGGAATTCCCTCGACTGTCTATGGTCTCCATCATTAGACCTGTAATGGCACTTATAACCCATATGGGTGCAAAGTTCTCTCCAATACAAATTAATCAAGCCCAAACACCAGGTAATTGCTGTAAATCGTTGAGGAGTTCTCTCGACTGTCTTTTGACTCCATCATTAGACCCCTAATGACAGTCACAACCCATCTAGGTGTAAAGTTCTCATCAATACTAATTAATCAAGCCTAAACACAAGGTAGCTACTGTAAAACGTTGAGGAGTTCCCTTGACTGTCCCTCGTCTTCATCATCAGTCCCCTAATGACAGTCACAACCCATCTAGGTGTAAAGTTCTCATCAATACTAATTAATCAAGCCCAAACACAAGGTAGCTACTGTAAAACGTTGAGGAGTTCCCTTGACTGTCCTTCGTCTTCATCATCAGATCGCTAATGACAGTCACAACCCATCTAGGTGTAAAGTTCTCATCAATACTAATTAATCAAGCCCAAACACAAGGTAGCTACTGTAAAACGTTGAGGAGTTCCCTTGACTGTCCTTCGTCTTCATCATCAGATCGCTAATGACAGTCACAACCCATCTAGGTGTAAAGCTCTCATCAATAGAAATGAATTAAGTCCAAACACAAGGTAGCTACTGTAAAACGTTGAGGAGTTCCCTTGACTGTCCTTCGTCTTCATCATCAGACCCATAATGACAGTCACAACCCATCTCGGTGTAAAGTTCTCATCAATACAAATTAATCAAGCCCAAACACCAGGTAATTGCTGTAAATCGTTGAGGAGTTCCCTCGACTGTCTTTCGGCTCCATCATCAGATCGACTCCAGACTTTCATAATATAGTAGTGCTTTAAAATACTTAATGAAAAAAAATACAAACGCACTAGTCGCCCCTACGATTTTCGAAGATTCCCCTCGATTTCTCTGGGATGCCATCATCAGATCCTGGTTTCCTTATCATGGTACCACCCCCGAAAAATCTCCTTTCCAACAAAAAAAGAATCATCAAAATCGGTTCATAAACGAAGAAGTTATCCGCGAACACACATAAAAAAAATATATATATATATATACGGTCGAATTGAGAAACCTCCTCCTTTTTTGAAGTCGGTTTAAAAATATGATAAAGCTTAAACAAAATTTCCCTACTATTTATTGCACAGATCAGTCAGCCGGTGTGATTAATAGCGCAGTGTGGTAAGGGTCGCTAGTCGGTGCTTACTACGACAGTAGTAAGCTGACAGCTAACCCCTATCTGCATCGGTCTTATTTCTATTAATCACACTGGTTGCTACCTCCGTGCAATAACTTAGTAGGGCGTCACGCTTATCCTTGTCCATGACAAGCTTACACAAATTCCCTAAGTTAAAATCTGTGTCTAAAGACAATTCTATATCTAGTCTTTGGCGAGCGAACACAGGGCAATGAAGCAAGATGTGCTCCACTGTCTCACTCACGCCAAGCTCGCAGATACACGATGGGTCCTCTTTGCACTTGAAGCGGTTCAAGTACTCTGAGAACCCACCGTGCCCTGTTAGAACCTGTGTGAGCACGGCAGTGGGCGCGATATAGTCGTTGATAGGCTTTTCGTATTACAAAAAGGCTATCAACGACTATATCGCTGAGACATCGTTACGGTTTCGTTTACGTGAATCGGGTCACTGGACACGCAACGACTGGGTGTCACTGGGATCGCCCCCAGTCCATTGTATGGTAGTCATAAGACAAGCATTACTTAGTTTGGGACCATACAGTTGGTGTGTTTGTCTGGCAATATTTATTTATTACTAGCTGTGCCCGCGGCTTCGCCCGCGTGGAAATTGATGCGTAAGATTAGTCTTATTCCAGAGCCTACACTATCTAAGTTTCAAATTTCATTAAACTCGGTTTAGTAGTTATGGAGATACGTGGTAACAAACATCCATACATACAGACACACACATTTATTTAGCATTTGCCCGCAACATCGTTCGCGCAAAATTTAAATTAAAAAAAATGGACTCGATCCTGTTTATATCCCAGATCTCATTTCCCGGATTTAGATTTTTTTAAATTTTGATCTCTGATCCCAGACTCCGTATCCCGGATCCTGTTTTCCGGATGCCGGATCCCATAATCATTGATTCCGGATCCCGTATCTCTGATCCCGTTTCCATGATCCCGTTTCCCGGATTTCGTATCCCGGATCTCTGATCCCGGATCCCGGACCCCGTTTCCTGTAAAACGTTCTCTGGATCCCATTTGCCGGTTCCCGTATCCTGAATCCTCCATCCCGGATCCCATATTCCCTAATCCCGGATCCCGCGGATCCCGTATCCCAGATATCCCGTATCCCTGATACCGGATCCCGTATACCGTATATATAACGTATCCCAAAACAAACTTGTATTTTAAAGACTAACTTAATTCTAACTTCTAAAAAATTACGAACTCCCATACAAACTTTCATCACCTTAGGGGTTGAATTTTCATAAATCCTGTAATTATTATTACTTTAATATAAAGAAACTAAAATACTTATTAGCTTCAAAAATTACTAACTTTCAAACAAACTTTCATCCCCCATTTAAACCCCTTAGGGGTTGAATTTTCAAAAACCCTGAAATTGTTATTTCTCATTTTTTAAAAGACACCTATTCACCAATTTTCATAATTCTAACTTGAAAAATGACGAACTTGCATACAAACTTTCATCCCCTATTTAACCCCCTTAGGGGTTGAATTTTCAAAAACGCTGAAATTATTTTTTTACATATATAAAACGAAACCTAAACACCAATTTTCACAATTCTAACTTCAAAACTGACAAACATCTATGCAAAATAACATACAAACTTTCATCCCCTATTTTACCCCCATAGAAGTTAAATTTTCAAAAACGTTGAAATTATTATTTTTAATTTTTTTTAAGACACCTAATTACAAATTTTCATAATTCTAACTTGATAAATGACGAACTTGCATGCAAACTTTCATCCCTTATTTAACCCCCTTAGGGGATGAATTTTCAAAAACCCTGAAATTATTTTTAAGCATATATAAAAAGAAACCTAAACACCAATTTTCACAATTCTAACTTCAAAAGTGACAAACATCCATGCAAAATAACATTCAAAACTTTCATCCCCCATTTTACCCCCTTAGGGGTTGAATTTTCAAAAACGCTGAAACTACTAATTTTTATTTTTTAAAAGACACCTAATCACAAATTTTCATAAATCTAACTTCAAAAATGACAAACCTACATACAAACTTTCATCCCCTATTTAACCATCTTAGGGGTTGAAATTTATAGGTATGATTAGCCTATGTCTCCTTCCAGAGTTAAAACTATCTACGTTTCAAATTTCATTAAAATCGGTGCAGTATTTATGGAGATACGTGGTAACAAACATTCACACACACACACACACACACACACACAGTTACTTTCGCATTTATAATATTAGTAGGATTATCATTACCTCCATTGGACAGTTCAAATTAAACGTAATATCGTAAATAACTAAACTGTTTCTAAGCACGTAACTAACCACATCATTACACAAGATGCTACTTAACAAAAACTCGTCCACCCATCCGTTTCCAACACATGGTCTCCATACCTAAACCTTACTTATATAGATACGGTTCAACTAACACTGGTTCTCATCTTATAACGACAAAATTAATAGACCCGTGATCTAGAATAATCTGTTGGAGTATGAGGGTCATTTATCTTGGACGTGTGCGTGTGACGTTTCATCTAAGGGTCAATAAACTGGAGTGCGAGGGAGACGACCTCATCAATTATCGATAGCTGTTGTTATACATGGTGTTCATAATAAGTCTATAAAATCACGTTAATTTTATTTAATCGCAGCTGAAAAAATACGGTTTTGCCACGCGCCTCCTATACCTGAATAAAAAATATCGTCATCAAAACAGCCAACACAAAAAAAAGCTTTCAAAAAAGCATTGAAGTATTATTTAAGCAGATATAGTACGTCCTCACACTGCAATCACAGAACTTGTGCTCAGCGTAGGCCTGATGACGACGTGTAATTCACCAGAAGATGAGCCGTATTGGCAATGCCGACATGTTTTCATCATTATCTTTCGCGAACGACTGAGTCATACTGTGTCGTTGGACACCGTTTAGTAGGACAAACTACTTTGGACAGTCACGTGTCTTGTCTTGGTAATGTCTGTGCAAAAATGCCAGAAAGCCATTTTGTTCGGATTCCAAATTTAAAATCCTCTTAAAAAACGTCTGCAATGTTATAACCACCAATAGGAATAGAGTATTCATCACGAGCGATTGTTAAAATCCGAAATAAACAGCGAAATATCCTCTTAGCGATAAAAATCGCAGGTGCGACTTTACGAAGCGAAAAACGTTGTTATCTTGGTAAGCGCTAGTTTAACACTACTCTGAATGGATTTTCTACACGCTGTATAAGACGAGACGGGTTATGTTAGAGTAAATTAATCAAATTGGGATGATTCAGACATTACTAGGGGCATGTTTTTCTAACCTACGTTATCCAAACGTCTCCCCCATTCTATTCTACGTGTCTCTATTTAACGCTCATCCGTTCGTCAAATGTCAAATCCGTGAAATGACAAATTTTGCATTTGACATTTCACCAGAAAATTTCCGTGTAGAATATAAGTTTGATGTTACAGAATAGCTACCATGGCGAGCATGTCGATTGCCGTGAATGCGGAATGCGGATTTGTACGCCTGACGCGCTGAATCGAAATTTAAAAAAAAAATGTTGTGTCAAAAAGCGCCTGACCCCAGTGAAATCAATCGTAGGATTCGTAGGATATTGTGACCTGAACATAGAGAAAATTTTCTTTAAAAAAACAATTTAGAACTTTTATAAACACAACAGTTTTATAAACGCCCTGTAACGTACATTCTCGTTTGTAAGCGGTTGATATTCGCGCTGCACCTGCCCTGCCACTATCCGCTCGATACCTGTTTATCTCCACCATTCTATGCTCACACGCACTGTGAAACTACTCTATGGTGCCTATTGGATCGTTAGGCAAGGATTAATTCTCTAAATAAATATGACGTTTTGATATTTTTCCCATAGATTAATTTCGGTTTCCGCGAGGCCCGTGCGCGAATCTTTTATAAATCTGTTTTTTCTATAGAATACCTCTTATAAAGTCGAATCTATTCGATGAATACCGTCCTAAAATAATATACTTACTTAAATAGAATAAGGATAAAAATATACGGCCCGAATTGAGAACCTTCTCCGTTTTTGAAGTCGGTTAAAAATGGTCACATGGCACCGAGAAAAGGCTACTATTCTGTCTTGGCGGAACCCCTGCCGAGCCAACAAACACTTGCGGCGTGTAGGATTGAAACCATTCCGTCTTTCCCTGGACATAATAGAAAACTTCAAAAACTTTGGACTATTGGGAATCCCAAAAAAAAAAAAAAAAATTTTAATAAAATCGATCCCAAATTGGGATCGATTTTATTAAAATATTTTTTTACGGCCTGCTTCACAATTGCCACAATTTGACGTTTTGACAGTTATTTTCTAAAACGCTAAAAACCGTGTGTGAACAAACGTCATTTGAAGTGATGTGAACAGGGTTGTCTCTAAATTAAAAAAAAATTTATGGGCATTTACATTAAGCCGAGTCTATAATTGGGACTGATAGTAAGCATTAAAAGCACACCTCACTATTAAAATGATTATTAATTAATAGGTAAGTGCTTCAGGCGTGGAAACGAAAAAACGAAAAAAAAAACGCAATTAAAATTTAAATGTTAATTACTATGTTAATACATTCACACGCTGTGACATTACTTTTATCAATATTTCTTTGGCTATTAAAAAACAAGCTTTTTTTAAAGAATGTACGTGTTATCTTGTGAGAAATTAAAACATTCACAATTCAATATCAGCTGATCTAACTACGGGTAATGCCGATAAAATCGGTATCCACTGCCTCCGAATATTTAAAAATAAAATTAATCCGATTACTGGAAATGCTACCTTGTTATCTGTGTAATCAAATACATGAACGTTGCACCCTTTATCGTAGTTAAGGCTGTACGTATACTTCTTGACAGTTGATATTTAACAGTTATTTTTGACAGAAATACTTTTTTGTTTCGATGAGTTTAACTAAAAAAATTAAAATGTCACTGGCTTCTAATATTAACTTCGTGAATTCTTCATTGTAATTTGTAAATTCTTGTCAATTTGTCATTTTGTCGGCTAAAGGACGGCTTACAGAAGGCCGACAACATATCAAGCGACAAGAATTTGCGATTAGGAGACCAGCCCCCCTAGACAAGTGGCATGAACGCTAATCGAATAGGATAGAATAGACTTCACAATGTATAGAAATGTCAAACGTCGCTATGTAGATCAACAACAAGTTGCTATGTAGATCACGTGACTTATGTCATTTCCATACATGAAGCGTAGCGATTTGAACGAACGCTTGTAGACGTCAGCCACTTGTCTAGCCCTTCAGTGGTTTCGCAATGATTAATTGTTAGCATACTCAAGGACGTTGTCGATATAAGACTGTCAAAATATATTCTTTATTTAAAATTTTATTCCTCTTGCTCACACTGTCAATAGTGTACGAGTGGCCTTATAAAATCACGATTCTCACAACGCGATTGGTTATGAACAGAGAAAACATAAATCGTATGTGAAGGCGTCTCGCACCTGGCATTATGGAATGTGACCTGTATTATACCAGAGTGGCATAGGTCAAAGGAAACAGCGATATAACCCGTGGCACGACATATACACTCGAGTGTACAGTCATTTCTAACATAAACTGAGCTCTCTTATTACAGGTGGCAATAATAAAAATAGCTCAGCTTATGTTGGGAATGTTACCCAATCTAACCATGTTTTAATTTTTGTTTGTCTTTCCAGCCTGTTAGGTAAAAACGTCGCCCTGCAGTGTAATCATAGTAACTGCAATTTTCTTGCAAAAATCTTTTTAAGAGGTATAATAAAATAAATCAATTAATAAAATCACCACCTGTCCCAACTAAGCAAAGATTGTACTTATAAGCACTATGGTACAATGGATTTGGGGCGATGCCTGTGACATCCAGACCAAAAATTACGAAACGTGACCGTGAAGACCGGTCATTTCTAGCACAAGATGGTGCCACAACAAACCAAAATCATTTTTTTCGGATGTTATGTGACTCGGCCATCTTAAAATTATTTTAGAATGTTGGTTCCACTATCCAAGATCGTAAAGGACTAAAAAAAAGAATAATTGATGGAATCAGGCGTAACTTTGCGGAAATCCATTGTTAAACAATTATAGAGAGGGACCCACCACTCACCCTCGGAATTGTCAACCTCCAATATTATAAACCAAATGAATTGATCGATAATAGAAGAAGCCAACAAGACCTAACTCCCTGTCAGTCGAGAGTATGTCTGTCATGAGTCATGGACCCTAACAATTAGCAATTCTCCGCAGACAAATCGAATCCTAAATAAATTCGACACGTGTTTCGCCTCTAAACGAGACATCCTCAGGAAAGCTGGACTGCGACTGAGCAAACTAAGCTGCGTGCTTGTGGCTTGGACGGGCACAGATCGTTTATTTCAAATATTCTTAAATAAATTGAATAGTTTACACCCCAAAATTAAATTTAAAGTAGAAGTAGAACAAAATAAGTCAATAAACTTTTTGGATCTATCAATACATAGAGAGAATAATACACATAAATTCGAAATCTTTCGCAAACCGTCATATACCGATACAACTATACCCGCTAAATCATGCCATCCTTGGCAACACAAATTAGCCGCGTACCATAGTATGATACATAGATTATTCAATACCCCCCTTAGTAAAGACTCATTTAATAAAGAGTTACATATAATTTATCATATAGCTCAGTCAAACGGGTATAGTAAAAGCTTAATTAATAAACTCATTCAAATAAAACAACACAAAATAGTGAAGAGTTTATTATATCCATCAATTAAAGAACCATTAAATTATACCTCCACTCTGACGTACTTTGGACATATAACTGACAGACTAGCGAGGGTACTGAGGGGGAATGATATTAGATCAGCTTTTAAACCACATAGTTCATTAAAATCATTATGTAACGGTAAAGACAGAATAGATTGTTCCAAAAAATCCGGTGTTTATCAATTAGTTTGCAACAGTTGTAATAAGGTTTATATAGGACAGACAGGTCGCAATTTTATAATATTAGGTATAAGGAGCATATAGCCGATTTTAGAAATAACCGTCTCGATAGGTCCCATTTTGCTAAACATTTGTTAGAGACGGGTCATACTTTAAATAATAGTCATAATTTTGATATGGTCCACATATGTGACAAGGGTCTTAGGTTGTGCGTGTTGGAGCGTTTAGAAATTGTTAAGCGAGATAGGAAAGCGTTGCTGAACGAACAGATTAGTTTCGGCACCTCTCCTTTATTAAATTTATTTTCATTCCAACAAATAAGTCACTCAATTGATACTGCGAGTGGCGGGGGGAGTGGGGACACCGGTCGTTTTTGCTTATAAGGCGTGGCGCACGCAGCTTAGTTTGCTCAGTCGCAGTCCAGCTTTCCTGAGGATGCCTCGTTTAGAGGCGAAACACTTGTCGAATTTATTTAGGATTCGATTTGTCTGCGGAGAATTGCTAATTGTTAGGGTCCATGACTCATGACAGACATACTCTCGACTGACAGGGAGTTAGGTCTTGTTGGCTTCTTCTATTATCGATCAATTCATTTGATTTATAATATTGGAGGTTGACAATTCCGAGGGTGAGTGGTGGGTCCCTCTCTATAATTGTTTAAAAAAAAGAATGTTTGGTACGTAGAAATAAACAAAATCTTGAAAAAATATAGATTATTTGACACTGGCTAAATGCGAAAAGCGTTGCCATTAGGAGTCGCTTAGTGAAAGTCGTATGTACTTGTAGAAGTGTGATTGAAAGTGTTTTATTGAAAAGAAAATTCTACAACTGAAGCAAAAAAGTAGCAATAGCTAATAAATCATGCTTACATGCTATCGATGAGCATAATTATATTATTATTGTCATTACATATTTCATTCGCTTATAACTTATCCCAAAACAAATAAGGGTCTCACTATTGTTATTCGAGTTGGTCTCACGATTGTTTCTTTTATGGGACTAAGGTGGCAAATAAGTGTACGGCCCGCCTTATGTCAAGCAGTTTCCGTAGCCTATAGACGCTTGCAATACCAAAGGCATCTCTCGTACGTTGCCGAGTTGGACATAGGGAGGAGAAGATCCGAGGATTTCGGCTTTGGGCTTCGTACTCATCGTACGAAATACAGCTGTAATAGCTTCTTTTCGCCGATCTTTTGTGAGAGGTTGGTACTACCCCGGTCAAGCCAGCCCGTATCAAGGACTCAATAAAAGGTCTACTCTCTCACAGAAGATCGGCGTAAAGTAGTTATTACAGCTGCGTCGGTGATTAAGAGAGTACACAGAGTTATTATCGTGACACTTACAGTGTCTTTGGTCACTCCGACCAATATGGCGCCAGTTTGTGGGAAAAAAGCTTTGATGCCCTCTCCATAGACAAGTCCAGTTAGAAATTCGAAATGCTGAAAACCACCTCAGTCCCTTCGGACTCAGTAACAGAAAACATTGAAATCCTAAAAACATTTTTAAAATTAAATTATTCCAGTTATAAAAACCGCCCATAGAGACACTGAATAGCGTTGCGAATATTTTTTAATTAAAAAAGTTAAAGTACTTTTTTTCAATGGTTGTTTACAAATGGATCTATTCATTGGAACGCGGTATTCCATGTTTAATTTAAATTGACGGAATTATGATATATTAAATTTAAAAAAAAAATTGGTTTGAAGCGAGTTCATGGTGTGTTTTTGAATGTCGACATTCAAAAATAAACCATGAAAGTTTCAATCGGATGTGTACAACATGTTCTCCTGCGGGGGACAAGTCACTAAATTTAGGGACATCTCACTAAATATGGGGACAACTCGCCAAATACGGAGAGGCATGGTTAAACAGTGTTATATTATATAACCAGGGCTGCGAATCTCCTATTTTTAAATTAAGGTCACGGAGTTTAATCCTACACTTCACCCTTGAACACAAATAGAGAGATGGTAGAACCAAGCTGTAGCCAATTAACTGCAGCTCATATACGGGCTGGCTCACTCGGGGTAGTACCACCCTCTCACGGAAATTCGGCGTGAAGCAGCTATTACAGCTGAGTTGCGTACGATGAGTGAGAGAGCCGGAAGCCCAACCGCTCCGTCCCACTCTCCTTCAGGTCGGCAACGTGCGAGCAATGCCTTTGGTATTGCAAGCATCTATAGGCTACGGTAACTGTTTAATACCAAGAAGACCATACGCTTGTTTGCCATCTCAGAAATATAAAAAAAATAGAGGGAGTTGTCAAAAGTTACATCTCAAGCATGTATCAACGTTGCACGTATGGATATAAGGATGTTTGGCCTTACTATTCCACCAAGCCAACTAGACACTCGGATAGAATGTGGCTTCCCCGCGCGCTATACCTCCCGCACACCGCCACCGCCTTTTTGTGCGGGTGACGTCACATTTGACAGGTTCCTAGTTGGCTTGGTGGGTTAGTAGTGAATCACATAGCTGTATAATCAGAGCAGCATTTAAAAAAGTTAAAAGGAAAAATGAAAAATTGTAACGTCACGACTTTTATCCCCATTCGGGGGTAGTCAGAGGCTTGAGTGACCATACACCACCACATTGTGGAGGTATTAACTAACTCAAAGCCCACGTTTCACTAGATAGTCAGAACCCAACGTGACAGGTGGTGAACCTTGTCGCCGTGTATACAGGAACTGACTATTACCTAATCCCGAGGGATAGGTAGGTTTCCTCACGATGTTTTCCCTCACCGTAAGCGAACTGTAAAGTATGCACATAGATGAAAATTCATCTATTGGTGCATGCCCAACCGGGGATCGAACCTGGGACCTTCTGATTGCTAGCCCAACGTGTTCGCCCCTAGGCTACAGTCGTTTACAATTGAACGCGAGAAATAATACCAAAAGATAATTTCAAATTCAGCCACTGATAGAATTATTGCACACGAATGAATAGCTTGGATCCCAGCCAACCTTAAAACGAAACGGACCGACTACCTCAAACGATATTAAACTCCAAATCAGAAGCTTAAAGTCCAAATTACCCTGTGCGACACAGCCTCACTTTGTGCTCTTAAAAGGCAAGCTAATTTCGACTCAGTCAGCGAGAAATAAAGTTGACTTTTAAAGGTTTTATTCTGGTAATTTACCAGCTAAAAAAACCATAGGTCCGAGGCATCGGCTGCGAAAAAAGAAAAAACTAATTTGCAACGAACTTAATGCAATTTACTTTGGCTTAATTTTGATGGACAGTGTTTGCAAGATTGTTAAGTGGATGGCTGAATATAAAGGTGTAGATAAATAATTGTATTCTGTTATCGCTGTTGGCTTGAGTATTATATTAAAATGTTCTTTCTTTGTAAAAAATATAGCCCACCCAAGTTAGGTATTTTGCTAGTATCAAGTAACCACTAGAATCAACAAACACAATTTTTTTTTTTTATAGGACTGCGGTGGCAAAAAAGTGTACGGCCCGCCTGATGTTAAGCAGTTACCGTAGCCTATAGATGCTTACAGTACCAAAGGCATTGCTCGCACATTGCCGACCTGAAGGGGAGAGGGATGGAGGAAGGGGGAGGGGGGGTGGGCTTTCAGCTCTCTCACTCATCGTACGAAACGCAGCTGTAGTAGCTGCTTTACGCCGATCTTCTGTGAGAGGGTGGTACTACCCCGGTCGAGCCAGTCCTTTTATGAGCTGCAGTGAATTGGCTACAGCTTGGCTATACCACCAAATAATAATGATACATTACAAAAAAGACAAATAATACGTGACTTTGGAACAGCAAAATGGAGGTACTATGGACAAACTTGACGGTTGATCTCGTTAAGATTGCATTTTGTGTGCAGTGACCGGCTACCTGCGGCTAGCTAGCCCATCAAAAAGAAATTGAAACAAATGGTTTTACGAAAAATAGGTACATTAAAATGCTACTTAGTACGATGAGCATACACACAGACAGTCATCTCCAGAAATAAACCATTCTAATAAAATAAAGACTCTGAAATACTTAAAAGAAAACTGCATGCTTGGTGTTTTTCCCACATAAATAGGTTCTGATGATAGAATGTTCCAAATCAATTTGACTGATTGGAACATTTTTTTCCTTAAGGGTTACATGCCCCTAAATATGAAAATAAATAAGGGAATCTTAGTGATAAAATAATTATAAAAGTATCGATCAAACTAAAATAAAAATTGTATCACTTATTTATGAAAAGGATCGTAATAGGTACAGTAGGTATAATTTGTGTATCAATCATAGAGAGTAAGAAAAATCAACAGAATAGTCACCATTGTAAGTACGGACGTAATTAGGAATGCTTTGGCACTAATAATAGAAGCTCAAAAGCCCTACGCGGGAGGGTTCGCTTCTAAATATACACTGAAGGGCATTCTAAATCTTTTGTTAATGCCCTTTCATATGGAGCGGTTTTACGCTGCGGTTTCGCGGTTTGCGTTGAAATTCGACAGCGAGTTTTAATCTGTATCTGTTATGAGCTCGTATTAAATTTATTGCGGTGATTGTTGTAATTAATTAATTTGACATTTGTTAATGTGAAATTCGAGTTTAATATCAATTTTATAATAGTTTGATGTTGTTGTTGATATTTTATGGCCGTCTGTCAAGACGTGCACAGTCAAAACTGCTAGTGTTAGCAACATGAAATTTTAACAATAGGTAGCTTTTATAGCGTAGAACATGAACTAAAGAAGAATTTTAGAAAATTCCACGCTTAAAGGGATAAAATACTATGGGGTAAAAGTTTTATAGTGGTCCCATTTTTTCTGAGGCTAGAGACATGAAAATAGCCTAAATACGAATCTATAAATAATAATAAATAAAATATATCATATTCGGCTTTTTTTTAATTCAACTCCTAGGTTTCACGGAACTTGCATTTTTTATTTTAGTGTTTTTTTTTTTATAAAATAAAGCAGTCAATTCAATATCGCAGCGAATAAGTGTAGCGTATGGAGATGCTTTATATTTTGAACGGTTAAAAAATAAAACGGCTAAAAACTTTCGTTGACATATGGTGGATATCGAACGCTATGGGATATTTTATAGCTTTTTATGAGTTTCTGTTCTTTGTGAACGAATATAATCGTAAAAACTAAACTATTTCCCGTTGTAAAAGTGCATTTTAATTAGCTACAGAAATACTTAAAACTAAAATTAAAACCCGTGTTTTCTGAGGAGGTGAAAGCATGACTCAAAATACATAAAATATAATTTATTAACTAGTACAAACAAAGGATATACAAAACAAAATAATAAAAAAAAACATAATAAGTGCGAGTAGGACTCGCGCCCTGAGGGTTTCATACTTACTTATGAGAAGATGCATTTTCAAAATTGCTGAAAATTATATTTTTTACTTGTAATCAGTAGCCTTAATTGTAATTTTTGAACCCGCAACCTCCCGAAGACGCTCAGTTGTACTTGCCACTAAATGGTCACCCATCTCTGACCGACCTTGCCAATCGTTGCTTAACCTCTAATTGATTATTATCGCTCAGTGATTAAAACTAACTATGAGCGCTTAAAATAAAAAAGTAATTAAGTAGGTAGTCATGTAAAAGCAATACCGTAAAATCAAATTAGTCACGCAAAATATTGCGGAAATATTTTTCCACTTACTTTAATTTTGAATTTTTCGTTCTTGCGTTTTTCAGGGTTGCTTACGCAAAAGTAAAAAACGGAACCTTTATAGGATGACTTTGGTGTCCGTCTGACTGTCCGTTTGTCAAGACGTGCACGGCCCATATCTCTGTAGACTGCTTGGAACAGTCAGTGCTAACAGCTTAAAGCAGTCGCTGTTGGGCGATCTGCAACAACTGCACAAGGACTGCTTGGAGCAGTCGGGTTGACGTCGACTCCAACCGCACCACGACTGCTCTCATGCCGTTGATATCGACTGCTCCAAGCGGTCTGACTATTATTGATTATACGCTTGGGCACTGAGTTTGATCACAAAGATAATATACCTACATAGGTAGGCATGTATTAGAGAACAATCTCCAATATTATTATCTCTGTGAATTCTTCATTTTAAATCGTACATTCTTGGCGGATGTATAACGTACCAATCGCCAAGAAGTTCACAACGATAATATTAAAGACCAGTGCATAGATTTATTTTGTTTTCCGCGAGGGCGCTTCATACTACGACGATACTACGCCGAAGTCGGCGCACTTCAGTACATCTGACAAAAACCAATGTATGAAACTGACATGTCGCGACGGCCAAATGTTGCCGCATCTTTTTTTTGGGCGGTATCTACTAAACTACCAAGCCAATGCGCTCGGATGGAATGCGACTTCCCCGCCCGCATACCGCCCGCACACCCGCCACCGCCTGCGGCTTCCCACCCGCACATCTCCCGCACATCGCCACCGCCTTTTTGTGCGGGTGACGTCACATTTGACAGGCGCCTAGTTGGCTTGGTGGAGTGGTAGATTATGCGCGCGCGCAAAACTGCTTATAAATCTATCGACCAGTGGTCCGCGACGACGCGAATTGATTGTGTGTTTACGTAATAGAACATAATTCCTGAGGAATTATTTCACGCGTGCGTCCAGCGTACCTACATACAGATGTTTTAATTATTTTCAACATAGATTGAACACAGTTTTGGTTATTATAAAAACTTGTCACAATTATTGTATCGTCCCACGGCCGGGTATATAAAGTCCTTTAGTCACACTCCGCACAATTTCGCGAAAGCCGTGAAGATGAAGTGGCTCTCCAACATTTTACTTCGTGAGTATTTTCTTAATTATTTATTTCATACGCTTTTATAGGGTTCCGTACCCAAAGGGTGCCAACGGGACCCTATTACTAAGCCTACGCTGTCCATCTGTCCGTCTGTCAGCGGGCTGTATCTCACGAACCGTAAGAGTTAGAGATAAAATATTCACAGAATGTATATTTCTGTTGCCCTTGCCGCTACGTCATCGTAATGTCAAAATTAGCAATTTTTTTAGTTTATTAATTGCTGTGTTCATAAAGAGGTATACATGTTCAATATGTTTTGTCAATGTTGTTTGTTTAAGCCCGCGTGTATTTTAACGGGTTTTTATTTTGTACGCGGAACCCTTAATATTTTTTTCTAAAATGGCAAAAAGAGCTAAAAATGGCTAAGTTACTTCTTATAACATGAGCTATCTGCCAGTGAAAGTCCCGTCAAAATCGGTCCAGCCGTTTCGGAGATTACCCGGAACAAACATCCAGATAGACAGATAGATAGACAAAAAAATTCCGACGTCAAAAATGAGTGCTCGGCCGAGGCATGCGCCTGATGTAGACGCAGCCTTAGCTTGTTTTTCTAATCACGCGGTTAGTTTTTTTAGGGTTCCGTACCCAAAGGGTGCCAACGGGACCCTATTACTAAGCCTACGCTGTCCGTCTGTCTGTCTGTCTGTCCGTTTGTAATATTTGTTTAATTTTCAGTAGTGTTGGTGGCTTGCAGTCTGCCTCGAGGCAACGAGGCGCAAAATAAATGCGGATGCTCGCCGTATTATCCGCCAGTTTGCGCGTCCAATAATAAGTCATACCGCAGCGAGTGCCACATGTATTGCATCGACCTGACCCTACAAGTAAAACACGTAGGGGAATGTAAAAAGCGAGGATCTTCATAATTGAAAAACGTCAATAATGACGGACTATTAACTGTCATATAAGATTTTTTTATTATATTGGTTTTTTTATGTATGAATTCATGATTATGGATTAAAATAAATATTTTTGATGTATTATTTATCGAATGAAATAGTTTATTTTTAGAATTTCACAAAAAACATTTGCGCTGTTATTGTAAAAAGTCAAACTCGTTTTGAACGTATGTCTAGACTTTCCCATGTCAATTTTAAACAATGTCTGTCTGTCTGTCCGTCTGTCTGCCAGCGGGCTGTATCTCACGAACCATAATAGGTAGAGACTTGAAATTTTCACAAAATGTGTATTTCTGTTGCCGCTACAACAACAAATTCTAAAAATAAAATAAAATTTAAAAATAAAGGGGATCCCCATACAAAAAACTTGATATTTTTGACGTTTTTATTCTACGGTGGTACGGAACCCTTTATGCGCGAGTCCAACTCACACTTGGCCGGTTTTATAATAAGTCAGCATATTATGAGTAAGTATTAAATAATGGGAACATAGGGACAAAATGGGACACACATGGGAAATAATGGGAGTTGTGGAACGATCTCCCTCCCGAAGTCTTTCCTATGCACTACAACATGGGGTTCTTCAAAGGGCATGTTTACAGGTCCCTAAAAGGTCGGCGCCGCATCTGCTCCCCTTAAGTTGCAGATGTCCTGGGCGGCGGCTTCCACTTACCATCAGGTGGACCATCTGCCAGTGTGCCATCCTTGGCTATAAAAAAAACAAAAAAAAAAATGGGAATCCGTAGAGCGCTGTAAAGTTCCATGGAAATTAATAACAGAGTCAAACTATCATTTCCCACTCATCATCATCATGTTAGCCAAAAGACGCCCACTATTGGACACAGGCCTCGCCCAAGGTTTTCCACAACGACCGGTCCTGTGCCACTTGCATCCAGTGGTTTCCCGCGACCTTCACTAGGTCGTCGGTCCACCTTGTGGGGGGCTACCCACGCTGCGTCTTCCGGTACATGGTCGCCACTCAAGAACCTTTCAGCCCCATCAGCCATCAGTTCTCGCTATAATAATAATAATTCAGCCCTTTTAACGTCTCACTGCTTGGCACGGGCCTCCCCTCAATGCGAGGAGGATTCAGGCCATAATCCACCACGCTGGCCCAGTGCGGGTTGGTGGATTTCACATGTCTAAAGACATATAGGTTTCCTCACGGTGTTTTCCTTCACCGTAAGCAAGTGATGATCATAGTTATGATTCACACTATGATTCATAGATTTCGAAAAATCGAGAGGTGTGAGCCAGGGTTTGAACCCAGGACCTTAAGCCCGCAAGACGCGCGCTTAACCAATCGGCTACCACTGCTTCGGTTCTCGCTAACTCGAAAACTATCCGACATTTAATGAAGCCAGATTTTAATTAGTGCAATCATGTTTTTTCATCTATGTGCATAATTTACAGTTCGCTGACGGTGAGGGAAAACATCGTGAGAAAACCTACCTATCCCTTGGGATTAGGTAATAGTCAGTTCCTGTATATACGGCGACAAGGTTCACCACCTGTCACGTTGGGTTCTGACTATCTAGTGAAACGTGGGCTTTGAGTTGGTTAATACCTCCACAATGTGGTGGTGTGGCTCAAGCCTCTGACTACCCCGAACGGGGATAAAAGTCGTGACGTTACATAACATTATATGTTTTTAATTTAACTTCTACACGGTAAACCGTAGCTGTTATTAAGCTTTAATAGAAAAGTATTTGCTTATCCGTTATTTAATTGAGCGCTGGTAGCCATAGTTATTAAGTCTTGAACAAGTCGGACTGGTCTCAGAGGAAATTAACGCATAAACGGAGCAGTTAGAACGACGATAGCTGGGTCTAGAATGGTCTGAATATTCTAGGTATAAAGTTAGTTTTGTTTGTACACGAAGCCGTAAGGACAGGAGGATGTAACGTGTATTTAACCTTAGATCTATTGATACAAATATATAGGACTAGCTTTTGCCCGCGACTTCGTCCGCGCAGAATATACATTTAAGAAATTCCGTTTCCGTTTGCTGGAATCCAAATCCCGTATTCTGGATATCCCGGATCCCGTTTTTCATATCCCGTATCCCGTGTCCTGTGTGCCGTATCCCGCGCCCCGCACCCCGCGTCCCGCATCCCGCATCCCGCATCCCGCATCCCGCATCCCGCATCCCGCATCCCGCATCCCGCATCCCGCATCCCGTATCCCGCATCCCGCAATCCGCATCCCGTATCTGGTATCTGGTATCCCGTATCCCTCATCCCGTATTCCGTATCCCGTATCGCATATCCCATGTCCCATGTCCCATGTCCCATGTCCCATGTCCCATGTCCCATGTCCCATGTCCCATGCCCCATGCCCCATGCCCCATGCCCCATGTCCCATGTCCCAAATCCCGTATCCCGTATCCCGTATCCCATATCGCGTATCCGTATAATTATATCCGTATAATTCTCAAAAACGCTATTAAATTTTACTTTTTTATTTTTAAAAAGACACCTAATCACCAATTTTCATAATTCTTACAACAAAAATGACGAACTTCTATACAAAGTTTCATCCCCTATTTTATCCCCTTGGGGTTGAACTTTCAAGAAAGATGAAGTTATTATTTTTAATACGTAAAAAGAAACCTAAACACTACTTTTCATTCTTCTAACCTAAGAAATAACCAACTTCCATACAAACTTTCGTCCCTAATTTTACCCCCTTAGGGGTTGAATTTTCAAACACGCCGAAACCCATTTTTTTATTTTTAAAAAGACACCTAAACACCTATTTTCATAATTCTAACTTGAAAAATGACGAACTTGCATACAAACTTTCATCCCCTATTTAATCCCCTCAGGGGTTGAATTTTCAAAAACGCCGAGACCCATATTTTCTTATTTTTAAAAAGTCACCTAAACACCAAATTTCATAATTCTAAGTTGGAAAATGACGAACTTGCATACAAACTTTCATCCCCTATTTAATCCCCTTAGGGGTTGAATTTTCAAAAATGCTGAAATTGTTATTTATAATACGTAAAAACAAACCTAAACACAAATTTTCATTATTCTAACCTCAGAAATGACGAACTTCCATACAAACTTTCATCCCCTATTTTACCCCCTTAGGGGTTGAATTTTCAGAAACGTAGCAATTGGCGGCGTCTTCATCAGGCGCATGCCTCGCGCGAGCACTCACTTTTGACGTCGGAACGCATAGACGTAATGTCATAATATGAGTGCTCGGGTGAGGCATGCGCGCCATATGGACACATCTATTCAAGTTTTTTATTTATAAAAAGGAACCTATACACCAATTTTCATTATTCTAACTTCAAAAATGACGAACATCTATACTAACTTCCCAACTAACTTTCCTCCCCTATTTTACCACCTTAGGGGTTGAATTTTTTAAAAAGCCGAAAACCATATTTTTTATTTTAAAAACTTCACCTCCACACCAATTTTCATAATCCTAACTTGAAAAATGACGAACTTGCATACAAACTTTCATCCCCTATTTAACCCCCTTAGGGGTTGAATTTTCAAAAATCGCTTCTTATTGCTTGCCTACGTCACAAAATATATCTACTGTCCAAATTTCATGTCTCTAACTTCAGTAGTTTCGGCTCGGCGTTGATGAGTCAGTCAGTCAGTCAGTCAGTCAGTCAGTCAGTCAGTCAGCATTTCCCTCTTTATATATTAGTATAGATTGGAAAATCATTTAAGACATAAAATTAAATTAAATTATCACTGGTCAATCTGGGTTATTGTAAATTCGCCACAATTAAAAATATGCAAACTTAACTGTAGCCAAATGCCTGCATCACGGGCTGGCTCGACCGGGGTAGTACCACCCTCTCACAGAAGATCGGCGTAAAGTAGCTATCTTATTTGCGTTTCGTAGGATGAGTGAGAGAGCCGGAAGCCCAACCCCCTTCCCCTTCCCCTCCCTCTGTCCCACTTTCCTTCAGGTGTGCAACATGCGAGCAATGTTCTTGGTATTGGAAGCATCTATAGGCTACGGTAACTGCTTAACATCTGGGCCGTACGCTTGTTTGTCACCTTAGTCTCATAATAAAATACCTACTTAGGTACATCCATCCACTCCAACCTCATTCATATCACTCTTTATACAGTTCATCCATCTTTTCTTAAGTCTTCCTCTCTCTCTCTCTTATCCACATTATTTAAATTATCCATACAAACTTATTATCTACATGTGTATATCAAGGTACTACTCCGCCAAGCCAACTAGGCACCTGTCAAATATGACGTCACCCGCTCAACAAGGCGGTGGCGGTGTGCGGGAGGTGTGGCGGGCGGGAAGCCGTAGGCGGTGGCGGGCGTGTGGGCGGTATGCGGGCGGGGTAGCCGCATTCCAACCGAGTGCCTAGTTGGCTTGGCGGAGTAGTACTAATCATTCAGTCTACCTTAGGGCCTCCGCAGACTTGCTACTTTTAGCATCGGCGACCGGCGATTTTGTGACGTATCGATGCTGCGTCGCGTTTCTTCGAGCACTAACGAGCGAGACGCAGCATCAAATTCGTCGATCGCCGATGCTAAAAGTAGCAAGTCTGCGGAGGCCCTTATTTCTTATGCAAAAATGCGATAAATAATTCTAAGATCTGGATTCCAGCCAAAAAGATTATTACCTACTACAGCACTATGAATATTCATAACATTTTATACTACATGGCCATGCTTTAGAAACATGTACAATTTAATTAACCTCTTAGTGCGATATCGCACGAGGCAACCATGGTTGCGCCACCAGCGGGTGATTCGATAGCCGACACCCACCGTATTGGTCGCGCTACCAAGCGGACACCAGGTGCGATACCCTCCATACAGCTCTATACATTTTGTTGGTGGACACTGGTTGCGCTACCAGTGGTGTCCTCGTGCGATATAGCACTTATGCGGTACACGGTACACTGAGAAAAAAAATCCTATAATAGGTCCCTATAATAGGTCCAGAAAACCTAAACTAGGTAGTATTTAACTAACTTTTTGCATTAACCTCACATTAGGTTTTGCATTTAACCTAATTTTTTTCTCAGTGTAGTTAAATTAGGTAAGACTGTTTAAAGAATCCGCAGACGGAAGCTAAGATGGTCTGCTGGGGATTATACAAGTAGGAAGTGGACAAGAGTGAAGAGGAAAACATACGGGCAAAAAATTTGGAGAGCTAAAAAGGAAAAAAAAAAAAAAAACTTTTAAATGACGCAGGTCTCACATAAATAAATATCGCCAGACAAACACACCAACTATATGGTCCCAAACTAAGCAACGCTTGTACTATGGTACAATGGACCGGGGTCGATCCCAGTTACACCCAGACCACGGCAAATGACGAAAAGGCAGTTTCAGAAATTTGCTTCTAGCGGGAATCGAACCCGCAACCACCCGATGCAGTGAACCGAGCGGCCTACGGTCGAAACACTGCGCCATGCGGTCGTCAAGACCACGATATAGATAGATGAAAATAAAGGCGTAGATGATGCTGTAACTAATAAGCTACTTATTCGTTGGCGCTTTATTTCAGGCAGAGAGATCAAAGTCATACCGCCAAATTTCTAGATATTTTTTGCCAGTGCTAGGGACAAAAGTGATTTCTGTAAGTCCATTATAACTTTCGTAACATAAGGAATATTGTGCAAAATGTCATGTTTCTAAGTGATTTTTTTTATTAGGTAGTTAGATATTATTGATGTTTTGAATCTATTTCTTTGTTAGATATGGGATTAGGGATGTAATGTTATTTCTAAACTAAACGCCTCCTACAAACAAGTTCTGAAACTCAACATCGCTCGCTCAACTATCCGCCCGTATATCATAATGCAAAACTTAAGACACTATAGCTTCGTATTTTACGCGAATTATCTTTCTGAAAGGATCTCATAGTTTCAGACGATGCCCGCTTTTGTTCAGTTTGAGGCACCGTTTTATCAGCTCAGTGGATTTTGTGGTTGGCTTTTGTGAAACTAAAGTAGTTTATAATTATCTGCCTATATGGTTTCTACTTGTTCAGCCAATTTTCGCCGCATAACTTTGTTTGGCTCAGTTTTGCTAAATATTCGATCGTTGTGAATGTCGGGATAAGTTTTGGTAATATCCAAAAGGCCCAATTAAGCCCCACTCATCTGAAATTTTCAAGTTTTCTTCTTATCGTATGGTTAGTGGCCAACCTGGTGTCAGAGTTGTTCAAGCCGCCCGAAGGCCTCTGATAAGACGTAATCACTGCTGGCTAGATGACAACAACCGGGGCTGAATTTTTACGTGTCCTCCGAAGCACGGAGACGCTCAGTTCAAAATGCCACTAAAAGGTCACTCATCTCTGACTGACCTTGAAATTGCTTAGCCTCCGATCGTTTACCGATCAGTGATTGCAACTAGCTATGAGTGCCTTTTGAGTTTTAAACTTGCTAAAATTATTTTCAACATAAAGTGAAATTTTTTGGACTGAAAAATGGGTGCGAGAGACGCGCCTGTACAGATAGTTTTGACGTCGGAACGCATAAGGCCGTGCTCACTTTGGATGCGTTTTCATCCGAATTTTAACTCGTGCATACACGTGCAAACACGCACGAATGATCCCGACCTTCCGAGTACTACGGGAGTGCGCAAACTGGGTGCGAATTGGTCGTACGTGTACGTACGTATAGTTTCGACGTCCGAAATCAATCCGAACCTGCTGGGATTTGAAACGCGTTCGTGCGTTACCGCTCATCTCGGGTTGAGACCGCGCGGTTCTGCAACCTATTTGACGGAAGAAAACGTATCCAATGTGAGCACTTAATTCGTACGACGACGATCATACGTCGACGTACGATGAAAATTCGTGCCCAAAGTGAGCACGGCCTAATGTTATAACTGATGGCTCGACTTTATGTTTCTATATACCTACTATAATAATAATATCCTGGGACATTTTTTACCCACGGCTACCTGATCCCAAACTAAGCAGAGCTTGTACTATGGAAACCAGATAACTGATATTACTACATATACTACTTTTTTATTTGTAAATACATACTTAATATACATATATATACACCCAGACTCGGGACATAGAGACATGCACACAAATGCATGTCCCGGGTAGGAATCGAACCTACGACCTGCAGCGTGAAAGGCGCCATCACGCCAACCACGCCAACGGGCCCGTCAAAACAAACTAACAAAACTCTCTAGATAAAAACACACGTTATATGTATGTAAAAAGAGCGCGTACGAGTGAGGGAGTAATTAGAAGTTAAATTACTAAGTGAAGTGCGGCGATATGGCCGCAATTTTATGAGACAGCATAGTGATGTGCGATGCCTGTTTTAGTACCTATACAGTATATAGTACTGATACTAAAGTAAATGCCAAATTAATGAGAGTAACTCCAGTCTTTTCGTCATCACTTTCCAACTACAGTTTAAAAATCGAGTGTAGAAACCTCAAAAGAATTCCTTTATCCTTATCACTACCATCTCTATTATCAACGCGTGCTCTCAAATCCATAAACTTTCTCATACCCACTATAACGCCAGCAATATAGTTTTATGTGCGAATCCTCAATATATCTCAGATATTTAGAGCTGCTTCGGACCACCTGGCTATTTCAACGTGCGGACTTCTTAAAACGTGTTCTGTAAATTTATTGTGCTGTTACGTAGTAAAGGATCGCGCAAGGAGAGTCCTGGGGCCACTGTTGTTCTGTACCATCATTTTATTTCTGCAGTTAACACTGTTAGACATTAACAGCAGTAGGGTTAAGTTAGAAAGTTAACCGTATTGTTTGGTGTGTTTGTACCATTTTGAAATACTATCATTTTGGCATTATTAGAAGTAATTTTTGGTTATATTTGGTAAGGTAAGATTTTTTGCGTTGTATAACGCCCCAATAAAAATAATGAAAGCATGAATAACAGCACTTCTTCTTCTTATCGTATGGTTAGTGGCCATCCTGGTGTCAGAGTTGTTCAAGCCGCCCGAAGGCCTCTGACAGGGCTTAACGGCTGCTGCCTAGATGACAACAACCGGGACCGACTTTTTACGTGCCTCCGAAGCACGGAGACGTTCAGTTGAAATGCCATCAAATGGTCACCCATCTCTGCCTGACCTTGCCAAGCGTTGCTTAACCTCCGATTGTTTACCGATCAGTGGTTGCGACTGGCTATGAGCGTCTAACAACACTGAAAAAATATGGATGGATATATTCTGAATGCGAGATTTTCCTTTACAAATTTCGCCGCTGAAAATATGTCCTGTTTCAGTTTTATTTAGCGGCTCCCTTATATAGCTTTACAGTATTGGCAATATTTCATTTTGATCTACAGCACATCGCACAGCGTTCATTAAAAACTATGCTCAGCTACCTTACAGCCATGATTTCAACGTTGATTATAATTATCTATGAGATATCACTTTTTCAAGGGCAGAGTCTGAGCTGAAACACCCGTTGACTTTGATGTTAAAATGAGAGAATCTTAAGGTGGCAGAGTCAAGCTGTAGCCAATTGACTGCAGCTCATACACGGGCTGGCTCAACCGGGGTAGTACCAGCCTCTCACAGAAGATAGGCGTAAAGCAGCTATTACAGCTGCGTTTCGTACGATGAGTGAGAGGGCCGAAATTATCATGATCATTCAGCCAAAAGACGTCCACTGTTCGACATAGATAGGCCTCCCTAAGATTTTACACAACGACCGGTCCTGAGCCACTTGCATCCAGCGGTTTCCCGCGACCTTCACTAGGTCGTCAGTCTACCTTGTGGGGGCCTACCCACGCTGCGTCTTCCGATACGTGGTCGCCACTCAAGGACCTTTGTGCAGTATTCTTGAGAAATTTTAAATTTCCAAGAATTTCTAAAGCATGAAATGTATCCTTTATATCGAATTGCAATTGAAAGCCGTTTGCTTTTATCCAACCCCATCTTTATCGTTCTAAGGACTAGAAGGCCCGCCACATACATACGGAAAATTCCGTACGGAATTTCGTTTCGAAACATCGAATCGGGGACTCCGAACGCAGTAAATCCATCCAAATGTATGGACGTATCGCGTTCAGGAACCCCGATTCGACATTTCGAAATGGAATTCCGTACAGAAATTCCGTATGTATGTGACGGCCCTAACTGATGCACCAGATATTGCCGTCTTTTGGCTTACTCGTAGATGATTTATTCATAACATCCTCTTCCATAATGCTGTATGGATACGACATATTTATGTTGTGTACGGAATATAATTTCGAAACCGTACTAGACAGTTATTTATGTTTATGTACTGAAGTTTTAGCTTTACGGAAACTAATTTCACTTTACGTTACCGGCGTTATGTTAAGGGGCGGCCATAAATTACTTGAGGGGTTTTGGGGGGGCGGGGTAGAACCGAATCTCACCCAATCTCATGTGGGGGAGAGGGGGGTCTCGGCAAATTACGGCTACTTATGGGTTTTGAAAAATCTCACGTGAGATTAGGGGGGGGAGGGAGAGGGTCGAGTCAAATCTCACGACATCTCACCGAGGGGGCGGGGGTCAAAAAATCACCAAAATCGCCTCACGGAATTTATGGACGCCCCCTTAACGTTTTTAATAATAATCAAATATATATATAATAATAAAAAATTTAATATTAAATTTGGGGGTTTGAGTAGGTAAGGTACTTATTTTGTCTGTTGATCATAAAATTCTATCCAGGTTATGGTCTCATTGATAGGCGTTTCTAAAAACAACCCAATGTTATAATTACTAATTGCCTACCATGGTAGATTGTTACTGTTGATGATTTTAGTCAAACAATTTTTTTTAGCTACTTGACGCCGATTTTCGGTGAGAGGGTGGTACTACCCCGGTCGAGCCAACCCATGTATGAGCTGCAGACGATTGACTATAGCTTGTCTCTACCACCAATTACGAAATACGATCAAATAATGAAAATACAATTTCCGTTTCCCAGGTGACAAGGTTTACAATTCAATATTGTTTCGCCTCGTCAAATATTAACTGTCAAATTATCATCTTCATCTGTATTAACTAGACAATTGATAAGTGCCTTATTGGCATATTTGAGTTTGTATATCATTGAATGATTTAATTTATAAAATATATAATTACTGTTTTCAATTGTTGCAGATGCTGAATTATGGACAATATTTGTGGATGTTTAAACAATTACCAACATATGACTGACAACATAAATCCAAAATGGAAAATAATGCTACAAACAAATCTGAGATTAAAATATATAAAACTGAACCTAAAAGTGTAATAAGTGATGATAATAATAAAATAGTGTATGAAAATGAGTTCAATAATGTGGATGATAAACAAATGAATAATGTTATTGCAAGTGATAGTATTAATCAAAGGCGAGTAACAAGCAGGAGTGCCAATACATTGTTCCTTTTGTTAAGGATATCGTTAAAAATGAAGATTTTGATGAAGCAGTGGATGGTGTTTTGGTTATTAGTTAGTGTCAGTGCGTATAAAGAGCAGAGGTTTGCGATAGAACCCCAAGATCAGGTGAGTCTTATATTAATTTCTTTCAATGAACATCGTCCGCTTTTCTCTAATCAGTCCACTTCTAGGCTCTTATTAATAAATGCATCTTAAGATCCATCGAAATTTTGAGATGCATTTATTAATACTAGTATTTCTGTTTCATCCACGACCAATTTATTTTTTGGCCATTGTCCTATGTTATTATTTTCTTTATTGTATGAGACCTTTTAGTAGTTTGTTTGTTGGGTTCGTCCATGTCTTCATTACTTATAATGAAAACACAGACGAACCAAACAAACAATATATATTTTTTACGATGGGCAATATTTTTATAACAGAGCCACTATGACGTTTTCAGTTCTCGTTTGACCAATCAAAGCGACACTTGCTTTTGTATATTATGAACTTTTGGATTGTACTACTATTTTTATCATGAAAATGCATGCATCAACATTTTGTTTGGCATCAGGCCTGCCACACACGTCCACTGACCCCTGTAAGCCAGATTGTCAATGGTGTCCAACGATGACGCCAATGTTTGACCCTCCACGAGTCCCAGAAAAGAGCTAAGTTGTCTTGCACCCGAATGAATTACATCAAAATAAAGAATAGGATGCAAGTGACACAGGACCGGTGGTTGTGGAACACCTTGGGGAGGCCTATGTCCAACAAGGGACGTTTTTTGGCTGAAATGATGATGATGAAAGAATAGGAGGAGTTGGAACATGATTATCCAGTTATCTGTACAATGTAACAGTATAGGATACCATGACAAACCAGATTAAATGAGCAATTATATTAATATCGTAAACTAAAGTTACTTCTATGATTCATCCTGGTTCAATAACAATTTATGTTGGTCCAGGGGTAGCAAATTCGGTTGAAAATTAATTCCATCATCATTATCCATTGTACAAATGAAAATTATTGTACAAACAAAATGCTTATTACTTAGTTGTTTCATTGGTCAACGGATTATTCAATGCATTAAATTCCTGTCGCGTTATTTTAATTTAGCGTGTATTAATTCAATTACTAACTGTATTAATTTCAGCGTTATCAATTCATTGCACCAGACAATTTAATTATGCTTAAAATATATCAGTATTTTTAGGTACACGCGCACGATCGGATGTATTTTCAATAAAACATTCCAGCCCAATCTAAATAGCTCACATATTAGATTGTAATTGCAAAGAAAAAGGTCCATTGGTATTTAACAAAAACAAAATTAGGATCAACAAATATATAATAGAAGATAACTATAGGGTTAATTCAAAAAGGTTTGTCATCTATGAAAACATTCATGCCCTGAGGGCAGGAATTTTTAATATTACCAGATATTCAATAAATCCCTTGCTGTATACACTTGACGAAGGAATAATATTGGTGAAATGGTTGATAGGATTTGGGTAATCCACGGATTGGGACCAAAAGAATATCGTTGACCGAAAGTAATTGTAAAAGGAAATACTCAGTCACAAAAATGAATAATGTATAATGGAGGAAGGTTATGTAAAATTTCGTTTTAATATTAATTGGGTGTTTGACTAATATTGAACAGTTTAAAGATTTTTAGTTTACGTTTACTCTCGAACGAATGAATGAACCCGGGGCATTTGTTTCATTCCTTCGTTCGTAAATTTTACACTAATTTACTACGGAAATAGGCCACATTTCAAATTTCGAAGAACGAACGGAACGGATTTTCGCTTTCATTCCGGATCTGCAATAGCAGTCAGGAGCTAAAAACGCCACAAAGCAATTGTGCAAAAGCAATTCCTGTTTCTGATTTTTTAGCAGAATCCTTAGCATTTCCGCTAAATTTCCGTAAAATGGTCACGAATAGCGGAAAATATGTGATCAATGAATTGTTTTTGCAGAATTTCTAATTGTCGGATTTATGGTCAACACTCACCTAACAACTCCGCACCCGACCAGAGGGGCTAGACAAGTGACTGACGTCTACAAGCGTTCGTTCAAATCGCTACGCTTCATGTAAGGAAATGACATAAGTCACGTGATCTACACGTGAGCAACTTGTTGTTGATTGATCAATGGCGACATTGGACATTTCCATACATTGTGAAGTTTAATCTATTCTATTCGTTTAGCGTTCATGCCACTTGGCTAGCCTCTCTGCACCACCTCGTCGCTCGGCGTCGACTCGTCGACAGGTGGTCCGCGAGTGAACGCTGCGATGTCACCATAAACGTCACGTGATCAACCAGTGGACCTCGCGTGGTCAACGAGTGAACGCCGCGTGGTCAACGCGTGGTGCACTAATTTCCGGTTCAGTTAGTGGATGCCGACCGACGAGGCGGTGCTGGTCAGGTGCCGAGTCGATAGATGAGCGTTAACCTTTAGCCCCCAAAGCGTATTTTTTGCATTTTTCAAGAAGATCTCAATCCAATCCAATGTTTTGTGTAATAAAGTGTTATTTTCTTAGACTGCTGTAGTTGGGTCCAGGGTGACCCTGCCCTGCCGCGTGGAGAACAAGGCTGGGCAGCTGCAGTGGACCAAGGATGACTTCGGACTAGGCACCCATCGGCATCTCACGGGTTATGACCGGTACAAGATGATCGGGAGCGATGAAGAAGGTAACTACCCTACTTTTTTATTGTCTAGGATGGCATATTGGCAGTCGGTCCACCTGACAAGTGGAAACCGCCCAGCCCCCCAAGCCAAGTGGCTTCATCTACGAGCGTTTCTACAAATTGCTACGCTTAAATGTTGGAGCGTAAGCCACTCGGCTCACTACGTCGGATAGATGCAGGTTCGATTCCCGCTAGAGGCAAAGTTCGGAAACGGGCGTTTCATAATTTGCCCTGGTCTGGGTGTCACTGGGATCGCCCCCAGTCCATTGTACGGTAGCTGTAGTAGGTACAAGCGTTGTTTAGTTTGGGACCAGTTGGTGTGTAAGTCTGGCGAATAGCTAATGACCAATATACTACTCCACTAAGCCAACTAGGCGCTCGGATGGAATGCGGCTTCCCCTCCAACACACCTCCATCACCTGCGGCTTCCCGCCCGCCACACCTCCCTCACACCGCCACCGCCTTTTTGTGTGGGTGACGTCACATTTGACAGGCTCCTAGTTGGCTTGGTAGAGTAGTAATACGACCCTTTGTTTCAGGTGATTACTCTTTGGATATAAGAGAAGTGACGCTGGACGATGACGCTCTTTACCAGTGCCAAGTCAGCTCCGGAGCAAGAGGTAAGTACAGTATACAGAAATAATAATAATATCCTGGGACATTTTTTAAACACGGCTACCTGATCCCAAACTAAGCAGAGCTTGTACTATGGAAACCAGATAACTGATATTACTACATATACTACTTTTTTATTTGTAAATACATACTTAATATACATATACACCCAGACTCCGGACATACAGACATGTTCATGCACACAAATGCATGTCACGGGTAGGAATCGAACCTACGACCTGCAGCGTGAATGTCGCCTCCGCGCCAACCACGCTAACGGGCCCGTCAATGCCAGCAATGATGGCTCAGTGGACGAACGCACGCTTTGGAACCCAAGGTGTGCAGCCCCCCTAGCCAAGTGGCTTCGTCCCCCAGCGCTTCTACAAATCGCTACGCTTAAGGGCCACCGCAGACTTGCTACTTTTAGCATCGGCGATCGCCAATTTTGTTGCGGCATTTCGCTCGTTCGCGCTCGAAAAAACGCGACGCAGCATCGATACAGTTGCAAAATCGCAGATCGCCGATGCAAAAAGTAGCAAGTCTGCGGTGTCCCTAAATGTATGCAAATGACATTACAAGTCGATAAGTAGATCACGTGACTTATGTAATGTCCATACATGAAGTGTAGCGATTTGTAGAAACGCTTCTAGTCGATGCCACTTGCCTAGAGGGGCAGGTTTTAACCACGGCTCTCACCTCTGGAATTTCACTTGTTTCGAAAATTCTTTGTAAAGTTCAAATTTTAAACAGAAACTTATGATAGACTTACAAATCACTTTAGCTCCTAAAAATGTTTGGTAAAACCATTGTAAGCTGGTAAAAATCTCTATTAATTTCGCGGTTATATTTGGTCTCCTACAACCGATTAGTTCCACATAAATAATATAAAAAGCTAATCAACTTTCAGTGATTAAATTTAACGTCTTAGTATTAGAGTCGGTACGGAATATGCTCGTTTTATGGCCCAATTACACAGGAATAGATACGGAGTACCGACATTTACGGCTGCCAAGGATATTAAATAAAATTGTAGATAGGTTATTCGAGCTCCGTAACTGGCACATAAAAACTTTGCTAATTGGCAAATCTGAGTTCAGTAGGCCCTCGTGGGATACATGGGTCTCCGCTCCACCAGCGGACAAGTCCACCAAGGACTGGAGGATATTCATGGTCGGCGACTGCATCCTCAGCTCAGTCCACAGCAAGCTAACCTGAGCTCAGTCTAGCGTGGTCTCGCGTTATTGATGGACGAGTTGACAGTATTCATTTTTAACGTAATTACGTACTTTGTTAATTGTAATACGTTTTATTATAATCCTACTTAACGTATAATATTATAAATGCGAAAGTAAGTGTGTGTGTGTGTGTGTGTGTGTGTGTGTGTGAATATTTGTTACCACGTATCTCCATAACTACTAAACCGATGTTAACGAAATTTGAAACGTAGATAGTGAATAAGACATAACCTGGAATAAGACATAAGCTTATCTTACACGTCAATTTCCACGCGGGTGAAGCCGCCGGGCACAACTAGTAGCTAGTATTATAAAAAGCAAGCAGTGTTGTCCGCCGACGCTGACCGGATGTGTGTGCGAAGTTTTTGCCATTTAAGTATAAACACTTTGTGTCGTCTAGATAACTTATCTACTCCTTTTCTTATTATATCATCAATGGCTGCAGTAAAATCCGTCTTGAACGCGTGCTCCTTGTTTGGAGTCTAGTTAATAAAGAAGAAGTAGTCATTAATTCCGACTGTGGGTGTATGAATATTCACTGGTTAGGCGATGTTATTTAAAAAGTTAACTCCCTAGCCATTTTACAAGCATTTCTAGGAATAAAAGTGATTTATAATGACAGGTAAGTGCATAACAACTTTCTATAAATATGGGGGTAAGACTATTGAAATTTAAATATAGCAGCATCGTTAAGACGGTAACGCATGTTAGGACGGTGACGCATGTTAGGATGGTGACGCATGTTAGGATGGTGACGCATGTTAGGACGGTGACGCATGTTAGGATGGTGACGCATGTTAGGATGGTGACGCATGTTAGGATGGTGACGCATGTTAGGATGGTGACGCATGTTAGGATGGTAATGCATGTTAAGACGATAACGCATGTAAAAACCGTTATTCAACAGATTTTGTTATTTATTATTGAAACATAAATTTATAGAAAGTAATTATCGACTTGCACGAGCATTACAAATCACTTTTTTTCCTAGAAATGCTTTGTAAAACCACTGGCTAAAGGCGAAAAAAAAAATCTTAAGGGCCTCCGCAGACTTGCTACTTTTAGCATCGGCGATCGGCGATTTTGATGCTGCGTCTCGCTCGTTCGCGCTCGAAGAAACGCGACGCAGCATCGATACGTCACAAAATCGCCGGTCGCCGAGGCTAAAAGTAGCAAGTCTGCGGAGGCCCTAAAACATTTTTTTACAAATGAAAATTTTTTTGGCATACTAAAAAAAAGGTGCTCCTCACTACAGGCTGTATATTTTTTTAATATTCCTTTAAAAGATGTTTCAGAAAGTTCTTACATCATCTCATTTCTTATAATCGCGAGCAATAAAAGAATACACCTCATTTTCTCGCCGCAAAATAGAATACACAAAGCTTGTATCCACAGTGGTTGGTTATTCCTTTGAGTCAGCCGCCAGCCGGCTTTGTAGTAGACAGCGGATGGATGCCGCCCCGAGGGATGCTGGGAACTGGGATGCTTTAAGACTAGGATATGGTATTTTGAGACCACTTGTTTAAGGGCCACCGTAGACATGCTACTTTTAAGCTCGGCACTCATCTATCAACTCGGCACCCGACCAGCACCGCCTCGTCGCTCGGCGTCCACTCGTTGTCAACAGGTGGTCCGCGGGCGGACGCTGCTTTTACACCATAAACGTCACGTGATCACCCAGTGGACCGCGCGTGGTCAACGAGTGAACGCCGCGTGGTCAGCGCGTGGTCCACTTATTTCCGGGAACGCCGCGTGGTCAGCGCGTGGTCCACTTATTTCCGGTTCAGTTAGTGGACGCCGACCGACGAAGCGGTGCTGGTCGGGTGCCGAGTGCCGGCAATTTTGATGCTGCGTCTCGCTCGTACTCGCTCAAAGAAACGCGACGCAGCATGCATGTCTGTGGTGGCCCTAATAGAGAATATGCATAGGGTTCCGTACCCAAAGGGTGCCAACGGAACCCTATTACTAAACCTCTGCTGTCCGTCCGTCTGTCAGCGGGCTGTATCTCACGAACCTTAATAGGTAAAGAGTTGAAATTTTCATAGAATGTTGTTGTTGTTGCCGCTACGACAAAAAATACTAAAAATAAAATTAAAAAATAAAGGGTATGGGGACCATACAAAACTGATGTTTGATATTTTTGATGTTTTTTGCTTCAAACTTATTTTGGTTCGGCGCCCTTTATGTGCTGTTAAGAATTTGTTGTTTCATTTTGTGAATGTATGATTTTTAGAAATTTATGAAGTATTTTGCCCGCGACTTCGTCCGCGCAGAATACAAATTTAAAAAAATCCGTTTCCGTTTTCTGTAACCCAAATCCCGTATCCCGTATCACGCATCCCACATCCCATATTCCGTATCCCGTATCACGTATCCCGTATCCGTATCCGCATCCGGTATCCCGTATCCGTATCCCGTATCCCGTATCCGTATCCGTATCCGTATCCGTATCCCGTATCTCGTATCCCGTATCCGTATCCGTATCCCGTATCACGCATCCCACATTCCGTATCCCGTATCCCGTATCCCGTATCCCGAATCCCGAATCCCGTATCCCGTATCCCGTATCCCGTATCACGTATCCCGTATCCCGTATCCCGTATCCCGTATCCCGTATCCCTTACCACTATATCCCGTATCCCGTATCCCGTATCCCTTATCCCGTATCCCGTATCCGTATCCGTATCCCGTATCCCGTATCCATATCCCGTATCCCGTATCACGCATCCCACATCCCATATCCCGTAACCCGTATCCCGTATCACGTATCCCATATACAAAGTCCCGTATCCCATATCGCGTATTCCGTATCCCATACCCCGTATAATTTTCGAAAACGGTTATTTTTTTTTAAAGACACTTAATAACCACTTTTCTTAATTCTAACTACAAAAATGACGAACTTCCATACAAACATTCATCCCCTATTTTACCCCCTTAGGGTTTAAATTTTCAAAAAAGATGAAATTATTATTTTTAAAACGTAAAAAGAAACCTAAACACAAATTTTCATTATGCTAACCTCAGAAATGACGAACTTCCATACAAACTTTCGTCCCCTATTTTACCCCCTTAGGGGTTGAATTTTCAAAAACGCAGCAATTCAAGTTTTTTATTTTTTAAAATGAACCTAAACACCAATTTTCATAACTCTAACTTCAAAAATGACGAACATCTATACAAACTTCCCAACTAACTTTCATCCCCTATTTTACCACCTTAGGGGTTGAATATTCAAAAACGCCGAAAACCATATTTTTAATTTTTAAAAAGACACCTCAACACAATTTTTCATAATTCTAACTTGAAAAATGACGAACTTGCATACAAACTTTCATCCCCTATTTAACCCCCTTAGGGGTTGAATTTTCCAAAATCGCTTCTTATTGCTTGTCTACGTCACAAAATATATCTACTATCCAAATTTCATGTCTCTAACTTCAGTAGTTTCGGCTCGGCGTTGATGAGTCAGTCAGTCAGTCAGTCAGTCAGTCAGTCAGTCAGCATTTCCCTCTTTATATATTAGTATAGATACATTCACTTCAGTATACAGTTACTGGTAAATAGGAATGCCACATCCAATTTTTTACTACGCTCCGCGAAGACCATAAATGGCAATTCTCTTGATTTAGCCGGTTGCCATATTGGGCATGAGATTATTTACTAGAATAAGTTATTACAGAACATTACAAATTCATATAAATAAATATAAATATTGCCAGACTAACACACCAACTGTATGGTCCAGAACTAAGCAATGCTTGTACTATGGCTACCATACAATGGATTGGGGGCAGTGACACCCAGACCATGGAAAAAATATGAAAAGGTTGTTTCCGAGATTTCCTTCTGGCGGGAATCGAACCCGCAACCACCCGATGCAGTGAGGCGAGCTGTCATCGCTCAAACGACTAAGTCGTCTGTATAATATTTATATTTCATAGACTCCGTTTAGTAGGACATACTATTTTGGTCAGTCGCACCTCCCTCTTTCTTGGTAATGTCTTTTTTGCAATACTAAACTCACTCTCATGTATGAATCAGATTATACAAAGGACATTATATAAAAACCGGTCAAGTGCGTGTCGGACTCACACATAAAGGGTTCCTTGCCACCATATAAATTTTATTTTAATTTTACTATTTCTTGTTGCAGCGGCAACAGAAATACACATTCTGTGAAAATTTCAACTCTCTACCTATTACGGTTCGTGAGATACAGCCCGCTGACAGACGGACGGACAGCGGATTCTTAGTAATAGGGTTCCGTTGGCACCCTTTGGGTACGGAATCCTAAAAAAGGACATTGCCAAAATATTTATGGAGCTGTGGTCTAACAAAAAATATTCGGTTTTGACGCCGGAGTAGGGATCAAACTCGGGAACTCTCGTTTACGAAGGCAACCTAACTACTGAGCTATCAAGCTTCTAAAACATTTTGTAAAACTGCCTGTCAATAACCTCCCCCCTTTAATTATTCGACACCCACCAAACAAGGAAAGATTACCAACTCATTTCGTATTACCATACCGATATACCCATTCTACCCATTCTATTACTCATTCCCCCATCTTAAAGGGGCAAGGGATGACATAAAAATGCCATGCAATATTCCTATGAATCCTTACGAGTGTAGCCGAAATAACACGAGGGGGTGGACAGGGTAGGTAGATCCTGAATCCCCCCTACCCTACGGAGACAGCGTTGGGGTTGCTTCGTTATCATTTTGAATTATTCAGATGACAATGATAGAGTTTTATTGATGCTGGATGCGATTCTAGTTTGCGATTAAATGTGAGGTAGTAGTTTTTAGATATTTTTTTACTGACTCCAAAAAAGGAGGAGGTTCTCAATTTGACTTGTGTATTTTTTAGGGTTCCGTACCCACAGGGTGCCAACGGGACCCTATGGCTAAAACTACGCTGTCCGTCTGTCTGTCTGTGTGTCCGTCTGTCAGAGGGCTGTATCTCACGAACCGTAATAGATAAAGAATTGAAATTTTCACAGAATATGTATTTCTGTTTCCGCTACAACAACAAATACAAAAAATAAATTAAAATTTAAAAATAAAGGGAGTCACCCCCCTACAAGGAACTTAATATTTTAGACGTTTTTATTTTACGGTGGTACGGAACCCTTTATGTGTGAATCCGACACGCACTTGGCCGGTTTTTATATAATTATCCAACGATGACGCCAAGGTTTGACCCTCGACGAGTTAGATGTAAGAAGGTAGTTGGTACCGACTCCAATATTTTTGCAGATTCTATTGTGCCAAAATTCGGCTGTAACCTAGGGGTGAACAAGTTGGGCTAGCAATCAGAAGGTCCCAGGTTCAATCCCCGCTGGGGCATGCACCAATTAATTAATTTTCATCTATGTGCATTATTTACAGTTTGCTGACGGTGTGGGAAAACATCGTGAGGAAACCTACCTATCCCTCGAGATTAGGTAATAGTCAGTTCCTGTATAGACGGCGACAAGGTTCACCACCTGTCACGTTGGGTTCTGACTATCTGGTGAAACGTGGGCTTTGAGTTGGTTAATACCTCCACAATATGGTGGTGTATGGCCACTCAAGCCTCTGACACCCCCAAATGGGGATAAAAGTCGTGACGATACATTATTTTTTTCGGCTATAACTCCATTAGTTATCACATCCATTAGCTTCCATCTTTGTCAAGTCCGTCTCCCAGAGGATGTTTTCACCTTACTTTCGCAAATTGTCCAGATAACAACTTTGGCCGCTGGAGGTAACTTTGTAACCAACTTTAATCACAACTTTTGGTCTCATGACTTCACATTTATAAATTTTGAATCAATATTTTCTTTTTGTTAGGGCTGTATCACACCTGGCGACCGGATTGGCGACCGTCGCCAAGTAGAGTCCTGTCATATTTTGACATAATTCAATACAAATTATTGGCGACGGTAGCCAGCGACGTCGCCGGCCACGTATCCAAACAATTGGTATTACCTGTCACATTCAATACTAATTCGTTGGCGACGGCGGCTGGCGACGCGCTTGGCGTCCCGGATAGATAGAGCCCAAAACAGACAGAGGACAGATATAGTCAGAAACACTACACTACGTTCCATTACCAAAATAATGGATGTGGGCTCAAAGACTGTTAAACTCAAGTGGGGATGGGCGGGCCATATAAGTAGAATGGGTCCCGACAAGTGGGCTAAAATTTCAGCCGGGTGGGTCCCGGAGGATGGAAAGCGGCGCCGTTGCAGGCCTAGAAAGAGATGGTGCGACGATCTTGACGCCTTCGAGAAGAACTGGCAAGGAGTCGCCGAGGAGATCGGTGGAGGAGGATGGGAGAGACCTTTGCCCAGCAGTGGGACGAAATAGGTTACAAAAAAAAGTATTTTTCTGCAATATAAAGCGCTGTTCGCAGTTCTAAGTGATGCCGCTCGATAGGATTGAAAGAGTATCGATATTCTATCGATATCCTGACTAATTTTTAAGGTCAACTATCTATAGAGATAGCATCTATAGTTTAGTAACACCAGTTCTAATGGATCCCGCAGCCCAACCCAAGAAAACTTCCAGTAGGTACAGGGCGTCGAGTCTGTTAACAATTAACCATTGCGTTGTCCGTCCTGCCCCCCTAGACAAGTGGCTTCGCTTACAAGCGTTTCTACAAAACGCTACGCTTAAATGTATGGAAATGACAGTACAAGTCGATAAGTAGATCACGTGACTTATGTCATTTACATACATGAAGCGTAGCGATTTGTAGAAACGCTTGTAGATAAAGCAACTTATCTAGGGGGGCTGGGACTGCTAACAATATGCCGACAGCCAAGAATTTACAAATTATAATAAATAATTCACATAGATTATATTAGAGACCAATGGTTTCGCAATAGACAGTTATTAAGAGGCTCAGGTCTAGGATAAAACGTATGAAACATAATAGCTACTTTACGCCGATCTTCTATGAGGAGTGGTACTACCCCGGTCGAACCAGCCCGTTTATGTGGTGTAATTAATTAGCCACAGCTTGGCCCACAGAGTAAAGACTAAAGAAAGAGGTGCCCTTATTAGATATATGCATGAAAAAAAAACGTGGTCATTGTTTTTTCATTTTCATTGTTCTATCTACCGGTAAATAGTTGAACTACTCGCTTGGTTTTATGTCGATGTTAGTACTAGGCCGACCACTCGGCCGAGTTGCTTAGGGCCAGTCCCCTTAGTAATTGGTCCATGGCTTGGCCCTACCACCAATAAAATGATACTGATATTCATTCCAATCCACATAAATATTCGCTTAACGTCGTATAGTATTCACACCAAAACAACAAGCGCAAACAAACAAAATAACACCACAAAGGTTGTAACTGTTCCAAAAACAATATCGGAACAGCGACTGTTACACACAGCACCAGTTAATTGTCTCTCATACGGACGTTCGTCAAACAGTCCGCGGTCGGCAAAGAAAAATCCACTTTTGCGACCCACGGACAAAGGTAAACACACCCGCAAATTGTCCAACCACTGCTGCTTTGTTGGAGGTTAGAGCGTGGCCCAAGTTAGAAGTGAAATGACATATTCTATTTTTAAAATACGCTTACGCTTTTTTTGTTGCGCTCGCTTTTCTGTTTAAAACGGTATAAAAGCGTTTATTAGGGACACCGCAGATTTGCTACTTTTTGCATCGGCGATCGGGGATTTAGTCGCTTTTAGCATCGGAGCAGTCGCTGCCTCCGACCGTAGAGAGTCGTCAAAACGCGATGCAGCCGCAAAATCGCCGATCGCCGATGCAAAAAGTAGCAAGTCTGCAGTGGCCCTTAATACACCGCACATGAATCGCTTTTACTCCATATCAAAAGGCTTAAATCGAAGTCATTAAGTTCAAAAGCACGGTCAGTCAGAAGTGAAGCACAAATCAAAAGAGTAGGTTGAAATAGAAAGCACAGAAAGAGGACTACAGCGAAAAGCACGCGAACAGGTTTTAAAGGTGGTAGAGCCAAGCTGTAGCCAATTGACTGCAGCTCATTGCGGGCTGGCTCGACCGGGGTAGTACCACCCTCTCACAGAAGATCGCCGTAAATCAGCTTTTACAGCTGCGTTTCGTACGGTGAGTGAGAAAGCAGAAAGCCCATCCCCCTTCCCCTCCCTCTAGCCCACTCTCCTTCAGGTCGGTAATGTGCGAGCAATGCGTTTGGTATTGCAAGCATCTATAGGCTACGGTAACTGCTTAACACCAGGCCGTACGGTTTATTGCCACCGCAGTCCTATAAAAAAAAACTCCCTTCCGGCTGCCGGGTGCGTTCGGATATGCGAATGTCACAACTCGCTATTATTTTATAACTTGTACCAAATCAAACAAGAGTCGAATTTAAACAGTGAGAGTGTGAGTTAAACGATGTAAAGTTGGACAATTCCACTGTACGACACAACTATGGTGTGTGCCCTTTCACCCTTCAGATGACGCAATAAAATTTATTTGCGACGCATTTTTCCTTTGGGTCGTAAATGACTGGAATTTGGGGTGTATGGGACCCCAAATTGAGGTGTATTGGGGTAAAACGTCGTCCGATAACAAACAAACAAATTAAAAATCTATTTTATTACGTCATCAAATTCAAATAATTCTGTTTTTATTATTTGTTTTTCGTACTTTATCAGCATAAATGATGTCTTTTTAACCGACTTCCAAAAAGGAGGAGGTTCTATGTTCGGCTGGATGTATGTTTTTTTTAATTTATTTATTTATGTATGTTCACCGATTTCTGCGGCATTTATGAACCGATTTGAAAAATTCTTTTGCTGTTCGGTAGATCGTAGCTCCAAGTTGGTCCCATAAAAAAATAATTCCTAGAATCAACCCCTAAGGGGGTAATTTTGGGGGGTGAAGGTCGTCTGAATTTTTTTTTAAAACGAGGTGTTAAAGTTTGTATGGAGAGTTACCGTTTATCTCTAACGTTTATGAACCAATTTTTCTTATTAAACTGTTATTTGGTCGGTGACTAAGTTGTTTTGGTCCCATAAAAAAATCATTTCGGAAATCTACCCCCAAAGGGGGAAACTAGGTGTAGAAGTACCTACGGTAGAAAAATATATTTGTGTCCGATTGACTTGAAACTTAGTATGTATACTCCATATAATAAACTAAGAAACTTTTGTTTTGGAATCTTGGAAAAGTCACCCCCCAAAGGGGTCATTTGGGGTGATAAAGTTTGTATGGCGCCACTAAAATCATGAAATAAAAATATTTTTATAAAAAAATAAAAACCGACTTCAAAAAAACCTGGAGCACTAAAAAGCCTGAAATAATATTTCTATTACCACCACTGCCTACCCCTTCGGGAAAATCAGGCGTGATGATGTGTTATCGAGTATTTGGGGTCGGTGCCAATCTATCTTCTTACTTTTATAGTAGGTAGACTGGAGCACTAAAAAGCCTGAAATAATATTTCTATTACCACCACTGCCTACCCCTTCGGGAAAATCAGGCGTGATGATGTGTTATCGAGTATTTGGGGTCGGTGCCAATCTATCTTCTTACTTTTATAGTAGGTAGACTCGGCAAACCAAGATTGGCACCGACTCCAAATACTCGATAACACATCATCACGCCTGATTTTCCCGAAGGGGTAGGCAGTGGTGGTAATAGAAATATTATTTCAGGCTTTTTAGTGCTCCAGGTTTTTTTGAAGTCGGTTTTTATTTTTTTTGTCAATACATAATGTTTTTAGATGTTTCGTTTGGTGCTAAAAAAAAGTTTAAAAAATTAGTAATTTGATCGTAGGCCGCTTGGAAGTCATAATGTCAATTGTATAATTTAAGACTATTCCTCTACGGCGCTACTCAAAGTAAAGGAAACTAACTGTTTAGTAATTAAAATTACTAACTAATTAGTAACGCCGCGCGTAGCTCGTCCACGGTGCTACAAAGCAACGCACTTCCTAAGCATCATACAAAAAAAAAAACACAATCACACAAGTACCTACGCGGTGCTCTCTCACTCATCGTACGAAACGCATCTGCAGCTACTTTACGTCGATCTTCTGTCGGTGGTATCACCCCGATCTAGCCAGCCTATAGCTCTCTAGTTAAGGCCTAAGGCCTAAGGCCTAACTGTTATTTTATTACATGACAGTTAGGCCGCTCTGGCTCTCATGGCCACATAATAGAGCTGCAATCAATTGGCTACAGCTTGGCTCTTTCACCAGAAAATGATTTTAATATCCTACTTCCTATCCTACTAATATTATAAATACGAATGTTTGTGTGTGTGTGTGAATGTTTGTTACCACGTATCTCCATAACTACTACACCGATTTTAATGAAACTTGAAACGTAGATAGTGTAGGCTCTGGAATAAGACATAGGCTAATCTTACACATCAATTTCTACGCGGGTGAAGCCGCGAAGCACAGCTAGTTATTAATATGTTCGTGAATTCAACCGGTACTAACTAACGGGCATTAATATTGCAAACATTGCGGTACATCAAAGGCTCCCTTGAAAATAAGCGGAACGGACGAAATAATTTGGCTGAATAATTTATATGTAAAACAAAATGTATTCTTTCTACTGAAATAAATTTGATGAAAAATTTATGGAAGTCTCGATGAAAATTAATACACATATAATTTGTTTTATTGTATTTGTAATGTTTATCGTCATTGACACCGTAATACGGTCGGCTGAACATCTGAGGGAACAATTAGCAAAGTGTAGAATTAAAATGTCAAAAATATCAAGTTACTTGTATAGGGACCCCCTTTATTTTAAAATTTTATTTTATTTTAGTATTTGTTGTTGTAGCTGCAACAGAAATACACATTCTGTGAAAATTTCAAGTCTCTACCTATTACGGTTCGTAAGGTACAGCCCGCTGACGGACGGACAGCGTGGCTTAGTAATAGGGTCCCGTTGGCACCCTGTGGGTACGGAACTCTAAAAAGAAGAAGAAAGAAAATAAGTTTAATTGGTACCTTGGTGGGTGACTTTTAAAAAATAATTTATTCACCTGTAACCAAAACTTTTATTCTAATAATTTATAGACTATTAGATTCAAACGGCCACCAAAAGGTATGGAAACCCAAAACGAAACTATGAACCAACAGTTTGTAACTTTGTACCAACTTTGGTTACCAACAATTGGCCCCAACGTTTAAATAACAATTATTTTGGCGTTATTACAACGGACAAGCTTTTAGTATTTCGCTTAGATATTAAATATTAAGTTAGTTTCGTGGCAATGTGTTGTTTGCTAGTAAAATATGGGAATGTGGTAGAGTTTCCATTTGTTAATAGTAGTAAAATCGGACGTAAATAATTTTATTATGTGCGATCACCCCCGTTTTTACCGAAGGGGTAGCCAGAGGTGTACTATAGTGCACCTAAATAACAATGTAACAGGGTGAATATACAGGGTCGAAGATTTTCGAAAACTCACTTGCCACACTCGGGAATCGAACAGGCTAAAATTCGAAAAAATAACACCCTGTACTTTCATGGCATCAATCGATAGGGTCTATCATAAGGATCAAAATTAAATCACCCTAACAAATATGGTAAATTAAATGAAAGGAAAACCATAAAATCTTTACTTATTTTAATTAGCCACGTCCAGATGTCCCACATGCCGCGCGAGGCAAATTGCCTCACGAAGTTTGACTTGTCTCGCGCGAGGCAAATGCGCGTCCTGCCTCACCTGAGCGCTGTCATTTGCCTCGCCTAGTTTGGCATAGTCCTGCGACAGAATGATGTCAAACGTGTCAAACTGATTGCTCGGGTATACCCTTCTCTGTCTAGAGTGTCAGTTGCCTTGCCATTTGCCTCGCGCGGCATGTTACTGAGATAAACGTTGTGCTTCGCGAGGCATGTGGGTGAGCAGCCTCGTGCGGCATGTGCATGTCGTAGACACGCCTATTGAACGACAAAATGGTAAACTAACTACAAATTAGTTGCTAAATACGACAAAATTTGTGTATTTGTGTTTCATTTCACGCAAATAATATTTTGATTCTCTTGGTGACAGGTGAGCCGGCCATACGTTCCAGATACGCTCGGCTTCGGATCCTCGTGCCTCCAGAATCTCCGAGGATACTGAAAGGTCCAGTATTGCTGGCCATCGAAGACAGGGAAGTCAATCTGGAGTGCGTGTCCGTTGGAGGAAAACCTGCTGCAGAGGTGATGAACTTTTGGAGTTTTATTAAGTTGGCAAACAAGCGTACGGCTCGCCTGATGTTAAGCTGTTACCGTAGCCTATACATGCTTGCAATACCAAAGATCTGAAGGGGAGTGGTACAGTGGGAGGAGAAAGGCGGGGAAGTGGTTTGGGCTTCCGGCTCTCTCACTTAATGTACGAAACACAGCTGTAAACTTCTATCAGAGGGTGGTACTACCCCGGTTGAGCTGGCCCATATAATTATTTATAGTAGTTGAACATCAAAAATACAGACACAATATCAAGTTGGGATTTTTGGGATTCCATGCCACAAAAATTACGAGATCTATAATCGACATCGATTGCGGTGAAGGAAAACATCGTGAGGAAACCTGCATGTCTTTAGACATGTGAAATCCACCAACCCGCACTGGGCCAGCGTGGTGGATTATGGCCTGAATCCCCCTCGCATTGAGGGGAGGCCCGTGCCCATCAGTGGGACGTTAAAAGGGCTAAATTATTATTATTATTTATAATCGACATAGCTCTAAGATTTGCTTCTAAGTGGCAGTGGGTAGAAAGGTTCGGGAATGGCGACGGATGATAGAGATGTGATGTGATGTGATGCAATGTGTTGTGATAATGATGATATATCAATATAAATAACATTTATTTTCAACAGATTACTTGGGTGGACAGTGACGGTGGCGTGCTCACTCAAGGTGTGAACTATACGGTAGAAACAATGTCAGACGGTCGAAGATTCACGGCTAAGTAAGTTCTACAGAATTTAACAATACACTTAGGCTAATGCCCCATTAGCGCGATGCGTTGCGTTGCGTCGGCGCATGCGACGTTTCAACGGATCGACCGACGAGAGACGAAGCGGGGGGGGGGGGGGGGGTGATGCGCTGCGCTGTCCTTGCGACGACGCACAGCGTTCCGCTGCTAGAGGGGCAAGCTAGCCGTGCGAGCGTGCGTCCGTCGCCCTCTAGCGTCGTGCGTCGTCGCAACGCAGGTGTGGCATACAATGCGTTGACCCGTTGCGACGACGACGCAATGCAACGCGCTAGAGGGGCATCTCCCTACACTTACAATACACTACAAAAAAACATCTATGGACTAAAACATTTTTTTTTTGTTTAGGTCAGTCCTCCACTTGCGTCCAAGAAGACATCATCATAACCAGTCGCTGACGTGTCAGGCTCAAAACACAGCTGACAGAGCTTACAGATCAGTTACAATCAAACTACAGGTTAGTTACCGTTGGTCTACAGAGCACTCTAGACCTCGATGTTTAAAAGGACATGACCCATTCATTACTCATTTATTATTTTGAATAGAGAAATGTCCAATTTTGACAGTCATGTATCAAACCTAGCAAACCTCTCAGGAACGTCGGGTAAGGGTGAGGCGCCATCTGGCGTTGCGTTGCGTCGACGTACCGGATCAACGCATTGTACGCTTCGTCTCTCGCCCGTCGACCCGTTGATCCTTTGCGACGACGCAACGCAACGCACTAATGGGACCTCACCCTTAGTCGGTGGGACTAGAACACGACGTTTTTGTGTATGGGAATGACATGAGTCACGTGATCTAATTATCGTTAGCTAATGTCATTTCCATACATTTGACGTAATGATTTGCAAAAACATAAAAAAAGTATTATATCGACACTGGCAACTCTCTAAGCATCATCTCTCCGTATCAAGATTGTTAGGTATTCATTATATTCATTAGTATTCATGTACCTTTTAAATACAATTTGATAATTCAATTATATCGCAATGTCGTCATCTTATATTCAAATTGCGTACGCTTGTTAGTGGAATCGCACCAATTATGAGTAATACGTATAATCTGAATATCATTAATTCCAAAGGACCTAGGAATGTTACAACTAATTCACAGATTTAGATGTATCATATTTCTCTTAACTTTGGAATGATAGCTTTGAATTTAGGTGGGTGCTTAGGGAAATTGATTGCTTAAATTTATCGTGGCGTAGGTAGGTCTTTAGTTACACAAGAAATAATAATTTGTTATGCTAAGGCGTGTCTACAACATGCACATGCCGCGCGAGGCTGCTCACCCACTTGCCTCGCGAGGCACAACGTTCGCCTCAGTCGCATGCCGCACGAGGCAAATGGCGAGGCAATCTACACTCTAGACAGAGAAGGGTATACGAGCAATCAGTTTGACACATTTGTCATCGTTCTGTCTCATGACCATGCCAAACTAGGCGAGGCAATGACAACGCTTAGATGAGGCAGGACCCGCATTTGCCTCGCGCGAGGCAAGTCAAACTTCGTGAGGCAATTTGCCTCGCGCGGCATGTGACACATCTGGACGTGAATGAGTTTGTAAATCTGTTGTAGTTCTTTGACTAGCAGTGTACACTCGCTATAATTAATATGGCTATACTATTATTGGAATCAAGTATAACCAACTCACGAGTTTAGATCCAAAAAAGTCAAATTGCTATCGGTAGTGCTTTACAACTGGTCTTCCTTCAATTAAAACGGTCTTATTTCTGTGACAATCAGCCTATACTGTTTTTTTTTGTCTTCCGATAATCTTCTTCTAACTCCTATTCTTTCTTTGGATTTAATTGGTTCTTCGACACCTATTTTTGAAGTGAAAACTTCTTTAGCGGCGTTGTGCACTTTTCTTGGGATGGGTAAAAAATGATAAACTCGCGACAGGGGTCACGTGTTCTGATCGAAAATACGAAATATTCGTAGCGACAGGACACTGTCCTATCTTGGAATGGGTAAAAAGTATATAGATCATAATTTCGCTTTCAACGTCAACGTCTTATTAATGGATCTGGGTGAGTGCTCTATGGGGCGTAGGTTCGAATCCTATGTTTACTATATTTTAGAATTTAATATATTATTAATTATTTAATTCTTATTATTTTTTACTTTAATTTGTATTATTTTATATGATTATTTAACAAAAAAAAAAAACGCCCAGTTTGTTTTTTTTCATTTTTTCCCTAACCATTCCAAAATATTAAAAAATGCACAACGTTAATGTTCAAGTTTTCACTTCTGCCGACACTCCCGGAGTGCAACCTGTTTTAAAATCATTGCCTGTTTATAATCACACATTCTCATTGATCCTCACTAAAGTTAACCTGTCATTTTGGTCCATTGCATTTTGGACAAATCACTTAAGTTCTTTCCGAGTTATCATCTAATAGATACATAACCATAAGCGGCATATAACGAGCGAAGCTTTGATAACTGAATCATCAAAGTAACCGTTACCATTAACTGCTTCTTTATATACATAACTGGGTTCTTAATCCCAACAAAAATGAGATAATATGATACGACGATTAAACCAACAGTTTGTTTAAGACTTTACAACCAAAGTTCCCTGGGGTGTCTCAGGTATAATTTTACATTAAAATTTATGTGGTAAGGGAAAAATGGGAGAGCATTTGTTAACATCTTCTTAGAGTCATAACACCGGGACGCCAGGCGACGTCGCCAGCCACCGTAGCCAACTAATTCCTATTGAAATGTATGACAGTTATTACACCAGGCGACGGACTGGCGACGACGCCAGTCGGCCGCCAGAAGGGCTAGACAAGTGGCTGACGTCTACAAGCGTTCCTTCAAATCGCTACGCTTCATGCATGGAAATGACATAAGTCACGTGATCTACATAGCAACTTGTTGTTGATCTACATAGTGACGTTTGAAATTTCCATACATTGTGAAGTCTATTCTATTCTATTCGATTAGCGTTCATGCCACTTGTCTAGGGGGCCAGGTGTGTTACTTGTCATATCTGTCATACATTTCAATACAAATTAGTTTGCTACGGGGGCTGGCGACGTCGCCGGCCACGTATCCAAACAATTTGTATTGATGGCGACGTCGCCAGTCCGTCACCAGGTGTGTTACGTCCCATACATTTCAATACGAATAGTTGGCTATGGTGACTGGCGACGTCGCCAGGTCTACCCGGGTCTACCCGGTGTGTTATGGCCCTTATATCGTGTGTTGTGGCTCAGAGATTTGCCGGAATAACCATAGGATAATAAATTGGCTGAGCGCTTTCGCGAGCTTGGAATTTCGCTGTTGTCGAGATGAAAAGGTCAGGTTTTCTCTTTGATTATGTTAGAAAATATTGTAATAGGTTTTTTTTAGGGTTCCGTACCCAAAGGGTGCCAACGGTGCCCTATTACTAAGCCTACGCTGTCCGTCTGTCCGTCCGTCTGTCAGCGGGCTGTATCTCACGAACCGTAATAGTGTAGTAAACGAACCGTGAATTTTTCACAGAATCTATATTTCTGTTACCGCTACAACAACAAAAACATCAAATAAAATTTAAAAATAAAGGGGTAATACAAAAAACTTGATTTTTTTGACGTTTTTATTCTACGGTGGTACGAAACCGTTTAGGTGCGAGTTCAACACGCACTTGGCCGGTTTTTCATTCTTAGAGTTGTTTACTAAAATAACCACAGTGATATTAGACGCGTCCACATGCCATGTGCAACCGTACCCGAGCAATCAGACGCTATGTCTACATGCACACATGTTAAAAATGGCTGCGTCTACATCAGACGCATACCGCACCCAACATTAGAATAAGCTCCATTAGTTTAGAAATTTTAGTTTATTTAGTTCAAAAATGCGTCTGTTTTAATTTTAGAACGACTAAAGTAATCCTAACTTACTGTGCTTTAGTGGTTTAAGGCTCGTATTAATAAATGCATCTCAAAGTTGAGATCGATCTTAAGATGCTGTTTTTGACATATGCTCCATACATGAAACGTTAAAACTGCATCTAAATATCAAATCTTAACTTTGAGATTCATTTATTAATAGGATAAAAGCAGGATCTTAAGAAGCATAACACCATCCCATGAAATATCAAAACAATGTAAAATCTCAATTATTTTATTGTTAATTTCTGTTTCCACCGAAATATTTTATCGGTTTCCAGAAATCGTAACTTTCCAAGTCGTTAATTGAATTTGCGGACTTTATAATGTTTTAATTTGTTGTGATGAGTTCATTAAAATAAGTTTCAGAATCAGTATTTTCAGAGTATTATTATCGAAAATTTCGTGGCCTATATCTATGGGCTGTCGAAAATAGTCCACTTAGCTTTTCTACTACCTACTATCATCAAAGCTATCTAGGCTTATGAGTATTGGGTATGGCATTTTCCAATACTGTCACAAAATTTTCCAGAATAGGACGGGGACTCAATTTATAATATTACCTACCACAGATATATTACTATTAAATGGTCGACAGGTCATTGAAAATATCGTTTTCTTTTTGTATTTTAAAACTTTATCACAAATTATAACGATATTCGATACTAAAAACTCGTTCGTTCGACTCGTTTTGTCGTTCGAAAAAAAGTAGTTAAATTAAATATCAGCAATTTTTTTTTTTTTTTTTTATAATAGCGTTACCAAAAATGTGCCTCGAGTCATAATAACGCCATAATGTTAAAGGTAAGTTAAAGGTATTCACGATGGTACAATGTCAAAAGCTTCTACACGTGAATAGACTAAAAATATCCGAAAATTTGTGCAAAAAATATATTTAATCGTTTTAAATTATTGTCAAAACACTGCATTCATCAGCTGTGTGCTAATGAGTAGAAATTAACATTGTGACGTCACATGCGCATGCTACTACACAATGGAGTGGGGGCGATCCCAGTGACACAAATTAGGAAAAGGCCGTTAAAGGAATTTGCCACAGGCGGGAATCGAACCCGCCCCGATTCAGTGAGCCGAGGGGCCTTCATTCGAATCACTGCGCCAAGCGGTCGTCCGTCATCACTGTTTTTTTTTCTCATTTTTTTTACCCAACACTACTAGAGTAATGTAGTACTCAGTACCTCATACTTCAATAGCCCCCTTAGACCAAGAATAAGGTAAAGTCGAAAAGTAAATAAGGTAAGAGAAGATCGATGTCACGTCATATAAGGGAGTGCAAGAGCTGCCATAGATAGAGAGAGATGGACAGAGTTCCGTCAGCTACCAACAAGGGTCTTAAGACACTTAGCTAAGAACCCATAACTTCTACCGCTAATAAGAAAAAATCTCCACAAGACTAAAACAAACCTTAATTCGAGTTTGCACACATAAATAACTTCTTAAGCTTCGTTCCCAATAAACGGATATAAAGATAGGCGAAACGAAATAAGGAAACAGGCGGGCCCGTTAAAAAAATCCACAACCGCAATTTTTGTACATCCCTTCTACAAAATTCGCCGATTTGGCTTACGGACGCGACCAGTTCAATATGGTCCATCGAATCTGCGCTATTTGATAGCGTCGCTTTAAATAGGGGGGATCTCACTAATCTGGCCTTGGTTTTATACTGGAAAAGTGAAAATACGGTGCCATGTAGACTGTAATTTCGTGACGACTCGTTGTAAGGATGTCAGCAGATCTTGTACGTCATGTCAGGTGAGGTTTTCGCAGAGATTTTCAGACAATTTTAATGGACTCTTTTTGGGATTTTGCAAGTTTCAAAATGTCTGTTATTTTAATGACTTTCTTGAATATTATTGCTGGTTTCTGAAGATGATTTCGTATTTTTTTTTTATTTTTTTTTTATAGGACTGCGGTGGCAAAAAAGCGTACGGCCCGCCTGATGTTAAGCAGTTACCGTAGCCTATAGATGCTTACAATACCAAAGGTATTGCTTGCACATTGCCGACCTGAAGGGAAGTGGGATGGAGGGAGGGGGAGGAGGGGTGGGCTTACGTTATTTAGATGAATTAAGAACAACCAACCGAATTCACGTGGTCGCGGGTTCGATTCCCGCCAGGTAATATCGGAAACGGCCTTCATAGTATTGCCCTGGTCTGGGTGTCACTGGAATCGCCCCCAGTCCATTGTATGGTAGCTATAGTACAAGCGTTGCTTAGTTTCGGACCATACAGTTGGTGTGTATGTCTCGCGATATTTATTATTTAACCGACTTCAAAAAAGGAGGAGGTTCTATGTTCGGCTATATGTATGTTTTTTTTTTTTTTTTTTTTTTTTTTTATGTATGTTCACCGATTTCTCCGGCATTTATGAATCGATTTGAAAAGTTCTTTTGCTGTTCAGTAGATCGTAGCTCCAAGTTGGTCCCATAAAAAATAATTCCTAGAATCAACCCCTAAGGGGGTAATTTTGGGGGGTGAAGGTCGTCTGAAAAAAAATTTTTTGTCCGATTCACTTGAAACTTCATATGTATATTTTGCATAAGAAATAATGAAACTCACGTTTCAGGATTTTGGAGAAATCACCCCCCAAAGGGGTGATGATGTGTTATCGAGTATTTGGAGTCGGTGCCAATCTTGGTATGCCAAATCTACCTACTATAAAAGTAAGAAGATAGATTGGCACCGACCCCAAATACTCGATAATACATCATCACGCCTGATTTTCCCGACGGGGTAGGCAGTGGCGGTAATAGAAATATTATTTCAGGCTTTTTAGTGCTCCAGGTTTTTTTGAAGTCGGTTTTTATATTTTTTTATGGACTATTTTGTTCTTTGTAAATATTAAGCGGATTGTATATTATAACTTCATTTCAACTTTAACATTGTGAATATAACAATATTCTTACCTTTCTTCTCGACAACAGCTCGCTAAGCGCCTTTGAGTAGTATTTTTATTCTTTGAGACTCTTTGTTCCATTAATTCCCTCATTCTGTATGGCTTCGTCTAGACATGAAGCTTCATTGGGCGCTGAATGAAAGGCTATAACACTATTACAGATTAAGGGGATGGTTTAGAGCCGCCACATACATACGGAATCCCGAATCGGAATTCCGTTTCGAAATATCGAATCGGGGTTCCGTAAGCTTATCACACACATACGTAGGTACTTCTTTTATTAACAAAAAGTACTGGCCTTTAAAAACAAATTGACAGAGTGTCAAAATACCAAAAAGCAAAATACACAATCTACGTCAGTAGTGTGTGTGTGTGTATGTGAAACGAATGTAGTGTGTCTAATGTTTCCTTCTATTAATTTAGTGCATTTCTTATGCATTTTCCATAAAACATATTAGGTTTGTACACTCCTTCTCCATGTAAACTTTAACTGTACCAAATTTTATACACCTCCGTCCGCGTAATTTTCGAAAAATGGGGTATGAAACTTTTTAATTTACATATTGATATTTTCAAAAGAACGTTTTTCAGGGATACTTAAACTTAGTTAAGTTTACTAAACTAACTGTAATGCAACCTATCACAATTGTCATGTTTGTAAAATGATATGAAGTAAGAATTTGAAAAGAATAAATTATTTTATAGACATGATTTAAAAAAAAAGTCGGTAAAAAGGTCGGTCCCCGTTGTTGGCCAATAGACAGCAGTCGTTAAGCCATATCAGAGACCTTCGGGTGTCTTGAGCAATTCTGACACCAGGTGGGTTACTCCGAAATACGTCGCTGACGGATCGTCCGAAGTACGGATTCGATTTACGATCAAAACAATGTCAAATCGTAGAGAAAAACGAAAGAAGACATGTCAAATCACGACAATCCGTCAGCCGAAACGTTAGGTTCGTATTTCGGAGTAGGCCAGCTGGTTGGCCAATATCCATATTGATAAGAAGTACGAGTAGCTTATTATAAATTTCCCTATACTACCTATATTAGAATCGGCTAAAAAATAATACTAGTAGCAGTAGGTAGTTTGGTAGACCTCTTTTTAAAAGGGAAAGCGAACACAATAGTGACAATATTCCAAGCAATTTTCTAGAACAATCACCATTTTAATTGCCTCATCGGAGTTCACGCAAAAAGACTAGTTTACTGAGAAAATAAAAGCAGCAAAGAAGAGACAACAGACGTAGCTATCGAAGCTCCGGAGAGATGTACTCACGGTATTTGTTTCCCTCGTTCTTTTTTTAAGATACGTACACGAGCGAGAATCGAAAACAACATACTAGGACCGAGAATGCACGCTCCATTCCTCTTGCGTTTTCTAAGATGAGAAAGAAAGCGTATTGGTGGTAGAGTCAAGTTGCAGCCAATTAACTGCAGCTGTTATATGGGCTGGCTCAACCAGGGTAGTACCACCCTCTCACAGAAGATCGGCTTAAAGTAGCTATTACAGCTGCGTTTCGTACGATGAGCCAGAGAGCCGGATGCCCAATTGGCATTCAAATTGGTTTGAATGTTTTGAACACCATTTACGTTTGTATGCACGAAACCTTATTGAATTCTCGGGGCGAAACTCTCGCTTCGAGAACGCTCGTGTATCTAGTCTCTAAGGTTCCGTATGTCCCCCCTAGTCCTCGACGCCCGGAAAATACTGTTTCTGATTTGGACAACGAGAAATGGTCCCTTGTTTTATTTTTGTGGCGTATTTTTAAGCGTTCAAGAAAATGCTGGAATTTTTAGGACGCCTTCGATAACGGATGTTTTGGAGTCGGTGATAATAATGTGGTATATTTTTTAGGGTTTTTGTTATTTTTTGTTGTTTTATTTTGCTAGTTTTGGAGGTATAGATAGGTTTAGGAGATAAGGTCAGTGAGAAAAACCATATTTAACGCCGAAAACAGAATGTAGCTTGAGAGTTGCTAAATTTTGACGCATAAATTTCTTACATGACCTACATCTCTGTTCTACTATCTGGGGGCTTACCACCACCTCTTATAGCAGTTTTGTTTTAACGTTTCAGCGGCCATTTGTACAATGACGTTTCTTATTGTCATGACAATAAGGTACGTCATTGCACAAAAAGTCGCTGAAACGTTAAAACGTTCCTGTAATTGAATCGCGATAAGAGTTCGTGGTAAGCCCCCTGGTATGTCTCTCTGTACAATGCTAAGGTTGGAGTACACTGGTTTGCGATTAGAATGCGACTGCGGTTTCTAAGCAATGCGCTTGTGATGCGACCACCATCATATTATTATGTTTTAGGGGTTTGATCACTGACGCTTTGCAATCGCGTTACCGGTGCGACGGTTTAAGGGTACGTTTCCACTGACGCGGAGCTGGGTCGAGTGGAGCGGAGCGGTGTACTTGGATTGGCCAACTGTGATAGCCCTAGAGCGGAGTGGAGATTTCGAGTACTGTGATCGGCCAATTTTTACGGTCCACTCCGCCCAGCTCCGCGTCAGTGGAAACGCACCCTAAGTGTAGTAGGCTTATCTGCCATCGAAACCGTTTAGATATATGATCTAATTCGGTGCATCTACATGAGTCTGTCGTCTGACTACGGAGATATAACGTGATATCAGATTGCTAGGGAGCGGCTGCTCGCTGCTTGTAAATGGCGAATGATTGAAGAAAAAACCTTGTTTCAGGTACAATATGCGCCAAAAGTCCGCATGTACATCAAGACTGGTATGCTGAAAGGCAGGATACAAGAGGGAGATAATGTAGTTATTGGTGAGTACATCTCCCCTTTGAGTACGTTTTTTTGAGTACCCGACAACGGAACTGAGAGCTAGTAGCTGTACTTAAATCCACGAATGGAGGCCGCCAATTCTATTAGGGATGCTTTGATACGGTTTTTCGCTGATACGATATCACCCGATATCAATACCGATATTCTTAAAAAGTATCACCGATATCGAAACCGATACTGATACATTTAGTGAATTTTCTAGATGTTGTAAATGTAATGCCGTAATTTTTTTTTAATATTAAAGCCAAATAATTTTAACATGTCGATGATTAAAGCAGAGTAAAAATATCACTTAAAGATGCTTTCATAATAATTAAAAATTAATTATTTAGAAAACTTGCAGCATTGATAGCGCACGCGTCTTGTGGATTTTTCAACATCTATGTGCAAATCATAACTTAAATATGATTATCACTTGCTTACGGTGAAGGAAAACATCGTGATGAAACCTGCATGACATAGAAAATTTTACACGTTTTCGAGAGACATGTGAAATCCACCAACCTGGGCCAGCGTGGTGGATTATGACCTGGTTCCCCCTCGCATTGAGGGGAGGCCCGTGCCCAGGAGTGGGATGATAAAGAGGCTAAATTTTTTATATTGTTTATACAGGTTGCCAGGCCAGTGCGAACCCAAACAATCTCATGTACAAATGGTATGTGGACAATGAGCTCATCGTCGGTGATATTGGCAATGAATTGGTGAGTTACTAACAATTCATCAATTAGTTCTCATAACATTATGAGAATATTTTTGTACATTATCTCTCACAACACAACACAATACAAGTTCAGCAAGTGATATTTCTTGAAATTCGTACAAGTCCTAAAATAGGTACGATTTCGATGAACGCGGCAGATAGCAGACGTCATTCGGTCTCATACAAATTGTGGCGATGATATGTGCCGCGACGGCAGACGGCATTACGATTTGTATGAAGGTAGGAGGTCGTTGCAGCAGACGTCAGTTGGTCTCATAGAAATTGAATGCCGCCTGCCGTCGCGGCACATGTCATCGCCACAATTTGTATGAGACCGACTGACATCTGCTGTCTCCTGTCTGCCGCTTGCAACGAACTCCTACCTTGAGACCGACTGCCGTCTGCTGTCTACCGCGTTCGTCGGAATCGCACCTTAAATGTGTGAGCCAGAGTTTATGCTATCATTTTTATTCTTATTCATAAAATCTGTCGTGTAAACAGGACGGAAGATTATGGGACAGTACAAGGAGTGAGGAGGTGGTAGCCTAGTTGGTTACACCGATATATCGGCCACGTTTGGCTCGGTCGGGTCTTGGATGGGTGACCGAATTTGAAGCTGGCGACATTCTAATATCTTTAATAGTCATTCGTGTGTCAGAGGAGCCTGCAAAATGTGACAACAGATGGACTCACCCTTAGGTTGTCGATAGTCCCACTAGTCGGGTCTTGGAGGGTAGAGGGAGGACAATCAATCCGTGTAAATTTTGGTAATTAACAAAATCTGAGTAGACTAAAAACCAACTCCTCATGGATAAGGCTAGGAAGAAGAATAAGATAGTACAAAGAAACTGAAACTTTCAGTCAAACTAAGGCTATTAATAAATCGATCTCAAGATTGAGATGCTGTTTTTGACAGATGTCCCATACATTAAACGTCAAAACTGCATCTTAAGATCGATCTCATCTTTGAGATGAATTTATTAAATACGGTCCCAAGCGTGTGTAAGGGCCACCGCAGACATGCTACTTTTTGCATCGGCGATCGGCGATTTAGTCGCTTTTAGCGTCGAAGCAGTCGCTGCGTCCGAACGCAGAGAGTCGCCAAATCGCGATGCAGCATCGATACAGTCGCAAAATCGCCGATCGCCGATGCAAAAAGTAGCCTGTCTGCGGTGTCCCTTAAAGAACGAATTTTCAAAATTTCTTGGCACAGCGCACCTGCAATATGCATTTTATACCAGCTGTGTATTGCAGACCGCCTCGGTAGGATGTTTGAAAAATTACTCTTTTATTAAACCGTGCAAGTGTGTTATTAAAACGAGGATACGATGTGAATTATGTATGTTGTATACCTGTTGTAGGCATACTTTAATGTTACGACACGTCAGAGAGGATACCTAACGATAACCAATAGATTGTGTACTTAGAGCCACTAAAACACGACAGTAATGAAATCTTATACAACTCTGCCGGCGCCTTTTTGTAGCGCAGCAACATCGACTTTGCTAGAAGAAGGTTTGCAAAATAATGACAACATTATAACGGCCTGGCCACGACTTCGCGCGACAGCGACGGGCGGCAGCGTTTTTTGCTAAAGTTTGGAGTTGGTTGCGGATTTGAAACGAAATTGAGTGTCGTCGTGACGTCGCGACGTCACAAAGACGTCACGACGGCACTCAATTCCTATGGCATTGACGTGTGCCGCTCTGCGCCGCTCGCAACCAACTCCCACCTTAAAATGTTGCATGACGCCACGAGCTGCCGCTGTCAGCCGCAACGCGCGCGATGCAACATTTTAGCAAAAGACGCTGCCGCCCTTCGCCGCCGTCGCGCGAAGGCGTGGCCGGGCTGTAAGCATTTTTGAGTAAAAAAAATTTTTTTCGAGATCTTTTTTTTTTTGTTCTTTGGCAAGTAACCAGCCAGTGTCAAATGAAAATCGTTCTAAAACTGACCGCATTGTTCCAGATATTATCGAATATATCTCGCAGATTCAACGAAGCAGCTGTCAAGTGTGAGGTCCTCAACAAAATTGGCAAAAGTTCGGACACCAAAACTTTGGAAGTGTCATGTAAGTTTTTTTTTTTTTATAGGACTGCGGTGGCAAAAAAGCTTACGGCCCGCCTGATGTTAAGCAGTTACCGTAGCCTATAGATGCTTACAATACCAAAGGTATTACTCGCACATTGCCGACCTGAAGGGGAGTGGGATGGAGGGAGGGGGAGGGGGGTGGGCTTACGGCTCTCTCACTCATCGTACGAAACGCAGCTGTAATAGCTGCTTTACGCCGATCTTCTGTGAGAGGGTGGTACTTCCCCGGTCGAGCCAGCCCGTTTATGAGCTGCAGTCAATTGGCTACAGCTTGGCTCTACCGCCTTCAAGTTCAATAGTATAAGAGACCCACCTATTCGACAAGCCCGCTGAGTTTCTTGCCGGATCTTCCAACTTTCATCCATGTGGTAGCCTGCACGTCATCATCATCCTCATCTCAGCCGGAAAACGTCCACTGCTGGACACAGGCCGCCCCCAAGGTTCACCGCAATGACCGGTCTTGAGATTCAAGATTCAAGATTCAAAACGTTTATTTTCTTAGGCCTACGGGGGCACTTAAAATTGTCATTTTACATTTTTTTCTTAAATTTTACTGCCGGATCGGAAACGCGACCTCGACTGAGAAGATCCGGCAAGAAACTCAGCGGGCTTGTCTTTTTTACATTGTTTGAGCTGCCCGCATCTAGCGGATTCCCGCGACCTTCAACAGGTCGTCGGTCCACCTTGTGGGAGGCCTACCCACCTAAATTTCAGCCACATCGGCCATCCGTTCTACCACCAACGTGCAGTAGCCTGCACGTATATTATGGTCACAATTCATACAAAGGCTGAGCCCTTTTATTAAACACACCAGTAATTAAGAAAGCTCAGATTATGTTGGTAATATTTCCATAGGAGGCGACTGTACTAACCGCCGAATAGTGAAACGCTACTCAACGTACTTAAGTGCTAATTATCTGTTTGTGATGTTGTTTAATTATTTGTATGACGCCTCAAAATTAAGCTCTTAAATTTGAGTTCTTTTTCAGCATTCGGCGGTTAATTTAAGTGTTCATAATTCCACAGGATCCAGCCATTAACCTTTCAGAGTATGTCCTCCATGAAACAATATGGAATTATAGTAATTTGACCACAATTATGAGCATTTAGGGTGATTCTTGACGTTGAGTAGCCGCCCTGTTGGGTAATAATTGGACTGTTATTTAATTTCAGTACGAATTAACATTCAGGTCGGGTATTTAATGATTTTAATCGCTTGTCAGGCGTACATTTATTATTGCGTTGACAAATCGTTTTATAGTGAGAAGTATAATTTAGCAGATATGGTATCTCCTAACATTGCAATCACTGGACTTGTTCATATATTCTCGTTCATTGCTCATATACAGGCTGGCTTGACCGGGATAGTACCACCTTCTCACAGAAGATCGGCGTAAAACAGCTTTTACAGCTGCGTTTCGTACGATGAGTGAGAGAGCTGAAAAACTAACCCCCCTTCCCCTCCCTCTATCACATTCCCCTTCAGGTCGGCAATGTGCGAGCAATGCCTTTGGGATTGTAAGCATCTTAAGGCTACGATAACTGATTAACATCAGGCGGATTAGACGCTTTTTTGCCATCGCAGTCCTATTAAAAAAAAACTAGACTTGTACTCAACGCACCACTACATGCAGCGAAATTCACACATCAGGAGGGTTACTCCGAAATACGTCGCTGACGGATCGTCCGAAGTACGGATTCGATTTACGATCAAAACAATGTCAAATCGTAGAGAAAAACGAAAGAAGAAATGTCAAATCACGACAATCCGTCAGCCGAAACGTTAGGTTCGTATTTCGGAGTAGGCCAGCTGTTATCGAACTCGCGATTCGACAATCGACTTCAAGGCATTTTGATGAGTTATTCTCCAGAAGATGTGAGACCCTGAAGATGAGTTGAGAGACGCTCATCGCCAGCTGCAATCAGTGATCAGTAAACGATGGAGGTTAAACAACGCTTGGCTAAGTCAGTCGGATGGGTGACCATTTAGCGGCATTTGAACTGAGCGTCTTCGTGCTTCGGTAGGCACGTAAAAAGTCGGCCCCGGTTATTGTTATCTAGGCAGCAGTTGTTAAGCCATATTAGAGACCTTCCGACGGGTTGGCCACTAACCATACGATAAGAAGATGTATTATCACCCTTGCACAGAAGATCGACGTAAATTACCAATTACAACTACGTTTCAACTGCAACGCGTGTCTGTGACGGCTGTTTGCCACATTAGGTACTATCATCGTGTCTAAGGATTCCTACATATTTCTGGCTTATTTTGCTCTATTTAATGTGTTTCTAAATAACCTTTGAAGATTGCGGTCTTAATATTAAATATCTTATTTAACCATCCCTCGCTGTCAAAAGGTTGAACTAATTAAAATTAAAACGTTGTTTATTTTTAACCTTAACAATTTAATTAGCTGGGTATATTATTTTAAAATAAAGGAGAGTTTATTTTGTACGTTGTAGAGACGTTCTGGGTGCAAAAGGATTCGCGGTTGGTGCTTTTATACGTAAATTGTTAGTTACGAGAATGTAAGTAGAGTCACAGTCTACTGTGGTAGAATGTTGGTTTGTTTACGTGAGATATTTTTCTTTGCGCTTTTCAATAGTTGTACAGAAAAATATGTAGATTATTTTAATGGATTTATTCTGATGGTTGATTTGGTAAGACAGTTGGGTAATTATATCTTTGCTCGAGACTCGAGTAGTGTGCCTCGTAGGAATCTCTACATTAGTGGCGATAAAAGTTTCTATCTAAATTCATAGTTATAAATTACTTTGAAGATGGTAAACATTAATATCAATATCAATAACGAATTTACTAATAATACACTAATTATGACTATTGAGTTTAGTCCCAGTTCAAAAAACCCGGACAAGTGTGAGCAAGAATCGCGCCCTGAGGGTTCCGTACCAACTAAATAGGGGATGAATTTTTGAATTTTAAAAATCGCCGTAAAGTATTTTTTCTTTGTTTACTAGCTTCAGAAAATGGGGACATACATACACCCCCAACTTTCACCCCCGATTTTACCCGTATGAATCGGGCAATTCGAACAACCGGATTCGGATTCGGACGAACGTAATTCGTTAAAACGTTGTGCTTCCGTTTGAGCCATAGTAAGCCCATAAGCATAAGTGGTACGAGTAGTTATATCTCTTTGGTTTCGTAACTGAGATTTTGTTTCAGATGGCCCATCATTCAAGATGAGACCTCGAAATGTGGAGGGTGAACCTGGTTCCCTCGTCACACTGACTTGCTTAGTCGAGGGTCATCCAGCACCGAAGACGCAATGGCTGAGATACGAGAATGATCGATTTATTGTGAGTACCTACTACATTTTTAAAGAGACTCCACGAACCAACCACTCTCTAGACTCCGGCCTCGAGAAAAAAAGTATCCGAAACACAGCCAAGACGTGCACTGCTGGACCTCCAAGGTTTTCCACAACGGCCGCTCCTGTGCTACTCGCATCTAGCGGTTTCCTAAGACCTTCACCAGGTCATCGGTCCGACTTGTGGGGGCCGACCCAGGCAGCGTCTTCCGCCACTCAAGAAACTTTTACGCCCCATCGGCCATCAATTCTTCGGGATATGTCCTGTCCACTGCCACTTCAGCCTGCTAATCTGTAGAGCTATGTTGGAAACCTCAATTCGTCTACGTATCTCCTATACTTATAAGATGAAAGATCATTTTTCGGAATTATTTTGATGCAAGTTATACCTAGTATGCAGTCCAAAACGTGGAGGGTCCGTGATAGATTCTATAAAGAGTTCTAATAAGAGATTCTCGGCTAGCTTCGGCTTTATGGAGCGTCAAGACTACACTCTAGGAAGCCAATTATGTCTTTCTGGATCACTACGTATAAAATCATTATTTTCCTACAGAGAGTTGGGAAATCTCCGAATCTTACCATTACGGTGACACCAAATTCAGGTGGACAGTATTGGTGCAGAGGCAGTATTGAGGATAGACGAGATATAGAAGCGCCTGCAATTATTTATATCAAAGGTAAGTCACCGACTATTCTGTTAATAATGTCAAAAGAAATCAGCTCACCAGATGTCAGCTGACGTCATGTGACATTTCACTTCTGTCAGTGTCACTAGGTTAATAATTATAAAGGTCGGAAAGAAAGAGGCTAACTAAACTGTCAATGTGACCACGCTGCACCGTGGTGCTGCCATAGGTTCATACAAGAAAATTACAGATAATATCATATAAGATTTACGATCGACCAATCATATTCCATTATTACTTTCGCCCTGAAACTTTTCTCAGAATTCTTTAGATACAAGTTATTCCTAGTGCGGATACCAAAGGGTGTATGTTCCGTGGCCGTTAGTTACACAAGTGAAGTTCCAACGACTTTGAAACTTATGAACCGACTTTCGGAAATTACGTAATCGTTTCAACGGTCCGATCCGGACTTTTGAACTACCAACTAAGGAGTTCACAACTTTAAGGTCTGATACCCCATACAGTTATAGAAGCATGTTTTGCGTGCTCGATTGTTATTTTATGCAAATGAAAACTGTTTTAAACAATCTCTATTATGTTTTGTTTACTGTATCAAATTGGATTGACGTTTAATCGGATGTGAAGCAAGGACTGCATCTCATAAAAATAATGCTGCAGAAAAATAATGGATTTGGTGCAAAAGAAATTTGAAAATAACTTATTTTGTTGACCGTATTATGGCTACCATATAATCGACTACGGATCCAGTGACACACAGACCATGGTAAATTATGAGATGGCCGTTTCCGAAATTTGCCTCTGGTGAGAATCTGTGAGCCGAGCAGCCTAGGCTCGAACTACGCCAAGCGGTCGTCAAATAATAGTGTTTCGACTTTGGGAGCGCTTCCCTAACCAATACACCAAACGTTATCAACAACACTAATCCACCAAGCCAACTAGGAACCTGTCAAATGTAACGTCACCCGCTTCAAAAGACGGTGGCGGTGTGCGGGAGGTGTGGCGGGCGGGAAGCCGCAGGCGGTGGCGGGTGTGCGGGCGGGTCCCGCATTCCATCCGAGTTCCTAGTTGGCTTGGTGGAGTAGAACATTTTGTGTCATTTCTAGGACCGCCAAAGATAATGTCGAACCAGACACAATACGGCGTGGAAAGGGACAGCGTGAAGATAGAATGTGTTGCCTTCTCCGTGCCAAAACCTGATTACATCGTGTGGATATTTGACGGCAGGGAGATCAACTCTTTTCATAATCAGGTACTCAAATAGACACCCTAAATAATATGGAATAAGTTCTAATATATGAATACTTTGTGCACATACACACCTTACAAAAAGTCAGAGATGATTTAAGTTGGAAAACAAAGTTATTTCAAACTTTTTTGACATGATTACAAATAGGATGATGCTAACTGTACCTACTAGATGTCTTTAAAGATTAACGATTAGGTTAGCTTCTAATTAATTAAGGTTAAATTAATAGACAGTCTCAAAACCAGATAAATACTTATTTAGTTTAATGTTATTCTTTCCTCCAAACTTCATATATACTCAAGTCGACTCTAAAAATAAAGTTCATACAAGCGAATCTACAACTCATACGAACTAACGAAAAGTACTACTTAAAACACGAAGAAAACTTAAGCAAGAACAACAAGAAGTAACATAAAACTTAAATATATGCAGAAAACATTCAAGAGATAAAAATAAATATTTCTGTTTAACCGTTAAAACGCGTTCAACAAACAGAGAATTTAAAAATTCCGTTAGAGATTCTAATATATTTCCACAACTTTTATCTTCAGCGAAGTTCGCCCTGAAATTTTCAGAAAACTTTGTCCTCGCAATAGTTTTTATCAGAGGTCCACAATTTCAGGATTACGCGTTTCTAGAAGAAACCCTGACGGACAGAATGACGAAATCCACTTTGATTATACGAAACAGCGAACGGAAACACTTCGGTGCTTATAACTGCACAGTTGTTAATTTTTATGGGAGCGACAGCGTCGAAATTAATTTGGTGCCTGACAGTGAGTATTTTAATTAGTTAAACCAACAATGCGATAGGAAAATTATGCTAATAACAGGATAATCCAGGGAAATGGTTTAATAAACTTATCAGGAACAAACACGAATTGGCTATACGAAAATTTATTCATACAAAGGTAGGCTCCGAAAATAGTCCAAATTTCTTATGAATGTGCCCGGTATATCTTTAGACTCATCATCAACTATATTGGGCTCAAAACACTTACCAATAAGGGCAATAACTGAGTCTAAAGCCGGGGCCACACATTGGATATATTTGGACCAAGCTGTGGTCTTGGAGCCAACGCACCAATGTCTTGGACAGATAAACACCGATACACACATTTGGCGCGTTGGGTCCAAGACCACAACTTGGTGCAAATACATTCAATGTATGGCCCCAGTATAATGAGCCGAGAGGCGCGCTCGAGATATCAGCTTTGTCATCTGATTGCTCGGAGCTTGTGACCGCGGCCAATGGCAAATGTGGGTGCAGTACACCTAAAGGATTTCTTGGAGTAGGTATCAGGGACAGTCATGTCGCTACATGATGAAAATCTTCAACTTCCAACTCAACAAAAGCAAGACGTCACTTCGTAGGGTCGTTTCGTTACGCATACGTAACTAAGGCCCGAATTCATAAATCGATCTCAAGATTGAGATCGAACTTGAGATGCTGTTTTTGACAGATGTATGGAACATCTGTCACATTAAACGTCGAAACTGCATCTTAAGATCGATCTCAACTTTGAGATGCATTTATTAATACGGGCTTCAAATGGCACAAAACCTCAACATTTCTTCCAGAATCATACTCCATGGTTCTCCTGATCACTGGATGCTCCTCAGCCGCCATATTTATCCTCATTATCATGCTGATCATCATGCTATGCCATCGAAAGACCAAGAAGACAGACACTGTCAAGAAGCCAGATATCACAGACTTGGGGAAGACTTGCATCGATCACTTCAAGGACAGTGATGCGACTTCCAATATCAGTGATCTGAAGATGGAACTGAGGCAAGTGGAAGGCAGTTGTGATATGGTAAGTTTATGTTACTAAGGTGCCAAACAAGTGTACAGCCCGCCTGATGTTAAGCAGTTACCGTACCAGTTACCAGTCTTATATCTGTGGCTACCAGCCTATACTGTTATTATTGTCTCCAACTTTGTTATGGAGGAAGTGGATAATCTTCATCCAACTCCTCCTAAACTTTCTTCTGATTAAATTCGTGCGGGTTCCAAGACAACTTAGCTTTTCCCCGGGACTCGTCGAGGGTCAAACCTTGGCGTCATCGTTGGACACCATTGTCGACCCTGGCTTACAGGAGTAACAGTGGCGGGAATGTGTGGCGGGCTTAGTCCCATAAAAAAAAAGCAGTTACCGTAGTATATGCTACGCCGTGTATGTGTATGCTTGCCATACTAAAGGCATCGGTCGTTGCCGACCTGAAGGGGAGTGGGAAAGAGGGTGGGGAAGGGGTGGGTTGGGCTTCCGGCTCTCTCACTCATCGTACGAAACGCTGCTGCTGTAATAGCTACTTTGTGCCGATCTTTTTTGAGAGCGTGGTACTACCCTGGTCGAGACTGCCCATATGAGCTGCAGTCAATTGGCTAAAGCTTGGCTCTAAATAAGTAATTCACCAGTTTTGGTCGATTCATGAAAAGTACTAGCGTAATCGCTGAAGGTTTGATTTGAAAATGTAAAAATTTCGTCACAGGACAATTCCAATGCTGGTTCTGAAGCGGATTTGCACCCGACTCTTCATCTGACATCGAACCTTGGTCTACCCCTGGCTGGACCGGTTCCACTGCCAGAGACAGGGTATGATAATGAGCTCATGAAGCAGTATCAGAGATATAGTGGGGACTTCAACCAGCCAATCAGCAATCTGAATTTTAAGGTGAGTTAGATTTAAAGAACTGTAGGCTCTTATGAAGCGTTATAAGGCTAAAAAGCAGCTTAAAGTGCCCTCCGAAGCACGGAGGAGGTCAACTGTTAAATTCGGACACCCACCCAAGGCTCAACTGAGCCAAACGTGGCTTAACGCGCCGATGTATCGGGCGTCTTACCAACTAGGCTACGACGTCCTCAATCGTAGTTACTCATCATTACCCCTTCGCGTGTCCCTTGCACCTACGTATGTGCATCAAAACAAAAGAAAATCTATAGATATTTTTTGGGACATTCCACGGGTTACTTAAAAGCCAATTAATTGCCTTTCTCCATAGCTTCACGGCCAAAGCAATGGCTATGTTCCGTACGTGGACTACTCTCGGGACTACGCGCCTCCAGTGCCTCTGACAGACTCCCTAGATGGGTCATTATCTAGAAGCACAGACGGGTCTTCGTACCCTGGTCATTGCGGATCTTTGCATCGGCAGACCAGCTGTGCAAGACTTGTGGGCATCGTTGGACCTGACGGTAAGTGGATAGGGTATATTGTTCTTATAGATTCTATTTTTTTGTATCCTACTGTATCCCACTGCTGGGCAAAGGTCTCCCCATCTTCCATCCATCGCAGTCATAGGCTCTCTCATCACTCATAGATTCATTAAAAAATGCAATGGTTCTCACTTTTTTAATCGATAAATATTTAGAAAATCAACAAGTTTACTAACATCTAAGAACAATTTAGAAAATTAATATCAATTCTGTTTTGGACAAAATACATAGAAAAGTTTAGATTTCCGCGAAAGTGCGCGCGCGAAACTTTTGTAAATCTATGTGAAAATACTTGTATTAATATTTTGTTGTTTAGAACGTTATGTATATTTTTATCCAGAATTGAATAAAATTTTCTGAATAAATAAATAAAATTATTCTATCCCGGGCCAATTTTATTGTACAAACTAAAACTAAACTAACATTTGAAGTAAAGTGACAATAAAATTGGCCTCCTGGATGAATTTTAAATTTCCTATTTTTTTTTTACGATTTGATTGCTGCAAAATTACTAACTAAATACCAGTTCGGGATAGCAAGGTTTTATGTTTTAACGTTTAACTGGAGTCCTATTTCACAGATGTAAAACCACACTTTAGTTCACGCAGAACTAGCAAAACGCCGCAGTGGCGCCACAATGACTAAGTGACTTTCCTGAAAACCAGGCAATTACCTGACATTGTAGGTTAGCTGGTGATGTATTTGTGGTTGAAGACTGTGAGATAAAACTCCTTACATTGTGATATTACTGGGCAAATAGCACCTCAGCTGGTACCAACTTCAAATAATCATTGATATTGTTGATATATTCTGACATAAGACCGTTGATCGCTGGTGGGCGGAGTTTGTCATCAACGGCTTTGGAATTCTCTTGCACGTACTTCCCAATAACGGCAGCTGGAAGAAGATAGACTTATTAACATCACATCGGGATAGAATAGCACCACACTACTTTTATCAGCCATGATCCCAAACTAAACTACGGTTTTAGCGTACCGTTTGAGGCGCTCATAGCCAGCTGCAATCACTGATCGGTAAACGATCGGAGGTTAAGCAACGCTTGGCAAGGTCAGTCAGAGGTGGGTGACCATTTAGTGGCACTTGTACTGAGCGCCTCCGTGCTTTTTTAGCGTACCGTTTGAGGCGCTCATAGCCAGCTGCAATCACTGATCGGTAAAGGATCGGAGGTTAAGCAACGCTTGGCAAGGTCAGTCAGAGATGGGTGACCATTTAGTGGCATTTGAATTGAGTGTCCCCATGCTACGAAGGGCACGTAAAAAGTCGGTCCCGGTTGTTATCTAGGCAGCAGTCGTTAAGCCTTGTCAGAGGCTGGGCAGCTTAAACTACTCTGACACCAGTTTAGCCACTAACCATACGATAAGTTTCACGTTAAAAAAACATAAAACCTACGAACATATAATATGGGAACGTTAATAGCTCCTACCTTTCTCCTGATCTCCATTGAACAAATTCTGGATATCGTAGCTCACTTTGCCCTTAGCGTCAACCTTCACATCCCAGCTGGTGATCTTAACGTGGAGTTTGTCATCACTGCCTTTAGCAGCCTCGTATTTCCCGCTGAACAGAATGTGATAGTCATCTGGAAGAGAACAAAAGCACCATCATTACAAGATCTGTCTGTTTTCCAATAAAAATTATCACTTGATGGTTGTTGAAGAAAAACATCAAGAGGTAACCTACATGTCTTTTGCCGTGTTAAGCCTTGTCAGAGGCCTTCGGGCGGCTTGAACAACTCTGACACAGGTTGGCTTCTAACCACACAATAAGAAGAAGAAGATCGCTATGCCAGCCTCAGATCAATAAAACAAGATACAACGTTGCAAACAACGAAGTAAGGCGGGTTAAAACTACGCTTTGCCGTGTACATACACACTTACACACATAGACGTATAATGAAACTACGCCTACCCTTGATCGCGCGTCGCACACATGTTTATAAAACCGGCCTCACTTCGTTGTTCGCAATGTTGTATCTTGTCTTTTTTATTTGATCTGAGATGCCGTTGTGGACTATGGCCTGGACTCTCCTCACTTTGAGTGGTGAATATGACCGATAATAATAGCAGTAAGCTTGCCCCCTCTAAATTTAGGACTTAATTAGGATTGACAAAATGAGAGTGGATTGCTGAATTTAGTACACCTCTGTCTACCCCTTCAGGAAATATAGGCGTAATGGTGTATTCTACTTTACTACTTATACTTTCAGAATCAATTCTCCTAAACTTCGCAGTCGCGGTTGGAATTGAAATTTTTTGTATGTAAATATGTACGCAATCTTACCACAATCGACTCTGCATTTGCCATTGCCCTCGATGGGTAGATGGTCAAGTTTGCCACTGACGTCATAATCTCCTTCAACAACGATGTGAGGGCACGCCAAGTTGTAGTTGAAGCTTTTAGCATTTCCATTGATCCTGTAAAGGCATTGATTAAAAATTAATTAATGATATATCACGGAGAAGACCTATTTATATGCTATTTATACGCAGCCATTGTGCGTCGGAACGCATAGACATCTTGGCACAACATAAGTGCTTGGGCGAGGCATTATTGGAACGCATAGACATTATATCACAACATAAGTGCTTAGGTGCCGAGCCCTCGGTTTTAACGTCGGAACGCATAGACATAATGTCACGACATAAGTGCTTGAGCGAGGCATAGCCGGAACGCATAGACATAATGTCACGACATAAATGCTTGGGTGAGGCATCGTTGGAACGCATAGACATAATGTCACATAAGTGCTTGGGCAAGGCATGCACGACATGACACACCTAATGAGGTTGATTCTATTAGTACACAAATTAAACTTAAGTAAACTGAGTATATTCCCATACTTTTTGCAGCAGTAATTTACGAGCAAGATACCAATATTACCAACAAAATCAGCACTAGTATAGTAGATACTTAACTAAAATTTAAGCAATAATAAATTATACTGATGGCATTGATATTAAAGATCCAGGTAGAATATAATCCTATGTTTTTGCAATAAAAAGAATATTGTTAGAAAAAAATAATTAGTATCTCAAAGTTGAGGTCAATCTTAAGATGCAGTTTTAACGTTTAATGTTTGGAACATCTGTCAAAAACAGCATCTCAAGTTCGATCTCCGTCGTGAGATCGATTTATTAACACGGGCCTTAGTAGCAAAAATCTATTATTAAAGTCACGCAATACTCACTTTACCAAATCTACAATGCAATTCTTCAAGCCTTTCAACTTAGCGTTGCTTAGCGTATACTTAAGTCCAGGCAGTTCAGCTTTGATCTCTGCCTTCACCAGTGGATCTGATGTCTTCACCTGTTCTGGCACTCCTTCTATGAGGAGTTTATGGGCATCTTTAGCAGCTTGTGTCGTGCAAGCAGAGTCTTCAAAGCTGCATGCTTTCTTTGCTCCTGTGACTGTTGGAAAATGTCTTCAATTTAGTACCTACTAGGTGTACCCCGCGGCTTCTCCCGCGTGGATTGGATTAGCCTATGTCTCTTTCCAGAGCCTACACTATGTATGTTTCAAATTTCATTAAAATCGGTTTAGTAGTTATGGAGATACATGGTAACAAACATTCAACTAAAACATCTTCAAAATTATAAATTGCCTCTATGCAAATAAAAAATAATACATTAATTACACCCAACATTTTTAAATAAAAGATAATATAAAAAAAACCCTAAACAAGGTTCCTGACCCCTATATCAGAAGAGAAGGCAGATTAATAATAATAATAATGTATTAGAATACAATCACAAAAAAAAATACAAACATTCTCACACACTCATTTTTGCATTAAAAATATTAGTAGGATAATAGCTTTCTACAAGATGGATGGATCCAACCGCGTTAATAGGAAACTGCGAGTGTGGATGCGAGTGGCGGAGGACCAAGGCCCTAAGTCGCTTAGCCATTGAACTGCCATTGCCATTGAGCTGCTATAGGGATCCCTCTGATTGGTCGGTGGATTCTGACCGACTAATCAGAGGGTCGGGCACTATAGCAGCTCAATGACAATGGCTAAGTGACTTAGGGCCTGATGTGTGGAAGTTAACGGGGGAGGCCTATGTCCAGCAGTGAACGTTTTCTGGCTTAAGGATAGATGGATGGAAGATACTATAACTATTTTGATAATGTATTTTTAGAATTCTTATATGTATGTGTGAATCATAACTTTAAATGATTATCACTTGCTTGCGGTGAAGGAAAACATCGCGAGGAAACCTGCATGTCTTTAGACATGTGAAATCCACCAACCCGCACTGGGCCAGCGTGGTGGATTATGGCCTAAATGCCCCTCGCATTGAGGGGAGGCCCGTGCCCATCAGTGGGACGTTAAAAGGGCTAAATTATTATTTATTATTATATGTATGAGGTGTGGATCAGAGGTTGACTTATATTATTTAAACTAAGTATTTAGGGCTATAACACACTGGGACGCCAGGCAACGTCGCCAGCCACGCAAAGAAGTCAAGGGTTGCAAACTGCCAGTAATTTATAATTCAACTAGCTTCCGCCCGCGGCTTCGCCCGCGTGGCCTACAGGAACCAAATGATATTTTTTTTTTCAGAAACAAACTCAAGGGTAGAAACTGATTGCATTATCAAAAATACTGCACCAATTTTCGGCTTTCAACTTTCACCCACTATTTAACGCCCTTAGGGTTGGAATTTCGAAAAACCCTTTCTTAGTGGATGCCTACACTTCACAAAGAACACACCCTCCAAATTTCAAGTCTCTAGGACCAGCGGTTTAGGCTGTGCGTTGATATATCAGTCAGTCAGTCAGTGAGCACTTTGAATTTTAATGTATAGAAGATTTAATAAGATTTGACTATGCTTTGACTAAACAATTTAGAAACAAAGTAAATATTGAAAATACGGCACAAATAGAAGAAAATAGTTAACTTACACAGAGCACAATTCACTACTAGTAGAACAATAACTGATTGCACAGACAACATTTTGTTTGCTTCCACTCAAGCGACTGAATGCACTCGTAGCTGCTGAAGCACAATTTATACCCCCGAAAATTGTGTAGACTTCAGTTCACTCAAGGTCCCTCAAGTCACAATTCTTAAGACAGATTTATTTTACACATTTGTACTGTAAGATTCTAATTTAAAGATGTGGTATTAATGCCATTAATAACGGTAATAGCATTAAAATATTACCGCAGACTAGTTGAGATATCAGGGGGCTTACCACAAGCTCTTATTGCGATTCAATTACAGGAACGTTTTAACGATTCAGCGTCTTTTTGTGCAATGACGTACCTTATTGTCATGACAATAAGAAACGTCATTGCACAAATGGCCGCTGAAACGTTAAAACAAAATTGCTATAAGAGGTGGTGGTAAGCCCCCAGTTCGAAGTCGTTGTTGGACTGGCTCTATCTATCAAACCTGCTATATTTCTACTACTCCACCAAGCCAACTAGGAACCTGTCAAATGTGACGTCACCCGCACGGCAAGGCGGTGGCGGTGTGCGGGAGGTGTGGTGGGCGGGAAGCCGCAGGCGTGGCGGGTGTGCGGACAGTATCCGGGCCGCGGGGTGCCATGGACACATGGCCTCGTAATGATAATAGATATTTTTGTGCAGTTATACCCATGTCAAGTTCAGGAGTGGTACTCACTGGGGATGACGTCAGATACGCAGCTACTTATGGAAACCCCTACTTAAGAAGCAGTGCACCGATTGGTAAGTTTTACTATTATAAAAATAAATTTAGTCCTATAGCAAGGGTACTGTAAGGCCGTGGTCTCCTATTAAATGCCATCGGCCGCTTACAGCGTCACGCGTACGCCGCGTCACAATGCTTACTATAGAAATGTACTGTTGTGGTCTCCTTCACACGCCGACGTCACTATAGTAACATTGTGACGCGGCTTACGCGTGACGCTGTAAGCGGCCGATGGCATTTAATAGGCGACCATGTCCGGCTAAGCTGTAAAGAGCGAAAAATAACATGGTGCAGAATGCTGGGTGCAATCAAAGACATTACCAAGAAAGAGGGAGACATGCGACTGTCTAAAGTTTGTCCTAGTAAACGGAGTCCATAGACACAGTACAACTAAGACATGTTGATCATGTTGATTGTGCATCGCGAGCATTTCTTCCGCGCACGTGCAAGTTGTGGAACGATCTCTCTCCCGAAGTCATTCCTGTGCACTACAACATGGGGTTCTTCAAAAGGCATGTTTACAGGTCCCTAAAAGGTCGGCGCCGCGTCTGCTCCCCTTAAGTTGCAGATGTTCTGGGCGGCGGCTTCCACTTATCATCAGGAGGACCGTCTGCCAGTGTGCTATCCTTGGCTATAAAAAAAGCATGTCGGTATTGTCGATACGGCTGATTGTCGAATTGCGAGTGCGATAATAGATGTGTGAATTTAGGTGCATGTAGCGGTTACAATGTTAGGTTACCTGAGCACAAGTCTAGAGATTATAATGTTAGGTGGTACCATATCCGCTAAAATAATACATCTATGGGTGCTCATGAATATTTCTGTCCAGAAGGGCAAGGCAAGTGGCTGACGTCTACAAATTCGCTACGCTTCATCTATGGAAATGACATAAGTCACGTGATCTCAAGCGTGATCTTCATAGCGACTTGTTGTTGATTTACATAGCGACGTTTGACATTTCCATACATTGTGAAGTTTATTCTATTTCTATTCGATTAGCGTTCATGCCACTTGGCTAGCCCTTCTGTAACGTTTGTAACTTTCTTAAGGTGTGTGATATCTAGAAGCTTAGAACTAAAACCTCTGGTTTCTCATAACCCAATCTGGATGTGCTAGTTAGAGTCACAGCATGATCAATAAATAATTTAATATCGCCAGACTTACACACCAACTGCATGGTCCCAAACTAAGCAACGCTTTTTCAATGGCTGCGATACAATGGACTGGGGGCGATCCCAGTGACACCCAGACCAGAGTAAATCACTAAAAGGCTGTCTCCGAAATTTGGCTCTGGGAATCGAACCCGCAATAACACGATGCAGTGAGCCGAGCGGCCAACGCTCAAACCACTGCGCTCAACGGTCGTCAATAAATTCCAGGGTTCTTCTATCCATTTGGCTCCAACATACAAAAGTAGAGTCAAAAGTTATATTAGAAAAATATTGCCAGCAGCGTACGTGCCACAAATCAATGCTGGCAACCCAGTTGGCAAGCCAGCTCCACCGCCCTACTACTCAATAAGAAATATGAATCCAGCTCCACAAGGTAGGTTTAAACTAAGCTCCAAATTAGGGCCTCCGCAGACTAGCTACTTTTAGCATCGGCGACCGGCGATTTTGTGACGTATCGATGCTGCGTCGCGTTTCTTCGAGCGCGAACAAGCTAGACGCAGCATCAAAATCGCCGATCGCCGATGCTAAAAGTAGCTAGTCTGCGGAGGCCCTTATTGCATTATTTTTTGACGGTAGAGCCAAGCTGTAGCCAACTGACTGCAGCTCATATATTGGCTGGCTCGACTGGGGTAGTACCACCCTCTCACAAAAGATCATCGTAAAGTGGTTATTACAGCTGCCTCGTTACGGCCCGCCTGATGTTAAACAGTTATCGTACCATCGGACAGAAGGTGGGAAAGGGAGGGTTGGATTTAAGCTTTCGGCTCGCTCACTCATTGCACAAAACGCCACTAAAATACGCTACGCTACTTTACGCTGATCTCCTGTAAGAGGGTAGTACTACCCCGGTCGAGCCAGCCCGTATATGAGCTGCAGTCAATTGGCTACAGCTTGGCTCTACCACCGTTTCATGTATGTTTCATCAATAGTGTCTCTATAGGCGTTACTATTGTGTTCAGTGCCATCAGTTACATCACCATCATCATCGTCATCATCGAGGCCCATCACCAGCCCGTTGGCGTCATCATCATCGACGAACAGCGGAGCTCAGCCTCAAGTAAGACCATTTTAGGGTTCCGTAACCAAAGGGTGCCAATTACTAAGTTCACTAACCGTTCATGAAATGAAAGTAACGTTTTAGTGCACAAATAAAAATAGGCAAACAAAAATGGTTTTATTAATTTTCTAAGCACATTGTATCTAAGTTACCTTTTTCCCACAGGTGCCTAAAATATCACCTCAATCATCAGCTCTCTATATTCTGCCGCCGTCCAGTCAGGGAAGTATGCAGACCAGTCAGATTACTACCAAAGGTATTCCTTTTTCAGTATTTCAGAACTTAGATTTACTATGAGACACTAGCTCTACATCACTATTGCCCGCGACTTCATACGCGTAAATTTTTGAAAAAGATTACCGGCGATTCTATGTCCGTGTGGAATTTAATGGGTTTTTGCGCGGAACCCTAATTTTTTTTCTAAAACAAGGTAGCCTAAGTTACTCCTTATAACATCAGCTACTGTCAGTGAAAGTCCCGTCAAAATCGGTCTAGCCGTTTTGGAGATTAGCCGGAACAAACATCCACACAGACAGACAGAAAAATTGCTTTTTTGCTATACGTACCGTATATACTTTCAGATGCATCTAGTAAAAACCTATTATTTTGATATTACAAACGGTCAATTCAATTTTATTTATTTCTAAGACTGTTCTTTATTTTAGGTGCTAATATTCTTGATTACAAATTATGGCAAAAATGTTGACACCATTATCATTAGAAGCTTAACTACTGAAAGGATTTTATATAACATTTGGAATAATAATAGCTTATAATATACTTTCTATTCCGGGTAATAAGTCCCACTAGATATAATCAGAGGAGAAAGTTTACAAAAAAAATTGCAAACAAACAAAATTAGTACCAATTTTTCGGTTACGTAACCAGATCATTACTAGTCTGATATAATCGTTCGTGATTTATCGTATCGGTCTTAAATAGTTTGGACTTGATCAGTTATTTATTTGATCGTTCGAATAACTTAAAAGTCTTAAATCACGTTAGCGGTATAGTCGTTTGAGAGCTATTTACCTATTTAGCTATTTCAGGGGTATTTAATATAACCGAGGCGAAACGGATTTTAAAGTTATTTTGAATTTTGTTCACTGTTGTCATCATTAAGCTAAATACTAAATTTTATCAAAATCTAAGTAACTAAATAATCTAATAAATATCGCCAGACTTACATACCAACTGTATGGTCCCAAACTAAGCTAAGCTTGTAATGGGTACCGTACAATGGACTGGGGGCGATCCCAGTGATACCCAGACCAGGGTAAATTACAAAAAGGCCATTTCCGAAATTTGCCTCTGACGGGAATCGAACCCGCAACCAACCGATGTAGTTAGCCGAGCGGCCAACGCTCGAACCACTGCGCCAAGCGGTCGTTACAAATCTATGTAATCTTTTGTGATGCTCAGTCAAGTTATAATTAAGGATTTTGCACGTTCCCTTCCGGTCGGCAATGTACGAGTAATGCCTTTGGCATTGCAAGCATCTATAGGCTACGGTAACTGCTTAACATCAGGCGGGCCGTACGTTTTTCTGCCACCGCAGTCCAATATAAAAAAATACGTTTCGGGAACTAAATACAGTATTTTATGAGTCTCTGATCGCGATACTCACTAACAAGGCAATATGTTGTTTATCGAGTAATTAACTTCTTTTATCTCATTTCAGGTAACAGTAACCAGCTGAGATCAGGTACGCACGTGTAACTATTAAAAATATAACGTAGATAGGCCAAAAATGAAAATGTCCCTTAATTGTGGTACTTAAGTTTGAAAAACATGAAAATTATTTAACGTGACTTTTGTAATATAATTTTTATGCTGAAAGTGTCTAAGACGCTTACGCAACCCATGTTATTTAAAGTTACTACATTGTATTGTTTTTTAATTTGGAAGAACGAATATCAAATTTTTTATCATAAATTCATTTCTATCATAATTTTTAATAGTGTATAAAAATTATAAGTATAATATTGAACGCAAAATTACGTTTAACTTTAATGAAAATTGGTGCGAAAATAATAAAAGTTTAATGAAAAAAGATGTCCCTTAATTATAATAGATGTAGAAACTTTGACAAAGAAGCCTAAAATTAAAAAGCTTTAACTGTTCATGTCAAAGAGAAAAAACTAAGTTAGAATAATTTAAGTTTTGTATTAAGTTTGAATTTTTTAGTGTTGTTTTAAAATTCGCTGTCTTTTTTAATTTTTATACCCGAGTTCATTTTATTTCGTGATTTTCACTTATGTGCTTTTACCATAGTGATACATCTACTTTAACTCCTCCTAATGGTTTGTTAAGTAAATTAGAGCCGTGTTCACCAACACTAACGGACCGTCAGAGCCGTAACTGATTGCTTGGCGTACTGGTGACAGTTCGTTTACTGCCAAACGGGCTGTTAGTGAGTCTTTTAACTTCAGTATGCATGTTATATCCAGAACTGAGTATAAATAAATTTTAATTAAATACCTATTTCTTAGTTTAATCATGGTTTATTTTTTTATACTATTCCGATAAACTATTACTATTTTAATTTACTATCGACTGATATAATTAATTTAATCTTATTTTAGTTATAATTATGATGGTAAATATAACTATTAATACCATACCTACGGCCTCATTAGGTATATAACTATTATTAAATTGTACTCTTGAAACAAAGTTTTTTGACTTTCAAAGTTACTAACCAGTTAACCACATAGCAAAATTACTTATTGTTCTCATAAAACCAAGTCTAGACCTAATGTTTTGTGGATTTTGAACACAAATACGAAGTAATATTTAATTTATATAATTTTAGTGATATTAATACCAAGTCCTGGCAATAACCTAGACATTTTTATTTTTTATTGAATACCATAAGCCAACCAAGCCAACTTGGCGCACGGGTATAAATATCAAATGATTAATGATTAATAAGTCAATGATTCTGCGGTCCGTCCACCACGTGGCGAGCCTGGGCCAATACCTGGGACTCCTGTGACAGTAGCTCCCACTACGTGGTGGACGGACCGCGGAATCATTGACTTATTATCATTTGATATTTATACCCGAGTGTCTAGTTAGCTTGGTAGAGTAGTACGAACGAGTTTTTAAGGTACATTACTGTCTATTATTATTTACTTACTTACACTAACTAAAAATAGTTATTTTCTTAAGACTGAAAATAATTTAGGCGTTTGTGTTATTTGTAAATAGTATTTAGTAATAAAATTTAAACCAATGGTGCCAATTCTGTTACTGTCAAATTACGACTAAAATAAATAAGACATATCCAAAAATAATGCTGTCTTCCTCATACATTGCGGCAGTGAAAAGGATGGCAATACAGTTAGTTTAGTGAAGTTTAGTTTATCTGGGTTATTATCAACAGAATCAGCACCATTGTATATTAAATTATTGTCTTTTGAACAATTATTATGTTAAGTATACCCATTTGAGTATTGATCCAATTAAATAAGTAGTTAGTTTTTAATTTAACTAGCATTGTTTAATAAAACAAAATTCATATTCTGAAAACAGCAAGCAATTTGTACCTTTAGCTATGTTTCAATTAAATTTATATTCCAAAGGTTTGTTTTATGAAAAAATAATTTTAATTTAACTTTTAATTTAGCGCTGTAGTAATTAATTTAGGTCTGTGTACTGGTAGGTTATAAAATTACTAAATGAAGTCGGTTGCGCCATGAAAATTATAAGATTAATAAAAGTTTTTAATATAACAGTGTGTTTAAATTATGTTTTGAATAAATTAGCCTTCTTTTTATTACTGAGCTAGTTCATAAAAGATTCTAATCAACTATTATAGAAAAAGTATAGGTGATTGCCGTTTTATTTTTAAAAATAAACGCTTCTTATTTCAAACTTTGAACATTATCAAAGGGGGTGTCGCCGACAGTCCTTATCTAAAATGGGGGTAGGTTTGGCGGGAAACAATGGCCGGCCGGCCGGCCAGTGTCAGTCGAAGCCACTTGTGCACTTTCGCGCTCAAGTGTACTTTAGAAGCCGTTTTGTGGCTAGAAAATGAGCGGTTAGAAGTAAAGATGAGGTAAAAAGGTAAGAAAACAAAATAACCCGTCACGAAATTACGATCCGTCAGCCGAAGCATTTTGTTTCGGAGTAGGCGCCCAGGGGTTCCTTGGGACTCATCGTTAAACCACTGTGTCCTCTTTTGATACCACTTACCACTAGATCCTAGGTGTAGGTTCTATCCTAGGCGCCATAGCCAGCTGCATTCACTGATCGCTGAACGATCCGAGGTTAAACAAAGCATGGCAAGGTCAGTCAAAGATCGGTGACCATTTAGTCGCATTTCGAACTGAGCGTCTCCATGCTTCGGAGGGCACGTGAAAAGTCGGTCCCGGTTGTCATCTAGATAGAAGTCGTTAAGCCTTGGAGGCCTTCAAACGGCTTGCATAACTCTGACACCAGGTTGGCCACTAACCATACGATAAGAAGAAGAATTAATATGGAGGATGTGCTTGTTACAGGTAATAAGTCATGTCTTGTCCTTCGCGTGTCCCTTGCACGCACGCATGTGCATCAAAAAAAAAAAAAATCTATTGACTTTTTTTGGACTTTCCACTGGCTAGTGTAGGTATATTCATGTCCCTAAAATAAATATACTGGCCGTGGTCGCACCAGTAAAGCGATTGTGTCGCGATGGCGATTTCTACACAAATTTTCGCTTATGTAATGCGGCCATGACCATATCTTTGTAGGGGTTTGATCGCTGTCGCATCGCAGTCACGTCGCTGTCGCGTCGCATCGCATCGCGGTTGCCTTACCAGTGCGGCCCCGACCTAAATGTTCAACCACTTATTTCGGGGCCCCGCCCGACGGCGACGCGGTGAAGTGGTCCCCAACATTTTTGAAGAGTACACTCATTTTGTAAGCTCAGGTATTCGCAGGTTTATGACGTCATAATTTTATAATTTCCATTTTACGTCGGCATTTTCTTGCCACTTTGAACTACTCAAGATGGCGACGGCAAATATTTTGAACGTGTAATGCATAGTCGAGGTAAAACAAACGAATTATTAATAACTAGCTTTTCACCGCGACTTCGTCCGCGTAGAATTTAAACTAAAAAGAAATCGGATCTCTGATCTGATACGGGATCCCGGATCCCATATCTCGGATCCCGTTTCCCGTTTTTACCGGATCCCGGATCCCGTTTGCTAGATCCCGTAGCCTGGATATCCCAAATCGCGTATCCCGGATATCCCGGATCCCAAAAAATATAGCCTATGTTACTCAGGAATAATGTAGCATTTTTGTTTTTGAGTTTTTGAGTTTACTCATTACAAACATCCATACAAACATACAAAAATACAAATCTTCTCTCTTTATAATATTAGTGTAGATGTAGATAGCTAGCCCAGTGGCTTCGTCTACCTGCGTTTCTACAAATCGTTACGTTAGGTTCGCTCGCCCTTTGCCGCGCGCGGCATATGCGATGAATACCGCGCGAGCCGCGCGGCACGTGGGTGAACAGACTCGCGCGGCATGCGTATATTCTGGACTCCGCTATTTAGTAGTGTTTTTCTTTATTTTTTTAGTTAAGTGTAAACATAAATTGCCATGGAATTAATACGTACCTCGCTTAATCTACCACCCTGTATATTTACATTATGTCTAGATAGCCTAAAGCAATCTAGACCGATGTTTACGTTCAATCTAGACCCAGGCATGGGACAAGGCGTGGTTATGGAAATTGCAATATCGTACACTATAACCCCTATATTGCTTTAGAACCTCTATTCTTTGGTATATTGGTTTGCACCACAGAGTAAAGACTAAAGAAAGAGGTGCCCTTATTAGATATATGTATGAAAAAAAACGTGGTCATTGTTTTTTCATTTTCATTGTTCTATCTACCGGTAAATAGTTAAACTACTCGCTTCGTTTTATGTCGATGTTAGTACTAGGCCGACCACTCGGCCGAGTTGCTTAGGGCCAGTCCCCTTAGTAATTGGTCATGGTTTGCACCTACTTTCAGGGGATTGTCCAATATTTCCTGTTCAGTGGAGCTGGCTGAAGTGAAATTCACTGGTTGCTTCTTGACCACTATGTATTAGTTAGTGCTATATCTCACGAGGACACCAGTGGTAGCGCAACCAGTCGCTCCACCAATAAAATGTATAGAGCTGTATGGAGGGGTCGGACCTGGTGTCCGCTTGGTAGCGCAACCAATTCGGCGTCGGCTACCGAATCACCCGCTGGTGGCGCAACCATGGTTGCCTTGTGCGATATCGCACTTACTGTTTTGCACTGGTGGCATAGGACTCATGAATTTTCTTTATTTATGTTACTAAGGTGGCAAAAAAGCGTACGGCCCGCCTGATGTTAAGCAGGTACCGTAGCCTATAGATGCTTGCTATACCAAAGGCATCGCACGCACGTTGCCGATATTAAGAGTAGGACAGAGGGAGGGGAGGGGAGGGGAGGGGGGAGGGGTTGACCTTCCGGCTCTTTCACTCATACAACTATTACTAGGTATGTTATATAACTATTACCTACAACAAAGTTTCAATAAAGTATTTTCTGGGCCGTTACAAATGTCTTTTACGACAAATGGCGGCCTTTTTATTGCTGTGTTATAAAACTTTAATATAAGGACGACATTGTATTGTTATAGCATAATTATTATAACTAATGGGCGCCCATGGTTGAAATTCGACCATAAGTGCTATAACACACCAGGACGCCATGGCGACGTCGCCAGCCAACTAATTCGTATTGAAATGTATGACAGGTAATACACCTGGCGACAGACTGGCGACGTCGCCAGCAATACAAATTGTTTGGGTACGTATCCGGCGATGTCGCCATGGCGTCCCGGTATGTTATGGCCCTAATTTATATAAATTTTAAGCTTGAATAGGTATTTCATTTATTAACAAAAAGTACAGCCCCCTAGACAAGTGGCATGAACGCTAATCGAATAGAATAGAATAGACTTCACAATGTATGGAAATGTCAAACGTCGCTATGTAAATCAACAACAAGTCGCTATGTAGATCACGTGAATTATGTCATTTCCATACATGAAGCGTAGCGATTTGAAGGAACGCTTGTAGACGTCAGCCACTTGTCTAGCCCTTCTGGCCTTTAAAACAACAAACAGACAAAGCAGACAAAGCGGGCCGTACGCTTGTTTGCCACCTTAGAGCTGGGCTTCATCTACGCGCTGCGCTGCGCTGCGCTGCGCTGCGCTCCGTCGTCGCAGGTGTCAGCGGGCGAGAGACGAAGCGGGGAGGGTGACGTGCCAGGACAAAATCTTCCGACGACGCAGCGCAACGCAGCGCAGCGCGTAGATGGAGCCTCGCCCTTAGTAACATAAAAAGTAATTCTTCGGGACCATACAGTTGGTGTGCTAGTCTGGCGTGATTTAATACATAATTTAATTTGACAACACCACTACAAAGCTCTTCGGAATTACAGGAAGTGGTTGCGAACACAGCATTTCCGTATTCCGAATTGCGTTGTCAGCGCTTCCGTTTCCGGTTGATACTGTTACAGACACGTGGTTTGCAAAACTGTATTACTGTTAATGACAATGGATTTAAATTAGAAGATAGTCTGATACTATTCCTAAACTAAACTTTTTTTAGGGTACCTCAAAAGGTAAGAACGGAACTCTTTTAGGATCACTTTTTTGTCTGTCCCTCTGTCTGTCTGTTTGGCCATCAAGTCGTTTACAGCACAAACTGCTGGTGTAAGGAACATATTTTTTTCTCAGAGTGTAACTTCTATAGAGTAGAATAAGTTTAAAAACTAAAACCCGACTACTGAAAAATCGCGCTCTACAAAGTATGAAACAAGAAAATATTCTCATCTAGAGGATAGCCGTGGTCCGTGTTCATATGCCATTTGGCCCTAAAGGACCTACACGGACCACGGCTATCCTCTAGATGAGAATATTTTCTTGTTTCATACTTTTTAGAGCGCGATTTTTCAGTAGTCGGGTTTTAGTTTTTAAACTTACTTTTTATTTAATTATTTTGGAGTTATAGGTAACAATATATATATTTTTGAAATGTGCTCATCAAGTTCTTTCATTTGATACCCCACACGGTTTTGATAAAAAAAAAATATTTTTTAGTTCATGACATTATGTCCTCTAGAGGGCGCCATATGCAATTTTATGTGACGTCACATAGCCTATAACCAGCGCGCCATTAAGCCGATTCTAACGATACCTCATTTGTCAAATTACGATAAGTAGTTTGGAAGTTAGGTGGGACCAGATGCACATACATACATACATACATACATACCGGTCAAAATCATAACCCTCCGTTATCAGGGGGCCGTACACTTGTTTGCCACCACAGTCCCATACAAAATAAAAGGTTACTACCAAAATTCGAAATACCTTTAGGCAATTCCAGCGATAGATATTTTATTGTATTAAATATCAAGTCACAAGTCGCAATCAAGACGGCAGGTATATCGGAAAGCGATCCTAGCTAGTCGAGCTAGAAGTATGGCACCACTGCTAGCGTTCGACGTACTACCAACATTCAAATTTTATATCTCCTCGACTTCATGCTATGAAAAACCGGCCAAGTGTATCTCGGACTCGCTCATAAAGGGTTCCGTACCACCGCAGAATAAAAAAGTAAAAAATATCAAGTTTCTTGTATGGGGACACCTTTATTTTGAAATTATATCTGGGTTTTACACGACTGCCCAAAAAAAGGAGTGTATATGTGTTTATTTTATTAGTATTTGTTGTAGCAGCAACAGAAATACACATTCTGTGAAAATTTCAACTCTATCTTTGAGATACTGTTTGCTGACAGACGGACGGACAGCGTAGGCGTAGCAATAGGGTTCCGTTGGCAATCTTTGAGTACGGAACCCTAACAAAACAGGTTGTATTTACTATAACCCCCAATGTTGGTCTTACACTGGTATTAAACATCGCTTTTTCCTATAACAGCTTTTTTAAACCATTGCAAACTGGGTAAAAACTCTATGCAGGAGTAAATGTATTTCAGCCCCCCTAGACAAGTGGCACGATAATCGAATAGAATAGAATAGACTTCACAATGTATTGTCAAACGTCGCTATGTAGATCAACAACAAGTTGCTATGTAGATCACGTGACTTATGTCATTTCCATACATGAAGCGTAGCGAATTGAAGGAACGCTTGTAGACGTCAGCCACTTGTCTAGCCCTTCAGTAGGTATTTTCAGTTACTCGCTCTCACTCCCACTATCCCCCACTCCATTGTTAGGAGCACAATAGTCTGATTAATTCCAAACAGGGCTAGGTTTGGCTTTGTACAATCTGTGCTTACTTCAATAATGATTCACGTGGTTTCGGTGGCGCGCCACCAAAAGTATTGTAGATATTGGGCTTATTGGGTTCCAGTTATTATTGGCATTCATGGTACTGTTACTAGTAACTAACATACAGGGTGGGCCAAAATTTTTTGCAAATAGTAACACTTGATTTTTCGAAAACCGTTAGAGGGAGGGGCCCGCGGGTAGCGGGGAATTGTGCGTCGATTCATGCAGTTTTAGTCACGATGGAGCGCTTCGCGGGACAACAGCGTGCTTTTTGTGTCTAACGGTTTTTGTGAAATCAAGTGTTACCTAATATTTGCAAAAAAAATGGCCCAGCCTGTAGTTAGAAAATGAAACGATAATTGCCTAATTAATTTTAATTTGTTGTCTATTGGCTTGTAGAATTCTTTTATTGTTATTATTACTACTCCACCAAGCCAACTAGGAACCTGGCAAATGTGACGTCACCCGCACAAAAAAGCGGTGGCGGGTGTGCGGGCGGGGAAGACGCATTCCATCCGAGTTCCTAGTTGGCTTGGTGGAATAGTAAGTAGCAACATTTTGAAAGATCGCTCAAAAAGTGTTCGAAAACGTAACGTATTCGAAATTTAAATTTCGAAATTCCGAATGTCTGTTAGGAATTCCACCAATCACAGTTTAGAACATCGAGTCCCGATTCGATTCGTTTTAACGACTGAATTTACGATCGGCGGAGCTTAAATTACAATTTAAGTTTACTAGTTTATACCGATTTAAAATCGATTAATGGAGTCGAATCGAGTTTGCTACCGGACTATTTTATTGCTCTGTGATTGAGATGCCCCTGCTCTTTGTTTGTATTTATTCATCAAAATCGATTTCTGAAAGAAATAAATATGACGATTAATTAATATGATTTGACGGGCCCGTTAGCATGGTTGGCGCGGAGGCGCCTTTCACGCTGCAGGTCGTAGGTTCGATTCCTACCCGGGACATGCATTTGTGTGCATGAACAAACATGTCTGTATGTCTGGAGTCTGGGTGTATATGTATATTAAGTATGTATTTACAAATAAAAAAGTAGTATATGTATTAATATCAGTTATCTGGTTTACACTCGAACAAATTAACAAAATGGACCCGCAACACGCATAATTCAACGAACAAAATGTTCTGTCAATTCTTGGGGGAGGGGAGGTAACCACTACATTAAAATTGACGCACACTTACTCAAAACATTTTGTGTCATTATAAACGCACACGTAAAAAAATGTGCAACACTAGTATATTTTACGCATACTAAAAGATCTAATACGTCAACATACAAAATTTTACTACCGTAGGACCATCGGTGTAATAGGGTGAATACCACTATCGATATTTCTAATTAGCTATATCGATAGTTTCATATACTCATTATTACATTTATAGCTGTCATTATAATCTACTGAATTATCTCTACTGAAACAGCTGAACAAGAAATAATGAGTAACTCACGAGGCGTAAATATTCAACGGAAACAAGATGATTCCGGGTATATCCCAATTCAGTTCCTTGAAAATGAGATTATCTAAAAAATAAGTACCTAATGTTCCCAAATAAGCTGTTTCATCCCCCCCACTCCCACTCGACCAGCGCCATCTGCTGCCACTGGCCTGGCTGATATCTTTTGTTAGGTAGGTACGTATAAACGTAATAGGTATTATTATACTAATGTCATCATCATCATCATTTCAGCCAAAAGACGTCCACTGTTGGACATAGGCCTCTCCCAAGGTTTATTATACACTATATATATTATATTTTTATCGATACCGGTCTGCAATCATAAATAAACACTACTACAACACTGTTCAAATCAAAAAGTATATATGTCGAGATTAATTCTTGCAACATTGACTAATACGACTGAATAATTTTGATACTTGATTTATTATTTTCCATATTATTTATTATTCATAATGCAAGCGCAAGCACTTTTAAGTTTTCTTTGATGTTGGTCAATAAGATAATATTTGTTATACATATATTTATGCCATATGTGATTCATCGCCTCAGTAGCAGACGCTGCCTGCTTCTGGGTCATATGGACCCGGAGCAGTGTCAGGTTCGATTCCGTTTATCAAGATCAAGAATTTATCGAGATCGTATTTATCTGAATTGTTTCGATAGTGGGTGTTTTTGTTTCAACATGAGTTAGTTATTTTTATTTGTATTTTAGGAAAATAAAACAAACATATCATAGCTACTGCGTTTTTTAATTAACAAGAGAATATTCTTAGACAGCCCTGGCAGTTACAAAATGTTGATAAAGCTGCAAGAGATGTTGTACATTCAAAAGATCTTGGTCTAAATATTCCACTCCTGATAAATCCATATATTGGCGTGGGCCTGCCGCTGCCTCATCAACTCATCATCATCAGTCTCCACAGCATTGCTGTCATCTTGAAGATTTATTATTAATCGATTAATGTCATCGTAAAGAGCAATTTTCGACTATTCTTCTAACGGTACCTGAAAAATAAAATAATTCAATAAAAGATCATTTCTTTAATGCTTTAAGGTTATTTGTTTATTTAGTAATTAAGTAACGATGTTAACTGACAAGCAAACAGAAAAATAAAGCAACCTTAGATTATATATTGGTCGAGATGAAAGCAACACATAAAAATAATGCCCAAGTATCAAGTTGTGTCATCGAATGTACCTCTAAGCGATCAATGTATATTTACTGAAAAACCTGTAAACTGAAGCTTTGAGCCTGCCTTTGTATACAATAAACACATTATTTAACTTAAAAACTGTAAAATAAACTGCTTATATACCTATAATATCAGCGGTTCTTTGGTAAACATGGTCGAGTTCTGACAAAATATTTTGCACCTCAAATTCCGCGAGACACCGCCTGTAAACTTTGTGAATCACCTCTCTTGTTGAATTACTAATGATTTATTCATTGTAAATAGTTTTTAACGTTCTGCGACTGGTTTATCACCGCGTAATGCAGTATTTATCCGTTTGTTTACAAAGTTCAAATACTTGACAATTATTTGACAAATAAAAAATACAGTTGCCAGGGTAGAAAAGATTCGTCTATGGTCACAGTAGACTATTCGATTAATTCGTACTCGATTAATTGTATCGATAATGTTTTCGATTCTTATGACATTTAATATTTTAATGAATTTAATAGAAAAATGGCATTAATTACATCAAAAATACTTACATATGAAATGTTACCCCATCTTTTTGTATATTACTATTTTTTGTAATTTCTTTGCACATGTTTAATGGGACAATTCGGCATTTTTCACGGAGCACCTTACACCGCGAAAACGATACTTACTCTGATCAAATCGATTTCGAAAACAGTTTTTATATACGTGTCAGAGATTTTTGGTCTAGTACCTATAAAAAAAAGCTAGAGGGGAAGATCATGCGAAGCGCATCCTGAGTTAATACATCCATACATCCATGGGTTTACATAGTACAAGCTCTGCTTAGTTTGGGATCAGGTAACCGTGTGTACAAAAATGTCCCAGGATATTATTATTATTATTATTATGCCAAACAAGTCTTACCAAACCATTGCTGTAAGTATTATTTTAATAGATATGGTACCTTCTAACATAGCAATCACTAAACTTGTTCGAAATTCACATATATGTTATCGCAGTAGCTATTCGATACATGAGAAGGCATTATTCACCACAAGATGAGTCGTATTAGCAATACCAACATGTTTCAAACAATATTTTCCAGCGACTGAGTCATACTGTGTCCATGGACTCTCTTTACTCTAAAAAACTATATTGGACAGTCCCTTTTTAAATGGGCTTGCTCTTGATCTCAATATTGCTCTTTACTTTCTTAGTAATGTCTTTGGTCTAATGCTCGGGATACACTCGACACACGACATTCAGTGTATCTCAGTGTCGCGACACCGTCATTACAACTGTCACAAGGTGTCGCGGTAGTGTACACACGCAGACACCCGATGTATACACTGAGTATATTAGTGTCAAGTGCACAGAGTAAAGACTAAAGAAAGACGTGCCCTTATTAGATATTTGTATGAAACAAAACGTGGTCATTGTTTTTACATTTTCATTTTACTATTTACCGGTAAATAGTTGAACTACTCGCTTCGTTTTATGTCGATGTTAGTACTAGGTCGACCACTCGGCCGACTTGCTTAGGGCCAGTCCCCTTAGTAACTGGTCCATGGTCAAGTGTCGTCGTGTATACCGAGCTTAAGGGCTGGTTGCCCTAAATAAATACAGAATACTCTTCTGTAATAGGTATTTGTTTTTCACATAATAATTTAATACGAAATAACAAGTCCAATTTAATCTCGGCGTCCCTGTCCTACCTTCATAAATTCAATTTGCCCCAAGACGCGGCCCTGTGTTTATGTACCTAGTGCTCTCGTAAGCCCAAATCTCTGGATTTGGTCTACATTATTAGCTCGAACCAAGGCCGCTAGACCAGAATGTTATTATACCTACGCCTGTTATCTTGAGATTTAAATATCAGATGTCGGTATCTCTTTTATGTCTGTATTTTTTAAATTTACTGAACCGAATATGCGATAAGATAAGCGAAGCGACTGTAGCCTAGGGGTGAACAGGTTGGGCTAGCAATCAGAAGGCCCCAGGTTCGATACCCGGTGGGGCATGCACCAATGGATTAATTTTCATCTATGTGCATAATTTACAGTTCGCAGACGGTGAGGGAAAACATCGTGAGGACACCTACCTATCCCTCGGCATTAAGTGAGTAATAGTCAGTTCCTGTAGGTATACAGTTCCTGTATACACGGCGACAAGGTTCACCACCTATCAAGTTGGGTTCTGACTATCTGGTGAAACGTTGAGTTGACTTAATACCTCCACAATGTGGTGATGTATGGCCACTCAAGCCTCTGACTACCCCCGAATAGGGATAAAAGTAGTGACGTAGGTATATTTCGTTTTTTTATTATTAAATTTAACTTTCTTTAAAAAATAACGATACTGACTGATAATATGAACGCACAGCCACATAATGGTGGTAGAGCCAAGCAGTAATCGACTGCATCATGAGATGCATGATCATGATCATGAGCCCGTATATAAATACGGGCTGGCTCGACCGGGGTAGTACCACCCTCTCACAGAAGATCGGCGTAGAGACTATTACAGCTGCGTTTCGTACGATGAGTGAGAGAGCCGGAAGCCCAACCCACCTCTTTCACACCCTCTGTCCTGTTCCCCCTTCTTCTCCTCCCTTCGTTCCATTGCCCTTCAGGTTGGCAACGTGCAAACAATGCCTTTGGTATTGCAAGCATCTATAGGCTACGCTAAAAAAACATTCATTTGTCATTATAAATAGTACATTTTTTGCGGTCGACCAGTTGTCGGTCAACTGTTAGCATTCCTTTGTCAGTTTTCCATAAATGTATAGCTAACAGACTCGGAGCCCTGTTTGGAAGTGAAATTCATGAAAATTTGTATTTGACTAATAACATAACGTCACGACTTTTTTCCCCATTCGGGGGTAGTCAGAGGCTTGTGGAGGTATTAAGCCAACTCAAAGCCCACGTTTCACCAGATAGTCAGAACGCAACGTGACAACGTGACAGGTGGTGAACCTTATCCCCGTGTATACAGGAACTGACCTCATAGTTAGAAATTAAGAAACACGTGTACCAGGATTTTTTAAAATTACGTCCTCAAAAGGGTAAAACAGAGGATGAAAGTTTGTATGTCAATCCGTTCCGAGAGCCACGCGAACAAAGTCGCGGGCGAAAGCTAGTCGCGAAAGTAATAAGATATTTCTGTAAGTACAGATTTCCTTTGCTTTCTTGAATATTTATTAATTTTAACAATCTTTCCTGAGATTTGGATGAAAAGTTGGTACATTAATTAATCCATTTCAAAATGGATGAAACATTTCCGCGGTCAGCCAGCGAAATCAGAAACAAACGTCAAAAACTTAAAGCAACATTACCCAACTTCAGAATTCTTTTAATTCAGCGAAGTCCGTGAAGTTTGCTCTCATAAAGCTTTCAAAACATTTGATTAAGCCTCTTCCAGGAAAGGGAGGGGGGGGGTCGGATAAATATGAAATGAGAAAAGTTCAGTAAACAATTGGAAATTATTTGTGAAATGGACATCGGAAACAAAAGACGGGAAATGAGATGTGATTTCCCATTTGTTTAATTTTTTTATGGGACTGTGCTGGCAAAAAGCGTACGGCCCATGGACCAATTACTAAGGGGACTGGCCCTAAGCAACTCGGCCGAGTGGTCGGCCTAGTACTAAACTCGACATAAAACGAGGCGAGTAGTTCAACTATTTACCGGTAGATAGAACAATGAAAATGAAAAAACAATGACCACGTTTTTTTTCATATATATATCTAATAAGGGCACCTCTTTCTTTAGTCTTTACTCTGTGGTACGGCCCGCCTGATGTTAAGCAATTACCGTAGCCAATACCAATGGCATTGCTCACACGTTGTCGACCTGAAGGGGAGTGAAAAGAAGGGAGGGGAAGAAGGGGGGAGGTGAGTTTCCGGCTCTCTCACTCATCGTACGAAACACAGCTGTAATAGCTTGACGGGCCCGGTGGCGTGGTTGGCGTGATGGCGCCTTTCACGCTGCAGGTCGTAGGTTCGATTCCTACGCGGGACATGCATTTGTGTGCATGAACATGTCTGTATGTCCCGAATCTGGGTGTATAGTAAAATGTATATTAAGTATGTATTTGCAAATAAAAAAGTAGTATATGTAGTAATATCAGTTATCTGGTTTCCATAGTACAAGCTCTGCTTAGTTTGGGATCAGGTAGCCGTGTGTAAAAAATGTCCCAGGATATTATTATTATTATTATTAAAAAGCGTACGGCCCGCCCGATGTTAAGCAGTTACCGTAGTCACCTATAGATGCTTGCAATACCTCGCACGTTGCTGACCTGGAGGGTAGTAGAAAGAAGTGAGGGGAAGAAGGGGGGGAGTTGGGTTTCCGGCTCTCTCACTCATCGTATGAAACGCAGCTGTAATAGCTACTTTACGCCGATCTTGTATGAGAGGGTGGTACCTACTACCTCTGTCGAGCCAGCCCGTATATGAGCTGCAGTCGATTTACTATAGCTTGGCTTTACCACCAATAAGGCTCTTATAAAAGTTTTTTCATGTCTAGACTGGGTGTTACCCGAATGATCCATGAATTTTAGGTATAAATGGAATCTCTATAACATTATGTAATGGCCACGTTTCACCCGCAAAGGTGTTCAAATCGCACCATCTTCGCCGCGGTCTGCCACGACGTCGGTGACCATCATAGGGCGTCCAGAAGGGCTAGACAAGTAGCTGACGTCTACGAGCGTTCGTTCAAATCGCTACGCTTCATATATGGAAATGACATAGGTCACGTGATCTACATAGCAACTAGTTGTTGATCTCAAGGAATCATGGTTGATCTACATAGCGACGTTTGACATTTCCATACATTGTGAAGTCTATTCTATTCTATTCGATCAGCGTTCATGCTACTTGGCTAGCCCCTCTGTTATTGATGCGATTCACCCACCTTTGCGGATCCATTCGTGACACGTGGCCGGCCCAATCCCACTTCAGCTTTGCGGTTTTCTCGAGCCAGTAATCCGAGTAATGGAGCGCAGGGTGGAGTTTCTGACCTAGTCCGTTTTACACCTAGTATGCTGCGCTCCATTGCTCGTTGGCAAACCTCTATAGCAATATTATTTTTTAATAGACGAGGATGGGGAGCCCATGATGCTAACTGTGGATTTACTCGAGCGTCGCGGAAACCTATTAGATTTGGTAGATTAGATGATAGGAAGAATAAATGGTCCTAGATGTGTCCACTTTCAGCGGTGGGGGAAGCGTCTACATATTAATTTCAAAATTGTAAAAAAAACAATGACATGGAAATACTCAAGCGTGTCAGATATTGATATTTTTCATGTTCCAACATGATAAATTGAAAAAAAAATCTCGAGCGCGTCATTTTTTCAGAGGGGGTGTTAAGTGAACCTTACAGATGCCCCCATTTCTTAGACTGACGATCTAATTAGCAAAATTGACACTTTTCACACTACTGAGCTAGTAATTAATCCCCCTTATCTTAATCTGACGCGCTCGAGTATGTCAGATAGTCGAATTTTTTTTTAGTTCCCCTCATCGTACCCCCCCTATATTAAGGGCTCATACTGGTTGGAGGTTCTTATCAATACGTAAGGTATCTCCCTTATCTTAATCTGACGCGCTCGATTAAATCCAGAAATCCCTTCTATGACTCCCCATCTATTCGTGCTATTTTCCTATACAAAGTTAGCAAAGGGATCGATATTGGAGTAAATAAAACCCCAACAAATTTGATTTTGGATCTATTTTGTAGGCACCGGCGCGGGGTTCCTATAGGGTGGTGTCGTCGCAATCCCGGGAACGGGATTCTGATTATTTCTAACAGGTAGGTGAGTTTACGATTATAGAAAATAACTAGCTATGTCCGCGACTTCGTACGCGAAATTTTAGACAAAGATTACCCGCGTTTAAGCTCGCGTGAAATTTAATGGGTTTTTATTTAGTACGCGGAACCATCATTATTTTTCAAAAATAAAAGTAGCCTAAGTTACTCTTTATAACATCATTTATCTGCCAGTGAAGTTCCGTCAAAATAGCCGTTATAACATACAGAAAGACGGACAAAAAATTTTTTTTTGTTATTATTACCGTATATACTTTCATAGATGCCAACTAACAAACTTATCAGGAAATAATAGATTTCTTGCCACATTAATAGATTTCTCACCGTTCTTGACTTGTTTGCCACGTTAGTCAGATAAAAAAAAATACGCGGACGTAACTTAAACCGAAAATCCCGGGAATTTTCACTGAATCCCGTTTCCCGGGATTCGATTGCCGCGCGGTGCCGCGTCGCTCGCTGGTGCAGCTATAATAAACAAACAACATTGATTACGACGTTCACACTAGCTGGGATCGGTTTATGCGGGACGTCCCAATTTATTGCTCTATTTTTTGTTTTTGTTTGGGCTCCTTTGTGAAGTGTCAGAATTGCTTTTCCTTGCCCCAGGTGTTATGTGTCAGTTACGCCAGCAGTGGGATTTTTTTCTGCTGGTCTAATCAAAATTTGAATGATACAGATAATTAGTGCTCCATCTCGTGTAAATGTGCCGAAAATTTTAAATTTGTACCTATAGCCGTTTTGGAGTTATTCACGAATATATGATCTTGCTGGCGTAACGTTACCGCAGCAGTGTGGTTTTTTCCTGCTGGTCCAATCAAAATTTGATTGATACAGATAATTAGTGCTCCATGTCGTGTAATTGTGCCGAAAATTTTAAATTTGTGCCCCCTAAGGTTTCAGAGTTATTCCAAATCTTGCTGGCGTAACGTTTTGCGAATTCCTGTATCTCAAAAACTGTTTGGCACACAATCATGATTTTTCGTAAACACATTAGTGTTAATTTGTGCCCATTTGTGTCAGTTTCATATTTCAATAAATCAGAAAGGTTCGGGTGTTATAAGATTTTTCCTAAAAAAACTAAAATAGCTCCTAGCTCTTAAACTGGGAAACCTAGAAACCAAATGTTAGTGCTAGCTTGTATTTCTTATTGATCCTAAGCATTTCTATAATGATCGTAAGCCTACTCCAAGGAATTTACGATTTATTACGATTTTATTGCTATCTCGCGGTGAAATTATTTAAACCCTAAATACACGAATTTCTTATGTTCCGATTACTTTTATTAATATACAAAAATTAGTGCTCTACTTCAAATATACGTGTACGAAATATCAGCTCTGTAAACCTTATAATTAAAATGTTATTAATCTTCGAACCTTTCTGATTTATTGAAATATAAAACTGTCACAAATGGGCACAAATTAACACTAATGTGTGTACGAAAAATCATGATTGTGTGCCAAACAGTTTTTGAGATACAGGAATTCGCAAAACGTTACGCCAGCAAGATTTGGAATAACTCTGAAACCTTAGGGGGCACAAATTTAAAATTTTCGGCACAATTACACGACATGGAGCACTAATTATCTGTATCATTCCAATTTTGATTGGACCAGCAGGAAAAAACCACACTGCTGCGGTAACGTTACGCCAGCAAGATCATATATTCGTGAATAACTCCAAAACGGCTATAGGCACAAATTTAAAATTTTCGGCACATTTACACAAGATGGAGCACTAATTATCTGTATCATTCAAATTTTGATTAGACCAGCAGAAAAAAACCACACTGCTGGCGTAATTCACTCAGGTGTTATTGGTTTGGTTCCATTTTGTGGAATACCTGAAACAAAACACATTGTTTTAGGTAGATTAAACAGGTATTTTAACTACTTAATTAGGTACTTACTTACTTCAATTAATTAAATTAATGATACAGACTATCTAGTTAAAGTCATTGAATTTTGGTAATGCAAGTAAAGTACTTACATAAAAAAGTGACAGTTTTTAGTGCAAATTAATTTATAATGAAAACTATAATTATTTAAGTACCTACTTATCGTTTAGTGAAACGCACGAATAAAAAATCTCAGTAGCTACAAAAAAATTAAAGGAGCTAGGAGGATCTAGATATAGCTTTGCTCATTTCAAAACTTCATAATTACTAATTCCATTCAAACATCTTTTCATTTTAATTTTCCGACTAATTTTGATTTGTTGCTACATAACGCCGTCCCTACAGGCTAAACAAACAAGTCCACTGAAGCATCGGTACAACAAATATTAATTGCATTAAACCAAACGCAAATATTCGGAAACGCATTCAAGCACCCGACTCCGCCTGCCATTGGTTCCCTGTAAATTATTATGACGGCAAAATATATGCATGGCATATATGCACGGTAATTTAACATTCAAAATTTTTGTTCATGTAAGCTAGAGGTAGGACTTATGAATCTTTAACGACTGAGTCACACTGTGTCCATGGACTCTGTTTAATAGGACATAGGTACTATTTTGGACAGTCACAAGGACCTCTTTTTTTGTCATATTTTTGATTGAGTTTTTGAGTTTGTGGATGAAATTTTTTATCAAATGCCAAACATTGCGGCCCGGCCACTACCTTGTCGCTATCAGCGACAAAAGCCCATGGGGTACTAAAATGTTGCATCGCGGCAGCTCGTGGCGAGATGCAACATTTTAGTACGCTATCAGCGCTTTTGTCGCTGATAGCGACAAGGTCGTGGCCGGGCCGTAATGTTTGGCATTTGATACAAATTTTCATTCACATTGGCCAGTCACTACAGCACACCCCTTCGCCTCGAGCGGTTAGTATTCTTTATATGTAATTCTATAGACATACGCTCACTAGATCAACTCCGTAGCGTCACCGGATCGCCTCGCCCGCAAGCTGTCTACGTGCTGGTCGGGTGCCGAGTGACTGTAGCTGTGACCATTAACCTTAAATAAAATAAAATAAAAAAAGCCTTTTAACTCTTGCTTTGAAAAAATTACAAACTATTTGGACTAAGTATAAATGAATAATTTAGCCCTTTTAACGTCCTACTGATGGGCACGGGCCTCCCCTCAATGCGAGGGGGATTTAGGCCATAATCCACCACGCTGGCCCAGTGCGGGTTGGTGGATTTCACATGTCTAAAGACATGCAGGTTTCCTCACGATGTTTTCCTTCACCGTAAACAAGTGATAATCATTATTAAAGTTATGATTCACACATAGATTTCGAAAAATCCAGAGATGTGAGCCAGGGTTTGAACCCAGACCTTAAGCCCGCAAGACGCTTGCTTAACCAATCGGCTACCACTGCTTATACTAAGTATAATTTCTTAAAATTTTAAATAGTAGAAAATACAAAATTTTTGATGTTTTCATTTCATGCAAGAACCCCTCCTTCATGTGAGGGTGAAGGCCACCTCCATCGTAGACCAAAGGTCTCTTTGTTTAGCTTTCGTCATCCATTTTTTCCCTGATACTTTTATTATGTCATCTTCCCATCTCGCTATAGACCATTAACCTTAACAGGTACTTATTATGCGTCTTCTACCACACCAAGCCAACTAGGAACTCGGATGGTATGCGGCTTCCCCGCCCGCCACACCTCCCGCGCACCGCCATCGCCCTTTTTGTGCGGCTGACGTCACATTTGACAGGTTCCTAGTTGGCTTGGAGGAGCAGTACTACTGATCTTATAATAATAATAATAATAATATCCTGGGACATTTTTGTACACACGGTTACCTGATCCCAAACTAAGCAGAGCTTGTACTATGGAAACCAGATAACTGATATTACTACATATACTACTTTTTTATTTGTAAATACATACTTAATATACAATACACCCAAACTCCGGATATACAGACATGTTCATGCACACAAATGCATGTCCCGGGTAGGAATCGAACCTATGACCTGCACCGTGAAAGGCGCCTCCGCGCCAACCACGCTAACGGGCCCGTCAATTTGGGTGTACTGTTTATTTCTCGAATTAAAAAAACTTAAGCAATCGCAAGAAAACAAACAGAATATCTCATTACCTATCATATATATCAATTTACATATTACCCCAATTAACGCATCCAAAATAGCTGAACTTTCCAACAGAGATCTTCAAGGCTATTATATTTCCACGGGAACCCCCGTTTTATCTGAGGGTCATTTCGACCCACCTGATCGTAAAAAATAATTGAATGGCACGGGATAGGGTCCATAATACCCCTACCTAGGGGAGGGTGGCCTTGAATTGAATTGGGTAGCTCCACGGCTTCAATTAGATTCGTTATTTGATTAATTTTAAAGATAAGAAACTTAGCCTCCGTATTATCAGTTTCTTGTGACACTCTACCTTCTGAATACTTAAACGAAACTCAAATTTAAGAGCTGTTTAATTTTAAGGCAAGGTGGACTGACGACCTAGTGAAGGTCGCGGGAAACCGCTGGATGCAAGTGGCACAGGCCCGGTCGTTGTGGAAAACCATAGGGGAGGCCTATGTCCTACAGTGGACGTATTTTGGGTCAACTGATGATGATTATACAGAAACTGACAGCTAACATCATCTCCAATAGTCTGAGAACACACAACAATACGTCTACATCAAGCTCATGCGGCGCCCGAGCACTCAGTTTTGACGTTGATACGCATAGACATAAAGCCGGAAACCCACCGCTGTGCACGGAGAGGCCACGCACACGGCCACGGCTACGTTTTGCAAGAAAATGTATGGATGACATCTTTTCGTGCGTAGCCTCTCCGTGCGCCGCGATGGACACGGTGACATACATTTTCGTGCAAAGCGAAGCTTGACCCCCGTGCGTTGCGTGTGCGTGGCCTCTTCGTGCGCCGCGGTGGGTTTCCGGCTTAACGTCATCATGGTCACACGTAAAAACTGACTATCTGGGTTGCATGCAACGTTGCATGTGATTTAGAGCAATGCCAGGCAATTACCTTGTATTAATAGGTATTTCTAAAAGCGCAAACAAAGGCATCTACAGGTAAAACTATCTTAGAGTTTACCTACCTGTCCATAATTTGCCGGTAAACAACTTAATTGTAGCGAATGACAGTTCCAAGGAAATTTACCGAAGTGACTTTCCTTGTCGGCGTAGTAATTGGCCTCTGAAGGTAGCCTGTTGCGTGTTTTCAGCCTACTGTGGGCGAGCCGTGAAATGTGAGACTCCTACAGGAGCGGATTTCGCTATGTCGAGTACGCCCGGGCCTAGGGCGGTACAATTCGGGGGCGGTAGAACTTGCCGAAATTAAGGCCCGTATTAATAAATCTAACTCAAAGTTGAGATCGTTCTTAAGATGCAGTTTTGACGTTTAATGTATGAAACATCTATCAAAAACAGAATCTCAAGTTCGATTTCAATCTTGAGATCGATTTATTAATACTGGCCAAATAAAAACGATATACATCAGTATCTAAAGACACTGATTGAGATAATTTTATCATTTACAGACTTTCGTTATTTTTAATTCGTATACATTATCATTTTCATTTTGCGTGCTTTACAGGGAGTAGGGAGCGGCAATCTTCCATAGGCCTAGGGCAGCTAGCGCATAAAATCCGCCCCTGGACTACTGAAAGGTACCGTCTTCTGGTAAATAATGCCTTATTATGTATTTAATAAGTTAATTTTCGAATTGCGAGTGCGATAATAACAGATGTGTGAATTTCTCTGCATGTAGTGGTGCGCTGAGCACAAGTTTAGTGATCTGCCAAAACAAAACACCAATGTGGTAGTAAATATTACACATTAATCTTTAAAAAGTTATTCACACATACATGAGTAAATAAAATTCGTGCGAGGGGGATTCAGGCCATAATCCACCACGCTGGCCCAGTGCGGGTTGGTGGATTTCACATGTCTTTCGAACATTGTTAGAATGTCTAAAACATGCAGGTTTCCTCACGATGTTTTCCTTCACCTATAAGTCCTCAATAATTCCCTCCAATTTTATAATAAATCACTCGTTCAATTTACTTTTAATAACCAACCAATCTGAAGGAATATAAGGTTCACTTTGAATTTGTAAGATTTTTCTTTCCCACCGTCTTCTGGGAGAAAATTAATGTTTGTTTTGCGAAATTAAAAATGTTGGCGTGTTGGTATTAGGCGTACCAACGTAATAGCTAGTAGCAATTTTTGTTTACACGTTGGAATTGAACGTGTGGTTTGGGGTTCCGTGGTTGTGTGTTAAAAACGCCAATTCATATTCCTAATCTGAAACCGGTGTTAAACGCCGATCTTCTGTGAGAGGGTTTTACTACCCCGGTCGAGCCAGCCCATATATGAGCTGCAGTCCATTGGCTACAGCTTGGTTCTACCGCCAATATAATATTTATAATAGTAAATATAATATCGCCAGATATTAAACAGCAACTTTATGGTCCCAAACTAAGCAAAGCTTGTAATGTGGGTACCTTACAATGGACTGGGCGATCCGAGTCACACCCAGACCAGGGCAAATTACGAAAAGGCCGTTTCCGAAATTTGCCTGTGGCAGGAATCGAACCCGCAACCACCCGATGCAGTAAAATTATAAAGAGACAGATCTCGTTATATTAATTAAAGAAGAAATGCGTACGGAACCCTTTTATATTAAAACTTATATTCGACCATATTTATTTTCAAATCTTTTTTATAATAATAATACATTGGCGGCGTCTTCATCAGGCGTATGCCTCGCGCGAGCACTCACTTTTGACGTCGGAACGCATAGACGTAATTTCATAATATGAGTGCTCGGGTGAGGCATGCGCGCCATATGGACACATCTATTTAGATGTTAATACGTGATGGAATATATTCTGGTAAATTGGAAATTACCTTCGCCATCTTTGTGTGTTGAAAATTCTGAATTTCACGGGGATTTTCAGTGGGCGGATTGTTTTGTATAATGAACTGAAGACCCCGAATTTTGCGAACCCTTTGGGAATATGTAAAATACATTTCCTTCAGCAGGAGAGGCATCTCATTATTTTTTTAATAAGTAAATACACAATGATCCCTGTTAGCGCCGCCATGGACGGACTGCTGGGAGCAGTAAATTCCGACTGCTTGAAGCTGTCGGCACTGACTGCGCCAAGTATTTGCGATTTGCAATGCACAATTCACGATGATAATATTAGAGACCAGGCAGTGGTTTCATAATCGACAATAAATTGTTGAGTGTCGTTCAGATTTGCAAGAAAAACTAATGTAATTTTCAACAGAAAAAGGAAAAGGAAAGGGAAAAGAAAGGAAAAGGAAAAGGAAAAAGGAAAAGGAAAAGGAAAAGGAAAAGGAAAAGGAAAAGGAAAAGGAAAAGGAAAAGGAAAAGAAAGGAAAAGAAAAAGGAAAAAGGAAAAGGAAAAGGAAAAGGAAAAGGAAAAGGAAAAGGAAAAGGAAAAGGAAAAGGAAAAAGGAAAAGGAAAAGGAAAAGGAAAAGGAAAAAGGAAAAGGAAAAGGAAAAGGAAAAGGAAAAGGAAAAAGGAAAAGGAAAAGGAAAAGGAAAAGGAAAAGGAAAAGGAAAAGGAAAAGGAAAAGGAAAAGGAAAAGGAAAAGGAAAAGGAAAAGGAAAAGGAAAAGGAAAAGGAAAAGGAAAAGGAAAAGGAAAAGGAAAAGGAAAAGGAAAAGGAAAAGGAAAAGGAAAAGGAAAAGGAAAAGGAAAAGGAAAAGGAAAAGGAAAAGGAAAAGGAAAAGGAAAAGGAAAAGGAAAAGGAAAAGGAAAAGGAAAAGGAAAAGGAAAAGGAAAAGGAAAAGGAAAAGGAAAAGGAAAAGGAAAAGGAAAAGGAAAAGGAAAACCCTTCGCTTTTCCCAAACATTCGTTTTAATGGGTCCTAAAATATAATTAAGCCGATAATTCGTATCTGTATTAACAGGTTGACCCGTATCCGATGCGATCGCGATTCCCGGGGGGAATAAATTATGGTCCCTTTCGTATCTTTTAATGTGTTAAATTGAATTATTGTGCGTATTTTTATTTCCCATCGTTCTAAAATAAGTTTTCTTTAAAAAAAAATTCAACGCCAGCTTGGTTTAGTTATGTGACAATCTGTCACACTCCCCTTTAGGTTGGCGACGTGCGAGCAATGTCTTTCGTATTGCAAGCATCTATAGGCTACGGTAACTGCTTAACATCAGGCGGGCCGTACGCTTGTTTGCTACCTTAGTCATATTAAACAAACCACCGGGCCCGATATGCAAGGTTAAATTATGTATGTCACATTTAACGTATATTACCGACATAGTACCGTAATACAGCGAATATGTCAAATTTAGCGAAATTCACGCAAATCTCATGAATAATTCAGCGATTGCTAATGAGCGTAATAATGTTCCGACCGTATTGTAGCTGATGATAAATAATATTCCAATTGCTATTTGAATTATGCTCTATGATGACGTCATATTGCTAAAAAAACATTATTATAGTTAGTGGCCAATCTGGTGTCAGAGTTGTTCAAGCAGCCCAAAGGGCCTGACATGGCTTAGCGGCTGCCTAGATGACAACAACTGGGACCGACTTTTTACGTGCCTTCCTAAAACACGGAGATGTGTAACGTCACGACTGTTATCCCCATTCAGGGGTAGTCAGAGGCTTGAGTGGCCATACACCACCACATTTTGGTGGTATTAACCAACTGAAAGCCCACGTTCCACCAGATAGTCAGAACCCAACGTGACAGGTGGTGAACCTTGTCGCCGTGTATACAGGAACTGACTATTACCTAATCCCGGGGGATAGGTAAGTTGTTGTCACGATGTTTTCCGTCACCGTCAGCGAACTGTAAATTATGCACATAGATGAAAAAAAAAGTAAGTTTAAAAACTAAAACCCGACTACTGAAAAATCGCGCTCTAAAAAGTATGAAACAAGAAAATATTCTTATCTGGAGGATAGCCGTGGTCCGTGTTCATATGCCATTTTGCCCTAAAGGACCTACACGGACCACGGCTATCCTCCAGATAAGAATATTTTCTTGTTTCATACTTTTTAGAGCGCGATTTTTCAGTAGTCGGGTTTTAGTTTTTAAACTTACTTTTTATTTAATTATTTTGGAGTTATAGGTAACAATATATATATTTTTGAAATGTGCTCATCAAGTTCTTTCATTTGATACCCCACACGATTTTATCCAAAAATGTTTTTTTTTTTAGTTCATGACATTATGTCATCTAGAGGGCGCCATATGCAATTTTATGTGACGTCACATAGCCTATAACTAGCGCGCCATTAAGCCGCTTCTAACGATACCTCATTTGTCAAATTACGACAAGTAGTTTGGAAGTTAGGTGGGAACAGATGCACATACATACATACATACATACATACATACATACATACATGCATACATACATACATACCGGTCAAAATCATAACCCTCCGCCGTAGTCGGGTAATAAATCCACTGGTGCATGCCCCACCGGGGATCGAACCTGGGACCTTCTGATTGCTAGCCCAACCTGTTCACCCCTGGGCTACAGTCGCTAGAAACACGGAGATGCTTAGTTCAAATAGTCACCCATCTCTGACTGACCTTGCACGCGTTGCTTAACCCCCGATGGTTTACCGATTAGTGTTTACTGGCTATGAACGCAATATCTATGAACAGCTAAACTTGATTATTTCTTTATGGATCTTAGAATGACCAACCAGAATAGTCACCCCTTTTGAAATATAATAATAAATAGGTTAGAATAAAATAGTATTCACATAATCGCAAGCGCAAACAGCATACAAATCAATTAATACCTACATTATCAAGAAAGGGGGAGACACGTTTCTGTCCAAAAAGTTAGACCTAGCAAACGGAGTCCATAGACACAGTACGTCTCAGTCGCTCGCGGTAAATAATGTTGGAAAAATGTCGGTATTACCAATACGATACGGCTCACCTGCTGGTGAATAATTTATTTATTTATTATTTATTTAATGCCTTCTTATGTATTTAATAGGTTTATTGTCGAATTGCGAGTGCTATAACAGATGTGTGAATAAAGTGGTGCGCTGAACGCAAGTTTGTAATGATGATATTAGAAGGTACCTCTGCTAAAATAATAAATCAAAGGTACAAATCTTTTAATAGAACAATTTTCTATGGTAACAATTTGCAATTGCTTATTCAATTGACAAACAAAAAACACTCATTTATCGCTTATACCCAATTTACATAATCACACCTCACAATTCCGAGGGTCGACCGGGGTGAATTGATAAATTCCCCGTTTTAATAAGACGAAAAATTGCTCGACGTTCGATATTCACCCCTCTTTGCGTCGTTATTGAAATATGGAAGTTCGAAGCGTTGTTGTAATTTGAAAAGATTGGAAAATGTAGGTTTCTTTTTTCTTGTTATTATTTGGCTGTTTTTAACAGTGTTTTATGTTTCCCCATTGGAAATATATCCCCAAGTTTATAGAATGTTATGATAGACTTACACTGGCTTTGCACATCAATTGTTCCTATAAATACTATGTAAAAACATTGTAAACTGGTCAAAAACCTCTATAAAAATTTGGGGATAATTTTTTAACACTGCAAAAAAACATAATTTGCCTCACCTTTTTCCTTGTGCTTAGCGAGTACTTATGTCATTATTTCTTTCATTTGTCTTGCTTATATGTCATACTCAAATCCACTTGCACCTCGTCCATACCACTCTTTATACAATCCATTCAACTTTTCTTGCTTCCTCTCGCTTTGTATCCATCCACATTTTTAATTTCATGCCTTAACCATTCCAACCTCTTTAATAATTAGAAGGGACATTACTTAAGTCTTTTTTATGGCCTAGGTAGGCACACTGACAGACCAAGGTCCATAGGTCATGGTTTGTGTTTTAATCGTCACCTAGATCTACTAAGCTTAAGGCACCAAGCCAGCGTGGTGCACTTTGACCTGAATCTCCCCTCTCATAGACCTCCCGTTCCTAAACTCCCATTTCCCAAAATTAATAATGATCTCTATTCAGTAAATTCGCAAAACGAAGTGTATATAAAGACCTCTCTCTCCCCTCCTACAGATTTTTCATGCGCTGCCTTCTCTGAAGAGCCCTTGAGTCGGCAGGGCTCTTATAAAGTACCTAGTTCATTGTTCTACGGCATAATAGGAGACGCCATTTTGTTCCCTTTCACGGCGAAGGGCCGTAATACCATTTTCTTGGCTAGTTCCCTCATAATACTTGTTATACATGTTGATGATTGGTTTTGTTAGGTTTTTGATTGGGATCGGATGTTTGAGAAGGCTTGACTTAAGGTAGGAGTTCGTTGCAAGCGGCAGACAGCAGACGTCAGTCGGTCTTAAGGTAGGAGTTCGCTCAAAGTGGCAAGACAGCAGACGTCAGTCGGTCTCATACAAATTGTGGCGATGACATGTGTCGCAAGTCGCAACGGCAGACGGCATTCGATTTCTATGGACCGACTGACTTCTGCTATCTTGCCGCGTTGAGCGAAGTCCTACCTTCATATAAATTAAATGCCGTCTGCCGTCGCGGCACATGTCATAGCCACAAGACCGACTGATGTCTGCTGTCTGCCGCTTGCAACGAACTCCTACCTTTAGGCAAATCAAACTCAGCTTAGTCGCAACGCCTCTTTATTTTTATCCGACTACGGCGGAGGGTTATAATTTAGACCGCTATGTATGTATGTTCATCTGTTGCTACATAACTTCCAAACTACTGACCATAATTTGACACATAAGGTATCGTTGGAATCGTCTTGATTGTCCGCTGGTTATAGGCTATGTGACGTCTCATTAAATTGAATATGGCGCCCTCTAGAGAACATAATGTCATGAACTAAATAAATAAATAAATAGAAGCCGTGTGTCGTCTAAGGTAACACTTCACACTTCCAAAATTAGCTGACCTCTCTTTATCATTGACACCCATAATAAAGAGAGTTCAGCTTATGTTGGAAATGTTACCAACGTACAAACGACTTTACGGGACAATCTAACCACTAAAACAGACTTAATTAACATACACTTTAACTTACACTTTGTTGAATTAAATCTCAGGAAGAATGCAGTACCCATGGACCAATTACTAAGGGGACTGGCCCTAAGCAACTCGGCCGAGTGGTCGGCCTAGTACTAAACTCGACATAAAACGAAGCGAATAGTTCAACTATTTACCGGTAGATATAACAATGAAAATGAAAAAACTTGACCACGTTTTTTTTCATACATATATCTAATAAGGGCACTTCTTTCTTTAGTCTTTACTCTGTGGCAGTACCACAGTTTGGATTCGGTCCAAGCATCAAAGCCCCAGTCACAACCCAAAACGATTTTTTCATTTTATTTGTTTTAAAAACCACTCCGCTTTGAAAATAAGTGAACATTACGGATGCAATTTACGCTGATGGAATAATTATTATCCATTACCAAAAAAGGTTAAGAAGATTGTTCAGATTATTGCCTTTTTACCGCATTTGCGTAATATCAACTGGCCATAACTATTATTTTAGTAGGTACCTTACAATTGCTAGACTTTTGCTCAGCGCACAACAAACAGCGAAATTCTGACATAAGTATACTATTATCGCACTCGCAATTCAACAATCAACTTAAAGACATTTTGATGCGTATGATTCAGAAGAAGATGAGCTATATATGGACAATACTGACATGTTTCCAACATTATTTTAGTACTGCGTCTATGGACTCCGTTTAGAAGGACATACTAGCAATCAGAAGGTCCCAGGTTCGATCCCCGGTGGGGTATGCACCAATGGATGAATTTTCATCTATGTGCATAATTTACAGTTCGCTGATGATGAAGGAAAACATCGTGAGGTAACCTCCCTATCCCTCGGGATTAGGTAATAGTCAGTTCCTGTATACACGGCGACAAGGTTCACCACCTGTCACGTTGGGTTCTGACTATCAGGTGAAACGTGGGCTTTGAGTTGGTTAATACCTTCACAATGTGGTGGTGTATGGCCACTCAAGCCTTTGACTACCCCCGAATGGGGATAAAAGTCGTGACGTTACATTTCATTTTTATTTTGGATAACCACGTCTTTGATGCCATCAATCTTTTTCATATGCATTTCGTAATAAAATTCACTTATTTTGACATACCAAACAGACACTTCAATATTATTTATTTTTATAGATGAATCAACACAAAACACAAAAGCGTCATACACTCAAACTGGAACATAAAAAAGGAATATTCCGAAAACCAACAATTTCCCGGATTCCATCTCAATTCCGAATCCATACCGACTCGGAACACCGACCGTTACTCCTTTACGACGGGAATTGATACCATTATTGAATTACACCATTAAATAAAGTGATATTATTGAGAATCAAGGGCTTATATTTAGTGGGTACCTAATAAAAAGGTCTAATGTCTGAAGATATTAGGTATGTCCTAAACCAGGGTTTCTCAAAGTGGGGTTCGCGAACCCCTAGGAGTTCGCCATTCGACGGCAGGGGGTTCTAATGGTGGCTTGATGACTGGCAGCCAGAAACGTAGACGAAACTCTTCAAGCTGATTTAAAAAGGATGTCTTTGATAGATTTTTGGGCAGCTAGACAGGAAGAGTATCCCGAACTCTCACGCAAAGCGGTGAATTTCCTTTTACTCTTTGCTACAACATACTTATGTGAGAGTGGGTTTTCACACCTGTAGCCCGATTCACGTAACCAAAACCGTAACGATGTCTCAGCGATATAGTCGTTGATAGCATTTTCGTATTATGAAAAGGCTATCAACGACTATATCGCTGGGACATCGTTACGGTTTTGGTTACGTGAATCGGGCCACTGGTCATGATAAAAACTAAATACAGAAATCGACTTGATACCGAGTCAGAATTAAGGTTAAAATTATCCAAAATTAACTACAATTGCACAACGATCACATTAATATCAAAAATATATTTCTTTTGGCACTTTATTTGTTACCTTTTATTGGAATAAAAAAACCTTATTTTCTGCAACAGTCTATTTTATTATTTTCTTTTGGGGGGGAGGGGGGATTTAATTAGTTAGTTAAGGGGTTCGCTGTCACCTGGAAACTTTAACAGGGGTTCGTGGAGCCGAAGGTTTGAGAAACGCTGTCCTAAACCAAGCAATGCTTGTACTATGAGTACCGTACAACGGACTGGAGGCTACCCCAGTAACACCCAGATTTTGGGCTTCCGACTCTCTCACACATCGTACGAAACGGCGATCTTCTGTGAGAGGGTAGTATTACCCCGGTCGAACCAGCCCGTATATAAGCTGCAGTCAATTGGCTACAGTTTGGCTCTACAATAATATGAGTTGGAAATACCACTAAATAGTCACCCATATCTGACTGACCTTGCTAAAATTTCCCTCCGTTGTTGACCCTATATATGTCGCCGCCAACTGGTTTAATACGCTATTCAATTGGGCGGCTAGCCCGTTCATTAAACGTCGACACTCAATTAGACGCCTAGGCCGTTCGTTGAATACACATATTGCTAAACGTCCAACGAGTTGGCTGGTTGAAAGCTAGCCTTTTGGAGAAGGCTGAACAAAAGCCGCCGGTTCATTTAAATTTAATTCCTTTTTCGCCACTGCAGCGCCAGTAGTCATCTAACAAATATGGCGTCCCTATTTGTCATCAGCTGATTAAATGTGTATTGTTTTTTTTTTGCGAATTACCGTGTTTAGTGATTTTATAGTGTGTTAAAAAGTTCTATTGATAATTATTAATATTAAACAAGACCATAACATGGATTTATTTACGAATAATGAGACGGAACCGAATTTTAAACCAATTGAGGTTATCAACAATGTTCGAAAGGCTAAGGTGACTATGAATTATTCTAAAAGCATACGGACGCCTATGCAGGATTACTGGATGTCATTTCGTCATCTGGATACCTTAGTAAAACAATGTTCAGAATTAAAATGTCTTGCATATTGCACGCGTGAGCGAGCGAAGCGAGCTCGGGACTTTGGGGCACTCGACTTGGCTGGGTTAGGTTCGAAGGAAATGACGGGGGTTAGCGAGCGAGCGGAGCGAGCGAGCTTAACCCCCGTCATTTCCTTCGTGTTAGGTTACTGGTGACCCCGAACGCAGAAATAGGAGCCCCGCGAAGCGGGTCTCCGTCGACTATGTCATAGAAGTCATGGTCACCCTAATAATATTCACAAATGTCATTCACCCAAGCGGCTAAGCAACGTTCAGCCCCCTTATTAAACGTTGCATTCGACAATTTGCCTAGGCGTCCTTTAGCCATTGTATTGAGTGCCGGCGTTTAATGAACGGCCTAGCTGCCCAATTGAATGAAGTATTAAACCAGTTGGCGGTGACATATACACTAATCAACTTCATCGTCATTTTAGCCAAAAGACGCCCACTGTTGGACCTCCCCCCAGGTTTTCCACAACAGCCGGTCCTATGCCACTTGCATCCAGCGGTTTCCCGCAACCTTCAGTAGGTCGTCGGTCCACCTTGTGGGTGCCTACCCAAGCTGCGTCTTCCGGTACGTGGTCGCGACTCAAGAACCTTTCTGCCCCACCGGCCATCAGTTCTTCGCGCTATGTGCCCCGCCCAATACCACTTTCGCCTACTAAATCGCAGGGTTTACTAACTCCAACTTGCCAACCGGGCATGACAAACTCCAAAAAACAAATCGTCATCCCAGACAATTGTGGCCATTTCACTCCAAGTTTGAGTGTTATTTAATATATCCAAGGCGGAAATTCTCCTGTTGCATACAGAAAAGTTAATATTTTCACTTCCCCCCTCCCTGTCAGGGGAGGAAACAGCATAGATTTATGAAGACTGTCTCGGAGAGAAGCTACGCGCAATAAATATAAGAACAGTATGTATTTGGAGTTCGTTGTTTCGTGTTAAATATACTATGTAAAATATGCTTGGTATTAGGTTAGACATTGTTAACGAACAAGCCCACGTACCTAACTAAAAACATAAATAAAATAAAACATCAATAAATGATAGCGGCTGTAGCCAGGGGCGAACAGGTTGGGCTAGCAATCAGAAGGACCCAGGTTCAATCCCCGGTGGGGCATGCACCAATGGATGGATTTTCATCTAAGTGCATAATTTACAGTTCGCTTACGGTGAGGGAAAACATCGTGAGGAAACGTACCTATCCCTCGGGATTAGGTAATAGTCAGTTCCTGTATACACGGTTCACCACCTGTCACGTTGGGTTCTGACTATCTGGTAAAAAGTGGGCTTTGAGTTGGCTTTCATTTCAGAGTCGTAGCGTTACATTTAAATGACAGAGAAAACTTAATATTGCAAGAAGTTTTGCAACGTGGCGACTGTGTGCTGTTTTATCAAAGAAAGAAAAGTAAAAGAAGGAAGGAATTTACTCGTGTAAATGACTTCAATCCGTTTCCCCTACATACTTCATACATCCGTATTTTGTCGGATAATTAGACCAAAAATTAAGGTAATATTTTTTTACATATTAAAATCGGTTCAGCAGTTTAGTCGTGAGCCCGTACCTAAGAGATAGACGGACAGACAGTTACTTTCGCATTTATAATATTAGTATAGGTTAACTTCGAAAAATTAATAATAGGTCGTTTAAAACATACCTACATACTACATACAGTCAAGTTGAAAACATTTCCAGACAAATGAATAAAAAACCTTTTTCCGTCCATTATCGAAGTTTAACCCCGGCAACGTGAGACAGCTGTCCTTGGACAACGTCCCCTGTCTCCTATAGGGATGTGCAAAACGGTGGACAATAATCCATGGACCAATAATCTTCATGGACTTTATCAATCCGTTGATGAAAAAATTGATTGAAAAAAATAACTAGGCACATGACGAAAGAAAAAGCTTTGTCTTGGATATGATACCGCTGATAAAGTTTAAATCGTTCAACATTGTGAACCCGTTTTATCATCTTGGATAACAGAATTACTTATAGATTTCATTGGCCAAACCAATATATCACATTTGTTAGGATTATGGCGTTTTATTGTCCTAGGTATATGAAAAATGACTGAGCTGAAACATATGTCTTAAAGTGATTTAGGGTAGTTCTTGGTGATAGTCTAAAAATATATTTTATGTACAAGGCGAGATTTATGTAGTTTTACAAAAGTAAATCCAATATTTTACTATTTATTTAAAAAAAAAGAATATTTTACGAAAAAATATACTAAGTGGCGTTCGGACTGGCGCCGACAAAACGACAGACACTACGAAATAAATATCACCTTGCATATAAGTAATACACAAAATGATGTATCGAAAGACAAACAAAAACATGACGATAATGAAATATAACAATTAAATGAAATAATTAATCAAGATTTCAATCCGGATCCGGATCCTATATATGTGAATCAGATAGTACCATCCCTAGCCTTAGCAAGTCGTCGGCAAAAGGGTTAACTCGTCCACTTGACACGCCGGGGGAATTACAAAAGGAAGTAGAAAGCAGGAAAAAATATATTTCACAAGTTTTTTTATGACATTTTCAGTTTTTTAACCGTAAGTAATGAGTCCAGAGGGAAGGATATCTTTGACAAAATGTTTGAGAAAAGTACCTACTTTTTTCTTTTTTATCGTATGGTTAGTGGCCAACCTGGTGTAAGAGTTGTTCAGGCCTCTCACACGGCTTAACGACTGCTGCCCAGAAAACCGGAACCGTCTTTTTACGTGCCCTTCGAAGCACGGAGACGCTCAGTTAAAATGCCACAAAATGGCCACCCATCTCTGGCTGCCCTTGCCAAGTGTTGCTTAACCTCCAATATTTTACCTCTAGCTATGAGCGCCCGATAATGATTAAATTAATGATAGTCGAAATAAATTGAGACTAAAGGCATAATAGGCTAGAAGGCATGCCGCCATTCTACGGGGATTCCATTATTTAGATTTATATGAATTAAAAACAATTAATATTGACACAAATTTCATTCAATCAAATCCAGATTACACAGTATCAACAAAATTAATTCCTTCTGAAGTTTATCTTCTTTCTTATTCAGTTATTTTTATCGAACACAATCGTTTCCAATCTACATAAAATTCCTTTTTTTCCATAAGAGCCTCTCGAATCAGATTTTAATAGATGTCAACGAGGAAAACACGACGAATCACCGAAATCGGCGATTCTGAACACAATCAAGTTCCAACTCATTGCCCCAGTGGTTCATTGTCGGGGATGGATGGAAAAAAATAATTGAATACCTTTTTAAAATTCCTTTTATATCATATCTTTGAGAAATTGCACCCATTTTATCATTGAAAGTGACATAATGAATTGAAAGGGAAGTGAGAAGTAGCCCGTAGAGGTGATGGATTATGTGTCAGTTTGATAAAGTGTCGCCAGTGTAGGTGCTGTCAAGGTGGAACTGACCTGAATGTGACCTGGTGAGGCCTACTTTGATAGGTATGCAAATTTTTCGTTTTAATTGTTGATGCAAGCGAGTAGGTTAACATGTGTCAAGATTTTAGTTTTGGTAGTGTGTATAAGTTGTTTTACTTAAATCAATGGTAGTTTGATGAATATTCAGTTGTTGATATGAACTCAAATGATTTGCAATTACTACTGGAAATTATAAATTAACTTACTACATAGTAAGTACAAATTGATTTTTTTTTTTTTTTTTTTAACATTTAAAACACCACATTTTTGTAAAAAATTGCTACTTATAAATAATTACCTACTTAAAAGCGTATTTTATTTGTATAAAACAATTGAAAAACAAATTTTTGATTATGTAAAGATAATTTCAAGTTATTCACTTTGTAAAAAAAAAAATCCATATGCAGAAAAAAATTACCAACACGAAAAAGAATATTAATAAAAACACACGCCATTCTCAAAATCTTTTGTATCTGTTAAATAACGATAAAACAGCTCCAATTTCCCTGTTTATTTCAAACCTACAATTTCAGATACTGAACGAAACAATTTGTAGGGTGATAATTACATTAGATGGAATAAAGTGCAAAACAATGTAGGATACAGTGCTGGTAGTTAAATCTTCACTAGGTTTGAGTACTTTGTTTTGCTTTTAAATTATATTATATCCATTAATGTATTATTTTAGTAGATACCTTTCTACATCTCAATCCCTAAACTTGTGCTCAGCGCACCATGCAACGCTTACGCATCCGGGTAGCTATTCTGTAGAGAAAAACTCATTTCACACGCGTGAATTTTCTTGTAAAATGTCAAATATCTATACAAAAATGTGACATTTTATCAGATTATTTACGTTGGTCGTTACAGAATAGCTAGACTATTATCGCACTCGTAAATCGACAAAGAACTTATCAAAAATATAAGATGGCATGATTTACCAGAAGATCAGCCATATTGGAAATATCGACATGTTTTCCACGAGCAACTGAGCAGTACTGTGTCTCGTATCCCTATTTTGTTGTTTCGTGGACACGACAGTGCCCTACCGAGTCGAGAATAATCTTAAAAAAATGAAATTATTCAACCATTCGTATCACAAGTTGGTTAAACGTTAAAATATAACGTACAAAATGTATTTTCATTTGATTACGTTTTGGTCTTGCAAGTAGTTTCGTTTTAATGCTCGAAATCGCACGTTAGTAGCATGACGATCATGTAAACCATTTTAACGTGACGTTAAGAAATAGAAACCACGTTAAAATCTGATCAATAATCATTTAGATAACATTACCCATATTTTGAATATCTTCAGTGCTATTGAAAAAGTTATTTACTGATATAAAAAATTAACAAGAAACTAAACAAAAATTCACAAATTTTTCCAACAAAAAATAACTTTCGCCCACTGTCCAAAACAGGCTTAACATCGACAAACAAAACAATCAATTTGCTGAATAAATCTCATCCAATCTGTTATCTCTCCGCTTGTATTAGAGTCTATTAAAGTCTCGAGACTCTGTTTCACAGAATTACTTTCAATCTCGATCGTCGATAATTAGAAGGCTGCGTAAATCAATCCGGGCGAAGTGGCTGAATCTATTTATTGGGACACACGGGAACCTAGAACGGCAAGCTGAATAACAGACTTCAAACAAGACTAATTCATGGAGTAGGCTAGTTGAGAAATTAGTAGGACTCGCTTTATTGTACTGAATGAAGCGTTCATGCTAGTTGCAATCACTGATTGGTAAACGATCGGAGGTTAAGCAATGCTTGGCAAGGTCAGTCAGAGATGGGTGACCATTTAGTGGCATTTGAACTGAGCGTCTCCGTGCTTCGGAAGGCACGTAAAGTGTCGATCCCGGTTGTTGTTATCTAGACAGCAGTCGTTAAGCCTTGTCAAGTAGGCCCCACTTAGTGCAATGAAGCCATTTTTCTTCAGGTACCACAAAATTAGAAATAAAGAAATCTGTAGTCTGATAAACCTCATAGAAATGTGAAAATTTACAATGGCAGCCGTGGTCCGTTTGCGTCCTTTAGGGCAAAGTGGCATATGACCACAGACCACGGCTATCCTATAGATGAGAATATGTTCTTATTACATACATTTAAGAGCGTAATTTTTTGTTAAATGTGCCGGATATTATGTTTTGTAAAAAGTCATAGAACAAAAGTTGTTGTTTATGCTGTCAGTAATACAGTCCTGCAAGGTTTTTAGTGTTTTGCCAATCACCCTGTTTACGACCAGTTAATGTATGGATCGATTAAATAGTTCCCCAACCCAATCTTTCGTAAGTCACAAGCACTACATAGATTTAATAATAATAATAATAATATCCTGGGACATTTTTTACACACGGCTACCTGATCCCAAACTAAGCAGAGCTTGTACTATGGAAACCAGATAACTGATATTACTACATATACTTACTACTTTTTTATTTGTAAATACATAATTAATATACATATACACCCAGACTCCGGACATACAGACATGTTCATGCACACAAATGCATGTCACGGGTAGGAATCGAACCTACGACCTGCAGCGTGAAAGTCGCCTCCGCGCTAACCACGCTAACGGGCACGTCAACTAGAAACTAGATTTACTTGGAATCAACTAGAAACTAGACGTTACTTGCTTGCAGGAATTTCATGCCGTGTGTATACTAGCCACTTCATTACCGTTCGATGTGAAAAGGATTGTCGGATCATTAATTATAACGGCTTAACAATGTTTATTGACCGGTGACAGCCATCATTTGTTATGTAGTTCAGAATTTCTTGATTATTCTGATGGGCTGAAAATAGGTAAATGGTAGAGCCAAGCTGAAACCAATTGAATGCAGCGTATACAGGGTGGTGACGACATAGTGACAATAAATTAAAATACGATCCCTGCTAGTCAATCACAACACATTAAAATTATAAAATTTGGTTTACATAAAAGTCCAAAATTTCAAATTTTCAAACAAATTAAATGCGGAAATAGGCTAAACGAAACACAACATCCTTTATAAACGTCTACCGACCTCATAGATTGACCTGTAAGTACAAGCGTGGCAACATCGCTTCAGTGTCGGTGTTTTAGCGGTATCTTTGTAGGCGTAAAGCTAAAATAGTCAAAATAAAAAAGCAATCCCGTGGCAATACCTTTGAATATAATTTAATAATATTTTATATGCGAACTACTAATGTGATACCCAGTATATGGTTTAAATTATTATCATGATGTCGTCACCACCCTGTATACTGGCTGGCGACTACCACTACCATCCTCTCACAGAACATCGGCGTAAAGTAGTTACAGCTGCGTTTCGTACGACGAGTGAGAGAGCTAAAATCCCAACACCCGCTCCCTCTGTCCCACTCCCCTTCAGCAACGTGCGAGCGATGCTTTTAGTATAGCAAGCATCTATAGGCTACGGTAACTGCTTAACATGAGGCGGGCCGTACGCTTGTTTACCACCTTAGTGACATAAAAAAAAGTTATACGATTATTACAGCTCCAGCATTGCTCCACCATCAATTTATGTACTACAACTGAAACTTTTTCGTATTCGCGTCGGGGTAAACAATAAAGTACACCTTGTAGCAATATTTGCTTCTAGTCACGAGTACAGGGAAAGGCGAGAGTGTCAGCTGCAGAACAATGTTTGTGCGCAAAGAATGGATTATACGTGTTCCGCCTCTACACTGAAACTCTACATTTTACTTTAGACCTGTTTAATGGGGGAACGGATATTCAATTACTGGATGCGTCTTTATAATATCTGCTTTTATTTTTGCTGCCTTGTGTTTTTTGTATAACTAATGTTGCAAAAAAGCGTACAGCCCATGTGATATTAAGCAGTTAATGAAGCATATACAATATGTTAAAAAAACCCTGTCCGAGCCGAAACCGGTATTTAGGTTTCCCAATCACATGACCAAATAAAATGAAATAAGTAAATTAAATATTCATGATAGTAAACATTAATAAAAAATAAATAAAAATATATATATATATTTTTTTTATTTTATTTTTTAAACATTACATAACAATTTAAAATCCCATTTTTTTAGCCTTTTTCCCTCAAAATGTAGCAAATTTTAAAACTATGACAACACCGTTACCGGAAGTAATTAGGTATGTTAGATCGTGTGGCGGTACCTCTGACCACAAAGTATGTGATGACGTCATTTTATGTTTTTTTATTTATTTAAACGGGGTACTTGTTTTCCAAAAAAATATGGGAGGCCTTTGCCCAGCATTGGGATACTTACTATGCAATTATTTTTTTTATTAATATTTTTTATTTTTTTATTTTACAAAAATATAATCTAATCACGATACCCAACAATACGCTTCGGGTCGGACAGAGTTTTCTTAACATATTGTAGATGCTTGCAATACCAAAGGACTCGTTCGTACGTTGCCGACAGAGGGAGAGGGGTTGGGTTTCCAGCTCTCACACTCATCGTACGACACGCAGCTAAAATGGCTACTGTACGCCGATCTTCTGTGAGGGGGTGGTACTATCCCGGGCGATACAGCCCGTATAAACTGCAACCAAGTGGCTACAGCCGCACTGTAATTTACTTTAGAATTATTGTGGACCTAAATTAATTTACCGTAGAAGCTTTCCACTTCCTGTCATTGCAAAATATTAGAATGGTAATTGATATTATACAGTGTATTATGGCCACCATATAATAGGGGCGACCCTAGTGATACCCAGACCAGCGGACCTATTACGGTCTTTATGCAATATTGCTAATGACTTGCATTGCAATTCATTTTGCTGATTTTCTGAGGAATCCTTAGCAATTCCGCAAAATTTCTGTAGAATAGTGACACATTTTACGCCATTCGTGACAGTTTCACGGCAATTTTGCGGATTCTGCTGGAGGTTTGGAAAAATGAATTGCTTTAGCAGAATTGCCGCAATTCATCTTTGTGACGGTATTAACCCCACAGGGAAAATTACGAAAAGGCCGTTCCCGAAATTTGTCTGAGGCGAGAATCGCACTCTCAACCACCCGATGCAGCGAACCGAGCGGCCTACACTCAAACCACTGCGCAACCAGACTTAGGCAAAAAAAATAATATAACGTCACGACTTTTATCCCCATTCGGGGGTAGTCAGAGGCTTGAGTGGCCATACACCACCACATTGTGGAGGTATTAAGTCCACTCAAAGCCCACGTTTCACCTGATAGTCAGAACCCAACGTGACAGGTGGTGAACCTTGTCGCCGTGTATACAGGAACTTACAAATTATTATAATTAATGAATTGCAATTGTAGAGTCACAATTAACAATTAATTGTAATTTGTTTGACAATTGAATTGCAATTAACAATTAATTAAAATTAATTATAGCCCAACTCTGGCCAACTTATGCCATATCCAGTAAAAGAACCCCTACATCGCCACAAACGTTTGATAATGTAACCATGTCAGTTGTTCGCAGCAGAAACTTTACGCGCTGAAAACATACGAGTACATACATCGGCCGCGCTGGAATTAGTCGGAACAATGAACATAGATGTTTGTACACGTACAGCATGTTTCAAAAGTGCGAAGTAATACTAAGTGCTGTATGGACACCAGTGGTAGTCAAATCAAATCAAAGCGTTTATTTTGTTTAGGCCTACGGAGGCTCTTACAAATTGTCATTTTGCATTTTTTCCTTAAATTCTACCGCCGGATCGGAAACGCGACCTCGACTGAGAAGATCCGGCAAGAAACTCAGCGGGCTTGTCTTTTTTACGTTGTTTTTTTTAAATCGTGCAACCAGTAGCTCCACCAACAAAATGTATAGAGCTGTATGGAGGCTATCGCGCCTGGTGTCCGCTTGGTAGCGCAACCAATTCTGTGTCGGATATCGGATCACCCGCTGGTGGCGCAACCATGGTTGCCTCGTGCGATATCGCACTAAGCGCCTATAATCCTGTTATCAAGGTCTGCGATAGATGATGCTAATAGAGAAAGATGGTGGCCGAGATTTTTCATACACCCTTTGTATTTTGTATTATTTTTGTGATACCGACAGACCCATAATTAGTACCTGGGGGCTTACCACGAACTCTTATTGCGATTCAATTACAGGAACGTTTTAACGATTCAGCGTCTTTTTTTGCAATGATGTACCTTATTGTCATGACAATAAGAAACGTCATTGCACAAATGGCCGCTGAAACGTTAAAACAAAACTGCTATACGAGGTGGTGGTAAGCCCCCTGGTGTTTATTGTTAAAGCCTAGAGGAAGGACGCCTTGGGACCTATACAGGTTGTGTTCTTGGTCCGTTGAGCCGAATATTTTTAAAAACTAGTAGAGTCGATGTTGATGACAACGATATTTTCATACATTGTGATTTAAAGGATAAAACGTATGGAAGAAAACGTTGAGATACATAGACGTGTGAATGCAACTTCGTCTGCGTAAAATACCTATGTTCTTTGAGAAATGATTGATTTATATTGCGAGTGATGCCCTTGATATTACAAGAACCTATAGGCTACGGTAACTGTTTAACATCAGGTGGGCCATACGATTGTGTGCCATAGTAGTCACATAAAAAGATTACATAATATAACTACAAAATAGCGACTGTAGCGACTGTAGCCTAGGGGCGAACACGTTGGGCTCAATCAGAAGGTCCCAGGTTCGATCCCCGGTGGGGCATGCACCAATGGTTGAATTTTCATCTATGTGCATAATTTACAGTTCGCTAACGGTGAGGGAAAACATCGTGAGGAAACCTACCTATCCCTCGGGATTAGGTAATAGTCAGTTCCTGTATACACGGCGACAAGGTCACCACCTGTCACGTTGGGTTCTGACTATCTGGTGAAACGTGGGCTTTGCGTTGGATTAATACCTCCACAATGTGGTGGTGTATGGCCACTCAAGCCTCTGACTACCCCCCGAATGGGGATCAAAGTCGTGACGTTATATTTATTTTTTATTTATTTATTTAACTACAAAATAAATCCTTCTGTCTATGACAGCTACCTTTTATTATGCACTACCATAAATTGTAACACACTTTTTTCACATCCTGTATTATTCGACAATAATGTTCTAAAGTTTATCTGATGCGTGTAGTTTTATGTAAGTAGTTTTAAAGTTCAAAATGCTCCAGATAATGTCTAGACATAACCCAGCAGTTAGTGTTTGTGTTTCTGTAATAATTATCATAATTGTTTTAACAACTGAGGCGGGAAACAGCTCACGGCCCGCCTGATGTTAAGCAGTTACCGTGGTCTATAGAGGCTTGCAATACCAAAGGCGACGCTTGCACACCTTTGAATATTTGTGACAACTCTCGTGTTGCGGCCTAACACATGAAATGACGTAAAACAGTGATCGTACGAGGCAACCATGTGCCACCAGCCGGTGATTCGATAGCCGACACCGAATTGGTTGCGCTACCAAGCGGACACCAGGTGCGATACCCTCCATACATCTCTATACATTTTGTTGGTGGAGCGACTGGTTGCGCTACCACTGGTGGCCTCGTATATAGCACTTCGGAGAAGCCTAATAGTAGTTACATTGACGAGAAAAAAATGAAAAGTGTTCGAATTACAATATAATTGGAATAACAAAATTAACAAAATCGCAAGTATTATATCGCCCTATTTAAACGTCCTGTAGATTTAGCTGTAGTTTATAATAGATGTCAATAGTGCCGAGTCCTTCAGTCACCTTTTATCGAGTGTTGACGATACAGACTGATAATTGATGGAATCAGGCGTAACTTTGCGGAAATCCATTGTTAAACAATTATAGAGAGGGACCCACCACTCACCCTCGGAATTGTCAACCTCCAATATTATAAACCAAATGAATTGATTGATTGAGCTCAGTCGCAGTCCAGCTTTCCTGAGGATGCCTCGTTTAGAGGCGAAACACGTGTCGAATTTATTTAGGATTCGCTTTGTCTGCGGAGAATTGCTAGTTGTTAGGGTCCATGACTCATGACAGACATACTCTCGACTGACAGGGAGTTAGGTCCTGTTGGCTTCTTCTATTATCGATCAATTCATTTGGTTTATAATATTGGAGGTTGACAATTCCGAGGGTGAGTGGTGGGTCCCTCTCTATAATTGATACAGACTGATATAAACTGAATAATCCATAATACAATGATTTACAACTGAAAATCTAGAATGAATGATATCCCAATTCCCAGAACATTAAACGCGAACAAAGGCACAGTGCAATAACGGCGAAAATCCCTTGCGTTTCAATCTAATCGCCTCATCAAAGTGAACGGCGCCGCTGATTTGGAGCTCACGCGAAATAACACTTTATTGCGCATAAGCTTGTCCATTACTACATTTTATAGGGTTATGCACCGCGCGGAGAGTATAATGCAAATTAATGCCCCGTGTGAGACTCTCTGCGGTCTAGGGTTGGCACTTTTGCCTACTGGATTTATAAAAAAAAAAAAATTGGTGATAGAGTCAACCTGGGGGCTTACTGTCGCGCCATTCGTGGCGCGGCAAGTTGTTGTGTGGTGTACTCACAGGGGCTGGATATAATCGCCAATTTATAATAAAACTCTTGTAGCAGGCAGCACACGTCTTTATTCCTCTTGTAGTAGGTGGAGAAGGGGCGAGGGCAGAGTTGCCATTACATAAATTTAGTTATCTACTAAACTATACTTTAGTGTTGCTATGCAACACTTACCACAAGCTCTTATTGCGATTCAATTACAGGAACGTATTAACGTTTCAGCGACTTTTTGTGCAATGACGTACCTTATTGTCATGACGAAACGTCATTAAAACGTCGTTAAAACGTTCCTATAATTGAATCGCAACAACAGCTTGTGGTAAGCCCCCTGTAGTCAATTGACTGCATAATATGGGCTGGCTTGACCGAGGTAGTACCACCCTCTCACAGAATCGGCGTAAAGCAGCTATAACGTTGCCTTTCGTATGATGAGTGAGAGAGCCGGAAGCCCAAACCCCGTTTCTCCTCTCTCTGTCCCACTTATCGTCAGGCGAGCGATGCCTGACCGTACGCTTCTTTGTCACTTTCGTCACATAATAAGTTCAAAAACTAAAACCCGACTACTTACGGAAAAATAACGCTTTAATAAAAAGAAGCCGCCTCTGTCACATTGCCGTAGGCTGACATTTACAGACTTGACAGTTCTGACACTCTCTCTCTCCAACATCGACATAATTTGTATTTGTAGTGACACTGACAGAAATAAAGTGGCAGATAGAGTCAGCTGTCTCCGATCAAGAGACATTTGGTGAGTTGTTTTTTTACCAATATTATGTTAAGTTTTTTTGTCAACCCTAGAAACAAGCACGCGGTATCGAGCGAACTGTAAGCCCTGAAGACCCCTGAGTGTATTACTACCCTTATACGCGATCCAATTAAGCCTAGGCTAGACTATGCAAATCCCACCCCCGCGCTTTTCATATCTAGAGGCCGAATAGAGAGGTTCGAATCTAGTATTGAACATACATATTTTGGTTGAACTCAAACTTAAAAACGTTATTCATGTTAGGCACGTGTTAATAAATCGATCTCAAGATTGAGATCGAACTTAAGATGCTGTTTTTGCAGATGTTCCATAGAACATCTGTAAAAACATTAATGGTGAGAGTTGGTTGCAAGCGGCAGACGGCCGACGGCAGGCGGCAGACGGCCGACGGCAGGCGGCAGACGTCAATCCCATAGAATTGAGTGCCGTCTTGCCGTCGCGGCACATGTCATCGTGACAATTTTGTATGAAACTGACAGCGACAACTGCCGTCGCCGCAACTGCCGCCCGCAACCAACGTCAAAACTGCATCGCGTAGCATTTATGAATCGTTAACATACACATTTAAGCGTCACCACCGGTTCGTAATGTTGCTTCAATTGAGAAGAGTCGACAAGAAACTCAATGGTTACTCTTTTCAATAGAAAATTGATTTTTTTCAGCAGCCATTAATACAATATAAAATAACAAAACAGCAAAATACAGCAACTCAATACTATCAAATTAATTTACTCAGATTTAGGTAGGTATTTAAATAGAAAGCCAGCCTAGAAATTCGTTCATATGAATATACAATCAGTAATCAGCTTGGCTCTGCCACCGATTAACTTAGGTTTAGGTTCAAACCCCGGCTTGCATCTCTGGTATTATCCAGGAAGAAGATAAATTCAGCTATTTAATATAAAATTATCCCATTAACATAACTCGAACGGCATCCCTTTGTGGGGTACCTTGTTATATAACAAGGAATTTAATTAAAATGGCGTTTGCAAAATGATGTTACCATCTATGTATGTGATCATGTTTGTCACGTTTGAAATCAAAATTATTTTTTTGTTTATATCGTATATACAGGGTGAATTTGAAATCATGGTCATCCTCTTCAACGGTGATTCTACACATGATTAAGAATATTTAGGGATTATTAATAAATAAAAAAATATTGCCCAGGTAAGGTATAAAACTGGTTTGCTTATTTGCTTACTCGAGCAATATTTTTTAATATTTTTTTAACCTACATTATCCCACTGCTGGGCAACGGTCTCCCCCAATACACTCCACATGTCTCTATTAGATGCCGCTTCCATCCATCCCTCCAGTCCAGACTTATTATTTATATTTACAGTTTTTTTATTTATTTTCCCAAAATGTTCTGAAATGTGTAGGTAGAGTCATAGTTTAAAATGATGTCCATGATTTCAAATTCACCCTGTATAGATCGTTACTGAACGAACATTAGTGGGCCTGGGTTTTTATTAGATCTGTATTCCTATCCCAATTATCCGAACACTATAACACGTGTTAGTCCAATATTTTCAATGCATGCGTCCTTCAGTCTAGTTTCATTGTTACTGAACACAATGCAGCATCGAACAATATGCTTTGTGCTCGTTGTGCTCATACACAGATACGCATTCAGTGGATTTGTAGTCTAATAAATCCACAGACTAATAAGTAAAGACGCCACTTACGTTCTTTATTATATAAGAATGAAATTGACGCAGTGGTTCGAGTATAGGCCAGATAGTTGGAGCAGATGGTTGCGAGTTCGATTCCCGCTGGAATAATATTTCGGAAACGGCCTTTTCGGGATTTACTCTGGTCTGGGTGTCACTGGGATCGCCCCCAGTGCATTGTACGGTACACATAGTACAAGCTTTGCTTGGTTTGGGACCGTACAGTTGGTGTGGGTCTGGCTATATTCGTCAAATGTTAATTTTGATAGTTCGTTCCAATCACAACGTCAGGTGCGGTTACGAATATGTAGTTTTCATGCAATGTGCTTAGCGAGCGGCGGGCTATGCTGCGTCTATTGATTTTTGGTCTGTGAGTAAATCTTGTCCTTAAGCTTCTTGTGTTTGTGCACAAGGAAGATACTTAATCCAGTCTCACATCACTCTGTGTTATATTTACTTGGGTGTAACCATGCAAGGAGAGAAATTATTATACAAGAAAAAAAATAACCAGTGAGCAAATGATACCTTATAAAATATTATATAAACCAAATTTAGGAAACACGTATTTTTGTATTTTACTAAAACACCAAAGTTATCGTTTACGCAAGATGTTTGTATATTTCGAAGATTGTTAAACAACCAGAATATTATTGAGAGTAGCTAAAGAGTAAGCGAAAATACAAATGGATTTCGTAAGTAGGTCACATAGCGTTGCTGTTTGAAAATGTATAAGTACAATTATTCTTTTGAAAAGAGTTACCATTGAGTTTCTTGCCGGCTCTTCTCAATGGAAGCAACATTACGAACCGGTGGTAACGCTAAAATATTGTTTATCTTGACTATTTATAAACGCTTTATTGAGCTTACGTGAATAAAAAACTCTTGATTTGATTTGGTACCTTTGGAATAAATAGAACGAAATGATGACATGGTAAAACATGATGGATCTGACACTAATTTTAACACCAACAATTTGCAAGCTGTTGTATATTTGTAACCTACTCGTGTTTTGTGCTAATATATTGTATTGTATTGAAACATAAATCATATTTTCTGCCCGAATACAACATCCATTCAAAAAATCATTTTTTTGGGAGAACTTTTGTAAGCCTTTTCCCTATGCCCGCTAGTTACGGGGTTACAAAAGTCACGTTTTGTTCTACGCTACGTGTTTTGCATATACGAATGATCTTGCACTAGCACGTAGAGCAAAATGCATAACTCTATTTTCAAAGAAAAAAAAAGTAAAGTACATAAAACCGGCCCAGTGCGTGTCGGACTCGCACATAAAGGATTCAAGGCGACCGTTAAATAAAAAGGTCAAAAATATTTTTTAAATTTTATTTTATTATTAGTATTTGTTGTTGTAGCGGCAACCAAAATACACCTTCTGTGAAAATATCAACTCCCTACCTATTACGGTTCGTGAGATACAGCCCGCTGACAGACGGACAGACAGCGGAGGCTTAGTAATAGAGTTCCGTTGACACCCTTTGGGTACGGATCCCTAATAAAAAGTACCTTATATAATACCAATGGTAGTCCCGCCAAGATAGGTCGAGCCGTTTCGGAGATAGGGAATATACATGCAGACAGATAAACGGACAGACAGACAAAAATGTTTAAAATCTATTTTTTTGTTATAGGTAGGTACCGTATATACGTCCATAAATGCATTTTGTAAAAATATGTTATTTTGCCATTAAAAACAGACACTTAAATTTGATTTATTTGTAAGATTGCAGTATTTCAGAGTTACTACGTTTCCAGCATAATACTGAAATATTTCCCAATAGATTTAACTCGCTTAGTTTTCTTTCAGGCGGAAGTGTGTGCTCAAAGGACGGAAAAGGAATGAAATATTCACTATTTTAAAGTGTTCAGATTTCTAGAATCGACTTGGATCTAGGATTAGCTAATTTTTTTTCTGATTCGATAACCTATAGACATACTATTTTTTTTAAGTTACTAAGGTGACAGACAAGCATACGGCCCGCCTGATGTTAAGTTATGTTAACCTATAGATGCTTGTGTAGCTACTCACATCACGCTACATATATTCACGATGCCACCAACAGATGGCACCGAGTGCACGCTTCAGTATAAAATAGAAATCCTGAATCACGATATCAAGATTCTCAAGGCACATCGCTATAGAGGGTGGATTTTTTAAACGCCACCTGGAGGGAAAATAATTTATACATATACTGGAGATAGTAAATTTTACTCAAAGGAAACATTACTATATTTTAAAAAACCCACCAATTCCGTGTTAGACTTGGTGGGTTCGTACCAAAATAAGTTAGAAGCAAAAAACATCAAAAATATCAAGTTTCTTGGGACCCCTTAATTTTTAAATTTAATTTTATTTAGGTATAGTGTTTGTTGTTGTAGCGGCAACAAAAATACACATTCTGTGAAAATTTCAACTCTACTACGGTTCGTAATTTACAGCCCGCTGACAGACGGACGGATGGACAGCGGAGTCTTAGTAATAGGGTTCCGTTGGCACCCTATGCGTACGGAACCCCAAAAACAAATCTGCTTTCAAAGATTTTCGAAAACTCGCTTGCCACACTCGGGAATCGAACCGGCTAAAATCCGAATTAATAACACCCCGTACTGAAACCGATTTTTTCCCCGTCCACTATAAAAATACGTTCAGTTACAGTTCGTCGGCTTTCAGGCCTCTCGTGGAAACTGCACACTGAAAATAATTACAGGGGAAACGGTACCGCCCTACATTCCACGGCTATTGTAATTTTCACGTCGACTAAATCTGAATATTTTTTTTTCTGCTGACACACTGAATTATATTTCAACGATTCGGGATCGGATTTCATTTCCCAAATGAGCGATCGGATAAACGATATGGGAATAAATGATATTTATTTTTGGGAAATATTTTCGGTTTGCAGCAGTTTTGGTAATGGAAAGAAAATGTAAGGAGGTATCTTTCTTTATTAAAATCTTATTGGACGATGGATTGTACAAATAATAATATACATTATATCTTTTTATGTCACTAAGGTGGCAAACAAGCTTACGGCCCGCCTGATGTTATCCAGCTCATATACGGGCTGGCTCAACCGGGATAGTACCCTCTCACAAAAGATCGGCGTAAAGCAGCTATTACAGCTGCGTTTCGTACGATGGGTGAGAGAGCCGGAAGCCCAACACCGCCCCCTTCCCCTCCCTCCGTCCCACTCCCCTTCAGGTCGGCAACGTGCGAGCAATGCATTTGTTATTGCAAGCATCTATGGCTACGGTAACTGCTTAACATCAGGCGGGCCGTACGCGTGTTTGCCACCTCAGTCCTATAAAAATGCCCAAATTGACACCATAGTCTAAATACCATTAGCTCGAGACGCAAAAACGATAAAGAATGTTCGCACGACACGCCATTTATGTAGAGTAACGCGGTGGAAATCATTATTCATAATACAAAGATGTTAAATACTGGAATAGATCTATGTTCATCGAATTCCTTTTGGTCGAACACTGCAAATCACGAACGTTGTTTCGAAAATAAAATCAGCTATGGCACAAACGTTGCTTGTGTGAGTGAAGCACACAAACTCTATGGTCCCAAACTAAGCAACGCTTGTGTGTATAGCTACCGTACAATGTACTGGGGGCGATCCCAGTGACACCCCGACCAGGGCAAATTACGAAAAGGCCGTTTCCAAAATTTTCTTCTGGCGGGAATCAAACTCACAACAACCCGATGCAGTGACCCGAGCGGCCTACAACCTCTGGCATTAAGGGATCCACTCTGCAGTTATTTGTTCCCAGTATTCTTCTGACATGCGGCCGATACTTATAATACCATGCTCGTTCTTACTTATAACCCCTGTACACGCTCATCTCGTCGCCTCGCGTGACTCTCGTCGTGTAGAGGCTTCATTATGTACACACTCGTTGTATTGCGATAGACCTAGAAGAAACCCTTGACTCGAGCGAACGAGGGCCGCGAGATGCGACGCGACGCGATTAGGGCACCGTGTAAAATCGATCGTACACTCGTACTCGTCCTGCCTCGTGGTGTTTCGACGAACGTGTACAGCCGGGGTAACATATCGTGTCAAGTACGCTCAGCCAATTAAAAAGTAACATCGAAATCCACTTCCAGTATCTCTACATCAGTAATTATAACACCTAACTGTTATTACATGGAGACATATTGCTATGAATTGTGGGAGTAGATATATCAATGTTGATTGTCATATTAACGGGAAGTTATGGGATCTGTGAGCTTGGTTCAGCGTCTGTGGTTACGGACAGATTCACTAGTTTCGACTTTATATTGTAGGCAGGTAGGTAGTAATTGTACCGTTTGGAGTTTTGGAGCCGATGCCAATACTAAGATTGTCACTGACTCCAAATTTAAAAGAAAGTATTTTTTTTAAAGAAAACTAATTTGCTTTGGCCCGTAAATAAAGAAAATCATTTTATATTTGGTAAGAAACACCACGTTGTTTACACCAATGCAACAAAATGTATTTTTTTTAATTTAAAAATTGGTAACTCCAAAATTGCTTGATCAAATTGGATAAAATAAAAATCGCGCAACAAACACACACAAAAAAAAACAACAATATGCAGTCGAATTGAGAACCTCCTCCTTTTTGAAGTCGGTTGAAAACGTATGTTTTTGGAGTCATTAAGAGGAGGGTTCGAAATTTGGTTGATTTTCTATTCTACTGTTTCTTTAAGTAAGTATGTGGACTAGGAATCTTATATTTAGATGTATGATTTTTGACTATATTATCTTGAGTATCTTTAAATCCAAATCACGATTTGATGAAATTTTCTCGATAAAAAAAATTTATGAAATGAGCTCTAATTATTTACAATTTTCCTTGCTACCACGATGTTTTTACGATTTAGATCACGAAATTATTTCTAAAACATAGCAAATAATGATATCTAAACTACCCTTCAACCATATTTTAATTCATGAAGTAGTTTTTTTTTAATTCAAGTAAATGTGGTTTGGCGCTTACGTTGTTTATTTCCGAGCGCGCGCACAATATCGCCATCTCACATTTTAAGTACTTGAACTAACCATGTCTCTCTCTAACTTTGTATTGTCAGTGTCCGCTCGGACTTGTTCGACGTCGGACCTGTGAAGGATTTTTTAAAAAATATTACGAAAAAATATTACGGTCGTGCCACATTACAGGTACAGTACAGTATTTACAGTCCGCCGACGCCTATGATAAATAAATAAATATCCTTGGAAATTCTTTTACACATGACTACCTGATCCCAAACTAAGCAGAGCTTGTACTATGGAAACCAGATAACTGATATTACTACATATACTACTTTTTGTTTGTAAATACAAACTAAATATACACTTAATTACACCTAGACTCGGGACATGCGGACATGTTCATGCACACAAATGCATGTCCTGGGCAGGAATCGAACCTACGACCTGCACTGCAGCGTGATTTTCGTTTGCTTTTCCTTGTCTTGTGTAATTTCTTTTCATCTCTTGTCATTTTGTGTCATCTCTTGTCATTTTGTGTCATCTCTTGTCATTTCATAGTTATTCGTGTCATTTCTGTAAAAACTCCCTATTTCGCTTACTGTTATATACTTGCAGCATGGTCTTGGGCCGACAGTGGGAATACATTGCTTGTCAAAACAATGGAGTCGCTTTATTGCGTTTGTTGTAGGTATGGATGGGCAAGTAATAAATATATCATACATCAATAAATTATCGTAAAAAATAACATTACAGATATGGATAGGAAAATGTTTGTCCGTCCTATTCAATCTATTATATTATAAACGAAAGTAACTCTGTCTGTTACCTTTTCACGGCTAAACCGCTGAACCAATGTTGATGAATTTTGGTATGGAGATAGACTGGGTCTTGGCGGAGAACATAGGCTACTTTTTAGGGTTCCAAAGGGTGCTAACGGGACCCTATTACTAGGCCTACGCTGTCCGTCTGTCTGTCTGTCCGTCTGTCAGCGCGGGCTGTATCTCACGAACCGTAACAGGTAGAGAGTTGAAATTTTCACTGAATGTGTATTTCTGTTGCCGGTGCAGAACAAATACTAAAAATATAATAACATTTAAAAATAAATATCAAGTCTCAAACTTGATATTTTTGATGTGTTTATTCTACGGTGGTACGGAACCCTTTATGTGCGAGTCCGACGCCTTCAGATCTTATGAATGTTTTCTTGAAATAAATATAGTGTATTTTAAGTAATTAACTGGCCAACCCTCAGGTCCTACCTACCATGTTAGGATCTTTTTCGTTCTAGCGGGAGTAAACCGTGATTTAACGAGTTAATGTGATAATTGTTGTATTTAAATTATTCAATTCAATGTATTTGTTTCAGACATAGTCCAATATTGATTATTAAAATTATTATAATTTCACAATAAATATGAAACAATAAATAAAAGTAAAATTAAATTTAAAAAAATAAAAAAATATTTTTTATTTTTCATGTTTTATCATTAAAATACAATATAATATAACATAAATTAAAATAAAATACAATAAAATAAAAACCTACCCCTAATTAAACAAATACCGTCCGCGTGGGATACTGGCTGCATGTCCTCCCTGTATTCAAGCTGTTCCTGTTGTCAAGCGAATTTTTTGAGCAAGGAAAGAGCCAGCCCTCTTGTCACCTGTGGCGGTAACCAGTCTAAGGGTGATTTTGATAGATAAAAAAATAAAGATAAAAAGATAAACAATAAATAAATGCATGGTTAAATCAATAAAATTAATAAAAACTGAAAATTAAATTAAAAAATAAATTAAATATGGTAAAAATAAATATTATGACACCGCTGATGACTTCATGATCGGCATCGAAGTTAAGTACCAAAGTATTCCTTTGCCTACGAAACATGAAAAAGATACTCATATCCGGCAGTCAGTCACTGACACAGAGTATGTACATTTTTACCCGACTACGGTGGGCGGAGGGTTATGATTTTGACCGATATGTATGTATGTTCATCTGCTCCCGTATAACGTCCAAACAATTTTTATCATAATAATTTGACTAATGAGATATCGTTGGACGCGTCTGGATCGTCCGCTGGTTATAGGCTATTATACGTTCGAAATATTGTTATACGTATCTATCAGCATATTGTAGGTATCGTTTGTCTTCTTTTGACTTACTTTGTCTTCAGCAATAAAAACAACATAGAAATTAAATTATTTTTTTCAAATACACTCGACATAAAAATCCCATATAAAACGAAAAAAATATATTTGAATATTTTCATCCATTTCATCTATTTTAAAAGGTGCACTGGGACATATTATTTTAATTGTACGAATTAAACAATATTGTTCCTTCAAAAAATAACTATACTATAGTCTACTCCATAGCTGTTCTGTCCTAGCTAAGCGAGAGGGATATATCCTTCGGCAGCTCACGCGACGCTAGCCACACCCCGAAACTAAAATTCATTTTTTTCTTGTATCGTCTTAACGCCCCATTGTTGCTAAGTTTGTAGCGATTTTACGATCCGTGCATATTTTCTATTAGCAACAATAATCATAAAAAAATATAAGCCCGCTAAGTTCCTTGCTGGATCTCGAGTTGAGAACACATTCCAGTAATATAATGACAATTTTAGCGATAGGCACTTCGGTATCGACTAGCTGTTAGCGATGCGATGTTTACTGCAATAATCGAGAACTCGAATAATCGATTAGAACAATCGTTATTTACGGTGTCGCGTCGCGCGCTCGGCTCTATAATTCACCGAACACTGGCTCTCGGTTTGTAGAGGCTATTCGATTATCGAGAGATACATGTTTCGAGCGATTCACTTGTTGTATCGATATGACATTGTAAGCACATCTTTTTGTACTATACTCCGCCCAACGAGTTAGTTTTTAATGTTTCGCTTTCATTTATTTTTAACGTTACGATTTCCGACATATAAATAACCACGAATTCATTAAATGGCTGCTGAATGATGGCGAACTTGGCGTTGATAGACTTGAACATTATTTACCACTTCATATCGCTTCTCGTTGGCCGCGATATAGGGCTTTTTAACGTAGCTATTACAGTTGCATTTGTACGACTGTATGAGTGAGAGAGCCGGAAGCCCAACATCCCCCTTCCCCTTCCTTTGTCCCACTTCCTTTCAGGGTGGCAACGTGCGAGTGATGCCTTTGGTATTTCAAGCATCTATAGGCTATCAAGCGGGCTGTACGCTTGTTTGCCACTTTAGTCACATAGAAAAATATAATCTAGTCATTTCGATTATAATATACCTGTGTGTGTGTGTGTGTGTGTGCGTGTGTGTGTGTGTGTGTGTTATATATACCTGTCTCGTTGGGTTCTGACTATCTGGTGAAACGTGGGCTTTGAGCTGGTTAATACCTCCACAATGTGGTGGTGTATGGCCTCTCAAGCCTCTGACTACCCCCGAATGGGGATAAAAGTCGTGACGTTTTTGACGACCATTACTATTATTACTAGTAGAGTAATTCCCTCTACGATTTAGGACTAATTAATATTCAACATCGCTAAATGGATTCCAGAATAGGGACGCGCAAAGCGTTTAAATTTTGATGCATGGTTATACCCATTTACATCGCTATTCTGTACGACGGTATTTTGAATTAAATTCATCAGTACAACGAGAATAGATAATCCACTGCTCTGATATACAGACGGTTATAACTGATTTACAACGGAGTTACGATGCACTTGTCTTCTGAAAAATGCTTTGCAAAGCTAAGAAAAGGATTAAAATGTATTTTAATTTGCAGGTAATTTTGTTACAATCACAGGTATACACTGTCCAATGTTGGACAAGGAAAAAGAAAGAAATAAGTTATTTTATTTCTATTAATCCGTTGACACCGAGGATCTAATACACTTAGCATAGATGTTAGATAATCTTTAAAAAATCTTACACAGTACATAGATAATGTAACTACATAATCAACAATGGTATAAGTACACATAGATATTTTATATGACTTTAGTGGCAAAAAGCGTACAGCTCGTCTGATGTTAAGCCGGGGTAGTATCACCCTCTCACAGAAGATCGGCGTAAAGCAGCTATTACAGCTGCGTTTCTTTCGATGAGTGAGAGAGCCGTAAGGCCACCCCACCCTTCCCTCCATCCCACTCCCCTTCACGTCGGCAATGTGCGTGCAATGCCTTTGGTATTGTAAGCATCTATAGGCTACGGTAACTGCTTAACATCAGGCGGGCCGTACGATTTTTTGCCACCGCGGTCCTATAAAAAAAGCAGTCACCATAGTCTATAGATTGCAATACCAATAAGGCATCGCATAGCAAAGATTCTAAATAAAAAATAAAAAAAAAGATTTCATTGAGTTTCAATGGTAGAGTCTACTGAATTTAAAATCACTAGAATATGGCAACCCTCACACAAACCGGAAGGTAGAATAAAATTAACAATGCGGCTGAATATCCGGCTGCGTAAAATGATAACGGAAATCATACGAAGGCACGCACGTTGACTTTATTATACGTACATTGTACTGATTGATGAGCAATAAAAATATTCTCGCTGTATTGTAGAGATTTTGGCAGTTATTAGACACTCTTTATGGTTGGTAGAGGCAAGCTGTAACCAACTGATTATTGGTGGTAGAGGCAAGCTGTAACCAACTGATTATTGGTGGTAGAGGCAAGCTGTAACCAACTGATTATTGGTGGTAGAGGCAAGCTGTAACCAACTGATTATTGGTGGTAGAGCCAAGCTGTAACCAACTGATTATTGGTGGTAGAGGCAAGCTGTAACCAACTGATTATTGGTGGTAGAGGCAAGCTGTAACCAACTGATTATTGGTGGTAGAGCCAAGCTGTAACCAACTGATTATTGGTGGTAGAGCCAAGCTGTAACCAACTGATTATTGGTGGTAGAGCCAAGCTGTAACCAACTGATTATTGGTGGTAGAGCCAAGCTGTAACCAACTGATTATATGTGGTAGAGCCAAGCTGTAACCAACTGATTATATGTGGTAGAGCCAAGCTGTAACCAACTGATTATTGGTGGTAGAGGAAAGCTGTAACCAACTGAATATTGGTGGTAGAGCCAAGCTGTGACCAGCTGATTATTGGTGGTAGAGCCAAGCTGTAACCAACTGATTATTGGTGGTAGAGGAAAGCTGTAACCAACTGAATATTGGTGGTAGAGCCAAGCTGTAACCAACTAATTATTGGTGGTAGAGGCAAGCTGTAACCAACTGATTATTGGTGGTAGAGGTAAGCTGTAACCAACTGATTATTGGTGGTAGAGGCAAGCTGTAACCAACTGATTATTGGTGGTAGAGCCAAGCTGTAACCAACTGATTATTGGTGGTAGAGCCAAGCTGTAACCAACTGATTATTGGTGGTAGAGCCAAGCTGTAACCAACTGATTATTGGTGGTAGAGCCAAGCTGTAACCAACTGAATATTGGAGGTAGAGCCAAGCTGTAACCAACTGATTATTGGTGGTAGAAGCAAGCTGTAACCAACTGAATATTGGTGGTAGAGCCAAGCTGTTACCAATTGATTATTGGTGGTAGAGCCAAGCTGTAGCCAATTGATTACAGGTAGCTCGACTAGGGTAGTACCACCTTTAGAGAAGATCGGCGTAGAGTATCTATTACAGCTGCGTTTTGCACGATGACTGAGAAAGCCGGAAGTCCAACAACCCCGCTCTCCCTCCCTCTATCCAACTTTCCTTCAGGTGGGCAATGAGCGAGCAATGCCTTTGGTATCGCAAGCATCTATAGGCTACGGCAACTGCTTAACATCAGGCGGTCCGTACGATTGTTTGCACCTTAGTGACATTAAAAAATATGGTTAAGTTTTTACCTAACCTCAGTTTGAGTTTTCTTCTTATCGTATGGTTAGTGGCCAACCTATTGTCAGAGTTGCTCAAGCCGTTCGAAGGCCTCTGACAAGGCTTAGCGACTGCTGCCTAGAAGACAACAACCGGGACCGACTTTTTACGTGCCCTCCGAAGCACGGAGAAGCTCAGTTCATATGCCACTAAATGGTCACCCATCTCTCCCTGACCTTGCCAAGCGTTGCTTAACCTCCGATCGTTTACCGATCAGTGGTTGCAACTGGCTATGAGCGCCTCAAGTTTCAAGTCAGTTTGAGTAAAAGCATGTTAATAGATGTGTCCATATGGCGCGCATGCCTCACCCGAGCACTCATATTATGACATTACGTCTATGCGTTCCGACGTCAAAAGTGAGTGCTCGCGCGAGGCATGCGCCTGATGAAGACGCCGCCATTATTCATCAATTACTTTTGATACTGAATGACCCAAATTGACCCAAAATTGTCGCCAACACAATTCGGGATCAATTTTTCACAACACCGTAGGTCCCTATAAAGATCGGCCTTTTGTTGATATTTTTCATAAAATAGAACCTCATATGCCTGAGGTATTGTTATCAGGTCCAGACTATTAAGGCCATCTAGGTCAATCGCTTTCATAAAAATGGCCAATCATTGGTTATTGTCCCATTATTGGCCAACCTCTAAATAAGGAAGTTTCAATCATTATATTACTCGACTCACGGTACTCACATTAGCTTAATATCCTTAAGGTAACTTTAAGACCGTTACACACAAGAAAATAACTTCCAACTCCCAAATTGCCATCCGAGTTGGGCAATTAAATTGATTTATCACCGCGTGGGCAATAACTGAACACTTCCGAATACCATTATAACTTTTTTTAATATTCACACTTTGGCACATTAATCCTTTAGAAGATCTGTTTAGATATACGAGGTCCATAATAGGAGTATTTTATATCGCTCTAAGAACGTCCATTAAAGAAGTGTGAAAGGAGCATAAAATTCAGTAATCTATACATATAATAAGAATGTAAAATTGGTCGCGTCTGTACATTCGAAATATTTTGAAAAAAAATAGTGGGGGGGACTTAGATGGACCAGCAGAATTCATTTTTAGCATTTTTAGAATTTTTGTCTGTGTGTATGTTTGTATGTTTGTATGTTTGCTCAGATTTTCGAAAGAGCACAACTTCGAATCCACCGGATGGATTTCAATCAAATTTGGCATGGATATGACTAATAGTCTAACTTAACATCTAGGATATTTTTTTTTCGAAAATGTTTAGGGTTGACACAGAAAATTCAAAAAACTACTTAAAAATTCTAAATGTTTGAAAGAGCACAACTTTGAATCCACCGGATTAATTTCAATGAAATTTGGCATGGATATGACTAATAGTCTAACTTAACATCTAGCATATTATTTTTTTCGGTAAAGTTTAGGGTTGCCACAAAACATTCAAAAACTACCTAAATATTCGAACACGCACAACTTCGAATCCAATGGATTGATTTCAATGAAATTTGGCATGGATATGACTAATAGTCCAACTTAACATCTAGGATATTTTTTTCTAAAATATTAGATTGTAAATTTTTATGACCACACAAAAATTCTAGCTAAAAATAAGTTTTAGTCATTGAAATACGTCTATTTAGAGCGGAGCCCTACGGAGCCCTACGTTGTGTGTGATCCGACACTAATCATAATACATAATCTTAATTTTAATAATAATAATAAATATTTTATTGCTGCGTTCTACCATCTTAAGTTTCGTTTTTCTTAACTAGATGTCGCTATACTTAAAATCAGACAATACCTGCCTTGCACCACATGTCAAAATTTAATATCTTCCTTGCTTCAAGAAATTTAGTTTTTTTATTCCTAATTACGTATAAAAAACATTAAGCGGGTCTTTGTATCACGCGGAATCTTAGACGTTAACTCTGGAATTAATCTCCACAGTACTAATGCCGTAGGGAAGCTACCTACCTAAGAAGTAAGTCTAGAGGACCTGCTGATTTTGAATTAAGTAGTAATAGAAACATAGACATTGAACTCTGAACTCCAACCCCTCAGGAATGATGCTGCTGGGTAACTGCCTGCTTAAACCATAAATCTGGAGGACCTGCTAACTTTGAATTAGCAATGTGGGTATCAAGTAGAAACTTCTCAGGCGAGGTCGCGTTTCCGATCCGGCGCTAGAATTTAAGGAAAACATGTAAAATGACTACTTGTAAGTGCCCTCCTAGGCCTAAACATAATAAACGCTTTGACTATTGACTTAGACGATAAACTCCGGACTCTAACTTTTTAAGCACGATGTTGCGAAGTGACTCTTACCTAAGCCGTGAGTCTGGAGCACTCACTCATTTTAAATAAGGAACATGGGTATCAAGTACAAACTTAAACATTGAGCTCTGGAGTCCAACCGCTCAGTCGTGATACTGTGAGTAACTACAGATATAGATAGACGGATACATATAGACTGGTACAGACAGAGATACTCACCTACCGATAGATTACAGGGAGGTGGCTGGGTTGCGCTTCCGGCTCTCTCCCTCATCATACGAAACGAAGGTAAATTAGCTACTTGAATGCCGATCTCCACCTTACTGGTCAGACTCTACCACCTTACTGGTATAGACTGGTACAGATAGACAGCCACGGACGGACGAACTCAGACTGCTGCAGACTGACGTAATACAGATTAGACGATAGACAAAATTATATTTAAGGGCTTCACCGACTGGACGCGGACGGAGTCGCGGGCACAGCTAGTAGGAAATAAAAAGTCAGCAGATTATTTAATTGGAAAAAATATAACCACACTAGTAACCTCAAAAAAATTACCACATATCTGAAATGCGTGGTAGAGCCAAGCTGTAGCCAATTGACTGCAGCTCATATACGGGCTCGACCGGGGTAGTACCACCCTCTCACGGAATATCGGCGTAAAGCAGCTATTGCAGCTGCGTTTCGTACGATGAGTGAGAGAGCTGGCAGCCCCCCCTTCCTATCCCTCCATTCTACTCCCCTTCAGGTCGGTAACGTGCGAGCAATGCCTTTTAGCATTGCAAGCATCTAAAGGCTACGGTAACTGCTTAACATCAGGCGTAAGTTTGTTTGGCACCTCAGTCCCATAAAAAAGAAGTTTCCGTGGCGAAGATCGGCCAAGAAACTCCATGTTGCCGGTGCAAATCCCGCCGACGTGTGGACCGGCCTCAAGGGGGGTAGACGGGCATCATATTTTATCCCGGCTACAAGGTGGCTAATGAAAGCGTTTACTTCAGTTCTGTGGTGATTTTTCTTCGTATACGTCAATAGATACCTTTATGTTGTGCGTTACACCGTTGCGTAACAGAAAAAATAAGAACACAACTAGCTGGTGCCCGCGAGTTCGTCTGCGTATTTGTAGTTCGAGAATTGATTGGTTTCCGATACAAACTTTCGTCCTATATTTCACTCCTTTCAAGTTATATTTTTGCATGTCCTTCTCCAAGGTCCTGTCTGTCTGTATACCAAAATTTATCAAAATTGGTTTAGCGGTTTCGTCGTGAAAACGGTACACAAACAAACAGCCAGAGTTACTTTCGGATGAAAAATAGAGGTAGGTAAGGTATAGATTTACTGAAAGCTCTTTTTAAACTTATTTTTTATAACTCATAAGGTGACAAACAAGCGTACGGTTATATTAAGAATGATAACGCAAGTTTTATTCAAATAATTAAATTTACATCTATACAAATAAAAAAAATTGAAGTGTCTGTTTGTAATGTCAAAATAACAGTTTTTTTACTAAGGGCCTCCGCAGACTTGCTACTTTTAGCATCGGCGACCGGCGATTTTGTGACGTATCGATGCTGCGTCGTGTTTCTTCCAGCGCGAACGAGCGAGACGCAGCATCAAAATCGCCGATCACCGATGCTAAAAGTAGCAAGTCTGCGGTGGCCTTAAATGCATATGAAAGTATACACGGTACATATCTCTCTGTCGACGACGGTGTCATAGGAGGAAATATTTGCCACCTTAATACCTGAAGCGATTTTGCTCAAGTCATCGAATATAATGACGATGTAAATAGGATCAAAAATTGAACGTCTCTGGAGGAAAAAGCTTCCCCTCACAAAGACATGAAACATTTCACTGGCATATAAAAAATCATGTTAAATAAGTTTTTATACATAGCATCTTCGACTTCCATGGGCAGGGACTAATAAAATCGCGGTGTTCGGTATTGTTCGGCTAACATCATATATCCAACATCAGTAGCTTCATAGTTAGAGCTGAAATGTATCTACTACTCTACCAAGCCAACTAGGAACCTGTCAAATGTGTCGTCACCCGCACAAAAAGGCGGTGGCGGTGTGCGGGCGGTATGCGGGCGGGGACGCCGCTTTCCATCCGAGTTCCTAGTTGGCTTGGTGTTGTAGTATATATATATAATAACCTTGTAGTAGTAACATCGTAGAGTCATAGAAACTAGTGATTAGATGTGTCCATATGGCGCGCATGCCTCACCCGAGCACTCATATTATGTCATTACGTCTATGCGTCCCGACGTCAAAAGTGAGTGCTCGCGCGAGGCATGCGCCTGATGAAGACGCCGCCAATAACTACGTCTATATCAGGCGCATGCCGCGCGAAGCTGCACGCTCACATGCCGCGCGCGGCAGCCTCAGTTACATTATCGGATGAGCCAACATACACTCTCGACAGGCAAGGGTATAGCCGAGCAATCAGTTACATAGTTACATTATCGTTCTGTCTCATGACTAGGCCAAACTAGGCGTGGCAAATGACAGCGCTTGGGTAAGGCAGAGCCAGCATTTGTCTGGGACGCTCTGTCATACTCAGCGAGGCAAAGCTGCCTCGCGCGGCATGCGAGACATTTGGACGAGGCTATTAAAACATAGCTATGCGACACAAAAGCCTACGTCCAGCAGTGGACTACAATATATCTGTATAAATTCCGAACGAACAAAACCCCTCCCAACTCTACATGGCCGACGTTTTGACAAACAACCTTTGGGCGAAGGGTTAGGACGACAGCTGACCTTTGAGCCCTTGGGACCAAGGGCCAAGTCTGGACGAAATGAAATATTCAACAGAAAATTGTATCGTGCTGTAACACTGTTCTTGACATATTGTATTTATTAAACGAAACCCTATGATCACTACAAATACAATTTAGATTAATTTAACAGAAGCGCTACACAAGTAGCTGACGTCTACAAGCTATGGAAATGACATAAGTCACGTGATCTACAAAGCACATAGATGTTGATCTACATAGCGACGTTTGACATTTCCATACATTGTGAAGTCTATTCTATTCGATTAGCGTTCATGCCACTTGTCTAGGGGGGCTGCTATAGTTACTCCGACCCACCTGGCATCATTCGTTAAAATACGACATCATAGGAAGGAAGGACAGTCACGTTTCAGTTTTAATCTACATAATTGCATCACGTACCCGTATAAATTTTATCTACGTGCTGTGTTTGCGCGAATAAATAATAATAAATAAGTTTTTGGATATTCGATATTCCTTTACAAATTAGTGGACGTATAGCGGTAAAGGGAAGATCTTCCGGCCAGGCGGGTGGTATGCCTGGCGGGGTCGGTCGCTACTCCCCGATAGTTGTTGTCGGGGTCTTCTATACAGGGTGGTGACGACATTAGGACAATAAATTTAAACACGATCCCTACTAGTCAATTACAATATTTTAAAATTTTCAAAATAGATTTACATCAAAATTGTAAAATTAAAATTTTCACACAAATTAAATGCGAAAATAATCTAAACGTAACACTACACCCTTTATTATCGTCTAATGACTACATCGACTGGCCTGTAGGTACAAGGGTGGCAAAATCGCTTCGATGTCGGTGTATTTGTAGGTGTAAAGTTAAAATGGTAGAAGTAAAAAAGCCATCCCGTGGCCAACACCTTTGAATATTATGTTGATATTTTTTTATGTACGAACTATTCACGTGATACCCGCCAGTATGTGGTTTCAGTTATTGCCGTTATGTCGTCACCACTCTGTATATAGTGATTGCCTCGCGAATCTTAATATCGCGATTTAGGATTGTATTTTTGTTTTGGCGCGTGCACCTAATGCCATCTGTTGGTAGCGAGATGTGAAGTCACTACAGACGATATTTTGCATGACGTCTACTATGCTAAAGATTATTTCTATCACAACAAAATCCTGTTTTGACAAAGACATTACCATGAAAGAAGACATGTGACGGTCCAAAATAGTTAATCCTACTAAACGGAGTCCAAGGACACAGTACGCACCGTGAAAAATATCGTGCACTATTGAATTAACACCTTATACCTATAGGCCATAGCCATGGACGTTTTACGCTAATATGTTGCAGAGTTTTGGTGGGGGTTTGTCTACGTCTATTTCGATGAGTGAGAGAGCCAGAAGCCTAACCCCCCTCGCTTCCCCTCTCTCTGTCCCACTCCCCTTCAGATTGGCAACTTAAGAACGATACCTTTGGTATTGTAAGCATCTATAAGCTACGGTATCTACTTAAGTATTAGTCATATAATTAGTGTGTTTCTTGAGTGTCCACGGGAAGAGAACGATATAGGCTACTCAGTCCAGTCATAAAACATCTGGTCTTGTTGTTATAAATAACCTGATAGAATCAGAATTTCTAGGAAGAAGAAAAGTCAAATTGATTAAACGAGCAATAAAAAACCCCTGTAAATAAATATTTTATTAGGGTCCACTGGGGTGGATAAACAATCTCTTTAAAAATAAGAAAGCGGGGTCTCCTATCTGTATATTATCGTAGAATCCTAAATCCGGCCAATAAAATTAGTCGCGGACTTCGGTGTGGGATAGTGATGGGAAGATTTTCTATCGATATATTTTCAAGATTATTTTTTATACTTAAACGGAAAATTAAATAGACTTCTAAATATGATCTTTTTATTCGATAACGAAGTCACAACAATGATGGAGGAACATACGTGGAATTGGCTGTTTTGGTGCTATAATGGTTGGCATGGGTGACTAAGCACGATGGCTTGTTTCAAATCTACACATTTTTTTATATTTTTGTTTCGATAGTTTTTTTTAAATGACTAGGGCGGAAAACAAGTGTACGGCCCGATATAATAGTTACCATAGCCTATAAATGCCTTCAATACCAAAGGCATCGCTCGCACGTTGCCAACCTGAAGACGGAAAAAATACTCATTAAGGGTTTCTACTTACAAATTTATCGATATTTTTATGATCGGTGTCCCATCCCTACACTTCTATCGCAGTGCAGCCAATCGACGCGACGTCTCCTCTGACGTATTACACTACATTCTTCTAGCTCACCGCGGGTACCTATTTATTTCAAAGCCCGAATCCCACCGAGATTACCGAATCCGTGCGGTTATTTTAGTAAGAGTGGTTTTATACTCGAGTGCACCAGCATTTTGAGACGAATAATGGAAATATTGTAGTGATGTGTTTAAAAGACTTTTAAACAAGCCCGGTAAGAATTCAAAGCCGGACAGATCATATTGTTTCGTTCGGGCTTCGAATTTTGAATTTTGACACCTTTCGAACCTGTCAAAATTATGACCGAATGAGAAAACACCACAGATGGTCCGGGTTCATAAAGGCTCCATCGATGCAGTCGCCAGTTTCAATGCAGTTATATCAACTGCACCAAAATCGCATCAAAACTGCAATTTTGCAGCCGTTAATAACAAAAGAAACATTTCATATTAACAAAAAAATGTCGGTTAGAGTGACATTTTGGAAAATGACATTGAAGCGCGACATTTGACAAATGAAGGATTGGGTGCCCGGCGGGTACCCAACACTTGACGTTGCACATATTATACGCGTTATTTATGTGTGAAAAAGAAAACAAGTGAGATTTTAATTATAGGAAGTGTTTTTTTTACTAGCGCGTTTCTAAGGTTTAAACTAAACTAATATATTCAAGATATTAAATTTAACCTACTCCGACCGGTGTAGGGATTAACAAGGTCTATAGTGGGCAACCCTGGGTCGAGCCGCAGGGCTCGTAAAAACCGCAAGTGTTGCCAGCTCGCCGAGTGAATATTTAACACCTTACACAGAATTTACGAGTTAAGTTTAAGTTGCACTTAAATTATAACCTCGAAAATTAAGTTGTTGAAAATATCTTAACGCTAAGATTTTCAAGACACAAACAGAGGTGTAATAATGTAAAACTAATAATAAATAAATATCGCCAGACAAATATACAAACTGTACCTATAGTCCCAAACTAAGCAAAGCATGTACTTAGCAAGCATCTACAGGCTATGATAACAGGTTATATTCAGGTCCTAAAATCTGGTTTTCAGTGTTTCATAGAATTTTAGCCAGTTTTGATAGCAAAAACAAAAAATTATTGACAAGTAAGACCATTAGTTAGGCAGAACTGCGAGGATTTGCGCATATGTCCTACACCGATGTCCCAATAGTCCAGTATTGATGAGACCCCAGTACTTGTCCCGCTCTGACAATGGAAATATTGAGGCGATTTATTTCAGGTGTGGTCTAAGTCACGAGATGATGACTAACGCCCGTATCTATAAACAGATTTTTGTTAAAATGGCCGTTTAAAATGAGGCAATCTACCTAAAACCACATAAAATATTTTTATTCTAATGACAGGTCATCTTTTTGAAATTGGAACGAAATTTGTCAAAAATCTCGGACCCTTGTCTCGGACAAATTGCTATAGTCTGACCGCTACCATTGTGCCGTGCCTTAGGTATGCGCGGGGAATGCGCGGGGAGGTGGGGAGTTGATTCGCACCTCCCGTCTCGCCGCTCGCGTACCTAAGGCGCGGCATAGCGGAAGCGGTCAGACTATAATACATTGTAATACATAGATAGACAAATCATTACTTATTCTTAAGTAAATTCTAAGTAAGAAACCTGTCTGGGAATCCTGTTTCAACAGGTTCTCTACAGAATACTGTCATATTCTATGAGAAATCTGTCAAAATGGAATTGTGAGGAATGATTGTGGTTAGTATTTACTGAAGACTAAGTAATGATTTGTCTATAGATGGAGAGGTGGGCTAGATTTAGTCCACTTTCCTAAGTCGTCCACTTTCCTATTTCGCACACTTTCCAAATCGTCCATTTTCCTAAGTCTTCCACTTTCTGACACGTTCATTTCCCTAATCGTCTACTTTCCTGAGTTGTCCACTTCTCGAATCATCCACTTTCCTAATCGCTGTCACTTATGGCTTGTTCAAACAAAAAATCCTCAAAAGGGTTCAGTAATCCTGTGAGGTTGAACTAGTATTTTATTTGATCGCTTGTCAGTGTCCCTGCTCGTGGCTTATGTTTTACAAATAGTCGCGTTAGTAGACAGATGGGTTCCGTGGCCGGATTTAGGGTACCTTCTGTGAGGCATTGATTTTATGGAAACTTTGGTTCCTCTAGTAGTAAGAGAAATATTACGAATTTTCCTTCCCTGCCCCTCCCTCTGTCCCACTTCCATACAGGTTGATAAGATGTCAGCGAGGCCTTTAAGATTCAAGATTCAAAAGATTAAAAACGTTTATTTTGTTTAGGCCTACGGGGGCACTTACAAATAGTCACTTTACATTTTTTCTTAAATTCTACCGCCGGATCGGAAACGCGACCTCGACTGAGAAGATCCGGCAAGAAACTCAGCGGGCTTGTCTTTTTTACATTGTTTTAATTAAATTTTATTTTTTTAATCGCCATTTACTTATTTTAATAGAATGTATTTTGGTAAACAATAGCTCCAGTGTGCTGCTCTGCGAAATAAGCAAGGCAAGACACGCTACACTTTAACATGACACTGTTATTAAGGAAGTGTATTTGAGCGATTGTTTGGTGATGCTTTGGTATTGCAAGCATCTATAGGCTACGGTCCATACGCTTATCGGAAAATTAATTTCCGCGAGCAACTGAGTACTGTGTCCGTGGACTCTATTTTTGCACGACTGCCCAAAAAAAGGAGTGTATATGTGTTTAGGGTTCATGTATGTTTGTTTTGTTTGGGTTTGTTTATTTGTATGTTTGTTTTATACTTTTTAGTTCGTTTTTTGGCAGGGCAGTCGTGTTTTTAATTAGAATAATGACACTGATACGTTTAAGTGATAGGCGGCGTCTTCATCAGGTGCATGCCTCGCGCGAGCACTCAGTTTTGACGTCGGAACGCATAGACGTAATGTCATAATATGAGTGCTCGGGTGAGGCATGCGCGCCATATGGACACATCTATATACATCAAGTTCAATCCGATCTTCGGATCAGTTCACCCAAACCAGGGCAAATTAAAGAGTAAGGAATAAGGCTGTTTCCGAAATTTCCCCCAGCGGGAATCAAACCCGCAACTACCCGATACAGTGAGTCAAGCAGTCGTAGTAAATAATATATCTGATGCAAAGGTATCAAAGACAATTTATTTCAAAAACCTAAAGGGCTTTATGCCTAAGGGTTGAAAGGGTGATGTGATTGGCTAGTCTGATGGAAATGATTGGAAGAAACCCTTCCAATCAGTGACTGCACAGTAGTCTCTAATTGGTCACGTGTCACCTCTTCTGATGAGAGGATATGCAAGGTGTGGGTTGAAATCTTTTAGTATCAGGGTAGCTATTCTGTAAGGACTCACTTCGCACGCGTGTATTTGCAGGTATGTCAAATTTTGTTTTGAAATTTGACATTTCACTAGGAAATTCAGGCGTGCTACGGTAGCGGCACGCTATGAAGGCCGGTTTGACATGTTGGAGGGGGAAAGGATGAAACTTATTATAACGGAACAAAAAGTCTTTCTGTTATAATAAGGTGCATTTTCTCCCCCCCCCCGACATGTCAAACCGGCCATCATAAAATGCCGCTACTATAAGTGTGTTTGACGTTACAGAATAGCTACCCTGGTTGCATAGTGGTTCGAGGGTCAATAACTATATTGAACAGGGGCTTACCACGAACTCTTATTGCGATTCAATTACAGGAACGTTTGAACGATTCAGCGTCTTTTTGTGCAATGACGTACCTTATTGTCATGACAATAAGAAACGTCATTGCACAAATGGCCGCTGAAACGGTAAAACAAAACTGCTATAAGAGGTGGTGGTAAGCCCCCAGAAATAAATTAAATATCGCCAGACAAATATACTAACTGTATGGTTCCAAACTAAGCAAAGCTTGTAAGAGGCACCGTACAATGGACTGGGGCGATCCCAGTAACACGGAGACCAGGGCAAATTTCGAAAAGGCCGTTTCCGAAATTTGCTTTTGGTGGGAATCGAACCCGAAACCACCCGATGCAGTGAGCCGAGCGGCCTACGCTCGAAACCCAAGCGTTCTTCAAGAACTTTGATGTTCTGACCCTTAAAAGAAAAATACAATAGGTAGGTAATTGAATGACTGATGGCAAGTGACTTATAAAACTGAGAATGCTTAGCGAATTATGTGTCATCATCATCTTCATCATCATCATCAGCCTACTGATGTCCACCGTTGAACATAGGCCTCCCCCAATGCACGCAACTAAGCTCGGTCTAGACTTTTGTATAGGTCAACCAAAAGCTAAGTTTAAAAACTAAAACCCGACTGAAAAATCACGCTCTAAAAAGTTTGAAATAAAAAAATATTCTTAACTAGAGGATAGTCGTGATCCGTGGTCATGCTCTAAAGGAACTATTTTTTTTTTATTTCATGACTTTATGTCTTCTGTAGAGCACCAGATTAAATTTAATACAATGTCACGTAGCCTATAACTAGCGGACGATCAAGACGCTTCCAACGATATCTCATTTGTCAAATTATGATAAGAAGTTTGGAAGTTATGATTGAACATACATACACACATACATACATACCGGTCAAAATCATAACCCTCCGCCGTAGTCAGGTAAAAAGGAATTACAATAACATCAGTTCTGTAATTTTTTCTGCACGGGAATTGAACCCACAAGCACCCAGTGCTGTAAGTTAAGTGGTCCTCGCTTATACTTCTTGACTTATTGGTGGCAGAGCCGAGCTGTAGCCAATTTACTGCAGCTCATATACGGGCTGGCTCGACCGGGGTAGTACCACCCTCTCACAGAAAGAACGTTTCGTATGATGAGTGAGAGACCCGGAAGCTCAACACCTTCCCATCCTTCTGTCCCACTCCCCCTCAGGTCAGCAACGTGCGAGCAATGCCTTTGGTATTGCAAGTATCTATAGACTACGGTAACTGCTTAACATTAAGCGAGCTGTACGCTTGTTTGACACCTGTCACATAAAACTATCCTCGTTGATGCACAAATACTTTATGACTCTCCCTAGGATGTTTTTAGTTTCACATAAAACATTCATTACTCTGCTTTCTTTTCACTATTGTCCCGACTGCTGAATCAGTCAATAGAAAATCACTAAAAGTCACGTTTTGATTTGTCATTGGGGCAGGAAGTGTCCTCGAATGCTTCTTATAGCCCCAATAATTTGAAGGATTCAGGGCTTGGTAGAAGTTTATAGAAGAAGCGATTACGAATTACAGAAGCTCATGGCAACTTGAAACATTCTATTTATACAGAGTAGTTCGTTCATAAAAAAATATCAAAATATATTCAAAGGTATAGGCCACGGAATGGCTTTTTTACTTGTACCATTTTAACTTTATGCCTACAAATGCACCGACAAATACACCGACACCGAAGCGATTTTGCCACCCTTGTACCTACAGGTCAGTCGATGAGGTCAGTAGCGTAGCATAAAGGATGTAGTGCACGTTTAGATTATATCCGCATTAATTTTTTGTGAAAATTTCAATTTTACAATTTTGATGTAAACCTAATTTGACAATTTTAAAGTATTGTGATTGACTAGTAGGGATCGTGTTTAAATTTATTGTCGTAATGTCGTCACCATCCTGTATAATGGCAGTTTACTGCTGGACAAAGGTTTTCCCAGACTTCCACTCGTCAGTCTTTCACTTTTTTTTTTAATAGCCGTTATACGTCCCACTCCTGGGCAAAGGCCTCCCTTTACTTCTCCAGATGTCTCAGTTTTGGGCTATTTCCTGCCACGATGTTCCCGCAAAGGTGGTCAAATCATCTCGCCACCTCTTCCTTGGTTGACCTCTTTGTCGGCGTCCTCCATCGGGAATCGAATTGGTGATAATGTTTGCCCACATTCCGGGCTCATACAGGCCACATGGCCGGCCCACTCTCACACCACTTGTTATACTATAATTTTTTAAGTGATTACGGTGGCAAACAAGCGCACGGCCCGCCGAGTTTAAGTAGTTACCGTAGCCTATAGCTTGCAATACCTAAAGCATCAGTCGTACGTTGCCTACCTAAAGGGAACTGGGACAGAGGGAGAGGAACGAGAGAGGGTGTTGGGCTTCCGGCTCTCTCACTCATCGAACGAAACGCAGCTGTAATAGCTGCTTTACGCTGATCTTCTGTGAGAGGGTGGTACTACCCCGGTCAAGTTTTGGCTACAGCTGGGCCCTCTCTCTAGCCACATATCTGTCACTTTCTTCTGCCATTGTCACTACAATAAAACCCGGCAAGCTAAAGAGACTGTTAGACTATCAAGCCTTTTTGACGGGCCGTTGGCGTGGTGGCGCCTTACACGCTGCAGGTCGTAGGTTCGATTCCTACCCGGGTCGCGCATTTGTGTGCATGAACATGTCTGTATGTCCCGAGTCTGGGTGTATTTGTATATTAAGTATGTATTTACAAACAAAAAAGTAGTATGTAGTAATATCAGTTACCTGGTTTCCATAGTACAAGCTCTGCTTAGTTTGGGATCGGGTAGCCGTGTGTAAAAAATGTACCAGGATATTATTATTATTATTGTTCAAAGCGGCATCGAATCCCCTCATTCTAAACCGAACATCGGTCATTACTTGCACCCCATCTACATAAAGAACACTGCTGTACTGGAGTCGCTTGTTTGCGATTCAAAGCCACGGGCTTACGACTGATTAGTACGGGGACACTCAGAAAGAATCCTCCTTTGTGATCGTTTTGAACACTGATTGGGCGGCCTTTTCGTACAATGAAGTGGTTGTACGAAACAACTTAGTAACTTTACTTAGGTACAAAATTTGATGGAGTGATCGCAAACTTTTTGTGATAAGTGTGACATAAAGCCCACCCCCCTTCCCTCCATTCCACTCCCCTTCAGGTCGGCAATGTGCGAGCGATGCCTTTGGTACTGTAAGCATCTATAGGCTGCGGTAACTGCTTAACATCAGGCGGGCCGTACTATTTTTTGCCACCGCAGTCCTATAAAAAAACATGGTTTTTTTCTACATATCTTTGACAAACTGTCAAGCTTAGCAACTTAACAATTCAACTTAGCTTTTCCCCGGGACTCGTCGAGGGTCAAACCTTGGTGTCATCGTTGGACACCATTGTCGATCTTGGCTTACAGAAGTTACAGTGGTGGGAGCATGGACCAGTTACTAAGGGGACTGGCCCTAAGCAAGTCGGCCTAGTGGTCGGCCTAGTACTAACATCGACATAAAACGAAGCGAGTAGTTCAACTATTTACCGGTAAATAGTAAAATGAAAATGAAAAAACAATGACCACGTTTTGTTTCATACAAATATCTAATAAGGGCACCTCTTTCTTTAGTCTTTACTCTGTGGGGGATAATGGGATAAGGCCCGCCACACACTCCCAAGTGTGTGGCGGGCCTTATCCCATTGAAAAAACTGTCAAGCCTATTCAAACGTGGTGCTGATGGCCGTATTCAGCACCCATAATATACCGTAAAATGTATGGACAACGTCTTCATAATGTGAGTCAAGAAGTTATCCATAAATTTACTGATTTTCAGACTGAAAGTTACAGAAGCAATTATTCGTTCCTAATTTGCCAAGCTTCCTAGCCAAGTAGATTCGTCTACAAGCGTTTCTACAAATCGTTACACTTAAATGTATGGAAATTACATTACAAGTCGCTAAGTAGATCACGTGACTTATGTCATTTCCATACATGAAACGTAGCGATTTGTAGAAACAGAAAGGCTAGACAAGTGGCTGACGTCTACAAATTCGCTACGTTTCATCTATGGAAATGACATAAGTGACGTGATCTCAAGCGTGATCTTCATAGCAACTTGTTGTTGATTTACATAGCGACGTTTGACATTTCCATACATTGTGAAGTTTGTTCTTTTCTATTCGATTAGCGTTCATGCAACTTGGCTAGCCCCTCTGATAGTCTTTAAATTAACGTCACAATTATGCCTGTATTTCTTTAAATCACCCACTCACAGATGATCGACATAAAGTAACTATTTTACCTGCATTTCTAGCCGAGAGAGCCGAAAGTCTAACATTAACTTGTTTCCCGATTTATAGTTAATCAAGTCGGAAGCTCCAAAGGGCTCGAAAGGTCGGAAATTAGGTCCGAAGTCAAACATAACGTATTCGCACTAAATCTTACATAGCTCGGCGAAAGTTGGTATAAAACAAACTGCCAACAGGGCATTAAATTTCAATCACAACACAATATGGCGCCCCACTTCCGGATCCCGACTTTATCCTTAAAGGGTGCTGTGGATGGGCGACTTATCGCAATTTATTTGTAAGTCGGATGGATACTACTCCACCAAGCTAACTAGGAACTCGGATGGAATGCGGCTTCCCGCCCGCCACACCTCCCGCACACCGCCACCGCCTTCTTGTGCGGGTGACGTCACATTTCACAGGTTCCTAGTTGGCTTGGTGGAGTAATTGCGATTATTCGCGGCGTTTTCTTTGTAAGTGTGGGCTCTACTTTTTTAAGGTATTTTTTATTCTAATAAAAGTATTCCAAGACTATTTTTTTTTAATTCATATTTCTGTCATTAAAAACCAGTTGTCATTAATATTATTATCTTCGTGAATTGTTCATTTAAAATCGTAAGATAATACCTAAATAAGAAACTTTAAAAGAAATTGATAAAGAAGATATTCTTCTTAGCAAAAAAGAACTTAGGGGTTGATTTTTGTTTTTTTAAATTATTATTATGGTCCCATTAACCCTTCGTCAATAGTTTAATGACCAGGATGGATATCGAATCCGGGACCTTTCTGCTACGAAAGTAGCCCCTCTAACCACTAAGCTATCTACGCTAAAATATACTCCTCTTTTGCCATAAGCCTTTGCGCAAATTTTACGACAGCTTACTGTTATACTTATTTATTTATTTAACTTTTTATTCCGTACTATTTTTTAAAATTCACATGAATGGAACTAGTGAGAATGATCCTTATTTTCTGATCGTAAGGCGACCTCAACCAAGAAGCTCCATGAAACAGCATTCCATCGTAGTATGCGAATAGACTTGCTAATAGTATCGTGAATAGCTCCCTTTACCCTGCGTTCTGCACGCCAGAATAGGTAATAAACTTCGATATTAGTTCTAGAGTAGCGTTCAAAAGTGTCAAGTGAGTTCGACATGTTATTGTGGGGCCGACGCCTAACATGGCTGTTATCAAGTCTCAAAACATACTTACCTACTTGTCAAGTCTTAAACATACCACAAAGAGGTATGACTCGAACTATTCACCGCGATCTAACGACAATAAGTACATACTTTATTACATTTTATAGGTGGTAGAGCCAAGCTGTAGCCAGTTGCCTGCAGCTTACGGGCTGGCTCGACCAGGGTAGTACCACCCTCTCACAAAAGATCGACGTAAAGTAACTATTACAGCTGCGTTTCGTACGATGAGTGAGCGAGCCAGAAGTCCAAAACGAACCCTCGCCCTCGCTCTGTGCCCTTTAGGACGGCACAGTGCAAGCTATGCCTTTGATATTGCAAACATCTATAGGCTATGCATTTTATGGGTTAGTAGATAGAGCGTGGTGAAAATGCAAGCAGTTTTTGATGACAGTGAATTAAGACGTTATACAAATTGTTTTACAGTCGAGAATAAAACGCGCAGTATAAAATCTATGAAGCCTAATGGTCTATCCACACAGAGCTGGGACGTGGACGGACCGTGTTTCGTCTTCATATAAAATGTACACACCGAGTCCTTAAAGCTGAAGTTATAAGCCATTAATTTATTATTTATTTATAATTAGAACGGTAAACATTACTCATTACTCTAATTTCTTTCAATCTGTCATCTCACAGATCTTCATACATTCTAACAATACCTTCCATTCATCAGCTAATAAGTCCAGTCTAGGAGTGTGGCAAGCGCGTTGAGTACAGTCATCATGCGTGGTATGTACTGATGGGATGTTCTCGAGAACATTCTCACCCTCGGAAACTAACTCGTGAGTATTTTCGAGAATTTATCTTGTGAAGCATGTTAAACTTGGCATAAACCTCATTAAACATGCAAGTATGGTGATTTTAATTGTTTTTAAGATTGAAAGTTAGGATAACGTCACCCAAAATATAAGATTCTCAAAAATTCTCACGAGTAAGTTTCCGCGTAAGTTTCCAGGTGAGAATGTTCTCGAGAACATCCCATCACTAGTATGGACGACATGGCACTGTGGCACTACGAACAACTTGTGTTTTCTTGCCCGACAGTAGTTGTTGGGCTCGGAAAATATTTCCTGCATTTCCCAATTAGGGTCTACCCCAAAACTTTAAGCAACAGTAACAATATTCACTGTCAATAAAAACGGATGCTTCCGATAATATAAACACCCCAATTAACCCCCATTACCCCTAACCATTTAGTTTCCCACTAAACAATGGCTTAAGGGCCCAAAACGAATTAAATTCCGATACGAATTGGCAACACCCGAACTAATGGGACCCTTGATAATGTAGCCATCATAAATTATTTTGGGAGCAATTTAGTCGAAATGTGGTGACTATAAGGAAGCCAACGCCACATAGAAATTCTGCAAATGTGATTCATTTTTCTGATTTTATAGCAGAATCCTTAGCAATTCCACAAAATTTTCGTTAAAAAAAGTTAAACATTTTACGCCATTCGTAACAATTTTTGCGAAATCTTGCGGAATTGCTAAGGGTTCTGATAGAATATCAGCAAAATGAATTGCGTTTTCAGAACTGCTATAAGGCTATCATTGACCCCTGATTCTATTTAGACAAGATGACAAGTTCACAATATTCCATCGGTGCTAGAGTCAAGCTGTAGCCAACTGTAGTCTCACGGAAGATCGGCGTAAAGTTGCTATTACAGTTGCGTTTCGTACGATGAGTGAGAGAGCGGGAAGCTCAACACCTCCCCGTTCCCCTCCCTGTTGTTTTTTAAAACTCTATGGAACCTGTCAATGATCTTCACTTTGTTTTTTCACTACATGAACGATGTCTCGTTTTCTATTTTAATAATATATTTAATTCTCTATCGCACTATGTCTTTTTACTTATCCGCCCATAGCCCATCTGGTTATGGGCCCAGTATGTAAATACGCGGGTCAGAAAGATTTCATAGTTATCCCCAGTTTATTTTCGTAAAATTAATATTTTTTCACAGAATAGCAATTTTGTTTTTTCCGTCATGGCCGATCAAAATTTTTCTCGGGTCATGATTGATAAACTCCGCGGAGCTGAAGACTACAGCACATGGAAATTTTTGGTAAAAATGTTATTGATACACGAAGACCTGTGGGATGCGGTGGAGACCAAAGAAGCGGCAGATAACAAGGTTCAACGTAAAGCTTTGGCACGGATTTGTCTTTTAGTGCAGCCGGGAGTGTTACCGCATATAAGAGATGCGAAAACTGCTCACGAGGCGTGGGAAAATTTGGAGAAGGTGTACGAAGGAAAGGGCCTAAGCAGGCGTTTAGGTTTGCTACGCACACTTTTTAGCCTCAAAGTGACAGGATTTCCGGACATGCAGTCTTATTTATGCAAAATAACAGAAATAGGACAGCAGCTGCAGGCTATAGGTGCCGGAGTGGAAGATGATTTTCTAGCCGTAGTCATGCTTAGTGGTTTATCTGCAGACTACGACCCACTCATCATGACCTTGGAGAACTGTTCAGAGAAACTCACGACTGAGTCCGTGAGGTCTAGATTGACTCAGGAGTACCAAAGAAGGATTGAGAAAGATGACACAGGTACGAATTCGGCATTAGCTGTCAAGAAGACTAAGTGGAAGGCATTTCGCTGTAAAAAGTGTAACAAGCCAGGTCACAGCTATAAGCAATGCACGGATAAAACTAAAAGCAATGACCAAACTAAGAAGTCTTTGTTTTGTGCTTTGTCGGTCAACTTACACAACGATATTTGGTATGTGGATTCAGGAGCTACCAACCATATGTGTAATAACAAAAATATTATGCATGATTTTGTATCTGGGACACCTGTTGCTGTAAAGATAGCAAGCGGAGAGAAATTGCTATCATCAGGCAAGGGAAACGTAAAACTTTCTTTACAGAACACTATAAGGACTGTAAGTGAAGTGTTATATGTACCAGGGCTAGCTGTCAATCTACTGTCGGTTAGTTCTATGACAAGTAAAGGTTTTACTGTAACATTTCAACAGGACTTATGTAAAGTGTGCGATGGTAAGGAAGTTGTTGCTATAGCTAGGCATTTCAATGGTGTCTATGTACTAGATAAGGTAGGTGAGGCTGTTCTTGTAGCGGAAGATGCGCCATGTACTCCATCTGTATGTGGGGAGAGCAAGGTTATGACTTTGTCCACAAAACAGGTTTCTAATAAGAAGGAGCAAGCGACTGCATCCGGAGTCACCGATGTGTCACAAGAAACTTGGCACAGGCGGCTTGGGCATCTTAACGCGCGAAGTATGAAGCAATTAAAAGGTATGAGCATTGGATATAAATACGATAATGCGTCTTTTAAAGCTTGTGTTAGTTGCATTCTTGGAAAGCAAACTAGACTGCCATTTCCGAAGGAAAGTCACACTAGAGCTGATAAGATATTAGGGCTAGTACACACGGATGTGTGTGGTCCTATGCAGCAAGCGTCACTTAATGGTCTACGATATTTTGTAACATTTATTGACGATTTTTCTAGGAAAACTTTTATTTATTTTCTAAAAACAAAATGTGAAGTTTTTGAAAAATTTAAATTATTCAAAGCTCGCGTTGAAAATGAAACGGAAATGAAAATAAAAGTATTGCGAAGTGATAACGGTGGTGAATACATGAGTACTGTTTTTCAGAATTATCTGATGAGCTGCGGGATTAGACATCAGACTACAATTCCTCACTGCAGTCAACAGAATGGTGTAGCGGAGAGAGCTAATCGAACCATTATGGACAAAACTCGTTGCATGCTTCAACATTCAGGATTGGATAAACGTTTTTGGGCTGAAGCTGCTAATACGGCGGTTTACCTGAAAAATCGTGTACCTACAAAAGCTGTAAAAGGAGTGATACCTGAGGAAAAATGGACTTCCAAGAAGGTAGATCTAAACTTTTTACGTATATTTGGCTGTATAGCATATGCTATAGATGAAAATTGTAGGAAATTGGATCCTAGAAGCAAGGAATATATTTTCGTTGGATATTGCGATGATAGTAAAGGCTATAGGCTTATAGATCCTAAATATCCAAAGAAATGTAAACAGGCAAGACATGTTACATTCTTAGAGGATACATTTCTGAATAAGGGTGTGTCACATGATGATAACGGAGACACAATGATTTTGTTGGAGAGTTCATCTAGTCCGACTAATGGCAATGGAGATGCTGAATCTTCAGAATCTTCTCCTCAGTCAGGTTCTTCTGATGGTGAATTAAATTCTGATGACACAACAAACCCTCGCCGACGAACTATATTCAGTCTGGATGAGACAGTGGAATCAGAATGTACAGATGATCCGTCGGACCATACTTACGTTCCAGAAAGCTCCAGCAGCAGTGAAGATTCAATGCTGTCATCCTTCGAAGACGCTGAAACGGAATCTGGATTCGCTGGACTTACAGAAATTATGATGGAGGACGATATTCCCAGATCTGTCAAGGAAGCGATGCTGAGCCCTGAAGCGGAGCACTGGAAAGAAGCTATACAAGACGAATATAACTCCTTTCAAACAAATAAGTGTTGGACATTAGTCGATTTGCCTGAAGGTCATAAACCTGTAAAATGTAAATGGGTGCTTACTAAGAAAAGAGGCCCTAATGGTGAGTTACTCAAATATAAAGCTCGTTTAGTAGCAAAGGGATATACTCAGAAGTATGGAGTTGACTACTACGAAACTTTCTCACCAGTTGTTAGATATTCAACGATAAGAATACTACTGGCTCTGGCTGCTCAATATGGAATGACAATTGAACATCTAGATGTAAAAACGGCATTTTTAAATGGAAATCTAGAAGAGTCTGTATACATGGAACAACCGGAAGGTTTTATTGCAAAAGATACCAAGAGGAAGGTATATAAGTTGAATAAAGCAATTTATGGTCTTAAACAGTCTGCGAAGGCATGGTATGACAGAATAAATGATGTTTTAACCAACGGATTGAAGTTCAAGAGGTTATCTTCAGAACCATGTGTTTATGTTTATAATCAGGATGATGAAATGATCATTATTGCTCTGTATGTCGACGATATCATGTTATTTTCTTCAAAATCATCTCGAAAGAAGGACGTGATCAAGAAACAACTCATGGCCAGCTTTGAGATGAAGGATCTAGGTCATGCTAGTTATATTTTGGGCATGAAGATTACGAAAACCAGTGATCATTCGTTCAAACTGGACCAGTCAAATCATATCCGTAAATTTTTGGATAAGTTTAAAATGTCAGACAGTAAACCAGCACAGACTCCTATGGAAGTTGGATTAAAATTACAACGGGAGGAGAGTGTAAATACTTATAATTTTGATTATAGAAGTCTTATTGGCTGTCTGATGTATTTGGCGGTGTGCTCCAGACCGGATATTGCGCACTGTGTAAGTTATTTAAGTCAATTTAATAACTGCTACTCGGAGACTCATTGGAAATGTGCAAAAAGAGTTCTTAGATACCTAAAAGGTACTATGGATTATAGCCTAGTCTTTGAGAAAGGTGAAATGTTGATTACGGGTTTTGCGGATGCTGATTGGGGCGCAGACATGCTCGATCGTAAGTCATATACTGGATATGTATTTAGCCTAGGGAACTCATTAGTATCGTGGGAAAGTCGCAAACAGCGAACTGTTGCTCTTTCCAGTACCGAGGCGGAGTACATGGCGATGTCTGATTCTAGTAAGGAAGCTATGTTCCTTAAGACTTTTGTCGCTGAGTGTATGGGTGTCATATGCAACGTTATTCTGTATAACGACAATCAGTCTGCACAAAAATTATGTAACAATTTAATATCTCATTCGAGAACAAAACACATCGATATTAGACATCACTTCATTAGGGATCTAATAGATAAGAAACTTATGTGTATACGTTATATTAACACTGAAGAGATGTTAGCAGATGTACTGACAAAAGCTTTAGCTAGGGAAAAGCATTATAAGTTCATTTCTAGGTTATTTAGTTTTAAGGGCTAGTGTTGTTTTTTAAAACTCTATAGAACCTGTCAATGATCTTCACTTTGTTTTTTCACTACATGAACGATGTCTCGTTTTCTATTTTAATAATATATTTAATTCTCTATCGCACTATGTCTTTTTACTTATCCGCCCATAGCCCATCTCTCCCTCTGTCCCACTCTCCTTCAGGTCAGCAACGTGCGAGCGATGCCTTTGGTTATAGCAAGTATCTATAGGCTACGGTATGGATCTCAAACTTTCTACTACTTATTAGTCACACCATACATACATACATTATACATTTGTTGAAATGCTTGTAAAAGTCATCTTTATAGACAGATTCAATGTCGAAAGTAAAATTAATAATAACAAAAAATATGATCGCCAAATTGAAGACATCAAATTTACGCGACGTGACTTTACGACTGAAAAACAAAATGGCGGGCTAGTTGTAAAATAAATTATTCTTTTACATCTGCTCCGTATAGTGATATTTTAGCGACATTAATTTACGAGACAAACTGCTGCGATGCGAAATGAACCCTTTTATTTTTTTTATTTAGGGCCTCCGCAAACTTGCTACTTTTAGCATCGGCGACCGGCGATTTTGTGACGTATCGATACTGCGTCGCGTTTCTTCGAGCGCGAAAGAGCGAGACGCAGCATCAAAATCGCCGATCGCCGATGCTAAAAGTAGCAAGTCTGCGGAGGCCCTTAGAGACATCAATAGACTTTTATATAGTTTCTGTGAACTTTGGGAGTAATTAAGTGTATCGTCATCTAAATTGAATTTGAAGTAGAATTTAATGAAAATGATATTTTTTCCTCATGCAAACTTCCACTTCCAGTTTTACACCTTTTAGGACCTTTCTGCTCCAACAGCCATCGCCGGTTCTGCATGCTATTTGCCACTGCCACTTCAACTTAGCAATTCTTAGTTATGTCGGAAAAATTATGGATGATGTTATGGAGCAAATGCTAGAAAATAATTCAATGTTATGTATGTATGTATGTAACGACTTTTATCCCCATTCGGGGGTAGTCAGAAGCTTGAGTGGCCATACACCACCACATTGTGGAGGTATTAACCAACTCAAAGCCCACGTTTCACCAGATAGTCAGAACCCAACGTGACAGGTGGTGAACCTTGTCGCCGTGTATGCAGGAACTGACTGCTACCTAATCCCGAGGGATAGGTAGGTTTCCTCACGATGTTTTCCCTCACCGTCAGCGAACTTTAAATTATGCACATGGATGAAAATTCATCCATTGGTGCATACCCCACCGGGGATCGAACCTGGGACCTTTCGATTGCTGGCTCAACCTGTTCACCCCTAGGCTACAGCCGCTTCAATGTTACTGTACAAATTAGTAGGGTTATAGGTGAGCAACTGTATACAAATTATATACCTATAAATAGGCAACATTTCACGCGTGCAAAGCTTTTATCAATAAATTTGAACGGTAAGCCCACTTAACTCTACCAAAGCCGGTACCGCGCTAACACTAATTTACCACCTATAAACTGTTTCAAAGGTATTTATGTAGCTTTTTGTCTAACGATTTTAGTAGCACTGATAATTTATTATGAAAAGTTAAACGAATTATTACAGAAATGGTCACAGAGCATAGCAATTTGATGCATAGAAGTATTTTAGATGAGAAGATTTTAGTCAATTACTTATAGTAGTTAAGTATAAGTTAGTTCGGTATTGTTGATCAAAGAAAGATAGATAGGTTATAGATACGCGCAACTAAAGTGGCACATAAAAACTTTGATAATGGGCAAACCTGAGCTCAGTCTTGCGTGGTCTCGCGTCACTGTTGGAGGCATTGACAATGCTGTTGCTGCATTGTTGATCTAAATATAATAGGATATGAAAGCAAGCAATATACCTACTTCTGTCTGCCGCTATAACTGGCCACGCTGCGCGCGCGGCATTCGTTCCGTTTTTAAACACTCTTTGTCGTGTAGGTAACCTATCAACATCTTTTTACACGACTGCCCAAAAAAAGGAGTGTATATGTGTTTAGAGTTCATGTATGTGTGTATGTGAGATTCTTTATTCCACCATAACTTATAAATGCCTGAACGGATTTAGATGTATGGGGTATCGTTAGAATCCTTACATCATTCCGGGTAACACTGAGCACTGAGCACATTCCAAAACTGTAGAATTTATAGGCATCATTTAGCATAGTTAGAGTGTACATGCAACACAAACATTTCATTTTTGGCTGCTGTCACTAAAATGCATAAAATAAAAATTAATAATTTAAAAAAAAACACGACTGCCCTGCCAAAAACCGAACTAAAAAGTGTTAGTGCTACTGTTTTATACTTTTTAGTTCGTTTTTTGGCAGGGCAGTCGCGTGATTTTTTTTAAATTATTAAGTTTCTTAGATATCATTGATGTTGATGCTATCACTAGGTGGCGTATCTACTTAATATTATCTCCTAATTAATACCATTTAATCATCATTAATACACCTTTAAATGTCCCGATATGAAAGTCGTAATTAGTATTCGGGTTGCAGATTCAAATCACGCACGCGAGGGAATAATCGAATTAACTCAATCGATTTTACCGTCAAAGTTGCTAACTATAATCGTTTTTGTGTTATCTGAAAATTAACGGGATTCCCCGATTTTATTGGTCGTATTGTAGTCGTAATAATATCGTATTGGGCATTGATGTATTATTAGCAGATATGGTACGTGCTAACATTGCAATCACTAGACTTGTGCTCAGCACACCACTACATGCAGCGAAATTCACACATCTGTTATCGCACTCGCAATTCAACAATCAACTCATAGGCATTTTGTTGCGTATTATTCACCAGAAGATGAGCCATATTGGCCATACCTACATGTTTTCAACATTATTTTCTGTAAACGACTGAGTCGTACTGTATCCATGGAGTCCGTTTAGTAAGACATACTATTTTAGAGAGTCACAACTCCCTCTTTCTTGGTAATGACTTTGGTGTTGGAGTAGTTTATGAGTAAGGTTGTGAGGTATTTATTAACACCATCCCATCTCTTCTCCTTTATCAAACAAGGGGATGTAAGGTAGACCTATATTGGAAAGAAATGACTCTTCTCTATTAGAAAATGAAAAGCAATCAGCACGAAGGCAAGACTGAGGGAAACATTTGGCGTTTCAAAATAGTATGTCCTACTATAAGGGAGTCCATTGACACAGCACGACTTAGTCGTTCGCGGAAAATAATGTTGAAAACATGACGGTATTGGCAATACGGTTCATCTTCCGGTGAATAATACGCATCAAAATGCTTTTAAGTTGACTGTCGAATTCCAAGTGCAATAACATATGTGTGAATTTCGCTGCATGTTGCGCTGAGTACAAGTCTAGTGACTGCAATGTTAGGAGGTACCATATCTGCCTAAATAAATACATCAATGAATCAGTATGTAACTCCTCTATTAATTATTTCATAAAGTGCATTTTCCTGAAAATTGCGACATTGAAACTTAACATTTCAGTAAACTGGTCACAAATAGAATAATTTAATGCAAATGCCTTGGTAGGAAGCGCGGGTAGGATTTTTGAAGTGTTGCATGGAGGGAAGGGGGAGGAAACGGAAGTTGTCACTTCTCCCCCCTTCGTAGCGTAGTCGTATGGAAATGGGCCCTCTTCCCTTTCAGTTCCGTCGGATGTAGCCGATTCAGCAAATATTGTTCGGGACATGTTTGAGTTTTTGTGAATTGTTGAGCTTTTGTTCTTTTTGGTGGTAGAGCCAAGCTTTAACCAATTGACAGCAGCTCATATACGGGCTGGCTCGACCGGGGTAGTCACCTCTCACAGAAGATCGGCGTAAAGTAGCTAGGAGTATACCTCCAGTCTTCATCTCCCTCTGTTTCACTCCCCTTCAGGTCGGCAACGTGCGAGCAATGACTTTGGTATTGTAAGCATCTTTTGGCCAAAATAACTTAAAATTGTTTATATAATAAATGTTACATTTATGGCAATAAAAATTAGAGATGGGTTGTACTAGGTAAATTTGGGACTAGGTGCACCTATTCCTAGTATTTAAAAATACGTGATCCAAACACCTGTTCCACCTAGTCCACCTAGTCTGAAGTACTTATCGAGTATGGTTCGCGTACATACGTGATCCAAACACCTGTTCCACCTAGTCCACCTAGTCCACCTATTCTGAAGTACTTATCGAGTATGGATCGCGTACTTAGTCCTTAGATCCATAATAGGACTCGATGCATGAGATCAAATGGGGACAAAAAATGACTTTTGCTCACTTCAGTCAGATGTCGCCACGCTACTGCTTACTGATGATGAATACGATGATGATGATGATGACGATGATGACGACGATGACGACGATGACGATGATAACGATGACGATGCTAATGATAATGATGATGATGATGATGATGATGATGATGATGATGATGATGATGATAATGATGATGACGATGATGATGATGATGATGATGATGATGACGATGATGACGACGATGATGACGATGACGATGATGATGATGATGATGATGATGATGGTGATGATGATGACGATGATGATGACGATGATGATGATGATGATGATGATGATGATGATGACGATGATGACGATGATGACGATGATGACGACGATGATGACGATGACGATGACGATGATGACGATGACGATGACGATGATGATGATGATGATGACGATGACGATGACGATGATGACGACGATGATGATGACGACGACGACGACGATGATGATGATGATGATGATGATGATGATGATGATGATGATGACGATGACAATGATGATGATGATGACGATTACGATGATGATGATGATGACGATGACGGTGATGATGATGATGATGATGATGATGATGGTGATGATGATGATAACTACTTCCCTTTGGAGCCATTGTGTTTGTTATAAAGACAAAAATACGTTATCTCAATATTTTTACACAAAAATATCGTACTACTTGGACTAGAATACTAGTTCGCTACCATACTATGTAGACTATGCAATCCGTAATACTCATAATAATACGCGATCGCCGGATGCAATCGAGAGAGCAACACGTCCGCTGGGACGTGTTGAGTGAAATACTAGGTGGACTAAGTACTTTCAAAATTGGAATAGGTGCCGCCTAGTCTCGTAAAATACCTGTTCTTCGCACCTGTTCTAGTAAATACGACTCATCTCTAATAAAAATCAAATACCACAAAAGTGGCAGCTGCAAAATGATACCATAAATAATATATTTTTTTGGGTTGCCAATTTATTTCACTGCAGAGTGATCGGACTCTAAATACATTTTTTTTTATTTCGTCCCTCTGCTGGGCAAAGGTCTCTCCCAACCTCCTCTACCAATCTCTGTCCTCAGCGATTCTTTGCCAGTTCTTCTCGAAGGCGTCAAGATCGTCACGCCATCTTTTTCTAGGCCTGCCGCGGCGCCGTTTTCCATCCTCCGGTATCCATCCGGTTGAAATTTCAGCCCACTTGTCGTGATCCATTCTACTTATATGGCCCGCCCATCCCCACTTGAGTTTAGCAGTCTTTGAGCCCACATCCTTACAATAATTCCTATAAAAGCCTTATATCCTTCTATAAAAGCGACTGTAGCCTAGGGGCGAACAGGTTGGGCTAGCAATCGAAAGGTCCCAGGTTCGATCCCCGGTGGGGCATGCACCAATGGATGAATTTTCATCTATGTGCATAATTTACAGTTCGCTGACGGTGAGGGAAAACATCGTGAGGAAACCTACCTATCCCTCGGGATTAGGTAATAGTCAGTTCCTGTATACACGGCGACAAGGTTCACCACCTGTCACGTTGGGTTCAGACTATCTGGTGAAACGTGGGCTTTGAGTTGGTTAATACCTCCACAATGTGGTGGTGTATGGCCACTCAAGCCTCTGACTACCCCCGAATGGGGATAAAAGTCGTGACGTTACATTACATTATTAAATAAATTATAAACCTATGAAAATTGTTGACGCTTTTGATGATTAATTTTGTATTATATATAGGTACTACTAAACAAAGTCATCGGATTTTACTCTTTTTTAACAAAATAATATTTAACCCGTGCCGTGCCAAAGCAAACAATTCTTAAAGCTGGCAACCCTTTAAAAATGATTAATTTTGGGGCGGCAACGCAACCAATTTCCTCGCTGTCACGGGCGCTTCATTAAGTGAATAATTTATTGTCCAAACAGGTAATATAGACCCGCATTGCTTGTTTACGGGTTAAGTCTTATTTTTGAAGGGTTTAATAATTTTCGAAATCAATGGCGGCGTCTTCATCAGCGCATGCCTCACCCGAGCACTCATATTATGACATTACGTCTATGCGTTCCGACGTCAAAAGTGAGTGCTCGCGCGAGGCATGCGCCTGATGAAGACGCCGCTATTGATAGTCTCGCACGCTCGCTTTGGAAAACAAGCTGTGCAACAAATAACAGCTTACAATACGGGCTAGCTCGACTGGGGTAGTACCGCCCTCTCACAGAATATCAGCGTAAAACGCTATTACAACTGCGTTTAGAGAACTAGAAGCACAACACCCCCCCTACTCTTATGCCTCCGTTCCACTCCGCATCAAGTTTGCTGGGATGCCTTTGGTGGCTATTGCAAGCATTTATAGGCTACGGTAACTGCTTAACATCAGGCGGGTGGTACGATTGTTAGCCACTTAAGACAAATAAAAAAAACCGGCCAAGTGCGAGTCGGACTCGCGCACGAAGGGTTCCGTACCATTCTATAAAAACGGCAATCATGTCTGTTGTATGGGAACCCCACTTAAATATTTTTTTATTCTGTTTTAGTATTTGTTGTTACAGCGGCAACAGAAATACAAATTTTATTCTGACTTTTCGGATAGTTTTGATAAAATCTATTGCTCAATTCGAAATTGTATCCATAAAGGGCTATGGTAACTAAAGAGTGCACAGTATGTGCCAGCATTCAAGTCAATATTGATAAACACATTATCTATTTGAGTATAACCCGTTGTGGTAACAACACGAGGAAGTTTTGAATTTAAACCAATATGGTCAAAATATTTTTTTAAAGGTGCATTCTCATTAGATTCCAGTAAGTCTACATTAAAATCCCCGCACACTATAGTCGGAGGCAACGGGAGTATTCTGCCATCAAATCAAATATGATACTATGAAAGCAATACAACAATTTCCAATCGATCGAAACCTAGAGATAACGCAAAACTTGTCAATAGCAGGCGAATTTTGGTCGTGACTATATTGCGATCTGAAAAACGAAACCATAGCGCGATCTAGGAGCTCATCTAGCGTCATCTAGTGGTGCGTAGCGGTACTATTATTTTATATATTATGAGGTTCTTATTTTATATTATCTTTGTTATAGCAACAATTATTTACTCTTTGCCACCTCACTCACATAAAAAAAAACTGCTCAACATCAGGCGGGCTGTACGCTTTTTTGCCACCTCAGTCCCATAATTGTTAGTACACACCTGCAATAATAGGTACATAAAGTACACAAATAAATAAATACACATTCTGTGAAAAACTATTACAACGCCATCTATAGTTCTAATACTCTGTGCTTGAAACTCCGAATGCATTTGAAACTTGATTTACAAATATGTTTACGTACGTAAACAATGTATTTGCACAAATCAGTTTAGTGTTAACATTATTTTAATTTAAGCTGTGAGCGACAAAAAAAATGCGAATTACTCAAAAAAAAAAACAACTCATAGTAAGATTCGAACCTAATACCCACATACACGTGGACTAACGCCTTAACCATACGGCTAAGATGATCTCTAGTATTGCACTCGAATTATTATACTACTTATGACACTGTAATGCCAATGATATCATAACAATGTTAGATGGCGCTACTTTGACTGGTACTATTAATTTAAAACTTATTTATGGGTCAAAAATGTAGTTTTACATTTCTTTTTTTTGTCAACAATTTATCTAAAATATGTCATAATGATCACTCATGGTTAAAATGTTAGTTTTCTCTTTATATATTGTTTAATTTATGAGTTATCAATAAAAACGCCAAAAATATCGAGTTTATTGTATGGGGACCCCCTTTATTTTTAAGTTTTATTTTATTTTTAGTATTTGTTGTTGTAGCGGCAACAGAAATACACATTCTGTGAAAATTTCATGTCTCTAGCTATTACCGTTTGTTAGATACAGCCCGCTGACAGACAGACGGACAGACAGACAGACAGACAGACAGACAGACAGACAGACAGACAGACAGACAGACAGACAGACAGACAGACGGACAGCGTAGGCTTAGTAATAGGGTCCCGTTGGCACCCTTTGGGTACGGAACCCTAAAAATGAAATTAATCTATTAGATGAATCGTTAGCTATGGTAGCGTAACGGAATATTTATCTGTACATTAATACAGCTAATGTACGATAGTAGTCTGAAGGCGGAAAGCGAGCGCTACAAAGGCTGTAGAGGACTCTCGGCCAAGTAGATATTAGGGCTGTCATGCACTTATAGAGGTACCACAATAATACTATTTCTGAGACCTTTTGTGGGACATTAACCCCAAAAATGTTTTTATTAGCCAATTTATTTGTCCAATCTTGAGCAATAATTGTCTAATATCCTTCTCCACAAAATACTGTCCAGTGCTGTTTATTTATTTTTATCGATTAACTAGGTACTTAAGGATTTTTTCCGGGTTTTTTTTACCACAAATATACGTAGATGTGGCCCACGGCTGCAAATTATAAAACAATAGGTCATCAGTAAAGTCGATTCGTAAATTTGTAAGTTTCCGACTTAGATCTTAATTTAAAATTAACAAACCTTGCATTATTAACTTAGGTATCAATATAATTTACCTCGCATTTGTATGATTTCTAATGACATTTATTTTAAGAACTCCGCTGACAACCCTAATATTAAAACGGGCGTTGTCTTAAGCGTATAAATTTACATTACGCTCTTAGCTATGCGTTGGTGAATATTCAACACTAGCGCATCGTCCGACTGTAATCATTTTGTAAATATTAAAATCTTGCTTACAAATAATTTATAGAACCGAAGGTTGTGGTGAACGGTGAAGGAAACCATCATGAGGAAACCCGCACGTTTTTCAAAAGACGTGTGAAGTTCGCCGACACAAACTGGGCCAGCGTGTTACAGCGGCGTACTACTATGTAATCAAACCAATAAACACAAGACCATTCATTTCATTCATTCATTCATTCATTTGTGACCATTTGACGATAAAGGAGATTGCCCATTTATGGTATCAAGTTTTCTCACGCCTCAAAATGAAAGTATTACAGTAATTTCTATCTTATATTTTACAACCATTTGCTTACGGGATTCGATTTTCGAATAAGGGATTTAATTTAGCATTAAAAAGTTGTTGTTTCCACTTCCACATTTTCGTAAAAAACATTGCATTTCATTACATGCAGAATTACGTAATTTGACTTTCTTGAATTAAATGTACTAGTTGTTTATGCTGTAAATGGAAAGTTTTTTGTCTATGGTTATTTCGGCCGTCCGGTCACTGCTGTCAGCACTGTCAGTTGTCTGTCACTATGGCTGTCACAGGCGCTGGAATGTCTATTCCTGCTAAAATAAGTGGATTTCGAATGCCATTGAAGATCTTTTGCATCATCCATGTTATTTTATTAAGTTTGTATTGATTGAATTTATTATTGCTATGAAAATAAGATAGGTACCTGCGCTTCGTGCATACAATTTACCTACTTCAAACTGGTCAAAGCAAACTCAAAGTAGTAAGGTAATGTTATAGGTTATCTTCGATTTTATTAAATTACTTGGGAACCCGGATTTTGTACACGAAAAAAGCATTTTTAGTGGTTAATATAATAAATATAGACTATAAAAAACAAAGAATGGTTTTGATGCAACATGATACGGGATTCCATACATTTTTGAACATTCTCCTTTGCGGAATTGGTAAGGATTTAGCTAGGAAGCAATGCATGCAATTTGCAGCAATGCTATGTGGCGTTTCTCGCCTCGTTGGCACGAAAACAAATTACAAAAATAACATTTTTGGATCAAACATCTAATGGTTAACAGTAACTTGTTAGTAAATACTCAGAAATTTCAAAAAAATATCACACAGTACTCAGTTATGAGTTCTAAGGGGTGCCCATAATATTCTCAAAGTTATATTATCGAATATACTCGGTAACATACATAATACTCGGAACGGTTGATTCGAGTATTAAGTATGTGTGGCCACGAAACTGAGATGTACTGCGCTGTGTTTAGCTCATCAATGCTGAGCGTAGCGTGAATTGTTTGTCATAGCTTCAATTTTCAAATTATTAGCGAATAGATTCGAGACATTTTGGAGCTAAATGCTTTTGCTAGCTGAGTTGACTCAGCTATTAGAAATAAATAACATTTATGTGGCGACAACATCACAAGACATATTAAAAAAAGCATATGAAAAAAAAACAATATTTATAATTTAGGTCCTCAACTAAATCCTACACAAGAAAATTAAATCATGAGTCCAGTCTGTCTTGGGATTGCACCAAATTTGAGTCCAGCTCAGCTTGTGCCAAGTACCTGTCACCAACTACATTAATATTAAGCTTAGATGATAAAATTTGACCCCCCAAAATCTAACCCGCCTAATCTAACCCTCCAGTATTAAACTTATTTTAATACTAAACTAAACTCATGTTATGACATTATGTCTAAGCGTTCCGACGTCAAAATTGAGTGCACGGTCATGGTGCTAGACGCACCACTTGAATTTAAATTTATACGTAAAGAAATAAAGTAAAGCTAACTAGCTTAGTACAGAAGCACAGTTTTTCGTGGCCTCTACATAAAGTACGTATTAGGCATCATTACGATTCGACAGGTAGAGTCAAAAGTTGGAACGGAATCGCTCCACTCCTGTTGTAAGTATTTCGAGCACGTATAGGACGGTGTTATGCATGATGTGACGACGAAAGAAAATTTTGATAAATGGAACGTAAGGATGTAATTTCCGTATTGCGTTACGGGAATTGTGATGGGGTGGCGAGGTTTGGGCGCCTTTTCAAAAATAAATAAGCAAGTGATTGGTTTATTTTATAAATTTTATGTAAGAGACTGACTTAATTATTGTTTTGAACAGTTTTGCATTAGCAATTCCTTATTACTCAACTGTTAAAGGTTCTGTTTGTATTTATGTCTGTTATTAAATTAGACTTTATCAGATTGTAAATATATTAATAAGAGTTTTTTTACTTGTAAGTTGATCAGGACTTACATGTCTACTTATCTATTGTATGCTATACTTTGACCCAGTACTAATTCTATTGAGTTTTTTTTTAAATATTAAAAATAGTTCCCTCTAACATAATCCGGTCCTAGCGAATTTTTCCCTCGATTGGCAAATTAGAGCGTATGCCGGTCGGTGGATATCAGCCCGGATTCGAACCGATCCGGCCCGGATCTCTGATCACATTAGTTTTTCAGTTATTTTACTCATTGGGCCAACGAAAACTTTTCTATTCGGGAAACTAGTAACCGTTATTTTGTAACTGCTAAATTAGATAGGTATCATCTTGGTAGAAAGAAATGGCCTGTGCGGTACTGATTAGAATACTAGCATCTCTGTCTCTAGTACTCCAAAGCAACTGGACCGGACGGATTCTTAGAAGGGTCTTTTTAAACGAGCTAGTATCAGGATTGCACGCCGACTGTATGTGAACTGCAAGCCGATTGCAAGCGGACTGCATGCCGACTCCAAGCGGACTGCACGCCGATTGCAAGCGGACTGCATGCCGACTCCAAGCGGACTGCATGCCGACTCCAAGCGGACTGCACGCCGATTGCAAGCGGAATGCATGCCGACTCCAAGCGGACTGCATGCCGACTCCAAGCGGACTGCACGCCGATTGCAAGCGGACTGCATGCCGATTGCAAGCGGACTGCATGCCGATCCACATCACAACCTAAAACATCCTAAAAGTAGCATTAACTAAACACCACATATCCATAATATCATGAGAAACAAAATAGAGACTGATGCAAAGGGAATAGACGTGTCTACAACATGCACATGCCGCGCGAGGCTGCTCACCCACATGCCTCGCGAAGCACGACGTTTGCCTCAGTCGCATGCCGCGCGAGGCAAATGGCGAGGCAACTGACACTCTAGACAGGGAAAGGTATACCCGATCAATCAGTTTGACACGTTTGACATCGTTCTGTCTCACGACTGCCAAACTAGGCGACGCAAATGTGAGTGCTCAGGTGAGGCAGGGCGCGCATTTTCCTCACGTGAGGCAAGTCAAACTTGGCGAGGAAAATTTTCCTCGCGCGGCATGTGACACTTCTGGACGTAGCTAATGACTAACATTCTCTACAGTCTACACCATAGAATTTTAAAGAAGAATATAAAAAAATATATTTTCCTTTTCCATGGCGACTGTGTAAAGTGGCTTAACAAATAAGGGCCCTTGTCCACGACACTCCATCGCCTTTGTCTTCGCTTTTGTTTGGCGGCGGCTTTTTGATACAATGGTGCGATTGTTTCAAGCAAGATGAAGCTACTTTGACCTGCATTTTAACCGCAAACGCAACGCAAAGAGGTTACAAGTATTTTCTGATTTTCAGATGTTTTTCAGTGATATTTTTTCTTTTGATCATAGTCGGTTCAAATCTGTCACCTCCCATGGATCAACGACCTTTTGGACTACGAACTCTGGGACAACAGTTTCCGAAACATATTATACGTTTAATAACGTGACGTTTCACTGGTGGTGAAGCCAAGCTGTAGCCAATTGACTGCAGTTCATTTATGGGCTGGCTCGACCGGGGTAGTACCACCCTCTCACAGAATATCGGCGTAAATAATTACGAATTAATTACTAACCAGTGTCTTTTGAGTAGCATCGTATACGAGCCGCCTTAGAAAGACTAGTGCTATTATATTTTAGAAAGTAATTAGTAATATAAGTTAGTAACTAATTCCTTTGGAGTAGCGCCGTGGACGAACGCCCTTGTTATTAATATTTTTATTAGTGGTAGATGCCAAGCTGTAGCCAATTGATATGTGCGCTGATATAAGAAGTGATAATTTTCATAATAGGGACGTACCGACGTAGGGACGTACCGACGTGGAATCGTCCGATCTACATCAGTCACGTTGTGACGTGAGCGCATGAGGTAACAATTAACTCAACGTATGCAAACGATTGCAATGGGCGACGTGCACCCAGGATTTGTGAATGTTAATGTTTCCACGGACAGGGGATGGCGTGGAGTCGCACGAATTTGTTGCTACTAAAATTATTGGTTTGATGTTCATGTATTTTAGAAGACAAAGTTAAGTTATTATCAAGAAAACAGCCAAAAGTGTAGAGAAGTAGTAGGTGTGTACAGCTCACTACGCCAATGTTCTGGGTACCCTGCCGCCCGATATCGATTATTGGGGTATCCCACTTGAAATTTTTTTGATTTCTACCAATTGATTTTGTCTTTGTATTTTTGTATTACTTTGCATTTTATATTATTTAAATACCTAAATCTGAGTTACATTGAATTATTTATTATTATTATTTTATTTTCTAGTTGTTATTTTCAAGTGACTATGGTGTTGCCAACTCCCATTGCGTAACTGTTTCAGAAAATGATGCTTCGTTCAGTGTTTATCTTGAACCGTTGGTTGAAACAGACTACTTATTCGTAAGTGATTTTTTGACCTACACGAATAAAATATTTTGCCTAGACTTGAACTAAAAAAGATAAAAACTAAAACCAGGTTACACTTCGGCAGTGCCGGCAGAAGTGAAAAACTTTAACATTAGCGTTGTGCATTTTTTAAATATTTTGGGATGAGTAGGGAAAAAATGTAAAAAAAAAACATCCTGGGCGTTTTTTTTTAAATAATCATACTTATAAAATAATACAAATTAAAATAAAAAATAATAAGAACTAAATAATTAACAAAAATTTTAAATACGAAAATATAGTAAACATACGATTTGAACCTATAGATCACTTACCCAGATCCATTCACTTAGGTGCTAATAAGACGTTGAAGTTGAAAGCGAAATTATGAACTATATACTTTTTACCCATCCCAAGATAGGACACGTGACCTGTCGCTTTTTATTCGCGCAAGCGCCCTGCGCAATCTGTCGAATTTTTCGATCAGGACACACGACTCTGACGCGAGTTTAAAATATTTTACCCATCTCAAGAAAAGTCCACAACGCCGCTAAAGAAGTTTTCACTTCAAAAATAATCACACGGCAACTCAACGGTTTCCGCATTTCCATACTGTGATGTCAACTAGACGAACTCGTGCTCAACACACGTAGTACTCTCAGCGTGTTTGCGGGTTTGTAATTACGCGTGAAGTTCGCATCGCTCCGTACGCCACACGAATTTGTATTTACGCAACCTTAATACATGCCGCTTAAAAGCTTTACATTGTAGCTATGATAAGTTTATTATGCTGACCTGTTTTAGGGTCCGACCGAAATTTCGGTCTTGCTCGTTCTCGTCAAAAATTTATGTCTCGGTCTCGTTCTCGACCGTGCCGAGACTGTACAACTGTGGGAAGTAGTGTATTTAAAGTTGGCGCGTGGTCTCGCTCGGTCTGGTGGTAGTGTGGTAGGTTCTCTATTTATCTATATTATGTAATTTCTCGGTCTCGGTCTTGTTCTCGGCCGAGATAAAACGGTACTTTCGGTCGGACCTTACCTGTTTTACCATCGGGTATTCCACAAAGATGTGGTGTGTGATTTATAGGCGGTAGAGCCCAGCTGCAGCCAATCGACTGCAGCTCATATTGGCTGGCTCGACCGGGGTAGTACCAACCTCTCACAGAAGACCGCCTAAAGCAGCTATTGCAATTGCGTTTCCTACGATGAGTGAGAGAGCCGGAAGCCCACCACCCTTCCCCTCCCTGCGTCCCACTCTCCTTCAGGTCGGCAACGTGCTAGCAATGCCTTTGGTATTGCCATGCCATTGGTATTGGTATGCCATCGGGGGGAGGGGGAGGGGGGAGGGGTGTAGGACCACAGTTTGTTTATTATGCAGCTACACAAGAAGTCCTAGATCACGCAATCCGCGCACCCAGGTTATCCTAATCAGAATATTTATGACGGACGCCCCACAGGATTGCCAACCTTACCATCTCGAGACAGACGTGTCTGTTTTATATTAGCCAGTATGAAACGCGGTGAGGTGTTTAATAAAAAATAAATTTTTAGGGGTCCGTACCCAAAGGGTGCCAACGGGACTCTATTACTAAGCCTACACTGTCAGTCGGTCAGCGGGTTAAATCACGAACCGTAATAGGTAGAGAGTTGAAATTTTCACAGAATGTGTATTTCTGTTGCCGCTACAACAACAGATACTAAAAATTAAATTAAATTTAAAAATAAAGGGTATAAACTGGATATTCCCATACAAGAAACTTGATATTTTTGTTTTTATTCTACGTTGATACGGAACCCTTTATGTGCGTGCAAATTTCGAAAGCGGCTTTTTTTAATTTGCCCTGCGCTAGTAGCATAGCCGACAGTGACAAGATAAAACGCGAGTTAAATCGATTTTGTCTCTTTCGCTCCTATGAATTAAGACAGAGAGAGAGCGACTCGATGCGACATAATGCGTGACAAAAGTCTTGCCTTAGCACGTGTGCTAGCCCCACTGGTCTGGGTGTCACTGGGATCGCCCCCAGTCCATTGTATGGTAGCCACAGTACAAGCGTTATTTAGTCTGGGATCATTCAGTTGGTGTGAAATATTAAACTTGTTTAATATGCCTACTATCTTAGAATAGGTACCTTCCCTTACCAAATACCATAAGTTTAAAAACTAAAACCCGACTACTGAAAAATCGCGCTCTAAAAAGTATGAAACAAGAAAATATTCTTATCTGGAGGATAGTCGTGGTCCGTGGTAATATGCCATTTGGCCCTAAACAACCTACACGGACCACGGCTATCCTCCAGATAAGAATATTTTCTTGTTTCATACTTTTTAGAGCGCGATTTTTCAGTAGTCGGGTTTTAGTTTTAAACTTACTTTTTATTTAATTATTTTGGAGTTATAGGTAACAATATATATATTTTTGAAATGTGCTCATCAAGCTCTTTCATTTGATACCCCACACGGTTTCATTAAAAATTGTTTTTTTTTAGTTCATGACATTATTTGCTCGGGAGGGCGCCATATGCAATTTTATGTGACGTCACATAGCCTATAACCAGCGCGCCATTAAGCCGCTTCTAACGATACCTCATTTGTCAAATTACGACAAGTAGTTTGGAAGTTAGGCGGGAAGAGATGCACATACATACATACATACATACCGGTCAAAATCATAACCCTCCGCCGTAGTCAGGTAAAAATATCTACATGCACTAAAAGCCTGCTGAAATCCTGAACTGAAAGCTGAATTGATTGACAGTGAGGGCACTGAAAGGTCCACGGGTGACGTCACAGCGTGCCCAGTGACGTATAACAGGGGGTGGAGCGTGTAACTCAGGACTGGACGTTGATGTTGCCACCAGCAATTATTTTCATTTGTAGTTCCATTATTATTATTATCCTGCTCTTCACTGATGTATTATTACCCGACTACGACGGAGGGTTATGATTTTGACCGGTATGTATGTTCATCTGTTCCCTCTTAACTTCCAAACTACTCATCATAATTTGATAAATGCGGTTTCAGAACGTTAGACAAGTGGCTGACGTCTACAAGCGTTCCTTCAAATCGCTACGCTTAATGTATGGAAATGACATAAGTCACGTGATCTACATAGCGACTTGTTGTTGATCTACATAGCGACGTTTGACATTTCCATACATTGTGAAGTCTATTTTATTCTATTCGATTAGCGTTCATGCCACTTGTCTAGGGGGGCTGGTCGACAACGTGCGAGCGATACCTTTGGTATTGCAAGCATCTATGCTGCATCACATCAGGCGTAACTGCTCAACATCAGGCGGGCCGTACGCTTGCCACTTTAATAACATAAAAAAGTATCTTATTAATATACTAGTGAATCTGTTCAATCGTGTGGAATGGTATAAAGTTTTCGAAGTGGCTACAAGGGTGGATAGTCTAGCTAGAGTCTAGACAAATAAATAACGCTATAAGGACTTGGGTTGGTCAGCCAAGTGGATTAAGATGTTAGGGTGTCTACAAACGAGGTATTTGTTACCGCTACAAAGTACGTATTTAAATCTAGAAAACAAAATTGTTTTAGAGCATGAACGTAATAATTTATTTGGTCTAGAGTGCCTCTCCTACATGAAAAGTACTACGTACTACCCCGAGTGGAGTATCTTATTTTAAAATCATTATGAAGTGTCTACACCAAAACAATAGTTCGAAATATTCACCTTTGGGTTTAACTGTAAAGTGGGAGTAGGCATGCACAGCTTCCTAGGCTAGTTTTTTTTTTTATTTTTTTTTATTCACAATGTGTTAATGCCTGCCTGCTCACATAGCGTTGCTGTTTGAAAATGTATAAGTACAATTATTCTTTTGAGCAGTAACCATTGAGTTTCTTTCCGGCTCTTCTCAATGGAAGCAACATTACGAACCGGTGGTAACGCTAAAATATTGTTTATCTTGACTATTTATAAACGCTTTATTGAGCTTACAGGAATAAAAAACTTTTGATTTGATTTGATTTGATTCTTAGCGCCGCCAGACGCAGACTGCTTGTAGCTGTCGGAACGGATAGCTCTAGAGCAGTTGGTTGCAGTCGACCGCATCGACAGTCGCCGACTGCTTGCCGTCAAGCAGTCGGCGGGCTGTCGATGCGGTCGACTGAACCAACTGCTCTAGAGCTATCCGTTCCGACAGCTACTACTACTAGGTACGCGGTACTGCGTACTAGGTGGTAGAGCCAAGCTGTAGCCAAATGACTGCAGCTCATAAACGGGCTGGCTCGACCGGGGTAGTACCACCCTCTCACAGAAGATCGGCGTAAAGCAGCTATTACAGCTGCGTTTCGTACGATGAGTGAGAGAGCCGTAAGCCCACCCCACCCCTCCATCCCACTCCCCATCAGGTCGGCAATGTGCGAGCAATACCTTTGGTATTGTAAGCATCTATAGGCTACGGTAACTGCTTAACGTCAGGCGGGCCGTACGCTTTTTTGCCACCACAGTCCTATAAAAATAAAAAAAAGCTACAAGCAGTCAGTGTATGGCGAGGCTTAGACACTTTTTAAAATTAAGAAATTGTTAGCTCTAAATTGGGCACAAAAAGGGTAAACGGAAAGTTTAAAATAAAAGTAAAATTTCTATACCAAGTTTAACCAATTGAATATCTGCTTCTCTTGCTGTAGTCGGGGGACCTACAATAAGCACATGTTACCTACCTGGACATAAAAACTAAAACCCGACTACTGAAAAATCGGGCTCTAAAAAGTATGAAACAAGAAAATATTCTCATCTAGAGGATAGCCGTGGTCCGTGGTCATATGCCACTTTGACCTAAAGGGCCTAAACGGACCACGGCTATCCTCTAGATGAGAATATTTTCTTGTTTCATACTTTTGAGAGCGCGATTTTTCAGTAGTCGGGTTTTAGTTTTTAAACTTACTTTTTATTTAATTATTTTGGAGTTATAGGTAACAATATATATATTTTTGAAATGTGCTCATCAAGCTCTTTCATGCGATACCCCACACGGTTTCATTAAAAAATGTTTTTTGTTTAGTTCATGACATTATGTCCTCTAGAGGGCGCCATATGCAATTTTATGTGACGTCACATAGCCTATAACCAGCGCGCCATTAAGCCGCTTCTAACGATACCTCATTTGTCAAAATACGACAAGTAGTTTGGAAGTTAGGCGGGAACAGATGCACATACATACATACATACATACATACATACATACATACCGGTCAAAATCATAACCCTCCGCCGTAGTCGGGTAAAAATGGTCAAAGTTTTCAAACGACGACAAAAATATACGAGAGCAAATTACGGCACATAGTTCGGCCACGATCTAATAAATACTCTAAGACAAAAATAGAAGCAATAAATACCTAAGATTTTGACAAAAAAAAAATAACGTCACGGCTTTTATCCCCATTCGGGGGTAGTCAGAGGCTTGAGTGGCCATACACCACCACATTGTGGAGGTATTAACCAACTCAAAGCCCACGTTTCACCAGATAGTCAGAACCCAACGTGACAGGTGGTGAACCTTGTCGCCGTGTATACAGGAACTGACTATTACCTAATCCCGAGGGATAGGTAGGTTTCCTCACGATGTTTTCCCTCACCGTCAGCGAACTGTAAACGTAATAGAATTTTGACGATTTTTGAGTTTTGACGTAATAGAATTATGTGATAAATCTTATGTCTATGGATAAATCCATATACTACTTAGCTCGAACTACGCCCGGCTGAAGGTTGTATAAAAAAGTAATAATTTTGTCATACGTACTCACTAGTGATGTAACCTAATTTTCGCTAAAAAGGGACTACTTAAATCACTTTAGCAAAATACTGATATTATTACGATTAGATGTACTTATCACACTACTAACACTCGTGTTAGCCCCTCCGGCTAAGTTAAAAACTTGAGTTACCTTGGTATGAGGACCCTTTGGACCGTAGGGCTATGCCGCCTTAATTCTAAGTAGGTATATTAGTTATCAATGGCTTTTACTTCCATTACTCATGACCCATCACGTATATATTTTTCTCTGTATCTACATTTCTATTATTATGCATTATTTTAGTCACACGACTCCTTAAAATTCAAAATTCTAATAGTTTATTTTGTTTAGGCCTACGGGAGCACTACAAAGGGTTGATTATTAAAAAAAAATATCTTGCCTTATTTATTTACATTTCTTTGTGAATGCGAAATTAGCGAAATACCCAGTAATTAGCACAACACTAGCGCTGTCCAGCATGCGTGCAGGTCCCCGAGGGCTTAATAAAATAACCCACAACGCTGCACGTTATTTCATATTTTAACTTTTTAATGCAAATACGTGTTATTTAGATACAGAACTTTTTTTATTTGCACTCTTACCGTACCTACTAACCGTGAAAATTCTTTTAGAGGCAACTGAAATTTTACTTTGCGGTTTAACTCGTAGTATTTTTTCGGTAGCGATGCATCTTTTTTATTTAGTTTGGTTCGTTTCACAATGTTAAAAGTTCCTTTCAGTAGGTAAAAGTGCCATTCGGAAGGACGCGGCAGACAGCAGACGGGCGATGACATGTGCCGCGACGGCAGACGGCATTACTATGCAGTATAAAGGTAGGAGTTCGTAGCAAGCGGCAGACAGCAGACGTCAGTCGGTCTCATACAAATTGTGGCGTTGACATGTGCCGTGACGGCAGATGGCATTACAATTTTATATAGGTAGGAGTTCAATGGACGCGGCAGATGGCAGACGTCAGTCGGTCTCATAGAAATTGTAATGCCGTCTGCCATCCACTGAGAAAAATGTGACGACAACAAAATGGTTTTTGTAATTCCTAGTAGTGTTTTCAATATTTTTTACAAAACGTTTTGTCTTTACAGCAAATGTTTTATGTAATGTCTCACATTTATAAAACATTTGCTGTAAATACAAAACGTTTAGTAAAACATACTATAAGACTACTAGGAACTACAAAAACCATTTTGTGGTCGTAATATTTTTTCTCAGTGTCGCGGCTCATGTCATCGCCACAATTTGTATGAGACCGACTGACCTCTGCCGTCTGCCGCGTCCATCGAACTCCTACCTTATGAGACCGACTGACGTCTGCTGTCTGCCGCTTGCTACGAACTCTACCTTTAATTTGTATCAGACCGACTTACGTCTGCTGTCTGCCGCGTCCTCCCAAATGGCACCTTAACTGTACCTACTGTAGTACAGATTAACTTTTTAAATACACATCAAAACTTTGACTACCACTTTAATGTAATTATAGCAGATATGGTAGGTACCTACTCACATCGCAATCACTAAACTTGTGCTCAGCGCATCACTGAATGCAGCGAAACCACACATCAGTTATCGCTCTTGCAGTTCGACAATTTACTTATTAAATACATCAGACATTATTCATCTGAAGATGAAACGTATTCGCAATACTGAAATTAAAAAAAAAAAATTCTTCGAGCGACTGAGTCGTACTGTGTCTATGGACTCCGTTTAGTAGGACGAACTATTTTGGACAGACGCATGTTTCCCTCTGTCTTGTTAATGTCTTTGGGCTACCATTTTTTTACAATTGAGTATCTTTTTTCCCCGCCTTTAGGTATTTCAAAATTAAGATTTTTTAAAGAGTGCGTTCACAAACCTATTTCATTATATTTTTTTATTCCCCGTTTAAGGAAGTAGTCATTAAACCTTAAATTTTCATAACAAGTTGTATTTATTAAGAGGAATGTTTCTCGCGCACTGGACCGTTTACATTTTTAAATGGTGCCTTTAATGTTTTTGGAAGTTTTTCCTTTTGTTTATTGGCCGTTAAGAACGAAAATGGGATGTAAATTGAATGATGAGATTCTTTGTTTTGACTTATTATACCTGCGGCACGTTATGATGGCCGGTTTGACATGTGGGAAGGGGAAAGGATGAACCTTATTATAACGGAATAAAATTCATTTTCGCATTCATTTTTTGAAATGATTATTTTTTTAAACGGCCAGTCTTATTCGTTTATAATAAGGTTCATTTTCTTCCCCCCCCCCCCCCACATGTCAAACCGGCCATCGTAAAATGCCGCTACTGTAATATACATATTTTGAGTGTATTTATTCACATTTTAACTAAAAAAAACCGGATTAGTTTGAATCGGACTCGCGGCTTGAGGGTTTCGTACAAACTTAATAAATTAATAATAATTAAATTTCAAATTGGATGATGATTGATCCAAGTGATTAATCGAATTTGGGTGACAAAATAGTCAAAGTTGGGTGATAGTTTAGTCGTTGTAATAGAGATTATCCACAGATTTAAATAGGGCTTCAATTGGTACGAATGATAATGTAGGAGTTGTGAAAACAAATGAGAATCTTTTACCAAAATGGAACCCAAACGAAATCCTAAGCGATACAACTAATTCCCATCAGCTATTGTATAAATATACAATTAAAGCGATGTAATAAGACATCGCGGTGGGGTAGCGGCGCAAATCTGGGAACTCTTAATGTGGCGCCATTCATCGCTAACCTCGATCTGGATAACTGGCAATTTGAAATTTAAATCGGTCCCAGAGTTACACCACTGTGCAGATAATGCAGTAGGTTGAACTGAACTTATCGACCATAAGTAAACATGAGAGGTTTCAGAAGTCATAAATAAAAATTATACAGGGTTATTGGTAAAACACTAACAACCTTGCAGGGGCGTATTACTGACATCAAAAACAACAACTTTTGTTCTATGACTTTATAAAAACCTTTTTGTTTTTTTTTTAAATATCACACTCTAAAATGTATGAAACAAGAAAATATGCTCATCTAGAGGATAGCCGTGGTCCGTTTATGTACTTTAGGGCAAAGTGGAATACAACCACTTACCAAGGCTTTCCTCTAGATGAGAAAAAAAAATTTTTTTCATACATTTTAGAACATGATTTTTTGTTATTTTTTTTTTGTTTTGTAAAAAGTCATAGAACAAAAGTTGTTGTTTTTGATGTCAGTAATACGCCCCTGCAAGGTTGTTAGTGTTTTACCAATAACCCTGTATATAGGTACCTAGCTGATATAAATATGCCCGGTTGAATCAGATTTCAGTATCACGACCTTTGAATTATTTGTCACAACTTTTAGATTTGGAGCCTCAGGACATTTAATACATCCAATGGCCTAAATCAGTGTACGCTGCATTTAGGAGTAGTAATATCATGAATAAGTTTGTAAATAGCAGCTAACAATATTCAAGAAAAAAAAATGTAATTTTATTTGAGTTAAATACCTACCTATTAACCCCTCGAGTGATGCGTGCACATACACATGTGCATAAGTTCAATAGAAAATGTACTGACTTTTTTTATCATTCCACGGGTTAAGTTAGTAAATTTTTGGTAATTGCCATTGAAGTCTGTGCCCGATACGCATCCAAACCCCAAAGTATTATTTAGTCATTTTCATACATCCTGTATTTTGATCAAGTTTTACACTATAAAAATTAAACAAGGAGTATTGATGGAAAACCAGGAATAATTAAAAAATATTCAAATGTGCTTTAAAAAAGCGTGATAGACCCAATCATTAACTGATAAACATTCTAGAATAAATCTACAAAACAAAACAAACATTTTTGATAGTTTGTTCGTTTTTTATATGTTAAAAACCCCACGATCTTGCTTGATGAAAGTGCTCAAAATTAACTTTCTGCATTTCACTTGCACTATGTAATTAAATCGCCCGCTGAAATCGTTCGCCATGATTTCAACTGAACATTTTCCTGCCTATCTAACTTCAACTCTGTGCGCTAACCTTAAGGTTTAGTTTACTCATAAAATGCATTTCTATTGTGGGTTATATGACAGATGATTCGACACTGGTAAGCTTTTGGTATCAATGTAGATTTCTGTCATTGTTTTATCGCTCCGTAGCGCTTTTGGCGTTGCGTTATGAAATTTGTGAAGGTGTGGGCACTGACGTTCAATATAAAGCCGGAAACCCACCGCGGTGCACGGAGAGGCCACGCACACGGCCACGGCTACATTTTGCAAGAAAATGTATGGATGACGTCATTTCGTGCGTAGCCTCTCCGTGCGCCGCGGTGGACACGGTGACATACATTTTCGTGCAAAGCGAAGCTTGACCCACGTTCGTAGCGTGTGCGTGGCCTCTCCGTGCGCCGCGGTGGGTTTCCGGCTTTATAGACTCGACATACGAGAACATTCATTATTATCTGCCTTACCTTCGGCCCTCAGTATCGGGTGGTTGCGGGTTCGATTCCCGCCAAGGCAATATTTTGAAAATTGCCGTTTTGTTATTTGCCCAGGGGCCCTACCACCACCTCTTATAGCAGTATTGTTTTAACGTCTCAGCGACTTCTTGTACAATGACGTTTCTTATTGTCATGACAATAAGGTACGTCATTGCACAAAAAGTCGCTGAAACGTAAAAACGTTCCTATAATTGAATCGCGATAAGAGGTCGTGGTAAGCCCCCTGGTGTGGTGACACTAGGATCGCCCCTAAGCGTTACTCAGTTTGGAGCCAGACAGTTGGTGTGTTACTCTGGCGATATTTAGAAGAAGGAAAAAAGTTTTCGATAACTACGTACACACACTAGAAATAATCTTATTTTAAAGTATAATCAGTATTTAAAGTTTGATATACTGTTTAAAGAGTAGTAATAGAAGATTGGTTAAGCACGCTTCTTGTGAGCTTAAGGTCCTGGGTTCAAAACCCCGGCTCGCAATTCTTGATTTTTCGAAATCTATGTGCGAAAAAAGGGGAGGCCTTTGCCCAGGAGTGGGACAGCCCTATAGGCAACATTATTTATTATTATACTGTTTAGATCTAGAATATTGAAACGCTGGTGAAACGGTTAAACTATTTACTATTTAAATACTTAGTTATTATTTATAAACATACAAGTAAGCCTAAAAGGTCTGACATTTCAACATTCAATAGTCCTCTAAAACATTATGATGACACACGTAATTTAGTTCTGAACGTGCCTGCTCAACCTAAGAATTTTTTTATACATAGCCTATAGATGCTTGCAATATAAAAAGCATTACTCGTACGTTGCCGACCTGAAGACGGTTGGGACAGAGGGTCCATGTATACTTCAGCAGATATGGTACGTCCTTACATTGCAATCACTAGATTTGTGCTCTGCGCACCACTACATGCAGCGAAATTCGCAGAAGGGCTAGACAAGTGGCTGACGTCTACAAGCGTTCATTCAAATCGCTACGCTTCATCTATGGAAATGACATAAGTCACGTGATCACAAGCGTGATCTTCATAGCGACTTGTTGTTGATTTACATAGCGACGTTTGACATTTCCATACATTGTGAAGTTTATTCTATTCTATTCGATTAGCGTTCATGCCACTTGGCTAGCCCTTCAGATCTGCCTAGCTATTCTGTAACGACAAACTCACTTCGCACACGTGAATTTTCTAGTGAAATGCCCAATTTCAAAACAAAATTTGACATATCACCGCAAATTCACGCGTGCGAAGTGAGTTTGTCGTTACGGAATAGTTAGGCTGTTATCGCACTCGCAATTCGAAAATCATCTATACGAATTTTGATGCGTATTATTTACCAGAAGATGATGCCGACATGTTTTCAACACAATTTTCCGCGAACGACTGAGCCGTACTGTACCGTCCATGGACTCCCTCTAGTAAGACATACTATTTTGGACAGTCTCACGTCTCCCTCCTTCTTGGTAATGTCTTTGTTCCCGCCCCAAACAAGCTCCCGTATATTTCCAACTTGACAATGACAAAATAGTAAACCCGATTGAAAGCTTAATACACTTTATAGACTACACCCTTTATACACCCTTTTCAATCTATCTATATAAGGGCTTCTAGCCAGTAATAATACCTAATGGCTTGTTCGTGCCTAAGTTTCGGCCTAGGTTCTGACCTGGCTTTTGGAGTATAAAGTTTGCCCTTAAATTCGTTATTAGACGTGTCTACAACATGCACATGCCGCGCGAGGCTGCTCACCCACATGCCTCGCGAAGCACGACGTTTGCCTCAGTCGCATACCGCGCGAGGCAAATGGCGAGGCAACTGACACTCTAGACAGGGAAAGGTATACCCGATCAATCAGTTTGACATGTTTGACATCGTTCTGTCTCACGACTGCCAAACTAGGCGAGGCAAATGTGAGTGCTCAGGTGAGGCAGGGCGCGCATTTGCCTCACGTGAGGCAAGTCAAACTTGGCGAGGAAAATTTTCCTCGCGCGGCATGTGACACTTCTGGACGTAGCTATTGACGATTATAAAAGGGTTACTATTAAGTGTAAATTTGAGTTCCGTGTATACTATTTAAAATCTTATACAGGGTGCCAAGTCGATTAGCCATTGTGGCGCCACTGTGGCGTTTTGCTATTGTGATCTACCCTCTGATTGGCCGGTTGATTCTGACCGACTAATCAGAAGCCTGTCAGCCGGCCGCCATTGAGCTGATCTATTGTCAAGCTTGTCGGCATTGAGCTGCTATTAGCTCAATGGCAATGGTTAAGCGACTTGGGGGCCAGGTTTTATAAAGGTCGACGTATTATATGTCGATCTACCTGTCTTCCATTATGGCCTACTGAACTCTCCTCTAACGGTTTTAGGGTTCCGTACCCAAAGGGTGCCAACGGGACCCTATTACTAAGCCTACGCTGTCCGTCTGTCCGTCCGTCTGTCTGTCTGTCAGTCTGTCCGTCTGTCAACGGGCTGTATATCACGAACCGTAATAGATAGAGTTGAAATTTTCACAGAATGTGTATTTCTGTTGCCACTACAGTATCAAATACTAAAAATTTAAAATATTTAAAAATAAGGGGGTTCCACATACAAGAAACTATATATTTTTGGCGGTTTTATTCTACGGTGGTACGGAACCCTTTATGTGCGAGTCCAACACGCACTTGGCCGGATTTTCCTACACAAATAGCGTGAGGAACCCCAAAAAAAATACCGGGCTCCCATCATTATTCAGAATTCCTATTGTTAGGGGATTGAATAAGCTCAATCAAGCTCTTTATACCAAAAAAGAAATTGCGTAAGTATAATAAAGTGAAAAATTGATGTTTTACAAAGATCAGAGCTAAGCCGCTTTTAAAAAACCAAGGTTTATTCCGTTCCGTTTTAGGGTTCCGCAGTCCCTACGAGGAACTGACCGGCGTTATGGGGCGTAATGTAACATGTGACATAAACGTTACGCCGTATCCTTAAATGGTTATAGTTGATAGTTCGTGCTCGTTTCCACATACTGACTCCACGAATGCTCGCTCTGTAACGTATTACATTACGCCCCTTAAAGCCGGTCAGTATACACCTTTATAAGATCCATCCATCCAGCCAGTCCGTCCGTCTCAGTCTGTCATAGTGCCATAACTTCTACAGTTCTTGACGAAAGTTTATGAAATTTGGTACAGAAATACCTTTGTACTAGATTTGAATTCCGAAAATATAAAATGTTATAAAATTACTTTTTGAGGTATCTCCCCCTATAGTACATGAAAACTGGGGATACATAGTTTTAGTTACCCCATCATGTGGGCCGGGCCTATCATAGAAAAGGTATTTTTGAATGAAATATTTTTCCCATACATCATTTTATTATCAACCGTTCGTAAAACAATGTATTCGTAAATCTAAGCTAGCCAAAAACAAGTGTTCGTTATTGAATTGGCTACGGAACCCTACATTGTGGCCCGATATGCACTTAGCCGGTTATTTTATCGGGCCAATTAGGGCGATTATAAGTACGGTACGTGTTGATAAAATTGTTTAATATCGGATTTTATTGACTAAAATTATATAACAATTTTAGACCTTCGAAAACATTGTTAAAATAAATCTATAGATTTGGAAAGATCCAGAGGTACGAGCCGGGATTTGAAACCTGGACATAAAGTTAGCTAAAGGCGTGCTTAACCAATCGAGTATGCTTGATAGATCTAATCATATTAAAAATAACATTCACATTTATGCCATAGAATCGTAAATAAATTACAAAATCTATCAACAAAATGTAGTAAAAGATACTGGATTACTATTTTTGGATTCACTCACTAGTTCTAAGCATTACGTCTTCTATCCATCTAAATATATAAGAATCAAAGTCCTGATTGACTGACTGACTGACTGACTGACTGACTGACAGACAACGCACAGCCTAAACCGCTGATCGTAGAGACTTGAAATTTGGAGGGTGGGTTTGTCTTGATGTGTAGAGGTGTACTAAGAAAGGGTTTTTTGAAATTCAACCCCTAAGGGGGTAAAATAAGGGATGAAAGTTTGTATGGAAGTTCGTCATTTTTGAAGTTAGAATTATGAAAATTGCTGATTAGGTGTCTTTTGAAAAATAAAAAAATATGGGTTTCAGGGTTTTTGAAAATTCGACCCCTAAGGGGGTAAAATAGGGGATAAAAGTTTGTATGGAAGTTCCGTCATTTTTGAAGTTAGACTTACTTAAATTGGTGATTAGGTATCTTTTCAAAAATAAAAAAGAGTAATTTCAGGGTTTTTGAAAATTCAACCCCTAAGGGGGTAAAATAGGGGAATGAAAGTTTGTGTTTAGATTTCTTTCGTGTTTTTGGAAATTCAACCCCTAAGGGGTGAAATGTGGAGTGAAAGTTTGTATAGGGGTGGTCGAGTTTTGTTATTTTGACGGGAAAGGGGAAAACGGGGACAAGGGATGTTTTAATAAGTCATCCATATCTCGATATTGGTTATGATTGCTTATTTGAATTGATCAGACTGGGGTTTCCGTATTTTTAATCATTTTGACGAGAAAGGGGAGAGCGGGGTCAGCGCATGTTTAGTCATCCATATCTCAAAATTGGTTATGATTGTTCATTTTAAATAATCAGACTGGGGTTTCAGCGTTTTTAATATTTTGAAGGAAAAGGGGAGAGCGAGGTCAGCGAATGTTTAGTCATCCATATCTCGAGATTGGTTATGATTGTTCATTTTAAATAATCAGACTGGGGTTTCAGCGTTTTTAATATTTTGAAGGAAAAGGGGAGAGCGGGGTCAGCGAATTTTTAGTCATCCATATCTCGATATTGGTTATGATTGTTCATTTTAAATAATCAGACTGGGGTATCAGCGTTTTTAATATTTTGAAGGAAAAGGGGAGAGCGGGGTCTGCGAATGTTTAGTCATCCATATCTCGAAATTGGTTATGATTGTTCATTTTAAATAATCAGACTGGGGTTTCAGCGTTTTTAATATTTTGAAGGAAAAGGGGAGAGCGGGGTGTGCGAATGTTTAGTCATCCATATCTCGAAATTGGTTATGATTGTTCATTTTAAATAATCAAACTGGGGTTTCGGCGTTTTTAATATTTTGAAGGAAAAGGGGAGAGCGGGGTCAGCGAATTTTTAGTCATCCATATCTCGAAATTGGTTATGATTGTTAATTTTAAATAATCAGACTGGGGTTTCAGCGTTTTTAATATTTTGAAGGAAAAGGGGAGAGCGGGGTCAGCGAATGTTTAGTCATCCATATCTCGAAATTGGTTATGATTGTTCATTTTAAATAATCAGACTGGGGTTTCAGCGTTTTTAATATTTTGAAGGAAAAGGGGAGAGCGGGGTCAGCGAATGTTTAGTCATCCATATCTCGAGATTGGTTATGATTGTTCATTTTAAATAATCAGACTGGGGTTTCAGCGTTTTTAATATTTTGAAGGAAAAGGGGAGAGCGGGGTCAGCGAATGTTTAGGCATCCATATCTCGAAATTGGTTATGATTGTTCATTTTAAATAATCAGACTGGGGTTTCAGCGTTTTTAATATTTTGAAGGAAAAGGGGAGAGCGGGGTCAGCGAATGTTTAGTCATCCATATCTCGAAATTGGTTATGATTGTTCATTTTAAATAATCAGACTGGGGTTTCAGCGTTTTTAATATTTTGAAGGAAAAGGGGAGAGCGGGGTCAGCGAATGTTTAGTCATCCATATCTCGAAATTGGTTATGATTGTTCATTTTAAATAATCAAACTGGGGTTTCGGCGTTTTCAATATTTTGAAGGAAAAGGGGAGAGCGGGGTCAGCGAATGTTTAGTCATCCATATCTCGAAATTGGTTATGATTGTTCATTTTAAATAATCAGACTGGGGTTTCAGCGTTTTTAATATTTTGAAGGAAAAGGGGAGAGCGGGGTCAGCGAATGTTTAGTCATCCATATCTCGAGATTGGTTATGATTATTCATTTTAAATAATTGGGGTATAAGCTGAGCTGAATATGGTAGGTACTACTTCAGTTTGATCCCATAAAAAAGCATTTCGTAAATCAACACCCAAAAGGGTGAAACTAAAGGTAGAAAAGTACGGCAGAAAAATATGTTTGTACCCGATTGACTTGAAACTTAGTATGCATAGGGTAGGTGAGGGAGGAAAGGGAAGACGTAAGGTAGGGGGAAGTGGAAGGGGGAGGGGAAAGGGAAAGGGAAATGGAGGGGGAGGGAGCAGAAGGAAGAGAGGGGAGGAAAAGGGGTGGAGAAGGGGAGGGGGATTTGGGATTTTGGCTCTATATACCTACCTACCAAAACACGCATTCACCGAATTAGGTACCGAGATAAAGTTTGTATGGCTCCAATAAAAATCGTGAAATAAAATTATTTTTATAAAAAAGCAAATACTGACTTAAAAAACCCTGGCGCACTAAAAAGTACTAAAAAGTCTTAAGTCACTTGCCCGGTTTTTTTTTATTTTGAAGTCTACGCGGACGAAGTCGCGGGCAAAAGCTAGTATATTATATTGCTTCTATCCCATACATTCAGTCAGGCAGCCCTCTGAGGGCCACTGTCAGGTGAATACTTCTATACGGATTAAAAATCAGTATTATCTAGTCCTGTACCCACTGTAAAATCACCACAAAAAGAAGAAATAACAATGATTTACAATATTATTTGAAATTCGCTCATCGCCGGATATCCAAACTAGGTCCCGAGGAGTCCCCAAAATCATATTTGAACCGCATCGCTATTTGTCTTGCGACATCTGGCGCGGACTGGTTCGCACCGGTTAGAAGCGGTTCCGAGAGGTGTTATACTGCAAAATGGCGGATATAACCGCCCCGAACTAGTTAGAACCGGTTCGGACCGGGTGTTGGGTGGGTGAATCGTTTGTTTTTATTGGTTGTAAGCATTTGTAAGTGATTTTTGATAGGTTTTGCGTACGTGGGTATTTTTTGCCATGGTTGGCCTCAGTTGGGAATGAAATATTGGTTTTTAATACGAAAATGTTCTGTAGGTATAGGCTATTGTAGGAAAAGTGATGACTGGACGTATACAGGATGACTTTGAAATCGTTGGCAATATTTTAAACAATGACTCTAAATAATAATTATGATTTACATTATCGTATATTTCTACTGATCATATTTTACAGACTAGTTATTCATTTACAATTTGGTCAATTTATTTCAGAAATTAAGCAAATATAAACCGTATGGCCTTGCTCTATTTCAAATTCAGATTGAACAGATGTTGTTATTTGAAATTTTGGACTCTAGCTAGCAATTTACTTGGATTTGCTTGGAACATTCAAGAACATTTTGCTAGAGCAGTGTTACTATAATATGTATAACATGGCACCATGGTATCAAACGCAAACACAACAAAGTAAAAGTTTTTAACATAGAGTCGACTCTACATTATGTTTCATTGTATACCTACACTTAGCTTAGTAGTTTTCAAGCTAAGTGCAGTATGATTTATGTAGCGACTGGCCGCCAGGCATAACATTTTTCTGAAAGATTTTTAAGTAAACATACATAATTATATACTGTATTATGTATCCCATAGAGTTACGTTAAGAGCATACATTTAAAAAAAATCGCTTCTTCCTAATTCATACATCTTTCATTCATTTTTCATTTATTTGAAGCGCTCATAGCCAGCTGCAATCACTGATCGGTAAACGATCGGAGGTTAAGCAACGCTTGCCAAGGTCAGGCAGAGATGGGTGACCATTTAGTGCCATTTTATCTGAGCGTCGCGGTGCTTCAGAGGGCACGTAAAAAGTCGGTCCCGGTTGTTGTCATCTAAGCATTGTCAGAGGCGTACGGGCGGCTTGAACACTAACCATACGATAAGAAGAAAATAATTCATCTCATACACGTCTTCTGTCGGTTGACGATTAAAATTTCTTTAGTTGAGGTGCTACCCATGCTACAACTTGCCCCATCTGTACAAAATATCGTTACTAAAATAACGATATTCTGCTATTTATCGTTATTATAAAGTAAAAACAAACCGGATAACCGTTATTTATGTAGATATCACGTCAATATCAATATTTCCTTCACTCTTTGACCGAGATTTGTGAATAATTCAGGTTTACATTATTCAATAAAGTTTCGACAGCGGAGTTGTGTATTTTGTATTAATAAAGTGTACAAATTGATTCAGACATCAGTTTTGAGTGGTATAATTAAGTAAAATCTATGTTTATTTTGTAGAAACATTTTTTTAATAATAATAATAATAATATCCTGGGACATTTTTTACACACGGCTACCTGATCCCAAACTAAGCAGAGCTGGTACTATGGAAACCAGATAACTGATATTACTACATACACTACTTTTTTATTTGTAAATACATACTTAATATACATATACACCCAGACTCGGGACATATAGACATGTTCATGCACACAAATGCATGTCCCGGGTAGGAATCGAACCTACGACCTGCAGCGTGAAAGGCGCCATCACGCCAACCACGCCAACGGGCCCGTCAATTTAAATCATAATTGCTATCACACGTCATATCGAAGAAGTAATTAGAGATGCTGCCACGAGATGAAGATGAGAGGTGAGATGAGATGCGGGGGTTAAGCAACGTCAGCATGGTCAGTTAGAGATGGGTGACCATTTAGCGGCATTTGAACTGAGCGTCTCCGTGCTTCAGCGGGCACGTAAAAACCGGTCCCGGTTGTTGTCATGTAGGCAGTAGTCGGTAACCTTGTCAGAGGCCTTCGGGCGGCTTGAACAACTCTGACACTAGGTTAGCCACTAACCATACGATGAGAAGAAGTAGATTGGATTATTTAATTAAATGCAAAGGAAAGGTAATTAGAACCCCACGCCGAATGAATCAAAGTGAAATACGTAACGTCATTTCCGTGCCGTGCGCGACGTGCGCTGCGTGCGTGACGTGCGAGAGCTCGTCATTACTGTCGACAACTTTGGCTGATCCCTTTGCGGGTACGTGACAATTTATTTATTATCTGCAACTTTGGGGCCATAAAGAAGGCGTGATAAATCGCGTAGTAGATAAATTGAACTTCGTCCCGATTTTAATCGCTATACTTCTTATAACATCAGCTATCTGCCAGTGAAAATCCCGTCTAAATCGGTCGAGCCGTTTCGGAGATTAGCCGAAACAAACATACAGACGGAAAAATAATAAAATAATAATTACGTTTTGTTATAAGTACCTACTGTAATTACACATTTACTACATTTAGTAAAAAAGCTATTATTTTGACATCACAAAAAGACACTCCAATTGTATTTATTTGCATAGATTGATCCTTTGTTCATGTTTGAAAGTAACGATTTGTAGATACGCTTGTAGACAGATAACTATTCTATTATACTTCGTATAGAAGAGCTGGTAAATACGGTATGTAACGATTTGAAGGCGCCAAAACGCTTATTTTCTAGCTCTAGCGGAACACAAATCTCTGCTAATATAATAAGGGGAGGAATATTTGTGTGTAGGTAACGAACGTGTACCTACTTATTAATTATTTCCACGTAATGGGGTAACGATTTCAATAACATACATATCTCTGATCTATATTCTTATCGTATGGTTAGTGGCCAACCTGGGGGCTTACCACGACCTCTTATCGCGATTCAATTATAGGAACGTTTTAACGTTTCAGCGACTTTTTGTGCAATGACGTACCTTGTTATCATGACAATAAGAAACGTCATTGTACAAAAAGTCGCTGAAACGTTAAAACAATACTGCTATAAGAGGTGGTGGTAGGGCCCCTGGTCTTAGGTTGTTCAAGCCGCCCGAAGGCCTCTGACAAGGCTTAACGACTGCTGCCTAGATGACAACAACCGGGACCGACTTTTTACGTGACCTATGAAGCACGGAGATGCTCAGTTCAAATGCCACTATGGTCACCCATCTCTGAATGACCTTGCCAAGTGTTGCTTAACCTCGGATCGTTTACCGATCAGTGATTGTAACTGTCTAAAAAAAGTAAGTTTAAAAACTAAAACCCGACTACGGAAAAAACGCGCTCTAAAAAGTATGAAACAAGAAAATATTCTCATCTAGAGGATAGCCGTGGTCCGTGTAAGTCTTTTAGGGCCAAATGGCACATGAACACGGACCACGGCTATCCTCTAGATGAGAATATTTTCTTGTTTCATACTTTTTAGAGCGCGTTTTTTCCGTAGTCGGGTTTTAGTTTTTAAACTTACTTTTTATTTAATTATTTTGGATTTATAGGTAACAATATATATATTTTTGAAATGTGCTCATCAAGCTCTTTCATTTGATACCCCACACGGTTTCATTAAAAAATGTATTTTTTTTAGTTCATGACATTATGTCCTCTAGAGGGCGCCATATGCAATTTTTTCTGACGTCACATAGCCTATAACCAGCGCTCTATTAAGCCGCTTCTGACGATACCTCATTTGTCAAATTACGACAAGTAGTTTGGAAGTTAGGTGGGAACAGATGCACATACATACAAACATACATACATACATACATACATACATACATACCGGTCAAAATCATAACGCCTCCGTAGTCGGGTAAAAACGCCTATGGTATTATGTAAATTACTTGGCTTATCATATAAAATAGGTATGAGAAACAACGACGTCTCAAAGAAATTATTCGTATTCATTTAAACGCATCTCAAAGTTGAGGTTGATCTTAAGATGCAGTTTTGACATTTCATGTATGGAACATCTGTCAAAAACAGCATATTAAGTAATTAATACGGGCTTTAAAGACTGTTTTGAGTATATCGCTGAGTTTGTAACAGTTAAAATAATAGTTAAGTTATTGACCAGTAGTTAAACTAACTAATCTAGATCCGCCAAGTCCGGCCTCAAACTCCTCTATAATTTTGATTGCTACTTAAAGACCAACTTTATGACTCCTGCAATCGTTCGTGGTATGCATATCAGATTACCGCGGTGCAAGCGCTGAATTATTTCAATAGCTACGTCTACAACACGCATATGCCACACGAGGCCACTCACCAACATACCTCGCGAAGCACGCGCGGTTGCCTCAGTCACATACCGCGCGAGGCAAGTGGCGGGACAATCTACACTACAGAGAAGGGTATACCTGAACAATCAGTTTGACCTCGTTCTGTCTTATAACTAGGCCAAACTACTACGCCGCCAAGCCAACTAGACACTCGGATGGAATACGGCTTCCCCGCCCGCACACCCGCCACCGCCTGCGGCTTCCCGCCCGCACCCCCGCTCGCACACCGCCACCGCCTTGTGCGGGTGACGTCACATTTGACAGGTCTCTAGGACGCTTGGTGGAGTAGTGAGGTAAATGATAGCGCTCGGGTGAGGCAGGGGGAGTATTTGTATTTGCCTCGTGCGCGGCATGCCAAACTTCGCGAGGCATGCGCGTGTTATGGACACGACTAGCGAATTACAGTAAGTTGCTGCTCGCAGCACTAAAGTAACGGTATGATTTACATGAAATTCGTACACCTGACGTTCGACACGACACGGGTTACTAGTGTTGTTCGCATACGGGATTAAAAATCCCGTTTTTTTATTTCTATTACGGTAATTGATTGAAAAAGTCCCGGTCATTGATTAATCTGACGATTGCTAATAATTTTTAAGCTACATAATGGGTAATATTATTATTATTATTATACTAGCTTTTGCCCGCGACTTCGTCCGCGTAGACTTCAAAATAAAAAAAAACCGGGCAAATGACTTAAGACTTTTTAGTACTTTTTAGTGCGCCAGGGTTTTTTAAGTCAGTATTTGCTTTTTTATAAAAATAATTTTATTTCACGATTTTTATTGAAGCCATACAAACTTAATCACGGTACCTAATTCGGTGAATGCGTGTTTTGGTAGGTAGGTATATAGAGCCAAAATCCCAAATCCCCCTCCCCTTCTCCACCCCTTTTCCTCCCCTCTCTTCCTTCTGCTCCCTCCCCCTCCCTCCCCCTCCCTCCCCCTCCATTTCCCTTTCCCTTTCCCCTCCCCCTACCACTTCCCCCTACCTTACGTCTTCCCCTTCCTCCCTCACCTACCCTATGCATACTAAGTTTCAAGTCAATCGGGTACAAACATATTTTTCTGCCGTACTTTTCTACCTTTAGTTTACCCCTTTTGGGTGTTGATTTACGAAATGATTTTTATGGGATCAAACTGAAGTAGCCTACTACCTACCATATTCAGCTCAGCTTATACCCCATTTATTTAAAATGAATAATCATAACCAATCTCGAGATATGGATGACTAAACATTCGCTGACCCCGCTCTCCCCTTTTCCTTCAAAATATTAAAAACGCTGAAACCCCAGTCTGATTATTTAAAATGAACAATCATAACCAATTTCGAGATATGGATGACTAAACATTCGCTGACCCCGCTCTCCCCTTTTCCTTCAAAATATTGAAAACGCCGAAACCCAGTTTGATTATTTAAAATGAACAATCATAACCAATTTCGAGATATGGATGACTAAACATTCGCTGACCCCGCTCTCCCCTTTTCCTTCAAAATATTAAAAACGCTGAAACCCCAGTCTGATTATTTAAAATGAACAATCATAACCAATTTCGAGATATGGATGACTAAAAATTCGCTGACCCCGCTCTCCCCTTTTCCTTCAAAATATTAAAAACGCTGAAACCCCAGTCTGATTATTTAAAATGAACAATCATAACCAATCTCGAGATATGGATGACTAAACATTCGCTGACCCCGCTCTCCCCTTTTCCTTCAAAATATTAAAAACCTGAAACCCCAGTCTGATTATTTAAAATGAACAATCATAACCAAACTTGAGATATGGATGACTAAACATGCGCTGACCCCGCTCTCCCCTTTCTCGTCAAAATGATTAAAAATACGGAAACCCCAGTCTGATCAATTCAAATAAGCAATCATAACCAATATCGAGATATGGATGACTTATTAAAACATCCCTTGACCCCGTTTTCCCCTTTCCCGTCAAAATAACAAAACTCGACCACCCCTATACAAACTTTCACTCCACATTTCACCCCTTAGGGGTTGAATTTCCAAAAACACGAAAGAAATCTAAACACAAACTTTCATTCCCCTATTTCACCCCCTTAGGGGTTGAATTTTCAAAAACCCTGAAATTACTCTTTTTATTTTTGAAAATACACCTAATCACCAATTTAAGTAATTCTAACTTCAAAAATGACGGAACTTCCATACAAACTTTTATCCCCTATTTTACCCCTTAGGGGTCGAATTTTCAAAAAACCCTGAAACCCATATTTATTTATTTTTCAAAAGACACCTAATCAGCAATTTTCATAATTCTAACTTCAAAAATGACGAACTTCCATACAAACTTTCATCCCTTATTTTACCCCCTTAGGGGTTGAATTTCAAAAAACCCTTTCTTAGTACACCTCTACACATCAAGACAAACCCACCCTCCAAATTTCAAGTCTCTACGATCAGCGGTTTAGGCTGTGCGTTGTCTGTCAGTCAGTCAGTCAGTCAGTCAGTCAGTCAATCAGGACTTTGATTCTTATATATTTAGATACTTACCGCTAAATTTATAAAGATTTTTAGTTAGTCTACAATGGTTTCACAAAGCATTTTATAACTTTCTCGACCGAACCCCGGCAAACCACCGACACCGAACCAAGTGCCAGGGTCGCCATGTAATGTGGGGGGTTTGGGGCCAATGTAAACACGTGTTGTTGGTGCTACGATAGGTTCATTACTAAATAACTTACGTACTAAGTTACATATACCTACACACTACAATTTTGGGAGTTAATCTTTGGAAGACCAACAACTAAAATAACAGTTTAAGTAGGTAATAACAAGTACTGGACAGATAATCACATATCCTCAAATCCCAATTTAATACATTAAAATTTTTGAAAATCTTAAATTATTATGCAGCAAATAATCACTAAAGTTTAAAAAAAAAACTGATTCTTTTTTGAATGTCATAATTTTCTATCCTTGTTAGGAGTGTGTTATAAAGGGTCAAGCATCGGGATTTTAAATCCCGTATTCTATCTCGGGATAGCACCAGGTACAACACTATTGACGCCGAAATATCCCGCTCGGGTCTGTCGCAAAGCAGCGACCGTAAAATTAACCCTTTAACGCGCGTGTCAGAATGACCCGCATGCAGGGTTGCCGATTCCAGAAATGACGTTCAGTAATGACTTTAGGGTTGGCGAGCGATTAAAATTAATGGTGCTTATTTAAATAATTTCTGGCATGTGATTAACATTTTGTTCTGTATTTTCAACTTTAAATGAGTAAGCTATTTATAAATGAGATCTAATCACAACAAAATTTTTCCGAAACTAAGATGATGGACTTACAATTCGGCATTCGGCCTTTCGGCATCAAGGTGCTCGCTAAGAAAGTATTTAACTCTGCGATGGAAAACAATCATAGGTAAGGATTGAGTAATTGAAGCTTGTATCTTCTGTATTCTTCTTTCTATTATGGTGTTATGTTTTTTTTCGTTTTAGAATGTCTATGCTATAAAAAAAATTGGTTTAAAATTCCACGCCTTCTCTGCTTAATATCACGTTGAAATTCACTTCGACCTTGAAGTGAGTGACGGCTTAAGTCCCACTTAGGTGTTTGAGACGTAATATATTCGAATTTTTACTTTGGCGTGTCAAAGTTGAGTACCTCTCAAAATTCGAGTATTCGGCTGATTGTCACTCAAAATTTAAGAATCACTCAAAAGTGTGACAGCCCTAACAACAATTACAGTCCCAACCACCGCTCGCTCTAATAAATACGTGAATTCAACGCACAAATGGAACGGGTTGCGTTAATTATTTTTTTTTCATTCTTTTTTTAGAATCGCCCCGCACGTCAAATGAATGATGTTTACATAATGGACAGAACGGTGCGGCGTGTTAGGGTTATTGTGTGAAATGGATTTGGTGTTCAAATTAACCCATGTGATGCATGAAATGGGTTAGAACTTGTTCAGATATAGGCCAACGGTAACCACGTCGGGTAATGTACGGGACTGTGTATCATCGAATATCATTTTTACAACAATAGTTAAAGGAGCCAACAAGCGTACGTTCCGCCTGATGTTAAATAGTCGCCGTAGCCTATAGATACTTGCAATACCGGGACGGAAAGGGCTTTAGGCTCGGCCGTTATTACAAAGGGCTGATTTTGCTAGTCCAATATTGGTTGAGCTAAGCATTTTGGTGGTAGAGTCAAGCTGTAGCCAATTGACTGCAGCTCATATATGGGCTGACTCGACCGGGGTAGTACCACCCTCTTACAGAAGATCGGCGTAAAGTTGCTATCACAGTTGTGTTTTGATGAGTGAGAGAGCCGGAAGCCCAACTCCTCTTCCCCTTTTCCCTCCCTCTGTCCCACTCCCCTTCAGGTTGACAACGTGCGAGCGATGCCTTTGATATATATATTTTTAATTTTTTTATATGACTGCGGTGGCAGAAAAGCGTACGGCCCGCCTGATGTTAAGCAGTTACCGTAGCCTATAGATGCTTACAATACCAAAGGTATTGCTCGCACATTGCCGACCTGAAGGGGAGTGGGATGGAGGGAGGGGGAGGGGGGTGGGCTTACGGCTCTCTCACTCATAGCTGCTTTACGCCGATCTTCTGTGAGAGGGTGGTACTACCCCGGTCGAGCCAGCCCGTTTATGAGCTGCAGTCAATTGGCTACAGCTTGGCTCTACCACCTTATTGCAAGCATCTTAGGCTAGGGTAAATTCTTAACATCAGGCGGGCCATACAACGGTTTGCCACCTTAGTCACATGAGAAAAAAACCTTTCTGCCTCAACGGCCGGTGATTCTGAGAGCTATGCTTATTATTATGCATCCGCTTAAGATTTAAAAGTCGGAAATAATCACATTGCCTCCCTGCCTATTCAATTGTGGAAACCACCTATGTCACATCACAAAAGGTACATAAAAACTTTTTAATTGTTGAGAACAATTGTGGGAGTTCGTCGCTTCGCAGTGTTGCTTCCTTGTGTAAATTATTTCCTGGATGTGCTATGAACTGGTGTTATAGCGAAGTTGGTCGAGTTCATGGTTCGGAAGCGAGTTCTATAGGATTGACCCCGGCTTACACCTCTGGATATTCAGATTTCAACTCAATGGGTGCGTTCAAAAAAAACGAGCGACGCGCCTTCTTCTTCTTAGTCGTTACGCTCTTGGCAGAGCGGTCGTGGTCATCATGTGGAGCTACCATGGGCAGATGTTGCTCGCCTCACGATCTCTCGCCATTTGTCCCTGTTGGTCAAGATTTTATCTGGTCAGTCCATCGCATGGGTGACCTGCCTCGTGGTCTGATGCCCTCTACCTTCCCCTGCACAACAAGCGCTCTATGGAGTCATGTTCCCGCCTTGAGACGTGTCCGAAGAACTTTAAAATGCGAGTTTGCAATGTAGCTGAAAGGCGCTGCTTTATTCCGAGTTCCTGGAGTATGGAAGCATTGGTACGGAACTCGGTCCATGATACTCCCAGCATTCTTCTCCAGCACCACATCTCCAGAGCGTCTATCTTAGCGACGCGCCTTGGCAATCATGTTATGATATAAGGGCCACCGCAGACATGCTACTTTTGGCATCGGAAACCGGCGATTTTGCGACTGTATCGATGCTGCGTTGCGTTTCTTCGAGCGAGACGGAGCATCAAAATCGCCGATCACTGATGCTAAAAGTAGCATGTCTGCGGTGGCCCTTACTAGCTGTGCCCGTGACTTTGTATGCGTAAATTTTAGAAAAAGATTAACCCTCAGCCTACTCCTTCAGAGAATTCTCGCGTAGGTACTGATACTGGTGTGTATATTAGAGAAGTCAGAAGAGTGATCAAATATTCCTCTAATCATTATTTTGAGGTTATTAAGTCCACCCGATATATTGAGTCGAATAACTCTCAGTAGGGTGACAACAAAAGCATCGATTCCAACAATAAGCTATTGTGACAAAATACAAAATGTGCTCGGGATACGTGTCAGACACATGTGTACTGTGTAGGGTGTGTCAAAGTTGGTGAAAATTTGAGATAATTTATAGAAAAATGTAAACATTTTGATAAAATCTACAATTCTTGTGCCTCACTTATTCTGAGTAAGAAACAAACACCTATTTGAAAATTCACAAACAAGTACTGGAGTCGACTCTATAAACCCCATTCAGTCACGGAGTGAAGCAAAAGTTATCAATATTAAACCGATTTAATTAAAAAAAAAATAGCATTAATTAATCAAATTCGGGAAAAATAAAGAGCTAAGACGGTAAATATATTGTACAGTTTAAATTCTAGTGAGGCTTGTCCCTAACCTCACATTATTGATAATTATAGTTAGTTGAATATTATTTAATTTTAAATAAATATTAGAATGTTTGTCTCAACCCTTAACTTTTTCACAAACTTATGAACTTTCGTATTTTTTTATTTTATTTCACTCGCTGTGGCCGCTAATGATATAAGTCTAGGTACCCCCATCTTTTGAAAGTCTATCGTCAAATTTATAATGGTACATTTGAACGTTATATTTTTGACGACTGCTTGGCGCAGTGGTTTGAGCGTTAGCCGTTCAGCTCACTGCATCGGGTGGTTGCGGGTTCGATTCCCGCCAGAGACAAGTTACGGAAACGGCCTTTTCGTAATTTACCCTGGTCTGCGTCACTGGGATCACCCCTAGTCAGTTGTATGGTAGCCATAGTACAAGCATTGTTTAGTTTGGGACCATACAATTGCCTTCAAATTTAATGGAAAGTTATGATCGACTTAAACTGGCATTACAAATCACTTTAGTTCCTATAAATGCTTGATAAAACCGTTGTAAACTGGCTAAAAAATTCTATAAATTTGTATGTCAGTGTTTAAGGCCCGTATTAATAAATGCATCTCAAAGTTGAGATAGTTCTTAAGATGCAGATTTGTCGTTTAATGTATGGAACATCTGCTCAAAAACAGCATCTCAAGTTCGATCTCAATCTTGAGATCGATTTATTAATACGGGCCTAGGTCTGGCGATATTTAACTTTACCCATAACTCATGGTCACCCTAAAACCACGCCCATAAGCCGGCTATTGTCAATACAAATTCAATGTTTGAGCAATCGATTGTTGGCTAATTAACAGCACCCGTCCGGCGCGTGCGTTACAGCCAATTAGATATTATAAATTGATTTTTATACAAAAGGTACCTTGTTAATATACTTTTTGACGGGGTTAAGGTGTTGATTTCTTTGTTTGTTTTGCTTTAGAAAAAATCTAGGCATTTGAGGTCATGGCATTACTGAAATACATTAATACAGCAGTTATAGTACCTAGTACTAATGCTAACTATTACTACAACAATCTAGCACTAAAAATGATTAATTAATATTATTACTACGACTTAGTTTATTACGATTGGTTTGTATAGAGAATTAATAAACTGTCACAATACATTGATAAAAATAATACTTAATTGCCTAAGTATTGTAACAATTATAGCTTACCCAAATAAAATGAAAAAAAAAAAAAACGGAATTACGGAAAAACAATTAAGATTTGTTCTTCATTCTCAGGATTTTGCTCATAAATCTGTTACTGAGGCCACATTCATATGACAAAGTTGTCAAAGTTTCTGCCATACACATTTTAATAGAATTTGGCACCCAAACACAACCAAAACGTAACCCAAATTAATAGGGTTATTTAAATAGAAAACCCAAAAAATAGTCTTATCTCCGATAAATGGCGACGCTTTCAAACAAAATCCAAACAATCCGTCTCACTCCCACTAAATAACCATGATATTCCACATCAATTAGTTAGACAGATATACTCGTGAGCGCCACCATAAAAACCATGGCTAACGGTGTCAACACACACTTCCTTCACATTATTCAAACGAAATAATGGTTTTACACTCCATTGAAGAGTAACAACGCCTGATACAAACGTCCTAGCAACGAAACGCAGCAATGGTTGACACTGAGCTAGAAAAAAACTAAGATATTTCAAAGGAATGTCAGCACAGTGGGTAATGGAAACGCGATGGTGTCACGCGACCCGATAGCCTCGTGCCCACTTCGAAGAAAATTAAGTCCTAATGCGAGTTATTTAAAGTTTAAAATAAACCTAGTTATAAATTTAACGATGACATTTTTGGATATCCGTGCCCATTTGAACAATGACATAAAGCTGTTATAATGACAAATTATTACGAAGAATCCACAGCTGTATATCTGGAAAAATATAGAGCAATATTTTTTGCACACGACTGTATTAACACGTACTTAGGATCTTTATTTGGAGACACGCACGCACACATAAACGCACTCCTTCTTATTAGTGCATCATTTGAATTTGGAATTATGAAGTACAGTCGTCAACAGTGATGGAATGTTTATAAAACTTTATATTGCAAATTCCGAATGGTGAACCAACACGCTCGAATTAAATTAATTGTTTGCTATTTATTGTTGTTATTTACTCGCGTTTAACGGGGCAAACAGGTATGTTTGTACCTATTAATGTAATTTATTTTACAGCATAGCTACATGTTTCATAGCTATTTGTTGGACCTGACTGGTTAAATTAAGCTTTCATTCCACTATATTTGAAAAATTGCCTTTATCACAGTATTAAGTAAAGTACCTACTCATACTTTCCATTGTATAATAAAATAACAAGTTAACAAAACTGTAACCCAACTACTTTTTAGGCACTGGTATTTATAATTTTAGTTATTTATCCCCCTAGCCCCTAGTCAGATAAAAAAATATTCTAACTTTTTCATTTATTTTAAACTTCAAAGCAAAATAATTTAGCCTTTACCACTCAGACCATATTAACGATTAGATCGACACCTCATTAATCAAATTCGGATGAGTAGTTTAGCCGCTACATGAATACAAAAATACATACATAGACTGCTAAAATCATAACCTAACCTTTTGGCTATTCCGCAGTTGGATATAAATATATGTGTGTTCAATAAGAATGTATAACTATTACAAAAACAAAAATTCATGTATGCAGTCACTAGTTTCTTCATTAAGTTTTCCTTAACCGTAAAACTCCACAGGTATTTAAATACGAAAACCGCATTCTCAATTCAAAACATACAGTACGATATTGAATTTAGAACACATTGAATGCAATTGAATCACGTCAGTTTGTTCTGCAATAAAATTGGAATTCAAAACAAGGATGGTTGAAGTTCAGAAGTGGGATGTTCGTATTATAAACTTGTGTAGACCTTCTATTACCATAAAGTTGGCACTTCCTGTCCGACTTTGGGAGGAATGAAGACATACTGTATTAAAATAAGTAAGAGGCGATTAAAAAATAATATTAATAATCTGTGAGGGGGGACCTTTCCACTATTGTTTTTAGAGTTCCGTACCCAAAGGGTGCCAACGGGACACTATTATGTAATTAGATTGTGCTATTACCAAGCTTACGCTGTCTATCCGTCTGTCAGCGGGCCGTATCTCACGAACCGTAATAGGTAGAGAGTTGAAATTTCCACAGAATATGTATTTCTGTTGCCGCTACAACAACAAATACTAAAATTAAAATAAAATTAAAAATAAAGGGGTCACCATGCCAAAAACTTGATATTTTTGACGATTTTATTCTACGGTGGTACGAAACCCATAATGTGCGAGCCCGACACTTGGCCGGTTTTTTTATAAACATGTCAGTTAAAACCAAGGATTCTAAAAAGGTACTGAATCTAAGGTTTGAACTTTCCAGGAAACCAACCTAATGTAAATTCACAGCGCGAAGAGGATTCTTACCATTTTAATATGCTAATGGACACCGTCTCTTTGAAGTCGCAGAACATTATACGGGAGAGGTTACGCGACCGGGCTAACTGTATGATTAATAAAGGTGTCTTCGTCCCCACTTGCCCCCACCCGCCCCCACTCGCACCCACTTTGTGCAATAGCCCAATGTTATGTATGCAAATCCAGAGTTCGAATCCTGGATCACACAATAATTAAATCAGAAGGTGCTTCTATAAAAGGCGAGTGGCGCGCCCAAGCAATCACATTTTATTTTATGATATTATGTCTACGTTATTATGTCTAGTCCAACCACGCCCCGCCCCCTTTACCTTCCTTAGTCCCACTCCCCTTCAGGTCGGCAACGTGCGAGCAATGTTTTGGTATTGCAAGCTTATAGGCTACGGTAAGTGCTTAGCGAGGGATAGGCCGTACGCTTGTTTGCCACCTCAGTATCATACAAAAAAACGTGGTCAGGCGCCAAAAATTATTGCTCGAGCGCACCGCTTCGCTGCGTCTTCATCCTACTGGTTTAAATAGATCATTGATTATTTTTGTAGTGGCATTTCGAACTGAGCGTCTCCGTGCTTCGGAGGGCACTTTAAAATTGGCCCCGATTGCTGTCATCTAGACATCCGTTAAGCCGTATAGTACGAGATATGCTTAAGGACGACCTTCACCCATCGACTTACCGGATCAACCCTAGATTTTATCAAATAAAATATGTTTCTGAACATATACCAATAGAGTTGCCGTAAAAACTATGCTCATGGCTAAGATTAATTAAAATTATAAAAACCTTTTTTTTAAAACCATTCAACCAAGAGGACGCAGTACAACAGCTGCGCGCGACGAAGCCGTGCATGCTTTTAGCTTTTGGTTTTTTATTTTTTTATCCGTGAGCATATTCTTTATGGCAACCCTATTGGCGTATGTTCAGACACATATTTTATTTGATAAATATAAGTTTGATCCGGTAAGCAGATGGGTGAAGGTCGCTCTTCAGTGTAGAATAGGCCTTCAGGCTGCTTGAACAACTCTGACACCAGGTTGGCCACTAACCATACGATAAGAAGAAGCCGTCAGTGGTTCGCAAACCCTTTGTAACAAATTTATTTTAATCCTACAACGATAAAGTATGCTTATTTGAAGAAATAATTCAATAATAATATCACGGAGTCGGAATGGAATTTTAACGAAGAAGTAAATTCAATTAAAATTTCAATTCCGTGATTACACGACAATGTAACCGCGACTTTGTAATCATAAGTTTTGTCCTCTTCTCAATTTGGTCGTTACTTTAATTAACAAGTGGAAGAGACAAAGATAAGTTTTACACGTGTCTCTGGTTTTACATAAAATAAATAAATAAAATAATTAATATCGCCAAACAAACACACCAACTGTATGGTCCCAAACTAAGCAACGCTTGTACTATAGCTACCATACAATGGACTGGGGCGATCCCAGCGATACTCAGACCGAGGCAAGTTACGAAAAGGTTGTTTCCGAAATTTGCCTCTGGCGGGAATTGAACCTTCAACCATCCGATGCAGTGAGCCGAGTACCCAACGCTCGAACCACTGCGCCAAGCGGTCGTTAAATAACATGAAATGTATACAAATTTTCTTTTTCTATTGAAACGAGTAACCGTTAACTTTCTTGCCGGCTCTTCTCAATGGAAGCAATATTACGGTGGTAACGTGTTTATGTAAACGATTCATAAGTACCCCTAGCTAATATGAATACAGAATTTTTACTTTGACTTAATAACATGTTAACAACACGTTATGATGTGTGTTGTTATGTTAGAGAGGGTCCCACCACTCACCCTCGGAATTGTCAACCTCCAAAATTATAAACCAAATAAATTGATCGATAATAGAAGAGGCCAACAAGACCGAACTCCCTGTCAGTCGAGAGTATGTCTGTCATGAGTCATGGACCCTAACAATTAGCAATTCTCGGCAGACAAAGCGAATCTAAAATAAATTCGACACGTGTTTCGCCTCTAAACGAGGCATCCTCAGGATCGTTGGGCTGCAACTGTGCAGCCTCTTCTATTATCGATCAATTCATTTGCTGTATAATTTTGGAGGTTGACAATTCCGAGGTTGGGTGGGTGGTGGGTCCTTCTCTAAAATTGTTTAACAATGGAGTTCCGCAAAGTTACGCCTGATTCCATCAATTTAATAACATGTAGTCTTGTCTTTCGATACGGGGGTAAGTCGGTTACGTTAGTTCATCTACGCATCTTCGACTGACTGACTGTCTTGTCTGACTAACTGTCTTGTCTTATGCCCGCTTATTATATCTCAAGCGTTCATAATATTAAATGCCAAATTAGACAAATGAAACATCGGAGTAGGCTTCGGCTTTCGGAGAATAAATTAGAAAAGTTTCTTTCCACAAAACATCAGAAGTAGGAAAGTAAACAAGGAATTACTTCGGGGCACCTTGTAGATATTTAGGCAGTTACCCTGTAGCACTGATTTCTGAACAATTTTGTCTTTTTTACTCGAACTAAACTTGATTAAACTAAGGGCCGCCACATACATACGGAATTCCGTTTCGGAATATCGAACCGGGATTCCGAACGCAGTAAATCCATCCAAATGTATGGACGTATCACATCGTACTGTATTTTTCTGTTCGACATTTTTCCGTTTCGGAATTCCGAGCCTGTGCGTCCGGAATTATTCCGAACGGTAATAAAAGTATATGTGTGTGATAAGCTTATGAAAACCCGATTCGATATTCCGAAACGGAATTCCGTATGTATGTGGCGGCCCTGTGTGTATTGCTATCCTCCTGGTTATAATCATGATATAGTAGCAAGATCTTATATTTTTTCACCTTTGCGGTGCTAAAACGAGCTAGGTCATATGGCTGACCTAGCTCGTTTTAGGCCTACGTTATAACCAGCTGCAATCACTGTTTCGGATAAGTCAGTCCCGATTGTTATCATCTAGGCAGCGTTGAGCCTTATCAGAGTACTTCGGGCGGCTTGAAAACAGTTTGACATGTGGGGGGGGAAGAAAATGAACCTTATTATAACGGAATAAGACTGGCCCTTTAAAAAATAAGAATGTCAAAAATGAATGCGAAAATGAATTTTATTCCGTTATAAGGTTCATCCTTTCCTCCTCCCACATGTCAAACCGGCCATCATAACGTGCCGCAGGTATAATCATACGGCAAGAAAAAGTTCGTTCTTATAAATATTTTGTTCTAAAAACCCATAACTTTACCATCGCCCACCACGGTACCTGGCTATAATGATCACATCTGTTATAGCCAATAAAAGGCCTCACAGGCCTAATGTTCGCGATAACGGTGCTTTCAGAAGCACCTAATTACCAAGCAATGGAAAATGATTGCTGCCATAGGACCGACGGTGAATCTCTTAATGCCAATTGCGCAGAATGTGATGAACGTTGTACAATTTTAACGGATTTCGAAGTCTACTGACTAGTGATGGCATGTTCTCGAGAACATTCTCACCCTCGGAAACTTACTCGTGAGATTTTTTTTTGGGTGACGTTAACCTAACTTTCAACCTTAAAAACAATTAAAACCATACTTGCATGTTTAATGAGGTTCATGCCAAGTTTAACATGTTACATAAGATAAATTCTCGAAAATTCTCACGAGTAAGTTTCCGTAAGTTTCCGATGGTGAGAATGTTCTCGAGAACATCCCATCACTACTACTGACCATCAATGGTGACGGCAAATGGCAATTCTAGGTGCGGGGTAATTTTCTAGGTGGTAGAGCCAAGCTGTAGCCAATTGATTGCAGCTCATATACGGGCTCGCTCGACCGGGGTAGTACCACCCTCTCACAGAAGATCGGCGTAAAGCGGCTATTACAGCCGCGTTTCGAATGATGAGTGAGAGAGCCGAAAAACCAACCTTCCCCCTCTTCTTCCCACTCCCCTTCAGGTCGGCAATGTGCGACGAATGCCATTGGTATTGCAAGCTTAACATCAGGCAGGCCGCACGCTATTTATCCACCGCAGACACCGCAGTCCTATAAAAAAAAATTACCAACCTTGTTAAGTGGTTTCATTTATCCCGTGTTGCTTTGTCAATTGAAAAAGAGGAGTGAGAGAGAGGGAGGGGAAGGGTTGGGCTTTCGGCTCTCTCACTCATCGTACGAAACGTATAATAGCTACTTTACGCCGATCTTCTGTGTGAGGGTGGTACTACCCGGTCGAGCCAGCCCGTATATGAGCTGCAGTCAATTGGTAACAGCTTGGCTCTAACACTATACTTTCTTAAATATGAAAACTAGAGTTACTTAATAGTAAGAAGGTCAATTTAAAATTAAAAAGCGAAGATGACTGATTATTATCGATTAGATGCGTCCATATGGCGCGCATGCCTCACCCGAGCACTCATATTATGACATTGTGTCTATACGTTCCAACGTCAAAACTGATTGCTCGGGCGAGGCATGCGCCTGATGAAGACGCCGCCAATGATATTTTTAGGATTCTGCTCTAAATTTGTAGTGTGGGAGGTATCCGTTTAAAAACAACAGAACAATAAAATTTAAGATCATCTGCTATTTTCGTGAATAACGTTCGATTTTGATTCACACGGATTCCGTACGATTTAAGTACTTACAAAGAACAATTGGTAACATTAATAAAATTTCTCGTGATGATTATTAATTTCTCGTGTTGATTACTAATCTCTCACTATGATTACTAATGTAAAAAAAAAAAAAAAACCTCACGACTTTTATCCCCAATCGGGGGTAGTCAGAGGCTTGAGTGGCCATACACCACCACACTGTGGATTACTAATGTCTCGTTACGATTTCTTTTTTTTGTATTCTATGTAGGTACATTGTTTAGTAGGTTAGTTATTACTGAGTAGGCATGTTTCAAAATCATCAGATACCTTCTATCCACCTTATAAATATGACGTTTTGACAGTTTTCCTATAGAATATCTGTCGAAATGTCATATTTATTTGGTGGATAAAAGTAATCTAACGATTCTGATACGGATCCTAAAAATATTATTTTCTTCATTTTGTCGTAGATATTTACTGTCAAAATTATACCACTACTTAATTGTTATTTACCAACCAAAGAATGTAGTACATGTAGATGAGAACATAAAATAATATATTAGGTACCTACCTGCATTATTAAGAAAAAAAATACGTTAATAAATATTTTTATTTCAAGTGAACAAGGAACCCTAAAAACGAAGAACCAAGAAAACAATAGGCCACTATCTCCTTATTAAGTTTTATAGTGTGTGTAAGCGTGTTCGATATTTCAAATTTGGAAACTACGGCGGTGGCGCAAGCGCTGACGAATGTGGCGCCGCGGCGGTCGCCGACGGCAATGTCGTTGGTAAATTTGCACATTGGAATAGAATGGATAAGACCTTCTTTCTTAGACTTAGACACGTGATTATGGTCTATAACCTGTGCTATCATCTCTCTATGTCGCCCCATTCGTAGAGTCGTTTACAAAGTGGCATTTTTTTATAGTAAAGGATCGCACACTAGCAGACGGTCCACATGATGGTAAGTGGAAGCCGCCGCCCAGGACATCTCCAACCTAAGGGGAGCAGACGCGACGCTAACCTTTTAGGGACCTGTAAACTTGCCCTTTGAAGAACTCCATGTTGTAGTGCAAAGGAAATACTTCTGGTGGGAGATCATTTGACAACTTGTACGTGCGTGGAAGGAATGCTCGCGATGTACTTACATTTGTGGGATACCAGGCATCTAATTTCTTCTACGTCCAGCCAGTGATGATCATCCTGTCCAGACTTACTATCTGTAGGTATTTCCCAATGCAATAGAGGTCAAACCAGGCTGGCGAATATCAATGCTTAGCGTGCCGCGCGCATCATGTGAGCGCGCAGCCTCGGCATGCGCCTGATATAGACGCAGCCAATAATAATAAATGTGTGTGTAACGTCACGACTTTAATCCCCATTCGGGGGTAGTCAGAGGCTTGAGTGGCCATACACCACCACATTGTGGAGGTATTAACCAACTCAAAGCCCACGTTTCACCAGATAGTCAGAACCCTACGTGACAGGTGGTGAACCTTGTCGCCGTGTATACAGGAACTGCCTATTACCTAATCCCGAGGGATAGGTAGGTTTCCTCACGATGTTTTCCTCACCGTCAGCGAACTGTAAATTATGCACATAGATGAAAATTCATCCATTAATGCATACCCCACCGGGATCGAATAATAAATGTTGTTACTAAAATATCTACACGGAAAACATTCAAAGTTAAGGGTTATTATTATTTGCGAATTGCGATATTGACCTTTACCCCGCTCGGAATTGAGTGGGCGGTTTATTAGTTAAGCTGTCTTCTGTTTATTTGTTATTTCTCAATATAAAAGAATACTCAAGTTTTAGGAGTAAAGAGAGGCCTTTGTACAGTGGGACGATGAATGCTGAAAAAAGTTGGGGTACCTACAAAATCCCGGGCAAGTGCGAGAGGACTCGCACCCTGAGGCGTCCGTACTTAATAGGAATTGAATTTAAAAAACAAAATGTATTATTTCTTAATTTGTAAATATTGACCCCTTATTTTATTACAGGGTTGAGTTTTCAAAAACGCAGAAAATCATAGTTTTTATTTGTTATGATTAGACTAAATACTTACAAATTTTCATGTCTCATCATAGGGTACCCTTTTTGCCTGTCGAATTATGGATGCCTGACAATTAACTACTACTAAATTAACTGCCTCTCATGATCAATTTTAATCCGCCTCATCCACACAAATCCAACAGTAGTAAACAAACCAAGCTAGTGAGCCTTGGATAATCTGCGTAGGAGTCGAGATTTGGGTCGACGTCGCGTACAACTGCGTCTTATGTAATTGTGTCTTCGTAACGTAACGAAATCATTCCAGTTTTGTAATGTTAACCCCCCCACCCTCTCCTACCCCCCCTCCTCTTCCTGCGTTGTCGAATCCTACCTGTCTCAATTCCACCGATTTCTCTTGAGTCAAGGATTAAACCATGTCTTTGATAAGTGCAAAAGCAGTGATAGCCGATTAGTTAAGCAGGCGTCTTTCGCACTTAAGGTCCAGGGTTTGAACCCTCACATCTCTGGTTTGGTCGAAATCTATGTCCGAATCATAATTTTTAATATGAGGCTCATTCTCAGCCTGACCATTTTAAGTGGACCTTCGGTGTCAGCCTTTTTTTATTGACACCGAAGGTCAGCATAAAACGGTCCGACTGAGAATGAGCCATGATTATCTTGCTTACGGTGTAAGAGAATATCGTGAGGATACCTGTATGTTTTAGAAAAACTAACCAATTTTTTTTTATAGTTTCGGATGGCACCCTGGCAGTCGGTCCATCTGATGGTAAGTGGAAGCCGCCGCCCAGGACATCTGCAACCTAAGGGGAGCAGACGCGGCGCCGACCTTTTAGGGACCTGTAAACATGCCCTTTGAAGAACCCCATGTTGTAATGCAAAGGAAAGACTTCGGGAGGGAGATCATTCCACAACTGCCGAAAGACATGTGAATTCCTGGCCTGAATCCCCCTCGTATTGAGGGGAGGCCCGTACCCAGGAGTGGGACGTAAAAAGGGCTAAGTATCATTATTATTATTTGGTAAGTGGTTTTAAAATATAAGTTGATGTTTGTAATAGTTAATTTATCAGTTCAGATTACAACGCCCACAAAACATTAATTACCCCCAATGTCTACTCAAACAAGAAGCGTTTTATCATTTAACCTTTCTCAAATTGAACAAAAACTTCCAGTCAGAGTTCCCTTATCGATTCCAGTCACAGGCCATACTGTTTCTTGCTAAGAGTTAGAGAGAATGGAACCGTTACAAAGGTAATACAGCTATTATAGTTCTGCTGGTGAGTTAATCAAATATCAGACTCCGAGTCTTTTAACAAGTGTCCATTGCGAAACCATTGGACTCTAATATTATCTTCGTGAATTAAATGTAACTAAAATATAACTTCACGACTTTTATCCCCATTCGGGGGTAGTCAGAGGCTTGAGTGGCCATAAACCACCACATTGTGGAGGTATTAAGTAAACTCAAACCCCACGTTTCACCAGATAGTCAGAACCCAACGTGACAGGTGGTGAACCGTGTCGCCGTGTATACAGGAACTGACTATTACCTAATCCCGAGGGATAGGTAGGTTTCCTCACGATGTTTTCCCTCACCGTAAGCGAACTGCAAATTATGCAGATAGATGAAATTTCATCCATTGGCGCATGCCCTTACCGTATCTATTCTCCCTTAATCTTTTTGGCCAAATTTCCCCCGTCCGAGTGCCGCAACTTTTCTACTGAACTCCAATTAATTATATCGGATAATGAGTCGGTTCGCCCCAACTTGGCTACGTGATTTCGCGGCCAATTCTGACTCTTTTCAATTCAACTTGTGGGGAACTGGTGAAAATACTTCGGACAACTGAAGAAGTTTGTTTGGTGAAAAGTACTAAATCTGGCCCGTAATTTGAGGCAATTAAGGAGTATTCAAAAGGTGAATTTTATAACCTGTAATATTAGGCATAGTAGAAAGATGGATAGTAGGTTATCTTCATAGAAACGCACCGCGCGCGGCTTGTATGTGTGTGAAGATAACTTACTACCCATTTTTCTACTATGTATCAGGTCATGTTGAGGCGATAGCTCCCGAAAAATACGCCCATCTCTTCATCTTATTCATGGTAGAAAAAATGTGGTACTTGATATTTTGCTATCGAAAAAAACAAAGTAAAGCTAATGGATGGAATCAGGCGTAAATTTGCGAAATTAATAAAAAAATATATTACCCACCACTCACCCTCGGAATTGTCAACTTCCAAAATTTATAAACCAAATGGATAATAGAAGAGGCCAACAAGACCTAACTCCCTGTCAGTCGAGAGTATGTCTGTCATGAGTGATGGACCCTAACAATTAGCAATATTCTCCGCAGACAAAGCGAATCCAAAAAAAAAACTACACGTGTTTCGCCTCTAAACGAGGCATCCTCAGGATGGCTGGGCTGCGACTGTAAAAATTGTCTTGAAATCTGCAACGTACTAAAACTATTAACTTCTGTGTAACTATTCTAATTATTTCAATTCTTTGCAAATATTTATGACCGAATACAAAGGCGCATTATTTCACACAATTTTACTTACTACACGCTTTACAAAGTTGCTGGTATGTAGAATATAACTAGGCAATACAATGCCCACTTAACTTTTACCAGTTAAAATAACTGTAATGTTATATTAAACCGCGAGTGTGTAACGAGACCGATCAACGGCGTAACCCCGACATTATTGCTTTATTCTGCCTTCAACTTGCGTATTGGACCTTGTGTTTAAATAAATTTGCTATAATATAATTTACATTTATAATTACACTATAACTATAATTTATGCACTAGGGTTGAGAATATCCAAAAGCGAGAATTTCTAAAATGTCATTTTAATAATTTTCCCTGGTCTGGGTATCACTGGGATCGGTCCCAGTTCATTGTAGCATACCCATAGCACGAGCATTGCTTAGTTTGGGATATGGTTGGTGTACCAGTCATCATCATATGCCTTACCTTATCCCATTATCTGGAGTCGGCGCAGTATGTTTTATTCTTCCAATTATCGCGCTTTGCTGTCATACTTACATCCACTCCAATCTCATTCATATCACTCTTTATAAGACTGGCAATAAAAAATAAACTTCGTGATTTTACAAATAGTTAACACTGTAGAAGGTTAATTAATGGCTTTCCCTTTTACTCATGAGATTGCTATCACTCATAAAATAAATATAAGAATTCCCACACGATTTTATTAAAATCTTAAATCTTCCGATAAAATGTAACGTCTTAAGATAGTACGATACGAAGGTGTAGAGTGAATCAAACCATTTAATCTCACCACAAATTCTGAGAACAATGCAAGGTCAGGGATGATAGATCGAAGTGTGGCACTCTTTGTAGTTACAGATGAGGAAGAATTATGGAGGAGAAGGCATATATTTGTGGCTTATAACCTAAAAGCAAACCACAACGGTCTGAAGGCATATTTTGTTGTTTATAAAAACGTAAAAGCGAACCATAAGGGTCTGAAGGCATATTTTTGTGGCTTATACCCAAATGAAAAGCGAAACACGAGGGCGTGAAGGCATATTTTTGTGGCTTATAACAAAACGATAAGCGAACCACAAAAGTCTTAAGGCATACTTTTGTGGCTTTTAACCAAACGATAAGCGAACCACGGGTGTTTTAAGGCATATTTTTGTGGCTTACATCCAAACGAAAATCAAACCATAAGGGCCTGAAGGCATATTTTTGTGGCTTACATCCAAACGAAAAACTAATAATTTCGTAAATCAAATAGGTCTCATTGACTCACTATCTTCTTTTATCAGTCAGATAAAAGAGTTCCACAACTGGATATGCTTTGTTGTGATCACGGTGATGTGATTGGTCTTGGTGAGTCTTAGATTACTTATCACCAAAGCTTTAGGACTAAAGTTTACTAAACTAAACTAAAGACACTAGACTCAAAATTGAGCACGTAAGATTCCCTTTTTGGTGGACACAAAAGTACACCAGCTTATAAAATGCCTTATCTAGAATTTATCATTGATGACAAAGTAAAAAATCTATGTAGAGGCCGCCATGCTCTGTTTGCTATCGTGGGAGAAACAAAAACTGCACACAGTGGAGTAAATTACCGCTCAAAACTATACATAATTTTAGGGCTGTCAAGCGAGGCCTTTGTTTAAAATAGTCCGCTGAGTCAGAGGCCTAATAGATATCATTATTATTGTAATTATCAGTCCAAGATGGCAACTTTTATATAGGCCTCAAGGATTGAAATTAAAATGCTCGTAAAATGTTTAAACTAGTAATTTTTTCACTATCCCCGATCCCCGGTGGGGCATGCACCGATGGATGAATTTTCATCTATGTGCATAATTTACAGTTCGCTTACGGTGAGGGAAAACATCGTGAGGAAACCTACCTATCCCTCGGGATCAGGTAATAGTCAGTTCCTGTATACACGGCGACACGGTTCACCACCTGTCACGTTGGGTTCTGACTATCTGGTGAAACGTGGGCTTTGAGTTGACTTAACACTTGCACAATGTGGTGGTGTATGGCCACTCAAGCCTCTGACTACCCCCGAATGGGGATACAAGTCGTGACGGTATATTTTTTTAGTTTTTTATTTTTTCACTAATCTTATAAAAAATTATTAGGGTTCTGTAATAGGGACAAACTTATAACTTGTAGGGACAAGGAACCATTACAAGATCATCCAGTCCGTCCGTCTGTCATTATCAATGACAGTATCCTACTTCCTACTAATCTTATAAATGCGAAAGTAAGTGTGTGAATATTGGTTACCATGTATCTCCATAACTATTAAGCCGATTTTAATGAAATTTGAAACGTAGATATTGTAGACTCTAGAATAAAATATAGGCTAATATTTGCATTTTTTTCTTAATATGATCCATGTAAAAGAATAAACCCCTTATTCATAGAAAGTTATGATCGACCTGCAGTGGAATTACAAATCACATTTGTTCCTAAAAATGCTTCTCAAGCCATTGCAAACTGGCCAAAATCTCTATGAATAAGGGGGTTAGTGTCAGCCCTAGATGTAATAGGTACAGTTAATGACACGGAATGCATCGCGTGCGAGCTGCCAGTGACGGGGTAATTAAGGACAGAACAACCGGGCCTTTATCATTTCGGTTTCATACATACAAATTAAATTTTAAATCGTTTCGCGCAAATCATTTGCTTGAAGCCACAAACTGGCTTGATTTGCACGCATCCGAATTCTTGATAGAGTCAATCTGTAGCCAATCCACTGCAGCTCATATATGAGCTGGCTCGACTGGGGTAGTACCACCAAAATTATCACAGAAATTCGGCGTAAAGTAGCTATTACAGCTGCGTTTCGTACGATGAAATAATGATGCAGAAAATTCTGGTCGCGAACAATAACTTCACAACAATATGTTTAAAAATTAAATTTTACTTAACTATTTCTTAAATTACTTAATTTCATATAACTTAACTAAACAGAATATTATAAAATCAGGTTCAGGTGAGGTTTCAAAATCAAAGACAATAATTAAATTCGAATCTATCACAGATACGGGATGAAAGCAATTTTAACACGTTTATAATTATGTGCAGTCGTTCTGTATCTAATCTCTGTCATTACTTGTATTACGATTTTTGTGTGTAAGTGTAGTGTAAAGTTTGTAGCGCATAACGTTAGCGAAGCGATGCTATTATCTGTGTAACTATTTTTAATATGCAAGCATTGCAGTGATGCCGATTGGTTAAGCATGCATCTGGTGGGTTTAAGGTCCAGGATTCAAACCCCGGCTCGCACCTCCAGATTATTCAAAACCTACTTTAATATGATTATCACTTGCTTACGGTGAAGGATAACCTGCGTCTCTTAAAAAATCTGTCAAATTTTCCAAAGACATGTGAAATCAATCAACCCGGACTGGGCCAGTGCGGTGGATTATGGCTAGAATCCCCCTCACATTGAGGGGAAACCCGTGCCGTGGGACGTCAAAAGAGCTATAATCATCCTTTCGCTTTTTACGCTTTTTGACGACCACTTGGCACAGTGGTTTGAGCGTTTTGCCCACTCGGTTCACTGCATCGTGTGTTTACGGGTTCAATTCCCGTCAGAGGCAAATTTCAGAAACGGTCATTTCATAATTTGCCCTGACCCGGGTGTCAGTCAGTCCCTCAGTCCCTTGTATAGTAGCCATAGTACAAGCGGTGCTTAGTTTTTTTTTTTATAGGACTGAGGTGGCAAACAAGTGTACGGCCTGCCTGATGTTAAACAGTTATCGTAGCCTATAGATGCTTGCAATACCAAAGATTGCTCGCACGTTGCCGATGCTGAAGGGGAGTGGGACGGAGGGAGGGGAAGGGGAGGGTGTTGGGCTTCTAGCTCTCTCACTCATCGTACAAACGCAACTGTAATAGTTGCTTTACGCTGGTCTTACGACGGTCGAGCCAGCCCGTAAACGAGTTGCAGTCAATTGGCTACAGCTTGGCTCTACCACTGTAAGGTTTGGGACCATACAGTTGACTGGCGAGATTTATGTAAATGTAAATGTAAATGTAAATAAATGTAACGTCACGACTTTTATCCCCATTCGGGGGTAGTCAGAGGCTTGAGTGGCCATACACCACCACATTGTGGAGGTATTAAGCCAACTCAAAGCCCACGTTTCACCAGATAGTCAGAACCCAACGTGACAGGTGGTGAACCTTGTCGCCGAGATTTATTAATTATTTTTATAGCTGTAGATACTACACGTACCTAATACCTCGTAGCCTGCAGCAAGGCACGTGTCCTATTTGTTTTTCATATTATGTTTATAACTCAATTCACATGTCATGTCCGCTTGTGTCTCTGGCGAAACGCTTTCTTTAACAATTACCCACTAATGCACACTTCGTGACAAGAAAGTAATAGTTAAAAGTAACATTTGAATGATGAAACAGTTTTGTTTTGTTTAGTTTTGGTGAAATTGTTGAGTGGTTAAATCTTGGAAATTTTTAGAGAATACCTATAAAGGTGGTTGGGCCAAGTTGTAGACAATTGACTGTAGCTTAATTGGGCTGGCCTGACAGGTGTAGTACCACCCTCTCACAGAAGATCGGCGTAAAGTAGTTAATACAACTGCGTTTCGTACGATGAGTGAGAGAGCCCGAAATATCAACTTGGATGCTGTTTTTTATTTACAGTAATATTAGGTATTTATTTTATGTTTAGGTTCGTTCGTTTCGTAGTAAAGTTGTTTTTTATTATAACCTTATAACCACAATAAATCAGTGTATTGATTCACTTATTATGTAGAAATTTAGAATAAAACCCAGAAAACAATCAAATATTAAACTTTAATACAACTTTTGGATCCATCCAAAATATTAGCAATAGCACTAAATTTGCAGTGAGGGAACAACCATTGTATAACAACATTAGTATTTTACAACCGCATGATTACTGAAGTTTTCAGCTGTAAGCGGAACGTCTCTCACTGAAACAGATCAAAAACACTCAGGTTTAAGCTTTGGTTTGCTCGGAAATCGGTTTCGCAAAACGACGTAATATGACAGCAGGGGGCTTACCACGACCTCTTATCGCGATTCAATTATAGGAACGATTCAGCGACTTTTTGTGCAATGACGTACATTATTGTCATGACAATAAGAAACGTCATTGCACAAATGGCCGCTGAAACGTTAAAACAAAACTGCTATAAGAGGTGGTGGTAAGGCCCCTGAACAGAAATAGAAATTGTTCGACTTTGTTAAGTGCTTTGGTCGTCATGAAGTACATAATCTACACAAAATATAAATAAAATTGAAGTGTCAGTTTGTAATGTCAAAATAACAGCTTTTTAGTTAATGAATATTATTATGATGTATACAAGGTGGTGACGACATCATGACAATAATTGAAATCACATACTGGGTATAACATTAGTAGTTCGCACATAAAATATTATTAAATTATATTCAAAGGTTCCACGGGATTGCTTTTTTATTTTGACAATTTTAACTTTACGCCTACAAAGATACCGCTAAAAACACCGACACCGAAGCGATGTTGCCACGCTTGTACTAACAGGTCAGTCTATGAGGTCGGTAGACGTTTATAAAGGGTGTTGTGTTTCGTTTAGACTATTTCCGCATTATTTTTTTGGAAAATTTGAAATTTTGGACTTTGATTTACACCTAATTTTATAATTTTAATGTGTTGTGAGTGACTAGCAGGGGTCGTGTTTTAATTTATTGTCACTATGTCGTCACCACCCTGTATAAGGTAATAGGTACTCCACCAAGCCAACTAGGCGCCTGTCAAATGTGACATTACCGGAACAAAAAGGCAGAGGCGGTGTGCGGAAGGTATTGCGGACGGGAAGCCGCAGGCGGTGGCGGGTGTGCGGGCGGTATGCGGGCGGGGAAGCCGCGTTCCATCCGAGCGCCTAGTTGGCTTGGTGGATTAGTAGGAATTAACACAACTTTAGAAAGTACATCCTGTATAAGACTTTATTAGTCCAATGTGTAACCATAAATCTCAATGTACGCTGACCTTTATTGTCGTGAGTAAAGCCTATAAACACTAACTAGACCAAAACTGGAACTCCGAAGTTGAAGGCACTCCCACTATTTGTCGGTTCTGCTAACAAAAGTTACTGCACTTACACCGAAGTGTAACAAAAAACTAAATACACCAAAAAATTATATTATTTTGCTAGATATGGTACCTTTTAACATAGCAATCACTTTTAGAATTTTGAATTTTTTATTATCTAAAACAATTACGGTGTTATTACAAAAAAGTTAAACAAGTTTTAAACTCTTGTCTAGTTAAGTAATTTTTCCAGGCAAATTTGACTGGACACAGTTACAAAACAACTTTTTTTTTTGCCATAACAATGTAAGAATTTACTTAGATACTTAATTACAATTGAAGTTTTCCGCGACAGCTTCACTATTCTTTTTTTTTTTTAAATGTTTCGCGGAATTAGTAGCAATCATTCTACGCATTTTTAATAACATGGTTCTCTGAGGTACATGCAAAGAAAAAATCGTAATTTATTTGAGTTTTCTGGAAATTATGGGATATTTTCGTCTTTAGGTCAGAAATTTCATAAAAATCTGAAAATTTGCAGTATCTTAAAATTGGATCGCAGATCTAACTTCAGCTTAGGATATGTGTTAGGTCTTAAGGTGGTCTATAAGAGGTTTCAGGATTATCCACGATTAATGGGACACCTGTATATTTGGCTACTAATACTCAACTATACTGGCTATGTAACTCAACGGTGTAATTACGGCCATATTGGACTGACAAAAGTTTGAGCCGCAACACGGAAGACTTTATCCACAGCGCGTGAATTGGAAGCAGCATACAACAGAGCTTGTACTAGCTTAATGTAGCTTGAAAAATAGAGTAGCCTAGTTTAGAGTGGCCATCTTTCCTGCTATATTGCTGCTATATTTTGACGGGCCCGTTAGCGTGGTTGGCGCGGAGGCGACTTTCACGCTGCAGGTCGTAGGTTCGATTCCTACCCGGGACATGCATTTGTGTGCATGAACATGTCTGTATGTCCGGAGTCTGGGTGTATATGTATATTAAGTATGTATTTACAAATAAAAAAAGTAGTATATGTAGTAATATCAGTTATCTGGTTTCCATAGTACAAGCTCTGCTTAGTTTGGGATCAGCTAGCCGTGTGTTAAAAATGTCCCAGGATATTATTATTATATGATTCACTAAAGGTACGGTTCGGACGAACGCGGCACGACGGCACTCGTCAGTTGTCGACGTCAGTTTCATACAAATTGTCGCGATGACATGTGCCGCGACGGCACGACGGCATTCAATTTCTATGAGATCGACTGACGTCTGCCGTCTGCCGCGTTCGTCCGAACCGTACCTTAAAGCTCGTATTAATATATGCATTTCAAAGTTGACATCGTTCTTAAGACGCTGTTTTTGACAGATGTTCCATATATTAAACGTCAAAACTGCATCTTAAGATCGATCTCAACTTTGAGATGCATTTATTAATACGAGCCAAAAGATTAAGCTCACGGTTTATCTCGTTCTTAATCTCGATATGTAAAACTGCCGAGATGTGTTAAACTTTGCAATAATTTCTTCAAATCACATCGTAAATACAGTAGTTACTTTATTAGCTTACCTGTGCTATTTACGATTGTATTCTGAGATTAAACGTCACGATTTATAATAGCATTACCTTAATCTAGTCTGCTAAATGTTTATTAAGTGATTAGTCTCTGGATTTAATTTTAAGTCCTAAGATTTATTAATTTGATTATTAACCTTGTCCCATGAGGAGATAGTATTATTTGCCTTTTCTTAAGGCTCTTGAATTTTAATAAAAAAAATAGATCCATTTACCATGGCATGGAGCATGGAAAAACTCGCATACTCTTTTTAAATTTGTGAAAAAGAATGCGACTTAAGAACCTGTCTACACTACACCGACTTAAGTCTGCTCAGCATTTGCGAAGACATAATTTTGTATAAGCAAGACGTATAGATGTCAAGTTTGAAGTTCGCGCCAAATTACAACAAACTTATCTGGCCTGTGGCCTTACCACGACCTCTTATCGCGATTCAATTATAGGAACGTTTTAACGTTTCAGCGACTTTTTGTGCAATGACGTACCTTATTGTCATGACAATAAGAAACGTCATTGCACAAAAAGTCGCTGAAACGTTAAAACAATACTGCTATAAGAGGTGGTGGTAGGGCCCCTGGTGGGTTAAAAAGTCACTAAAATTTTTAATAGAAAATGGTACTAAATATGTTCGTACATAACTAAAATTTTAAAAACGATGACTTGTAATTTGTACCTTTTGGACGAAAGGACTTCAACAAACTTAAGTCTGCGCCACACAGACTTAAGTCTGTGTAAGCTGCTGTCCCTGTACCTGTGCCTGCTGTATACTTGTATCGACTTAAGTCTGCGCCACACAGACTCAAGTCTGTGTAAGCTGCTGTCCCTGTACCTGTGCCTGCTGTATACTTATATTATGCGTGGCGCAGACTTAAGTCAGCTTTGTGTGGACTCATCTTCATGGATAATTCTTACATTATTTTGTGTCGTCGTAGCTTGCCGTGTGAAAAAACATTAATAGTAACCATAGATAAAATATAGGTGTTACAATAATAAATAACCGAGATAAGATTGAGAGGAAGTGAATGTTTACTCTGTTAAATATAAGCTACTGTGGGCGTATGTGCTCCATACATAAATTATAGAATTGACAGTGATATTAATGATGGTAGCGTTGGAAACATACCGTGAGATTGTTTAGACAGGTAACATCACAATTGCATGGTAACAAATGGCAATATTTCCAACAATTATTCCAACAATTATTCCAATAATTATTCAAACAATTATTCCAAAAATTTTAGAGTATCGGCTTTCTCACTCATCGTACGAAACGCAGCTAAAATAGCTGCTTTACGCCGATTTTCTGTGAGATGGTGGTACTACCACGGTCGAGCCAGCCCGTATATGAGTTGCAGTCAATTGGCTGCAGCTTGGCTCTACCACCAATAAATTGACTGCAACGCGTGCCGCGCGCGGCATGTGACCGCGCGGCCTCGCGCGGCATGTTTCTGATGTACTACACCACCAAGCCAACTAGACACTCGGGTATACATATAAAATAATAATAAGTCAATGATTCCGCGGTCCTTCCACCACGTAGTGGGAGCTACTGCCACAGGAGTGCCCAGGTATTGGCCCAGGCTCACTACGTGTGGACGGACCGCGGAATCATTGACTTATTATCATTTGATATTTATACCCGACTACCTATAGTCCGCGACAGGTCGAGATGACAATCGGGTTATGAGCTTTGTAATGTAATATAATGTAATGTAACGTCACGACTTTTATCCCCGTTCGGGGATAGTCAGAGGCTTGAGTGGCCATACACCACCACATTGTGGAGGTATTAACCAACTCAAAGCCCACGTTTCACTAGATAGTCAGAACCCAACGTGACAGGTGGTGAACCGTGTCGCCGTGTATACAGGAACTGACTATTACCTAATCCCGAAGGATAGGTAGGTTTCCTCGCGATGTTTTCCCTCACCGTCAGCGAACTGTAAATGATGCTGTAAATTATTATATGAGCTTTGTGCAGAATAAAATCCGAACCAAAATCAGCAGGACCGCAAAAAAATAATTTAATTTAATATTTTTGTGGGCCATTTTCATTGTTTATTGGGTCGTGCTAATTTTAATTCTGGAAAAAGTTCATACCCCGTTTGTCATCTCGACCCGTCGCGGACTATAGTCGGCGTGGTGGAGCTATTGGCACTAGTTATTTTTTTTCCTGTATTAACAAACCGCCAGTAAAAGTCTAAGTCATTAGAACTCATTACATCACTATTGAAATCGTATAATCCATCAGATGAATGGCGCCGCTCAGGTTACTGAGTATTTTGTTACCAGTTTGACTAATGGCAGTCGTGACGGGCGATACTGAACAATGTTTGGTTACTTTATCGTATTGATAATTAATCGAGCTTGTTGACATGTAGGTAGCAGGTTCGATTGCCGCTTAGTAACTTACCAATTTAAAAAAAATATACTTTTCAGTTGTATTATTGGTCTCAATTGCCAAAGTTACATTTACAAGCGGAAAGTTGAAAAATTATATTTTTTATGACTTAGAGCGCGGCTCCACTAGTGCGCTGCGTTGCGTCGTCGCAACGGATCAAAGGGTCGACGGGCGAGAGACGAAGCGGGGGAAGGTGATGCGCCAGTACAAAATCTTGCGACAACGCACCGCAACGCGCTAATGGAGCCCGGCCCTTAGCTGGCAAACAAGTTCACGTCCCGCCTAATGTTAAGCAGTAACCGTAGCCTATAGATGCTTGCAATGTCAAAGGTATTGCTTGCACGTTCCCCGCCCTCACGGACAGAGGAAAGGGAAGGGAGGGGGTTTTTTCTTCTGGCTCTTCACTCATCGTATGAAACGCAGCTGTAATGCTACTTTACGCCGATCTTCTGTGAGAAGGTGGTACTGACCCAGCTTGTATATCAGCTGCAGTCAATTGGCTACAGCTTGGCAGCATATGGTAGGTGCTATGCAATATATCGTCCACTATTAAATTAAGATCTCATATTAATTAAAACATGTTTCATTTCTATTTCACCGTTATCACTAATCTAATCTAATTACCGTAACATAAAAAATAAAAGGTATTTTCGCACTTCCGTTTCAAATAACGCATGAGCGGCCCGACACGGGAATTTAAATATCGAACAGGAAGTGGCCCGTGTCTCGGATAAGATCAATGATCCATAGATCTTGATGTGTGTGTCATAATAGACAGATCCATTTCCTTTGAGTCCTTATAGAGAACGTAATGTTAACGTTTGACTTGAATTCGCTTGGATCAAAGAGAAATAGTAGCTTACTTTACACTATTTCCGAATTTTATTTGTGGTAGAATGCAGCCAATAGACAGTAGCTCATATACGGGCTGGCTCGACCGGGGTAGTACCACCCTCTCTTAGAATATCGGAAAAAAAGAAGAAAAAAAAAAAGAACAAACAGTTAAAATGCCATATTTAATTGGACTGCTTAGAGCAGTTGAGACTTAGCGCTAACATACACGGACTGCATTTTGCAGTTTGGTTGCAGTCGACGGCACGCGACTGCACACGGACTGCATTTTGCAGTCGGAAGTGACAGCTCTATCGCAATTGGTTGCAGTCGACGGCATGCGACTGCACTCGGACTGCATTTTGCCGTCGGAAGTGATAGCTCTATTGCAGGTGGTTGCAGTCGACGGCACACGACTGCACACGGACTACATTTTGCAGTCGGAAGTGACAGCTCTATTGCAGTTGGTTGCAGTCGACGGCACGCGACTGCACACGGACTGCATTTTGCAGTCGGAAGTGACAGCTCTATTGCAGTTGGTTGCAGTCGACGGCACGCGACTGCACACGGACTGCATTTTGCAGTCGGAAGTGACAGCTCTATTGCAGTTGGTTGCAGTCGACGGCACGCGACTGCACACGGACTGCATTTTGCAGTCGGAAGTGACAGCTCTATAGGAGTTGGTTGCAGTCGACGGCACGCGACTGCAAACGGACTGCATTTTGCAGTCGGAAGCGACTGCAAGTTGCAGTCCGTGTATGGCGGCGCTAACTGCTCGACAGCGGTCATGTTGCGGTTGGAGTCGACTTCAACCCGACTACTCCATGCAGTCCGTGTATTGCGAATGTCAATTTTGTATTCGACTAACAGCGGCCGCTTGAAGCTATCGGCACTGACTGCTCCAAGCAGTCCATCAATGGGCGTTTCTTCACTGGCCGATACGGCCCGACACCGATACCGGCCTGGCACCATAAAGGTACGATTTCGCGGAACGAGGCAGACAGCAGACGTCAGTCAGTCTCATACAAATTGTAATGCCGTATGCCGCCGGCACATGCCATCGCCACAATTTGTATGAGACCGACTGACGTCTGCTGTCTGCCGCGTTCCGCGAAATCGCACCTTTACCAGCATTAGTGGACGCATAATTAACGCTCTATAGCGGACTTCTGAACATCTGACAGGCTCTTACTATTTATACCTCCCTGATTTAGAGAAAGGCCCAAAATATCAGGTGGTTTGGTACCCAAAGTTATCTTCCAAAAATCAATGTTTACAGTTACTTTAAGAGCGTAGTGTCGTATGTCCCAGAGGCCAGAGTGACCACAAATGAGAGGCTTTTAAAAAATAAAAATAATTTGTCAAACTAGTCGGTCAGGTTGTCGGCTACCCGACCACAATACAAGATGCACGAAGCTAGTAAGCTCAGATGATATGGCAATCATTAAAAGGTTGTAGTGCCAAGCTGTAGCCAGTTGACTGCAGTTCATACACGGGCTGGCTGGACGGGGTAGTATTAACCTCTCACAGAAGATCGGTGTGAGCTACTTCACTATATTACAGCTTTGCGTTTAGTACAATGAGTGAGAGAGCCGGAGGCCCAACATATCTGTCCGAGTTCCCTTCAGGTCGGCAATGTGCGAGCGATGCCTTGGGTATTGCAAGCATCTATAGACTACGGTAACTGCTTAACATCAGGCGGGCTGAAGGTGCGCTTGTTTGCCACCGTACTCCGTAGTCACATACAAAAAAACTTTGCACCCGTATCATCATCATCATTATCATAATATTAATAAGTGAAGCAAAAAATTTCGACACCTTTTTACGAAAATTGCGCCGATGAAGGAGTGTGAAATTTGGCACAGTTAAAGTTTACAATTAAACCTAATATTTTTATAATAAATGCATTAAAATACATTAAATTAATTAAAGAAAACATTACACACACTACATTCGTTTCACATACACACATAGGTAGATTGTGTATTTCGCTTTTTTGACACTTTGACAGCTTTTTTAAAGGCCAGTACTTTTTGTTAATAATAGAAGTACCTACTCAAACTTAAAATTGTAATGAATGATGGTCGCATTTCGACCACGGGCGACCACTAGTATTATAAATACCACATCCGAATCTCACCACATGGATGTTAACCAGATAGTATCACTGTACATAGTCCGTTAACGCGTATTAAGCCTTGATCGATCTAGTGTGGCGCCCGTCGCTGGCCACAGACGATCACTTGACACTTAAGGGGCGGCTTGACGAGAAATGTTTAGTGCTTAAGAATTTATTTATTTATTGTGTGTTGTGTAGCGACTGTAGCCTAGGGGTGAACAGTTTGGGCTAACAATCAGAAGGTCCCAGGTTCGATCCCCGGTGGGGCATGCACTAATGGATGAATTTTCATCTATGTGCATAATTTACAGTACGCTGACGGTGAGGGAAAACATCGTGAGGAAACCTATCCCTCGGGATTAGGTAATAGTCAGTTCCTGTATACACGGCGACAATGTTCACCACCTGTCACGTTGGGTTCTAAATATCTGATGAAACGTGGGCTTTGAGTTGGTTAATACCTCCACAATGTGGTGGTGTATGGCCACTCAAGCCTCTGACTACCCCCGAACGGGGATAAAAGTCGTAACGTTACAATTATTCTGTATATCGATTATCACTACTTATCTCTCTATTAATAGACTCCCAGAAGAGGAATAAATCTTTACAAATAAATACAATTAAGTGCCTGTTTGTAATGTCAAAATAACTGCTTTTTACTAAATGCACATGAAACTATAAGCAGTACTTATAACACAAAAAAATGACTGTCAGTCTGGATGTTTGTTCCGGCTAATCTCCGAAACGGCTGGACCAATTGTGACAGATCTTTCACAGGCTCATTGCTGGTTTTAGAAAAAAATATGGAGTCTGCGTAAAAAAACCATTAAATTCCACATAGTCGCGGGCACAGCTAGTAAATAAATGAAAAGGATAGGTATCTAATTTTAGGAAAGGCATTTACTACCAAATCTTTTTTTAAATATGACTAAGGCACTTAACATCAGGCGGCCCGAATGATTGTATACCGCCTAAGTTAAATTAAAGGAAGTTAAAGCTTCCCCTTAAAATAATTTAAGAGAACGGTCACATAATCCGCTTAAAAAACCATAAACAAAAACAATTTGAGTGTAGATTGGAATCATAGATAATAGTTGCTCGGACATAATTCTGATATGGCAACATTGTACACAACATTTTAAACTTAATTACAACCTCGCTGAGCTAATTACTCTTGACTTATTTGGATTACCAATTGATTGTTAACGGTTAGAAATTGTGATGGTTTTATTAAAACTACTACCTGTGTGCACGGGGCAAAAGCATGTCTTACCCCCTCCGCACACGGCGGCGTAGCGTAGGCGTATCGTTATACGCGCGTAGAACGAGAGCAATACGAGCACGTGCATTTTCAAACAAGTCCGCAGATGAATCGGCGTTGCAGCGTATCGTATGAGATGTTCATCGTCATTACGGTAGTCGTAGCGTGCTGGCGTAAATAAGCAAGCGTAAACTTTTTTTTTTTCATCCTAAATTCGAAATTTATAAGAAAACGTTCTCTTCATAAATTTCAAATTTAGAACGTGTGAAAGGAAGAAACGTCGCCACAAAATAGTACATTATGAGAACTCGTTTACAAAACGATACGTCTACGCTACGAGTCGTGTGTAGAACTCTGCACGTCTCGTACTCGTTGTTGACGATACGCTTACGAGACGACTACGCTTACGACCCGTGTGCGAAGGGCCTTAGAAAATCTAACAAAATGTCCGAAAGACATGTGAAATCCACCAACCCGCACTGGGCCAAAGGAGTAATATTACTTTTTTATATATTTTGTATACTCAATTATAAATTCAATTAAGCAGTGATATCCGATTGGTTAAGCACGCGTCTTGCGGGCTTAAAGTCCCGGGTTCAAACCCCGGCTCACCTCTGGATTTTTCGAAATCCATGTGCGAATCATAACTTCCAATGATTATCACTTGCTTACGGTGAAGGAAAACATAGTGAGGAAACCTGCATTTCTTAGACATGTGAAATCTACCAACCCGCAATGGGCCAGCGTAGATTCTGGCCTGAATCCCCCTCGCATTGAGGGGAGGCCCGTGCCCAGGAGTGGGACGTTAAAAAGGCTAATATTATTTTTATATACAACTAAATTATAACTTCAAATAATTCGCCCGCGATACAAATAGAAATAAATGATCTAAGATAAAGAACAATAATTAAAATCGTTTCTCAGATGCGCTTGCGGCTGTATTGTTAATTACGGTCTAACATTCAAATTTTCGGAATGGATGAGTGTTAAATACTATTCTAAGTTAAAGAAATAATGGCCGAATATATTCAGTTAGGTACGTAGGTTTAATAATATCGCTTTTGATACCAAACTGTTTGATCCCAAACAAAGCAACAATGGGTTTTTTTTTTTTGGGAATTGATGTGTAAGATTAGCCTATGTCTTATTCCAGAGCCTACACTAACTATGTTTCGAATACATTAAAATCGGTTGAGTAGTTTTGGAGATACGTGGTAACAAACATTCACACACACTTTCGCATTTATAATATTAGTAGGAAATAGGATTTAATGACCCAAGCCGTAAGCAGAACAACAAATATTCAAATATTTTTCTGTCGCAGATTAGGTCAAGCGTGTTACCGCGGCCATTAAACATCAACATTGGCCTTTTTCATTCGTTTAAAATACTACTTAGATCTACCACTTCTTCTTATCGTATGGTCAGTGGCCAACCTGGTGTCAGAGTTGTTCAAGCCGCCCGAAGGCCTATGACAAGGCTTAACGACTGCTGCCTAGATGACAACAACCGGGATCGACTATTTACGTGCCCTCCGAAGCACGGAGACGCTCTACCACTAAATTTAATACTATCATTATAAAAACTATATTATAATGATAGTATTAAATTTAGTGGAAGCGCCTAAATTATCGGTCGGTTTAATATTAGAGGCTATTAAGGATGAGTTCACATTAGGTATTAGCTAATGATAAATACTGTTCACACTGACCGCTTGAAGATCGAATTAAGGGCGCGGACATAGTAGATCAATTAATAAATATAACTAATTTAGCTATAACTATTTTCAGACCATTATTTTTTTGGACCATTGATTTTCATTATTTTTTAAATTAAATTTGCAAACTATATCAGCGATCAATGTTTAGGAAGTATTTTAGTAGGTAGGTAGAGCTTTTTTTTTTCAATTCACAATAAACACATAATTTTTATTGAGTACATTTTAACAAAAATAATAGTTGCTCTCTTTCAGGAAGACATAATTAAGTAAGGGTACACCGTCTTGAATGGTGTAATTTCATACCTATAGCAAAGAGCATACTAATAGCTTCCCTACTAGTGTTTGAATTTATGTAGGTAGGTACTAATAAAATATACCTACCTACATATTTAATTAAACTGTATTTTTCTATTTTTTATTAATCGTATTTATTTATTTTATTAAAATCTAAGTACCCACCTTGTAATTAATTAATAAGGGCCTGTTTCACAATCGTCAGATTACTTGTATCCACCAGATTAATATGGCGTTTTGATAGATATTCTACCGAAAAACTGTCAAACCGCCATTTTTATTGGGTGGATAAAAGTTATCTGACTATTCTGAAACAGGCACTAAGTATAATTAATATAAAATAATAATATTAAAAATCATAAAATAGTTTTATAATTTTCTTATCTCGTTCCGCTACCGCTTATCACTAAGTGCTAACACTACGGTGATCACTTACAAAACACTTAAACTATATTACAAGCGTTAATGCGCTCGTTTAACTGGAGTATACAGCACCAAGTTAATTATTTAACTGAACGATCACCGCAGTGAAACTTTCTCACGTATTCTTCCGGTCCAGAAATATTAACTTAACGCTTTTTTTAATGTTACTAAGGGCCTCCGCAGACTAGTTACTTTTAGCATCGGCGACCGGCGATTTTGTGACGTATCGATGATGCGTCGCGTTTTTTGGAGCGCGAACGAGCGAGACGCAGCATCAAAATCGCCGATCGCCGATGCAAAAGTAGTTACTCTGCGGAGGCCCTAAGGTGGCAAGCAAGCGTACGGCCCACCTGATGTTAAGCAGTTACCGTAGCCTATTAATACCAAGTGCATGAACGTTGCCGACGTGAAGGGGAGGGGGATAGGGGAGGGGAACCTATATACTTACCTATTGCTTATTTTCTTATCGTATGTTTAGTGGCCAACCTGGTGTCAGAGTTGTTCAAGCCGCCCGAAGGCCTCTGGCAAAGCTTAACGACTACTGCCTAGATGACAACAACCGGGCCTGACTTTATACGTACCCTCCAAAGCACGGAAACGCTCAGTTCAAATGCCACTAAATGGTCACCCATCTCCGCCTGGGCTTGCCATGCGTTGCTTAACCTCAGATCGTTTAAGCTGGCTATGACCGCCTCTATGCTCCTGTTATTTACTTATCAAAATGCCACGACACTTTTTCAGATTCTCTGAGCAAACTGAAAGTGGGCTGTTTCATCAAGTAATATTATCACGAACATAGATTAATTTTAGTTTCCGCGGCGCTCCAACTAGATGGAGCATGCGTACTAATAAAATGCGGCAACTGATAATGCTCAAATTTTTGAGTACTTCAGTACATCTGACAGCAACCATTGTATGAAAGGCAGCGTCGAAAATAAGTTGCCTCATTTCTGGAAATGATTTTTCTTAGTAGGGCGGTATCTAGTAAATCTATGATCACGAAGTTAAAATAATTTCGTCCAGACTGCTAAGTCAGACAGTGAGATTTTCAGCTGAAACGTAGCTGAAATATGACGAGTGGGGATCCTGCGTTCAACAGGTAGGTATGCCCAGTTCTCGTGAAATGAGTAAAGGCTTATTACGTATCGAATCGGAATTGGATAGGGACTTCTTTTTATGTCAAAATTAAAACCACCCGCGACTCCGTTATCGTGAATTTTGAAAAAAGAATCCTTGATGTTACCGTTGTACCAACTGTAATAATTTTACGTTATTTTTGCGTGATTCTCAAATTTACAAACACACAGACGTACCCCAATTTCATAGAGATTTTAGCCAGTTTACAATGGTTTTGAAAATCATTTTTAGGAAAAAAAAAGATTTGTATTTCCACTGCAGGTCGATCATAACTTTCTATGAATTTGGGGGTTAGAATATTACTAAGAATATTATTAAGGATTTTTAGAATTCATACATTATCACGATTATAATCACCAAACGGTTTCCCAACCGGTTGTTTCAATGTTGGAACACCTAGTTAGGTTAAGGACAACCGCAAACGTGAGCAGATGCTGCAAACATGTTTCTCCCATTAGACCAATGAATTAATTTTATATTAGGGTAACCATAGAACTAGTGTGACTAAATAATCTTAAAAATCCTGCTATGGTCACTAAAGAAATATTTAACAAGGCAATAGCAATAGAAAGAATCAACATACGTAATAAACACTTTTTCACAATCTTTCATACCCATTTTAATTTCGTCACAGACTTGTTTTCGCAGAGATGAAAGAGAAAAAAATTACCGTCCGAATAAAAAGTGCTTCTTTTCATGACGGGTTTTAAATCGACCTTCATTACTATGACACGTGTCCAAAATAAAATTAAATAGCTACGTCTACAACACGCACATGCTACGCAAGGCTGCTCACCCACATGCCTCGCGAAGCACGCGCGGTTGTCTCAGTCGCATGCCGCGCGCGGGAAGTGGCGAGGCAACCCACACTCTAAACAGAGAAGGGTATACCCGAGCAATCAGTTTGACATCGTTTTGTCTCATGATTAGGCCAAACTAGGCGAGGCAAATGACAGCGCTCAGGTGAGGCAGGGCAAAGCGAGGCAAAGCTGCTTCGCGCGGCATGCGCGTGTTATGGACACGACTATTAGCCAAGTTTTCTACCTAACAACCTCGCGAGGTACATAAATAAATAAATATCGCCAGACTTATACACCAACTGTATGGTCCCAAACTAAGCAACGATTGTACAAGTATGACTACATTGGTCTGGGGGCGATCCCAGTGACATACCGCGCGATATCCTCAACTTTGATCTGATCATATAAAATCGGCATAAGCAGGCGGACTGACAGTGAAGCAAATGGCAAATAATAGCTCGGGCGAGGCAGTGTGAATGTCTGCCTTGAGCGAGCCATGTTATTGAGCGAGGCACAATCTTGCGAGGCTGCGTATGTAACGGGTTTCTACATAAGTAGGTTAATGAAAACCATGGACCATTCAAAACTGCGTACATTTTTGTACAAAGAATTTAGCAAAGAAATATAATATCAGGAGTTAGAATCAGCACGAGAGTGTTACATAGGAATAGAAAATGTAATGAAAATGTGCTGAAAATGTATAACTTGATGAACTCAGGGGCAGTTAGCCAAGAAAGCGTCAAGACAAGAAACTCAAGTTTTTTTCTTGATGATAAAAAACGTCAATTTCCAAACTCCCAAATTATGCAAAAACACTGAAAGGCTTTACCAACTTAACGAAGAAACACAAATAACTGCATTACAACTGCGAAAAAATGTTACGAAATAAGAAAATATCATTGTTATTCAAGTGAAAATCACACGTGGTCTCCCTTTGCCTCCCCCAAAAGCCCTGGGGACGTGCTACGAATGCTAAATAATAATTATTTACTTGCCGCTGTAGTAACCTTGTAGAGATGGTATGTTTGTTGAAAATCTCGGGATAAATGCTAAAGATAGACGTGGCAATAATTCGCAGATTTTAAACACGTAATTTGCAGTCGTGATTTGCATAGTGTGAGAGAATGACAAACGTTTTCTCAGAGTTTTTGTGTCATTTAAACATAAAAGTAATGATATAATTTCTTTACTCAGCACGCCTGTATTTTGTAAAATTGGTAAGCAAATATGCATTTTAGTGCACAATAATTAAGCCTCTAGGACGTGAACTAATGCATCAGCTGTAAAATTACTTATTTTACTTATTTAGCAAATCGCTAAAAATATGGTCAAAATTTAGCAGCCCTCAAATTGCGGTGAATAAGGCGGTAAGACTATAAATTATAAAAGGCACATGAATGCAAGCGGCACAGGACCGGTCGTTTTGGAAAACCTTGGGGGAGGCCTATGTCCAACAGTGGACGTCTTTTGACTGACATGATGATGGTAATGGATGAAAATGTATACAATTATAATTTTGAAAAGAGTAACCATTGAGTTTCTTGCCTGCTCTTCTCAATGGAGGCAACATTACGAACCGGTGGTAGCGCTAAAATATTGTTTATTTTGACTATTTATAAATGCTTTTTGAGCTTACATGAGTAAAAAACTTTTGACTTTGACTTTGAATGATAAAAGTGTCCTGTTAAAAATAAAAAACCATGGCCACCCTACATTCAGGTGCGGGATAGATGAGGACGTGTTCGTATTTGGAATGTTACTAAGTTTTCTTTTTTCGCTGAAAAGATTTTCAGAGCACTTATTGACCTTATGTAAGGTCGCCCGGGACTCCATTATCAGCCTCTAAAATGGAATAAATTGTATACAAAGTATACCTACCTAACTGAAAATTTAGAAGTTTTTTCGTGTTAAAGTTTTTTCGGGTGTAACCAAAAATCGTATCGTAAACGTATCCTAGCCAAAAATTTTTGGTGATTTTTCGACACCCTTCCCCCGTGGTGAGATTTAGCTCGACCCCGCCCTCCCTAATCTCACGTGAAATTTTTCAAAACTTTTCTCGCGATTTTGCGCCTATTTCTTGCGGAAAAAAGATGACGTGATAATTGTTGAGACTCCCCGTCTCCCTACGTGAGATTGGGTGAAATTCAGCGATATCCCCCCCCCCCCCCACAATGTACGTCACCTTCCCGTTAACTGGGCCTCAATTCTGCTAACTTTTAACCATTATGAAACAGTTATTTCCTTCGTGAAATATTTCAAAGCACGGAGACTGTGAGTTCAAATGCCACTAAATGGTCACCCATCTCTGACTGCAGCTGGCGAGCGCCTCAGCGCTAGTATCTAGATATGTACTTGCGCTAAGGCGCTGTCTATACAGGATGGTGACGACATCATGACAATAATTGAAACCACATACTGGGTATCACATTAGTAGTTCGCACATAAAATATTATTAAATTATATTCAAAGGTATTGCCACGGGATTGCTTTTTTATTTTGAACATTTTAACTTTACGCCTACAAAGGTACCGCTAAAAACGCCGACACCGAAGCGATGTTGCCCTGTTTGTACTTACAGGGCAGTCTATGAAGTCGGTAGACGTTTATAACGGTGTTGTGTTTCGATAGACTATTTCCGCATTATTTTTTTTGAAAATTTTAAGTTTTGGACTTTGATGCAAACCTAATTTTATAATTTTAATGTGTTGTGATTGACTAGCAGGGATCGTGTTTTAATGTATTGTCGTTATGTCGTCACCACCCTGTATAGGTAGGTGCTTAAAGTGATCGTCGACTTTTCAAGCGATTTTTCACTCATTAAAGTTTAAATAAATGAGACGATTCGTTTCCAAGGCCGGAGTAGAGTTAATGAACATAATACTCGGTGTGCCCGATGTGGTCGCCTTTCATTTCGTGCCGCCCGCGCCAGTTATTTTATTTTTTACTTGTATCTGGCGTACGCGCCCAGTTGTTAAAGCGTAGCAAGTGTGGAGGAGGTCTTTTTAATAAAAAAAATATTTCGTTTAATACTTATGATTAATATTTCTAAATATAATTATACAAAAATAAAAAAACCGGCCAAGTGCGTGTCTGACTCACACATAAAGGGTTCCTTACCACTGTATAAATTTTATTTTGTTTTTAGTATTTTTGTTGTAGCTGCAACAGAAATACATATACAGCCCGCTGACAGACGGACGGACGGAGGCTTAGTAATAGGGTTCCGTTGGCGCCCTTTGGGTACGACGTAACCCTAAAAATTGCTCCCCACCGGCATCGGGAACAGTGTTCTGGTAATCAGTGGTCAAGGCTCTATGGAGAGGAACCTCCTTAACACGTGAGCCGTCTTTAAGTGGACTGCCTTCTGGATCTGTCCGTTGATCCAACCGCCTAACGCAAGCTTCCTAATGCGTTTTTTGTGTTTTTATTTTTACTATTTAATATTTTTTTTACTCAGTGCATCTTATGTAGGTACTTACCTACATCCAAAGTTTGGCAACATTAATGCAAGGTACCTGTCATCCACTTAGGCTAAGGCCCCACCTGTCCGCTGCGCTGCGTTGCGCTGCGTCGTCGCAAGATTTTGTACTGGCACATCACCCTCCCCCGCTTCGTCCCTCGCCCTTTGACACTTTGATCCGTTGCGACGACGCAGCGCAACGCAGCGCAGCGGACAAGTGGGGCCCGGCTCTTAGTCAAGTGCCACCCAGCGTCGTTCGACGTTCGACCGTTTGGCAAAATACACACACTTCATAAAATCAAAAAGTTGATTCCACACTTACTTAGCATTGACCAAAACGGAAGCTTTCCCAAATTCGGGTCTCGGTACCCGGCAATCAGCGAGCACCGCCCAAAACACCTACCGGACGACGTAGTGCGTCATAAACTACGAATATACACGGTTTGAATATACACGATTTATGAGATCCTACGAACGATATACTACTGGGAACTATGATATGTGTAGTTTACTGTATTGGTGGTAGAGCGAAGCTGTAGTCGCCTGCAGCTCATATACGGGCTGTCTCGACCGGGGTAGTACCACCCTCTCACAGAAGATCGGCGTAAAGCAGCTATTGTAGCTGCGTTTAATATAAGTGAGAGAGCCGGAAGCCCAACTCCCCCCTTCTTCCCCTACCTTCGTTCCATTCCCCTTCAGGTCGGCAACGTGCGAGCAATGCTGTCGGTATTGCAAGCATCTATAGGCTACGGTAACTGCTTAACATGAGGCGGGCCGTAAACTTTTTGCCACCTCAGTCCCATTAAAATATATGACTAGGGTGGCGAAAAAAAATAATACATCACTGTTAATATCAATTTGTATTCCTATCTTGTTTTTGTTTGATACATTGAACTCACGCGCCGGGGCTTAGTGCTAATCTCTTTGGTATTCGGGCCGTTATGCATATTTAAACATTATTATCGAAGGTTTTCATTACGCTCTGATTGGCGTAAAGCTGACCAATCAATCAAATGGATAATACCTACTGTAGGTACAGTCAGCGAAGTTGATGGACATTCTCAATTTTTTTTACTCTTTATTTTACAAATGTTGATGAACATTTTTGAAATCAAACAATGGCAATATGTCTAAATTTTGTTTAGATAAAAAGAAATGATTTGATGTAAAACAAAAGTGTACAAGCGACTTTTGCCGTCTGTACTAAAATAATACCTACAGTCCGTTCCCAGTTATTTTACCTCTGATATTTACCTTATTATTTTTGAAAAACATAGTCGATATTAGTCGATTAAGTCATGTAGCCTGTAGAATAAAGCCTAATCTACAGTTCATGGTCTCAAAGGCCAAGTTTAAAGGCTGACTTTGCGTTTTACAAAAATAAAATGAGCAACATCAGAGGTAAAATAACTGTGAACGGGCATTACATTTGGTTGTCTTGTCAGTGGAAGTAAGAATTATTGCGTCGGCTGCGTCTACTTTAGGCGTATGCAGCGACCGAGCACTCAGTTTTAACGTCAGAACGCACAGACATTACATGAGTACTCGGCCGAGGCAACTACAAGCAACTACAGGCAACTAAAAGCTTTGCTTAGGGACCATACGATTGATGTAGAGGTCCTATTTATAGTATTGGTAGTACATACAGCCAAGCTGTAGCCAATTGACTGCAACTACCAAATAAATATGTTTCTTTGACATTCCTTCTATAAATATCTGTCAAAACGCCATATTTATTTGGTAGATAAAAGTTATTCGACGATCGTCAAACATGCATTTGAACTCATTAATACACAGGCAATAATGGTCCATTAAATTCATTCGTTAATTCGCACTTCGTCCGACATAGCGTTAATTTGTATTAAATCCGATGAATTATAATAAACCCCAATTTCCGAATAACGTGAGGTGGGTATTACAATGAATATATTAATTCGCTGGATTAAATTTGCCGCGATTATTTCGTTTTAATGCGTAATACTGGCCATACACGATCATGCTAATTGATCGAATGACTTGATATTGCATGATGGCGTCAGCCAAAACGCGGCTTGTCCTTCCAAAAAAGTTGCCAATTGACTGCAGCTAATATACGGGCGGGCTTGTCCACCCTCTCACAGAGGATCGGCGTAAAGTATCTAGCTCAAAAAAAGTAAAGTAAAAGTCAGAATTCTTACTCAAGTAATAGTCGTCACTTTTGTAACTTGAGCAATATTATTTAAATCTCGTTTTGTTAGTAAGTAATATATAACGTCGCGACTTTTATCCCCATTCGGGGGTAGTCAGAGGCTTGAGTGGCCATACACCACCACATTGTGGAGGTATTAAGCCAACTCAAAGCCCACGTTTCACCAGATAGTCAGAACCCAACGTGACAGGTGGTGAACCTTGTCGCCGTGTATACAGGAACTGACTATTACCTAATCCCGGGGGATAGGTAGGTTTCCTCACGATGTTTTCCCTCACCGTAAGCGAACTGTAAATTATGCACATTGATGAAAATTCATCCATTGGTGCATGCCCCACCGGGGATCGAACCTGGGACCTTCTGATTGGTAGCCCAACGTGTTCGCCCCTAGGCTACAGTCGCTTCCTAGGCTACAGTCGCTTAGTAAGTAAGTAAAATACATTATTCGCATTACGAATGTGTTAAGTATTCCAAACTGAAGTAATTACTTAGCTAAGAAATTACTTAAGCATAAGTAATGACTTGCCTATAGATACGGCCGTAAGTATAAACATACAGGCAATTATTTCCATTACTCTAACAAGGTCACCTTTCTTAAAATCTAATTTCGCTTGAAGTTAGCTAAGCAGGGAAACTCGAAGCACCACGTAAAGCCTTACAAAAGTCCAATTTAAGTTTTCTTTTGGCCCTCAAATTTCGGGCAGCCTCACAGGGCCGGATTCGCGGCCGTCCGGAGCGCGACGCAAAACTTTATCCAGAGTTCGGTTTGCGAACGCTTTATAATTAGTTCCGGTTTATTTGACGGTGTTCGGCTTTTGAGTGGCTTCGATTTTCAAAGTAGTTTTCCTGGATTTTTATTTAAAAGAAAATAAATAAATAAGAAAATAATATGCTTGACAAAATTAAAAATATGTATTGCTATTTTTCTTATGTCTTGTGACATTAGGAGAATAGCAATACGCTTAGTTTAGTCAAGTTTTCCATAATTAGAATATGAAATCAATATCGCCAGACTTGCACACCAACTGTATGGTCCCAAACTAAGCAACGCGTGTACTATGGCCGTATAATGAACTGGGAGCGATCCCAGTGACACCCAGACCAGGGCAAATAGCAAATACTTTAGCCCAGCCGCACGTCATCAGAAACTTTCAAATATAAATTTTATGGACGACCTTATGCAGTCCACATAAGGTACAAGCACAAATTTGGCGAATCCCTTGGCTGCCTCATAGACGGATTCAATAAAAAAATTGGTTGCCAAATAAATCAACCATTTCGCGTATCAAACCCAATGATTGAGAGAGCCGAAAGCCCAAACCGCCCCCCCCTTCCCCTACCTCCATTCCACTCCCCTTCAGGTCGGCAATGTGCGAGCAATGCCTTTGGTATTCCAAGCATCTATAGGCTACGGTAACTGCTTAACATCAGGCGGGCCGTCTTTTTTGCCACCGCAGTCCTATAAAAAAAATGTTAAGTCGCTGTATATTTGCTCCCAGCATCCGTCACAATACCTCCCTGCGTGCGAAAGACGTTGATCCCCGAGATCACCGGAACACACTAATGGCGTTTACACCGCTCGGTTATTTGAAAAGTTATCCAAAAGAAATTTGTGTTTTTTAAACGACCGTCTTTAAGTTAAAATACCGTGACGGCTATTTAATTGGAGTTGCCCGTATTTATAAATCGATGTCAAAACTGGGAGAAAATCTTACTAAAATTAACAGCAAATGATTTTTATAGCTTCTCTTATTTATTTTAGTATTTCGACTAAGTTATTAATAGTATCACCATGTCCGTGTATCCGTCCGTCCGTCCATCCGTCTATCCGTCCGTCAGTCCGTCCATCCGTCCATCCATTCGTCAGTCTGTCAGTCCGTCAGTCCGCCAGTCCGTCCGTCCATTCGTCCGTCCGGCCGTCCATCCGTGTGCCCGTCCGTCTGTCCTTCTGTATATAAGTATGTCATAGGTTTATCATTCGGAGACTATTAGGTCTATATGGCAGAAAATATGGATAATGAATATGGACCTAAATAACTAACGGTTATACAAATACTTATCAGTATACTTAACTATTAACATCCTAACACAAAGATTTTTTGCTCTATTTGCAAACACCACACACATACAGATTAATGTCACAATCGTGACATTCAGACAGACAGATGTCACGAACTGTTATATTAACATTGAAAATACTTATAATACAGGCCATTGACATATTATTTTTAACAGATATGGTACACACCGAACCATTACATGCAGCGATATTAACACATCCACCATTCGACAACTAACTAATTAAAAAACTAAGAAAAAAACCGGCCAATTGCGTGTTGGACTCGCACATAAAGGGTTCCGTACCACCGTAGAATAAAAACGTCAAAAATATCAAGTTTCTTGTATGGGGACCCCCTTTATTTTTAATTTTTTTGTATTTTGTGTTGTAGCGGCAACAGAAATACACATTCTGTAGAAATTTCAACTCTTTATCTATTACGGCTCGTGAGTTACAGCCCGCTGACAGACTGCCAGACGGACGGACAGCGTAGGCTTAGTAATAGGGTCCCGTTGGCACCCTTTGGGTACGTAACCCTAATAAAAACAACTCAGTTGGTCGCGGAAAATAATGTTGAAAACACGTCCACGTTGCCAATATGGCTCATCTTTTGATGCATAATACACATCAAAATGCCTTTAAGTAGATTGTCGAATTGCGAGTGCGATAACAGATGTGTGAATTTCGCTGCATGTAGTGGTGCGCTGAGCACAAGTTTAATGATTGCGATGTTAGGACGTACCATTTCTGCTAGAATCATGTACATCAATATTTATTTGCGACTTTGCACGATTTGGGACCAGGGGGCTTACCACGAACTCTTATTGCGATTTAATTACAGGAACGTTTTAACGATGCAGCGTCTTTTTGTGCAATGACGTGCCTTATTGTCATGACAATAAGAAACGTCATTGCACAAATGGCCGCTGAAACGTTAATACAAAACTGCTATAAGAGGTGGTGGTAAGCCCCCTGAAGCTAGGACTTGATCGCAGGTTTAAGAAGGAGTTTTTAACCAGGATATAAAACTTGGTTGTTCTTTTTATGTTGGCTCTGAATAGACTCGTTTTTATAGATCGTCTGATCAGCCTCATTTGTGATTAGATTAATGATATCAAAGCATCTTTTGTTACAGATAACACTAGATCGTGCCCCGACTCTGTCTGTTCTTTTATGTTTTGTAGAAGTGAATAAATAAAGGATATAACAAAATAACAGATATTTTACATGTTTTAGCAGTAGCTATATTCTAGATTGGGCAAAAATGCCACCTATTTTTGTACATTAAATTTCAGATATTTGTAAATCTCTATCAAATATACCTAGTTATTCAGAAACACCGTAGCGCTCATAGCCAGCTGCAAACTCAGTTCAGTAAACGGAGGTTTTTTGTTTTTTTATGTCCGGTCGCTTTTTGGCCCGGCCCGCAATCTCCCTCTGACGTGAGGGTCATATACATTTTTACTAATACTAGGTATAATAATTTATTCACAGTTTGTGCTTTATTAAAATAAAATAGACGACATATTATTATTTTCAAATTTCAAAAAAGCTATGTAAACGGAGGTTAAGCAACACTTGGCAAGGTCAGTCAGAGATCGGTGACCATATAGTGGCATTTCAAACTGAGCATTTCCATACATTGGAGGGCACTTTAAGAGTCTGTCCCGGTTGTTGTCATCTAGACAGCAGTCGTTTAGCCTTGTCAGAGGCCTACGGGCGGCTTGAACAACTCTGACACCAGGTTGGCCACTAACCATACGATAAGAAGAAGACTTACAAACCTACTCATTAAAATGTACAGTAACAACTAGTGATGGGATGTTCTCGAGAACATTCTCATCCTCGGAAACTTACTCGTGAGAATTTTCGAGAATTTATCTTCTGAAGCATGTTAAACTTGGGATAAACCTCATTAAACATGCAAGTATGGTGGTTTTGTTTTCAAGATTGTAAGTTAGGATAACGTCACTCCAAATATAAGATTCTCAAAAAATCTCACGAGTAAGTTTCCAAGGGTGAGAATGTTCTCGAGAACATCCCATCACTAGTAACAACAATAAATGAATAATATTTTTAATAACTTACCGTACCCATATTGTTTCATTTTACGATCAAAAGACCTGATTTATTTTCACAACAAAGGCAAACGATATTTCATAGTGAATTGTTTTAAATGCATTACTTACTGAATAGAATAGGTGATTATTAAGAAGTTATTAATATATGTAAGCAGCAATGAATGGGGATGTGGTAAGCAGTGGTAGCCGATTGGTTAAGCACGCGTCTTGCTGACTTAAGGTCTTGGGTTCAAACCCTGGCTCACACCTCTGGATTTTCGAAATCTATGTGTGAATCATAACTTTAATATGATTATCACTTGCTTGCGGTGAAGGAAAACATCGTGAGGAAAGCTGCATGTCTTTAGACATGTGAAATCCACCAACCCGCACTGGGCCAGCGTGGTGGATTATGGCCTGAATCCCCCTCGCATTGAGGGGACGCCCGTGCCCAGCAGTGGGACGTTAAAAGGGCTAAATTATTATTATTATTTTTAATAGATGTAAAGGCAGGTGTTGCCTTTATTTTCGAGTTGCTAGTTTATCTTCGGCCGCATTGCAACCAAGTATCGCAACCAGTTGCGATTGAGGAAATAATATTCTTTATCCGCAACTATTTGCGAAATTAGTTTGGTAATTATCTAACACTATTATTATAAAGAGAAAAGATTTGTATATATTTTCGAATGTTTGTAATGAGTAAACTCAAAAACTACTGGACCGATTTCAAAAATTCTTTCACCATTAGAATGCTACATTATCCCTGAGTAACATAGGCTATATTTATTACTAGACGGCAAACGGAATACGGGATTCGGCAAACGGGATCCGGGATCAGATCTCCGATTTAAAAAAAAAAAAAAATTCTACGCGGACGAAGTCGCGGGGAAAAGCTAGAAAATTATAAAAAATCCTTAGTCAATGTTTTTTTTAAGGACTGAACTGGCAAACAAGCGTTCGTCTGATGTTAAGCAGTTACCGTAGCCTATAGATGCTAACAATGTTACAACACCAAAGGCATTGCTCGCACGTTGCCGACCTGAAGGGTAGTGGGACGGAAAGAGGGGAAGGGGGGTTGTCTTCCGGCTCACTCATCGTACGACACACCTGTAATAGCTGCTTTACGCCGATCTTATTTGAGAGGGTGGTACTACCCTGAGCCAGCCCGTATATGAGCTGCAGTCTCTACCACTCTAATATGAAGTCTCTATCACATGTTTGCCAACAATACAATATTCACATAACCATACAACATCCAATTACAGTTCGCTGACGGTGGGGGAAAAAATCGTGAGGAAACCTACCTATCCCTCGGGATTAGGTAATAGTCAGTTCCTGTATACACGGCGACAAGGTTCACCATCTGTCACGTTGGGTTCTGACTATCTGGTGAAACGTGGGCTTTGAGTTGGTTAATACCGCCACAATGTGGTGGTGTATGGCCACTCAAGCCTCTGACTTCCCCAGAATGGGGATAAAAGTCGTGACGTTACATTTCATTTCTATACAACATCCATATCTAAGTCTGTTCTTTAGTAAAGGTGACCGGTCTGACCGTTGACCGAAGAATCCTATCAAAGAGAATTTGACCGTGTGTAAACCAGCTATTTAATTATTAATAGTTTTTTGAACTACTAACCTTAAAGTCAATTAATATACAGTGGGTATTTAAGGACCAGTGGTTAATATACATTGGATTTTAAGTTCGAAATAATACTTGAGTGCATTGATGTATTATTTTAGCAGATATGGTACCTTGTAACATGGCAATCACTAAACTTGTGCTCAGCGCACCACTACATGCAGCGAATTCACACATCTGTTATCGCACTCGAAATTTGACATCTATACTTAAGGGCCGCCACATATATACGGAATTCCGTTTCGAAATATCGAATCGAGATTCCGAACGCAGTAAATCCATCCAAATATAAGGAAGTATCACAGAAGTACGGAAATTTTTCGTTCAACATTTTTCCGTTTCGGAATTCCGAATGGTAGCCTGTGCGTTCGGAATTATTCCAAACGGAAATAAGTGTGTGATGAGCTAACGGAATCCCGATTCGATATTCCGAAACGGAATTCCGTATGTATGTGGCGGCCCTTAGGCCCGAACGCAGTAAATCCATCCAAATGTATGGACGTATCGCGTTCGGAAATCCCGATTCGATATTTCGAAACGGAATTCCGTACGGAAATTATATGCAGCGAGCAGCAGCCTATTATTTTATGTATGCAGCGAGCCTTAGCAAGCATTTTGATGCGTAATATTCACCAGAAAATTAGCCGTATTGGCAATATCAACATGTTTTCAACATTCTTTTCCGCGAGCGACTGAGCCGTACTATGTCCGTGGACTCCGTTTAGTAAGACAAACTATTTTGGACGGTCACGTATCTTCCTTTTTCTTGGTAATATCTCTGCTTGAGCATTTGGATTATTATCTGTCATAGATGATAATACATTATGATTGAATTTTTTTTTACATAAAATAATAATAATAAGTAAGTACCTATCTTTAAGAATTATGCATATTTATTTTTATTTAGGCCTTTTGAAATACCCTTGAGAGTATAAAAACCTGGGTTCAATTTCTCTGGCTAGGTACAGTTATTTTATTTGGGTTTACTTTCGTAATATGAACAAAGCATTTAACTCATTGGTCTAACCAGTGTAGGCCATTCGGCTCACTGCATTCGGTTACGGGTTTGATTCCCACCGGGGCAATTTCGGAAATGGCCTTTACGTAATTTAGCCTGGTCTAGTGTCACTGGGACCGCCTACAGTCGAATATAAAGTATGAATAGTAGTTAAACTAGCAGGGCCCTAGTCGCTTAGCCATTGTGGTGCTACTGTGGCGCCACTGTGGCGTTTTGCTGTAGTAATCGACCCTCTGATTGGTCGGTCAGAATCAACCTACCAATCGGAGAATCGATCATAATAGCACAACGCCACAGTGCCGCCACAATGGCTAAGCGACTACGCGCTAGTTTAACAATAAAATCACGATCTATATTGAACAAAAGTTCCCTTCAATTAGCGCTTAAGTATTAAGTAACATTATGTCGCTTAAGCTAACAAGACAGTCACGATGCGTGAAGGTCAATGACCTTAGCACTGTCAGTTGGACTTTTTGATAGTTATCGAGAGCAGCAGACGACCTCTTGGCGCAGTGGTTCGAGTGTTGGCCGTTCGGCTCATTGCATCGGGTGGTTGCGGGTTCAATTCCCGTCAGAGGCCACTTTCAGAAACAGTCTTTTCGTAATTTGCCCTGGTCTGGGTGTCACTGGGATCACCCCCAGACCAGATGTAAAGTGGGAGTAGGCATGCACAGCTTTCTAGGCTAGCTTTTATTTATTTTTATTTAAATACCTAATTCTGTTTTTTTTTAATTCACAATATGTTCATGACTGCCTGCTCACACAGCGTTGCTGTTTGAAAATGTATACAATTATGCTTTTGAAAAGAGTAACCATTGAGTTTCTTGCCGGCTCTTCTCAATGGAAGCAACATTACGAACGCTAAAATATTGTTTATTTATTGACTATTTATAAATGCTTTATTGAGCTTACATGAATAAAAAACTTTTGATTTGATTTGATTTTATTTGACCATTGTATGGTAGCCATACTACAAGCAGAGTTGGGCAAAATTTAATTGCGATTAATTAATTGCTAATTGCATGTGGTGTCACAATTAACAATTAATTTTGATTTGTTCGTCAATCGCGAACAAATCACAATTAATTGTTAATTGTGACATCACATGCAATTAGCAATTAATTAATTGCAATTAAATTTTGCCCAACTCTGACTACAAGCGTTGCTTAGTTTATATTAGATTATTTATAGTTAGAAGCATGTTATTCTGATAACTGATATAACCGAAAACTTAGTCTAAGGCCGTAAGGTTATAAGGACCTAGGTTTTTAGTGGTACAGCCAAGCTGTACCAATTGACTGCAGCTCATATACCTACAGGCTGGCTCGACCGGGGTAGTACCATCCTCTCATGGAAGATTGGCGTTATTGGCGTTTCATACGATGAGCAAAAGAGCCGGAACCCCCCCAGGAAGGGGTTCCTTGCCCTCTGTCCCACTCCCCTTCAGGTCGGCAATGTGCGAGCGATAACTTTAGCATTGCAAGTATCTATAGACTCCAGTAACTGCGGAATCAGGCACCGTACGCTTGCTTGCCACCTTAGTAACATAAAAAACTAAAAATGATTACTGAAAAATCGCGCTCTAAAAAGTATGAAACAAGAAATTATTCTCATCTAGAGAATAGCCGTGGTCCGTGCCCATATGCCACTTTGACCTAAAGGGCCTAAACGGACCACGGCTATCCTCTAGATGAGAATATTTTCTTGTTTCATACTTTTTAGACCGCGATTTTTCAGTAGTCGGGTTTTAGTTTTTAAACTTACTTTTTATTTAATTATTTTGGAGTTATAGGTAACTATATATATATTTTTGAAATGTGCTCATCAAGTTCTTTCAGTTGATACCCCACACGGTTTCATAAAAGAAATGTTTTTTTTTTTAGTTCATGACATTGTGTCCTCTAGAGGGCGCCATATGCAATTTCATGTGACGTCACATAGCCTATAACCAGCGCCAATAAGCCGCTTCTAACAATACCTCATTTGTGAAATTACGACAAGTTGTATGGAAGTTAGGCGGGAACAGATGCACATACATACATACATACCGGTAAAAATCATAACTCTCGGCCGTAGTCGGGTAAAAAGACATTCAACAGTAATGTCGTGTGGAACCGTTATCAATTCATCTCGTATTGACTTCAAACCGGCCGAATCAACAAAGGAAATTGCATCGGCGGGGCCGCCGCTGTCAGATACGGTTTCAATACGGATATTTCATTACTTGCGAGAACGTACATAAATAAATATACTCACGCCTGCATCCCACGGGGGTAGGCAGAGGTAGGTGCATGAATGTATTGGTGAAAATTATACTATCTATTGAATAAATAACGCCGTACAAACACACCAACTGTATGGTACCAAACTGGGCAACGCTTGTATAGCTACTATACAATGGACTGGGGGCGATCCCAGTGACCAGGGAACACTACGGAAAGGCTGTTTCCGAAATTTGCCTCTAGCGGGAATCGAACCCGCAACTACCCATGCAGTGCCAAGCGGCCAACGCTCAAACCACGGCTCCAAGCGGTCGTAAAATTTTCGCGAGCTCGATCAAATTTATTTGACTTGTTGGTCAAACTTCAACGTTTTCGTCAAATAATAGCGCGAATAATCAAACCAAAGAACGAACTCTGTCAAACATGTCGTTTATGACGTTTGATGTTTTTGATGTTACGGTGACTGAGATCTTGTTTGACAAACACCGCCGCTCTTTCAAGCTTTTTTCTGTCATAGTCTGTCAATCAAAATTTCGCTCAAACATTCTCACAAGCTTGCCTGGCCCCCTGCGTCCTGCACATTTCTCTAATATTCTTGTTTAGTTCTTCTTTCGGCCACAATGTACCTAAGTATGTATCCAAACAATTTGTATTGATAGCGACGTCACCAGTCCGTAGCCATCAATACAAATTGTTTGGAGACGTCCCGGTGTGCTATGGCCCTAAGTATGTGGCCACTGTACATTATTTTGACAAAATCATCAAATACGCTCGCAGACGCTCAAAACCACTCACAGACTAGTAGTTTTCCACTACGAAATAAAGCGAAACGTTTCGGCTGGCGGATGCATTTTTACTCCAAAAGTGTTCCGGATTCTTTCGGAGTAGGGTCCACGAAAGAAGAAACGTCAAATCACGACTATCGAATCCGAACTTTGGATACGAAACACTTTCGGAGTGTAAAACGTACCATTCGTTAGTCGAAACGAAAGGAAAGACCATGGTCTCGAGCCGACGTTCTCATTACCACTCCACCAAGCCAACTAGGCGCTCGAACGTAATGCGGCTTCCCCGGCCCACCCCCCGCTCGCACACCGCCACCGCCTTCTTGTGCGGGTGACGTCACATGGGACAGGCGTCTAGTTGGCTTGGTGGATTAGTAAGTGGCAGTCAGTATTTCGAATCAAACCACAGAAATCTCAGCTACGATTCGATATTCTATGTAATCTGATAGTGGCAAGACCGGTCGACAACGTAGCGAGTCGGAAAGAGTATCGACATTCCTGGTTATCGGTCGATAAATTAAGCGCCACACCTGCGGTCGGTGGTAGTGATGTGAATAGGTATATCGATGTTTGAGTTATGTAGCCTAGGCCCGAACAGGTTGGGCTAGCAATTAGAAGGTCCCAGGTTCGATCCCGGTGGGGCATGCACCAATGGATGAATTTTCATGAATGAATGAATGTAACGTCACGACTTTTATCCCCGTTCGGGGGTAGTCAGAGGCTTGAGTGGCCATTCACCACAACATTGTGGAGGTATTAACCAACTCAAAGCCCTTAATAGCCCTTAATTTTCATCTATGTGCATAATTTAGAGTTCGCTTACGGTGAGGGAAAACATCGTGAGGAAACCTACCTATCCCTCGGGGTTAGGTAATAGTCAGTTCCTGTATACACGGCGACAAGGTTCACCACCTGTCACGATGGGTTCTGACTATCTGGTGAAACGTGGGCTTTGAGTTGGCTTAATACCTCCACAATGTGGTGGTGTAAGTCGTGACGTTACATTATAATGGTTATTTATTGAGTTATCGATAACTTGCCAGAGCTACATAAAAAGAAATGTAACGTCACGACTTTTATCCCCATTCAGGGGTAGTCAGAGGCTTGAGTGGCCATACACCACCACATTGTGGAGGTATTAACCAACTCAAAGCCCACGTTTCACCAGATATTTAGAACCCAACGTGACAGGTGGTGAAAAAGAGTTAAAGAGAGAAGAATGTTAATAGAAACAATATATATTATACGTGCCATATTTTTAACTTGCTATCTTTTATGAACACAGCATTATTTTAAGAATTTACCAGAAGCCCAAACCCCCCACTCCTTCCTCTATCCCACTCCCCTTCATGTCGGCAACATGCGAGCAATTCCTTTGGTCTTGTATAGGCTACGGTTACCGCTTAACATCAGGTGGGCTGTACGCTTGTCTTGAGCTGCAGCACTAACAGCTTTCTATAAAGGTAGTAATTTTCAGAATCGGTTCAGTCGTTCCAGAGAATAACTTATACAAACATACTTTGACGGGCCCGTTGGCGTGGTGGCGGCTTTCACGCTGCAGGTCGTCGGTTCGATTCCTACTCGGGACATGAATTTGTGTGCATGAACATATTTGTAGGTATGTAGTCTGGGTGTGATTACATATATTAAGTATGTATTTACAAACAAAAAAGTAGTATATGTAGAAATATCAGTTATCTGGTTTCCATAGTACAAGCCCTGCTTAGTTTGGGATCAGATAGCCGTGTGTAAAAAATGCCCCAAGATATTATTATTACTTAAAACAATTTAAGCTCTAGGTATATTTACCTTTCAGTGTACTCTAAGCCCTAAGGCATCTAAGTCGAAAGTCAATACGCCACTAAGGAAAGATTACGCGAGGTGGCTGAACCAATTACGCTGATTGGACGCCGTCACCCGAGAGCAATTGTCTTAAATTCCACCTAATGAACACATTCTTTGCGCGATGTGGAGACGACATATGGCCTCAAAATAACGTCTTTCAAGACCTGGGGGGTTACTTTGAAAAGCGAAATGAAAGCTTCGGCTGACGGATCGTCCGAAGTACGGATTCGATGATCGTGATTTGATGTTTCTTCTTTCGTGGATCCTACTCTGAAAGTTATTTGACATTTACGATTTCAGCGTTTGACATGGTTTTGATCGTTAATCGAATCCGTATTTCGGATCCGTAACACTTTCGGAGTAGGAAATCGCCCGATCCGTCAGCCGAAGCTTTCGTTTCGTTTTTCAAAGTAACCAATCGACAGATAATTACTGAAATAAAATAATTAATATCTTTAAAGACATAAGAAACAGTTGAATTAATTAAATTGTAGATTTTATTGGTGGTAGAGCCAAGCTGTAGCTGCGACTGCAGCTCATAAATAGGCGGGCTCGGCCAGGGTAGTACCACCCTCTTACAGAAGAGCGGCGTAATTAAATTGTAGATTTTATTGGTGGTAGAGCCAAGCTGTAGCAAATTGATTGCAGCTCATAAATAGGCTGGCTCGGCCAGGGTAGTACCACTCACAGAAGAACGGCGTAAAGTAGCTATTCCAGCTGCGGTTCGTACGATGAGTGAGAGAGCCTGAAGACCAATCCCCTTCCCTTCCCTCTGTCCCACTCTCATTCGGCATCTATAGGCTACGGAAACTGCTTAACGACAGGCGGGCCGTATATTTGTTTGAGTCACATAAAAACCTTTGAGGTGGACCTGCAGAACCAAATCTGAAATTTCTGTAACGATTTTATAGGCATCGATGCGCTAGCGAAGTTGAAAAGAAACGCTAGTATAAAATAACTAGCTGTGCCCCGCGGCTTCGCCCGCGTGGAAATTTATATGTAAGATTAGCCTATGTCTTATTCCAGAGCCTACACAATCTACGTTTCAAATTTCATTAAAATCGGCTTAGTAGTTATGGAGATACGTGGTAACAAACATTCACACACACTTTCGCATTTATAATATTAGTAAGATTAACTGACTCGATCTATTTCAATCAAAAGCAATTATTATTTAATAATAAGAGGTCTTATCTGAAGCCGGAGCCGTTACTCGATGCATAGTTATTATTTCCGGTTAGCGGATGAGTTGATGTTGTAATATTTATAGGGTTTGATAACTAAACCCATATTCAGATTTGAAGGTACTACCTACCTAATTACCTACAAGTCACAAATAAATAAAAATAATAAATATCCTGGGACATTCTTTTACACACTACATCCCAAACTAAGCAGACTTTGTACTATGGAAACCAGATAACTGATATTACTACATATACTACTTTTTTATTTGTGTTTTAATACATACTTAATATACATATACACCCAGACTCGGGACATACAGACATGTTCATGCACACAAATGCATGTCCCGGGTAGGAATCGAACCTACGATCTGCAGCGTGAAAGGCGCCATCACGCCAACCACGCCAACGGGCCCGTCAAATATCGTCAAACAACTGTATGGTCCCAAACTAAGCAGCGCTTTTACAATGGCTACCATACAATGGCCTGGGGGCGATCCCAGTGACATCCAGACTAGGGAAAATTACGAAAAGGCCGATTCTGAAAATTTTACTCTAGCGGGAATTGAACCCGTAACCATCCGATCCAGTGAGCCGAGCAGCCAATGCTCAAACCACTGCGCAAAGGTCGTCAATAGCCACTTTCCCAAAATGTTTTTTTTTTTTTATAGGACTGCGGTGGCAGAAAAGCGTAGCCCCCTCCTGATGTTAAGCAGTTACCGTAGCCTATAGTTGCTTACAATACCAAAGGCATTGCTCGCACATTTCCGACCTGAAGGGGAGAGGGATGGAGGGAGGGGGAGGGGGGTTGGGCTTTCGGCTCTCACTCATCGTACGAAACGCAAAAAATAATTTGCCAAAAATTACCATGCTATGCTTGGGCTGTCATCAATAGTTTAATAACAATAATATCCTGGGACAATTTTTACACACGGCTACCTGGGAGCTTACCACAAGCTCTTATTGCGATTCAATTACAGGAACGTATTAACGTTTCAGTGACATTTTGTGTAATGACGTACCTTATTGTCATGACAATAAGAAACGTCATTAAAACGTCGTTAAAACGTTCCTATAATTGAATCGCAATAAGAGCTTGTGGTAAGCCCCCTGATCCCAAACTAAGCAGAGCTTGTACTATGGAAACCAGATAACTGATATTACTACATATACTACTTTTTTATTTGTAAATACATACTTAATATACATATACACCCAGACTCCGGATATACAGACATGTTCATGCACACAAATGCATGTCCCCGGTAGGAATCGAAACTACGACCTGCAGCGTGAAAGGCGACTCCGCGCCAACCACGCTAACGGGCCCGTCAATTATTGTCCAGGTTGGAACAACCCAGAACCTCTTGATTACAACTGTCGTCCATTCTGACCATTAGTGCCATAACATAACACACCTAGTAGCTATGGCGACGTCGCCAAGTGAAAATATGACAGGTAACTTACCTGGCGACCGACTGGCAACGGTCGCCAGTCGGTCGCCAGGTTGTTACCTGTCATATTTTAACGTATTTTCACTTGGCTACGGGGTTGGCGACATCGCCATGGCCACTAGGTTTGTTATGGCCCTAGTCTATGACGCTTTTCCCTCAAAAAAATATTCTACTCATGTAATGTAAGCAAAATAATAGATTAGGTACTTACTTTGTTGGTGGTAAAGCCAAACTGTAGCCAATTGACTCCAGCTCAAATATGGTCTGACTTGGCCGGCGTAGTACCATCCTCTCACGGATGACTGAGAGATCTGGAAGCCAAACTCCTCCTCCACCCCTCCCGCTGTCCCACTCCCCTTCAGATCGGCAACGTGAGTGCAATTCCTAGTACCTATTGCAAGCATCTATATCAGACGACCTGTACGCTTGTTTGTCACTTTAGTCATATAAAAAAGCTTATTTCTTCAAGAGTAAATTGGAGAGAAGAAAATAGGTAATATTAAACCGGTAAAAAATTTACCGCACAGCAGTAAAACTTCAAACGTTTGCCGCCATAACTCGTTCTAATTACCCTTACACACTGCACGGCCAATAAAACCGGGAAAAAAGAATTACACCCCCCAAAACCCTAATTACTACTTCGAAACACGTACAGGACAAACGGACACCGTAATTTTTACAAGTAACGATTGCGATTTGACATTTATTGCGGGCATTAAGAACGGCCACAAATACGGTCCGCCATTTTGTGCACGAGGTGAATACATAAAATGGCGGATTGTGGCGCGTTGACAGAAGCGTCTATTTTATTTCAAACATCTAGGTAAACGTAAATTTTATTTTATTTAATCATTTATTTATCTAATTTTATCATTTTCATCATATAATATTTTCATTTTAAGACGCTCACGCTTTAAGCTACAGTCACTTGTCGTTAAACGATCGAAGGTTACGCAACGCTTGGAAAGGTCAGTCATAGATGGGTCACCATTTAGTGGCATTTGAACTGAGCGTCTCCGTGCTTCGGAGCGCACGTAAAAAGTCGGTCCTGGTTGTTGTCATCTAGGCAGCAGTCGTTAAGCCTTGTCAGAGGCTGCGGCTGCGTTCGAACGAACGCTTGAACGACTCTGACACCAGGTTGGCCACTAACCTTACGATAAGAAGAAAAAGATTTCGAACATCTTTTTGGACATAGTCTTTTGAACCGTCACATGCCTCCCTCTTTCTTGGTAATGTCTTTGGACCCCCCACCAGACACCGACCTCGCCAGCGAAGTCGACGTATCTCCACTTCCGCTAATAGGTGCGTTTACGCCATGGACCAGTTACTAAGGGGACTGGCCCTAAGTCGGCCGAGTGTCGGCCTAGTACTAACATCGACATAAAACGAATCGAGTAGTTCAAGTATTTACCGGTAAATAGTAAAATGAAAATGAAAAAAACAATGACCACGTTTTGTTTCATACAAATATCTAATAAGGGCACCTATTTCTATAGTCTTTACTCTGTGGTTTACGCGCCTAGCAGGACCTAGACGCACCTAGGCATTTGACAAGCCCGCTGAGATTCCTACCGAATCTTCTCAGTGAGGTCGCGTAGTGATCCGGTGGTAATTTTGCCCCCGTTCTCTCAAAGAGACAGCAGCCCAAGCCGAGGCCGTACCCTACGGCGCCCTTGAACCAGCTGTCCCCCTGCTCCTCTGGCTTGAGGGCACTTTGCGTTCGCCCTGACCAGCTGAAGTTGTAAAGGCAACTTTGGCCAATAAAAAATAGTCACTCAAAAAACATTAATATCTTTTGCAAAAAAGGATATGACATGACATCAAGACAAAGCCTAGTCGCATGTATCCAGTAACATAGTTTTTCATTAACAATACCGTTAGGAATGGAAGGAAAATACGAATAATATATCCTTTGTTGCGACTCATAAAACACGAAGGAAATGCTCGTATACGATGTGCAATGGCCGAGCAAAACCATTACTATTTTATTCCTCCTATAAGGTTATAGGCACAGAGTAAAGACTAAAGCAAGAGGTGCCCTTATTAGATATATGTATGAAAAAAAACGTGGTCATTGTTTTTTTATTTTCATTGTTCTATCTACCGGTAAATAGTTGTACTACTCGCTTCGTTTTATGTCGATGTTAGTACTAGGCCGACCACTCGGCCGAGTTGCTTAGGGCCAGTCCCCTTAGTAATTGGTCCTTGGCTATAGGTATGCTATAGGTGTACTTACTAACAGTTTTCTTTCGTTATACTTATGATGCAATAATACGGTAACTGACGATTTATAATGCATAATTAAGTACCGATATTACTTATCATTATGTTACGACTTATAACAGTACATCACTTTTTAAAATAACTTTAATATTTTGAATATTACAGATATTTAACGTTTTTGAGTAAAAAAATATGAAATAGTAAACAGTTATTGACATGTGACGTCACTATTATAAGTCAGTGCTTGTGCGACTGAGAAAGAGCGCGATCCCACTCTCTCCCATTCTCTCCCACTTTGATTTTAGCAAATTTTATGGTAAATATATTTTTAGTCACTCACTAATGTATTTATTATTTTTGATAATGTATTTTTTGGATTCCTTCAATTTTTTTTCACAATTTATTTGAAAATAGTTTTTATAGTGGTTACTAAGGCGACAAACAAGGCGGCTTGCTTTTTGTTAAGCAGATAACGTAGCCTATAAATGATTGCAATACCAAAGGCATCGCTCATTATATTGCCGAGCTACAGAGAATTACTAATAATAAAGACAATTAGTTTTATAAAAAAAAACAAACCGACTTCAAAAAAACCTGGATCACTAAAAAGCCTGAAATAATATTTCTATTACCACCTCTGCCTACCCCTTCGGGAAAACCAGACGTGATGGTGTGTTATCGAGTATTTGGGGTCGGTGCCAATCTATAGTAGGTAGACTTGGCATACCAAGATTGGCACCGACTCCAAATACTCGATAACACACCATCACGTCTGGTTTTCCCGAAGGGGTAGGCAGAGGTGGTAATAGAAATATTATTTCAGGCTTTTTAGTGATCCAGGTTTTTTTGAAGTCGGTTTGTTTTTTTTTATAAAAATAATTTTATTTCACGATTTTTAGTGGCGCCATACCAATGAACATTTTGGCATATTGAACCGTATGAAGTAAGCCCAACAAAAGGTAACTGCTGTAAATCTTTGAGGAATTCCCTCGACTGTCTATGGTCTCCATCATCAGACCTGTAATGGCACTTATAACCCACTAGCTTTTGCCCGCGACTTCGTCCGCGCAGGATATAAATTTAAAAAAATCCGTTCCGTTTGCTGGAACCCAAATCCCGTATCCTGGATATTCCGTATCCCGTATCCGTATCCCGTATCACGCATTGCGTATCCCGTATCACGTATCCCGTTTCCCGTATCCCGTATCCTGTATACCGTATCCCGTATCCCGTTCCAGTATCCCGTATCCAGTATCCAGTATCCAGTATCCAGTATCCAGTATCCAGTATCCAGTATCCAGTATCCAGTATCCAGTATCCAGTATCCAGTATCCAGTATCCAGTATCCAGTATCCAGTATCCAGTATCCAGTATCCAGTATCCAGTATCCAGTATCCAGTATCCAGTATCCAGTATCCAGTATCCAGTATCCAGTATCCAGTATCCCGTACCCCGTACCCCGTATCCAGTACCCCGTATCCAGTATCCCGTATCCAGTATCCCGTATCCGTATCCGTATCCCGTATCCCGTATTACGCATCCCACATCCCGTATCCGTATCCCGTATCACGCATCCCACATCCCATATCCCATATCCCGTATCCCGTATCCCGTATCCCGTATCACGTATCCCATATTCCAAATCCCGTATCCCATATCGCGTATCCATCATCCCATACCCCGTATAATTTTCAAAAACGCTATTTTTTTTTTTTAAAGACACCTAATCACCAATTTTCATAATTCTGACTACAAAAATGACGAACTTCCATACAAACTTTCATCCCCTATTTTACCCCCTTAGGGGGTGAATTTTCAAAAACCCTAAAATTAATATTGTTTATCTTTTAAAAATCACCTAATCACCAATTTTTATAATTCCAACTTAAAAAAATTATGTACTTCCATACAAACTTTCACCCCCTATTTTAACCCCTTAGGGTTTAAATTTTCAAAAAAGCTGAAATTATTATTTTTATTACGTACAAAGAAACCTAAACACACATTTTCATTATGCTAACCTCAGAAATGACGAACTTCCATACAAACTTTCGTCCCCTATTTTAACCCCTTAGGGGTTGCATTTTCAAAAACGCAGCAATACAAGTTTTTTATTTTTAAAAAGGAACCTAAACACCAATTTTCATAATTCTATCTTCATAAATGACGAACATCTATACAAACTTCCTAACTAACTTTCATCCCCTATTTTACCACCTTAGGGGTTGAATATTCAAAAACGCCAAAAACCATATTTTTTATTTTTAAAAAGACACCTCTCCACAAATTTTCATAATTCTAACTTGGAAAATGACGAACTTGCAAACAAACTTTCATCCCCTATTTAACCCCCTTAGAGGTTGAATTTTCCAAAATCGCTTCTTATTGCTTGCCTACGTCACAAAATATACCTACTATCCAAATTTCATGTCTCTAACTTCAGTAGTTTCGGCTCGGCGTTGATGAGTCAGTCAGTCAGTCAGTCAGTCAGTCAGTCAGTCAGTCAGTCAGCATTTCCCTCTTTATATATTAGTATAGATATAGATATGGGTGCAAAGTTCTCTCCAATACAAATTAATCAAGCCCAAACACCAGGTAATTGCTGTAAATCGTTGAGGAGTACTCTCGACTGTCTTTTGGCTCCATCATTAGACCCCTAATGACAGTCACAACCCACCTAGGTGTAAAGTTCTCATCAATACAAATTAATCAAGCCCAAACACAAGGTAGCTACTGTAAAACGTTGAGGAGTTCCCTTGACTGTCCTTCGTCTTCATCATCAGACCCCTAATGACAGTCACAACCCATCTAGGTGTAAAGTTCTCATCAATACAAATTAATCAAGCCCAAACACCAGGTAATTGCTGTAAATCGTTGAGGAGTTCTCTCGACTGTCTTTTGGCTCCATCATCAGACCCCTAATGACAGTCACAACCCATCTAGGTGTAAAGTTCTCATCAATACAAAATAATCAAACCCAAACACAAGGTAGCTACTGTAAAACGTTGAGGAGTTCCCCTGACTGTCCTTCGTCTTCATCATCAGACCCCTAATGACAGTCACAACCCATCTAGGTGTAAAGTTCTCATCAATACAAATTAATCAAGCCCAAACACCAGGTAATTGCTGTAAATCGTTGAGGAGTACTCTCGACTGTCTTTTGGCTCCATCATCAAACCCCTAATGACAGTCACAACCCATCTAGGTGTAAAGTTCTCATCAATACAAATTAATCAAGCCCAAACATAAGGTAGCTACTGTAAAACGTTGAGGAGTTCCCTTGACTGTCCTTCGTCTTCATCATCAGACCCCTAATGACAGTCACAACCCATCTAGGTGTAAAGTTCTCATCAATACAAATTAATCAAGCCCAAACACCAGGTAATTTTTGTTAATCGTTGAGGAGTTCCCTCGACTGTCTTTCGGCTCCATCATCAGATCGACTCCAGACCTTCATAAAGTAGTAGTGCTTTAAAATACTTAATGAAAAAAAATACAAACGCACTAGTCGCCCCTACGATTTTCGAGGGTTCCCCTCGATTTCTCTGGGATGCCATCATCAGATCCTGGTTTCCTTATCATGGTACCACCGCCGGAATATCTCCTTTCCAATAAAAAAAGAATCATCAAAATCGGTTCATAAACGACGAAGTTATCCGCGAACACACATAAAAAAAAAAAAAAAAAAAAAATACGGTCGAATTGAGAAACCTCCTCCTTTTTTGAAGTCGGTTTAAAAATACAGAAAATGCTATTAGTCAAACATCCTATTTATGTCAGATTTAAAATTCGAATCATTAATTGGAACAAACATTTGAATAGAGTCACGATTATTGACCAATCGGAGGGCCAAGCCCTAATAAGGATGGTTCTAGAAGTGCATTCAACGTGTCGCAATATGACGCCATATTTAAAATCCTTTCGAAGTGAAGGGATTACATTCCTGGCCTCGCCCGCAAGCCGGCGCCTTTGGCCCGTCTGCTTTGACACAGTCAACGCGTTTCTAAACCAGCTTACATTGGCTGGCAGAATAATTTGCGCACTATTAAAATATTTTAGCCAAATCAGCCTTCGAAAAAGAGCTTAGAGCCATAACACACCGGGACGCCATGGCGACGTCGCCGGCCACGTATCGAAACAATTTGTATTGACTGGCGACGTAGCCAGTCCGTCGCCAGAAGGGCTAGATAAGTGGCATGAACGCTAATCGAATATAATAGAATAGACTTCACAATTTATGGAAATGTCAAACGTCGCGATGTAGATCAACATCAACTTGCTATGTAGATCACGTGACTTATGTAATTTCCATACACGAAGCGTAGCGATTTATTTCAATACGAATAGTTGGTTACGGTGGCTGGCGACGTCGCCATGGCTACCCGGTGTGTTATGGCCCTATTTTTTTTACTTTATACCTGACTTAGTGCGTCCAGAAGCCTCGCGTAAGCACTCATGTTATGACATTATGTCTATGCGTTTTGACGTCAAAACTGAGTGCTCGGCCGCGGCATGCGCCTGATATATATGCAGTCGCTGGCTAAGTCTAGGTAGGCACAGTTGCATTCTACTGATCTCATGGTGGTACAGCCAATATTAATGTAGCTTGGTAGCAAAGATGTTTTAAACCTTAGATGCGCCTTACCGCGTTTTTTTTAGCAATATGAAGGTAACTGCCTGATATCTACTTAGTCAAATAGTCGCAACACCCAGTGCCGCGACAGCACGCATGCACGCGATATAGTTGTAGGTATGTATAGTTTAAGCTGCTGTTTTTAGAGCAGTAATGTTCGTGTATGTTGTGTCTATTATGTGCAACGTAATGACATTTTTAAACCGACTTCAAAAAAGGAGGAGGTTTCTCAATTCGACCGTATATATATTTTTTTTTTTTTTTTTTTTTTTTTTATGTGTGTTCGCGGATAACTTCGTCGTTTATGAACCGATTTTGATGAATCGTTTTTTGATGGATAGGAGATATTCCAGCGGTGGTACCATGATAAGGAAACCAGGATCTGATGATGGCATCCCAGAGAAATCGAGGGGAACCTTCGAAAATCGTAGGGGCGACTAGTGCGTTTGTAATTTTTTTCATTAACTGTTTTAAAGCACTACTATTTTATGAAGGTTTGGAGTCGATCTGATGATGGAGCCGAAAGACAGTCGAGGGAACTCCTCAATGATTTACAGCAATTACCTGGTGTTTGGGCTTGATTAATTTGTATTGATGAGATCTTTACACCTAGATGGGTTGTGGCTGTCATTAGGGGTCTGATGATGAAGACGTAGGACAGTCAAGGGAACTCCTCAACGATTTACAGCAATTACCTGGTGTTTGGGCTTGATTAATTTGTATTGATGAGAACTTTACACCTAGATGGGTTGTGACTGTCATTAGGGGTCTGATGATGAAGACGTAGGACAGTCAAGGGGACTCCTCAACGTTTTACAGTAGCTACCTTGTGTTTGGGCTTGATTAATTTGTATTGATGAGAACTTTACACCTAGATGGGTTGTGACTGTCATTAGAGGTCTGATGATGAAGACGTAGGACAGTCAAGGGAACTCCTCAATGTTTTACAGTAGCTACCTTGTGTTTGGACTTAATTCATTTCTATTGATGAGAACTTTGCACCCATATCGTTTATAAGTGCCATTACAGGTCTGATGATGGAGACCATAGACAGTCGAGGGAATTCTTCAACGATTTACAGCAGTTACCTTTTGTTGGGCTTACTTCATAAGGTTCAATATGCCAAAATGTTCATTGGTATGGCGCCACTAAAAATCGTGAAATAAAATTATTTTTATAAAAAAAAAAAACCGACTTCAAAAAAACCTGATGCACTAAAAAGCCTGAAATAATATTTCTATTACCACCTCTGCCTACCCCTTCGGGAAAACCAGACGTGATGGTGTGTTATCGAGTATTTGAAGTCGGTGCCAATCTTGGTATGCCAAGTCTACCTACTATAAAAGTAAGAAGATAGATTGGCACCGACCCCAAATACTCGATAACACACCATCACGTCTGGTTTTCCCGAAGGGGTAGGCAGAGGTGGTAATAGAAATATTATTTCAGGCTTTTTAGTGCATCAGGTTTTTTTGAAGTCGGTTTTTTTTTTTATATACTTAAATTTGAGATACCAAGCAATGGTCCAAAATAATCCATTGTTGTATATTGTAGGTATAACAATAGTGCATATCTGTATTTTCCTTTACGAAGTGTATGAGGCGATTCTTTCAAGGCAAAAGTACAGTTACATAATTTTACAAGCACTGTGTATATTATTCCGTGGCTTCAATTGTACAAAGGTGAATACAGACCGATATAATCTATGCATCTGGATACGATACGTACCGTAGGACGTTCAAAGAGATTTTGCGCAAAGATACATTTGTCTGACATAAATGTTTCTATTCGACTGCGCCTTTATGGTAAATAGGTGCGTCCAAATGTACCACGTAGCCTCACATCTGCCCGTTTGCCTCGAGAAATCAGTTCACGAATTTAAAACTGAGCAGAGCAAAGCCGCCTCGGTAGATTGCTCCGTTAATCATAACATACTTAATATTGTGGCTCGCTCGAGGCCAATCGTTTGCGCTGGACATTGGCTGTGTCCAGATATAACAAGCAGCCTCGCGTTGCCTCAGACCTCACGGCGAGTCGCCTTTGGTGACCTCAGTTAGGTAGCGCAAATAGCTCGGGCGAGGCACGTCATGCCGAGTGAGGCAATGTTAGTGCGGTTGCTCTTATGTAGACGCATCTATTTTGTTGATGTCAGTTCGCCTGATCACTCGAATCGTAGCTAAGATTCTCACGCATAGCAAATGCTCGCGAGAAATTCGTGAGGCCACGCGATAATCAAGACGCACTTATTACTGAGCGAGGCAGACAAGGCGTCTCGCTCGATCAGGGCGCTAAGTCGCGTAGGCATTTTTTAATAGGACTAGGCCCGCCACACACGGGAGTGTTTATTCCTGGAAGCCAGGATCGACAATGGTGTCCAACGATGACGCCAAGGTTTGACCCTTGACGAGTTCCGGGGAAAACCTAAGTTGTCTTGGAACCCGCGCGAATTTAAACAAAAATAAGGATAGGAGTTGGAAGAAGATTATCCACTTCCCTCTGTTGCAAAGCGGGAGACAAAAATAACAGTATAGGCTGGTACACACAGAAAGAAGACTGTATGTTACTGACTGTGACTGTTCGCTTAGTCATTTATTTATTTATTCAGTAATATGGAAAACTTACAGCTAATTAGTAACGTAACATAGGACACTAGACGGGCCCGTTAGCGTGGTTGGCGTGATGGCGCCTTTCACGCTGCAGGTCGTAGGTTCGATTCCTACCCGGGACCTGCATTTGTGTGCATGAACGTGTATGTATTTCCCGAGTCTGGGTGTATATGTATACTAAGTATGTATTTACAAATAAAAAAGTAGTATATGTAGTAATATCAGTTATCTGGTTTCCATAGTACAAGCTCTGCTTAGTTTGGGATCAGGTAACCGTGTGTAAAAGATGTCCCAGGATATTATTATTATTATGTTTCTCTTTAAATCCACTCGGGCTATACCCGGACCTTTGGAAGGCTTGCGTGGGGACATGGGTCCAACACGTAGAGGCCCCTAGAGATAAGTTTGATGTTATGTGAGGCACCTGCTGGGGTCAACCGCTGCAGGTGATGAGACACTTACAGCAGCTTGACCCCAGTAGGTGCAGGAACTATTGCAAAATTGTGAAAAGAGAAAATGTGTCTATTGCATGAAGTTTGGATGGACTGGGGAAGGGTTCGGACACCTACCATAATCAGTGTAAAACTAATTATCGTTGGCAGGTGGTGACTTGCCGCTCACTAGGTGGGCCCCTAAAATTGCCATCGTAAAGACGGCTAGGAGCAACACTGGTGTGGGCGGCTCAGGGGTGTAGAGAGGTGTGCTGCGCTTTCTCCGAAGTTACTCGCGGCGTTATGCCCTTTAACACTTCCACCCCTGGAGCATATAGCTCTAACGACCCCTCTCTGGACAGCTAACTAAGGCAAGACAGAGCTAAGTGTGATGTTTATCGGGAGCACAATAAAAGACGTGTTGCTTGTATAATACGTATAATCCGGACTGGCCCGCTGACTACCTTACATTTATAACATTGAGAGTTCTTAATCTACCTACATTACACTCCCTTACACTAAAATCACTGGTTACACAACTCCTAAGATTGAACTAAAACTAGGTTACATTAAAATTACTTAGCTATTACAGTTTATAATTAGGCACCTTATTGAGCCTACATTGCCTAATCGGTCGAGGCGGGGGCGATTGAGTGCTAGGCGAGCTGAAATATTCATCAGATGAATCCGAGATTTCCACGATAGATTGACTACATGATACGCGGCGCCCGTCTTGGCTTCGCGGTGTCATAGCTCTCGGTGACCCCTCCGCATGCCCCCGAGCCGGCGAGCCATTCTCTGGCCCCGATGTATCATCCGCTGAGAACGCTGTGCCGGTCTGTTTCTTACCCAGATCCGCGGTGGTAGTAGTAGCTAACGATAGTCTACCACCACTAACTCTTTTACGTAATTGATCGATATGCCTGTGTACCGTTTCCCCTTCCCGATTCATAACTCGAAAGTTACTTGAACCCAATGATTCTACCACCTGTCCTGGAACCCATTTCTCTCCCTTTAAATACTGCCTATACCAGACCTCCTCGCTTCCCAACCTCCTGGTCACCCCTGCTGCTGCCTCCTTCTGTTTTTGCTGAGCCTTATAAACTTTCTGTTCCCTATCCGGTTTAATTACATCTAAGCGTGTGCGGATTCGTCTACCTAAGAGGAGCATCGCTGGACTTTCACCTGTTGTTGAATGTTCAACGTTTCTATAATACATCAAAAATGCCCACAATGACCTATCTATATCCTGATTGCTTTGCATGGCTTTTTTTATAACTCTTTTCAATGTCCTAACTGCATTCTCCGCTAACCCATTCGACGCTGGGTGATACGGAGCGGTGAAAATGTGTTCTATACCGTTATTTGTGGTAAATTTGTCTAATTCCTTAGAGGCAAATTGAGGTCCGTTATCGCTTACTAATTGTTTCGGTAGGCCCCATCTACTAAATAATTCACTGAGCCTGTCAATCAGCCCCCCCGCTGACAAACTTGCTACTCTAAAAACTTCTATCCACTTGGTAGTAGCATCCACTATAACTAAATACGTTTTCCCTCCTATGGGCCCCATAAAATCCATATGGAGTCTAGTCCATGGGCGCGCCGGCCACGGCCACATACGCGGCTTGTGTCGCGGTGGTGAATCACCGTGCGCTGCGCATACCGTGCATTCGCGACACATGCGCTCCACTGCCTCATCCACTCCGGGCCACCACACGTAACTCCGAGCCAAAGCCTTTGACTTAACTATTCCCATGTGTGGTTCGTGAATCATTTTTAAGATCCTTTCCTTGCACTTTTCCGGTGGAATTAACCTGTGACCCCACATTAAGCATCCTAGCTCCTCGTACAACTCCCCCTGCCTATTGAAGAATGGTTGTAAACTCGCAATTTCACATTGTTTGGGCCAACCTTCGCGTACATAACTTAAAACCTTAGCTAACAATGGATCACGAAAGGTTTGCCGCCTGATTTCGTTATGATCTAGCAACAGAGCATCTTGTACAAAGTGTAAGTACGTTTGTTCCGGCGGCGTAGAACCGGTTTGTTGTCCTACGTCTATCGGCAGCCGCGACAACCCGTCCGCCCCGTTGTCGTTAGTGCGCACGTACTCAATATCGAATGAGTAAGCTGATAAAATAATTGCCCATCTTTGCATACGGCTTGCGACCATAGTCGGTATTCCGGTGTGAGGACCGAAAATAGACACCAACGGCTTATGGTCTGTGCGTAGGGTAAAATGACGGCCATATAAATATTGGTGGAACTTATTAACACAGAATATGATGGCTAACGCTTCCCGATGAATCTGAGAATAATTTTTCTCGGCTTCATTGAGTGTACGTGACGCGTAGGCAACCGGCCGCTCGAACCGGCCATCCGCGCTCAATTGGGAGAGTACCCCCCCTACTCCTCGCGCGCTTGCATCGCATGTTAATATTAATGGCTTTTTAGGTTCATAGTGCGCTAGGACATCGGTGCTCGATAGTAACCTCTTAATAGTTTTAAACGCCTCCTCACATTCTTTGGACCAGTGCCATACTTTTTCTTTTTTTAGTAACTCATATAAGGGTACTAATTTCCCACTCATATTCCTAATAAACTTCCCATAGAAATTAATTATTCCTAAAAACGACCGTAATTCCGTGACATTAATCGGCCTTGGAATTTTGACAATGGCCTCTATTTTTGATGGGTCCGTTTTTAACCCGTCTTTACTTAGAATGTGGCCTAAGTACTGTACTTCATCCACCAAGAAAACGCACTTACTTGTTTTTAACTTTAACCCATGTTTATGTAACCGGCTGAAAACGGCCTCTAGAGCAACCAAATGGTCCCTTTTGGTTTTTCCTCCAATGATCACGTCATCTAGAAATATTTCTACATTCGGTATGCCTTTCAGTAGATTGCACATGATCCGCTGAAAAATACCCGGACTTGACGACAACCCATAGACGAGCCTGTTGTACCTATATAGGCCTCGGTGTGTATTTATAACCGTATACTTCCTTGACGCATCTAGTTCTATCTGATTATACGCTTGAGACAGGTCAATTTTTGAAAAATACTGAGCTCCGCTTAAACTAACCATTAAATCGTTTATCTTCGGTAACGGATATCGATCAATTAGTAAAACAGGATTGACAGTCGCTTTATAATCGGCACAAATTCTCAACGAACCATCTGCCTTGTTGACGGGTACCAGCGGCGAGGCCCAGTCGGAGCAGTCAACGGCCTCAATGATGCCATCCCGCAGCATGGCGTCTAGTTCCGAGTCCACGCGCTCCTTCAGCGCGTACGGTAGGGGCCGCGCGCGATGAAATACGGGCACCGCCCCTTCGCGCACCCGCAGACCCGCCTGGCCGCCCGTGTATCGCCCCAGCCCGCCACTAAATAACTCCTTATACCTACAACATAATTCATTGATTTCCTGTGAAATTTGAACTTGTTCACTTTTTACACTGTGACAATTACTGAAATTAGGGATGCCTATACATAATTCTGTCAACCATTGTCTGCCCAGTAACGGCGTAGTACCTCCGTCGATGACAAATAATTCTAAATGCTTCTCCCGCCCTTTATAACAAACCAGTGGTTTTATAATTCCTAATGGCTTAATCTTTGTACCGTTATAAAATTTTAATAATAACCCACTCTTTTCAAGAACATGGTAATGGAACAATTTATTATAAATTTCACTGTTTATACACGATACAGCTGATCCAGTGTCCACTTCCATTTTCACAGTCTTATTGTCTATAGTAATAGGTACACTTACCGCACGATAATCATTTAAACACAAATGATGAAATTCTTCCAGTTGGGCCTCATCCTCCGGCTCGTCGACGTCTGCAGCCTCATTATAGTGAACTCTCGCTTGTGTGCAGTTCCCGCGACCGGTCCCACCGCGGCCGCTTCCTCCGCGTCCAGGGCATGCGCGTCGCAAATGTCCCGGGCGCCTGCACAGACTGCATATGTAATCTTGGAACCGACACGTAGAATAGCTGTGGTCCATCGCCCCGCAGCCTTCACACGGCTGGTCAGTCCGCCCTAGCCTCGCGTCGTTCCGCGTTGCCGACCTTCCCGCCCAGGCCCCGGCCGCTCCGCCGCCGCCGCCGCGGCCCGCGCCCGCTCGCGCGCTCCGCGCCCTGCCGCGCCCTGCGTATCGGCCGCTATAGGTTATGGCATGCACTGTTGCGTCCCCGTGCTCTCCTCCGGCAGCCTGTAATGAGCCGCCCGTCACTTGTACATCCACCGCAGCTGCATCCCGCTCCGCCGCCTCCAGCGATGTTGCCATTTTAGCGGCCTCCGAAAAAGTTATTGTATCGTCTTCCGCGAACAATCTTTGGCGAATGATATCACTCCGCAGGCCACACACAAACTGATCTCGAAGATTATCGCTCAATTTGTCGTCAAACTTGCAATGGCGAGCTAGACGTTTCAATTCCGCCACATAAGCGGCTACATTCTCGCCCCCTGCCTGTCTACGCTGCCTGAACAAATACCGCTCGGTGAGCGCCGATGGAGCCGGTTGTAGATGTTGCTTCATCAGGTCCACTGCTTCCTTGTAAGTCAACTCCGCTGGTTTCTTGGGGCTCGATAAATTTACCAGTAGGTCATACGCTTGATCTCCCATGACCGCTATCAGTGTCGGTAATTGTAACTCCTTTTTTACCTCATTTACCAGGAAGTAACTCTCTAATCTTTCTACATACGACGACCAAGTGCCGCTCTGCGTGTTAAATTCGCCCACTTTTCCAACCGCCATTTTTCTTTTCATTAGTTTCACCGTCCAATACGCATTAAAAAAAAAATCCACACACACGACGATAATCCGTGACCCGATGATAATACTGCACGCCCAGCTGGATTCGTTATTCGTAATTCTTCCAATTAGCCAGCCTCGTTTCGCCAATGTGATGTTTATCGGGAGCACAATAAAAGACGTGTTGCTTGTAATACGTATAATCCGGACTGGCCCGCTGACTACCTTACATTTATAACATTGAGAGTTCTTAATCTACCTACATTACACTAAGAGTCCTGCGGGCCCCCGTCGGTTTCCACTCGGCCGGCGAAGACACGCCGTGGTGGGGGCCCTGACCGACTCTCTGGGGTACTCGGGTCCGTGGTGTCGCTACTCACCAACAGCTCGCCACAAGCTGCCCTGCGGGCTATTATTATTATTATTATTATTACTAGTATATACACTGGAAAGCCAATCACAAGTCTTCACTTATAGTGACTGAGTAGAACTATGAAATGTGAGAAAGTACAAAGTCGAGTAGAATGCATGCAAGAATTATAAACTAAATAAATGACAACCTAATAAAAAAGTTACGGCTTAAGCACCTTCTAGCCGTTGACACACTGGTAATATATGGATCAATATCGTGTTGTTTACATCATTTGTTAAAGTTTCTGCTGGCGCGCACCATGTAACCATTTTGCCTATAGTTAATTGAAGAATTTGGCGATTTTGGGAATATTTTTTTTCATTGTCATTGAGCTGCTATAGTAATCGACCTACTGATTGGTCAGACAGAATCAACCGACCAATGAGAGGTTAGATTACTATAGCAAAACGCCACAGTGGCACCACAATGGCTAAACGACTCAGTGCTCAGTTCGCGCGGCCATTCTTCTATTCAGTTCAGAATACCGCTAGTACTTGTAAGTATGTCATGATGTGGGCGTGAATGTTTAGTTCCCATAGACTATGGCATAGAGCAATGGTAATGTTAACAGCTTGTTTACAACCTTGTGATGGGGTAAGCAGGGTCATAGAACAATGGCCTGTCAATTGTCTTATTAAAAAGGTGGGTACTACAAATTTTTGAGTGACTTTGGGTGGGTCTATAACGAGACAGTTAGACAGAGGTGTCAAAATATGAACAACCCTCTTTTATTATACGTCATAGGTTAAATTTCTGTTAAACAATCAACGATATTAAGAAAAGAGATAGATAGGTTACCTACACGACCAAAAGTGTTTACAAATGGCATGAAAGCCGCCCGCACAAGCGGTCAGCTTCCACAGCTTTCCTATAATATTAATTAACCACGTATTAAAATCAACAATGTACGAAACAACGTGCAAAAATTAAACTATCAACGCGTCCATTAGTGACGCATTACTACGCAAGACTGAGCTTGGGTTGGCCAATTAGCAAAGTTTGAATGTGCCACTTACGGAGCGAGTCTAGGTAACCTACCTACCTTTTAATGTTTGTGTTTAATAATATAATATCCTGGGACATTTTTGTACACACGGCTACCTGATCCCAAACTAAGCAGAGCTTGTACTATGGAAACCAAATAACTGATATTACTATATATACTAATTTTTTATTTGTAAATACATACTTAATATACATATACACCCAGACTCGGGACATACAGACATGTTTATGCACACAAATGCATGTCCCGGGTAGGAATCGAACCTGCGACCTGCAGCGTGAAAGGCGCCTCCGCGCCAACCACGCTAACGGCCCGTCGAATAATATTTCTATTTTTATCTTTATGCAACTTTCGTCTCCGCGTGAAACAAAAGCTTATTACAATTTATCACGAGTGACCAATGCTTCTTTAAAAAGCATGATTCCATAACAATATTATGCTTTGCCCATTAAAAAACAAGTAACAATTAGTTCAGCGCGCTGTAATAAATATAGTTTTGCACCGGAGACGTAATAAAACATTTAATAATTCAACCGTGTTGAATGTTAGAGGGTTAACAGACAGTAGACGTCGCGTTTCACATTTTAACGCGTTTACTTGTCGAAAAAAAACAGTTGCTTATTTATTTTTTGTTGAAGCAATTTAATAGTAATGATGGTTTCCGAAGATTAAGTTTCTTTTTTAACATATTAAAATTTGAATATTAATTCAAATGTTATCCTTCTCTAATAAAGGTATTTATTTTATATACCTACATATCTAGGTATGTTTACAAAATTATAAAATATATACATGCATCATATACGCTTGCATCCCACGGGGTTAGGCAGAAACTACTGATTGCCACGTGCTACGATCCTGACACAGATTTTCATACAGCTATTCCGTACCTCATTGAATACTTTGATTTTATGATCGAAATAAAATAAAAGTTTCTAACTTAAGGCAATATTTCCTTGAAAAAACGCGCGATCCCGCGGCTGGCAATCTGAAAAGCCTTTACAAAATAATGACCTCGTGTCGCACAACACAACAACACAACATCACAGCACAACATCTGTCGCATTTTTCGACCCCATACGAGCTTATGATAGCTGCAATGATTCAGTGCACATGAAATTATTTATACATACAACACCGTATACAGGGTGAATTTGAAATCATGGGCATCCTTTTAAACTACGACTCTACACATGATTCAAAATATGTTGGGAAAATAAATAAAAAAATCTATTGTTAAAAAAAAATTGCTCGAGTAAGCAAATAAGCAAACCAGTTAACTGTTATACCTTATCCTGGCAATTATTTTTTATCAATTGATTTGTTGATTAATATTCCCTAAATATTCTGAATCGTGTGTAGAATCACCGTTTAAAAGGATGCCCATTATTTCAATTTCATCCTGTAGGTATATATATTTTTTAAGGCACTGAGGTGGCAAACAAGCGTACGGCCCGCCAGATGTTGAGCAGTTACCGTGGCCTATAGATACGTGCAATACCAGTAGGGGAAGGGGGGAGAACTGGGCTTCCGGCTCTCTCACTCAATGTCACTCATCGTACGAAACGCAGCTGTAATAGCCACTTTACGCCGATCTTCTGTGAGAGACTTTGCCGAGTGTTGCTTAACCTCCGATTATTACCTATCAGTTAGTGCAACTGGCTGTGAGCGCCTTATATAGATAGTTAAATAGTTTGATCAATTAAATACACAATAAATACAGGGTGTCCCAAAACTTTGCCACATGGAGGGGAAGTACCTTAAATATTGTAGGTAGAGAGTTTTACTGAATGAAGACTTCATTTTTATTTTAAAAACAATACGAGCTGCATACAAAGATTTTTGAAAACTCGCTTGCCACGCTCGGGAATCGAACCGGCTAAAATCCGAAAAAATAACACCCTGTTCTTTTATGGCATCAATCGATAGAATCAATGATAAGAACCAAATCTCTCTAACAAACATGGTAAATTAAATGAAAGGAAAACCATGCAATCTAAACTTATAAATTCATGCATTCAAAGATAAAGTGTATCCACAAAAAGTAAGTTTAAAAACTAAAACCCGACTACTGAAAAATCGCGCTCTAAAAAGTATGAAACAAGAAAATATTCTTATCTGGAGGATAGCCGTGGTCCGTGGTCATATGCCATTTTGCCCTAAAGGAGCTACACGGACCACGGCTATCCTCCAGATAAGAATATTTTCTTGTTTCATACTTTTTAGAGCGCGATTTTTCAGTAGTCGGGTTTTAGTTTTTAAACTTACTTTTTATTTAATTATTTTGGAGTTATAGGTAACAATATATATATTTTTGAAATGTGCTCATCAATCTCTTTCATTTGATACCCCACACGGTTTTATAAAAAAATGTTTATTTTTTTAGTTCATGACATTATGTCCTCTAGAGGTCGCCATATGCAATTTTATGTGACGTCACATAGCCTATAACCAGCGCGCCATTAAGCCGCTTCTAACGATACCTCATTTGTCAAATTATGACAAGTAGTTTGGGAGTTAGGTGGGAACAGATGCACATACATACATACATACATACATACATACATACATACATACATACATACCGGTCAAAATCATAACCCTCCGCCGTAGTCGGGTAAAAAATGGAGCTAATTTCGAGCAGCAAATTAGTTAGTTTACCATTTTTTATTAGTTCAATTAAAATAAGTGAAGATTTTCTGGTTTCCTTTCATTTCGAAAACTCGTTTGCCACACTCGGGAATCGAACCGGCTAAAATCCGAATAATAACATCCTGTACTTTTATAGCATCAATCGATAGGGTCAATCATAAGGATAAAATCTCTTTAAGAAACATAGTAAATTAAATGAAAGGAAACCCATAAAATCGTTACTTATTTTAATTTTCACTTATTTTAATTCTTATAAGTTAAGATATCACGGTTTTCCTTTCATTTAATTTACCATGTTTGTTAGAGTGATTTGATCCTTGTGATTGATTCTATCGATTGATGCCATAAAAGTACAGGCTGTTATTTTTTCGGATTTTAGCCGGTTCGATTCCCGAGTGTGGTAAGCGAAGTTTCAAAAATCTTTTAATGCAGTTCGTATTGTTTTTAAAATAAAAATGAAGTCTTCATTCAGTAAAATTCTCTATCTACAATATTTAAGGTACTTCCCCTCCATGTGGCAAAGTTTTGGGACACCCTGTATAGTATAACTGCAAAAATATTACAATTGAACTTGTCCAATACAAGAGAAACGATCTTATTGTGCAAGATACATGAAAAATTAAAAAGATAAAAACAAAAGCGGGGAAGACGGAAATTGTTTTCCCGGAGATCATACGGCTCGCAGGGGCAGGGGCAGGCAGGGGCAGGCAGGGGCAGGCAGAGGCAGGCAGGGGCAGGCAGGGCAGCCCCATCCGAACACGCAAGACTAAATTAATGAATGGCAAAAGGAAAATTAACGAGCCCGTTGGCGTGGTTGGCGTGATGGCGCCTTTCACGCTGCAGGTCGTAGGTTCGATTCCTACCCGGGACATACATTTGTGTGCATAATCATGTCTGTATGTCCCGAGTCTGGGTGTATATGTATATTAAGTATGTATTTACAAATAAAAAAGTAGTATATGTAGTAATATCAGTTATCTGGTTTCCATAGTACAAGCTCTGCTTAGTTTGGGATCAGGTAGCCGTGTGTAAAGAATGTCCCAGGATATTATTTATTTATGTTTTAAATATTGAACAACTTGCTGTACCTACCCGCGACTTCGTACGCGTACATTTTAGAAAAAAATTACCCGCCACTATGTCCATGCGGAATTTAATGGGTTTTAATATTTTTTTTGCGTGGGACCCTAATTATTTTTCTAAAATAAAAGTTGCTTAAATCATTCCTTACAACATCAGATATCTGGTAGTGAAAGTTTCGTCAAAATCGGTCAAGCCGTTTCGGAGAGTAGCTGGAACAAACAGACAAAAACATTAAAAAATGTTTTTTTTTTGTTATAAATACCGTATACTTTCATATACATTTAGAAAAATCATTACAAACAGACACTTCAATTTTATTTATTTTGTATAGATGTAAAGATTTCCCACCCTTTCGTAACATTTTCAGTACACAATCAAATTGAAAACATTATGTCTGACCTACTGTTCCCTTTATTTTATTCTACCCTTAACCCAGACCTTACTAGAATACGAACCCAATTTATCTAAAACACAAGAATATTTAATAATTTTTGACAGAAATTTGTAATAACGACATTCATACCCCAATAAAATTCTGTCTACATCAAATGCCACATGCTAGAATGTCCAAAATATTAATCCAAGAAAAACCGCCAGTACACCAAATATATCGGACCAAATTAATTTATTCTGTGGTCAGTGTATAGGAAAAAATTCTTATTCGAAACGCGAACGTTGATAATACGGCGGTTCTACCTCGTTTTTGAGGCTCTGCAGTGGTGCGGGAGAGAGATAGGCTTACGCGAGTACGGCGCGGGTGAAAGAGCCAGGTATGTTATTGCACCGGTAGTGAGGAGTGAAAGAGATCAATAATGAGAGGCACGAGGAGTTGAAAAGGGATTTCAGATTAAGGTCGTTGTCGAGTCAAAGATTATGCTGCCGTGGAAATTTGTAGATGAGGACTTAGGTAGAATAGTGGCGTGGAGGCTTTCATTCATCCACTCATAGAGGAAATATTCAATTTAAAGTTGGCTTTGTTACCCTATTTAGTACTTGTTAAAGAAGAACAATAAAATCAGTCGTTTTAGGTGCATTTTTAGCATGTTTGAGACAATTAAAAATTTGTAGTATTATAGTTTCATTCTATGGGTAGTATTTTTTTAAAATAAAATTATGCAGGTAGGTGGAAAGTAACTATTATTCTACTAAATTCCTCCAAAACCTCTTTGACTTATTGGATATTTATCAAAATCTGTAATAAGTCGGGAATGACGGATATTTTACAGTTTTTCTATAATTACGGCAAAGAAATAGACAAGCAATATTTCTGGTCTTGTCACCGCTGTTTTTGTTATTATTATTTTAGTTTTTTTTTTCTGCGAATGGATACATGATTTGGTTAATTTACCACTATTACCTTGAGTCTGAAATTCGCACTAGAGCCACCAGAGACCTCTCTACCTTATATCGTGTTCTTTGGCAAACAGCCTGGCCGGGCGAGTGCGAGCTTTATACAACCCTCAGTCACTAGCTACGCGCGAACCGACCCACTGTGCGTCGCGTCTTACGGTCAACGCGACCAATACGCGGCATTTTGAATATCGAACCTTTATAAAAAAAACATTAGTGTTCTGTGCGTGTCAGTGTAAAGAAAAACTTGTTTTTTTCTGTGCGTTTCGAAGACGGATAATTTTTTTGTGCGTTTTTAACGGACGGCTTTTGACCATTGGGCAAGTGTTTTGCGTTTCAGTTGTTGGATTTTAATGTGTTATTACTGGATTAATAGACGTTGTGTTTCGTGATTACGTCTACGAAGGTTGGTATTATTTTTTTACGATAAATGAATTTTATTGCGTGAGCTTTCACTAATTGTTTGTTGTGATGATTGGTGTTTTTTATATTTCAAATGCTAATACAGTAGCTTGATTTTAAGTCGTCATTGATTTATGTGTAATAATAAATGCAGTCAAATATTAAAATAAGTTATAAATAAATCTAACAAAAGTAACGAATGTGCTTGAAAGGTTACAAATATAAATACGTATAATAATTTTATAAGGTAAATAAAAATATATATTATGTACCTGTGGCCTATAACATGGGGTTAGACTTGTTTGTACATTTTTGTTAAACTGAAACATTAAATTTTTATGGAATCTTCTTATTATATGTGGTATTAATACTTTAATAAAATATTGTCAAACATTTACATCATGTAGGTACTTAAAATATTATCCTATTCAAATACGTTTATGGTACGTTATTGTACGGTAAATACGTTTACAGAAGCTATTATGAATTATCGGCTCTACCATAAATTACATACTCCATACTCTACTTCACAAAATAACGGGTTGTCAAACTATAAACCTATGCCACAATCATTTTTGCCTACTTACAAATTGCGTGGGAATTGAAACAGGTGTCGCCATGTTTTGTTTCGTTCTCGGAACTTAATAAAAGCACTTTTCTCTACATTGGCTTACGAACTAGCCTGTTAATAGTTCACTAACTCTACATTTTGGAGGCAACCCTAATTGTTAACTTTTGAAATATCAGACCAGCGGGCTTACCACAAGCTCTTATTGCGATTCAATTACAGGAACGTATTAACGTTTCAGCGACTTTTTGTGCAATGACGTACCTTATTGTCATGACAATAAGAAACGTCATTAAAACGTCGTTAAAACGTTCCTATAATTGAATCGCAATAAGAGCTTGTGGTAAGCCCCCAGGGAGCTTACCATTACTTTTTACGACTCAGTTGCAGACCTATAATGAATCGCTGCCATAGATACATTAGGGTAGCTTTTTCTTCTTATATGGTTAGTGGCCAACCTGGTCTTAGAGTTGTTCTAGCCGCCTGAAGGCCTCTGACAAGGCTTAACGACTGCTTAGACTTTCTTCTACGGTTGGTGTCCATAAATCGACAACTTGATGCGCCTGTTTTGTGTATACTAGGGTTGTCCCCCTATCGATTATTTACCTCCAACTAATTTCGATAATCGAATAAGATGATAGAAGACAGCATTAATTAGGGCCTCCGCAGACTAGCTACTTTTAGCATCGGCGATCGGCGATTTTGATGCTGCGTCTCGATCGTTCGCGCTGTAAGAAACGCGACGCACCATCGATACGTCACAAAATCGCCGGTCGCCGATGCTAAAAGTAGCTAGTCTGCGGAGGCCCTTAATTAATTAATTATCGCCAGACAGACACACACCAACTGTATGGTCCCAAACTAAGCAACGATTGTACTATGGGTACAATGGGCTGGGGGCGATCCCAGTGACACGCAGACCAGGGAAAATTACGGAAAGGCCGTTCCCGAAATTTGCCTCTGGCGGGAATCGAACCCGCAACCACCCGATGCACTGTGCCGAGCGGTCGTCAAAGTAACTATTAAATACAATCGAACCTTACACATTAAATAAATTCCGATAGGTATAAACCTGTGTCAACTATCTCCAATCTAGAACATTTTTAATACCCCTCTCACCCCCCACTTCGACACCTAATTCGTAGAACTGTCACGAACGCTGACGTCATACGGTAGAGTAGGAAAGGTTTCATTTTATGTGGTTACATGTAAAAGGCATGACTATAATATCTCTACATTATTATTACCTACTTTGCTATTAATTTTTTTGATGGTTCTTCTCATAATCATCACGTCTGTATTCGAAGGGGTAGGTAGAGTAGGTAGGAGGGTAAATTATAAGTCCCAAGATGATACAGGGTATTCTTGTTATCGTATGGTTAGTGGCCAACCTGGTGTCAGAGTTGTTCAAGACACCCGAAGGCCTCTGACAAGGCTTAACGACTGCCTAGATGACAACAACTGGGACCATCTATTTACGTGCCCTCCGAAGCACGGATACGCTCAGTTCAAATGCCACTAAACGGTCCCCCATCTCTGCCTGACCTAGCCAACCGTTGCTTAACCTCCGGTCGTTTACCGATTAGTGATCGCAGCTGGCTATAAGCGCCAAGAAGTTAATAAGGCTAGATTAATGCCATTATAACAGGCCCATTCTCCCTCAATTAGATCATTATAACTTATAAAGTCGTGTATCTATACAATGTTTAATACTTCCACAATGTGGTGGTGTATGGCCACTCAAGCCTCTGACTACCCCCGAGTGGGGATAAAAGTCGTGACGTTACATATTATAGGTTTCTACTGATAATTTGTATTGTATAGGTTCGTTTCCCACTGCTGGGCAAAGGCCTCCCCTTTTGTTTTCCACGCGTTCGTCTTGGGCTTGTTGTGGCATGTTTAAATCGTCGCACCATCTTCGCCTCGGTCTGCCACGACTAGTGATGGGATGTTCTCGAGAACATTTTCACCCTCGGAAACTTACTCGTGAGAATTTTCGAGAATTTATCTTCTACAGCATGTTAAACTTGGCATAAACCTCATTAAACATGCAAGTATGGTGGTTTTAATTGTTTTTAAGGTTTAAAGTTAGGATAACGTCACCCAAAATATAAGATTCTCAAAAATTCTCACGAGTAATTTTCCAAGGGTGAGAATGTTCTCGAGAACATCCCATCACTAGTCGTGGCAGACCGAGGCGAAGATGGTGCGACGATTTAAACATGCCACAACAAGCCCAAAACGAACGCGTGGAAAAGAAAAGGGGAGGCCTTTGCCCAGCAGTGGGAAACGAACCTATACAATACAAATTATCAGTAGAAACCTATAATATGTAACGTCACGACTTTTATCCCCACTCGGGGGTAGTCAGAGGCTTGAGTGGCCATACACCATCACATTGTGGAGGTATTAACCAACTCAAAGTCCACGTTTCACCAGATAGTCAGAACCCAACGTGACAGGTGGTGAACCTTGTCGCCGTGTATACAAGAACTGACTACTACCTAATCCCGAGGGATAGGTAGGTTTCCTCACGATGTTTCCCTCACCGTCTGCGAACCGTAAATTATGCACATAGATGAAAATGCATCCATTGGTGCATGCCCCACCGGGGATCGAACCTGGGACCTTCTGATTGTTAGCCCAACCTGTTCACCCCTAGGCTACAGTCGCTATTACCCCGCAAAATATATATTTTTCAACCGAGATTCGTTTCAACCCATAATCGTCTTGCAAAGTCGAAACCATAGGTCCTCCGGTAAAAATAGGTCTCACTCCGACCTTCCTCGGCTAACGATTAGTGTTTTTATGTTACCAAGTAATTTACCACCGATTCATTACAGCCTAAATAATAGGTTGGCGAAACAAAAGTACGTAACTATGTTGCGATGAAATGAATTGCCTTTTGAAACATACCTTACTGTTCATTTCCGATGGAAAATTAATTTCTGTAGAAATCTTAAGTTTGCCTACGTATCTATTGTTACACAAAATACTTTGTACTCTATACAAAATAATCTAAACATTAAAACAATTTTATGTGACTAAGGTGGCAAACAACCGTGAGTAGCCTATAGATGCTCGCACATTGCCGACCTGGAGGAAGAAAATTAAGTACTATTTTCAATTTTCTTAAACCAAACAAAACATAATAGCTATCAAATTAACAACCCGCGTTGAAATTGGAACATCATTTCTGGAGCTACCACACCACAGATGAACAGACATAGTAACAGCACTCTATCTTACATCTTAAAAATAAAATAAATAAATAAATATCCTGGGTCATTCTTTTACACACGGCTACCTGATCCCAAACTAAGCAGAGCTTGTACTATGGAAAACAGATAATTGATATTACTTTTTGTTTTGTAAATACACACTTAATTATACAATAATTACACCCAGACTCGGGACATTCAGACATGTCGATGCACACAAATGCCTGTCCCGGAATGAAATGGATGTCCGAAGGATGAAATACTTACTTCTAGAGATGATAAAAAACACAATATTAATGTAATTTATAAAACATCGCCATCGCCTTCCATTAATATCCATAAGAATTAACATCACCCAACAAAAAAATACAATGTTCTATAACATTATGGAACGCAATTATAACTTTTTAAATTTGGGTTCCAAAAACCAGATCAATGAAAGAGCTTGGGGCCGATGGAAACAACGGTAGCCGGGCACCTGTTGGTCAATTATCTCGGATCCCGACAAAAACTCGACCCAAGGACATTTAATAGTAGGTCTGGCAGGTACTATGGACGTTTGAAGTTCGTTATCACTCGATTGGTTATCACTTTTCATAAAATATGAATATATATTTCAATTATATTTACAGACGCACAATACAGTTAATTGAAAATAAATCTGTTACGCTTGAAATAATACTAGATGAAAATGTTAGTAAGCAAAGTTATAATTAAATATTTATTTAAACATACGTCTAAAAAACGCGTTATTGTACTTACAATTTTAAAAGAAATTTATAACATCAGTTGGAGTAACTTAGTTAAGTAAATAAGTACCTATTTAATTTATCTCTATAAGGTGCCTATTAGGTTTTGGTTCAATGATAACATAAAAATAATCACGTGATTGAGAATGAACGGTAAGTATCCGTTTTCCAATTCCAAGTTCTTGAAGATGATATTTTACATTCACTGAAGTTTATTTGCCTCAGTTCCGATTCATTAAAAGATCATTGTTAAGTAGAGCTAGTAATAGAGTGATAACAAATCGAGTTCCAATAGTCACACACAGTTCACTCTGTCATTTCATTCGCTTTCAACCGATCAAGATCACTTGCGCGTATCAGATGTTTTTTGTTAAAAACTTTCGAGTTTTAATGGTTTCATCCATTCATGTAAGTGTGAAGTTTGTAGTTTGAGCAGCTTTTTGTGAAAATGTTTAAAAGAAAAGTTGGTAATAGTTTTATTTCTGACATCGATCGGTTATTCTCAATTTGTGACATGTTTTTTTTTAGTTTAACTATATAAGAGCAACTTACAACTTTTAGCACTTATAAAAATACATACATATACTTACGCCTTTATCCCAGGGGTATAGGCAGATAGGTGCCAACATTCATACATCTTCTCATACACTTAAGCCGGTAGAGGGTGCTACGGACTTGACCTTTCTGAAAAAGATAATTAATCCCTGAGCATTAGAACTGTCTCTAATATAGAAATCTATAGTATTTATGAGTTAAAGTGGTACCAGCCACTTTTTTTCAATATCGTTACAGGCAACTTGAGCAAGGAGCCATCTACATATCACGAGACAATTAGGTTTACTTACTTCTTATCTCGTATTGTCAACAACATAAGTCGTTAAACATACTCAGTTTTTCAAATTGCTTGCATACTTTTGTTTTGCATCTTTTCGGTTATCTTGATCTAAAGAATATTTAGATATGTTGCTAATATGATGTGTTGGCAATTTTCACAAAAGTTCGAAAAATAAATAGTATTAGCGACTGTAGCCTAGGGGCGAACACGTTGGGCTCAATCAGAAGGTCCCAGGTTCGATCCCCGGTGGGGCATGCACCAATTGATGAATTTTCATCTATGTGCATAATTTACAGTCCGCTAACAGTGAGGGAAAACATCGTGAGAAAACCTAGGTACCTATCCCTCGGGATTAGGTAATAGTCAGTTCCTGTATACACGGCGACAAGGTTCACCACCTGTCACGTTGGGTTCTGACTATCTGGTGAAACGTGGGCTTTGAGTTGGCTTAATACCTCCACAATGTTGTGGTGTATGGCCACTCAAGCCTCTGACTACCCCCCGAATGGGGATAAAAGTCGTGACGTTATATATATTATATTAGCGATTTCAAATATTGATAATGTTAAGCTTATGTTGCCGACTGTACCTACTGCTTCTCTTAACTGTGGCTATATGTTTGGTACTTCTCTGACTAACCTTTTCGAGAATGGTCGTGAATATTCGCAACTAAAAACAGTCATAAATTTATCGTGCTAAGGTCAATGACAATAAAATTCAACTTCGCAATTCCCACCCCATAACCAGTTAATAGATTAATTAACATTAAGATTGCAAAGTAGTTAAACGACAGCTATAAAACGTTTTATGCGTTTATTAACGAGGTATAGAAAACCATTTTATTTGCGTAAATCATATCAACGCGTAATCGTAGTGTTTTATCCTCTATTGTGGTCTTTGGAGTGTGACTATTTACCATATTTATAGAGAAACTAGCTTTTGCCCGCGACTTCGTCCACGCCGAATTAAATTTAAAAAAAATCGGATCCCGGATCCCATTTCCCGGATCCGGTATCCCATATCCCGGATTTTGTATCCCGGATCTCGTTTCCCGGGTCCCTTATCCTGGATCTCGTTGCCCGGATCCTGGATCCCGTTTTCCGGATCCCGTATCCTGGATCCCGTTATCCGGATTCCGTATATCACGGATCCCGTATCCCATATCCCGGATGGTAGATTATCCAGTTCCAGATTGAAGAGCATGCTTTGAAAAAAATGCTTTAAATAAGCATGACCGTTTGGCGCAGTGGTTCGAGCGTAGGCCGCTCGGCTCGCATCGGGTGGTTGCGGGTTCGATTCCCGCCGGAGGCAAATTTCGGAAACGGCCTTTTCGTAATTTGCCCTAGTCTGGGATCGCCCCCAGTCCAATGTAGGTACCTATAGTAGTGACCGTAGCCTATACATGCTTGCAATACCAAAGGCATCGCTTGCACGTTGCCGACCTGAAGGGGAGTGGGACAAAGGGAAGGGATGGGGGGTTGGACTTCCGGCTTTCTTACTCATCGTACGAAATGCAGATGTACTAGCTACTTTACGTCGATATGTTGTGGAAGGGTGGTACTACCCTGGTCGAGCCAGTACATAAATTAACTGCAGTCATTTGGCTACAGCTTGGCTCTACCACCAGGCATAAGTTTATAATTATAGTACGTTTTTTTATACTTGTCCTATTTGGTAAACAAAGATGGCGTCCAGCGGGGCGATTGCGTAACTTTTTGTCAATGTTTCAATTGGTTTCGTATATAATTGACACAGGATGAACGAAACCAATTGAAACATTGACAAAAAGTTACGCAATCGCCCCGCTGGACGCCATCTTCGCTTACCAAATAGGACAAGTATAAAAAAACGTACTATATGTAACTATATGACCTGGTTAGTGTTATTATTTGTACAGATTAAAAGGGGCATGACTTAAGATTGGGGCTTTAAGTGCCCCTAATCCGGCCCTGGCTGCTATCAGAAGTAAAACGATAGAGCCAAGCAACTTGAGAATCGGCTTATCGGTCACGAAGAGTACCGTTGCGAATAAATTTCACCTCTATACCATAAACATTGAAGCTCAAATTACACTGACACGTTTAATAAAATGTATTAATAACTTAATTTCCGTTTTAAACTTTATTATTATACCGTTAAAGTAAGTTTTATGACAACATTTTCGTATTTTGCGTATGTTCCTTTTGATTCAAATTGTCTACTTAAATCCAACGGCCACGATAATGTCAGAAAGTTTTGTTGGAGACATTCCAATCAGATTAACAATAACAAAAGACGAAACTTAAAGGCCACCGCAGACTTGCTACTTTTTGCATCGGCGATCGGCGATTTTGCGACTGCATCGCGTTTTGGCGACTCTCTGCGGTCGGACGCAGCGACTGTTCCGATGCTAAAAGCGACTAAATCGCCGATCGCCGATGCAAAAAGTAGCAAGTTTGCGGTGTCCCTAAGACGAAAAGACTTGAGTTGTTCGTCCCATCCATTCTATAGTACCTAGCGTTGCTTAGTGGTCCTAAGTTATAGATTAACTAGATGTGCCGGCGACTTCATAAGAGAAAAAAAAAAGTTTGATGCTTGCTGACATACAAGTAGCCTAAGTTACTCGTTATAACACCAGGTATCTGCCAGTGAAAGTCCTGTCGAAATTGGTCCTGCCGATTCGAAGATTAGCCGGACCAAACAGTTAGACAGTTTCTTTTAAATTGCATTTTTGTTATATAGACAATTCAATTCAAAAAAAAATTATAGATATACCCTGTATGGTCCTAAACTAACAGTTGGTGTGTTACCCTGGCGATATTAAAAAAAAGCTAGAGTATGGCCATCAGTCGTAAATGCATGAGAAATAAACAATATTTCTAGTTGCCTTCAATTTAGTCGTAATATTATCAACAATAGATCTAGTGCCAATAATCTATCAACTCTACAATCTAGACTTATTGATAGAGATTATATTTCATCCAATTTATATCTAACTTTGAGCCTGAAATCCTCAATGGAGCGCTGAAATTGACTAATGACTTCCACTATTACAGTCATTAATTGGATCTTCAGCCCCTTTGACGAACAGGCACCCAATGAATTGGTTTCAATTTATTTATTTATTTCCATTAATATACAACTTTATATAGGTACCCAAGGCCTTTTTTTCTTTAAACCACATCATCCCACTGCTGGGCAAAGGTTTTCCCCACAACTCTACACTTTTAGCATAGTTATGGTTATGGGCGGTTTGGACCGTAACCAAACATGGTACAGTGCGGGTTGGCGGGTTAAAATAATAATATACCCTGACTGACTGAATATTTCTAAATTTGAAAAACAAAAAAAAAACTAATGAATAAATGTAAAGTAAGTAGTTATATTCATTTGTTTTTATTTAATTTGAAAATAACTCGAACTCATTACACGTATTGCCCCAAAGTAAGTATAATGCGCACCGTAAAATTGGGCACTGGGAACAAATTCTGATAACCTTGACCAAAATTGGGTACTAGTTCTTACTCATCCCAATTCTGATTCCTGTCTCCTTTCACATTTTTTTAAACAAACATTCTGACAATTTTTTTTTTTTGCAATCTGCGTGGCTAGAAAGCCACATAGCAATTCTGAAAAAGGCAATTCATTTTTCCGAATTTCTAGCAGAAATGGTCACGGATGGCGTAAAATTTGTGACCATTTTTGGAAATTTAGCGGAAATGCTAAGCATTCCACTGGAAAATCTGACAAATAAATTGCTTTTGCAGAGTTGCTGTGGCCTTTTAGCATCGCTGTTCCTTAGAACCAAGTGTTTCTTGTACCATAAGTTGTTCCCATCATTTGTCAAACTTTCACAATTACCCATAAATGTCTCATGGTTACGTAAGACAGTAACATCCATACTCATGCATACTCCAACTGGTTGCGGAACTTAACCGTTACACATCACCCAAGAATCTCGTTCGCCCACACACCCCATGGTCTTTGGGGTCCACAGACCAATAAGCTATAGACGCGACATAGCCGGGCATCCCCGTTCGCCTAACATTGCATTACCACTGCATATGTGTAACCGCATCTGACATTGTAAATTCACCGTCTTCCCCGCCAGTCAAAAATGAAAGTCAAAAATATTTTGTGTCCATACAAAAAAATATAGTTTGGGACCATACAGTGGGTATGCAAAGTCTGGCGATATTTTTTTTATTCATGTAGGCTTAATAAAGGACTTACGAATATTCTGATTCTACCACCGGTTCCTCATTTTCCACGAGAGCAAGAAACTCAATAGCTACTTTTTTCAATAGCAAAAAAAAGTTGTTGTACATTTTCCATTAGTTCACTATTATATAAGAATGTTCGTCAAAAGTTGGCAATGTTACTGGCGTCTTTTCTTATTAGTCTATGTCTGGGTTACATAGCCATAAGAAAAATGATATTGTCTTGCTAATATACGTTTTTTAATGCCTCCTTTTGGTATAAATGATTATTATTTTATGCCGTTCGTATAATAGTGTGTAGTTTTGTTTGTCAAGACAATAATTTGTCAACATTTTTGAGAGGGGAGGGGAGGGGGGGGGGTCTTGAGATTGCATTAATATGAAGATTTACAATATAGCTATTGTATGGTCCCAAACTAAGCAATCAAAAATCTCAGAACAAAGAAATTTCTGATATTAGCGTACACAAAACGTAAACAAATTAATATCGCCAGACTACACCAACTGTATGGTCCCAAACTAAGCAACGCTTGTACAATGGCTACCATTAAATAGATTCGGGGCGATCCCAGTGACACCCAGACCAGAGTAAATTACGAAAAAGTAATTGCCAAAATTTATCACTGGCGGGCATCGAACCCTTAACCACCCGATGCAGTGAGCCGAACGGCCTAAGCTACGCGGGCCGTTCGCTTGATTACCACCTCAGGCACATAAAAAACACAAATAATCATTGAAATTCAGCAATTCTATTGGTGTGGTTGGGGATTGACCCCAACATAAAAACTATTATGCAATAGCTACGTCCAGAAGTGTCACATGCCGCGCGAGGAAAATTTTCCTCGCCAAGTTTGACTTGCCCCACGTGAGGCAAATGCGCGCCCTGCCTCACCTGAGCACTCACATTTGCCTCGCCTAGTTTGGCAGTCGTGAGACAGAACGATGTCAAACGTGTCAAACTGATTGATCGGGTATACCTTTCCCTGTCTAGAGTGTCAGTTGCCTCGCCATTTGCCTCGCGCGGCATGCGACTGAGGCAAACGTCGTGCTTCGCGAGGCATGTGGGTGAGCAGCCTCGCGCGGCATGTGCATGTTGTAGACACGTCTATTCAATAGGTTTAATTTTATACACCATCATATGCAAGGCGCGCCCAAATTCTTTATTTTTTGTCGTGTGGGTGTCGTTATTCCGTTTCGTCGTATCGTTATCCAACCGATAACTGCAAATACCAATTTAGATGTCAATTTAATTTGATCGATTCCAACCGAATTATCATTTTTATTTCTGGTTTTATTAAATTAAAAGAAAGGATACCAAAGGTAATTCTGTTGGTAGCTACATAAACTGAACTAAAACTAAATGTATGTTGTGTTGCCAAAGTCAGGTTTTTATGGGACTAGGCCCGCCACACACACCCACCACTGTTACTCCTGTAAGCCAGGATCGACAATGGTGTCCAACGATGACGCCGAGGTTCCCTCGACGACTCCCGGGGAAAAGCTAAGTAGTTTTTAAACCCGCAAGAATTTATTAAAAGAAAGGATAGGATAGGAGTTGGAAGAAAATTATCCACTTCCCTCCGTTGCAAAGCGGAGACAAGAATAACAGTATAGGCTAATTGCTACAGAAATAAGACTGTTACAACTGATGGAAGACTAGGTCAAAGTAAGATAGTTTATATTTCAAACAACTAAACTTTAGTTGTTTGAAATAACAGAATTAGAACCAGTCAGTAGTTGACATGTTTTTTTGTGTTTAATTGCTTTTGTAATTTAGATCATTTCCGTCACCTACTAATACATTAAACATTAATTATATTACAGGTTAAGGCGCCATTTAAACATTGAATTATTAATGCATACGCCATACAAGGTACAGATACTATACAATTTTAATTTAAAACAAAACTCCAGCATAGTTTTGTAAAAATAGCAATATTTTTCGAAATTCAAAGAAGCAGTTTTATTACATGGCGGACAGGTATGTCCAATATCGTTGTGAAAATTTAATATCGAAAAATTTCGACTTTGCAACCAGGTTCTGGAAAAATTTCTTACGAAATATGATTGTGGTCTGCTATGATCAGGGTTGTTACGAAAAAATCACCTTGTTTTAAACACCGTGTTTAAAACATGTTTTAATCATTTAAAACATGTTTTAAACACAGTGATTTATTCATTCTCATTTAAATCAATGTTTTATACAATGATTTAAACACGTTTTAGACAGTTTTAATTTTAAATTTCCTGTTTTTTGCAACCCTGGCTATGATACAATATTACCTACGTCTCAAAAGCAACGCGTATGCAACCTTATATTTGACTACCTACATCTTCAGATAATACAGGTTTATATTTATGCTGCAAGCATCTATTGGTAGGCTACGGTAACTTAATAACACCAGGCAGGCAGTACACTTGTTTGCCACTTTGACACATAAAATAGCTATAAGTAACCTTCCTATCACAAATGAACATACATACACATCCATCCACATAAATAAATAACCAATGGACTATCACTGCCTTTTACCCACATATATACCGTTCAAAAATCACCAGCTTGTATATACTAATACGGGGTGGCTCAGTTTCAGTGGTCCAATTTTTTTTTTCAGTTAGGAGACACCCCTACTACTCAACCATAACTTATAAACTATTTATTTTCGCGGAATATATGTTGGGTTTAAATGAGTCGTAGGAAAGAAAGAAAGAAAGAAGAAAGAAAAAACTTTATTGCGATAAGCAGAAAAGTTGCAAAGTAAAAAGTAAAAAAAATAAAATTAATATAAATAAAATTAAAGTAAAATTAAATTAAAAAGTAGGTAACAAAAACACACACAACTTGTGCTCGCCGCAAACGGACCCAATTCAGCATGTGCTGATCGACAAGGACCAGCGCTGGTCTTCCATTTGGCAGTAGGGGTGTATTCTAACTGAAAAAAACTTTGGACCACCCTGAATATAAAGAGGAAAATTATATCTGACTCATTGACGTCGAGCCGAAACTACTGAAGTTAGGGACATGAAATATTTTATATTCTTCACAAATTTTACAGTTATGTTTGTCGTCTAAGCACTCGGTCGTGCGGAGCCAAGTTCTGACTAAAATATCTTACACGTCCATGCTAACAACTTTCTACATTTTGCTCGTTATGGACTCTACATTATCGATACTTACACACACACTTACATTACTTATATTGATACTTACGCGTCTGTATTTGGTACAACATTAGGTTCGTGTTAACTGCAGTATCCGTTACTCGGTTAAGTGATTTTCTGTGACGATTATTAGCGGTAATGGAGTTAAATGAAAATCCTACTGGTCATAAGTTGATACTTCTGAGCAGCTTTTATTATTACTTTTTTATGTTACTAAAGTGACAAAAAAGCGTACAGCCCGCCTAATGTTAAGCAGTTACCTTAGATGGATGAATGATGATGGATGGTTGGTTGATGGTGGTTTGATGGTTGGATGGGTGGTTGGATGGTTGCAATAGCAAAAGCATCGCTCGCACGTTGCCGACCTGAAGGGGAGGGGGACAGACGCAGGAAAAGAGGGGGAGGGGGGGCCTTACTCGCAAATATCTATGTATTTCATATCACAATCTATGTATCTATTTAACCCCCTTTCTACTGTGCCTTGGCCCCACTAAGCCAGCGTTTCTGATTGGTGACTAATGAAATAGTCATGCATTCCAAAATTTCCAAATAACTGACCACAAAAAAATATATAATTTGAAACATTCTTAGTAACAATTATTTTGTTAAATTATTGTCTTCGAACATAAATACAATGATTTATTGCGTATAAAACGATAAAATAACCATTCTACGGTTGAATAAAATAATTATTTATGCAAGCACCCATTTCGCCTACGCGGGGTTTATTGACAAAACTGATTGGAACGAAACTCTCCGTTGAATTTTATTTACGAGGGAGAAATATATTTTTAAAAATAAATGGTTTTGGTAACATCCATTATCTTTGCATGATTTATACAGCAATTTATTATAATACTTGAAAAACATAGATTAAGTAAGCCTATCTACAAGTTTTTTTGAGCTTACCCCGCGATATTTAAGAAAATTTTACTCATCGGTTTTTAACCGGTGAGAAATAATTATGATATATTAATTTAAAAAAAATATTTAACATTAATTAACATAATTATTAACTGAACTGTCATGTTGGGTTCTGACTATCAGGTGAAACGTGGGCTTTGAGTTGATTAGTACCTCCACAATGTGGTAGTGTATGGCCACTCAAGCCTCTGACTACCCCCGAATGGGGATTAAATTCGTGACGTTATATTATATATATATTTTTTTATATATTGACTGAAAACCTACCCCTAATCATAAAAATCCCGTCCGCGTTGGATGGTGGCAAGAATACTGGCTGCATTTCCTCGCTGTATTTTCAAGCTGAGTTTTTGAGCGAGGAAAGAGCCAGCCCTTTTGTCACCTGTGGAGGTAATCAGTCTGGGGGCGATTTTGTTGCTTTAGCGCTTTTTTTAAGGAGATGGAAAACGGACTTGGCTCTATATTTCCAAATTTAAAATTGTTTCGAAATTGGAATACTAACACACCAATCAGGGACTTTGTAACTGACCTCAAAGTTGCCGAACACATTCAAATATGGAATACCGCTGCAGATAGTTTTAACGTAAAAAAAAACTCAAACATTTATGGCCAGTATAAATGATTTACAACAAACCGTTTTCCGAAATATACAACCAATATATAGCGACCCATAAAAATATAAGACATAATTTACGAGGTTCTCTTGCTGTCGGGAAAATCGAACGCTACACTTTAATGTATTGTTCCCGAAAGCAATAAAGGCGATTATTGCGCAGCATTATGTTTTATTGGCGGTAAATTCAAAGTTGGTTTACGAGATCGTGTTTAAAAGCCGGAAATGTAAGGGATTAAACTCGTATATTGGTGAAATTGAAAAAATAAAAGTTTGTTTTTAAAATGTTAAGTGCACTTATAAGGGCCACCTGGTTGATAACTTCAACTATAATTTAAGTAAAACCTAGTCTGATTGAATCTCGCTCGAAGGGCTTGCTTGGCCTGATTTAGTTTTTTTTTTTAATATCCCACGAAAAACACTTATATTACCAGATTAAAAAGTATCCAGCTATTGACCTAGTATATTTATCTATTACCAAATCAAATTTTATGAAAATGGTATTGGGTATCGTACGAAACTTAGATTAAGAATGTACCTGTAGATTTGACAAGCGCGTACACCCGTAAGGGACAAAAGATGTATAATCCTGCTAAATTACGCTTAACCCTAATGTCTATGGAACGTGATCTGACGTATACTACTTCTAAATTTGGTTGGGTGATGCTTTGTTTGGCTCATACTGGACCAAAGACCTACCAAAAGTATGAGCCCAACAAACTTAGGGCGATACGCAGAAAGTGACAAAAGATAGTACGTCTATCCCTTTTACTCTTAGCATATCGGCCGTAAGCATGTCTCGCTCAAACACGGTATTATTATTACCGTGTCATCTCTATTGATCCTTTCTCTATGGTACGAAACGCAGCTGTAACAGCTACTTCACGCCAATCTTCGATGAGAGGGTGGTACTACCCCGGTCAAGCCAGCCCGTATGAGCTGCAGACAATTGACTACAGCTTGGCTCTACCACCATTAAGTATAATCGAAATTGGTAAAGTAAAGCGGCTGTAGCCTAGGGGCGAACATGTTGGGCTAGCAACCAGAAGGTCCCAGGTTCGATCCCCGGTGGGGCATGCACCAATGGATGAATTTTCATCTATGTGCATAATTTACTGTTCGCTTACGGTGAGGGAAAACATCGTGAGGAAACCTACCTATCCCTCGGGATTAGGTAATAGTCAGTTCCTGTATACACGGCGACAAGGTTCACCACCTGTCACGTTGGGTTCTGACTATCTGGTGAAACGTGGGCTTTGAGTTGGCTTAATACCTCCACAATGTGGTGGTGTATGGCCACTCAAGTCTCTGACTACCCCGAATGGGGATAAAAGTCGTGACGTATATGGTAAAGTGATACATCAACGTATCGCCGCCATGTTGGTAGTTCTGAGAGCTGGTCCGGCGCAAACAGGCTGCGTAACAACCGGTCGCGCATCCGTTCCATGCACCTGTCGTAGCGGCGCCCGCGCAGTTGTGGGAGAGAAGATCAAGTTGGATACCGAATATTACCATACACTTTACGAATTATCCTTCAAGTGGTCATTGACCCCATTGATGCCTACTTTTAATGTGGTAGAGCTAAGCTGTAGCCAATAGACGGCAGTTCGTATACCGCTGACTCGACCGGGGACCGCCCTGTCACGGAATATCGACATAAAGTAGCATTTTTTTTACCTACGATGTGTAAGACATTTGGAAAACCAACCCACACCATCGAGTTATTCGTCAACTCGCGAGCGTGAAACTCGCGAAGTTGGCATCTTCGGATTTTACCTATTTTTTTTTGTCGTCACATCGCTCTTTCAAGTCGGCAAGGGGGATCACCCCCAGTCCATTATATGGTAGCTATAGTACATGCGTTGCTTAGTTTGGGACCATACAGTTGGTGTGTTTGTCTGGCGATATTTATTTATTTAACGTGCAAGCATCTACATGCTACGGTAACTGATTAACATGTGTTGTGCTATTCTCGTATCATTGTATATATTGATTTATTATCTTTAAAGTTTTTTAAATTAGATTCTATTATTACAAATCTGAACTTTTCATTTAACTCTACAGTGGCTCTAAATAGACATTTTATGTTGTTTATTTACATGCCTCCAACGCCTCGTAGTGCTAGCGGCTACTGTCATAAGTGGGGATACAATATTCCGTACATTGTATGGTTTCAGATATTTCTAACTCTTATGGAAAGCTCTATATTATTTTCAGATTGATAGTATTTTTTTATTAAAAAAATATATTACTTTAACGTAAAGACAATAATACCCAGTACACAATAATACCCAGTACACTTGAGCATTTTTTTGTGTATTATCTGATTGTCAAGTTAACACATTATTAAATAAAAATTATGATGTTAAGATAAGTATTATTGATTATTTTCTTTCTTTATATGCTGTGCTGAAAAAATATGTTTCATTACATTTAACTTTCTTTTAATATTTTTCATTCCCCAAAATGAATTAATTGTTATCTATTTAAAAATGTGCCAACTAATACATGCATTTGCCTTTCAAAAATAAGTTATCTTAAATCAAATAGTAAATACGAAAAATATTACGTTCGTGCAGTTTTAAAATGGTTGTACATTTAAACTGAAGTGCAAAATAAATCTCAAACATTGGCAACAAAGACGTGAAAATATCAGAAACGGCCATTTTACAAAACAAATAAAAACGTATCGAAGATAAACAGACACAAAGTCATCATATTTTAAATTCAGAACGCGTGGATAAAATATTGCCATTTTTGAACAATCGTAAAAAATATATGTTTTATGGCAATCGCATCGAAAAAATAAAATAACATAAACAAAATATAAAAAAAAACAACAGCCCTGGCCCGCAAGTACTTTACGCGTGGCTCTGTACCTTTTAAATTTAGAACGTCCTATACATCACTTTCCTTTCAACCGAAATAGGCACTTACTTCCACGAAATAAAGTACAAAATAACTTTCAATGGAAATTGAATCGTTCGCGTGGCTATACACTGTTACCCTTAATCGAAAACCGCTGTAAGTGCCTCCACTGCTTTAATTGAAATTGAACGTTCCCGGACTTGGATAAGGTTGACTTTTGATTGAAGGTTTACCTCTTAGTTTATAGCCTGCAATGTTTTGTGATGTCAACCTGTCATTTGTGCTACCAGTTTTGCTCAGACTACGTTAAAACTTATAGATGGAGAGCCGTAGAAGGGTTTTCTGGATTTACTCAGGCGCGTCAGATTAAGATAAGGGAGATAGCTTACATATTGATAGGAAACTCCAACCAGTATGAGCCCTTAATATTGGTGGGTACGGTCAGGGGAACCAAAAAAAAATAGACCATCTTAAAATACTCGAGCGCGTCAGATTAAGATAAGGGGGATTCATTACTAGCTAAGAAGTGTCAAAAGTCTCAAATTTGCTAATTTGATCGTCAGTCTAAGAAATGGGAGCATCTGTAAGTTTCACTGAACACCCCATCTGAAAAACTGACGCGCTCGAGTATTTTTTTTTTTTCAATTTATCATGTTGGAGTATGAAAAATAACAATATCTGACACGTTCAAGTATTTCCATGTCATTGCTTTTTTTACAATTTTGAAATTATCATGTAGACGCTTCCCCCGCAGCTGAAAGTGGAAACATCCAAGACCATTTATTCTTCCTATCATCTAATCTACCAAATTTAATAGGTTTCCGCGACGCTAGAGTAAATCCCCAGTTAGCATCATGGGCTCCCCCTCTATTACGAGTCAAAGCTACCGCGAAGTACTATTAAGAGGATTCAAAGAGTGAGAAGAGCATAGACAACCAAGAAAGAGGGAGAAGTGTGACTATTCAAACTAGTATGTCATATTAAACAGAGTCCATGGGCATAGTATGACTTTTTTATTGGACTGAGGTTGAAAACAAGCGTAGGTCCCGCCTGATATTAAGCAGTTACCGTAGCCTATAGAATGCTTGCAATACCAAAGGCATTGGTCGCGCGTTGCTGACCTGAAGGGCAGTAGGACGGAAGGGCGAGAAGGGGGAGGGGGTGCTCCGGCTCACTCATCGTACGAAATGCAGCTGTAATAGCTACTTTACGCCGATCTTCTGTGAGAGGCTGGTATTACCCGGTCAAACCAGCCTTAAACTAGAGTCAATTGGCTGCAGCTTGGCTCTTCAACCAACGTCACCATGTTATTTATTTTTAAAATTATGAATTTTTGTCATGGACAAATTACTAAGGGAACTGGCCCTAAGCAACTCGGCCGAGTGGTCGGCCTAGTACTAACATCGACATAAAACGAAGCGAGTACTTCAACTATTTACCGGTAGATAGAACAATGAAAATGAAAAAACAATGACCACGTTTTTTTTTCATACATATATCTAATAAGGGCACCTCTTTCTGTAGTCTTTACTCTGTGGTTTTTGTTTTTTGCTTCTAAAAATAATGGCGAATAATATTTTTGGTCAATATAAATAAAAATAATATACAAATTGATTGATCGTACTTCACTTTTTTTATATTCAACACTTGAACGCTAAAAACTAAAATTAACCGCACGCCATACAATCAAGTTTTCGCAAAACTGGTTTCTGATTCGTCACTTCACTCTGAAAAGGTGAAGCGTGACTTGCTATATTAATTGAGTGGTTCCGTAGTTATTTACACATGGATAACCCCGCCCGCACACGTGACCGGTTTTATAGGTCACGCTAAGGGTTAAAATAGGTTCTGTACAAAAATAGGGCCGCTTTTTTGTATATTCACAAAGGGTATCATGATTATAGTTGCCGTATTATGTTCATATAGCCAGTTTCAGGAACTGCATCATGTTCTTAGAAAATAAATAGGTATTTATAATCCATAAAAATAAATAAAATTGAAGTATCTGTGTGCAATGTCAAAACAACAGCTGTTTATTAAATGCATATGAAAGTATTTTCGTTACTAATAACAAAAAAAAACAATTTTTTTTTGTCAGTCTGTGTGTTTGTTCCGGCTAATCTCCGAAACGGGTGGACTGATTATGATGGGACTTGCACTGGCAGATACCTGATGTCGGAATTAGTTACTCTTAATGTATTCTAAGGTTGAAAGGTTTGACAAAATAAAAGCACTATCTTCACTTACTGAGGGCCTAATTGATGGCCACTCAAGTCTCTGACTACCCCCGAATGGGGATAAAAAAGTCGTGACGTTATGAATAAGAATACAATCCACCAATATTAAGCATGAACTTACTACAGGCATTTTTACATTGTATTTATCACACGGAACCCTATAAAAATGTAAGGTTACACCTAGTCATGCAAGTCTTAGTGTCAAGCGTAAAATGATATTGTAAAAAAATAATATTTGCACATACCACGCCGGTTAGCGATTGAAATGAATCTTTTTCTGAGAATATCAATTTGCAGTTTTTATGTTGGGTGTTGAGAGATCTTTACAAAGATTATATTACAGCATTAAAATCGTTAGCGTGGTTGGCGCGGAGGCGCCTTTCACGCTGCAGGTCGTAGGTTCGATTCCTACCCGGGACATGCATTTGTGTGCATGAACATGTCTGTATGTCCGGAGTCTGGGTGTATATGTATATTAAGTATGTATTTACAAATAAAAAGTAGTATATGTAGTAATATCAGTTATCTGGTTTCCATAGTACAAGCTCTGCTTAGTTTGGGATCAGGTAACCGTGTGTAAAAATGTCCCAGGATATTATTATTATTTATTATTGATGTATTATTTTAGCAGATATGGTACCTTCGGACATACCACCCAGCGCATCACTACATGCAGTAAAATTGACATATATCTATTATCGCACTTGCAATAAAATTCGACTATTACGTAACTTTCTAACAATATTATAAATGCGGAAGTGTGTGTGTGTGAATGTTTGTTAGCACTTATCTCTATAACTACTAAACCGATTTTAATGAAATTTGAAACGTAGATAGTATAGACTCTGGAATAAGACATAGGCTAAGTTAGTTCAAATTATAAGAAGGCATTATTCACCGGAAGATGAGCTTTATTGGCAACACCGACATGCTTTCACATCATCTTCCGCGAAGGACTGAGTCGTACTGAGTCAATGGACTCTGTTTAGTATGATAAACTATCTTGGACGGTCACGTATCTTCCTATTTCTTGGTAATATCGGTAAATATACTGCAGCTTTTTAATTGTCTGGAGGCACACGGACAGACGGTCCATCTGATGGTAAGTGGAAACTGCCAGGACAGGCAACTTAAGAGGAGCAGACGCGGCGCCGACCTTTTAGGGACCTGTAAACATGCCCTTTGAACCTTGGTGGTAGAGCCAAGCTGTAGCCAATTGACTGCAGCTCTTTTACGGGCTGGCTCGACCGGTGTAGTACCAGCCTCTCACAGAAGATCGGCGTAAAGCAGCTATCGCAGCTGCGTTTCGTACGATGAGTGAGAGAGCCGGAAGCCTAACACCTCCCCTTCCCCTCCCTCTGTCCCATTCCTCCAGGTCGGCAAAATGCGAGCAATGCCTTTGGTATTACCGTACCGATTTTTGCCACCTCAGTCCTATAACAAAAAACCCCTTGTTGTAGTACAAAGGATGTTATTTTAGACCATGTTGTTGTAGACTGCAGGAGGACTTCTGCCTACCCCTTTTGAGGTATATAAGCGTGATGGCGTATGCTTATAGGAAATGTTGTGGGAGTGTGCGTTAGGCCAAGTCTCCTCAAAGGGGTTCCGTGAGCTTGTTTCACAGACATTATGTTAATATCTAGAAACACACAGGGAATTGTTTATTTCTCTGTCGTAATTTCCTCTGTGGAAATTATTCGCGAAGAACTGTTTTTGTTTGTAACGCTCAGAGAAATTGTTGTTTTATTGCTATTAATTAGCTTTACGTTGATGACAAGTATAAGGATGAAAGAGTGGAATGTAACTGAAATAATGTATAAAGCGCTGGGTTCCTTCAATAGCGGCGCCGTCATATAACGGCCGTAACTAGAACGTTGGCTATGTAAACAAAATGGCGCGGTTTCCTAGGCCGCTACCTGTTTACGTAGCCAATGTTCTATTGCGGCCGTTATATGATGGCGCCGCTATTGGAGGAACCCATAGCATAAGTAGCAATTTTACAGACACCAGGGGCGTATTTAAATTTACCGTACGCTATGGTTGTGAGGGGCGGTCGACTGCGAGGGGCGGCTGAGGCTAAAAATAAATAAATAAATAAATATCCTGGGACATTCTTTTACACACGGCTACCTGATCCCAAACTAAGCAGAGGTTGTACTATGGAAACCAGATAACTGATATTTCTACATATACCTACTACTTTTTGTTTGTAAATACATACTTAATATGCATAATTACACCCAGACTCGGGACAAACAGACATGTTCATGCACACAAATGCATGTCCCGGGTAGGAATCGAACCTACGACCTGCAGTGTAAAACGCTGAATCTAAACCAACCACACCATCGGGCCCGTCGCTAAATTTTGCTTTTTTCCTTGTTAATTGATTAACGGTAGAATAAACCTAACTATATTTTTGATACAATCTATTACAAATCACTTTTATCCTAAAAATGCTTTTTAAACCCATTGTAAACTGGCTAAAATCTCTATAAATCTGGGGGTATATGTTTCGAAGTTTTTACCAGTAACAAAATATATTTCTTAAATTGAATTTTATTGAAACAAACACGGCTATAAAACCATTTAAAATTTTATCATCGAACGAATTAAAAATCTCTTACCTCTAAAAACTTGTATTAGATTAATACTTAAGTCCAAATTAGGAATAACTATTAAATAGCAATGATTGAGTCGTAAAACTACTATGGTCGTAAAGTCCCGACTTTTTCTGTTCAAATGTCAACGGTCGGAATCGTCGGAAAATTATAATTTGTTATATGATCGCATCCATTTTGTTTCCTTTTATAGCGTGGGATTATATATTTTATAGCTGTGCCCGCGATTTCTTACGCGTGGATTTTTTTTGTCAATGTTTGTTAAAATAAAAGCAGCCCAAGTTACTCCTTATAACATCAGCTGTCTGCCAGTGTAAGCCCCGTTAAAATCGGGGTAGCCGTTTCGGAGATAAACAGGAACAAACAGACAGACAAAAAAAAAAAAAAAGTTTTTTTTGTTATTCTTTAATTTTCAGTTGGTGTGGTTGTAACGATCTAGAGACCGGTTGCCATTGGTTAAATGCTAGCAGACTCGGGGCCCTGGTCTGGTTACCTGGGATCGCCCCCAGTCCATTGTATGGTACCCATAGTACAGGCGTTGCTTAGTTTGGGACCATACAGCTGGTGTGTCAATCTGGCGATGTTTATTCATGGGCAATCCTTATTTGACGTCTATTTAATATGCTTAAGCTAACGCGTTTTTGATTTCAAAACTTCCGTGGCGCCATGTTTTGCATAAATTAAGCAAAAGTCCATTCGATTCTATTTTAATTATAAACTAATTTAGGCGAAAGATTCGACATTTTTTGTTTCTTCATTGTTTTTTGGTGTTCGAAAAAAACGTTTTAATTTTAAGATGAGGGTTCGAAATTTGGTTGATTTTCTATTCTACTTTTTCTTTAAGTAAGTATGTGGACTAGGAATCTTATATTTAGATGTATGATTTTTGACTATACTATCTTGAGTATCTTTAAATCCAAATCACGATTTGATGAAATTTTCTCGATAAAAAAAAATTATGAAATGAGCTCTAATTATTTACAATTTTCCTTGCTACCACGATGTTTTTACGATTTAGATCACGAAATTATTTCTAAAACATAGCAAATAATGATATCTAAACTACCCTTCAACCATATTTTAATTCATGAAGTAGTTTTTTTTTAATTCAAGAAAATGTGGTTTGGCGCTTACGTTGTTTATTTCCGAGCGCGCGCACAATATCGCCATCTCACATTTTAAGTACTTGAACTAACCATGTCTCTCTCTAACTTTGTATTGTCAGTGTCCGCTCGGACTTGTTCGACGTCGGACCTGTGACGGATTTTTTAAAAAATATTACGAAAAAATATCACGGTCGTGCCACATTACAGGTACAGTACAGTATTTACAGTCCGCCGACGCCTATGATAAATAAATAAATATCCTTGGAAATTCTTTTACACATGACTACCTGATCCCAAACTAAGCAGAGCTTGTACTATGGAAACCAGATAACTGATATTACTACATATACTACTTTTTGTTTGTAAATACAAACTAAATATACACTTAATTACACCTAGACTCGGGACATGCGGACATGTTCATGCACACAAATGCATGTCCTGGACAGGAATCGAACCTACGACCTGCACTGCAGCGTGATTTTCGTTTGCTTTTCCTTGTCTTGTGTAATTTCTTTTCATCTCTTGTCATTTTTTGTCATCTCTTGTCATTTTGTGTCATCTCTTGTCATTTTGTGTCATCTCTTGTCATTTCATAGTTATTCGTGTCATTTCTGTAAAAACTCCCTATTTCGCTTACTGTTATATACTTGCAGCATGGTCTTGGGCCGACAGTGGGAATACATTGCTTGTCAAAACAATGGAGTCGCTTTATTGCTTTTGTTGTAGGTATGGATGGGCAAGTAATAAATATATCATACATCAATAAATTATCGTAAAAAATAACATTACAGATATGGATAGGAAAATGTTTGTCCGTCCTATTCAATCTATTATATTATAAACGAAAGTAACTCTGTCTGTTACCTTTTCACGGCTAAACCGCTGAACCAATGTTGATGAATTTTGGTATGGAGATAGACTGGGTCTTGGCGGAGAACATAGGCTACTTTTTAGGGTTCCAAAGGGTGCTAACGGGACCCTATTACTAGGCCTACGCTGTCCGTCTGTCTGTCTGTCCGTCTGTCAGCGCGGGCTGTATCTCACGAACCGTAACAGGTAGAGAGTTGAAATTTTCACTGAATGTGTATTTCTGTTGCCGGTGCAGAACAAATACTAAAAATATAATAACATTTAAAAATAAATATCAAGTCTCAAACTTGATATTTTTGATGTGTTTATTCTACGGTGGTACGGAACCCTTTATGTGCGAGTCCGACGCCTTCAGATCTTATGAATGTTTTCTTGAAATAAATATAGTGTATTTTAAGTAATTAACTGGCCAACCCTTAGGTCCTACCTACCATGTTAGGATCTTTTTCGTTCTAGCGGGTGTAAACCGTGATTTAACGAGTTAATGTGATAATTTTTGTATTTAAATTATTCAATTCAATGTATTTGTTTCAGACATAGTCCAATATTGATTATTAAAATTATTATAATTTCACAATAAATATAAAACAATAAATAAAAGTAAAATTAAATTAAAAAAAATAATAATATTTATTTTTGATTTTTCATGTTTTATCATTAAAATACAATATAATATAACATAAATTAAAATAAAATACAATAAAATAAAAACCTACCCCTAATTAAACAAATACCGTCCGCGTGGGATACTGGCTGCATGTCCTCCCTGTATTCAAGCTGTTCCTGTTGTCAAGCGAATTTTTTGAGCAAGGAAAGAGCCAGCCCTCTTGTCACCTGTGGCGGTAACCAGTCTAAGGGTGATTTTGATAGATAAAAAAATAAAGATAAAAAGATAAACAAAAAATAAATGCATGGTTAAATCAATAAAATTAATAAAAACTGAAAATTAAATTAAAAAATAAATTAAATATGGTAAAAAAAAATATTATGACACCGCTGATGACTTCATGATCGGCATCGAAGTTAAGTACGAAAGGATTCCTTTGCCTACGAAACATGAAAAAGATACTCATATCCGGCAGTCAGTCACTGACACAGAGTATGTACATTTTTAACCGACTACGGTGGGCGGAGGGTTATGATTTTGACCGATATGTATGTATGTTCATCTGCTCCCGTATAACGTCCAAACTATTTTTATCATAATAATTTGACTAATGAGATATCGTTGGACGCGTCTGGATCGTCCGCTGGTTATAGGCTATTATACGATCGAAATATTGTTATACGTATCTATCAGCATATTGTAGGTATCGTTTGTCTTCTTTTGACTTACTTTGTCTTCAGCAATAAAAACAACATAGAAATTAAATTATTTTTTTCAAATACACTCGACATAAAAATCCCAAATAAAACGAAAAAAATATATTTGAATATTTTCATCCATTTCATCTATTTTAAAAGGTGCACTGGGACATTTAATTGTACGAATTAAACAATATTGTTCCTTCAAAAATAACTATACTAAAGTCTACTCCATATCTGTTCTGTCCTAGCTAAGCGAGAGGGATATATCATTCGGCAGCTCACGCGTCGCTAGCCACACCCCGAAACTAAAATTCATTTTTTTCTTGTATCGTCTTAAATGGAGTTATTTTTAATTGTCGCGTGGGTGTATATTGCATTATTAATTTAAGAATTAATTTAATTAAGTTAAAAACTGCCAAATATAGTATTAATATCTCTATTATGCCAAAGATATGTAGGTATAGTGAATTTTACGTTGTAGAAACTGGTATGGTGTAATAGAAAGCCAGGTAGATTTTATTATGCATAGGTACTTGTGAAACCAATGCTGCGTCTACATCAGACACATGCCGCGCCCGAGCACATAGTTTTGACGTCGGAACGCATAGAAATAATGTCATAATAGGAGTGCTCGGGCGAGACATGCGTGGCATCTCGACGCACCAAATGATAATTTTGTACTGTTAGGCCGTGTCCGCACTGGTAAGGCGATTGCGATGTAATGGCGATTTCTATACAAATGTTCGATGCCACCGCTATATGTTTATGGGGCTTGATCGCGGTCGCGTCGCTGTCGCGTAGCCGTCGCGACGTTATCGCCTCGCGCCTCGTCAGTGCAGCCGGCCTCAAAGTAGGATGTCAAAAAGTAATAGAGGAAGGAAACCAATCAATTAGTTTCTACAGCGCTGCTCTGTCATTTCCGTTGTTGTTAGTGCTCTAGATCTAAGTCAAATAACTGTATTTTGTAGAGCATTTCAAACAGGTAACTACATAGGAAGTTGGCACTAGAACGTAGATATTAATAATATCATTGACATAATAGTACTTATCTATCAATCTTTAACTTCTTAAAAGTGGTACTTTAAATGTAGAGTACTTGAAAGATCAAACGAGGAACTAAAGAAAAAAGAAAGAAACAAAACATTTATTCGATACACTCGCAACTCGCAACACATAGACAGAGCAAACAGAAAAAAGTGAGTTTAATAAAAACTAAAACCCGACTACTGAAAAATCGCGCTCAAAAAAGTATGAAACAAGAAAATATCCTAATCTAGAGGATAGCCGTGGTCCGTGTTCATATGCCATTTGGCCCTAAAGGACCTACACGGACCACGGCTATCCTCTAGATGAGGATATTTTCTTGTTTCATACTTTTTAGAGCGCGATTTTTCAGTAGTCGGGTTTTAGTTTTTAAACTTACTTTTTATTTAATTATTTTGGAGTTATAGGTAACAATATATATATTTTTGAAATGTGCTCATCAAGCTCTTTCATTTGATGCCCCACACGGTTTTATTAAATAATGTTTTTTTTTAGTTCATGACATTATGTCCTCTAGAGGGCGCCATATGCAATTTTATGTGACGTCACATAGCCTATAACCAGCGCGCCATTAAGCCGCTTCGAACGATACCTCATTTGTCAAATTAGGACAAGTAGTTTGGAAGTTAGGTGGGAACAGATGCACATACATACATACATACATACTGTTGCGGACGCCGAGCTCTCAAAATTCAAGCGCGCCGTGATTGGCGCATAAGAAAACGTATGTGCGGTAGGGTACACACTAGTTGTGACCCCCAAATTGTATATATAAGAAATGTGTTTTTGTAAATAAATGTTACCAATTTTTCCTGAAGACGAGTTTCATTTTGAAGATATAAATAGAAGCCTGAAGAATAGGAACCCAAGATAGAATAGGAACCAAGATACAGTCCATCCCAAACAGTTCTGGTCCTGCGAAGGCCGGATCGAAGAGAACCAGCAAGTGAACGTGAAAAAGGACTCCAGTGGAAGATCTGCCAGTCACCAAAGAAGACTTCAATTGAACGAGTAACAGCCACCGCATAGAAGAAATGGTTGTTACGAGAAGCCAAGGCGATCTGGCGGAGCTGGAGGAAAACCGAAGGCTGGAAGGGGAAAGGCTCCGACGGCAAGCACAAGAACCACCGGCATCGCCGTCGGCTCAGGGGACCGCCGGTACAGCACCGACCGAAGATACCACCGTTCGACCGCAGAGGAACAAGTCGCCAGCACACTCCCAACGCACCACCGGCTCCACGCTCCGGCTACGTTTGGCCGAGCTGGAGGCCGCAGAGAAGATGGCCGAGGTGAGGAGGAAAGAGCTGGAGATAGAAGCTGATCTTATCAAGAAGCGGCTCGCCGCGCAAGTGGCGACAATCGAGGACGAGGAAGAGCAAACACCAGTCCCCGAGAAGACCAGCGACGACGACCATCAGCGGGTGGACGAGTGGCTGCGCACGAACCCCGCTACGCTACGGGGGGAGCGCGGCGACACACCGCGGCACGCTGACGAACCACGGCGGGCACACTTCGAGCGGCGTGAACGATCACCCACGCCGGGAAGACGGTCGGGCATAGAACAGCTCGCCGACGCCATTGAGCGGATGGCCAGACCGCGGCCCCGTTTCAACTGGGACCTGCCGTCCTTCTCCGGAGCGCCGGGCGAGTGGCTGCCGTTCAAGGCATCTGTGAGGGACACCACGCAGCTGCACCGCATCACGGCCGCCGAAAATCTGCAGCGGTTGCGGAGCTGCCTGAAGGGCGAAGCCCGGGACGCTGTGGTCGCTTTGTTACACACGGCGACCGACCCGGACGTGATAATGAAGACTCTGGAGCAAAGTTTCGGGAGGCCGGAGTTGATCATCGACCAAGCCCTAGAAGACGTCAAGAAGTTACCGAAGCCCGGCACAGCGGCGGCGGACCTAAACAAGTTCGCCGTAAAGTTGCAAAACGTCGTCTGCGTGTTGCAGAACATGGACCAGCGGGGCTACTTACACAACCCCATGCTGGCCCGGGAAGTCCTTGAGAAGCTGAGCCCGCACATCAAGTCGCGCTGGTGTGACTACGCAGACCAGCACAAAGGTACGTCGGACCCGGAAGTCGTCGTGTTGTCCCGCTTCCTCACGAGGGAGGCGGACATTGCGTTGCGCTATACGTACGCGCCGCCGACGACGCCCGCCCGGGAACAAAAGGCAGCCGCCGCGCCGAAGAAGAAAGCTGGTGCGGTGTACGCGACGGAAGAGGACGCGGAGCAACAGGACGACGCCGGCCGATGTCCCAGCTGCGACAAGATGCACGCGCTATTCGAGTGCCCCTCCTTTCGGGCCTTGGACATCGCGCAGCGATGGGAGCTGGTGAAGAAGAAGGGCATCTGCTTCAAGTGCGCACATAAGAAGCATCGACGTTTCCGGTGCAAAGCGAAGCCGTGCGGCGTCAATCAGTGTGGACGCCCGCACCATGCGCTGCTACACGACGAGACGAAGAGGACGAGACAACCGAACGAGTCAGCGGAAGCACAGCCTCAACGTGAACAGACGAAGAGCCACGAGGCGGCGGTTTTGTCAGTAGCTCCGATCAACGCTACCGACCCGAAGACCGTGCTGCTGAAAGTCTGTCCCGTGGTCATCACCGGACCACGGGGGGAGGTGAAGACCCACGCGCTGCTGGACGAAGGTGCGACCATCACGCTCATAGACCATGAGCTGGCGGAGAGCATCGGCGCGGAGGGACCCACGCAACCGCTGCACTTAAGCGGTGTGAATATGTCGCAACAAGAAAAGGACAGCAAGATCGTCACTCTATCTCTGCGAGGTGTGAGGGAGAGCGCAACACACAAAATAAGAGCACGCACCGTACGCGACCTGCGGCTGCACCAACAGACTGTTCCGGACGCGCTGCTACGACACAAACATCTACGCGGCCTAAGCGAAGACGTGTGCTACGAGATGGCGCGCCCACTTATCCTAGTGGGCAGTGATAATTGGGAGCTGATCGTATCCCGCGAACTTCGGATCGGCGGCCCCAATCAGCCAGCAGCGTCAAGGACGAGCCTCGGATGGGTGGTACACGGATCGGCGCCACGCAGTGTCATCTACGGGAGTGAAAGTGTGCTACATGTGTACGTGCCCGATCGGCGCGTGCACGACGACGGACTTCACGACGAGCGCCTACACAAGTTGGTGGAGGCGCACTTCGGCATCGACGCGCTCGGTGTCGCGCTCAAGCCACGAGTGAGCGACGCCGATCAACGGGCATCAAGGATCGTCGAAAGCACCATAAAAAAAGTAGACGCAGGCTACGAAGTGGGACTACCGTGGCGTCACGACGGCGTCGTCATGCCGCCAAGCTACAACGCTGCGCGTCACCGGCTGCAAGGGATCGAGCGAAAAATGGACGCCAGCCCCGAGTTCGCGAAGGCGTACGCCGCGCAAGTGGACAACCTGTTCGCCAAGGGATACGCCGCGCCATGTGACGGCACCGAGCAACAAAGTGCCGTCAGTTGGTACTTGCCACACTTCGCCGTACAGAACCCGAACAAGCCGGGCAAGCTGCGTGTGGTCTTCGACGCGGCGCACCGAAGCCACGGCGTGAGCCTGAACGACCGACTGCTCGAGGGGCCGGACCTGTTGCTCTCGCTGCAGGGGATCTTGTTTCGTTTCCGTGAGCGGCCGATCGCCGTCACCGCCGACATCCAGGAGATGTTCCTACGGATCAAGATTCGCCCAGAAGACCAGCCGGCGCAGCAGTTTCTGTGGCGCGGGAGCGACCGATCCGCCCCGCCCCGCCACTACAAGATGACGTCGATGATCTTCGGTGCTGCGAGCTCGCCCTTCATGGCGCACAGCGTGCGCGACCACAACGCACGCGTGCACGCGGAGACACACCCCCGCGCGCTAATGGCAATCACCAAAAGCCATTACATGGACGATCTCGCGGACAGCTACAGTGATGAAGAATCGGCTCGGTGCACTATTCACGAGTTGCGCACCGTACACGCGCATGCAGGCTTCACGTTGCGCGGGTGGAACGCGAACAAGACGGAGGTGCTACGCGACGTGCCGGGCGAGCTACGAGCGACGACGCCCACTCAGCTGGGAGCAGGGGGCCCTGAGAACAAGATACTCGGGCTCTGCTGGACACCTGAAGACGACGAGCTGGGCTTCAACACCGCCATGCATCGGGTGCCGACTGAAGTGCGCGAGCGAACACGCGCGCCGACGAAGCGAGAGGCGCTCAGCGCGGTCATGTCTATCTATGACCCGCTCGGGCTGCTTAGTCACTACACGATACGAGCGAAGATCATCCTGCAGAGCCTGTGGCGCTTACAAATGCCATGGGACGAACCGATACCTGCAGAAGAGGCTGAACACTTCGCGGCGTGGCTACAGCAGCTCGACGAGATCACGCGCCTACGCATCCCACGTTGCTACGCGCTAGAGGGATACAAGCGCGTCGACCTACACATCCTGTGCGACGCGAGCGAGCAAGCATACGCGACGGTGGCCTACTGGAGGGCTGTACATCGCGACGGCAGCGTAAGGCTCGCCTTGGTGGCTGCCAAAGCCAAGGTGGCGCCGCGACGCGCGCTGAGCATACCACGCCTCGAGCTACAGGCGGCGGTCATCGGTGCGAGGCTCGCGGACGTCGTACGAAGAGAGCACCGCATCGAGGTCAAGAAGACAACCTACTGGACTGACTCAGCCACCGTGGTACACTGGATCCACAACGACGCGCGGCGATACACACCATTCGTCGCGCACCGGCTGGGTGAGATCGCCGAGCTCAGCCATCGCCGCGAGTGGAGGTGGCTGCCGACGGCAGTGAACGTGGCGGACGACGCGACCCGTCTTGACCGCACGTCCATCACTGCGACCGATCGATGGTTCCAGGGGCCCGACTTCCTCCGCGATCCGGAAGAAGAGTGGCCGACCCACCAAGCCTTCGCCGATCAAGAGCAAGAGGTCCTGCACACGAGCGAGCGGGACGACGTGATCGACAGCTGGCTACCTGACCCAGCCCGCTTCTCCAAGTACGAGACGCTGGTGCGAGCTGCAGCGCGCGTGCTGGCGTTCGCCGACATATGTCGACGCCGAGCGACGCGCCTTGAGCTGAGGCACATCGAGCGGGCGGAGAAGGCGCTCATACGGCGCGCCCAGGAAGACGACTTCGGGGACGAGTGGAGGAAGATCGAGGCCGGCCGCCCAATACCTAGGGCGAGCCAACTGTACAAGTTGGATCCGATCATAGAAGACGACCTCCTACGAGTACGAGGACGCATCGAGGCGTCGGACGCGCCGGCTGAAACAAAGCGGCCCGTCATATTGGACGGCCGCCACCCCATCACCAAGCTAATCGTGCTCAAGGCCCACAGCGCCGCCGGACACGCGAACAGGGAGCGCGTGACGAACGATCTACGGCAACGCTACTGGGTGATACATCTGCGACCGACCGTGCGCGCCGTGGAACACAGCTGCGCGACGTGCAAGACAAGGAAGGCAAGACCACGGACGCCAGTCACCGGGGACCTGCCGCGCGCCCGTCTCGACCCATTCCACCGCCCGTTCACCAACTGTGGCGTGGATTACTTTGGGCCGATGATCGTGAAGGTGGGCAGGCGCCGTGAGAAGAGGTGGGGGGCACTGTTTACTTGCCTCACCACACGCGCCGTCCACTTGGAATTGGTGGCGTCACTGTCGACGGACTCTGCACTGATGGCGCTGCGGAGGATGGCTGCGCGTCGCGGATGGCCGCGCATGATGTACTCCGACAACGCAACCGCGTTTCGAGGCGCGGATGGAGAGCTACGGAAGGCGTACGCTGAGTGGGCGCCCGCCTTACGCGACGAAGGACTAATGCACCGCATGACGTGGCGCTTCATACCGCCGGGCGCGCCGAACCAGGGCGGAGCCTGGGAACGAATGGTGCGCTCAGTGAAGACGGCGCTGCACGCGACGCTCAACGAGAAGGCGCCGGCTGAGGAGGTGTTGCACACGCTGCTGACCGAAGCGGAGCACTCCATCAACGCGCGGCCCCTTACCTACGTGAGCGTGAGCCCGCACGACCCCGAGGCGCTCACACCCAACCACTTCCTGTTGGGCTCATCAACGGGCCTACCGACCACCGGGCCATGTCACGAGGCCGATCGACGCACGTGGCGGGCCAGTCAGGCGCTCGCCGACCACTTCTGGAGGCGATGGCTGCGCGAGTACCTACCCGTGCTGGTGCCACGCGGGGACTCAGCCGACCAGCGAAGAGGTCTGCGCGTCGGGGACGTCGTGGTCGTGGTAGACAACACGCTGCCACGGAACGTGTGGCCGCTGGGTATAGTGGAGCGCACCTACCCGGGACCGGACGGCGCAGTTCGCGTCGCTGATGTGAAGACGAAGACAGGAACGTTCCGACGCCCCGCCAGCAAGCTCGCCGTCCTAGTAGAAGAAGAGGCTGCGCAGGCTACGCCGGGGGGAGAGATGTTGCGGACGCCGAGCTCTCAAAATTCAAGCGCGCCGTGATTGGCGCATAAGAAAACGTATGTGCGGTAGGGTACACACTAGTTGTGACCCCCAAATTGTATATATAAGAAATGTGTTTTTGTAAATAAATGTTACCAATTTTTCCTGAAGACGAGTTTCATTTTGAAGATATAAATAGAAGCCTGAAGAATAGGAACCCAAGATAGAATAGGAACCAAGATACAGTCCATCCCAAACACATACATACATACATACATACATACCGGTCAAAATCATAACCCTCCGCCGTAGTCGGGTAAAAAGGGGTCAGCGCGAACTGTGCCGAAAAGGTATTTAGCTCAACATGTGCTACACAACTACCAGAATGGACTTAAATAAGTTTCAAGTCAATTTATTTTTAAAGATCCCACCTGTTTCAGACCCCCTTAGGAGCTGATTTCTGACACCATTTTTTAAAAATAATTACAAAGGCGAAAAAGCAGCATTCGGTAGACTAATAGATGCTTGCAATACCAAAAGCATCGCTCGCTCGTTGACAATCAAAAGGGGAGTGAGACAGCGGGAAGGGAAGGGAGGGGGGATGGGTCGAGCTTTCGGTTCTCAGTGTAAATTTTATGCCTAGACCCACCTATTTAGGCTGTGCGTTACCTATCTGTGCCTAGTTAAAATTTATTCAATGTAACGTCACGACTCTTATCCCCATTCGGGGGTAGTCAGAGGCTTGAGTGGCCATACACCACCACATTGTGGAGGTATTAAGCCAACTCAAAGCCCACGTTTCACCAGATAGTCAGAAGCCAACGTGACAGGCGGTGAACCTTGTCGCCGTGTATACAGGAACTGACTATTACCTAATCCCGAGGGATAGGTAGGTTTCCTCACGATGTTTTCCCTTACCGTAAGCGAACTGTATATTAAAAATATCATTGATATAATAGTAGGTATCAATCATTAACTTCTTGAAAGTGGTTACCTACTTTAAATATAGTTCTTGGAAGATCAAATACAGATCAAAAGAGGGGACTTAAATTAGGTACAAGTATTTTTTTTTTGCATTCCCTTTCCTTATAACAGTGGTAGCAGATTGGTTAGGCACGTGTCTTGCGGGCTTACGGTCGTGGGTTCAAACCCTGGCTCACATCTCTGGATTTTTCGAAATCTATGTGTGAATCATAACTTTAATATGATTATCACTTGCTTGCGGTGAAGGAAAATATCGTGAGGAAACCTGCATGTCTTTAGACATGTGAAATCCACCAACCCGCACTGGGCCAGCGTGGTGGATTATGGCCTGAATCCCCCTTGCATTGAGGGGAGGCCCGTGCCCATCAGTGGGACGTTAAAAGGGCTAAATTATTATTATTATAATCCCTTAAGTTAATTTCTGAAACTTTTTTTTGAAGGCGATTATAAGTGTAATAATTTTTATATAACTAGCCATGTGCCCGATGTAACAAACCTTTAATCCCCAATGAATATCCCTTGGGGGCTACATTTTTCAAAAATACTTCTTAAGTGCTCACTTACCTACGTGAAAATGTCATGTTCCTAGACCCACGAATTTAGGCTGAGCGTTACCTATCAGTACCTACCTAGTTATAATTTATACGATGTTTTTTTTTTAAATACCTACAATCTAATTCCAGACAAGTATTTAACAAGATGAATAGACGCCATTAAATATTTGTGACATGTTTCCTGTAAAAATTATTATGTATAATAAACATATGAACCAGTTTGTATACATGTTTGAAAGTGTTATAATTTTACAACTAACTCTAAATTGACTGGTTTTAATTTTGACTTAATTAACCAGTTTGTTAATTAGTTATTTACCTTAACATCGCTTCTGGTTTATCTAGCCAGTAGTTATGTCCGAAGTATGTATAATAAAACTTTTTATATGACTAAGGTGGCAAACATGCGGACGGCCCGCCTGATGTCAAGTAGTTACCGTAGCCTATAGATGCTTTCAATACCAAAGGCATCGCTCACATGTTGCCGATCTGAAGGAGAGTAGGACAGAGGGAGGAAGGGGGTTGGGCGTTCGGCTCTCTCACTTATCGTACAAAAAGCATCGGTAATGGCTACTTTACGCCGAACTTCTGTGAGAGGGATGGTAGGTACTAACATGCTCAAGCCAGCCCGTATAATATGCGCTGCAGTCAATTGGCTACAGTTTGGCTTCGCCAACAGTACATTGTTTTAAAGTTACCAATTCAAGTAAGTATGTATGATAACACATTTTTATTTTAAGTAAGTATGTAAGTAAGTGTGTGTGTCTAAACTGTTGCGTGCTATTATATTCATTTAGCCGTTAGGTATGTAGTGGGTATAAGTATATGTCATATTATTTTCTTGTTTATTTAATGTAATGTATATGTTTATAAGTTAATTTATGTAAGTACACCCCCGTATTATTTTTCTTTAGATCCTCTCCATCCTAAGGTTGCCTGGTAGAGATCACTTTTAGTGATAAGGCCGCCCATTTTCCACTTTCTGTGTAAATTATGTAATAATTTATAAATGTTTGTTTTCTAGTGGTGGATTAATAAAGAGTTATCTATCTATCTATCTATCTAATCTAATTAATTGCAAAGTTTATTTCCAACTATTTTATTTATACATAGATAGGTATGTAAACAAATAAACATACGTACCATACAAAAAATGTCCACGAAAATGTCAATAAGTATTTTTTTTTTCGCCTGACAATCACAAACCGAACTTTTTCCAGTCAATTGATACGCCTGACACTTCCTGACACCCAGAACACAAATACACCTTGCAGATCCGAAACACAACCCGAGCATCTTAATACAAATACCGTAACGCTCAAAATGGAACAGCGAATCAAGGTTCCAACTGAAAATAAGATTGTTGTACGAAATTGAATATTCCGTAGCGCCTGCCATAAGTTTTCGTATTTTTTTTGATACAATGATTAAAGTAAGTAATTCTTTTTGGCATAAGTTATGTGAAAGCGTGGAGAGAAAGCGGCGTGAATGTGTAAATAGCTGTACATAATGTAGTAAATAGGCAAATATAATGATTAAACATTCCATGGAGCGTAGTATTTTGGTAGTCACGTTGACTGACCACATCAGAAACAGTATACTGCGCTCCATGTTTTCCACGAAGCCGCCAAGCTCAAATGGAACTGGGCTGGCCATTTGTCTAATCAAGACCACCAAACTAATAAATATTTAAACCATCAATTATTGACTCATCTGCCTACCCACACGACTCAATCGCTTGATGTTATGACAGCGTGCTGGCCACTGTAAATCAATTAATATGCTAATTTAAGTTCCGAGAAATGATTGGTACTGTAAAAAAATCAGTTACAATTAATAAAATAAATAAATAAACCTAAATATCTCCAGACCAACACACCGAACCCCTAGCCAAGTGGCTTCGTCTCATAGCATTTCTACAAATCGCTACGCTTAAATTTATGGAAGTGACATTACTAGTCGATAAGTAGATCACGTGACTTATGTCATTTCCATACATGAAGCGTAGCGATTCGTAGAAACGGCCACTTCTAGAGGGGCTACTGTATGGTCTCAAAGTACCGTACAATGGACTGGAGGCGATCCCAATGACACCCAAATTACGAAAAGGCCGTTTCTGAAAGCCTCCGGCGGAAATCGAACCCACAACCACCCGATGCAGTAAACCGAGTGGCCTACGCTCGATCCACTGCGCCAAGCGGTCGTAATGATTATATTAGGGCCAAAATAGACGCAGTTTTGTTGCTGAAAATTATTCATAAAAGACTATACTATGAATAAAACACAACTGTGTAAACAACCCTTAAAAAAGTAAGTTAAGGATAACAAATTCATCTATAAAGATAACGTCACACTGCAAGCTAAGCTAAAGATAGATTCTAATATTGATATTATATCCCATACACAGTAATAACCAAACCAGATTTTTAAAAATAATTTCCGATCGACATTACTCTTAAAAAAGTCGGAATGTAGGAATAGGAACATCTGAACATAATTTTAATAGCATGGTTTTGGTTAAGTTATGATAAAACTATAGACAAAAGTCTGACCATGCATAGATCACGGCAGTAAGCCCAACTGTAAAACCATAAACTATAGTATTCGTGTGTAAAATATGCTTTTGTTGGGTAGAAAATCTGGAGTAGTGCCTTTTTTATTCATTTTTCCGAAAAAACTGGAGCTCTTATCTAATCCTGAAGAATATTAAAATAAAAACACGGCTTTATCATTTCCCTGTGACCTATAAAAATAGCATAGCTTAGCTTTAAATGTAGGCTCCTCCTAAAAAACGGTCGCGCATCAAGTTTGACCCAAACATAATGAAACTCCCGACGCTCGACTTACCAACTTTCGACACGTCTCAACACAATCAGTTCGGGTCCAGCCAGAAAGTAAACATTGCATCGTCAGATCATGGAACTAATCAGAGGTAATCAAATACTTAATTAGTGAGGGGCCGTGAAGTGAAATCCGGTAGAGTTAAAAAAAGTAAAGATTTTGTATTGTGTACCTTGCTTTGTAATTAAAAGCCCAACCCCACCCCCTCCCTATGTTCCTCTCCCCTACAGATTGCCAACGAGCGAGCGATTCCATTGGTATTGCAAGCTTAAATAAATAAATATCTTGGTACATTGTTTTTACACAAGGCTATCTGATCCCAAACTAAGCAGAGCTTGAACTAAGGCTTAGGCTACGGTAACTGCTTAATATCAGACGGACCGTACGCTTGTTTGCGGCCTAAGAGCCATAACACACCGAGACGCCAGGCGACGTCACCAGCCACGTATCCAAACAATTTGTATTGACTTTGACGGACTGGCGACGTCACCAAAGAGGCTAGCCAAGTGCCATGAACGCTAATCGAATAGAATACGCTAGACTTCACAATGTATGGCAATGTCAAAGGTCGCTATGTTGATCAACAACAAGTTGCTATGTAGACTGACTTATGTCATTTCCATACATGAAGCGTAGCGATTTGAACGAACGCTCGTAGACGTCGGCCACTTGTCTATCCCTTCTGGTGTGTTACCTCCCAAACATTTCAATACGAATAGTTGGCTACGGTGGCTGGCGACGTCGCCATGGCTACGAGGTGTGTTATGGCCCTTAGTTTTATAAATATATCAGATATTATCTTGGAAAGATTTTTAAACCATATTTTCCCCTTGGAGCTTTCGTTAGATATCTCGTCTTGCAGACTCTGTTTCGGAATTAATTAATTATTTGGTGGTAGAGATAAGCTGTAGCCAATTGACTGCAGCTCATATATGGACTGGCTCGACCAGGGTAGCACCCTCTCACAGAAAATCGGCGTAAAGCAGCTATTACAGCTGCGTTTCGTAAGATGAGTGATAGAACCGGAAGCCCAACCCCCCTCCCCCTTCCCTTTCCTCCGTCCCACTCCCCTTCAGTGCAACGTGCGAGCAATGCCTTTGGTATTGCAAGCATCTATAGGCTACGATAACTGCTTAACAGCGGGCGGGCAATACGCTAGTTAGCCACCCCCGTTCTATAAAAAAAAAAAAAAACAACAACTATCGCACTAGGCAACTATGGTTGCGCCACCAGGGGGTATTTCAATGGCCGACACCGAATAGGTTGCGCCACCAAGCGACGCCAGGTGCGATACCCTCCAACAGCTCTATACATTTTGTCGGTTGAGCGACTGGTTGCGCTACCGCTGATTGCCTAGTACGATAGGGCGCTAAGGTCTTGGGTTATAGATTTTGAGAGGCAAAGTTCGTACCTTCTCTTTGTATTTCACCAAAAACAGAAATACAACGAAGTAATAAAATCGAAAACGTATCTGTTACTGTCCTTATTCTTTTTTTTTTAAGACAACCAGACAAGTCATAAAATTGGTCACTTTATGTACACCCATCCGCCAAGCACCGATACCATCGTCCAAAAAATTCACGGCATTCTATACCTTATATTCATTAAATAAAAGTAAAGTTCGCTTGAGACTTTTTTTAGAGAGAACACAGCTTCTTCGATTAAACGGATGCCCGACACATCCGTTCCCAGAAGGATTGAGAACGGTAAAAAATTAAAAAAGCCTGCGGACACATTGTCCCGTTGGTTGGTGAGCATGTCGCGACCAAATAGCGACCAAGCTTTTACCAAATAAAACCCGACTACTGAAAAATCGCGCTCTAAAAAGTATGAAACAAGAAAATATTCTCATCTAGAGGATAGCCGTGGTCCGTGTAGGTCTTTTAGGGCCAAATGGCTTATGAACACGGACCACGGCTATCCTCTAGATGAGAATATTTTCTTGTTTCATACTTTTTAGAGCGCGATTTTTCAGTAGTCGGGTTTTAGTTTTTAAACTTTCTTTTTATTTAATTATTTTGGAGTTATGGGTAACAATATATATATTTTTTGAAATGTGCTCATCAAGCTCTTTCATTTGATACCCCACACGGTTACATTAAAAAATGTTTTTTTTTTAGTTCATGACATTATGTCCTCTAGAGGGCGCCATATGCAATTTTATGTGAGGTCACATAGCCTATAACCAGCGCGCCATTAAGCCGCTTCTAACGATACCTCATTTGTCAAATTACGACAAGTCGTTTGGAAGTTAGGTGGGAACAGATGCACATACATACATACATACATACATACATACATACATACATACATACATACATACCGGTCAAAATCATAACCCTCCGCCGTAGTCGGGTAAAAAGGACATAAAATTACTATTTCATCAGTCAATGACTTTATTCTTGTGTATTTGGAATGAAGAAATTTGTATAATAAATTAGATAATAAATTATTACATGACATCTACAAAAAATTAATAAATGTTAAGCGGACATTTTATCTTAACTTTGCTTGTTAAATAACAAGCATATAACTTAACTTTGAATTATAAAGGTACATTTAATAATGACATTTATTACTTACATTTTTTTTTTTGTTTTTTTTTGTTTTGATTGACTGTTTGTGCCAAAATAAAATAAATACCCTGACTCTTGGGAAGTCATATTACACATAAACCCTTTTCAAAAAATGCAAAGCTGTCTTTTTTCTTCCGGCTCTTTCACTCATCGTACGGAACGCAGCTGTAATAGGTAGCTGCTTTACGCCGATCTTCTGTGAGAGGGTGGTACTACCCCTGTCGAGCCAGCCCGTGTATGAGCTGCCGTCAATTGGCTACAGCTTGGCTCTACCACCTATCTATCGCCCTTTCCCCCAACAAGCTCGGTCTAATACTCCACATCTATCATAAATCTGCGTCTTTTAACTCATTTCAAATAAAGAAACTAAATATTTTAATCTAAATTTAAGTTATTAAAGACTCTGACCCCCATATCAGAGGGAGATAGCGGGTCGGGCCAGAAAGCGCCTGGACAAAAAAATACTCCACAAACTTAACGTCCGTATATCACGCATCACAACTTAAACCCATTTCAAAACCATGTTTGCGTTTTCAGTAATAAGATGATTGTTTAACAATGAGTGAGAGTTTAATAGTTCAGTTCAAACTAACCGGTATAGCTACGTTAACAAACAATAATTGGACTTGTTTTAGTAATTGTTATAATTAGATGTTGCACGTTTTGGAAACGGTAGAGAGCCGAGTTATGATTATTTTTGGGCTTTTAAGGCTCTACTTTTCTATGTAGAGATTCCTTATTAGTTACGGCTGATTAGTCATCTCAAAATTGTCTTGTTGAGATTTTTTCTGCAATTCTTCTAGTAACTTCTGCTACAAACATTTTAAACCTACCCCTGCGTACAAAAAAATATAACTGGTATTACCCCACGTTTACAACCAAGGTATAAAACATGTATTGGATTATCTTTATTGATTGACTGTTTTCTTTTACTGTTTAAAACTACTTATAGATAAGTTTCCGCGAGCGCGCAGTATTGTAATATATCTATGTTTATATCTAAAACATGTTGTGGGTATATTCGTATTTGGAAACTTGCCAAAAATGTTTCCTTGTTACCCAAATTGTCTTGTTTTCATATTGATTTGTAGGTTGATGTGAATGAGGGAAGAAAACTAGCTTAGAACAGATACAAAACCAATATTAGCCATTTCCTGTTCCACTTCAATAAATAAAAATAAATAAAATTTTACACCCGGCTACCTGATCCCAAACTAAGCAGAGCTTGTGCTATGGGAACCAGATAACTGATATTACTACATATCCTACTTTTTGTTTGTAAATTCATACTTAATATACATAATCACACCCAGACTCGGGACATGCAGACATGTTCATTCGCACAAATGCATGTCCCGGGTAGGAATCGAACCTACGACCTGTCACGTGATAGGCGGAATATTACCAACCACGCCAACGGGCCCGTCAATACGTGTAGCATTAATGTGTTTCATTCGACCCAATGGTCGAAACAAACATAATTTTCGATTTACCATTAACTACAGTCATTAGTGGTCGCTACCCTTGTCTGTCTGTTCGTCAAAGTCACGGGAATGAGACAACCTTTGAAAACGTATCATTATAAAAAAAAGAAATGAATTACACATTATTGACGCACGGAAAGTCTATTGTGAATTATGGAGATAACAGGGGTAATTTACACCAGCAATTTGGGTAAAGATTTACCCCCTTTATAGAAAGTTATGATTGACTTGCACTGGGATTACAAATCACTTTAGTTCCTGGAAGTGCTTTGTAAAGCCATTGTAAACTGGGTAAAAATCGCTATAAATTTGGTGGTAAGATTGTGAAGTGTATTCTCGTAATGACATGGTTTTGTTAAAATTACCCAGTACCTCAAAAGGGTAAAGGTTATTTCTGTACATCTCTACATTTTATCTACATTTTGGGTAATACTAAAATACAAGAGTGTAATTCTCAAATTTTTACATCGAAGTCACAAATGTTACAACCTATACTTCGCCCTTGAAAACAACTATAGGGAGTTGTCAAAATTGACATGTCACGTGTCAACGTTGAACTAGTTGAAAGTCATTCCCGGTTGTTGTCATCTAGGCAGCAGTTGTTAAGCCTTGTCAGAGGCCTTCGGGCGGCTTGAACAACTGTGACACCAAGTTGGCCACTAACCATACGATAAGAATAAGCAGAAGGTTGGACGTATGGTTGTTCTTTAGCCTTGGGCCCGTATTAATAAATCTATCTCAAAGTTGAGATCGATCTTAAGATGCAGTTTTGACCGTTAATGTATGGAACATCTGTCAAAAACAGCATCTCAAGTTCGATCTCAATCTTGAGATCGATTTATAACGGGCCTTAGTGAATTGGATTTGAATTAAGAATACAAACTGAGGCAACAAAACATTTCGTAAAAAAAAATCTCAATCGTCTCGAAACATGTATCCGTCGGTACAGAATGCACTCCGTTTCCGGGCAGCCAATAGCGAGCCAGTATTTAAAATTAGAATCATTTCTAAATACGAAACTAAAATGGCGTCTCAGCTAACTATATTGTTTTAGAGTTCAGTTTCGAATAACTATTGCGTTAAAAGGCCGGAATTGGATATTTTAGAATTAACTAATTCTTTTCTATTGTGAAAGCAGCTTTGAATTTACTCCGTTTGCAGTTAGTGTCTCAATAATTTCTGTGTTCACTTAGCTTAATATCCGTTAAAATAGCCTTGGGACCGTTAAAATTTTGGAAATGCGTTAATGCCCTGTTAAGCGTTCGATTTGGGTTAAGCTGTTTTAATTTAAATCGGTGTTATGGATGTTTGAATGCTCGATTTTAAGACTTTTGAACTGGTTTGAGCTCAAGTTTAAATTAAAGGAATGTTAACCCTTATAAGGTTATGGAGTAGGTTTCAAATTGTTATTATGGAAACTACAGGGCTGTCTTAAAAAAAAAATTAGTTCTTGAACTTTTTTTTAGTCCCTCGGGTTATATCCACCCACGGGTAAAAGGCAATTACTGTGGGGTAAAAAGACACAAGTAATATACCTAGTTGTTTTTTTTTTTTCTTTTCAGAATTAATTAATTTCTACATGGTGTACAATAAAGAGCTTTCTATATATTTATCCGTAGTAACCAATGTTCTAACTAAATGCCAACACTGACTGACAAATACTAAGTGAAATTAAATTAAATCAATCTAAATATATAAATGGTCCAAACACCATTTGAAAAACAGCTGCACATCAATAGAAATTCAAATAATAATACTAACCCTTCACCACGTGTTGCACTTACCGCATTTATTATTAGACAGTTATGTTATTTGTTATTTTTAAAACTGGAATAACAGACGCAATTAATTAATTACTCAGGAGATCAACGCGAGTATCCCTCCGTGAGTCAGTTCCGATTCAGATAGCTAACGAGGGGGTAGGTTAAAAATACCCGCTGGAGACTGAAAATGCGTTCGGCGGGCCAGTCGCGTGCGACGGGTTGAATGGACGTAATGTGAATACGCTGCAGTAGCACGGTTATAAATTCAAAAGTGTTCTTTTTTGAAAAGAGTTTTTTTTGTGTTTGTTTTTTAATATCGGTAAGTTATTTTTTGTAAATAGAACAGCTTGTTTATTTTATTTTAATCAAGCTAGAATAATACTGAGTTGAAGTTCTTATTATTATTATTATTATTATTAAGGCACGTATTAATAAATCTATCTCAAAGTTGAGATCGATCTTAAGATGCAGTTTTGACGTTTAATGTATGGAACATCTGTCAAAAACAGCGTCATAATTTCGATCAATCTTGAGATCGATTTATTGATACGGGCCTTAGACAAACATGTAAGTAAGCTAGGTTTCTAAATTACGATAATCTAAGTGCTGTAATTTTTTTTTGTTTAATAGAAAATACCTAATGTTATATTCATTCTCTCACCATTGGAATTTTATATCCAATTAATAATATTAAATAATAAAGTCGTTAACCTTTAAACTCGATAAACAAATAATATAAAAATACCACTTCAAGTGCAGTAAACCCTAAATCATAATAAAAATAACCCATAAAGCCTCCTCGAGTGCTTTAAAAATACTTAAGACCACGTGTCAGTCGAAACATATCTCGAAAGCTATTAAATAAAAATAAAATTGATCGAAAATTAGTAGTAATACTTTATCTACAAAATCCCCGTCAATTCACTTATCAGTAATAAAATTAAATGACATAGATAATGGTTAAAATAACCTTCTTAGTTAGTGATAAAGTTACTAATTAGGTTGGATTCGGTATCGGTGGAAACATTATTTTTTATTTAGTGAGATAAAAATTAAATGTCCGATATAAAATTGAGCGTTATATGGCCGAATACTGAACGCCACTCAAGTTTAAGATCAAGTCAAAATTAAGCAGCTTAATAAGACTTGAGAGTGAATGAGAATCGAATATTAATTCGAAATCGAATCTAATATTATGATCATATTGGTAAAGGTTAAGTTTGTACTTTGTATGTAGGGGTTAATCTCTGGAACTACTGGTCCGATTCTGAAAATTCTTATTAACATATGCTATATCTCGAACCACGCAAGTGGAACCGCGAGTTACACCACCCAATAACATAAAACTACTATGATTATAGATATACAACCAGTACTTATATTTTAGTACCAAAATGTAGTTTAACCCATAAGTACATACATTATTCATACTATAAAGACTAGCCATAGATAATAACTAGTCTATCTAGGTCGAAATTACTTTGAACCTGTTTTAAAAGCTATAAAATTATAGTTGAAAACGACTTTATAATAAATAGGTACAGTCGCATGCACGTAAATGGTAACATTTCCAACATAAACCTTTACGCCGCTCTTCTGTGACAGGGTGGTATTACCCCGATCGAGCCAACCCGTATATGAGCTGCAGTCAATTGGCTACAGCTTGGCTGTAACGTGTAATGTGTAACGTCACGACTTTTATCTCCATTCGGGGGTAGTCAGAGGCTTGAGTGGCCATACACCACCACACGGTTGAGGTATTAACCAACTCACAGCCCACGTTTCACCAGATAGTCAGAACCCAACGTGACAGGTGGTGAACCTTGTCGCCGTGTATACAGGAACTGACTATTACCTGATCCCGAGGGATAGGTAAGTTTCCTCACGATGTTTTCCCTCACCGTCAGCGAACTGTAAATTATGCACATAGATGAAAATTCATCCATTGGTGCATGCCCCACCGGGGATCGAACCTGGGACCTTCTGATTGCTAGCCCAACCTGTTCACCACTAGGCTACAGTCGCTAGTTGGCTGTAACACTAATAAAAAAGCTTCATAATAAATACTGTATTACGAAGGAAATTTGGAAAATCTCACGGGAATAAGTAGTTAAAAAAACATACATACAGCCGCAGATAGAACCTCCTTTTTTGAAGTCGGTAAAATGCAAAGGAAGTCGGATGATTTCCTAATATCGAATACAAAATGAAGCGTTCAACTTATCAGTTATAGTTAACTGACATTCTGGTTCTGTAACTCAAGATAGTTATAATTACCTCCATTTGTTATGTTAAAGCATCGGTAGATTCTTTGATTTTTATGTAAATTTTATGTTTTTGATAATTATTGGAATCATTATCCTTTTGTATTACTAAAACGCATTCAATAACTGTATAATTTTAATTACATTGAAATTGATACGTTTTTTAAGTATTTAAATACTTTTTTCGAAGTAGGTATACTTCTTATGGCCTGCGCACATTGGCGGACGGGATAGCAGAGCATTTTAAATTTATCAATCGAATTTAATCCTTATCCAATAGAAATGAGGTATATATTTCAATGCTTGTTGATCGACTTTGGAGCATCGCAGCGCAGTTTTCTCGGAGCACCGAAGAGCACGCTGGAGCACCTTATTTCGATTGGATAAGTATTAAATGTAATTAAAATTATACAGTATTATACAGTATACAGTATTATTGAATTCATAAAATATTAAATTCGTAAGCCAAGTTTGACCAAGCCAACCTACCTAAGAAGGGACACGGAAAGACGGTCGTCCAGAAGTTTTCAAAAAAAAAATATCATGGTGGTAATTACAAATCTCAAAGAGATAGGATGTGCGTGTGTGGTGTGGCATGTGGATTTCTGTGGCAATGAGTCTATTTTTTTTTTCTCCCGCTTTGCAACGGAGGGAAGTGGATAATCCTCGGCGTAAAGCAGCTATTACAGCTGCGTACGATGAGTGAGAGAGCCGTAAGCCCACCCCCCCTCCACCTCCCTCCATCCCACTCCCCTTCAGGTCGGCAATGTGCGAGCAATGCCTTTGGTATTGTAAGCATCTATAGGCTACGGTAACTGCTTAACATCAGGCGGGGCGTACTCTATTTTGCCACCGCAGTCCAATAAAAAAAAAAAAAAAACTCCTATTCTTTGTTTCAATTAAATTCATACATTTCGTAGACAACTTAACTTTACCCCGGGACTTGGCGTCATCGTTGGACACCATTGTCGGTCCTGGCTTACTAGAGTAATAGTGATGGGAGTGTGTAGCGGGCCTAGTCCTAAAAGTCTCAATATAATAAATAATAATATCCTGGGACATTTTTGTACACACGGTTACCTGATCCCAAACTAAACAGAGCTTGTACTATGCAAACCAGATAACTGATATTACTACATATACTACTTTTTATTTGTAAATACATACTTAATATACATATGCACCCAGACTCCGGACATACAGACATGTTCATGCACACAAATGCATGTCCCGGGTAGGAATCGAACCTACGACCTGCAGCGTGAAAGGCGCCTCCGCGCCAACCACGCTAACGGGCCCGTCGGCTAATATAAACTTGAAACTCCCACAAGAATATAATGGCAGTAAAATATTTAACACATAAATATTCAGGCTCACATATTTCGCACAAAGTAATAAGTAAACAACTTAAAATGGATGTGCAAATATTTTATCTACAATCTCGTAATATTTTAAGACGCTCTTATGCTCTCTAAAAATTTGCTAAAGCGAAATTTATCCTTTACGTTATTTAAACAGCTAACCTACCTATTCATACATTATTTATACGTTCTTGAAAAATATAGTATTTGCGTAATATATAAGATTGTTTAGCAATACGTTTGGCATTAATAATCCCACTAATATTATAAATGTGAAAGTTTAGATGGATGGATGGATGTTTTTTACTCAATCAGGCCAGAACGGCTCAACGGATCCGGATGAAATTTGGCACAGAGATAGATTATAGTCTGGAATAGCACATAGGATACTTTTTTTATTATGCGCGGACGAAGTCGCGGGCAAAAGCTAGTATATTATAATATCGCCAGACTTACACACCAACTGTTACTAAACTAAGCATTGCTTGTACTATAGCTACCATACAATGGACTGGGGACGATCGGCGATCCCAGTGACACCCAGACCAGGGCAAATTCTGAAAAGTCCGTTTCCAAAATTTGCCTCTGGTGGGAATCGAACCCGCAATCGCTCGATGCAGTGAGCCGAGCGGCCGACCCTCAAACCACTGCACCAAGTAGTCGTCATTAATTGCAGAACTAAATATTCGTCACGATGATTTATGAAGAAGAGCCAATAATATTCGTGTATTGTGACAAATCTTTGGGTCCAAGAAACACCAGTTTTTAGGGTTCCGTACCCAAAGGGTGCCAACGAGACCCTATTACCTACTAAGCCTACGCTGTCCGTCCGTCTGTTAGCGGGCTGTATCTCACGAACTGTAATAGGTAGAGACTTGAAATTTATCACAGAATGTGTGTTTTTGTTGCCACTACAAGAACAAATACTAAAAATATAATAAAACTTAAAAATAAAGGGGGTCATCATACAAGAAACTTGATATTTTTGACGTTTTTATTCTACGGAGTTCGACACGCACTTGGCCGTTTTTTTAGACTGCCGCCTATAATTTTTTCCATCTGATCTGACTTATGATCTACTTCTAGGTACACGTGCAGTGACGTATTTAATGGCGCCTAAAATAGTCGTTTTATGTGGAAGTAATTGAGTGTGACAATATGTGACAATCCGTAGCAGTTGCATCAGTGTGCGGTGTGACGAACCCGCGGTATGCAAGCTATTTTTATTGTTACATAATTTATAAACGGGCAATGTGATATTAGAGAGATAGAGTCCTGAATAGTTCAGAAACACATTGTGATGACCAATGTTAGGACGTACCATATCTGCTAAAATTCATCAATGACGCCAATGCTATTAGTAAGTAGATATATTGGTACGCTCCAGTCTATCTAGACTCTATCTAGACTCTCTCGACAATCAAGACCAATTCCTAAAATTAAATTTGACGGGAACTAAACCTAAAACAGCCTAGCACCGCACAAGTTAATTTCTCGTAAAAACTTCGAACTTCAAAAGTTAATTGTTCGAAAACACGAGTATCTTTTTCTGAAAAAATCACTAATTACTGAAGTTGAAAACTTTGAACAAACCAGGGTTTTATCGCAGAAACTAGCAAATAAAAAAAAAACACGAGTGACGCTTGGATTTATACTCGGGCTACTTTATACGAGTCAGCGGAGCGAGCAGCGAGACAAACAGCCAATCAGATCGCTCTATTATGTCGTGATAAAGACATGACGTGATTTTTTTGCGTTGGTATTGGAGGTGGCAATTTTTGGACATTCTGACTTTTATTTAAAACAGTTTGGACACTGACAATCGGGATACTGCTCCCCTAGCCAAGTAGCTTTGTCTACAAGGGTTTCTACAAGACGCTACGCTTAAATGTATGGAAATGACATTACAAGTCGATAAGAAGATCACATGACTTACGTCATTTCCATACATGAAGCGAAGTGATTTGTAGAAACGCTCGTAGACGAAGCCGCTTGGCTAGGGACGGGTGCTGGAGTTCTTATCACCGTTACCGAAAAAAGGTGCATGTATTGCAGTGACTTCTGCCTACCCCTTCGGGTAATATAGGCGTGATTATACATTAAAGCATTGATGAGCGGAGCTGTACTGTGCTGTCTAGCTTCACTCAACGCTACAGCTGAGTTCTATGTCGTCACCCTTAACTTCCTACAGTCTACAAAAGTTTGTTTGCAACTTTGAATTTTGTTATTTAGATCTGCTATTTTTTTAAAGCAGGTTGACCAGGCATAGCCATATACTATAGCTTCGTAAAATATATTTTGGAGTACCAAAATATTGTAACATTGTCGAAACCAAAGATGTTTTAATTATCGAAACTACTAAAACTCCGGACAGGTATCGAAATCTGTTCGGATAACTTTTTTTAAGTCATCATAAATTTATCATTTACAGTCTACGTCGATAAGTTTCGTATCATGGCTAATAAAACTTATTATTTTCGATAAATATTGAGTATAGTAAACATGGGTACTAGTTTTCTTGTGTTTATCGATTATTACACGAGCCCGGAATAAAATACAGAGCCTCATGACTTTAGCCTGTGATTCTGATAATATTTTATAGAAAATACGACAAAGCACACAAAATAATAAGTAGCAACAAAACGGAATAAATATCGCTACATAACGTAAATACTGTGCAAAAGGCTTAACATTCAGTATAAAAAGAGTTTTTTTGTCTTTTTAATTTTTCTTTGAGAGCAGTTTGCTTATAGTATTTCAAGTCAAGACCGTTTTTCAAAAAAAAGTGCAATGTAATGAACATTTTATGAAGTATTTCGCATTTTCACTCGCTAGGAATTTTTCAATATATTTTTGTTTTTATAACGCATTTTAAATATAAGATATCTACTGAACTAGGCTGGGATAGATACTTAATAATATTTGATTAGATAAAATTAAAAAAGTAACTTTGTAAGACCATTGTAAGTTAATTAAATCATCTTTTAAGCAAGGGCCTCCGCAGACTTGTTACTTTTAGCATCGGCGATCGGCGATTTTGACGCTGCGTCTCGCTCGTTCGCGCTTTAAGAAACGCGACGCAGCATCGATACGTCACAAAATCGCCGGTCGCCGATGCTAAAAGTAGCAAGTCCGCGGAGGCCTTAACAAAACAGCTATTTTTTTAAAGCTACCCTTCATCAACAACATTTATCTAACATTCCCCTTTCTTGTTTCAGATACACCACATCGTCGGCCGCTTTTAAACACACTGAAAACAATAAATCATTACTGAAAAGGTTCCAAAAATAAACTAGCTATGGCACCCGCCCCAACCGTTTCTATGTCAGGAATAGACAACGATAGGGGAAGTTGAGTTCTTTTAAGATGTGAACAGTTCCGGAACCGGATGCTCCCGTGCCCGAGCGGATATTGTTTATGTATGTAATGATGGACTTAAGGGGGGTGAAGGTGACTAGTAGGGGGGTCACACCGTTGTTCCTTTTGCTCCGGACCCAGTGCAGTTTCGTGTTATTGAGTTTAGTGTTATGTGTTATTGGAGTGAGTGGTTATCAGGAGCAGAAGTTCGCCATGGAACCACAGGACCAGGTGAGGGATTTTCCTATTTTTTTAATGATAAAGTAAACTTAAGAGGGTACGGTCAGCAACAAAAGTCGCTGCACTTTCTCTGATTTTCAATTTATTACTTCAACTACACAAAATTTTGACATGTGTTTCTGTTTGGTTACAATGTTCACCAGTGTTTGTAATATAAAGAGTATTGCAGATTTGAAAAATTGAGAATGTTCATCGACTTATGTAGGTGACTGTACATGCGGTACTGTACTGCACAATAATAAATCTTAGGGCCACACCAGACTTGCTACTTTTTGCATCGGCGATCGGCGATTTTGCGACTGCATCGCGTTTTGGCGACTCTCTGCGGTCGGACGCAGCGACTGCTCCGATGCTAAAAACTACTAAATCGCCGATGTAAAAAGTAGCAAGTCTGCGGTGGCCCTAAAAAGCAATTTCAAAGTTTGTCCAAAAACTGAAAGCTATAGACTACTACTCCTTACAAGGACGTTATTGTGATACCGGAAATGGTAACATAGAACCGGAAGTGCTGTGTGGCGTTGTCTCGACGGGGACACTGTGGCGCCACTGTGCATGTATTTTGAATATGTGGCTTTTGGGACTTGGAATAACACTATGTGTTGTTGGGTATTTTCACTATGTTGGGGATTTCCTTTATATTGATAGATTATAGTCCGTTTATGTTGGAAATGCTACCAAGTAAACGTGCAGGTTAGGCTTGTTGAAAAAATATCGATATTATTGGCCGATATATTTTGATTCGATATACCGATACATCGATATAAAATATTCAATATCGAAAATCGAAAATCGTATCAAAAACGATATTTTTGTTCTCAAATTTAATTTAAATAAATAATAGAATTCGAAGCCGTAAAATCTTTCAACGAACGAAACAAATTGCTGTGTTGTCTATGAAAATTACTATTACCTATATTGAATTGATATTGAGCCAGACTGAACTACATACATTATTATTTTAAAACCGCAAAATCTCTGACAATTTTACCGATATATCGATATTTTTTCCTCGATATATCGAGGTTTATATTGATATTTTAATAAATATCGATACATCGATATATCGATATTTTTTTTCACTTTCGACATCCCTAGTGCAGGTAACTTAACATACGTGGTTACAATTTTGACAATTTATACCTTTTCCACGCGACTCGTCATCATTGGACACCACTGTCGAACCTGGCTTACAGGAGTTACAGTGGTGGGAGTGTGTGGCTTAATTCTATTTAAAAATACAATGTTGTACCTATTAATAATTAAAACGAAAAATATTAAGTGTACCTTGAATTCATTTGAGTTAATAAGGCCCACGATAGGAATAATACAAGTCAGTTCTTTCGATTCAAAACGTATTAAAAAAATTGCTATGCTTAGAAATTCAATTAGATTTAAAATAGCTCTTATGTTTTTTAAATGCTAAGCAATTTCAGTTCGAGATAAAATTCAATTGACCTTTTAAGTAATTTGCGAAGAAAAATCTTGCAAAAGTAATCCAGTTAGGATTACTTTGCCTGAGCCATCTAGTCTGTACCTATTTTATTTCATCTTCAATAGTAATTCATTTAATACACTTCTCATCAAAAAAATCGAAACAGTACTGCAAGTACTATTCAGGTATTTAAATAAAAAAATGATTGATATCATTAAAAAAATACGCCATTAAATAGCTGGCAGTTTAGTCTACACAATTGTGTACCACAATTCCAAATTTGAATTTAAATTTTCGAATTTTCATACAATAAATGAATGTAGGTGTTTCGATTTTTTTGATGAGAATTGGTTGTCAGTTGGGTACAATTTTGAAGAGCATGTATTAAATGATCTATTTCAAGAATAAAGTTATCGATAATTCTAAGATTAAGCGTAGGCACTCTTTAGTATGGTTTCGATTCCCAGTGTGGTAAATTTAAGGCGAGGGACGGCTAGAAGTTCAGTAAATACTGTGGTCCGTCACTATTTATTAAAAACCGTGGTTCAAACTGATCGTGTAGGTTAGTGTACTGATGGATGACAGTATTTACCACGAATTTCAATTCCGGAATGACAGTTTGTGGTAAATAATGACATCCCTCAGTACACTAGCCTACACGATCAGTTTGGACCACGGTTTTTGATAAATAGTGACGGACCACAGTATTTATTGAACTATAAATCATATTGTAACTAAGATCCTGCCTCTCTGGCTGGAGCACACTTTCCGCCCTCTTTCCAGTGAAGTTTTTAAGGCTAACCAAATCCAGTCCATAAAAAAGAGAGTTATTTTTATGCCCGTTTCTAGGAATGGGACGTAAAGAAGGGCTAAATTGTTATAATTTACAGTAGCGGCATTTTACGATGGCCGGTTTGACATGTGGGAGGGGGAAAGGATGAACCTTATTATAACGGAATAACACTGGCTGTTTAAAAATATAAGAATGTCAAAAAATTAATGCGAAAATGAATTTTATTCCGTTATAATAAGGTTCATCCTTTCCCCCTTCCTCATGTCAAACCGGCCATCATAACGTGCCGCAGGTATAGGTATATTTTATGCCCACTCTAAAATCCTACTCAGCCAGAACGTGAATTCTTGTAGACAAAGTTCACTATGCAGGTTTATCGACCGGCCCGTAATATACGTTACCGTAAACCGTAAATTCTTGGCTGTTGACTTGTTGCCATCTGTCAGCAGTCCTCTGGTTGACAACATGCCTACCGCCAAAAACTTACCAATGGTTTTTAACTGGGTAAAAATTGCCTTCTTTCTACCCAGAGGTCGGTCGAGGTCGGTTAATGGAATTTGCTTATATGCAGCCTACAAAACGAAAGTATCAATTTCAGATTTTGATGTGTTTTCTGTTTGTTCCTAGACTGCTGTAGTTGGGTCCAGGGTGACCCTCCCCTGCCGCGTGGAGAACAAGGCTGGACAGCTGCAGTGGACGAAGGACGACTTCGGGCTAGGTCTCCATCGAGAACTGAGTGGATACGACCGGTATAAGATGATCGGGAGCGATGAAGAGGGTGAGTGAAAGATTCTCGTTCTTTTTTCATGTAACTAAGCTGAAAAACAAGCGTGTAGCTCGCCTAATGTCAAGCAGTTACCAGATGCTTGCAATACCAAAGACATCGCATGCAGGTTGCCGACCTGAGGGCCTACTCTGTTTCAAACGAAAACGATATTTCGGACGAAATTCGCGTATTTCCTACTACGTTTCTCATTGATTCCGACATTTCTTACGAACGAAAATTGTTTGACGTCTTCTTCGTCATCGAATCTAAACGTCAAACAGTTTTCGTTCGTAAGAAATGTCGGAATCAATGAGAAACGTAATAGGAAATACGCGAATTTCGTCCGAAATTTCGTTTTCGTTTGAAACAGAGTAGGCCCTCGGAAGGGTAGACTTACGGCCGAATACTCGTACGCAACTTAAATTTGTGAGCTGCTTAACTTTGACGCGCCATACAAAAAACTACAGATAACGACGTCTCAAACTGCTAAGTGGGACTTAAATATTTAAGTAGCATTTGAGTATTCGGCTGTAAGAGATATTATTACAGATTTTTAGATAGTAGAGCAAAGCTGTAGCCAATTGACTGCAGCTCATTACGGGCTAGTTCAACCGGGGTAGCATCTACCACTCTCTCACAGAAGATCGGATACTCTACCTGCGTTTTTACGATGAGTGAGTAAGTCGGAAGCCCAACCCCCTTTGCCTTCCGTAGCGATGCCTTTCGTATTTCAAGCATCCATAGGCTACGGTAATTACCTTGAAGCCTTTAATATGTAAAGAAAACTTAAGCCTATAAATTCAACCCGAAAATATTGATTTTACACCAAACTTCAACAGACGATTTCCTTTACTACTCGTAAATCGCCACTAAACAGCTTGCCGACCGATTTAGATGCTATTCGGATTTGAATTCCGTTCGCAATGAACTGCTGGGACGTGGTTCACAACTTAGCTATTTTATGGTGGGGCTACACCGACTGAATTGTTTAGTATCTCAGTGGCAAGTTATTAGCTATGCTCGGCATTTCTCTGAAGGATAAAATTCATAACTAAGTAATCCAAAGGCGTGGCCCACAGAAGGTGGATCGACGACCTAGTGAAGGTCGCGGGAAACCGCTGGATGCAAGTGGCACAGGACCGGTCGTTGTGGAAAACCTTCGGGGAGGCCTATGCCCAACAGAGGACGTCTTTTGGCTGAAATGATGATGATGATGAATTCGACAGATCGTCAAAGCTCATAGGATAAGCAAGCAGGTTGGCCGGGCTGGTTACGTTACCCGAAGATCCGTCAACCGTTGGAGTAGACGAGTTCTTGAGTGGAGACCACGTAGGCAAGCGTAGTGTAGGACCCTGCGGCCAGGTGGAGTGACGACCTGCGGAAGGTGGCTGCCAAAAAGTAGATGCTAAGAGCTGAAGACCAAGCCCAGTGGCGTGCATTGGGGGAGGCCTATGTACAAGTGAATGAAGTTATTAGTTGAATGAAATATGGAATATCTTGTCCCAAACATAAATAGGGCTTTCTGTCATCTAAGGCTCTTGGTAGGCTAATAACTGACAACAGTTATTAGCCTACCAAGTCTTGGCGCGGTGATAATTGTAATTTTACAATTGGTTTACCGATGGCTTTCCATGATGCTTTCCATGCAACAATCGAACCAATACGATCACGTACCGTACAATTTATGTAACTTATGTCTCCTTTTCGGTGTCCTAGTATTACTTTCCTCCACTTCTGTAATTAAACTGAATATTTCTTATTACACGTGCCTGCTTTCCATGAAAGCCTGTTTTTCATAATAAGTAGGCTCTTTCCGCGTTCTTTGAGCTCTTAACCTAATTAATGTGGACATTATCTTCAGGCTACAGGTTTTTTGCCTTCCCAACATGTCCACAGAGATATAATAACTCATACTTGTTAGGGTACTGTAGGAGGAACAAAAAGTGACCTCTCGTAATGGGCGCTATTTAGTACAGTTGTCGGAAATTAGGAATGTACTTTTTAGTGCTATTTCGCACAAGGACACCAGTGGTAGCGTAACCAGTCGCTCCACCAACAAAATGTATAGAGCTGTATCGAGGGTATCGCACATGGTGTCCGATTGTTAGCGAAACCAATTCGGTGTCGGCTATCGAATCGTCCGTTGGTGGCGCAACCATGGTTGCCTCGTGCAATATCGCACTTAGACAGCAGTTTTCTTTTGGTACACGAAACAAAATTAACGAAATCATATTATTGATATTTTCTCATAGTTCAAGACAGAAATATTATTGAGCTGTGTCAAATAACAAATTTAGGTTAAGTAACTTTTTTTCTTCTCAAGCAAGACTTTTTGCCAAGATTTTTACGTGATGAATTGATCAAAAAATCTTAGGGCCACCGCAGACTTGCTACTTTTAGCATTGGCGATCGGCGACTTAGTCGCTTTTCAGAAGCTCGATGCAACGACTGAACGCTACACCCCGCACACTTGCGGATGCCGGTCGCAGCGATTTTTCATGTTGACTACAGGCTACCGGATCAGCATAGGAGCAGTCACTACGTCCGATCGCAGGAAGTCGCAAAATCGCGATGCTGCATCGATGCAGTCGCATTATCGCGCGACTGTGATACTGCGATCGAATGCAGAGAGTCGCCAAAACGCGATGCAGTCGCAAAATCGCCGATCGCCGATGCTAAAAGTAGCAAGTCTGCGGAGGCCCTTAGTCTTTCTTTTGCTATAACATGGGGTCTTCAAAAGGCATGTTTACAGGTCCCTAAAAGGTCGGCGCCGTGTCCTGCAGATATTAGGCGACGGTTACCACTTACCATCAGGTGGAACGTCTGTCTGTGTGCTTTCTTAGGCTTAAAAAAATAAGATTATATAAGGAACATTAATAGAAATAAATTCTAGACCATTCCTTCATGTCTTGTTAAGAGGACGAAGGCACGAACGAATTACTTTATCAAGCAAAAAAATACAATTATTTTTGCCGAAACAATTTCGTTGCGATCTTATCCTATATTTGCTTGAATACACATTATTTTCGTTAGGACCCAATAATACATAGTTCTCGACGTGTCCTCGTGTGTCCTTTTAGAAGGACTTTTCGTAGTACATAGGTCGTAGCGCTGACCTCTCGAAAAACGACCTCTACGTGACGGCACTCTGTTATGATGGGCAATAATTTGTCTTCATTTAATGTTACGAAATATTAATAGAAGACATTAATTATTCTGTTTTTATTAATAATGATGAAGACGAAAATATATTTTGGGCTATATTAAGGACAATATTTCAAGAAAAGGAAGGTGGAAAATCAACTTAACTTGCTTCGACTTAAACGGTATTATAAGTGATGTAAAATTCTAGCCAGGCAAAACCTTGTTTTCTGATTTAATGAGACTACGCCTGTCTGATATTAAGCAGTAACCGTAGCCTATAGACGCTTGCAATACCAAAGGCATCGCTCGCGCATTGATAACCTGTAGAGGAATAGAAAGAGGAAGGCGAGGAGAGGAGGGCAGGGATTTGGGCTCCCGGCTCTCTCGTTCATCGTACTACTGCTAAACACCGATCTTCTGTGAGAGGGTGGTACAACCCCAGTCGAGCCAGCCCGTATATGAACTTCAATATATTGGCTACAGCTTGGCTCTACCAGCTTTACTTCACTGTACAGGGTTATTGGTAAAACACTAACAACCTTGCAGGGGCGTATTACTGAAATAAAAAAACAACAACTTTTGTTCTATGACTATAATTAACAAAACAAAAAAAAAATAACATAAAATCACAATCTAAAATGTATGAAATAAGAAAATATGCTCATCTAGAGAATAGCCGTGGTACGTTTAGGAACTTTAGGGCAAAGTGGAATACAACCACGTACCATGGCTTTCATCTGATGAGAAAAAAAAAAAAACTGCCATTTTAGAAAGTGCCCTTTTTTGTTTTGTAAAAAGTCATAGAACAAAAGTTGTTGTTTTTTATGTCAGTAATACGCCCCTGCAAGGTTGTTAGTGTTTTACCAATAACCCTGTATATCTGTATTTTTTCTAAGGATCCATCTTGTTCCAGGTGATTATTCGTTGGACATCAGGGACGTGACGTTAGATGACGACGCCAAATACCAGTGCCAAGTCAGCACAGGACCTAAAGGTACGTACAAAAAAACAAAGATGATAATCATTCAGAATTCACTTATGGATTCTACCTAAGGGCCTCCGCAGACTTGCTACTTTTAGCATCGGCGACCGGCGATTTTGTGACGTATCGATGCTGCGTCGCGTTTCTTCGAGCGCGAACGAGCGAGACGCAGCATCAAAATCGCCGATCGCCGATGCTAAAAGTAGCAAGTCTGCGGAGGCCCTAAGAAACTGTAAACGTTAAACTCATTGATGTAAGGAGGCGGAGGCACTTATAGCCAGCTGCAGTCACTGATCGATCAGTAAACGATCAGAGGTTAGTGGCCTTTGAACTGAGCGTCTTCGTGCGTCGGAGGGGTCCCGGTTGTTGTCATCTAGGCAGCAGTCGTAAAGCCTTGTCAGAGGCCTTTGGGCGGCTTGAACAACTCTGACATCAGGTTGGCCACTAACCATAGGATAAGAATAAGAAGTATTGTTTTAAGAATGTTTGGCCTTAGTGAATCACATAGCAGCTCTTTCATACAGTGTCTTGCCGGCTCTTCTCAATGGAAGCAGCATTACGAACCAGTGGTAACCGCAGACTTGCTACTTTTAGCATCGGCGATCGGCGATTTTGATGCTGCGCCTTGCTCGTTCGCGCTCGAAGAAACGCGACGCAGCATCGATACGTCACAAAATCGCCGGTCGCCGATGCTAAAAGTAGCAAGTCCGCGGAGGCCCTAAAATATTGATGTTCATTATTCATAAGTGCTACCTTTAGCTTACATAAATAAAACATTTTGACTTTGACTTTGATCTGACAACCGAAGCTGTAACCATCATTATCTCTACCTATTATAATCTGACGCCAGTAATAAGGTACGTAACGATCAAAATAAAACGCGTCCAAATTACAATTATTTTACGTAAGTAATCATTAAAACACCGGTCAAGTGCGTGTCGGAATCGTACATAAAGGGTTCCGTACCACCGTAGAATAAATCGTCAAAAATATCAAGTTTCTTGTATGGGGACCCCCTCTATTTTTTATAATTTTTTTATTTGTTGTTGTAGCAGTAATAGAATTACACATTCTGTGAAAATTTCAACTCTCTACCTATTACGGTTCGTGAGATATAGCCCTCTGACAGATGGACGGACGGACAGACGGACAGCGTAGGCTTAGTAATAGGGTCCCGTTGGCACCCTTTGGGTCATCACCATCATCATTTCAGCCAAAAGACGTCCACTGTTGGACATAGACCTCCCCCAAGGATTTCCACAACGACCGGTCCTGTGCCACTTGCATCCAGCGGTTTCCCGCGACCTTCACTATGTCGTCAGTCCACCTTGTGGGGGGCCTACCCACGCTGCGTCTTCCGGTACGTGCCCTTACCGTTTGGGTGCGGAACCCTAAATATTAATGAAAGTTCAATACTGAGAAGGTAAAATAATACCCATTACACAACACAGGCTACCACGAAAAACCAACAACTCGAAAGCGATTACCGAAACCTTCAAATAATACCCTTAATTTAACTCGCACCGATCCCACGATCGATATGTAATTTGTAATAATAAATCAACGTTCGGTACGATACGGTACGATAACGGTACGGTAACGATGCGATACTGTTTAAACCCTGTATTGTTACGGATACAGTACTTTATGCAAGTAGAAAATTGATTTTTATTTGGAACAATTCATGAGAGATAGCGATTTGAGGTATAATTAAATATAACGTCACGACTTTTATTCCCATTCGGGGGTAGTCAGAGGCTCGAGTGGCCATACACCACCACATTGTGGAGGTATTAAGCCAACTCAAAGCCCACGTTTCACCAGATAGTCGGAACCCAACGTGACAGGTGGTGAACCTTGTCGCCTTGTTGTATAATTAAATAATTATATAAAGTAGGTACTTTAGAAAATATTTATAAAAATGTATGTGCATACAAATCAGTATGCATTAAAGTCGCTCATAGCCAGCTGCAGTCACTGATCGGTAAACGATCAGAGGTTAAGCAGAGCTTGTGAAGGTCAGTCAGAGATGGGTGACCATTTAGTGACATTTGAACTGAGCGTCTCCATGCTTCAGAGGGCACTTAAAATGTCGATCCCGGTTGTTGTCTTCTAAGCAGTAGTGGTTAAGCCTTGTCACAGGCCTTCGGGCGGCTTGAACAACCCAGACGAGGTTGGCCACTAACCATACGATAAGAAGAAGAGGTGCGTCAAACCTCGAGTAACAATGGGTGCGTCTAAAAGAGGCGAACGATATCACGAAACGGAGCTGTAATAACTTTACGCAGATCTTCTGTGAGAGGGTGGTACTACCCTCGAGCTCACCCGTATATGAGCTGCAGTCAATCGGCTACAGTTCTTTGTCAATCGCTCATCGCTTTTACCTCGTACCACCAGTTAGTTATTCCTCCGAAGCAAGTAACTACTTATTGTTTTCGTACTTGAGCCGGGTCTAGCGAAATTGTGTTTGGTTTTAAGACGATACAAGAAAAAAATGAATTTTAGTTTCGGGGTGTGGCTGGCGTCGCGTGAGCTGCCGAAGGATATATCCCTCTCGCTTAGCTAGGACAGAACAGCTATGGAGTAGACTATAGTATAGTTATTTTTTGAAGGAACAATATTGTTTAATTCGTACAATTAAAATAATATGTCCCAGTGCACCTTTTAAAATAGATGAAATGGATGAAAATATTCAAATATATTTTTTTCGTTTTATATGGGATTTTTATGTCGAGTGTATTTGAAAAAAATAATTTAATTTCTATGTTGTTTTTATTGCTGAAGACAAAGTAAGTCAAAAGAAGACAAACGATACCTACAATATGCTGATAGATACGTATAACAATACTTCGATCGTATAATAGCCTATAACCAGCGGACGATCCAGACGCGTCCAACGATATCTCATTAGTCAAATTATTATGATATAAAAATAGTTTGGACGTTATACGGGAGCAGATGAACATACATACATATCGGTCAAAATCATAACCCTCCGCCCACCGTAGTCGGGTAAAAATGTTCATACTCTGTGTAAGTGACTGACTGCCGGATATGAGTATCTTTTTCATGTTTCGTAGGCTAAGGAATACTTTGGTACTTAACTTCGATGCCGATCATGAAGTCATCAGCGGTGTCATAATATTTTTTTTTACCATATTTAATTTATGTTTTAATTTAATTTTCAGTTTTTATTAATTTTATTGATTTAACCATGCATTTATTTTTTGTTTATCTTTTTATCTTTATTTTTTTATCTATCAAAATCACCCTTAGACTGGTTACCGCCACAGGTGACAAGAGGGCTGGCTCTTTCCTTGCTCAAAAAATTCGCTTGACAACAGGAACAGCTTGAATACAGGGAGGACATGCAGCCAGTATCCCACGCGGACGGTATTTGTTTAATTAGGGGTAGGTTTTTATTTTATTGTATTTTGTTTTAATTTATGTTATATTATATTGTATTTTAATGATAAAACATGAAAAATTAAAAAAAAACACTAAAAAGCCTGAAATAATATTTCTATTACCTACCACCTCTGCCTACCCCTTCGGGAAAACCGGACGTGATGGTGTGTTATCGTGTATTTGGAGTCGGTGCCAATCTTGGTATGCCAAGTATAGCTACTATAAAAGTAAGAAGATAGATTGGCACCGACTCCAAATACTCGATAACACACCATCACGTCTGGTTTTCCCAAAGGGGTAGGCAGAGGTGGTAATAGAAATATTATTTCAGGCTTTTTAGTGATCCAGGTTTTTTTGAAGTCGGTTTTTTTTTTTTTATAAAAATAATTTTATTTCACGATTTTTAGTGGCGCCATACCAATGAACATTTTGGCATATTGAACCGTATGAAGTAAGCCCAACATAAGGTAACTGCTGTAAATCTTTGAGGAATTCCCTCGACTGTCTATGGTCTCCATCATTAGACCTGTAATGGCACTTATAACCCATATGGGTGCAAAGTTCTCTCCAATACAAATTAATCAAGCCCAAACACCAGGTAATTGCTGTAAATCGTTGAGGAGTTCTCTCGACTGTCTTTTGACTCCATCATCAGACCCCTAATGACAGTCACAACCCATCTAGGTGTAAAGTTCTCATCAATACTAATTAATCAAGCCCAAACACAAGGTAGCTACTGTAAAACGTTGAGGAGTTCCCTTGACTGTCCCTCGTCTTCATCATCAGTCCCCTAATGACAGTCACAACCCATCTAGGTGTAAAGTTCTCATCAATACTAATTAATCAAGCCCAAACACAAGGTAGCTACTGTAAAACGTTGAGGAGTTCCCTTGACTGTCCTTCGTCTTCATCATCAGATCCCTAATGACAATCACAACCCATCTAGGTGTAAAGCTCTCATCAATAGAAATGAATTAAGTCCAAACACAAGGTAGCTACTGTAAAACGTTGAGGAGTTCCCTTGACTGTCCTTTGTCTTCATCATCAGACCCATAATGACAGTCACAACCCATCTAGGTGTAAAGTTCTCATCAATACAAATTAATCAAGCCCAAACACCAGGTAATTGCTGTAAATCGTTGAGGAGTTCCCTCGACTGTCTTTCGGCTCCATCATCAGATCGACTCCAGACCTTCATAAAATAGTAGTGCTTTAAAATACTTAATGAAAAAAATTACAAACGCACTAGTCGCCCCTACGATTTTCGAAGGTTCCCCTCGATTTCTCTGGGATGCCATCATCAGATCCTGGTTTCCTTATCATGGTACCACCCCCGGAAAATCTCCTTTCCAACAAAAAAAGAATCATCAAAATCGGTTCATAAACGACGAAGTTATCCGCGAACACACATAAAAAAAAAAAAAAAAAAAAAAAAAATATACGGTCGAATTGAGAAACCTCCTCCTTTTTTGAAGTCGGTTTAAAAAAATACAAAAAATATCACATTAACTCGTTAAATCACGGTTTACACCCGCTAGAACGAAAAAGATCCTAACATGGTAGGTAGGACCTGAGGGTTGGCCAGTTAATTACTTAAAATACACTATATTTATTTCAAGAAAACATTCATAAGATCTGAAGGCGTCGGACTCGCACATAAAGGGTTCCGTACCACCGTAGAATAAACACATCAAAAATATCAAGTTTGAGACTTGATATTTATTTTTAAATGTTATTATATTTTTAGTATTTGTTCTGCACCGGCAACAGAAATACACATTCAGTGAAAATTTCAACTCTCTACCTGTTACGGTTCGTGAGATACAGCCCGCGCTGACAGACGGACAGACAGACAGACGGACAGCGTAGGCCTAGTAATAGGGTCCCGTTAGCACCCTTTGGAACCCTAAAAAGTAGCCTATGTTCTCCGCCAAGACCCAGTCTATCTCCATACCAAAATTCATCAACATTGGTTCAGCGGTTTAGCCGTGAAAAGGTAACAGACAGAGTTACTTTCGTTTATAATATAATAGATTGAATAGGACGGACAAACATTTTCCTATCCATATCTGTAATGTTATTTTTTACGATAATTTATTGATGTATGATATATTTATTACTTGCCCATCCATACCTACAACAAACGCAATAAAGCGACTCCATTGTTTTGACAAGCAATGTATTCCCACTGTCGGCCCAAGACCATGCTGCAAGTATATAACAGTAAGCGAAATAGGGAGTTTTTACAGAAATGACACGAATAACTATGAAATGACAAGAGATGACACAAAATGACAAGAGATGACACAAAATGACAAGAGATGAAAAGAAATTACACAAGACAAGGAAAAGCAAACGAAAATCACGCTGCAGTGCAGGTCATAGGTTCGATTCCTGCCCAGGACATGCAGTTGTGTGCATGAACATGTCCGCATGTCCCGAGTCTAGGTGTAATTAAGTGTATATTTCGTTTGTATTTACAAACAAAAAGTAGTATATGTAGTAATATCAGTTATCTGGTTTCCATAGTACAAGCTCTGCTTAGTTTGGGATCAGGTAGTCATGTGTAAAAGAATTTCCAAGGATATTTATTTATTTATCATAGGCGTCGGCGGACTGTAAATACTGTACTGTACCTGTAATGTGGCACGACCGTAATATTTTTTCGTAATATTTTTTAAAAAATCCTTCACAGGTCCGACGTCGAACAAGTCCGAGCGGACACTGACAATACAAAGTTAGAGAGAGACATGGTTAGTTCAAGTACTTAAAATGTGAGATGGCGATATTGTGCGCGCGCTCGGAAATAAACAACGTAAGCGCCAAACCACATTTTCTTGAATTAAAAAAAAACTACTTCATGAATTAAAATATGGTTGAAGGGTAGTTTAGGTATCATTATTTGCTATGTTTTAGAAATAATTTCGTGATTTAAATCGTAAAAACATCGTGGTAGCAAGGAAAATTGTAAATAATTAGAGCTCATTTCATAATTTTTTTTTATCGAGAAAATTTCGTCAAATCGTGATTTGGATTTAAAGATACTCAAGATAATATAGTCAAAAATCATACATCTAAATATAAGATTCCTAGTCCACATACTTACTTAAAGAAAAAGTAGAATAGAAAATCAACCAAATTTCGAACCCTCGTCTTAATAAATTGAAAATCTTAACTCCCATTTTATTCTTAGCCCGTATTCAGGCGCGCCTCCATTTTGTATTATGTTGAAATTTTTTTAGGGATCCATAATGTTTTTAAATCTTTTTATGATTCTTTCCAATCTTCCCCTTCTTTTGTAATCTTATTTGAATTGTTATTTAATCCCGATTCTTGATAAAGTTGTCATAATAATTGTATTTATACAACAACGTCACGACTTTTTATCCCCATTCGGGGGTAGTCAGAGGTTTGAGTGGCCATCCACCACCACATTGTGGAGGTATTAAGCCAACTCAAAGCCCACGTTTCACCAGATAGTCAGAACCCAACGTGACAGGTGGTGAACCTTGTCGCCGTGTATACAATTGTAATTGTATTTATTAAGTGTTAATATTTATGTAGGGATACTAACTCGACGATCTCGTGGATAGACTACTTTCACATTTTTTGAAGCTTCTGATTGCTCGTAACAGGACCTCTAGCAGTTTTTTGATGGTAGAGCCAAGCTGTAGCCAATTGACTGCACCTCATATATGGGCTGGCTCGACCGGGGTAGTGCTACCCTCTCACAGAAGATCGGCGTAAAGTAGCAATTACAGCTGCGTTTCGTACGATGAGTGAGAGAGCCGACAGCTAACAAGCTTCCATTGTCTTTAGTCGATTATTTAGCGCATGGTTAGACAAAGTGACGTTATCTGTCATTTCACTACTGTCAGTGTCACTTACTTCAAACTATCGCGAGGTAAGAAAGAGACGGATAGAGAGGGAGAGAGAGAGAGAGAATCCACTCCTGAGCATAAGCCTCCCTTCTTTCACGTCATTCGTTCCGGTCCTGAGGGTAAGTAAGTATTTCCTACTACGTTTCTCATTCATTACGAAATTTCTTAGGAACGAAAATTGTTTGACGTTTAGATTCGACGACGACGAAGACGTCAAACAATTTTCGTTCGTAAGAAATGTCGGAATGAATGAGAAACGTAGTAGAAATACGGGGAATTTCGTCCGAAAGGAGATTGACAGGCTTTGGACCAAGTGCTGCCCAGACATGGGAGTGTTTCCAAATGATTTCCTAGATTAATTTACTTAACAAAAAAATAATAAAAAAAAAACACCCTGGGATTTTTTTATGGTTTTAGGTAGGTTTTCGTAAAGTTTTTTTTTTTAATATCCTATTGACTGTCCCTCTGCTGGACAAAGGCCTCACCTTTTTTCCCCTAGTTTAATATCAATAATAATAAACAAATAGTCCATTTTTTGTTTTCAAGTTAATTTTTTCCGTACATAATTCACAACGAAAAACTTGTTTTTCTCTTGACTCCCTGAACAGAATTTGGAGCGCTTCAGTTTATAGGTTAGTATTGACGTATGGAACAAAATGCACTATGTGTTCATTCTGGGCAGCACTTGGTCCAACATCCATACATAGATTGTCAATGTCGTTTCGTTTTCGTTTGTAAAACAGTAGGCCCTCTGTGCTAGTCTCGTCCAGCGAGTACCGGCCATTTTTCTTATGTCATCGGAGCATCTGGCTGCATCTCTGCTTTTCCCCCGTCCCCTTCCACCACTCTGTTGCCGCCCTGGTCCACCTGCCGTTATCCCGCCTAATGAAGTATCCCGCCCATCTTCACTTTAGTTGCGCATACCAACGCCTGCAACTTTAGCGTTAACTTGAACAAAAATAAGCTCCGGAACCCGAAACAAGACGACCACGCCTAACTTGGCATGTTTTTAGAATTTCTTTTATTCCATGGAAATTTTTGGTTTTGTGTAATTTGTGTTTAATTCATCGCTACCCTTTCGCGTTTCGTTCCCTCTTGTTTAGGTATTTTTTTCATAACGACTAATTTGCATTTTTTTGGTTGGTACAATGATGATATCATCACAATGCTGCTTATTCTAAGGATTGGTCGAGTTTCATTCTTCAAACTGTGGCTTGAAGCCATAGAACAAAATAATGAAGTTATTTAGACTACTTAGATAAAAAAGACAGTAGTCGCATGCACACGATCACCATGAGAAAGATTTTTACTACTTACTTACGTGCGACGCGGCTGTAATAGCTACTTTACGCCGATTTTCTGTGCGAGGGTGGTACTACCCCGGTTGAGCCAGCCCGTATATGAGCTGCAGTCGATTGACTACAGCTTGGCTCTTCCACTAATAACCTGTGTATACCTACTTCTAAATTCACTTTTCAATACAGATTTGGGATTATACCCAATCCGTGCCCTATTGTTTATACACCCGCGTGGATATCGAGCAACATACTATATATTTTGTCTAGTTACGGGTGCTCATTAGGTTAATCATAATCTTGAGAAATATATCTACGAAAACATTTAAAATTCTTAATAGCAATTCCGACTTATTTATTCGCATTTAACATCTTCTAAAGATTTAAAATCTTTAATGGCAATTCCAACTTATTTATTCGCCTGTGACATCTTAAGTTTATTTATCAATTCGCAGAAGATAAAGGGTTATAAACACTCAAACTTAACTCCAACTGCCAAAGTTTATACAGCTTATATCCTCAATAGCCGATCTTATCCCAAAGGGCGACTTATCAATACAATCATGACCTTAATAAACTTATTCGAATTGTCTTGAGTAAAAGCATTAGAAATTTCAACTTCGATCCTTTTAGACGTATATAACCCTCCTATTCAGATGGTAACGAAAACGGCGATGAAATTAATTTACATTGCGCGCTCTGAACTAAAGCGACCTTTGATAAATTTCGTCTCTCCTTTGAAATGTCTCCGCTAGTATTCTTATCTCGCCTTAGCCGGCTCTTGCAGGCTATTCAGCTTTTGTTTCAAGATTTAGATTCTCTGTTTCTTTGGCTATATCTGGAGGTTTATCTCTACGATCTTTGTGAGGATTTAATGAGTCTCGCTTAGGGATGATAATTAAATTTCAAATGGTAGACGTAACCTGTAATATAATAATTAGATACAGTACAAAGTAAACGGTCCGGTGAAACGTGGGCTTTGAGTGGACTTAATACCTCCACAATGTGGTGGTGTATGACCACTCAAGCCTCTGACTACCCTCGAATGGGGATAAAAGTCGTGCCGTTATATTTTTTTATTATTTTATTTTTTTAGAAAGTAAGTAAGGAAATGTGATTTGGAATAGCTATGTTAAAAGGAACCACCTTTGAGGCAGCGTGAATTCTGTGATGCCTGCCGCCTAGCAATGTGGCTTCGTTTACACGCGTTTTTACAAATTGCTACGCTTCATGTATGGAAATGACGCAAGTCACGTGTTCTACTTATCGACGTATAAACGCTACGCTTAAATGTACGCAGTATGGATGGATGGTTCAGTGTAGGATACACTATAGCTATGTCTTCACCAGTGCGCTTTCATGTTCATCTTGCGTCTTCAACTTTCAATTCATCTCGCGTCAAGCGCGTGCAATATTGACTGCCTTAAGACGCATGCAGCTTAGTGTCTACACCTCGGTCGTCAAGATGAACAAGTGTAGCTATTTGTGCAGAATATTTTGTATTAACTGCAAGGTAAAAAAACTAAAAAAAAAAGTATCTGGATAAACGATGTTTTGAAGACACGAAACAAAAAAAAACATTCATAATTTCAATGTTTTAACTTCATCTTCCGTTATTTTGTATGTAAAGCGCACGGAATGTTGCACGCGAACCCACCGGTGGCGGATCAGCGTGCGCTACGGGCGTGCGCTGTTTTTGAGCTAGAATAGCGCACGCGTTATTGCATGCGCTATGGCGCTTCATGCATGCGTCAGACGAAAGCGCAAGATGAACGTGAAAGCGCACTGGTGGGGACATAGCTTATGAGCTCCTCCAACTCCTAATCTAGGGAAAGATAACCAGCAGAAGAAGGCCTGGGGGCTTACCACAAGCTCTTATTGCGATTCAATTACAGGAACGTATTAACGTTTCAGCGACTTTTTGTGCAATGACGTACCTTATTGTCATGACAATAAGAAACGTCATTAAAACGTCGTTAAAACGTTCCTATAATTGAATCGCAATAAGAGCTTGTGGTAAGCCCCCTGGTCGTAGAAGAATATCGTGGTTGAAAAACTTATGACCACAATTATTCCAAGCTGCGCTCTCAAAAGTGGAAATAGCCCTAAGGCGAAGGTAAAGTATATACTGTGGTCCGTCAGTATGGTACATAATGATGGATGTCATTCCATCGACGCAGGCTACACGTTCAGTATTTATTCCGTCGGTATTGTGACCGTCAGTATTGTGACGTAGTTCGTACAGTTCAGACGTCAAATGGAACACGAAAGCTTGGTATGGATATTACCTTAGCGCTTGGTTTAATCCGCAATCTCAGAAGACATGTCCACTCTATTGCTTTCGCGACGTGGAATGCCAAACTGTCATTTTGGAATTGAAATTCCAGGCAAATATATTGTCATCCATCAGTACACTAGCCTACACGATCAGTTTGGACCAAGGTATTTGAAAAATAATGACGGACCACAGTAAATACTTTACTTCTAGCCTTCGCCTAATGATTGCCAACCTTCGGTAGGTGACGGCACTAGAAGAAAAAGAAGGACACAGAATGAAAATTACCACATTTTTTAAACACTTAACAAACAAGAAAAGTAAAATATTCCAGCACATCCTGCCTGCAGTTAGCAAGCTAGAAGAATTAACAGACCGTACGTGTTGATTAAAGGATCCGTGTTTAGAAGGAAGTTCATTTAGAACGTATCCGGTATCCAATCATAAGCTCCGCTGGAGGGAAGTCGGTTTGGGATTAAAATAAATTGCTCGTATCAAGCACCATCCCTGAAAACATTTTGTTCTGATAGCATCTGTAAATTCCCTTAAACATCTTGTATCTTTGGTCCGTGTAATCTTGATAGATTTTATGTAACAAACTTGTAAGGTAGAATTAATAACAATATGATACTTAATAGGTTGTAAATTTAAGCAATATTATGAATCCTTTAGAACTATTAATAGTCTTCAATAACGTTGTAACATCTATATGAATCATAATTGCAAGTAGAAAATCGAAACAAAAGTATATCAGTCCCTTAAATACAGTGCAGGTCAAATTACTGAAACTGCATTAGGTAACATCAGCGATAATAGAAATATTACAAGCTTTCTGAAATCCATTACTCGCTCTGAAGAGGAGGGTTCGAAATTTGGTTGATTTTCTATTCTACTTTTTCTTTAAGTAAGTATGTGGACTAGGAATCTTATATTTAGATGTATGATTTTTGACTATATTATCTTGAGTATCTTTAAATCCAAATCACGATTTGATGAAATTTTCTCGATAAAAAAAATTTATGAAATGAGCTCTAATTATTTACAATTTTCCTTGCTACCACGATGTTTTTACGATTTAGATCACGAAATTATTTCTAAAACATAGCAAATAATGATATCTAAACTACCCTTCAACCATATTTTAATTCATGAAGTAGTTTTTTTTTAATTCAAGTAAATGTGGTTTGGCGCTTACGTTGTTTATTTCCGAGCGCGCGCACAATATCGCCATCTCACATTTTAAGTACTTGAACTAACCATGTCTCTCTCTAACTTTGTATTGTCAGTGTCCGCTCGGACTTGTTCGACGTCGGACCTGTGAAGGATTTTTTAAAAAATATTACGAAAAAATATTACGGTCGTGCCACATTACAGGTACAGTACAGTATTTACAGTCCGCCGACGCCTATGATAAATAAATAAATATCCTTGGAAATTCTTTTACACATGACTACCTGATCCCAAACTAAGCAGAGCTTGTACTATGGAAACCAGATAACTGATATTACTACATATACTACTTTTTGTTTGTAAATACAAACTAAATATACACTTAATTACACCTAGACTCGGGACATGTGGACATGTTCATGCACACAAATGCATGTCCTGGGCAGGAATCGAACCTACGACCTGCACTGCAGCGTGATTTTCGTTTGCTTTTCCTTGTCTTGTGTAATTTCTTTTCATCTCTTGTCATTTTGTGTCATCTCTTGTCATTTTGTGTCATCTCTTGTCATTTCATAGTTATTCGTGTCATTTCTGTAAAAACTCCCTATTTCGCTTACTGTTATATACTTGCAGCATGGTCTTGGGCCGACAGTGGGAATACATTGCTTGTCAAAACAATGGAGTCGCTTTATTGCGTTTGTTGTAGGTATGGATGGGCAAGTAATAAATATATCATACATCAATAAATTATCGTAAAAAATAACATTACAGATATGGATAGGAAAATGTTTGTCGGTCCTATTCAATCTATTATATTATAAACGAAAGTAAGGGTCATTCCTGCGAACAAGATTCTCGCCGTGATTTTCGTGGTAATTTTAGTTTTTGTGAATTTTAGATAATTTATATTAATAACATAATATAGCCTTTTATACAAGTTCAAATCTCTATCGCTTTTGTAAATCTGATGATAACTTTGGACAGAATTCAAGGTTGAAGAAAATGGTGCCACGAAACTCATGCAGTACCACACGAAACTCACGCAGTAAATTCCGGGTATTTTTTACGCATTATTTATGTACTTTACTATAAGTTTTGCTCTCTTTATGGTTGTTGGGACTTGTGTTTAATAACAAGAGAATATATAAAAGCACAGTTTCTGTTTCTGTATGAATATAAAAGACAAAATATGGGGAAAAAATCTAACATAAACATGTGAGCTGGTTATACTTGATTCCAATGATATTTTCCCTGATTTCTACAAGTTCTGTGCGATATACTACTCCAGATGTCACTTACAAGCTATTTAACATAGTGTGCCGTTCGTTTTACCAGAGACAAAACTCCCAAAAAGATGTGATATGCAAATTGTTTGTGATCGTTATGCGGCGTCGAACATTGTTATAGAGGTGAAGAAACTAATATGAAATATAATAATTTAGGTGCTCCAAAAGATGTAATGTCTCGTGAAAATTTGAGCCACACTGTGGTCCACTTCTAGCCTTGTCCTATTCAGATGCTCAAAAACGCATGGAAATAATTTCACGAAGGTGGCGGCCCTTAGTTCTTATATCCCATCTGGACTACCATTTGTTCAGACATCTTCGTAAACGACAGAATTCTAAAGCGATCTCGCGAACTTTGTGTTCATGTTTTCTGGAGGAGAAAAGTACATGACCGCGCATCTCTGACTCTTTGGGTCATCTGGGAGCATTCTCGCAAATAATAGCAGAGCCTCAATCAATCCAGCTTTAGGACCAACTAGAGCTCGAAACCGATCCAATTACCAAAGGTGTCAGACAGGGAAACGTTCCATCTTCGAAATGATGATGATGAATGATGTATTTTATCTTCCCCACTGGAAAAGGTAAAGCATCGATGCTAATGGCGAGTATAGGTGTACTTGTTAGCACTTTCAATTTGCTGATGATATCCTGGTCTAGACTGGAGGATCTCAGCTCTATGTTCTCAATAGAGCTTTCCGTCAGGTGTATCTTAACATTAAATAGACAAGACGAATGTTCTTGCGGCTCTTCTCAATGAAAGCAATACGCTAAAATGTTTATATTAACGATTCATAAGCACTACCTAGGTATGAGCTTTGTCTAGAATAAAATCCGAATCAAAATTAGCAGTACCCGATAAACAAATAAAATCGCCCAAAAAAAAATTAAATTAAATTATTTTGTTGCGTTGCGGGTTTAGTTTACCCTCTCTCTCCTCCTGACTATGTTATCCCACATGGTGGTGGGGTCAGCCTTCCTAGGCTTTCCCTTCCACTTCGCTCTATTCTCGACATCGTCTTCGGATACCTGACACTCTTTCATGTCCTTTAGCATTACAGCTTTCCATCTTGTTTTGGGTCTGCCTCTGGGTCTTGGGCTGGGAATGGAAAGTTGTAGTGCCAGTTCCCTACGTATTCAGGTGGCCTCCTATTCACGGGAGCATACCATTGCAGGCTACTCTTTTGCATCTTGTGGGCGATATCGCGCACGCCCAGGCTTCCTCGCACGTACTCGTTACGAATTTTGTCAAGCCTGGTAACGCCACACATCCACCTCAATATTTTCATTTCAGCAACTTGAATGGTATGCACGTTCATTTGGGTTATGGCCCACGTCTCGCTGCCATACATGAGGACTGGTCTTATGATGGTCTTATATACCATGCCCTTTAGTTTTACAGTCATTCTTTTATCGCATGTAACACCAGTTACTTCTCGCCATTTTAGCCACGCTGCAGCTATTCGGTGCTGAACTTTGCATTCTACGTTCCCGGAATTGTGCATCATACTCCCCAGGTATTATTCCCCAGGTATATTGATCGCACAAAGTGACCAATTGTCCATCGATGGGAATGGAACTGCTGTCGCTTGGACCTGGTTCGTTAAAGCACATGAATTGGGTCTTTGCTACACTCAGCACAAGGTCACGGCTTGCAACTGGTGTTTCCAAGATAAAAGTGCCTGTTGTAACTCATCACGGCGCTCTGTACAGATGGCTACATCGTCAGCGTATATAAAAGTCCACGCTGCCGAATTTTGCGCTAACTCCGTGAGTGAATCCAAAACGAGGCAATAGGAAGAGACTCAGTACAGAGCCTTGATGTACGCCTTCTGTGACCGCTATTGGTTTTGTCTCACCCACTACCGTCCGAACCATTGATCTTGCACCCTTATACATGTCGGCAACGTTGTTGATGTATTGTTCGGGGACATTATTCTTCCGAAGGCTCCACCAGATCGTGTCTCTTGGGACCCTATCATCAAATGCCCAAGAATGCAACATACAATGGTCGGTTTTTGGAGTGATATTCATCAGCAATCGTGTTCAGAGCAAACATCGGATCGGTGGTCGATAGGCCAGGTACGACGTGCGGGTTTAGTTAATATTAATAAAAAAAATGATATTTTTGAATTTTGTTCTTGAGTTTCCTGGACAAATCACTAGGAAAGACGGACACAACCATAAGCAATTAATAATGAAATGAGATGACAGTATGGAGCAAATGCGATCAACGCTGAGCTTCAAGATACCATGGACATAAACAAATGGCGAAGCATCATGAGACAAAAAAATCATTCCGCGACGGGCAAATCATGAGCGTCAGCAATGAGGATCGCTGCGTGAGGGATACAACCAGTGTCTGATGCCAATATGTACTACATTATGGCACTGAGACGTATTCATCACATGAAAAATCCTACAAAAAATGAGATTCGTGGTAATTTCATGAGATTCGTGGAGAAATTGCCACGAATCTCATGCCACGAAACTCGTCAAATTAAACATATTTCACTATTATTCTTGCACTTTAAAATGTAGTATAAATTAAATAACACTAAATCATACTTCGACAGCTAAGTAATTCGTATTAAAAACCCCCAGTATCTAAAGTGACTGCAAACAACAATAAATTTTGTCCACAAAACTCCGTTACATCGGCAAAAAAACATGTTTTTTGGACTTTGATACCCTATATCTCATCGCGGAGAGATACACCCTCGATCATCTCTCTGCTGGACTGCCTCGACATGACTGGCTGTCAGTAGTGACATCAAACAAAACCATACATCGTTTCATCGTAGACTTATACATCATTTAGTAATGCGCCGTAAAAATGTGCACAAACGTGTGACCAACACAAATAGCTGTTTAATATTCAAACTAAACAATAAAATATATTAAATTTGTAATCAATAAAAAGAGTATATTTTTACAATTTTTTTGATATCTATAACACGATCCCAACACCATTTACCGAAAAGTTAAACGCTATTGTTTCATGAAAGTGAAGCGTGTGACACAGCGAGAACGGCTAATTTGACCCCGATTTTGGTTTTCAAATGAAGTTTGGATGTATAATTTATTTATTTATGAAATAAAAATTATGTTTTCCAAATAGACAAATGTAGTAAGAAACGAAAAAAATATACTTTTAATCGGTATCTCTGATATGAACAGAGATAAGACTGTGTGACCGCTAAAATCGAGCTTTGCAGGAACCACCCGTAACTCTGTCTGTTACCTTTTCACGGCTAAACCGCTGAACCAATGTTGATGAATTTTGGTATGGAGATAGACTGGGTCTTGGCGGAGAACATAGGCTACTTTTTAGGGTTCCAAAGGGTGCTAACGGGACCCTATTACTAGGCCTACGCTGTCCGTCTGTCTGTCTGTCCGTCTGCCAGCGCGGGCTGTATCTCACGAACCGTAACAGGTAGAGAGTTGAAATTTTCACTGAATGTGTATTTCTGTTGCCGGTGCAGAACAAATACTAAAAATATAATAACATTTAAAAATAAATATCAAGTCTCAAACTTGATATTTTTGATGTGTTTATTCTACGGTGGTACGGAACCCTTTATGTGCGAGTCCGACGCCTTCAGATCTTATGAATGTTTTCTTGAAATAAATATAGTGTATTTTAAGTAATTAACTGGCCAACCCTCAGGTCCTACCTACCATGTTAGGATCTTTTTCGTTCTAGCGGGTGTAAACCGTGATTTAACGAGTTAATGTGATAATTTTTGTATTTAAATTATTCAATTCAATGTATTTGTTTCAGACATAGTCCAATATTGATTATTAAAATTATTATAATTTCACAATAAATATAAAACAATAAATAAAAGTAAAATTAAATTAAAAAAAATAAAAATATATTTTTTATTTTTCATGTTTTATCATTAAAATACAATATAATATAACATAAATTAAAATAAAATACAATAAAATAAAAACCTACCCCTAATTAAACAAATACCGTCCGCGTGGGATACTGGCTGCATGTCCTCCCTGTATTCAAGCTGTTCCTGTTGTCAAGCGAATTTTTTGAGCAAGGAAAGAGCCAGCCCTCTTGTCACCTGTGGCGGTAACCAGTCTAAGGGTGATTTTGATAGATAAAAAAATAAAGATAAAAAGATAAACAATAAATAAATGCATGGTTAAATCAATAAAATTAATAAAAACTGAAAATTAAATTAAAAAATAAATTAAATATGGTAAAAATAAATATTATGACACCGCTGATGACTTCATGATCGGCATCGAAGTTAAGTACCAAAGTATTCCTTTGCCTACGAAACATGAAAAAGATACTCATATCCGGCAGTCAGTCACTGACACAGAGTATGTACATTTTTACCCGACTACGGTGGGCGGAGGGTTATGATTTTGACCGATATGTATGTATGTTCATCTGCTCCCGTATAACGTCCAAACTATTTTTATCATAATAATTTGACTAATGAGATATCGTTGGACGCGTCTGGATCGTCCGCTGGTTATAGGCTATTATACGATCGAAATATTGTTATACGTATCTATCAGCATATTGTAGGTATCGTTTGTCTTCTTTTGACTTACTTTGTCTTCAGCAATAAAAACAACATAGAAATTAAATTATTTTTTTCAAATACACTCGACATAAAAATCCCATATAAAACGAAAAAAATATATTTGAATATTTTCATCCATTTCATCTATTTTAAAAGGTGCACTGGGACATATTATTTTAATTGTACGAATTAAACAATATTGTTCCTTCAAAAAATAACTATACTATAGTCTACTCCATAGCTGTTCTGTCCTAGCTAAGCGAGAGGGATATATCCTTCGGCAGCTCACGCGACGCTAGCCACACCCCGAAACTAAAATTCATTTTTTTCTTGTATCGTCTGAACACCCATAAATGTCAACAAAAGAACATAGCCCGCAATCTACATGGAAACTTACGACTTCAACTTTGTTTTTTATCAGCCAGAGGGCACAATGGACAACCAACTTGCGGCTAAATTGTACAACTTTGCACTATTTAACTTCACAACTTCGTTCCGAGGTCCCATAGGAAACTATTTGAAGCAGACCCGGGACTTTCATTGTCTTTATTCTGCACCCTTGTATTAAATTGTGATCTTGGGTATCGCACACAACCACGAAATTACCAACTTCCTTGCTTCAAAGTTGTGGAATTAAAATTTCGTTTCCGTAATGGTAGCAGTGGTAGCCGATTGGTTAAGCACGCGTCTTGCGGGCTTAAGGTCCTGGGTTCAAACCCTGGCTCACACCTCTGGATTTTTCGAAATCTATGTGTGAATCATAACTTTAATATGATTATCACTTGCTTACGGTGAAAGAAAAACATCGTGAGGAAACCTGCATGTCTTTAGACATGTGAAATCCACCAACCCGCACTGGGCCAGCGTGGTGGATTATGGCCTGAATCCCCCTCGCATTGAGGGGAGGCCCGTGCCCAGCAGTGGGACGTTATAAGGGCTAAATTATTATTAATGGATCTGGGATAATAGGTGTTTGATAAGTCTTTTAAATGTAGACCCAAAAAACCGTGGCGCGATGACCTCGATGCTCTAGACGGGTGGTATGAGAGAGCCCAAGACCGCGATGGGTGGAAGAAGATGGGGGAGACTTTTTCACAGCAATGGGACACAGTAGGTTAAAAAAAATTGCGTAAAAAAGCACTTCATAAGTATTTATTATCGGTTAATATCCGGGTCGTAACGCTTTTTCCTTACGTGACGATTTCTACAAGGCAACTCCTAATTCCAATAACAATACCTTCTTATCGTGCCTATCGATGCACGTGTTGATTTCAATTGTTTTGGACGTGATAATGATCATAATAACTTTCGATCTATATTTTTTGGTTCTGTCAATCCTCTTGTTTATAAATATTGTTACATTGCCATGAACTTTGTGATTTATCAACTTTTTTCATCCTATCTATTCTATCAGTAGAGGTAAAATATCAGATAATTAATGAAATACAGCTAAATATACAAGTCCCATTAAACTTGAAGTTATTAATTAAAATAGTGCAATAGGTATTTAACATTTTGATGCAAGCAATATAGAGTTTAACTTACTGTTAGTTAATTTAAATAATATATTTTCATCGCCATTATTAGTTTTGTTATTCAAAGCGGTATGTTCATTAGCGAATTAATTGACACTATATTTTATCAAAGAGTCTGCAGCTATTTGATTTCAAATGTATTATCTAAAATTGAAGTTGATAACTTTGCGAATATTTAAAACATTTCGCCATTTATTACTTTATTAATGTTTCTGAAAAGTTTTCTACTTTGCTTAATAGTGTCTATACCAACTAACTATGCTCTTTTAATGCTGATTGTTAGTAATTGGGGTTGAAACTTTCCGAAATTACACTGAAAATTGCTCATAATTATTTTCACACGGCCGTATTAACAAACAATACTTGTCTAAGTAAAATTACAACTCTAATATTCGTGAATACAGCCTAATCTATCTCATTTCATAGTTAATACACTTAGCCTGGAAAGAATACCAGCAACATTTAGATTTCTTTATAATCGGGAGTAGGCCTGCCACACACTCCCACCACTGTTACTCCTGTAAGCCAGGATCGACTATGGTGTCCAACGATGACCAAGGTTTGACCCTCGTCGAGTCCCGGGGAAAAATTAAGTTGTCTTGGAACCGCACGAATTTAATCAAAAGGATAGGAGGAGTTGGAAGAAGATTATCCATTTGTTATCTTACCGATGTTTTACTTTCTTTGTCAGGAGAAGCAGCCATTCGATCAAGATACGCGCAACTCACTGTTCTGGTGCCCCCGGAACCACCCAAAATCGTGGAAGGGAATTTCTTCTCTACGATAGAAGACAGAAACATCAAATTGGAATGCGTGTCTATCGGCGGGAAACCCCCAGCTGAGGTGAGACCCTATCTTCTAACTATAAACATGTTCCTAGATACTAATTAAGAACACTTTTGTTTCCTGGATAGGTAGGAAGATTTACGCACTTATATTTGTTGATGATAGGGAAGATAGTCTTACAGAGCCCTACAAATCAATAAATAATAATAAATAATAATATCCTGGGACATTTTTGTACACACGGTTACCTGATCCCAAACTAAGCAAAGCTTGTACTATGGAAACCAGATAACTGATATTACTACATATACTACTTTTTTATTTGTAAATACATACTTAATATACATATACACCCAGACTCCGGACATACAGACATGTTCATGCACACAAATGCATGTCCCGGGTAGGAATCTAACCTACGACCTGCAGCGTGAAAGGCGCTCAATCAATCTGGCAGTTGAGTGAGAATTTTCAGAACAGTATGTCTAACGAATCATCAGTAGAGAGGCGCTCATAGCCAGCTGTAATCACTGATCGGTAAAAGATCGGAGGTTAAGCAACGTTTGGCAATGTCAGTCAGAGAAGATGACAATTAAGTGGCATTAAAAATTGAACTAAGCATCTCCGTGCTTCGGAGGGCACGTAAGAAGTTATTCCCGGTTGTTGTCATGTAGACAGCAGTCGTTAAGCCTTGTCTGACATCAGGTTGGCCACTAACCATACGATAAGAAGAAGTACAAGAAGCAGTGAAATATAAGTAGTAAAGACAAATCTATCAAAAAAACGCTTATAAAAGCACCAAATTTACTACACAATAAGTCTCATTAGGTTTTGCTACAAAAATGTTCTGCTCCATAACAAGAGATATGCTTAATAAATCATTTAGGGTTATAAAGAATTAGGAAATTGACTCACTTTCTCCACTCCCAAAAGCAAGACAACACTTAAAACACATTTTTCACAATGTATCACGATTCACTGAACACAAAGTAATTGAAGTCGTTATAAATGTTTCCAAAGCAATATTTTCTTAGTTGTCAACCGAATTTCCACGAGCCGTGATAATATTAATTAATCAATGTCACTGCTTAAATGGAATTTTACAGGCTTGGCCCGGTATTACATCGACCTATTCATATTTCTCTCATTTTTCTTAATTCCGTGCTTTCCTTTCGTGGTGATCTATTTTTTTGTATTAAAAACCGCTTTATGCGAAAGTGATACCCAAATCTTTGGCCATTAACTACTATTCACCAGTTTTTTCTGTCTTTAGTGCTTTTTCTGCTTTGTCTACATCCATTAATCTAAGGTTATTATCAACTCTGTTTTTTTTCTAGTCCAGCTATTTTAATGGCCTCATTTAAGGCGTGTTCAGTTTTTAACTTTTTTCTTTAAGTCTTTTCTTATTAACATTGTTATAACAATGACAAGTCGGGATTTAACAAAGTGATTCATCTTTTTCCAGACGACTTTTATAAATTAAGAGAAAAGAATTGTTATATTTTAATTTTGTCTTCTCTCGTCGTGCATATTTGTTTCATCAAGTTAGTCTATCTTTCAACCTTATCTAAGAAAGTATATTATTTTATGTAGAACTATTTTGTCTCACTGACACGTATAAGTTAATTCCTTAGGGTGGTTTACATACACATCCGCCGCAATATGCTAGTTAATGAATAAAACATAGCCAATGTATGTTCCCGTACGGTGCCTTGAACAACTAATTTTATTCATAACATATTTCGCCCTACTTTTACGTAAGACTTGTAGCGAGTAGGTTTATTCAACCACCCGTATCTGAAAAGTTTTGTACACCCGAAAATTTTCATCAGCATTCCTCCAAAAATTAATCCCACACCCAATTCACACATCAAGACACTGAAACAAAACATTGCGGAGCTTGCCGGCGTTTTACATAAACAAATCCACAGAGATTCCCAACCGTCTGTCCAATTTATTTTGCACTGTGTCAATTTGTTTGCTCGCATTAACCAAGAGAATATTCCATTTAAGCCGTTCTAGTGGAGTGAATAGGTATATCACCCCGGAGACCTGGGCACAATTAGGAGTTAAATTGAAAATGATGTTGCGACGGTGCAGGATTTCGCAGCGTTCGAGATTGAAGGCATATTTTATAATCAAGCATTGAGATTGGAATTTGAGATGGATGGCTGTTGTTTATCGTGCGTGTTGATTTGGAAACATTTGTTATTTAAGTAAGGTTAAGGTTTATTATTCTGTGGCAGTCATGTGTATGCATTAATCTTCATTTTAAAGAGTAAAATCAATGCAATCAGTATAGATACTAGTGACAGTATTTTGATTTTTTAGACCACCATTCAAATTACTAATGTAAAAATTGGTAGGATATCTGTTAAAGATAACCAATCAGAACAAAAATAGATGATTGTATTACCTAATTCAGTTTATTTTAGAAACAAATCCAGTACCACCAACTTATCAGTTCAGGTGGCAAAAACTGGAACTGCCGTTGTTTAGGCGGCTTCGTGAAGACAGTAGCGCCACCATCAACGGTAGTAATAATTTGGTGATATACTAAGCACGTTTCCTTCCACAGATTACGTGGGTGGACAGCAACGCTGGGGTGTTAACTCAAGGAGTCACGTATAGCGTGGAACCAATGCCAGACGGTCAAAGGTTCACTGCCAGGTACGTATTGATTGAAACCAATTGGATTACGTGAACAATGTTATTGAATCTTACAGTGATTGTTGGATTAAGTATGAAGTGGAAGGATTTAAGGAAAAGTTATAGAAGAGTTTAGCAATGCTAACATAATATAAAACTCAAAGATTGTTATTCAATACTAATATAAAAGAAATTTGTGAATTTGACTAAGCGTTAGACAGTGTTATTCTTTCTGAAACCAACAAAATGTTGAATGATGGAATAAAAAAAAATGATGACGAAGAATTCTATGCTATACATGTCACGCAGACGTCAGGAATTGACGGTCAAAAAGTAAAACTTGTTTACGATTTCATATTTAAAGTAGGAGTCTCTCAAGGTTTACTTTTAGGTCTAATTTCTTGGACTCAATTTTTATGCTATAGTAATAAACTATGTTTGTCCAACAGATCGATTATAAAGATGACACCAAAGCAAGAGCACCACAATCAGACATTCACGTGTCAAGCTCAGAACACAGCAGACAGAGCTTACCGAGCTGCTAGCATACAGATTGAGGTAAGTCCATACTACCGATCATTGCTTCTTTCCACGACTAACCAAAAAAGGAGTATTATGTTTTCAAGGTTCATGTGAGTATAATACTTTATAGTGTAAGGAAATATCAGAGAGTAGGCCCTAAGCGTCGTAAACTAAGATCAATTTGACTTACTTAATTACTAAATAATCAATCTATAGCAAAGATGCTGCAACGGATATAGTACTACAACTAAGTTCCGCCATAGACGGACTGTTTGGAGCAGTCAGTGTCGACAGCTTCAAGCAATCTGCAGTTTCAGTACAAAATTGACATTCGCCATACACAAACCGCTCAAGCAGTTCGTTTGCAGTCGCAGCTAAACGCAGTCGGCGTGTGCTTGATGCCGGCAGCAAGGACCGCTTGAACCGGTTTGCGTACAAATACAAAATAAACTGCGCAAGGACTATTTGGAGCAGTCGGGGCCGACATAGGCGGACTGAAGATGTCGACACTGACTGCTCCAAGTCCATCTATGGCGGCGCTAAAGAATACTTTATTAAAACCGTCCGTCTCCGAGCCCCGCTGTCCCAGTGAGGGGTGAAATAATACAATCACTGGACAGGGAGTCGACGTCTGGTACGTGTCGCCATTTTAAATGTGCAGACAGATTTAACAGTGTCAGGGGAGAAACTAATATTTAGTACTCTTATAGAATAGGTAATTCCACTTCTAGTAGAAGGGAATGGGTGCGTACGCATGCCCCGAATTATATCATTATGAGAGTTGTGATTAGTCTTTGGGTGCGTCTATGTATAAGAGTCTAGCAGCGCGCCCGAGCATTTTTTTTGATATTATTTCTACGTGGTCAGACGTCAAAACTATACTAGAAAGATGGGTAGTAGGTTATCTTCATACAAACGCACTGCGCGCGGCTTGTATGTGTGCGCCATGCGTATCTATGCGTCGCGCACGCACACTCAAACATCACATGCATTGTTTCGCACTGCGAACCGAGTCAAGATTTTGTTTGAGTGTGCGTGCGCGACGCATAGATACGCATGGCGCACACATACAAGCCGCGCGCGGTGCGTTGTATGAAGATACCCTACTATCTATCTTTCTACTATGTCAAAACTGAGTAACAAATGATTTTTAACTAGTTAAAAATTTGCAGACTTACGGCCTAGAATGTCATCAACATCAAACGTTTTTAATTACAAGCTAACAAAAATATTCAAAGCCCAATTTTCTGTAGCCAGTTTACAACTCAATTTATTTTTGTTACCTTTATATTTTCTCTGTAGAAAAGCTTGTACATTGCCGTATCGTGAAATAGGTTTTAATATATATTTGTTATGTTTCTAGGTTCCTTGTACATTCAATTATTTTAAGGTTGTATGTACAGACATTCCCTAATATAGAATAATATAAGGGTTGGAATATGTTACAGAGCTGTGCTGTGCTGTGTCCGCTTCGCTTATCCATATAAGATACTGCGTTAAGCCTCGTGTCCATTAGGCGACATTTGAAGCGCGACATGTTGCACAACATGTTGCTCATCATGTTGATCGGCAACGAGCACCTTTAGTTATCTGCCCATGCCTGACTAGTCGTCGATGTTGTGCGCCAGCTAGCAACGTCGCACGTAGTTGTGCAACAATGCCGTACTTCGTTCAGCGTCAAGTGTAGCGCGTGCAATTGTTGCACAATTGTTGCCTAGTGGATTTAAATGTAACAAATGAAAAATGAAAAAAATAATAGATTAGTGGATTTATATTATTTTTATTTCTTTGGGAAAACAAATAATTGCGTAATAGAGCTTAGCTAATTAACAATACAAGTAAATGAGTTATCACGCAACCAGCACCGTTATCTACAAAAAATGGCGGCTTGAACCACTCTGACGCCATCTTGGCCTCTTACTATACGACAAGAAGAAGAAAATGAAATTAATTAAATCTCACTCAGACTTAAGTATTTAAGGGCCTCCGCAGACTAGCTACTTTTAGCATCGGCGACCGGCGATTTTGTGACGTATCGATGCTGCGTCGCGTTTCTTCAAGCGCGAACGAGCGAGACGCAGCATCAAAATCACCGATCGCCGATGCTAAAATTAGCTAGTTTGCGGAGGCCCTAAATAGAAAGCTAGCTTAGTGAACTGTCAATAAGTCAAGCGATAATTTAATACACAACACAGCTAGCCCAAGCTGTGTGGAATCGCTTTAATTTCATCAAAATATATCCCAGGAAAACTCGACCAATACGCTCGCCGCATTCTCGCGTCATTTTCCTGTCACGTCATACTGTCATCATTCTATTGGTTGAATTTCCTCGCTACACCTCGCACAGCTTTGACAGACACGGGAGGCTACATCGTTTTGTATTCCGGTCGCGTTCGCCCCAAAGGCTATTTCTTGCTTCCGTAATACAGAGCTGAGAAAAAGTTTTGGTGTTAACAAAAAATGGCCACATTTTGTTACTGTACTGTATTCAAATACTATGTAACGTCACGACTCTTATCCCCATTCGGGGGTAGTCAGAGGCTTGAGTGGCCATACACCACCACATTGTGGAGGTATTAACCAACTCAAAGCCCACGTTTCACCAGATAGTCAGAACCCAACGATAGTCAAATACTATGTGGGTTGTAAAGATGTTAGATTTTTCTCATAAATAACATACGCAACACGGTGTTTTCAAATAAATAAATAAATATTGCCAGACTTGTACAACCACTGTATGGTCCCAAACTAAGCAAAGCTTGTACTATGGGTACCGTACAATGGACTGGGGGCATTCCCAGTGACACCCAGACCAGGGCCAAATTACTTAAAGGCCGTTTCCGAAGACTGTTAAAAAACTCGAGTCCCTGATACCAGGTGGACCAACTGTACGTATACCTTCATAGACAATACAAAATATAAGGGCTTCCGCAGACTAGCTACTTTTAGCATCGGCGATCGGCGATTTTGATGCTGCGTCTCGCTCGTTCGCGCTCGAAGAAACGCGACGCAGCATCGTTACGTCACAAAATCGCCGGTCGCCGATGTTAAAAGTAGCTAGTCTGCGGAGACCCTAAAGCATAAAACAATAAATAGGAATAAACAAAATTTTCTCATAACCGTATTACCCTTTTAAACCTCCACAAAAAAAGGTTTTTTTTCTGACAAAAGGGTTAAAAACCATCTTTCATTCATACCACATCTTGTAAGTATAATGTGTAGCGCTCACGGCTCCCAGTTCACGAAAAACAATGCCCAAAATGCGGGTAGTCATAAAATATTGATGTACAAAATTCCTGTACTTTGGTATAATACACTACCTTGCTGTTTATCTATGGTTGGATATATTACACTATACTTCTCTGAATTATAGAATCTACTTGATTTCCCGTAGGAATTTACAAGTGCTTTTTCTTCGTAGTTTCCTGCGGAAACTATACAAGGTCGAAGGGTCCCCATTTTTTAAGTATCTGTATGCATTTTCATTTTTGATGAACTTACTTATTGATTATTAATATTAAAAATATAATAAATAATTATCTGAACTATATTTTTTCAAGTAAGAAAATTATATTTCTCGTCAATTTCTTTGAGCTTGCTTAGTGAAAATATGATCTATTATGCGACACAGAATAATAACTCCATATGCCGAAATTTTTCAAAACAAAAAAAAAATAGGTCACCAATTTCCGTTTCCGTTTCAAATTTCCCACAATAAATCAAGTCTCAAAACCCTCACTTACCTCCTTGTATACCTACCGTAACATTGATCATGTAGGTAACATTACATAAAGCAAAAATATTACCGTGTCTACTTGGTTAAAGGGAATTACTATTCCGCCCGCAGCCGCACTACGTATGGATGTGGCATTAATATTAATATGTTTCTTCCCTTATTATTTCGTTTCGGCTTATTGTTTGTTGTATTAACTCGGGGAATAAGAATAGCTAGATGTGGCTAGATTAAATTTGGGGACCTATGTTTGGGTTTGGATAAATATTTTTGTATTGAGGGTTATTGTGATACGGCGTTATTATTTTGGGATTGGAGTCCGTATAATTAATTTGGTTATAAAGAAAAAGGTCATGAGTTAAAAAAATATTCTTATTTTCGGCATTGTACTTTTGTTTTTATTTCACAAAGAGATTAAATCTATTGATTATTTATTGTGATTAAATGAACAATTCATAAATATCAATAATTAATCTACTAATATACACCTACACATTCATATTATGATGTGTTTGGCGTAATATGAAAAAAATAACATAATAATAATAAGTGGCTCTGATAAAAAAAATAATAAGGAAAAGTTATAACTGGTTACTTTTAAAAAATAGCAACACTTTTTCTAAAAATGTTAATTAGATTTCATACTTGTGAAATAAAAACGCGTTTCATGATAATTATGCAAAATTCCCTTGCTCCTGTTTTTGTATGCACCATTTTAAGTTTATCTTTTGATATTATTTCCTGTGTAAATGAGGCGAGAGATAAGCTGTAATTAGGTATATTGTACTGAGGAAAACTTACATTTAACTTAAACATTTCTATGCATTGTGTTGCATCTCTTTTGAACCACTTAAGCATGTACCTTCTCTCATAGCTAGAAACATGAAATAGCGCACCAGTTTTTTCTTATAATACTAGTAAAACCTGTATATTTTTATGTAAAATTTTTTTTTGCTTGACTCAAAAAACTTTTTTTTTTATTCCTTAAAACATTAGAAAAAGAAGGATTTTTAAATATTTTTATAGTTAACTTAAGTACTCAATACTTACCTGAGTAAATCAGATTGTAATAATAATTACATTATTGTATTAAGCTCAGATTTTCAATAGTCGAAATGATTTCCTTATATTTCGCTGTGACGCTAACATTCCGAAAATAGGATGTGTCTTTTTTTTACTAGCCACTAAAATTTCATCTACGCTCTCGCCCCTCTAATTAAGCACCCAGAAACCACTTCCATTAATCCACCCATCCGTGTCGCTGTTACGAGAAAGGCCAGCCTGTTTATCATGTATTTTTTCGTTGGTCATAAAATAAAAACCCTTTTTACTGGCAACCCAATTACTTTTTATGATCAGATGTGCCGCGATATTGCCCTGATACTGAGATCTTCGCCATTTGTACACGTAATACTGTTGTGACCGTTTTTTCTTTTTAATGGCAACACCGGTATAAATTTTCATAACGACTGTTATAATTTTTTGGGATTGAAAGTTTATATTTTTAGAATTTATTGAACATTTTTTATGAGCAACCTCAGAGTCGTAGAGCATAATAATACCTTTAAAAGTTAATAAAGTAACACAGTTTATTATGTTTGGAATGATGTCGATGATGACTCTATCTTATCTAATTTTAATATCTCTACCTATCTGGGATCGGCCTAAATCTGGTAAAAAAATTATATTCGATCGTATGTGCCTTTTACACAAATATATAATAGGTTATATAGGAACAACGAAACTATAACAAATATTTCAGCTCTACAAATGGAAAAATCAGCAAAATATTCTGTTGCAGCTATTAAAAATACAGGAAAACTGTCTCTCATACATTATTCTGAATGTACACCGTTGTTTTGGCTGCCATTTTTATTTATCGCGTGTATTTTTGTTACCCGCCGCCATTCGTGCGTTTATATTTTTCTGATCTAACTACTTTTTACTTCATTACTGAAACTATTCCTTTAGTAACATAATAAAAATATAAAATGTAATGTAAAATTATGTAAAAATGTGATGTAAAAATATTATATTATATTTATGTAAAAAAATCATAATATCGCCAGACTGGACACCAACTGTATGGTCCCAAACCAAGCAACGCTTGTACTATGGCTACCGTACAATGGACTGGGGCGATACCAGTTATGCAACCCTTAGAAGTCCAATTGAAAACGTTATTTTAAAGAGCTTATCATAATTGTCTAATGTCTTGTCAACAGGTAAAATATGCTCCTAAAGTGAAAATGTACATCAAATCTGGAGTCAATGGGAAAATACCGGAAGGAGATGACGTCGTTATAGGTGAGAAGTGACTGCTAATTCAAATTCTATTCATATTGACTTAGAACAGATTTGGCTAAATTAGCGGGAAAAAGAAAAACTTCCAGCCAGGCGGGTGGTATGGCGGCCTGGGGGGGGGGGGGGGGCGGCCGCTGTGCCCCAATGGTTTTTGTCGGGGTCTTAATATAGTGATGTGCCTCGTGAATTTTGATACCGTGATTCAGAATTTCTATGTAGAATCGCATGTTGTACTGGAGCGTGCACTCAGCGCCATCTGTTGGTGGCGTTGTGAATGTGTAGTATGTAGCGAGTTGAGGTCGCTACACAATTAGAAAATACAGGTCGAAGTTAAATTGTGACCTGTGAATCATATTTAATTACCTGTGAATTCTCTTTTTCCTATAGCCTGTAAAGCCGATGCAAATCCATCCAATCTGACTTACAAGTGGTTTTTAAATGAGAAACTGATTGAAGGCAACACCACTGAACTGGTAAGCTAACATTTTTAATTACTACATCACAAAAGCTACTTTTTATAATAAATTTCGAATTAGACCAATAGACAGTTAATCATACAATTGAGCCATTGTATGATTAACTGTCTGTATTAATACTGAGCCATTTGTCTTGGCAACTTCGCATTTAGAACGGGTCGGTTCTATCAGAAAAGGTGTCTAGATTTTTCACCAAAGACTAAAGTTAAGAGTCTGCATAGATCATCATCAGGTAGACCGTTTGTCCGTGTGCCTTCCTAGCCAATAACAAAATACAAGTCAGGAATGACACAATAATCCAATAACAAATTAAAAATCACTTTTATAATCATATATAAACATAGTTACATATTTTTCTCTCCTCAACAGAAAATTTATAACATATCAAGAAAATACCACGACGCTACAATCAAATGTATTGTCTATAATGATGTTGGGAATAGCGAGGAAATAGAGACTCTTGAAATTACATGTAAGTATCCATAGATATCTGTAATAGATATGCTCTCTTCCCGGAACTCGTCGAGGATCAAACCTTGGCGTCGCCATTGGACACCATTGTCGATCCTGGCTTACAGGAGTAATAGTGGTGGGTGTGTGGTGGGCCTGGTCCGAAAAACCCTCTAAGACCCCATTAATAGGACTCCTGCTAGCCCTACGGCCGAATACTCAAAGGCTACTTAAATATTTAAGTCCCACTTAGCAGTTTGAGACGTCGTTATCTGTCATTTCTTGTATGGCGCGTCAAAGTTAAGCAGCTCTCAAATTAAAGTTGCGTATGAGTATTCGGCGGTTAGATTGCTAGTTTTGATTGCCCAAATTTCACCTAAAATAGACCTAAGGTTTTCCAGGCAGGATAGGTGTCTTTTAAGAGGAGGGTTCGAAATTTGGTTGATTTTTCTATTCTACTTTTTCTTTAAGTAAGTATGTGGACTAGGAATCTTATATTTAGATGTATGATTTTTGACTATATTATCTTGAGTATCTTTAAATCCAAATCACGATTTGATGAAATTTTCTCGATAAAAAAAATTTATGAAATGAGCTCTAATTATTTACAATTTTCCTTGCTACCACGATGTTTTTACGATTTAGATCACGAAATTATTTCTAAAACATAGCAAATAATGATATCTAAACTACCCTTCAACCATATTTTAATTCATGAAGTAGTTTTTTTTTAATTCAAGTAAATGTGGTTTGGCGCTTACGTTGTTTATTTCCGAGCGCGCGCACAATATCGCCATCTCACATTTTAAGTACTTGAACTAACCATGTCTCTCTCTAACTTTGTATTGTCAGTGTCCGCTCGGACTTGTTCGACGTCGGACCTGTGAAGGATTTTTTAAAAAATATTACGAAAAAATATTACGGTCGTGCCACATTACAGGTACAGTACAGTATTTACAGTCCGCCGACGCCTATGATAAATAAATAAATATCCTTGGAAATTCTTTTACACATGACTACCTGATCCCAAACTAAGCAGAGCTTGTACTATGGAAACCAGATAACTGATATTACTACATATACTACTTTTTGTTTGTAAATACAAACTAAATATACACTTAATTACACCTAGACTCGGGACATGCGGACATGTTCATGCACACAAATGCATGTCCTGGGCAGGAATCGAACCTACGACCTGCACTGCAGCGTGATTTTCGTTTGCTTTTCCTTGTCTTGTGTAATTTCTTTTCATCTCTTGTCATTTTGTGTCATCTCTTGTCATTTCATAGTTATTCGTGTCATTTCTGTAAAAACTCCCTATTTCGCTTACTGTTATATACTTGCAGCATGGTCTTGGGCCGACAGTGGGAATACATTGCTTGTCAAAACAATGGAGTCGCTTTATTGCGTTTGTTGTAGGTGTGGATGGGCAAGTAATAAATATATCATACATCAATAAATTATCGTAAAAAATAACATTACAGATATGGATAGGAAAATGTTTGTCCGTCCTATTCAATCTATTATATTATAAACGAAAGTAACTCTGTCTGTTACCTTTTCACGGCTAAACCGCTGAACCAATGTTGATGAATTTTGGTATGGAGATAGACTGGGTCTTGGCGGAGAACATAGGCTACTTTTTAGGGTTCCAAAGGGTGCTAACGGGACCCTATTACTAGGCCTACGCTGTCCGTCTGTCTGTCTGTCCGTCTGTCAGCGCGGGCTGTATCTCACGAACCGTAACAGGTAGAGAGTTGACATTTTCACTGAATGTGTATTTCTGTTGCCGGTGCAGAACAAATACTAAAAATATAATAACATTTAAAAATAAATATCAAGTCTCAAACTTCATATTTTTGATGTGTTTATTCTACGGTGGTACGGAACCCTTTATGTGCGAGTCCGACGCCTTCAGATCTTATGAATGTTTTCTTGAAATAAATAATTATAGTGTATTTTAAGTAATTAACTGGCCAACCCTCAGGTTCTACCTACCATGTTAGGATCTTTTTCGTTCTAGCGGGTGTAAACCGTGATTTAACGAGTTAATGTGATAATTTTTGTATTTAAATTATTCAATTCAATGTATTTGTTTCAGACATAGTCCAATATTGATTATTAAAATTATTATAATTTCACAATAAATATAAAACAATAAATAAAAGTAAAATTATTAAAAAATAAAATAAAAAAATATTTTTTATTTTTCATGTTTTATCATTAAAATACAATATAATATAACATAAATTAAAATAAAATACAATAAAATAAAAACCTACCCCTAATTAAACAAATACCGTCCGCGTGGGATACTGGCTGCATGTCCTCCCTGTATTCAAGCTGTTCCTGTTGTCAAGCGAATTTTTTGAGCAAGGAAAGAGCCAGCCCTCTTGTCACCTGTGGCGGTAACCAGTCTAAGGGTGATTTTGATAGATAAAAAAATAAAGATAAAAAGATAAACAATAAATAAATGCATGGTTAAATCAATAAAATTAATAAAAACTGAAAATTAAATTAAAAAATAAATTAAATATGGTAAAAATAAATATTATGACACCGCTGATGACTTCATGATCGGCATCGAAGTTAAGTACCAAAGTATTCCTTTGCCTACGAAACATGAAAAAGATACTCATATCCGGCAGTCAGTCACTGACACAGAGTATGTACATTTTTACCCGACTACGGTGGGCGGAGGGTTATGATTTTGACCGATATGTATGTATGTTCATCTGCTCCCGTATAACGTCCAAACTATTTTTATCATAATAATTTGACTAATGAGATATCGTTGGACGCGTCTGGATCGTCCGCTGGTTATAGGCTATTATACGATCGAAATATTGTTATACGTATCTATCAGCATATTGTAGGTATCGTTTGTCTTCTTTTGACTTACTTTGTCTTCAGCAATAAAAACAACATAGAAATTAAATTATTTTTTTCAAATACACTCGACATAAAAATCCCATATAAAACGAAAAAAATATATTTGAATATTTTCATCCATTTCATCTATTTTAAAAGGTGCACTGGGACATATTATTTTAATTGTACGAATTAAACAATATTGTTCCTTCAAAAAATAACTATACTTTAGTCTACTCCATAGCTGTTCTGTCCTAGCTAAGCGAGAGGGATATATCCTTCGGCAGCTCACGCGACGCTAGCCACACCCCGAAACTAAAATTCATTTTTTTCATGTATCGTCTTAATGCCCTGTGCCTTTGGAATATTCAAATAGTAACAAGTACCATTTAGCCGGTTGATACGTAAATCCATATATGGGGCCTCAAAATAAGCAGATCACAGCATGGGGTTCTTCAAAGAGCATTTTCACAGATCCCTAAAATGTCAGTATTAAGTCAGCGGTTGCCATACTAGAAAGAAAGAAAGAAAATCTTTATTATTATTTATCTTTACTATTAAGTGGACCGTCCATCCGTGTGCCTTCCTGGGCACATCAAATTTGAATTGAACGATTAGTCAGATTCGATTGGATTGCTAGATCCTTATTTAAATCAGCCATCTTTAAAGCTAAGATAGCTACGATGATCGCTGACCTAAAGAAGAACAATGCTCGTTGACAACTGCTTGCTCAAGTCATTGAGCGTAGACCTCTCTGGATACTGCACAAAGTGCCTGGAGTTTCAGGAGAAATATATAAAATGCCCTTATTGTAATATTCCCTGGTCTGGGTGTCCCTGGGATCCTAAAAGCATTGCTAAGTTTGGGACCATACAGATTGCTGTGTTTTTATTCATTATTACTACTCTACCAAGCCAACTAGGGGCCTATCAAATGTGACGTCACCCGCACAACAAGGCGGTGGCGGTGTGCGGGCGGGAAGCCGCAGGTGGTGGTGGGTGTGTGGGCGGGGAAGCCCGCATTCCATCCGAGCGCCTAGTTGGCTTGGTGGAGTAGTAACGTTCTCAATTTCAATATAGATGCACCAACATTCAGAAGTCTACCAAAAGACGTAGACGCTGAAGTGGGGACAACTGTGACGCTAAGTTGTGATGTAGACGGGTACCCACTTCCTGAGATAAGATGGCTGCATCATGAGGAAGATCAAATGATTGTGAGTATATATTTAACTACAGTAATAAAGTATTATCTCTAGTGATATTAAATGTGAAAGTGTATTCCTAACAAAACGCCTGAACGGAGTTAAATAAAATTTGATACAGAGGTAAGTTCTGTGATATACTCGTAACATATAGACTACTTACTTTTTATCTTAAAAACATGACATAATGATGAAATGTATAGTTTTGAGAGTAAGAATTGAGAATTAAACCGTAACATAATTCAGCTGAAATATAATTGTCAGATGTACTAAAGGGCTGCGTCTAGATCAGGCGCAAACCCCTCCTGAGCACTCAGTTTTGACGCGCGAGGCACGCGAGTCATCAAGACGCATCAAATTGGTGCGTCCAGATGCTTATTATGCGAGCACTGATGTTATGACATTATGTCTACGTATTCCGACGTCAAAACTGAGTGCTCGGACGCGGCATGCGCCTGATGTAAACGCACCCATAAACTGACAGATAAGACAAAGCAACAACATTCAAAAACTCAAAGACCGCAGTTAAATCCTTTGATAAAATATTTTAACTCCCATTTATTTCATTTCATAACTCCCCACGTGGGCATCAATGACAAGATCTCTAGTATATTATATTTCCGGCATAAAACGTAACATACAAATATTAAAACAACATTACATGACAATAGTTTAAACACAATAAACGCGAACATAAAACAAGAACTTCAAAGCTCACAAATTCCAGATTATGTAAAGCTCGTTAAATCCACAGTATAGTTGAATAACTCGATACCGCACGCATACCGATTCCGTCATGAATAATTATGGTGAATACACAAAAGTTTTTGTGTGAAATCGATGAATGGACGCGCCCACGCCGGTTAAGCCTGGCTTTCCTAGGAAAGCGGTACCGTCATATAGCGGTGAATGACGTCACCAGAACGTTGTCTATGTAAAAAAAGGCGCGGTTTCCTAGAGAGCGGTATTTGATTTTGGCGTCCGTAATATTGAGTCCGTTATGTGACGGCAACGCTATCCTAGGAAACCAGAGCTCAGTAGACATTATTCTATTATTACTAGCTTCTGCCCGCGCAAATTTTAAAATTATAAAAAATCATCCCCTAATTAAACACCCTTAGGGGTGAAATTTCGAAAAACCCTTTCTTAGTGGATACCTACAGTTCACAAAGAATACACCCTCCAAATTTCATGTATCTAGGACCAGCGGTTTAGGTTGTGCGTTGATATATCAGTCAGTCAGTCATATACGAAAAAAAAATATTTCATAAGATTATATTTCATTTCATTTCTAGACTGTACCGTCCCACTACAGGGCAAAGGCCTTCTCTCCATTTTGACCTTACTCTGGTCTATGGCTACCCGGACCAATCCGTCAAGTAGGAATCTAGCTCATTCCGTCATCTTTTTTCTGGGCCTGCCGTGTTGCCGCTAGATATAGATTTTTTTATTATCCCAATTATTATTATTATTATTTAATTATTTTTATTTTCCCAAAATATTCTGAATCATGTGTAATGTCATAGTTTAAATGGATGCCCATGATTTCAAATTCACCTGTATACGGTCCTTGCTTTGTAAAACACCTGCCAGATAGTCATCTATATAAAACTTTGAGCTATATTTCCTGGGCTTGTCAATTCTTTTTTCTCACCAACCAATTGTCGTCTGTGGCCCCTCTTATCGATACAAACTTAGACCGTTAGCGACTCGATTGTGTTGAACGTTACATTTTTTTTTATCAAGATTTAACTTTTTGTTGGTTACTCTTTGTTTAATATCGTCATCATCATCTATGTTGTAACTACTACAATTTGTTTTGATTGTATTCTAATGTTAATAAAAATACTCTTAGGGCCACCGCAGACATGCTACTTTAACTTTTTGCATCGGCGATCGGCGATATTGCGACTGCATCGCATTTTGGCGACTCTCTGCGGTCGGACGCAGCGACTGCTCCGATGCTCAAAGCGACTAAATTGCCGATCGCAGATGCAAAAAGTAGCATGTTTGCGGTGTCCCTTATGTTTCAAGTTATCCATTCTTTATTCCGAATGATGTCTTATTATTCGATGTTTCTAAACTGATAAAATTAACCCAAAAACATTACCAAGAAAGAAGGAGACATGTGACTGATCAAAATAGTATGTCCTACTAAACGGAGTCCATGGACACAGTACGTGCCAGTCGTTCACTTATAATAATGTTGAAAACATGTCAGTATTGCCAATAGGGCCCATCTTCTGGTGAATAAGGGCCTTATCACACTGGCGGCTTGCGAGCGGATTGCAAACGGTTTTTGTCGATCAACGCGTGGTGTGGGTGCGCGCAGGAGATCGTCTTGTCCCACTCGCACTTATACTAATCCACTAGCTATCCGCTCGCAAGGCTCGCTGTGATAAGGCTCTTACACGTAGGTGTGAATTTCGCTGCATGTAGTGGTGCGCAAGCGCAAGTCTAGTGATTGCAATGTAAGGAGGTAGCATATCTGCTAAAATAATATTCCAATGGAACGACCTAGTGTTTTGGTGTATATTTCTGAGCTTTGAATGAAATACTCCGTAAATCATACTTAAACCTACCTATCCCTCGGGATTAGGTAATAGTCAGTTCCTGTATACACGTTGGGTTCTGACTATCTGGTGAAACGTGGGCTTTGAGTTGGTTAATATCTCCACAATGTGGTGGTGTATGGCCACTCAAGCCTCTGACTACCCCCGAATGGGGATAAAAGTCGTGACGTTATATATCATACTTCGAAATCTTTAGAGTATTGATCGCAAGAAATAAAATACGTACCTAATACATTTACTACGTGGGTGTCATGTTGGAAACTGAATTATATTCAACAAACTTGTTCCTATCATAGCCATCTGGAAACGTACTGTTTCTTTTAATAAAGTACCAACAAGATAACTTTCTTGTGTGCTTAACTTGTTATTTCCTCTTGAATTTTAATAATATCATCCATGTTTGTGTACCTATTATTCTAATATTGTGTTCGTTTTGTGGTTCACATTATCTTTGACAATAGTATTGTTACAATTCAACAGTAATTTGTTTTATACATTTTGATAAGATCTAAAAAGTTTGTACCTACAAATTCCATCGAAGTTATTATGTTCTAGAGTTTTTTGTATGCGACGACGGTGGCAAATAACCGTACGGCCGGCCTGATGTTAAGCAGTTACCGTAGCCTATACAACACCAAACGTATCTCTCACACGTAGCTGACCTGAAGGGGAGTGGGAGAGGAGGGGAAAAAGGAGAAGGGGGCATTGCTTCTGCTCCCCATAAGTTGCTGATGTCTTGAGCGACAGTTACCACTTACTATCAGATCAAGCAGATTTTTCATAATATTTCATTTGCTATATTCGGTTCTAAATGAATGTTTTCTTTCAGCGCGTCGGCAGAACAGCCAATCTGACTCTAACATTGGACACTCATACTTCTGGTCGTTACTTGTGCAAAGCCAGTGTGGATGGTTACCCTGAAATAGAAGCTGAAGCTGCAGTTTTTATCAAAGGTAAGTTATAGACTCTACCATAGACTCTATCATAGACTCTACCATAGACTCTACCATAGATTCTACCATAGACTCTACCATAGACTCTACCATAGATTCTACCATAGATTCTACCATAGACTCTACCATAGATTCTACCATAGACTCTACCATAGACTCTACCATAGACTCTACCATAGACTCTACCATAGACTCTACCATAGACTCTACCATAGACTCTACCATAGACTCTACCATAGATTCTACCATAGACTCTACCATAGACTCTACCATAGACTCTACCATAGATTCTACCATAGATTCTACCATAGACTCTACCATAGACTATCATAGACTCTACCATAGACTCTACCATAGATTCTACCATAGACTCTACCATAGACTCTATCATAGACTCTACCATAGACTCTACCATAGACTCTACCATAGACTCTACCATAGATTCTACCATAGACTCTACCATAGACTCTATCATAGACTCTACCATAGGCTACTATAAATTTTAAGGTTATTATTTCACGTATAAGATAAGCAAACAATTTAAAAAAAAACTACACGTAACATCTGTAAAATTATTGTTTTGCAAATTAACTAACCCATCTAAAATCCACTTACCAACCTAACCCAGCTAAAATCCATATAATATTCACAAAGCTAAATAAAACATTGGACCCAAAAACAAACATGCTTCTCACATAATTCCTGAAAATTCGTGCTGTCATATAAAATAATTAATTAAAGAGGACGAGGCACATAGTAGGGCCTTTCATTAGAAATGTGTGAGCCATTCAAAGTAGCGACGCAAGGCGGAATTCATTTATTTTTTATGAAAGCACCCGTTTCGGTAGAGTAGCTACTTGGAAATGTAGAGCATGCTTCTATAGAAATACACCTAATTAGATGCTTTATAGCATGGTATCAAATTAACCTCCCACTTTTATTGAATTTTCACGTGGACTTTTTTTGTGTCGATTTATATACGATGCAGCAACTGCTTAACATCAGACGGGCCGTACGCTTGTTTTCCACCTCAATACCCTAAAACCACCACCATTTTCATCTATGTGCATAATTTAAAGTTCGCTTACGGTGAGGTAAAACATCGTGAGGAAACCTACCTATCCCTCGGGTTAGGTAATAGTCAGTTCCTGTATACACGGCGACAAGGTTCACCACCTGTCACGTTGGGTTCTGACTATCTGGTGAAACGTGGGCTTTGAGTTGGTTTAATACCCCAACAATGTGGTGGTGTATGGCCACTCAAGCCTCTGACTACCCCCGAATGGGGATAAAAGTAGTGACGTGTATGTTATGCTATGTACCATAAAAAATACCTGTTAAAAGTGTGTACTGCGGTTCAACTCTGCCTACGCCTTCGAGGAATATAGGCGTGACTTTATGCGAACATTAATTTCTCAGAATTTAAACGTTTAGTTGCTTTTGTTCATAAATTGCTTCTATTAGCAATTCCTTTCGAGAACTCTATTTCAGGTAATTAATGAGTAGTTATTTCAAACTAAATAGGTACTAATTTCTTAGTAAATTTGGTACTTACCACTTCGCTTTTCCAACTAAAATTAAATTAATAATTTACGTTATTATAAATTCATAAATTTAATATAAAAAGGTTTTGTTCGTGACAATTTCACTGGAAAATTTATAAATCATTAAAGCTTTGAAATTATAGTATTCTTTGAAATGTCGGTAAACTTAGTTATAAAACTTTAGCTGTAGTTAATAAATTTTAAAGTATAAAGTATTTTTTATTACTCCTTTTTTAATTATTAATCGCATAGGTAGTGTTTAAAACAGACTTCATAAAAGCAGGCGGTTCTAATTTAATTCCTTTTTAGTTATGTTAATAGTATAATTAAGTAATATAATTTGGAGTCGATGTCGGCATCAATTTAAAATTGGAGTTTTCAGTCTTATTGTAAGAAGACTGATTGGCACCGACTCAAAATAATAGATGGAGGTCAATTAGTACTCCAAGGGTTTTTGGAGTCGGTGGAATTTTTCAAAAAATAAAATAATTTATCATATTAAAACCACATGTCTCATAACTAACGTTAGTTTCATATCTAGTTAGTAATTACAATTCAAAATGTAGGCAGTAAAGCGAGTGAAGTAAGACGTGACAGCTAGTAACATAAAGTTGGAATATAATTCCAACTAGGCCAACCCTTAAGTTAGTTACCCAGAATATAATTTGTAATTTTAATCGCAGGTCTATGTAGGACGCATTTAGGGTTGTCACTGCTGCTAGGAACAAACAGAATATTAAATAGATTAGTTAGGAAGTAGTTTAAAACAGTTGAATAAATTGGACAGTGGTTAATTCGTAGGGTTGGCAAAAGTCTTAGTTTACGATTGTTCCTATAATTAGGTGACATACATTTTTTGTGATAACAACGTTTTCAAGCTGTGTGTTTTTATGTCATTTAAATTGGGGACAGTTACTATATTAATTCTGTGAGATATTCTTTATAATGTCTCCTATTGGTTTACAAATTAATAGTTACTATAGTTAGCACAAGATTAATCAAAAAAGGTCCTTCTTTTTTTATTAATCTTGCCGAGGGACTACCTAGTGCAACAGTTATACCACGGAATTGTCATAATATATACCAATATATATAATTTATCGCAAAAGTATTCACTGATTTTACTGCCACAAATTCCAACAGTGACAACCCTAAATATGCCGTGTCAAACTAGGTTACAAAGGGGTTGATTGGTGTTAACCTTGGAACAGTTACGGCCCGAGCCGATATAACTGCGTGTATTCAATTATACCTGATACGCGTAACGATCTGAACGACGGACTATTTAGATCTAATTTGAAGCCTGTGTAAATTTATTGGTAGGCACAAATCTAGGTGTACGTACATTTGGTAATCAAGTTTGACATAATGTTACTTACGATTTGACAAATTACACTGTAACTACAAATGTAGAGAGCGCTGTTTATACTTGAACTTGAATGGCATACGCAATATTATGTCAACCGCTGTCGCTGTCACTTTCTAATATGAAATTTAATTTGAAATAGTTGATGTTAAAATAACAATAGGTACCTATGAAGTTCTTCACAGTTGAATTTTATTGTTTTTAAAAAATGGGTGATGATTCAACATCTTTATCATCACCGTTTACGACGTTGATACTGACATAAACCTCGTCCAAAGACACGGAGGATCCATTACAGCATCATCATAAACAATTTTGTTCCAGGGCCACCGAAGATAATCTCAAACCAGACTCAGTTCGGCTCTCAAGGGGACACTGTGCACATAGAGTGCGCATCGTTCGCGGTGCCAAAGATTGAAAATATCGTGTGGACTTTTGACGGACGAGAAATCGATACTCTACATGATCAGGTACCTAATATTTGTAACATATATTTTAACGAATATTTGTACTTAATATTTTGAGTCAGCACTACAGAAGTCACCGAAATACATGTTTTTTATTAATTTTGAATTTCGAATTTGGAACGTGTAATGTGGATAAAGTGAGTAAGGAGGTTTACACAATATCTTTTGCAACATTTATATTATGACTTTTTAACTCCAGTTATTTTACAAACGAACGAACGCAACGAATCGATTGAAAAATTAATAAACTTCAAAACAGCAAGAACAGTTTTAAAGAAAATGGTTTTTGACCCTACAATTGTACTACTAATAATTTCCTACTTTTTACACCTCAACAATTTCAACTTTTATAAGTAATGCCTTATACCTTAAGTTCAGAATTGTACATTTCCACTCTTCACTTAACAAGCTCTACTCCTCAGGATTATGCATTCCTGGAAGATCTTCTGGCTGGCGGCATAGTGAACTCGACTCTAATCATTCGAGAGAGCCAGTCGAAGCACTTCGGCCTCTACAAATGCAACGTATCTAATGAATACGGGAGCGATACGTTGGAGATTGCTTTAAGACCTAACAGTAAGTGCCTTTTAGTAACCTTAAGATTTACTTAGCTTGATTCGCCGGACTTTTTCTTTTTTATGAATAGATTTTTTAGTAACAATGTCTACTCTACGAATTTAATTGGGAACTATTTTTGATATAACTGCAGAAAACTTGTTATCTTGCTCTTACATTACGCGCATGATAAGGACGCCAAGATGTTAGAGCTATTTGTGGAGTTAAATGAGTAGATGTTATGTCTCTTCGCTCTACAATAAGCTCTAGATTTTTAGAAGTCAAAAAGTTTGGAATAGAAAATACACTTAAATACTAATAAAATTAATGTATCATTATTTTTTTGTTAGAGCTAGGTATGGTGTGTTCCGGAGCAGGCATATTTGATGTTTCAGTCCATTGTTTAAACCAATTATTTTGTACAAGGTATATGAATGTACTACTCCTGTTACCATTTTTAGACACAAAAAGAGATAAAAGTATTTACCTATACCTCCGTCTCTCTCAGTCATGTGTCCGACAATTTTTGGACTAAAGTTAAGAGTGATACTAAAAAGCAAAACAAACAAATCCCGTATTTCTCTTTGCCCTAAAAGATGATGAGTTTCATCATTACGCTCATTGTTTTTTATTAAGTATTTTACGAGCCTAGCTTTATGAGTTCCCACTTTACGACTGTTCTTGATGTACGGAAATTGCAGGGATAGAGTCTGATTTGATGGCTCTTTTAATATTTCCACTGGAGTCGTTTTGAAGTCTTAGAATGTAGATGGTGATGATGTTTTGAAGTCAAGTGACGAGTTTAAAAAGTAAAATGTATGGTATTTAATTATGACGTGTACTGGCTTGATATTGAAATTCTACTCAAATGTTATTAAGTCCAGTTTGATACAAAATCGATACGCTTGAGTTCTCGGGGATAACTGGTAATGAAATGAACATTATATTTTAACAAAAAAAAAAAAAGTGATTTATAGTGTTGACCATGAACCTAATACTAAAGAAGGACCGAGTCTAAGCAACTCGGCCGCGTTGCTTAAGACATCGCACAACTCGGCCGCTGACGTCATCACAGAGGCGTGGCTTAATTCAGTGTGCTGCTGGCGTTCGTCCTGTGCAGTCGTCTTGCCAACGTTCGCATCCCAAATATAATTCTATTCGACTCTAGATGGCGTCCCTTTGTACGTCAGTTTTATCATCCTACACTTAGCGACATCTAGTGCAAAAATTTAAACTACGTACTAACATCGACATAAAACGAAGCGAGCAGTTCTGTTATTTACCGGTAGATAGATGCCACGCATTTCTTAACCCCCCCCCCCACCCGCGCCATCCCGCGCAAATTTCCACGCGTTGTTTCGTAGAGATATCTACTAAGAACACCTCTTTCTTTAGTATTTATTACTCTATGGTTTTGACTGTACTTTTAAGCTTTTTCTGGTCAGAAACTTTAAGCATCTGTAATTTTATTGCTTAAAAAATAATATTTTACTAACGTAAAGTTATTTGCCCAGTAAAATTAATGTAATAGGGTACTTGACTAATAAATTTTACACATTATTTCGCAAGTAAAAGTAACCCAAGTCCCACATAAAAACATCCTTTCTTACCTCTAGTATTATCGCGATGTCGAACCTCTATTATGGTCGTAACGACCGCACATTACAGCAAATGTATCGCCATTTTAACTTTATAACCCTCACATAACCACTGGCCATCCATCACGGGTCTCCTTTCAATATTTTCAGGGCTTTTTCTGAAAAAAAAAAAAAAAAAAAACTATTTAAACTAGACTTTGGCCTAGTGTTAGGAATTTTGATGGATAGCTTAATTTAGCGATTCCGTTTCGTCGTTCGCTTTCTTCTTTTCTTAAAAATCTAGCCCACCCAGTTTCATAGGTATTATTAAATAATCGACTTTGGAATACCAAAATCTAGATTAACCGCCCAATACTTGAAAATGGCCTTTTCGTAATTTGCCCAGCCACCCTAGCCAAGTGGCTTCGTCGACAAGCGTTTCTACAAATAGCTACGCTTCAGCTATGGAAATGACAAGTCACGTGATCTACTTATCGACTTGTAATGCCCTTTCCATACATTTAAGCGTAGCGATTAGTAGAAACGCTTGCAGACGAAGCATCTTGGTTAGGGGAGCTGGTTTGGATTTCACTGGGATCGCCCCCAATCGGGTAAGGTCTAAACTCTAAATAAATAGTAGAGCGGTTGACATGAAAAGAAGATCAGGTGGACCGTATGTCCGTGCCTTCCTAGGTATTAAAAAAATACTTCCAAATACCTAACTTTATTTTTCAATAAATTCATGAAAAATATAAATCAAAAACCCTAGCAAATTATCTCTTTGATATCATACCAAATCATCTTATTACAAGATCAATAACAGTTGGTCCACGGATAAATATTTATTCCGCAGACAGAAATCTAACCAAATAATCTAATAAATTATTTCTCATCATTTTCTGAAATGTAAATGTGATCCAATCTTCCCTTTGAGATCTTGTTTCAACAAAATTATCGTAAATCTACGTACACAAACAACGGGTAATGTTATATTCAAACGTAAAGACGTTATACCATCAGTATAGGAACGTACAAGACAGAAGTTTGGCGATCGAACTACAGCGCCTATGTTAACAATGCTTTTCACACTTTTCCGTAGTTTTGGAGAAAAATCTGGCTAAAATTATATAATCCCCCCCTTCCCCTCCCTCTATTCCACTCCCTTTAGGTCGGCAATGTGCGAGCAACGCCTTTGGCAAGCATCTATAGGCTACGGTAACTGCTTAAACTCAGGCGGGCCGTACGCTTTTTTGCCACCGCAGTCCTATAAAAAACGCATGAAATTTCTCAGAATCGAAGCAGGTTAATTAATGGAGCTAGATATATATACTTTTATTTTATTGTATGTAATTAAGTTGGCAATCAAGCGTACGGACCGTCTGATATTAAGCAGTTACCGTAGCCTATAGACTGCAATACCAAAGGCATCGCTCGCACGTTGCCGATCTGAAGGGGAGTGGGATAGAGAAAGGGGAGGGGAGGTGTTGCGCTTCCGGCTCTGTCACTCATCGTACAAAACGCAGCTTTAGTAGCTACTTTAAGCAGATACGTAGGTACGCTTGTTTGCCACTTCAGTTACCTAAAATAATAATACTTAAATTACAATTATGATGAATTAGGAATTAAGTAGCTCGATATGATAAATAAGGAATTGGCTAGGAAGAAGATCGGTCAAGAACGACCGACGATTGCATCGTCGGTCGTTCAGATTGGTCGATCGATCTGTCCGTCTGCGGTCTAAAGCCTAACAAAAACCTTTAGGCACAGTTTCTACTGAGATCTATTTACAGGCTTATTCGGTCATTTATAACTTAGATCCATCTGTCTGATGTAAGAGCCCGATTTGGGGTTTCTGTACGCAAAACATTTCCAACAAAATGTGCTTTGTTGGAACGTGGTTAAGCTACGCTCAGCAAGTTAGGGTTTTAGATGGATTGCTGATTCGTGACTCCGAAGTCTAATTCCTTAGGTCATAAAATATCACATCACAGCTTATCTAATACATCATATCTATAGATACATACAAATAAATAAAATGGTCTGTTTGTAATGTCAAAATAAAAGCTTTTTGCTAAATGCATTCATTCATACATTATTTTGGAGTCGGTGCCAATTTGTCTTCATACTAACTCGGCTTAAATCGGCGCCGACTCCAAATAAAAGAATGATTTTTTCTTGACAAACTTTTGGAGTCCGTATTTACTAAATAAAAAAATATGGTGCTTCTTCTATTCATACAATATTTTGTTCCAGAAACATTCCCACTCCTCCTAATACTATTCGGAGTGACATCAGGCACTATAATGGTGGCAGCCGTGATAATGCTGGTGATACTCTGCCAAAGGAAACAGAGGAAAAACAAGCAGACGCAAGTTGCTGAGAAACCAGACGTGACGGTAACCGCAGAGGAACTGTTCAAAGAGAACGACAGGAATTCTAATATCAGCGATCTGAAAATGGAGTTGAGGCAGGCTAATGGGAGCTGTGAAATTGTGAGTAGTAAGGTTGATTTTTCATTGTATTTTTTATTGCTTAGGAAGGTACATGGACAGACAGTCCACCTGATGGTAGGACACCGTCACCCAGCACATCTGCAACTTCAGGGGAGTAGATGAGGCGCCGACTCACTGCCGCGCCGCTCAGCTCACTGAATCGTGTGGTTGCGGGTTCGATTCCCGCCAGAGGCAAATTTCAGAAACGGCCGTTTCGTAATTTGCTCTGGTTTAGGTGCGACTGGGATCGCCCCATTCCATTGTACGGTATCCACAGTACAAGTTATGCTTAGTTTGGGACCATACAGTTGGTGTGTTTGTCTGACGATATTTATTTATTTTAATTGATTAAAGTTTTAAATATCTGCCCAGTCACAAAAATAATCATCACTATATTAACAACGTCCACATAACACGATATTTTTTTCCAGGATTACTCAAATACAGGATCGGACAGCACATTATGTTCAAACGCTAAACTTGGTAGTGGCATACCACTAGCCGGTTCCGTTCCACTATCGTCCATAAATCAGTCTAATAGCTACCACCCGTACAGATATAGCAATGATTACACCGACCCGACGTACGCCGATTGTTATAAGGTAATGGAATTTGTAATGTCCATCAATATTCTATTCCATGGGCTGTGGTATCTATGTATGGGAAGCGTGGGTTGTATAAGGGGAGAATAAAGGCTAACCGATTACCGCGGAAAATTTGCGCGACTCAACTAGGTATACTACAAAAATAATTACCTACTTAATGAAACTTACTTTATACTACGAAATATTTTTTTGTTAAAATGCTACGGTTTATGTGAACAATCTTGGGATTAATTTCAGAATTGAATAAAGATGGTTTTACTAGGCAGAGAGACTACTACGCATTATTCGTGCGAATTTTCCGCGGCGGTTGGTTGGAGCCTTTATAGTTCTGAGAATAAAATTTCCAAATGTAAAAAAAATATGTAATTGGGTATGTGTGGGTTAATGTATGATTGTATGTAAATTACAATCATACATTAACCCACAGTTACAGCAGTAAACAGACTGTCGCCGGTCCGTTAAGTGTGTTAGTAAACTGTGGCGGGCCTAGTGCCAATAACAAAAAGAAAAGGTTTAAAAGTTAAAATTTTAAGGTCATGTTTTTTATGCAGTACCTAAATAATAAACCCTTTATTGTCCATTAGGTGAACGGTTTCAATAATGGTTACCAAACCTACGTCCACTATGGTCACGACTACACGCCTGGATCTCTGAGGGTTCAGTCGCCAACTATGGGCAGTGACAAATTGACCCCTAATAGGTAAGTGTGAATATGAAACATTACTAAATTATTTTTCAACAAAAACCAGGATATGGAACTAGTTACAACTATGTTGCTATCCTTCTTAAAATCGTAACGAATGAGAAAGACAGAAATAGGTTTAGCAGGTTAGCAACGAATCCCAGATGTGGGAGGTCGAAGTATAAGCTAAATATTCTCCCTCTACACCCCCCAATTTGAACCCCTTAGGGGTCTACACATACTCATATTCGTTGCTTCCCAAGGGGTTCATATAGGGGTTTCAAATGAAATATATCGAACAGAGTTAGCATCAAATTCTCTTTCACATAGGTCAGTGAATGGCAGTCTACCAAGAAGCATAGATACACCTTCCACAGTGCAGTATAACCCTGGAAACGGGTCACAGAACAACTCTTTGCAGAGGTCTACAAAGAGGCAGGATAGTAGCAATGCGCTGAACAATTTAGGGCTACCTACTACTGAAGGTAAGGATACAAATATAATTGTATTTTAATTTCGCGCGAATTATCCGCACTCAAAACACAACTAGTGAAAATTTACTTTGTGCTATTTCTAAATAATAATTAAGTTTCTTGGGCAAAAAACTGCGGTTTTTCTACAGCAATGCGTTGGATATTAATGCTGTGATATTTTTTACGTTGCCATTGCCGCTTAATTCGCGCGAATCTTCCGCGACAGTCCGTTGGATCTTGATAAATTTTCTTCTATATATATATATATTTTCTTCTTTATTAAATATTTTCTAGGGCTTCTCAAGGAAAACCCTTAGTAGTACCTTCTTGGAACGTTACTCAATAACCTTTAGAATTAATTTTACGTTGTTAAGGAAATCAAGAAGAAGCCTCTTCTTCCTTCGGAGAAAATGTTTATCTTTGTTATTTATAAACCTCTCTTATGACGGAACGTAGATCTACACGAGGCGTAATTAGTAAGGTAGAAAGGGCCTGATGCTTGTTTGAATATACCCCAAGTATCAACACACTAGCATATAACTTTTGGTTACAGTAAACAGAGTACCAAACGGAGGCATCATCCACGGTGTCGACGTTCGATACGCAGCGACCTACGGTAACCCCCACTTAAGGGCTGGAGGGGGGTTGGGTTTTGCGAACACTGTGAACACAGCAAAGCCAGCGTCTACGCCGGCACCGCCACCATATTCTTCTGTTAGGAACTCTGTGATATTGCCATCAGGTGCGTTAACCTCACCAATTTTGACCGACTCCAAAAATAGTACAAGACATTTTGGAGTCGGTGCCAAAACTTTTTCATTTACTTTAAAATTGTAAACGTACTCCAAATAATATAGCGTGTTGATTATTTGATTATTCCTAGCCCTTTAGCTCCAGGATTGATTTGGAGTTGGCTAAAAAAGTAATAAAATTATAAAATTATGTGTATCTTTTGCCTCCTAAGCTAGAAAGAATCAGTGTTTTGAGTGACAGTGAAAGAGAAATCGAAAGTGACAGTGAAAGGGAATGTCTCAAATAGTACTTAATCTTTCAAAAGGTACATCATCCCACTCAATAACATCACCTACGAGCCTCGCGTCACCACAGTGCGCGACGAGCCCAATCACCACCTCCACCATGTCTACGGACAGCACTCAACCAGCGGTTAGTATCATTTACAGCCGAACTCAAACGCACTCATACGTTACTTAAATTTGAGTCCCGCTTGCTGTTACCACAGAGATTTTGACGGGTTATAGATTATTGGGAAACATACACTTTAAATTTGAATTATTAATTTGAATTTAACGGAACTGGATGTGTATTTGACACGACGTGGAATTTGACAAAAAAAATTGTTAAAATAAAAGTAGTACTTTAGTTACTCCTTATAACATCAGCTATCTGCCTGTGCTGTCTTTGTCTTTTGTCTGAGTTAAAGGATAAGAAATTAATTAACAAATAAAATGCGTTTAATTCGGGATATAATAATCCGTTAAGCATTTGGCGGCCTGTCCCTTACTTTCGGCTTACAAATCAGATTTTATCATTAGTTTTCTTTTTTTATCAGATAGGGGTAGCGACGACGTCAGCAACCCCCCAGTCGCCCAGTTCCCACTACATACTGGCACCATCGAATAGGACAATTGGCAATACGACGGTTACAAAAAAAGGTATGTTATTTTTTTGTGCATAAGGGTGTTTCTCTGGCGTGTACCCTTTCAACGAAATGCAGAAGTCAATTCGCAGAATCTAAAAAAAATCTTAAGCGACAAATCCCCTTATTTATCTATACAAAATTACAATTACAATAGCTTTACATAATTGTTAAAAAATGCTGTTAAATGCCACAGTAAATGGAGAATAACTTTATTTAAAGGAGTAATACTTTGGTCATATTTTTAATTGGTAAATATTTTCAGGTAACGGTCACCAAACGCCATTAGCGACGCATGTATAACCTAAGTTGTAAACGTTTTCTACAAAGACTTTCGATGAATTTTTACTATTAACTAATACGAAATGAATTTTTAGTGTATCTGTGTATTTCTACTACCTACTTTATTTCATGTACGTATTAATTTAGGTATAATTAATTGTGATCATAACATCTACCGTCAAATTAATGAAAATGTAATCAATTAAATTTTTGTATAGAATAAATTAAAAATAATGTTTACAGTATTTTTTCGCAAGTTTTCTGATTATTATAAGCAATGTATTTAATGGGTGGCAATTAGGTAAAATTATGAAAAGGTAACTAATTTATTTCAGTTTAAAAAAATATATGCGAATGCTTTAGAATATTACTGACATATCACAAAATGTTATACTCGGTGACATCGTAAGATATCCAATAAAAATTTCCACCTAATGAACAAATAGCTACACACGTATACTAAATATCATTTTATACAGAAAAGTATCTGAATAAATACTGTAAAACTCCTGTAATGTCCTTGAAATTGTAAAATCTAGTACTAGCGTTAAATTTAGGTAAATAGATCCTAAAAAATAGATTATCATGGAAAAAGTTCTTGTCATAACCGAATTAGGAAAGTTTATGATTGATTGATTTGAGCTTTTCATAAAATCAAGGTCACACTCGTAAAATATTGATTGAGTATTAAATTGTATTTTATTTATTCGGAAAATTTATATGCTAAGTTAACACTGTTTTGTTTTATGCAACAACTTAATGGCGCTTAGTTCGATAAATTTGTTACTCGAACTATTTTTACCAACAAAAATCTGTTTTTAAATGTTGTGAGTACCTATCTACTTCATAAAAGTAGATACATTTGATTGATAAAAAATAAAAAAAAACACAAAGGTAGTGTCAGGAAATTTAATCAATTTGTTGGGGAAATATATTAAATAATAAGCGTAGTACACAAAATACAATTATTATTATTAAAAAAATACTAAATAATTTCATCGCAGTATTTCAAGTAACCTTTGTTTGTTTGGCTAAATAGATAAAAGGCAATTTTGAATAATCTAACTGAGACTGGTCCTGTTACTACTTGTAAAGTTTGTGTATAATAAAATAATTAATAGTTTAAATTTTTCCGAAAAAAGTAAACTATACTCAAAATGTTGGTCAATTCATGAGGTACATAAACTTATAATTATTATTAAAAATACTATTTATATTCTCTTTGTTTTCACAATACACTAATTTCACATTATTGGGTATTTTTAGTGTATTATAACTTAAATCAAATTATGTGGCTTTTATGTAAACCATGGTGTTATTGTTTTTTTTTATGGTTTGTGTGAAATATAGCAAATTAATTCAATATTTACACACTATTTTTAAAAATTGTTTTATATTATGCAGTAAAAAAAAAAAATTAAGACAATTTTACCAGATTACTGTCTTGAATAATTGATTTTAATTAACAATACAAAATCGCAAGAAAATTTATGAATGTTTTAATTATGTATCAATTTTAGTGAATAAACTACATATCAGAACTATATAGAGATAAAATAGTTCTATTTAAATCTCTTATTTATGAAATTATTGTACTTTGTATAACTTATAAGCTTTAATTTCTATTAAAAAAATGTGCCATTTTCATAAAATTTCAAACATAATACATATCCTGTAAAAATATCAACATACTTTAAATGCACAGTTCTTCCGTTTATTTTCGACACAATATCATGGATTTAATTTGAAAAATAATATGCTGGCCATATTTTGCAAAATCCTAGAAACGAACATTGTTAAAATTATTATACTATACTTTTTTATAATAGGGAAATAAATTTAAAAATCAATTATATATTATAAAAGATAATAATAGTTACAGCTTATCACGATATGCTCAATAATCTATAGGAAAAAAGGAAAAAACCTTCATTTTAAAATTTCAATTCAAGACTGATTAGACTAACCTACACCACACGCCTAATTTCTTTTTTTTTTGTCATTATTATTTTTAAAAAATGAACCTATTCAGAATTTTTCAATAGTTACTAAATGTATTAAAGTAATTAAAAATTGTGTTTGTTGTATTGTTAATATAATATAAATTTGTAAAATTATTATTATTATCACAATGGCCTAGAATTGCATTTTAATGTTAAAAATAGTCGCTTAGGAATCATCTCATCCGTCTTGTAACTTGTGAAGCTGTTTTTCAACTTTTGATTATGCGTGAGCTCAAAAATCATATTGTAGCTTATTTTATTTAAATAAATAAAATATTATAAAAGACTACAATAATAAAAATAAAATAAACTCTATTTAAAAGATTTCAAAAGATTTTTTGTGTACTTCAGGAGCATAAATACATCCGGTTTTGGGCTTGCGCATAATTAAAATCTGAAAAAACTCTATACAATCACTATACAAATATAAAACTGCTTACACACTTGCGAATTCTCTGTACACGTATAACGTATGTGTGTAGGGTGGTTTACGTCTATTATTCCTCTTATAAATATACAATTATTACGCTAGATATATAATTATTTTTTCTGTGATACATAGATTAAAGTGTTTTTGTAAATAATCGCTATTAATATGAGAGTGAAAAAAAGTTGTTAAGAAAATATACTAATTAAAATGTGCTCGATACGTTGATGATGACCGTTTTCATACATTTGTTAAATTTATCTAAATGTCAACAAAATACAAATCATTATTGTCAAAGCAATACAGAAATGTATACATTCTCGTAGACATTGCTGTAATTGTAAAAAACAATGATAGGAATCTTATATGTCAAAACGGTCACACCGCGTCTCGACTTTAAGGGCGCTTAGACATGTTAGCCTAATCGAAGCAAGTGTAGACAAACAGCCAACATGTGGACACGTAGGCACTGGTAGCAGAGCCGGCCGTGACAAGACAAAACGCGAGATAAATCGATTGTCTCATTCTCTCCTAGGCGTTTAGTAAGAGAACGAGCGTCTCGTTGTGACATAATGCGTGACAAAAGTCTTGCCGCGTGTGCTAGCCTTGCTGCGTTTGGCCCACATCACGTATATTGATCCGTTTATGCTTGCCTTACCTTCGTTAACATATCTTACAATACATTTTCTAGTTTTATTAAATAGCTCTGAAGGGCTAGACAAGTGGCTGACGTCTACAAGCGTTCGTTCAAATCGCTACGCTTCATCTAAGGCAATGACATAAGTCACGTGATCTACATAGCAACTAGCTGTTGATCTACATAGCGACGTTTGACATTGCCATACATTGTGAAGTCTGTTAATTCTATTCGATTAGCGTTCATGCCACTTGGCTAGCCCCTGTGTTCTTTTGTCGAGCGATAGATAAACCAAGTTAAATTGTCTAAGCGCCATTGATACAAAAATGTAAAGCTTTGACCTTGTGAAACTAATGTAGTATAATGAACCGATTGTTTTGTGGAGTGAGACGCGTAGTTAGAGGATGTCGTTATGAAATTGCAACTTGTAAATTAGTAAAATTGTACAAACTACTTTTCTAAATAAAACGAAACTTTGGCCTATGTATTACTTTAGTTTTTTTACTACACCCCATAAAAAAGTTGATTAAAAAACTTGTTTCTAAACGGGCAATTAGTTAGGAATATTAAAATTTCCTTTCTTTTGTTTTAACTTTGGCCTGATTTTTTTTCCGCTGTCCGTCCACAACCTACAGTAGCGGCATTTTACGATGGCCGGTTTAAAATGTGGGGGGGGAAGAAAATTAACCTTATTATAACGGAATAAGACTGGCCGTTTAAAAAAATAAGAATGTCAAAAAATTAATACGATAATGAATTTTATTCCGTTATAATAAGGTTCATCCCTTCCCCCTTCCACGTGTCAAACCGGCCATTATAACGTGCCGCAGGTATAGTGAGCCTGGGCCAATACCTGGGCACTCCTGTGGCAGTAGCTCACACTACGTGATGGAAGGACCGCGAAATCATGACTTATTATCAATTTATATTTATTCCCGACTGTCTAGTTGGCTTGGTGGCGTAGTAGACACAATATTACCCGACACATGTCATAGACAAGAGTTATTTTTAAAGGGCCCGCCTCACAGTCCCGCCACTGTTACTCCTGTAAGCCAGGATCGACAATGGTGTCCAACGATGACGCCAAGGTTTGACCCTCGACGAGTCCCGGGGAAAAGCTAAGTTGTCTTGGAACCCGCACGAATTTAATCAAAAGAAAGGATAGGAGGAGTTGGAAGAAGATTATCCACTTCTCTCCGTAGACAAGAGTATTTGTGCACCCTAAAGTATAGATATGTAAAATGTAACGTCACGACTTTTATCCCCATTCGGGGGTAGTCAGAGGCTTGAGTGGGCATACACCACCACATTGTGGAGGTATTAACCAACTCTAAGCCCACGTTTCACCAGATAGTCAGAACCCAACGTGACAGGTGGTGAACCTTGTCGCCGTATATACAGGAACTGACTATTACCTAATCCCGAGGGATAGGTAGGTTTCCTCACGATGTTTTCCCTCACCGTCAGCGAACTGTAAATTATGCACATAGATGAAAATTCATCCATTGGTGCATGCCCCACCGGGGATCGAACCTGGGACCTTCTGATTGCTAGCCCAACCTGTTCATTCCTAGGCTACAGTCGCTGTAGATTAACATATTATTATGTTCCATAAAACAGAACCACCTGTTCTTCATGTCTGCTTAATTCAATCGCCCCTCTAACCTCCCCTTTACAGGGATGATAAACATTTTACGCCCCTGTTCCTATAATATATGACCCACTTTGTAGAGAGAGGAAAAAAAACAAATTTACTAGTTTTATAATGTAACAGGGTTATTATGTTTTTTTATGTTACTAAGTTGGCAATTAAGCTCAGCTGTAATAGTTACTTTATGCCGATCTTCTGTGAGAGGGTGGTACTACCCTATGACTATGAGCTGCAGTCAATTGGCTACAGCTCGGCTCTACCACCAATACATTATTCAGCCTTGTCTATAACATCCTTTATAAAATGGTTTTTTTTTTTTTTTTTTTTTTTTTTTAACCCACATCGTCCCACTGCTGGGCAAAGGTCTCCCCCACAACTCTCCACTCCTCTCTATCATTGGCCATCTCTGGCCAATTGTTGCAGAATACATCCAGGTCGTCACGCCAACGTTTCCTGGGCCTGCCTCGGCGACGACGCCCATTTTCAGGCACCCATAGCGTGACGCCTCTTGTCCATCTCTCCGGGTTCATCCTACAAATGTGTCCCGCCCATTCCCATTTCAGTCTGGCAGACTTCCTCCCCACATCGGCGATTACTGTTTTGGAGCGTATAGTGGTGTTGCGAATTCGGTCTGTTAGCCTAATTCCCAAAACGCTACGCTCCATCGCTCTTTGGCAAACCTTGAGTCTGGACTTCTGAGCCTCGGTCAAAGACCACGTTTGAGCACCATAGGTTAGGACAGGCAAAATACACATGTCGATGAGTTTCCGCTTAAGACACATTGGAAGGTCACCCTTCATTAGCGTTTTCATGGACCAGTAGTTCTTCCAGGCGTTGTCGACACGCCGTTGGATCTCGCTGTCTTGCCTGTTTTCGAAGGATACTAACTGGCCCAAGTATGTATACTCATCGACATAGTCTATGTTTTGCCCGTCGACCTCGACCCTATGTTTCTCGCTGTTGGTCATAACTTTGGTCTTCGACCGATTCATCGTCAGTCCAACCTCAAGGCTTGCTGTGCTCAGATCTTGTAGCATCTGTTGTATCTCGGAAGCTGAAGGTGCAAAAAGGACAATATCGTCCGCAAAACGAAGGTTAGTGAGCCTTGTGTTGCCGACCATAATGCCCCTGATTGACCATCTGTTTGCCGCTTTCTTAAATATCTCTTCTAGAGTGCTCGTGAATAAATTAGGAGATAGCGGGTCACCTTGTTTCACCCCTCTTTCTATTCTGAAGGTGGGACCGCGGGTGTCTAGTTTCATGTTGGCTGTGCTATTGTTGTAGATTCGTTTTAGGAGGTTGATGTAGGTTTGGTCTATTTCTTGGTTATTTAAGGCGGCTAATATTGCACTATGTTTAACACTGTCGAATGCCTTCGCGTAGTCCACGAAGGCCAGGTACAAAGGTTTTTGGAACTCAATATGTTTTTCTATGGCTTGGTTTACGGCTTGCAGGTGATCTGTTGTGGAGAAACTGGGTCTAAAACCTGCTTGTTCTGGTGGTTGGTGAGAGTCGAGCTGTTTAACTATGCGATTGTGAATTATCTTTATAAATGCCTTATACAAGTGTGACACTAAGCTGATCGGCCTGTAATTATTAATGTCTCCTTTATCTCCTTTCTTATACAAAAGAACAATGTTTGAGTGACACAGCGCGCTCGGTAGGTTTCCAGTTTTAAGTATTTTGTTAAAGAGGTTAGTAATGTGGGGTGTTAAAGTAGAAGATCCGACTCTGAGTGCTTCTGTCGTGATACCGTCCTCTCCAGGACTCCTATCATAAGGCATACTTTTTAAAACCCTTTGTACTTCAAGGTCTGTTATGGAAGGGATGGCGTCACTACAGTTGTACTCAGTTTCTGTATTATCTTTTGAAGGGTCTGCGTAAAGAGATTTAAAGTGTTGAGTACAAATTTCCATAATTTTTTCTCTACTACGTTGTTTCCTACCGTTCTGGTCTTGCAAGCTGTTAATCCAAGGTTTTGTTCTCGAGATGCCATGTTTTGCGATTCTTAGGGATGTGTGTTTTTCTAGGGCTATTTTAACTGAATGGGTATTAAAATTTCTTATGTCTCGTCTGATACTTCGCTTGACTTTTCTATCTACTTGTCTATATTGCTCGCTTCCTATAACTTCTTTACTTCTATTTTCTATTAAATCTAATGTGGATTTAGTTAATTTATTGTTGTTTTTTCTATCGGTCTTTATTTTCTTGCTGCTGATTTGTATGCTAGTAGTTATCCTGTTATATTGTTCGTTTGTGTCTAATGTATTATCTAAATCTAAGTTTCCAAAATAGTTTGATAGTTCTATGTTGAACTGCTCATAATTATTGAAAAGGCTTTGTTTGTTTAATCTTTTTATTGGGTTTGCAATTATTTTAGCTCGATGAATTTTAAATTTAAATCTAATTTTTGCACGGAGGGGCCTGTGATCTGAACTATATTTAATTTGGTTTATAACACCTACATCGGCTATAATCTGTTTATCGGAGCTCATTATATAATCTATTTCATTTTTTGTAATATTGTTTGGTGATATCCACGTCCAGCGACGTTGTGGTTTTTTATAAAATAAACTATTTGATATGTGCATATTTTGCGCAAATGCAAATTGAAGCAGTCGAGTGCCACGCTCGTTTCGGTCTCCTAGCCCATGGAGACCTAAGATATGTGAACTATCTAGTTCTTGTTTAGGCCCAATCTTAGCGTTAAAATCCCCTAATACCAAGTTCCAGGTTCCCCGGTTTTCGTCACAGGCTTTGTTTAAAAGGTCATAAAATTCCTCAACATCTTCGTCTGGGTGTGAAGATGTTGGTGCGTAGGCTTGGATCACTGTAAGCGTTTCTCTAGGTTTTAAACGAAATTTAAGCACTGCTATTCGTTCCGAGTAGCCTGAAAACTCTATAATATTATCCTTCCACTTCTTAGCTACTAAAAACCCCACACCATGAAGTCCATTAGTTTCTCCGAAGTGGAAGAATATTCCACTATCTCTTTCTTCTGTATGTTCACCTTGTCTTCTCACCTCTGAGAGTCCTATTATGTCCCACTTGATATTGTCTAAAGCATTTTCTAGTTCCATCAGCCGTTCGTCTCTCATAAGAGTGCGAACATTGTACGTGAGTATGTTAAGAGTATCGGAGTCCTTTATTACTATAGCCGAAGTCGTTTGACGGTTGATCGATCTCGCCCGGAGATTCACCTCGCCCCTGATTCCAGGGCTGTTCCGGCGCCCGTCAACGTCAGCGCAGCCGCTGGAATCGCCGGGCACTTGGGGACAATTTTTTGTTTGTGTTATCATAGTTGTGGGGGGTTTGGACCGTAACCCACCACGCTGGTCCAGTGCGGGTTGGCGGGTAAGGAGTAAGTTCGGATTTTCCTTTTTCAGAGCCTTTATTCGCCTTTTACAGCACCCATAGGCTAAGTAGAGGGTAAGGAGTTAGTTCTAATATTCCTTGAGCCTTTTTTAGTCGCCTCTTACGACACCCGTAGACTAAGTAGAATTAAAAAAAACACCTGTTACCTTAGCCGTGCAGGCTACTATACTATGTGGAGAGTACTACTAACGTACGTACTATACTGTGTGAGAGACAATTAATAATGCCACGTCGCCATTAAATAAACAAAACGAACCATCACCGGACTAAATAATCAAATGTTAAAGTTAAACCCGTTTCCAAAACTAGTTTACTGAATTAAAAAAGCACTCTGCACTACTTAATTTATGCTGCAATGTTTTTTATGTTCCAACTAGGTGAACGCAGTTTTAAACGTTAGAATTTTAAGCTTTTAACTTTTAACTGAATTTTAAAATTTGTTACGAAAACATGGCACATGTAGAGCACTCGACTGTTCGTTTTTTTTGGGCTTCCGGCTCTCTCATTGATCGTACAAAACGTAGCTATAATTATTAGAGCTACCTTACGCCGATCTTCTGTGAGAGGGTGGTACCATTATATATTTAAAAACTTTACCACAAATTATAACGATATTCGATGCTAAAAACTCTTACCTCCAAATTCATAGAAAGTTATCATCGACTTGCAGTGGAATTAAAAATCACATTTGTTCCTAAAAATGCTTTTCAAAACCATTGTAAACTAGCTATAATCCTTATGCATAAGGGGAGTTAATACCTATTTTTTTTTATGAGCAATTTTTTATAAAATTTTCAAAAGAGTCACTTGACTACGAACGCGCTACGAGTGGTGGTGACGTCATAATGTTAAAGGCATTTCACGCCCAAAATCCAATTTCTGAATTAAATATTCTTTAGAAAAGATCTAAGGAACTGTATTGATTTAAGGCATAGTATAGTCTTTCTAGTTCATTCTGTAGGTATCCATGAACCATCATTACGTTATTTCTTCATAAATACAGTTCCCAAGAACAATATTTCCTGAAATGTCTGACATAAAACCTTCAATTTCAGAGAAACTCCGGGATTTCCAATTTCCACTACCATCCGAATGTATTTTTAATATCAGATGGAGAGACATAAATAATATGGTACAATAAATCTTACTTATATTGATATAAAGTTATTCTGTAGGAAAACAAAGATATTACCAAGAAAGAGAGATACATGTGACTGATCAAAATAAACACAATACGGCTAAGTCGTTTGCGGAAACGAATGTTGAAGACACAGCGAGGGTAGGCCTCCACAAGGTGGACCGATGACCTAGTGAAGGTCCCGGGAAACCGCTGGATGCAAGCAGCACAGGACCGGTCGTTGTGGAAAACCTTGGGGGAGGCGTATGTCCAACAGTGGACATCTTTTGGCTGAAATGGTGATGATGATGTTGAAGACATGTCGATATTGGCAATACGGCTTATATTCTGGTGAATAATACACATCAAAGTGCGATTAATTTGACCATCGAATTGTCAGTGCGATAACAGATGTGTGAATTTCGCTGCATGTAGTAGTGCGATATGCACAAGTCTAGTGAATGCGATGTTGGGAAGTATCATATCTGCTGAAATAATACATCAATGTACCGTAAGTTATTTATTTGAAGAAACATTTCACTAATAATGTCAGATTTAGCTAGGTCTAGGTAGGTAGGTATGTATTAATAAATGCATCTCAAAGTTGAGATCGATCTTAAGATGCTGTTTTTGACAGATGTTCCATACAAACGTCAAAACTGCATCTTAAGATCGATCTCAAATTTGAGATGCATTTAAGATCTCAATCAGAACATCTTTAAATACAACGCCGTTATCTACAAGCTATGGTTAGGAAAGTGTGTCAATAGACGTGTCTACAACATACACATGCCGCGCGAGGCTGCTCACCCACATGCCTCGCGAAGCACGAAGTTCGCCTCAGTCGCATGCCGCGCTAGGCAAATGGCGAGGCAACTGACACTAGACAGAGAAAGGTATAGCCGAGCAATCAGTTTGACATGTTTGACATCGTTCTGTCTGGTGACTATGCCACACTAGGCGAGGCAAATGACAGCGCTCAGGTGAGGCAGGACCATGGACCAATTACTAAGGGGACTGGCCCTAAGCAACTCGGCCGAGTGGTCGGCCTAGTACTAACATCGACATAAAACGAAGCGAGTAGTTCAACTATTTACCGGTAGATAGAACAATGAAAATGAAAAAACAATAACCACGTTTTTTTCATACATATATCTAATAAGGGCACCTCTTTCTTTAGTCTTTACTCTGTGGGCAGGATGCGCATTTGCCTCGCGCGAGGCAAGTCAAACTTCGTGAGGCAAGTCAAACTTCGTGAGGCAATTTGCCTCGCGCGGCATGTGACACATCTGGACGTAGCTAATAACTGGTTCAAGCAATGATAAGATAAGAAAAGAGGTAGATAGGTTACCTAGACGACAAAAGTTTACAAATGGCACAAATGCTACGCACACACACGCGGTGAGCGGCGGCGAACTGAAGTAAGTACATACATTGCTTTCATATAATATAATATTAACCACGTGTTAAAATCAACAATGTACGTTATAAGGGGCGAAAACTACACTGTCAATGCGTCCATCAGTGATGCGAGACAAAGCGAGACTGATCTCAGGTTTGCCAATTAGCAAGGTTGTTGCACTTACGTAACCTATCTACCTTTTTTATTGAATATCTTTGGTTTCAAGCGACAGGAAGCTAATCAGACTAACTAGTTCTAGTATTTTATAGGTTTCATCATTATGCTAATACTATGGACCTACTGGTTATAATGAAGAGGGTAACGATTTAGCGTCGCGTGGGAAAATATCTTTAAGATAAAAACGGATGTTATGATGTATAGTACGTTTTTTTATACTTGTCCTATTTGGTAAGCAAAGATGGCGTCCAGCGGGGCGATTGTGTAACTTTTTTGTCAATGTTTCGATTGCTTTCGTTCATCCTGTGTCAATTATATACAAAACCAATTGAAACATTGACAAAAAGTTACGCAATCGCCCCGCTGGACGCCTTCTTTGCTTACCAAATAGGACAAGTATAAAAAACCGTACTATATAGTGTGGACGCTATTTTCCGCGAACGACTAAGCGCCGCCGTAGACGGACTGCTTGGAGCAGTCGGTGCCGACAGCTTCGAGCGGTCGCTGTTGGGCGATCTCCAGTTCATTACAAAATGGACATTCGCCATGTACGGACCGCTCAAGCAGTTTGCAGTTGCAGCTAAAAGGCAGTCAGCGTGAGGTTGATACCGGCAGCAAAGAGCTGCCTGACCCGCCGTACACGGACCGCTTGAAGCGGTTCGTATACAAATACTAACACAACTGCAAAAGGACTGCTTGGAGCAGTCCGTCTATGGCGGCGCTTAGGGCCACCGCAGACATGCTACTTTTTGCGTCGGCGATCTGCGATTTTGCGACTGCATCGCGTTTTGGCGACTCTCTGCGTTCGATCGCAGTACCTATCAAAATCGCGCGATTTTGCGACTGGTCGCTGCATTTAGCTTCTAAAAAGCGACTAAATTGTCGATCGCTGATGCTAAAAGTAGCATGTTTGCGGGGGCCCTGACAGCCGGGCCCCATTAGCGCGTTGCGTTGCGTCGTCGCAAGATTTTGTACTGGCGCATCACCCTCCCCCGCTTCGTCTCTCGCCCGTCGACCCTTTGATCCTTTGCGACGACGCAACGCAACGCGCTAGTGGGGCCTCGCCCTTAGTCGTACTATGACCATGGACGCTGTTTAGAAGGGTAAACTCTTCTGAGCATGTGTCCTCTCTTCTTGGTAATACATTTAGATGGGGAGGCGAGCGTGCAATTCGTCGATTTGCACGAGCGTCGTCCAAACCTAGTAGATTCGGTAGATGAGATGATAGGAAGAATACATTGTTCTAGATGTTTCCACTTTCAGCGGTGGGGGAAGCGTATAGGTACATGAAAAAATATTTTTTTTGTATAAAAAGCAATGACATAAAAATACTCAAGCGTGTCAGATATTGATACTTTTCATGCTCCAACATAATAAATTGAAAAAAAAAATTACTCGCGCGCGTCAGAATTTGTAAGCATCTATAGACTACGGTAACTGCTTAAAATCAGGCGGGCCGTACGTTATGCTGCCACCGCAGTCCTATATTAAAAAAAAAAAACTGTGGGGGTGAAAAAGTGAAACTTCCAGATGCTCCCATTTCTTAGACTGACGATCAAATTAGCAAAATTGACACTTTTGACACTTCTTAGCTAGTAATGAATCCCCCTTATCTTAATCTGACGAGTTCAAGTATTTTAAGATGGTCTATTTTTTTTTTTGGTTCCCCTGACCGTACCCACCAATATTAAGGGCTCATACTGGTTAGAGGTTCTTATCAATATGTAAGGTATCTCCCTTATCTTAATCTGACGCGCTCGAGTAAATCCAGAAAACCCTTCCACGGCTCCCTATCTAATGGCGACGCGACGCTTAGTCGTACTATGACCATGGACGCTGTTTAAAAGGGTAAACTCTTCTAAACATGTGTCCCCTCTTCTTGGTAATATATTTGATATAGGCTGATTGCTTCAGTATACTATTCATATTCAACATTTAATTCAAACGGAGAGTACTCCAGAGGATGCTTGTCAAAAATATCACGTAGTATCTTTATGACCAGACACATTTGCACATAAAAAGAACTTTACGAGGCATGGTGGGGAGCTTCGGAGGATAAAAGGCGAAACAAACCACAATATCGTGTGCCTTATGCCTTTTTTTGTTATCTAATATTTTAGCGAATTGCAATCATCCTTTTTGGTATCGGATGAATATCTTTTGGGTCCGTTTGAGGTTGGGATATTGGATTGTTTTTTTTTATAACTACGCCGGCAAATAAGCCTAGGCGAACCTGATATTAAGCTGTTATCGTAGCCTATTGATGTTTGAAATACCAAAGGTATCGCTCGTTGCTGTCCTGAAAAGGAGAGGGACAGAGTGAGTGACAGGGAGGGGGGGTGGAGAGCCTCGAGTCTCTCAACAATTGTCGATTGCGGGACTACTGATATCATCTTCGTAAATTCTTTATTGTTAATCGTACATTCTTGACGGTCATTGTCGGCTAGAGGACTGCAAACAGAGGACCGGTATCATGTCGACCGCCGAAACAATGAAAAATTCACGAAGATAATATAAGAGACCAGCGTTTTCGCAATGGTTAATTGTTAATCCCGTTGCCGTGGTTGGCGCGGAGGCGCCTTTCACGCTGCAGGTCGTAGGTTCGATTCCTACCCGAGATATGCATTTGTGTGCATGAACATGTCTGTATGTCCGGAGTCTGGGTGTATATGTATATTAAGTATGTATTTACAAATAAAAAAGTAGTATATGTAGTAATATCAGTTATCTGGTTTCCATAGTACAAGCTCTGCTTAGTTTGGGATCAGGTAACCGTGTGTACAAAAATGTCCCAGGATATTATTGTCCCAGGATATTAATAGACTTGGCAACCTTGGGAAGCGGATAATCTTCTTCCAACTCCTCCTATCCTTTCTTTTGATTATTTTCGTGCGCGTTCCAAGACAACTTAGCTTTTCCCCGGGACTCGTCGAGGGTCAGACCTTGGCGTCATCGTTGGACACCAATGTCGATCCTGGCTTACAGGAGTAACAGTGGTGGGAGTGTGTGGCGGGCCTAGTCCTCAAAAGGCTTGGCAGCCAAATTATGAGCCAAGTAACAACTGCACTACTAGCTACTGTCATCAAGTAAAATGAAATGAAATCTAATGTCACGGCTTTTATCCCCATTCGGGGGTAGTCAGAGGCTTGAGTGGCCATACACCACCACATTGTGGAGGTATTAACCAACTCAAAGCCCACGTTTCACCAGATAGTCGGAACCCAACGTGACAGGTGGTGAACCTTGTCGCCGTGTATACAGGAACTGGCTATTACCTAATCCCGAGGTATAGGTAGGTTTCCTCACGATGTTTTCCCTCACCGTCAGCGAACTGTTAATTATGCACATAGATGATAATTCATCCATTGGCGCATGCCCCACCGGGATCGAACCTAGGACCTTATGATTTCTAGCCCAACCTGTTCACCACTAGGCTACAGTCGCTAGGCTAGTCGCATCAAGTAGTACCAACAAATTAACTACCCTCAAAAATGGATGAACGGAGGAGGCTGGCCCTACTGTCACCAAATCAAGCCTACCCCCATATAAATTCATGTAGTACCAAAACACTTTACTTCAACGGAACATCGTCTGAACCCACTGAACCATAGAATAATCAATAACTACTAGAAACGACACTACAGCCAAAGATTACCCTGTCATCGGTCAGATGTCGAGCCTAATTGCGATTATTTTGGCAACATTTATGCAAGGTAACCGATGATTAGCAGGTAATGTCAATCTTCTGTGAGAAGGTGGTACCACCCCATACGAGGCAGTCCCTATGAGTTGCAGTCAATTGGCTACAGCTTTGCTCTACCTCCTTGAAACCGTCCATTCGTTACACCCAGACCAGTACCAGACACCAGACAGAAGTACCTATGTATATGAAAGGTTGTCTAGAAGAGATCGCAGCTTCCGATAAGACCGCCACTGTGCGCTGTTGTTTATTTCTTGTTTTGTTTGTCGTATTTTGTTTATTTATTTATTTTCATTTGGTATTCAATAAAGTGTTATCTATCTATCTACAGGAGGGTAGTGACACCATAACAACAATAAATTAAAACACGATCCCTGCTAGTCAATCACAAAACATTAAAATTATAAAAAAAATGGTTTACATCAAAGTCCAACAATTAAAATTTTCAAAAAAATTAAATGCCGAAATAGTCTAAACTAAACGCAACCCTTTATAAACGTCTACCGACCTCATAGACTGACCTGTAGGCGTAAAGTTAAAAAAGTCAAAATAAAAAATCAATCCTTTGAATATAATTTAATAATATTTTATGTGCGAACTACTAATTTGATACACAGTATGTGGTTTCAATTATTGTCATGATGTCGTCACCACCCTGTATATGTTTGTCAAGCTGCAAAAGAGTCTCTTCTGCAAGGTTTTCATGATTCTATCCAGATGCAAACAAGCTGCGATTGGAAGCATTATGCAAACACCCTTGCGGGATCCAGGGCCTGTCAAAGGTACTTGCGGAAACAATAGGTGTGAGCCGGTACCTTTCAAATGGCCTGATAGCAGGTAAAGAGGTCGTATGTAGGCCCTTTCCCGGCCCTTACGGATTGGGAAAACGTAGCGTGAATGTTGATTTTGTTCCTTGAAAAAGTTGATTTTAAATAGATATTCCATTTTCGAACTTAGGTACCGAAGTATGAGCTTCGAGAAGAAAAATTACAGAAGAAAATTTTACGAAGAATTACAGGTAGAGATACAGGTCCTACTGTATATTTTTATTGGTGGTACAGCCAAGCTGTGGCCAATTGACCGCAGCTCATATACGGGCTGGCTCGACTGGGGTAGTACCACCCTCTCACAAGAGATCGGCGTAAAGTAGCTATCACAGCTGCGTTTCGTACGATCAGTGAGAGAGCCGGAAACCCCACAACCCCCCCCCCTTCCCCCTCCTTCCCATCCCTCTGTCCCACTCCACTTCGCGTCGGCAACGTGCGAGTGATGCCTTGGCTATAGCAAGCATCTATAGGGCTATGGTAACGGCTTAACATCAGACGGGCTGTACGCTTGTTTGCCACCGTAGTCACATAAGAAAGTTATGAGCTTGTGACTGTAATTCTTATTATTACGTTATCATTATTACAATGTCTTTATAATATTGTTTTGTATGTAAACAGTAAACCAATTACTTAGCATGAATCGATTCTTGTCCAGATATCAACTCGATTAAAAAGGAAGCAATTAGTTTTATTGGAAAAATGATCGATTATTCTTTGTTTTAGGGTTTTTTCATACATATCTCTAATAAGGGCACCTCTTTCTTTAGTCTTTACTCTGTGGTTAGAACTCATAATGTTTTGTTATCTACCATCCACAATTTCTCTTCAACACTAAACAAATCCTGAAATTGGTACAGCAAGCATTTTACAACAGCTTTAAAACTCCATTTAAATTTTACGAGCATCCCGCGTTTTTATTGATATTATCTGTTTCAGGATGGGCAAGCGTCCGAAATGCTTTTGTTTGAAATGTGCTTAAACGTAAGCCCGAATATTTTAATTGCTACCGGGTGATTCACGTTTTATCTAAGCTACGCTAAGCTATTTTTACGACGGTATAGCCCAGCTGTGGCCAGTTCACTGCAGTTTTATGTAGAGCTTTACCTAAGCATACTTAACATGAAACAAAAATCTTATGACCGACAGCAATTAGCAAAGACACATATGGAGATGCTGTACCTAAAAATAAAAGGCCCTACTTTTATATATATGATATTATAAATTCTTAAGTAAGTGTGTGTGTGTGAATGTTTGTTACCACTTATCTACATAACTACTAAACCGATTTTAATGAAATTTGAAAAAGATAGTGTAGGCTCTGGAATAAGACATAGGGTAATCTTACACATCAATTTCCACGCAGGCGAAGCCGCGGGCACAGTTAGTACTAACATATAAAAAAGAATGCGCACAAAAAAATATAGAAATGTCAGAGTATTTTCAAATTTAACGAGATAAACATCAATATCAACTACAACTACAACTATATTCATCGAAATGGTTTTTTCAATCAGTACAGTTTCGAAACAGATTATGCCAATTAGACTCATGTATCTTTACTGTAACAATTTCCAATAAATATTCCAATCCAGATACCTTACAAACTAACATAAATACAAAAATACAAGAGGTGATAGTATATAATACGTATTACTATAATATTATATTATGTGCACAAACAAGCACAAGTTGTTAAAACTTTAAAGAAATAATTGTCTATAAAGTTTTTATTACAAATTATCTAATACAAAGGATTAGAGTTTAATCTTAACAATCATCAATCAATTCATCGGGAAAAAATACTTAAATCCCTCCGTAAACTTCTACCCGCTGGAAAAATATAGTCTTTTAATTACCACTATGAAAAACGTCGCAAATAAAACAAAAAAACCGGCTAAGTACGTGTCGGACTCACACATAGAAGGTTCCGTACTACCGTAGAATAAAAACGTCAAAAATATCAAGTTTCTTGTAGGTATGGGGACCCCCTTGAATTTTTGAATTTTATAAAATTTTTCGGCAACGGAAATACGTATTCTGTGAAAATTTCAACGCTCTACCTATTACGGTTCGTGAGATACAGCCCTCTGACAGACGGACAGACAGATAGACAGACGGACAGCGTAGGCTTAGTAATAGGGTCCCGTGGGCACCCTTTGGGTACGGAACCCTAAAAAGAAAGGTCGAAGGATAATGAAACGTCTTTATCTTTGAGATAAGGCTAGAGGAAAGTTGGAGCTCAACAAAATCTCCTAATGAAGAGAGAGAGAAAAAGTAATTTAAATTCGTTATTCTCGGTCGCCATCTGTTAAATGCACTTCATTAAACGTGCTAACTGTACAGGAGCCAAGTTCCGACTGACAAACGAATTCGAATTTCAAATTGCCAACGCTCTTTTTCAAATTTGGAATGCAATTCTTGAGTGACAAAAAATGAACGAGAAAGGAATTAGCGTTTTTTGTTTTATTTTGAGGAAGTATTTTTATGGTCAGGTGACATCTTGCATCATAGACAGTAGAAAAAAATATAATCTCGTTGGTTGACATACCCGGGCATCCCATATGAATATGTTAGGCGATTCCTTGGCACAGTGGTTCGAGCGTAGGTCGCTCGGCTCACTGCATCGGGTGGTTGCGGGTTCGATTCCCGCCAGAGGCAAATATCTGAAAGTGTGACGATATACCTATAAAGCTATACCTATTGTATTCTGTGACCGCAACTAACATTTTGATTGGCCAAAATTCGCCCTCTTTTGATCAGAAGCTTGGATGACGTTATGTCCATTAGACTTCAAACTGATAGCTCGGGAGTCAGGCGCGGCGCGGCTGCCCGGGGCAGTCTGGACATGCCCAATGAATTCACGCGAATAATGATAACAGTACAATGAACTAATTTCACAAAGATACCGAGACGCTCGTAGCCAGCTGCAATCACTGATCTCTAAACGATCGTAGGTTAAGCAACGCTCGGCTAGGTCAGTCAGAGATGGATGACCGTTTAGTACCATTTGAACTGAGCGTCTCCGTGCTTCGGAGGGCACGTAAAAAGTCAGTCCTGGGGGCTTACCACCAACTCTTATAGCAGTTTTGTTTTAACGTTTCAGCGACTTTTTGTGCAATGACGTTTCTTATTGTCATGACAATAAGGTACGTCATTAATAATAATAATAATAATAATAATATCCGGGGACATTTTTTACACACGGCTACCTGATCCCAAACTAAGCAGAACTTGTACTATGGAAACCAGATAACTGATATTACTACATATACTACTTTTTTATTTGTAAATACATACTTAATATACATATACACCCAGACTCCGGACATACAGACATGTTCATGCACACAAATGCATGTCACGGGTAGGAATCGAACCTACGACCTGCAGCGTGAAAGTCGCCTCCGCGCCAACCACGCTAACGGGCCCGTCATTGCACAAAAAGTCGCTGAAACGTTAAAACGTTCCTGTAATTGAATCGCGATAAGAGGTCGTGGTAAGCCCCCTGGTTGGTGTAATCTAGGCAGCAGTCGTGCAATATCAGAGGCTTCGGGCGGCTTGAACAACTCTGACACCGTTGGCCAGTAACCATACGATAAGAAAAATAAGTAGACTAAGGGCTATATCGCACGTGGACACCAGTGGTAGCGCAACCAGTCGCTCCACCAACAAAATGTATAGAGCTGTATGAAGGGTATCGCACCTGGTGTCCGTTTGGTGCAACCAATTCGGTCTCAGCTACCGAATCACCCGCTGGTGGCGCAACCATGGTGCAATATCGCACTAAGATACCACTCTCAACTCTTATCAGTATTAATTTAATTCTCTTTCATAATATAAGTTTAATTCTTTACAGCACCCAAGGGTTTCAGTAGTAATCGTTTCTTACCTAATTAATGAAAATGGGTTCATTTTGTTTTAAACAAATTTTACATGACTTTGAAGATTTTTATTTCAGTAACCTGGCTAGGCCAACGTATACTAACTAGCACATATTCAGATTCCCTCTAGCATTAAGGGGAGGCGCTTGCCCAAACATCTCTGAATTTTTATTATCATAATAATAGGTATAACCCTCTCCCAGAAGATTGGCGTAAACAACAACACGGCTTATTTTTTTTGTTGTATGATGCGGGAACAGAGCAGCATACATACATCAACACATATTACATACCGGTCAAAATCATAAACCTCCGCCGTAGTCGGGTAAAACAAATGACAACTAAGACCAATAGTTTCACCCTTACCCTGAAGTAAAGGGGTAAGACCTTTTAGGTACCCATAGGCACGGTAATTAGATCATACAGTAGTGGAACTTGGGCCTGTCCTTGAAATAACTACCTACAGCCGCGCCAGGCCGCTCGGTACGTGAACACGCGATAGGGCTACCCGCCTACAGTATATTAATTTCATCTACCTACTTCCTACCTATTAAAAAAAAAAAAAATACGTACTAGTAGGTATATAAAAATTAATGTAAGGTCTTAACTTTCGGAATTTCCAGGTAATTTAAAAATGTTATTTCTGGGTGAGTTATTGAAGAATTCAAGCAACGAAAAATAGCACAATATAATCTATAATTGCTCTTTGCCATATTAAGTAAGTACTTGTACTTATTTCAATCAAATATTCACAAATCGCACGCTTACTGTTTACAAAACCATCCCACCGTCCGTTCGTCACCGCGGTGCATTCGTGACTGCGCGCGACGTTGGGTATTGAGTGGGTATTGAAATCGAGGCGCGTAGGTATGACTCGCTTTCCGTTCGTTTCTATACAAAAAAAAACAAAATTCAAAACGTATATTTTGTTTAGGCCTACGGGGGCACTTACAAATTGTCATTTTAAATTTTTTCTTAATTTTTTTCTTAAATAACTGCCGGATCGGAAACGCGACCTCGACTGAGAAGATCCGGCAAGAAACTCAGCGGGCTTGTCTTTTTTATATTGTTTTAATTTAATTTTATTTTTTTAATCGCGCTTCACTTATTTTAATACAATGTATTTTGGTAAACAATAGCTCCAGTGTGCTGCCCTGCGAAATAAGCAAGGCAAGACACGCTACACTTTAACATGACACTGTTATTAACATGGACCAGTTACTAAGGGTACTGGCTCTAAGCAAGTCGGCCGAGTGGTCGGCCTAGTACTAACATCGACATAAAACGAAGCGAGTATTTCAACTATTTACCGGTAAATAGTATAATGAAAATGAAAAAACAATGACCACGTTTTGTTTCATACCAATATCTAATAAGGGCACCTCTTTCTTTAGTCTTTACTCTGTGGTTATTAACGAAGTGTATTTGAGCGATCAGTCCCAAGCTGATTTATCTTCCAAGTAATCCGAGATTTTGTAATAGGCCTTTTGACAGAGTTTTGTTTTAACTATAGTTTTAAACTTATTGACAGGCAAATCTCGGATTTCTTTAGGAAGTTTGTTGTAGAATCGTATGCATTGCCCTACAAAGGAATTACTTATTCTGTGGAGACGAGTTACATGTACGGATAGCTTGTGCTTGTTCCGTGTATTTATCGATTGAGCATCGCTCCTTTTTTCAAAGTTGTTGACATTTTTCTTAACATAAATTAGGTATTCATAAATAAATTGTGACACTACAGTTAGAATATTTATATCTTTAATTTTTTCTCTGAGGGAGACTCTATGAAGATGGATTACTGTGGATATTTGTACCGTGCTATAGGCTTAAAATTATTCGATTGGTACCTATTTATACAGTAATTTAGTATCTCCATTGCTTCTCATATGAAAATTGACTTCGCAACTTCAACTCGTTAAAACTCTCTCCGTATTTGTATTACCAAAGATAATATTTGATCTTCCCCCGTTTTATGTTAATTCTAAATGTGTATTGACTTAAGGCGTCTTAAAATCCATTGTCTTTGAGTTCGTATTTTTTTTCAGAAATTTTCTTAACCTACTTATCATTTAATGCTTTTATCCCGAGGAGATCAGATGGCGGGAAAATGAAACGGGTCTATGAATTAAGCGAAGACTTTTTTTTTTCATTTACTTAATTCGTTGTCTTTGATGAAGAAAGAACGCTCACAGAGTAAAGACTAAAGAAAGAGGTGCCCTTATTAGATATATGTATGAAAAAAAAACGTGGTCATTGTTTTTTCATTTTCATTGTTCTATCTACCGGTATAGAGTTGAACTACTCGCTTCGTTTTATGTCGATGTTAGTACTAGGCCGACCACTCGGCCGAGTTGCTTAGGGCCAGTCCCCTTAGTAATTGGTCCATGGGAACGCTTTACATATTTTTTTTTTTGCTTAAATAATAATAATAATTAGCCCTTTTACCTTTCCACCCCAGGGCACAGGCCTCCCCTCAATGCGAGGGGGAATCAAACCATAATCCACCACGCTGGCCCAGTGCGGGTTGGTGGATTTCACATGTCTTTAGAAAACTTGTTGGATTTTCTAATACAGGTTTCCTCGCGATGTTTTCCTTCACCGTAAGCAAGAAACGACCCCCCCTCTATCAACCTCCCAACCTATCAACCCCCATAGCCTCACTACCGTTCAGGTCGTCAGCAACTGCTTACCATCAGGCGGGCCGCACGCAATTTTTTTTTTTTTTAGCTATATGTATAAAAAAACTGGTAAAATGTTCACCGCACACACACACAGAATTGTTGGTATATACACCAACATGTTGGGGCCGGCGGAAGGGACGTCAATGGCGTCGTAAAATGGTCGGTATCACGCAGAAGGTTTATGAGATGAGACGTAAAACCAAATGTACCTATGGAGCCACTCGTTCGTGTAGTCTGTCCTCTAAGCGAGATATCACACGAGGCAACCATGGTGGCGCCACTAGTGGTTGTTTCGGTAGCCGGCACCGATTGGTTGCGCTACCAAGCGGACACGTGCGATATCCTCCATAAAGTTCTATACATTTTGTTGGTGGAGCGACTGGTTGCGCTACCACTGGTGTCCTCGAGCGATATAGCCCTAAAAAGTACATAGAATAGGCTAATTTCCAAATATTAAACTTACCTATACTGTAAAAGAATATAAAAATACATAGATATTCGCTATTAAAGTTTCCTAAAAGTCACGATTATTTTTAATAGAGCTGATCTGGCAAACATCATGCGGCGCACCTGATGTTAAGCAATTACCGTAGCCTATAGATGCTTGTAATACCAAAGGCATTGCACGCACATTGCCGACCTGAGAGGGGGTGGGACGGGGGCAGGAGAAGGGGGATGGGGGTTGGGCTTCCGGCTCTCTCACTCATCGTACGAAATGCAGCTGTAATAGCTGCTTTACGCCGATCTTCTGTGAGATAGTGGTATTACCCTGGTCGAGCCAGTCCGCATATGAGCTGCAGTCAATTGGCTACAGCTTGGCTCTACCACCAAAAAAACTAAAAAAGAGATTCCCTCCTATAATAAATGTAAAATATCCAACGTCTAGTGACATAAAGGAAGTATACAGACCCTTTTAAAAAGACCTTAAGCTGACTGACCGCTGTAAAACGGCCTTTAAAAAGGACCCTTCCTTATCCAACTGGGTTTTTTCCATTCGATTTGACGGACTAAGAGTTTGGGGCCATCTTAAGGTCAGTCAATGGAAGTGAAGAAATTCAATTTAAATGTCGATGCTTTTAGGGTATTTGCGTGAGAATAATGTTGGTAATGGAATATTCCCGTGGATTTTTACCGCCAAAAGAGAAAGTTATGATGGATTTGACGGGCCCGTTAGCGTGGTTGGCGCGGAGGCGACTTTCACGCTGCAGGTCGTAGGTTCGATTCCTACCCGTGACATGCATTTGTGTGCATGAACATGTCTGTATGTCCGGAGTCTGGGTGTATATGTATATTAAGTATGTATTTACAAATAAAAAAGTAGTATATGTAGTAATATCAGTTATCTGGTTTCCATAGTACAAGCTCTGCTTAGTTTGGGATCAGGTAGCCGTGTGTAAAAAATGTCCCCGGATATTATTATTATTATTTACACTGGCTTTACAAATCACTAGAAATGAATTTCAAAACCATTGTAAATTGGCCGAAATCTGTATACTTTTGGCGGTAAGTTTTTGATGCGTTTCGATGTCAAAAGTGAGTACTCGGTACTTCTTCTTATCGTATAGTTAGTGGCCAACCTAGTGTCAGAGTTGTTCAAGCCGCCCGAAGGCCTCTTACACGGCTTAACGACTGCCGTCTAAATAACAACATCCGGGACCGACTTTTAACGTGCCCTCCGAAGCACGGAGACGCTTAGTTCAAATGCCACTAAATGGTCACCCATCTCTGCCTGACCTTGCCTAGCGTTGCTTAACCTCCAATCGTTTACCGATCAGTGACTGCAGCTGGCTATGAGCGCCTCAACCATTCAACCTCGGGACTGCATGCGCCTGATGTAAACGCAGCGATTGGTGCGTTCAGATGCCTCGCATGCCTCGCCCGAGCACCAATGTTATGACATTATGTCCATGTGTTCCGAAGTCAAAACTGAGTGCTCAGGCGCGGCATGCGCCGAATGTAGACGCTGCCATTGGTGTGTTCAGATGCCTCGCATGCCTCGCCCGAGCACTCATGTTATGACATTATGTCCATGCGTTCCGAAGTCAAAACTGAGTGCTCAGGCGCGGCATGCGCCGAATGTAGACGCAGCCATTGGTGCGTTCAGATGCCTCGCATGCCTCGCCCGAGCACTGATGTTATGACATTATGTCCATGCGTTCCGAAGTCAAAACTGAGTGCTCAGGCGCGGCATGCGCCGAATGTAGACGCAGCCATTGGTGCGTTCAGATGCCTCGCATGCCTCGCCCGAGCACTCATGTTATGACATTATGTCCATGCGTTCCGAAGTCAAAACTGAGTGCTCAGGCGCGGCATGCGCCGAATGTAGACGCAGCCATTGGTGCGTTCAGATGCCTCGCATGCCTCGCCCGAGCACTGATGCTATGACATTATGTCCATGCGTTCCGAAGTCAAAACTGAGTGCTCAGGCGCGGCATGTGGCTGATGTACAGCCATAGATTATTAGTCCATACAACTTCTTCACAAATCCCCACTGATTTTCCTCAATAAAATATCACAATAGACTAGAAATCAATATGAAAGGGAACGCAACGGGTATACAGGGCATTATTCTGGCGAATAAACACGACGGTTGCCGAAATCCCGGGATTGTTTCTGTAGGGATAGCGATATTAACACATCAAAGACTTATCACGCGATCTGTCATGATATACGTAACATATGGTAGACGGGTTTTTCTATTTCTTAGTATTGGTACAGAGAAAACAGTAGGGCAACTCGCTATAGTTGCCAAAATTTTTTACTCTTACAAGAAAATAATAACAGTTAACGAAATTAGGCAGATGGTACCATCTAACATTGCAATTATTCTACAGCAAAATGCAAGCATCATTTCTTTGTTTCTTGAGTTAAAAACACCTATTGGCTATTGCATATATAACAAGGCATTTTGATGCGTATTCATCCAGAAAGCGAAAATAGTGATGATCCGTATTGACAATACAGACATGCGTCCAAGATGATGTTCCATAGGTACTGTGTCTATGGACTCCATTTAGTAGTTTGAGGTATTTCTTGCCAGGAGCGAAATGAGACGCGGGTGTACAGCTGGAGTATTTATTCTGGACTAACACTAACAACGCCTTAACCTACCCGCGATACAATATATTATTAATTATCAAACTACCTACACTACAGCAGACAAGCCATTTTCGACATTCACCTATCTCCCTCTTTTGTGGTGACGTCATTGCACCTTCTGTTTGACATGTACTGTGTCATTTTATTGTCGCCTTTGTTCCGTATATTAGATGTTTAGTTGTTGATTAAACATTTTGTTATATTTTCGTTTGTAAAGGGCTCGGAATTATTGATAGGGCCTCCATCGCTTTGTCCCATTGTAATTGTTCCTTTGGTAACTCTTTGGTATGTTGTTTTTTAGTGTAACATGAGCGGCTTCTGTTTGTTCGCGTCACTTGATGTGTTTTTCAAGACAACAAAAGAATTGGATCGTTTAATGTATTTTTGTATTGAATTGTATGAAAAATGTTACTAATTTGTGGGGTTTCTCTTAAAGAAACATGTTTTACGCCCGAATAGGTACACATAACACATACCTATACGTCACGACTTTTATCCCCATTCGGGGGTAGTCAGAGGCTTGAGTGGCCATACACCACCACATTGTGGAGGTATTAACCAACTCAAAGCCCACGTTTCACCAGATAGTCAGGACCCAACGTGACAGGTGGTGAACCTTGAATACCGAATAGGTAGGTACACTCAAATAAAAAATGTAAAGAAAGAATACATTATACATATACAGTACATATGAGTGAGAGTGCCGTAAGCCCACCCCCCCTCCCCCTCCCTCCATCCCACTCCCCTTCAGGTCGGCAATGTGCGAGCAATGCCTTTGGTATTGTAAGCATCTATAGGCTACGGTAACTGCTTAACATCAGGCGGGCTGTACGCTTTTGCGCCACCGCAGTCCAATAAAAAAAAATATATACAGTAACATTTTATCGGCTTACAACGGCGATAGTTAAAGTATGCACTTATCTAAAATTTACTACTCATTGCTGCCCGAGCACTCAGTTTTGACGGTGGAACGCATAGACATAATGTCATAACTTGAGTGCTCGGGCGAGGCATGCGAGGCATCTGAACGCAGCAATATGGAGCATATTATGACATTATGTCCATGCGTTACGACGTCAAAACTGAGCAACAGGTCCACCATTCACCATTCACTTAGTCGATTCATAATATTTAGGGCCATAACACACCTAGTAGCCATGGCGACGTCGCTAACCCGCAACATACCTGGCGACCGACTGACGACGGTCGCCAGTCCGTCGCCAGTCGGTCGCCAGTTATGTTACCTGTCATATTTAGACATATTTTCACTTGGCTACGGGGTTGGCGACGTCGCCATAGGCTACTAGGTGTGTTATGGCCCAACGTAATTGATAATTTTAATGCCTTCTTTGACCCAATAATCATGATAGCACCAACAGCCGCGCTTAGAACACAACGCCATTAAATCGTTATCATTGTATTCAAATTAATTATTAAGTACGCTTGTACCGAATATGCCCAATGAATTACCTCGTATAATTAATGCATGTAACCACAGCTAGCTACACGGTTGCACGCGGGTCCGCCCGCATGCGCGGGGCGTTTTTCATTCGGGCAAGACGTTAATATTTTAGATAGACGAGGGTCTAGAGATGGGGGATTTGTGGAGAAGGCAAGTTTTACTTTATGTTATAGTTTTAGCCATAAATGTAGATTTTGATTCAGCAGTTTAACCCGTATAATTGCTGATTTATTTGTGTGTAAACTATTATTTTATTACTATGCAATACGATTTAGCTCGCTCGCTCCGCACGCACCGCTCGCTCGCTATCCCCGTCATTCCCTCTTTATTGCTATGTAAATCGGAGAGCTGCGATTTTTAATTATTATCTACTCGTTTTAAATATTATTAATTTACTTATTACTTAATTTCAGGCAACGAAACATCTATTTTTATTTTTATTATTATAGTATTAAACAATAGTTACTAAATAATACATATATGCCCACCGTAACAGCAGTACACACGATTATCACCAATGCATCAAACAATCAGTTAGTACTGCTCTAACGATCTGTTAATGTGTTGATGAACTTGTCCCTAAGTCGGTTACCAAAAAGGTATCCCTACGCACTATAGTATACCAACTAGCTTTTGCCCGCGACTTCGTCCGCGTAGACTTCAAAATAAAAAAAAACCGGGCAAGTGACTTAAGACTTTTTAGTACTTTTTAGTGCGCCAGGGTTTTTTAAGTCAGTATTTGCTTTTTTATAAAAATAATTTTATTTCACGATTTTTATTGGAGCCATACAAACTTTATCACGGTACCTAATTCGGTGAATGCGTGTTTTGGTAGGTAGGTATATAGAGCCAAAATCCCAAATCCCCCTCCCCTTCTCCACCCCTTTTCCTCCCCTCTCTTCCTTCTGCTCCCTCCCCCTCCATTTCCCTTTCCCTTTCCCCTCCCCCTTCCACTTCCCCCTACCTTACGTCTTCCCCTTCCTCCCTCACCTACCCTATGCATACTAAGTTTCAAGTCAATCGGGTACAAACATATTTTTCTGCCGTACTTTTCTACCTTTAGTTTCCCCCTTTTGGATGTTGATTTACGAAATGATTTTTTATGGGATCAAACTGAAGTAGTACCTACCATATTCAGCTCAGCTTATACCCCAATTATTTAAAATGAATAATCATAACCAATCTCGAGATATGGATGACTAAACATTCGCTGACCCCGCCCTCCCCTTTTCCTTCAAAATATTAAAAACGCTGAAACCCCAGTCTGATTATTTAAAATGAACAATCATAACCAATTTCGAGATATGGATGACTAAACATTCGCTGACCCCGCTCTCCCCTTTTCCTTCAAAATATTAAAAACGCCGAAACCCCAGTTTGATTATTTAAAATGAACAATCATAACCAATTTCGAGATATGGATGACTAAACATTCGCTGACCCCGCTCTCCCCTTTTCCTTCAAAATATTAAAAACGCTGAAACCCCAGTCTGATTATTTAAAATGAACAATCATAACCAATTTCGAGATATGGATGACTAAACATTCGCTGACCCCGCTCTCCCCTTTTCCTTCAAAATATTAAAAACGCTGAAACCCTAGTCTGATTATTTAAAATGAACAATCATAACCCATTTCGAGATATGGATGACTAAAAATTCGCTGACCCCGCTCTCCCCTTTTCCTTCAAAATATTAAAAACGATGAAACCCCAGTCTGATTATTTAAAATGAACAATCATAACCAATTTCGAGATATGGATGACTAAACATTCGCTGACCCCGCTCTCCCCTTTTCCTTCAAAATATTAAAAACGCTGAAACCCCAGTCTGATTATTTAAAATGAACAATCATAACCAATCTCGAGATATGGATGACTAAACATTCGCTGACCCCGCTCTCCCCTTTTCCTTCAAAATATTAAAAACGCTGAAACCCCAGTCTGATTATTTAAAATGAACAATCATAACCAATTTCGAGATATGGATGACTAAACATTCGCTGACCCCGCTCTCCCCTTTTCCTTCAAAATATTAAAAACGCTGAAACCCCAGTCTGATTATTTAAAATGAACAATCATAACCAATCTCGAGATATGGATGACTGAACATTCGCTGACCCCGCTCTCCCCTTTTCCTTCAAAATATTAAAAACGCTGAAACCCCAGTTTGATTATTTAAAATGAACAATCATAACCAATCTCGAGATATGGATGACTAAACATTCGCTGACCCCGCTCTCCCCTTTTCCTTCAAAATATTAAAAACGCTGAAACCCCAGTCTGATCAATTCAAATAAACAATCATAACCAATATCGAGATATGGATGACTTATTAAAACATCCCTTGACCCCGTTTTCCCCTTTCCCGTCAAAATAACAAAACTCGACCACCCCTATACAAACTTTCACTCCACATTTCACCCCTTAGGGGTTGAATTTCCAAAACCACGAAAGAAATCTAAACACAAACTTTCATTCCCCTATTTTACCCCCTTAGGGGTTGAATTTTCAAAAACCCTGAAATTACTCTTTTTTATTTTTGAAAAGACACCTAATCACCAATTTAAGTAATTCTAACTTCAAAAATGACGGAACTTCCATACAAACTTTTATCCCCTATTTTACCCCCTTAGGGGTCGAATTTTCAAAAACCCTGAAACCCATATTTTTTTATTTTTCAAAAGACACCTAATCAGCAATTTTCATAATTCTAACTTCAAAAATGACGAACTTCCATACAAACTTTCATCCCCTATTTTACCCCCTTAGGGGTTGAATTTCAAAAAACCCTTTCTTAGTACACCTCTACACATCAAGACAAACCCACCCTCCAAATTTCAAGTCTCTACGATCAGCGGTTTAGGCTGTGCGTTGTCTGTCAGTCAGTCAGTCAGTCAGTCAGTCAGTCAGTCAGTCAGTCAGTCAGTCAGTCAATCAGGACTTTGATTCTTATATATTTAGATAAGGGCTACAGGGCTTTTGGCCATCAAAATTCCCGCATCCCTCTTACTTATTCAAATGTGCGGTGTTCTTAATTTATGAAATATCTTCCTATGCAAAACGTTAGGGATTCGATTCAAGATAAATAAAAGCAATAATTAGCCCTTTTAACGTCCCACTCCTAGGCACGGGCCTGCCCTCAATGCGAGGGGGATTCAGGCCATAATCCTCCACGCAGGCCAAGTACGGGTTGGTGGATTTTACATGTCATTCGATTTTTTTTTGGTTTTTCTAAGACATGCAAGTTTCCTCACGATGTTTTCCTTCACCGTAAATAGCTTTCGAAAAATCTAGAGGTGCGAGCCAAGGTTTGAACCCTGGACCTTAAGCCCGCTAAACGCATGCTTAACCAATCGGCTATCACTGCTATTACTAGATAATTAATAATTATTATTTCATGGTCCTGATTTTGTTGCGTAACTTACGTCACGTTTCATCGCGTAAAAAACGAACGTATTTAATTACGCAGCTCTTATAATTGGTCGTCTGTCTAAAAATTCACACAAAAAAAATCAAATTGAATTTTATTGTTCACTCAACAAAAATAATCTAAAAACCCAACATTCCGATATTCAATTCACTATTCCAGATAAAAAAGAATCTATTACACTTACTGCCACGCAAAACTGAACACGATATAAAAAGCGGTGGCCGAAATTCAGGTGCGGAATGAACTGTTTTTGCTACATCGCCCCCCATTTTAGCATGGCCCCCATCTCTTTCTAAACCTCCACAAAAACTGGTGTTGCGAGGTAAATTGTGTTGTGTTTGGGGGGTCAAGTTGTTCTGGCTGAAAGTGTCTTGCATCGTTTCAGGGGTTATCGAGTGGTGTGGGTTCGATTTTCGATCGAGTCTCGATACCGTTGTGGCATTAATAAGTCTATTTTCCTTTCATAGATTAGAAATAAGAATTTGTTTATTTTTACTGAGGTCGCATACAAGCGTACGGCCTGCGTGATGTTAAGCAGTTACCAATTTGCCGACCTGAAGGCGAGTGGGACAGAAGGTGAGGAGGGGAGGGCTCTCCCAATCAGCTGTAATAGCGACTTTACGCTGATCTTTTGTGATAGGGTGGTACTACCCTTGTGGAGCCAGCCCATATGAGCTGCAGTGAATTGGCTACAAACAGTAATATATTTAAAACATCTAGCTATATTTGTCTTCCACTAAAATCCGATCAGATTTCGCTTCTACACTACAAGATCCGTAGAAAATTCTCTCCGGATCTAACATCCGTAACGCCCGGATTCCGTACGTCGGAACCGTAATATCCCCGTAGTATCGATGTATAATTGATTTTGTTCAAAGTGGGGGGGAACCCCCCCTCTAAACCCGCGTAGTGGGGGATAATCGACTGTTTCCGCTCCCTGCTTCCGCGAATAGTTTATTTGGCTTTCATTGGGATTGTTTTCGGGATTCATGGGGTATCGTATAGAGAGGATTGTAAAGAGATGAGTTAGAAAGGTTTTTCTGCGGACCTAATACGGTCCTTATGCAATAGTGCTAATGAATTGCATTGCAATTCATTTTTCCGATTTTCTGAGGAATCCTTAGCAATTCCGCTAAATTTCTGTAGAATAGTGACACATTTTACGGCATTCGTGACAGTTTCACGGAAATTTAGGGGATTCTGCTGGAGGTTTGGAAAAATGAATTGCTTTAGCAGAATTGCCGCAATTCATCTTTGTGAAGGTATTAACCCCACTGATGTTAAAGGCAAAGACATCACTCGCACGTTGCCAACTTGAAGGAGAGTGGTTCAGAGGGAGGGGAGGGGTTATACTTCCGGCCTCTCTCACTCATCGTACGAAACGCAGCTGTAAATACATTACGCCGATCTTCTGTGAGAGGGTTGTACGACCCAGGTATGGATGGTATTATGATAAGGTTCTAAATAACAAAATTATTAAAGTTTTTTTTTATATTTACCCCATTTTATTGAGCTCTGCGTACAGTCAGTGACAACAAATATTAGACTTTTGTATTTTATTTATTTGTTTTGTATGAATTCTTTAGTTTTCGTTTTTTTAGGGTTCCGTACCCACAGGGTGCCATCGGGACCCTATTACTAAGCCTACGCTGTCTGTCTGTCCGTCTGTAAGCGAGCTGTATCTTACGAACCGAATGAACACACAACACAGAATGTGTATTTCTGTTACAACAACAACAAATACTAAAAATGAAATAAAATTTAAAAATAAAGGGGTCCCTATACAATAAACTTGATATTTTTTACATATTTTTTTTACGGTGGTACGGAACCATGTGCGAGTCCGACACGCACTTGGCCAATTTTTTCATTAGCTTACGGAGAACGTTCCTTAGTATTTTGTACATACGTACTATATTGTGTACCTGAAGGGCTAGACAAGTGGCTGACGTCTACAAGCGTTCCTTCAAATCGCTACGCTCCATGTATGGAAAAGACATAAGTCATCTACATAGCGACTTGTTGTTGATTTACATAGCGACGTTTGACATTTCCATACATTGTGAAGTCTATTCTATTCTATTCGATTAGCGTTCATGCCACTTGTCTAGGGCAGGTATACTAAGCTATACCAATCGAAAGAATTCAAACTTATTTCTAACAACATTTTCGTTGGCCGACCACAGTAACTAATGACGCCATCTTAATTCAATTGTAGATATCGCGGCTATGATGACTCTGTTGCGATGTAACCACCACGGTACGGGATGAAGAAAGTACGAGACATGAAAATTAAAAAAATACCATTGTTTTTTTAAATATTATTACTTGAAATAAACTGTTAGGATTCCTTATACACTAATAAAAAAAGCCTCGCTTGAGCTTAAATTATACTAGTAGAATAACAATGTGAATCACAACCAGACAATGAGCGATTCTGTAATGACATATTCGACGCGTGAATTTTCAGCGCAAATGTCAATTTTCAATACAAAATTTGACATTTCACTAGAATGTCCACGCATCGAATATGACTTTGTCGTTACAGCCCGAACTAGGATTGAACCTGTGGCACGGGTAAATGGGCTATTATAATCAAATAAGTCTTACATTTCTATAAATGTGGGGGTAAAAAAAAATATCTTACTAACTTTCCCGCAGCCGTACTCGATATCTAAAAAGCCACATCTCGACCGCATCAAATAGGTAATAACGTAACGTAACGTTACGTAATTACGTACATCGGTAGCGACGTGTAACGAACATAGATACACACTTTTTTGTTTGGAACGAAGTTCCTTAACGCCGCTTGCGGCAGGAGTTGCCTGGTAGAAAACATCACGCGTTTTCTTTTATCGCACCAAACCCGCTAAAATAAGCCCCGCAAAACGCTTTTTGCGTTACGCGCTCTCGAGACGTTCGGTTCCGTCCGACGTTATTCGGATATTTTCGGATAATATGCGATTTTTTTAACACTAGAGCAGCCCCTATTGTGTTCGCTTTAGAATTAAAAAAAGGATAGATGAAAACGCGTGAGGAACGGTTCTTGATGAGGGTCCCCAGACCGCATCACCGCACACGTTTCGTTTCTATATCCGAAAAGCGATTACATAACGAAAAAAAAATACACCGTATAGATAAATGTAGTAATAATATATACGAGTAGGTACCTATATCAAAAACAATAAAAGCGCGTCTGCCTTTTTCTTTCTCATAACTCCGTCTCTGTCTGATATCGAGGATAAAACGTAAGTGGTAATTTATAGACCCAACTTATAATTTTGTGTAGGTATTGCTACTTATTAGTACCTACTTAAGCTAATCAATAGGTGCAACATGAGCCGAGTGCCGCGGCGAAACTATCAGTTTTGACGTCTGTCATAACATCATATCAGCCCCCCTAGACAAGTGGCATGAACGCTAATCGAATAGAATAGAATAGACTTCACAATGTATGGAAATATCAAGCGTCGCTATACAGATCAACAACAAGTTGCTATGTAGATCACGTGACTTATGTCATTTCCATACATGAAGCGTAACGATTTGAAGGAACGCTTGTAGACGTCAGCCACTTGTCTAGCCCTTCTGATTGCTTGGTGCGGCTGCTCGGGGCGTGTGGACGCGGCCAACTAATTCCACGACAGTCTCCAAGGAGTATGCCTCACATTACTTAGTTGAAACATCGTCAGCTATATAAATCAGTCGCGCTAAACAGCTGGCGCGCGGCCAGGGGTTGCCAACTTTTAACATCAGTTAATCTAACGCGAGGGACTGTTGGCGGCAATTCAAGTATTTTTTCTTAAATTTGGCAACGGGCATAAAATGAAGCACGTTAATTGGTGCAGCTTTAATTGGCGCATTTGCCTTTGCATGTGCGGAGGTAATTAAAAAAAATATACCTCCACAGAAATACTCTATCGTATCTGAACTTGAATTTATTGGGTTGAGTAGTTGATTGTGGAGACTTAATAAAATCGGTTTTTTTAATGAGTGGCTGGAAATGCGAATAGACAATGAATGGCGAAAGAGTAAAGGAAGTAAAAGTGTACCAGAATACACTTTAAATATTTTGTGTAGAAATAAATTACAAAAATCTAGATAAGTATATTTTCCTTTTCTTTTCCAAGCTTAAAACTTTGTAAGTTCAGCTTATCTCCCAAGCCCAAGCACCATTTTAATTTAAAAAATAACCCACGCTTACATATATTCAATAAATCTTCGCAAAAAATCAAAATAAATTATTCAGAAAACAAACCGAAGGAAAGCGCTACTTAAAAAATAAAGCACTAAAGTAAACCAATGCCTAGGGAAGAGTTTTTTATACCTTTATTAAGAATTTATCGTGAAATGCGGTCAAATCGGTGTATCGGCGTTTCCCTAGAGAAATCATCCACCACCCGTAGCTCAGCTAAAAGATGTACAAACTGAAAAAAGATTCACCTAGTTATTCGTTAGATGTGAATAATTGATTGTATTGCGACAACACTGGAACATATTGCCGTTAAGTATTCAGGGCGGCAAGTTTTGTGGGTAAGGGGAATGTTTACGATGGGTTTAAATTTCTTAGAGGACTGGTGGCCATATTTTAACTGTATTAAAAGCAGCATTTATGCAGTCAACATTTTATTTTTTTAGTAAAAGTCTGTAAGTAATAAAATATGTACTTATCTATTGTAAAAACTAAAATATATTGCGTAAAAAAAAATCGGGCTCTAAAAAGTATGAAACAAGAAAATATTCTCATCTAGAGGATAGCCGTGGTCCGTGTAGGTCCTTTAGGGCCAAATGGCATATGAACACGGACCACGGCTATCCTCTAGATGAGAATATTTTCTTGTTTCATACTTTTTAGAGCCCGATTTTTCAGTAGTCGGGTTTTAGTTTTTAAACTTACTTTTTATTTAATTATTTTGGAGTAATAGGTAACAATATATATATTTTTGAAATGTGCTCATCAAGCTCTTTCATTTGATACCACACACGGTTTCATTAAAAAATGTTTTTTTTTTAGTTCATGACATTATGTCCTCTAGAGGGCGCCATATGCAATTTTATGTGACGTCAAATAGCCTATAACCAGCGCGCCATTAAGCCGCTTCTAACGATACCTCATTTGTCAAATTACGACAAGTAGTTTGGAAGTTAGGTGGGAACAGATGCACATACATACATACATACATACATACATACATACATACATACATACTTACATACATACATACATACATACATACATACATACCGGTCAAAATCATAACCCTCCGCCGTAGTCGGGTAATAAAATTGTATTTAAAAAAACAAGGAATTGACGCAACATTCGTTCCATTTTTTTCTTAAATATATTTCACATTTGCAAATCAATAAAAATTAAATTAGACATATTCAATTATTTTTTATTAGCACTGGCGCTTGCACTGGCAAATTTAAAAAGCATCAATTTGGGTTGCACAAATTGACGTGCTTCGTTTTAAATCAGGCCGTTGCCAAATTTCGAAAAAAGAACTTGAATTGCCGCCAACAGTCCCCGTGTTAGATTAACTGATGTTAAAAGTTGGCAACCCCTGGCCGCGCGCCAGCTGAAGCGCGACTGATTTATATAGCTGACGATGTTTCAAATAAGGCTCGTATTATAAATGCGTCTCAAAGTTGAGATCGATCTTAAGATGCTGTTTTTGACAGCTGTTCCATACATTTAACGTCAAAACTGCATCTTTAGCTCAATCTCAACTTTGAGATGCATTTATTAATACTAGCCTTAGTAATGTGAGGTGTACTTTTTGGAGACAGTCGTGGAATAAGTAATTGGCCGCGTCCACACATCACGAGCAGCCGCACCAAGCAATCAGAGCCTCAAGTCTCTTAACGATTGTCCATTGTGCCAGCCCCAACGCCGTCCTAGAGATAATAGCCAGAAGATTGCCCCTATGTCCGGCACCGTTGCGACAACATCAGCTAGTACCAGTAAAAGTCCTGTCTAAATCGGTCCAGCCGTTTCGGAGATTATTCGGAATAAACATCCAGACAGACTGACAAAAAAATATTATTTTTTATGAGATTGAATAAACTATCTACTTAAATTATAATCTTTCTATACATATACCTTCTTAGTTTTTGAACTCCATTCTCTATCTAAAATATTTCATATTTTTTTAACCCAAGAATGGTAAAACCATGCAAGTATCAGACTAAACAAGACTACCTTTATAATGAGATCCGTACAAGCCAGACGCCTGGCATGTCTCACACGTGCTCGTGGTAAAATTCAAATTGCTCGCCTCTCCCGGCCCCGTGTGGGCAGTTAACGGGTTGACTTGCAATAGTTCTGTTACTGCTGACAGAGGGGTGCAAGTTAGAGCATGCAACGGGTTCATTATAATATTTTTTACTAACCAGCTATTTGTTGAAGAAAAAGTTTTTAAATTGATTATGACTTGCATGGTATTTTAACTTGCATGTGTAATGCAAGTATTTAGGGTTCGGTAACGCGAATGCAATGCGGGTGATAAATCCATGTTTTTTTTATTTTACTACGGTGGCAGACAAGCGTACGGCCCTGTTGTTAAGTAGTCACCGTAGCCTATAGATGCTTACAATAGCAAAGGAATTGCAAACAGTTGTGAAGTTATTACTTTAACTATTAGTTAAAAGTTAGATCAAAACTGAACCATTTTGTGCCTTATACCAAAACTGATCCGACGTGCTTGTAACATGCACGGGGGATTGTTAACATACGGGTACATATAGGTTATAAGTTAATAATAGAGAAAACTCTATTGTTTACAGCAAGTAAGCAAACAGTCGGCTATGTCGGTTGTCGGATGTCAGTCGGTTAGAAGGTAGTTAATAATAATAATATCCTGAGACATTTTTGTACACACGGTTACCTGATCCCAAACTAAGCAGAGCTTGTACTATGGAAACCAGATAACTGATATTACTACATATACCACTTTTTTATTTGTAAATACATACTTAATATACATATACACCCAGACTCCGGACATACAGACATGTTCATGCACACAAATGCATGTCCCGGGTAGGAATCGAACCTACGACCTGCAGCGTGAAAGGCGCCTCCGCGCCAACCACGCTAACGGGCCCGTCAAAAGTTAGTTAAGTAAAGTTATTTCGTCAGTGTTAAGGGTTTTGAGATTTTTCGACCCCCCCTTCCCCCCTTGGTGAGATGTCGTGAGATTATGTTCGACCCCCTCCGTCGTGAGATTAGAGGGGAGGGTTCCCCTTCTAATCTCACGTGAGATTTAACAAATGCTGTATTCCAGAGGAGAAACATGTTTTACTTAATTTAACCCAGTTTTCTTGCAATTTTACACTAATACTTGGGGTAAAAAACATTACGTGACATTTTCTGAGACCCCCCCTCTCCCCCACGTGATATTTGGTGAGATTTTGCTCGACCCCCTCCCCCCCTAAATGCCTCACGTAATTTATGGACGCCCCTAAATAACAAATAGCATTAGAGTTATATTAGTGCTAGAGTCAAGCTGTAGCCAATTGACTGCAGCTCATACGAGCTGGCTCGGCCGGGGTAGTAACAACCTCGCACAGGAGATCGGCGCAAAGTAGATATTACAGCTTCGGTTCGTACGATGAGTGAGAGAATCGGAAGCCCAAATCCCGTTCCCCTCCCTCTCATCATCATTTCAGCCAAAAGACGTCCACTGTTGGACATAGGCCTCCCCCAAGGCTTTCCACAACGACCGGTCCTGTGCTGCTTGCATCCAGCGGTTCCCGCGACCTTCACTAGGTCGTCGGTCCACCTTGTGGGGGACCCACGCTGCGTCTTCCGGTACGTGGTCGCCACTCAAGAACCTTTTAGCCCCATCGGCCATCAGTTCTTCTGGCTATAATAATTTGCGCATCGTTTATTTTGTTCCTCTATCATTATTATCGAAGTAGTAACTACCATATGCAAACGCCCTAAGTTTGCCAGCTAACATCACATAACCCCTGCACTCAAAAGCTTTATGCAGTATTGTTTCAAGGTAAAACGTTCCGTTTTCTTTGTATGTACACTGCCTTATTTAACCCGTACCCGCTGCCCTGTTCAATGCACAGTTGTATGAAAATGAATTTTTGATGAGGGACTGTTTTGTCTTCATGTGCGCGGGGTTTAAGGGTTAATTGTGGGCTTTGAAATGAAACGAAAATGGACTTTATATTTTGAAATGGTTAAATAAATATGGGCTCTTGCTTTCAGTATTGCTTGTATGTACCCAGCTTTACTCCCACACGTGAGTACGCCTAAAATATAAATAGATATCGCCAGACGGGCCCGTTAGCGTGGTTGGCGCGGAGGCGACTTTCACGCTGCAGGTCGTAGGTTCGATTCCTACCCGGGACATGCATTTGTGTGCATGAACATGTCTGTATGTCCGGAGTCTGGGTGTATATGTATATTAAGTATGTATTTACAAATAAAAAGTAGTATATGTAGTAATATCAGTTATCTGGTTTCCATAGTACAAGCTCTGCTTAGTTTGGGATCAGGTAGCCGTGTGTAAAAAATGTCCCCGGATATTATTATTATTATTATTACTTATACAGCTACTGTATGGTCCCAAACGAAGCAAAGTTTGTACTATGAGTACCGTATAATGGAGCTGGGGTGATCCCACTGACACCCAGACCAGGGCTAATTACGAAAAGGCCGTTTCCGAAATTTACCTCTGGCGGGAATCGAACCCGCAACTACCCGATGCAGTGAGCCAACAGCCAGTGAGACTACCGTCCATTATTAGCGAGTATAGTTCATGGGTAGACCCGGTTTGTTTACTGTGGTAACAAGACGCGCTCCCATTGGCTGCCCGAGACAGGTGCGGGCCGGACACCTAATGAATCTATTTCTATGTATACAAGGTGATCGAAAAAGTTTAGTTATACTGGGAACTAATATTTTAGTTAAAAAAGGTACCACGTAAATATTATAGTTGAGTGGGTATCAAGCATTAAGTAAGTAAAGTAAGTAAGTAAGTAGTTTAGTAAGTATTAAGCATAATATTAAATTAATTTGGAAAGCAAACCCAAATTCGTACAAAGATATAACCGATTCGCGGGGGGTAAAGTTGATTGGGATGGATTTTATTTGACAAAGGTACATTGACATTTATGATCCTTTAGTTATATTTTAGAATGTGAAAAATGAATGAAATATTTAGGTTTTTAAATTTATTATTTGAATTACTCTACACACTATTCTAAAACAGTGGAGGAACACTTATATAAAAAATAGCTCGCGTTTTAAATCTGACATTTTTACTTCAAATAAATTAAAGTGTACTCTATTTTGCAATCAGTATTTCCCGGGGTTCCAAGGTATTTTAGTTTAGTTTAGTTAAAATAATAAATAAAGCACCCTACCAATTTCGTTCCCAACAGCTCCAAATATTTTAAAGTAACGTGGATATACAATCTCACAATCAACCTGCGACAGAAAATTTGATTTGTTTTGGAGCTGTCGGGAACGAATTCGTGTAGCGGGCGGAAATAAACTCCCCTGTATATTATTATTATTTTTTACTGTACTAAAGACAACATTAATTTCAGCTTCTCTTCTCAGGTCACCCTGTATAAGACCATCGTAGAAAGCACGGTGGGTGCCTAATCAAGTTTTATTATAATGCGTATGTATTGCCAGGACTGGTTGCCATGGGAACCGGAGATTCCCATATCGATCACCACCTTTATCTCATCTTTAATAGTACAGTAGGTACAGTCACCTGCACGGCTGTGGTAAAATTTCCAACATAATTTGAGCTCTCTTAATTACGAATGTCAATAATAAAGACGGCTCAGCTTATGTTGGGAATGTTATGTATGCACACGACAGTACCTATACGAGCCAAATAGTGTCTATTCTTTCGTAAGTGGTCGTTATGAAGTTCAGATACCCTTGGTAAGGCTGGATTGTGGATGGGTGGTCGGCTATTTCGCTATAGTCACTAGTTGCTCGCGTCTGCATACAATATTTGTGTTATTTTTTATCGGTGGTACAGCCAAACTGTAGCCAATGGACTGGTTTGGCTTTTTTCTCGTTTTATGACTAAAGCGGGAAAGGAAAGAAACATACCGTAGCCTATAGATGTTTTCAATACAAAAAGGCCATCTTGACGGGGCCGTTGGCGTGGTTGGCGTGATGGCGCCTTTCACGCTGCAGGTCGTAGGTTCGATTCTTACCCGGGACATGCATTTGTGTGCATGAACATGTCTGTATGTCCCGAGTCTGGGTGTATATGTATATTAAGTATGTATTTACAAATATAAAAGTAGTATATGAAGTAAAATCAGTTGTCTGGTTTCCATAGTACAAGCTCTGCTTAGTTTGGGATCAGGTAGCCGTGTGTACAAAAATGTCCCAGGATATTATTATTATTATTATTATCTTGGCATACTTTTCTCAGTCTTCGTCAGCACATCATCCTTCCGCTTTAATATCAATATCCTCAAACAAATTCCCACGTATCAACGACTATTAAAATAATACTTCCAAGCTCACAACCAGAAAATATACCTTAAATGTCCCCAAAACACATTATATTTTATATAAACACATTAAAGTCGGATTACTGCTTCCGTACGATTGTGTTGTCATAAAAATATTATCATAATAAATTTCATAATGGTAATAAATATAATTTCACTTGTAAAGGCTTTTTGTAGAGCTCATAATGATCTATACAGGGTGTTTCAATAGTGCAAAATAATAATCAAAATTGAAATATAATGTCACCCTTTCGAAGATTACAGGTCTTATAGTAGTTATTTTTCTAAATAGGCAACTACAGGGTGTAACGTTAGACGAGGGACATATTCAAGTCCACAACAATTCATGCTTACACGTGACTAAACATAGATATAAATAAAAACACCACTGATAATAATTAATGACAGAGAAAACTTAGCAAAATTATTGCAAAAAGTTTAGCTACGTGAGCCACTCTTACGCTAGTGGACGACAGTAAGCTGTCTTATCAAAATAAATCCCTTCATACGTCATTTTATCATTATTTTTTTCAATTCTCAGTTAATTTAAAAATTATGTCAAAAGTTAAAGTAATTTTTAATTACATGTTTGAAAGGAGAATCGAATACTGAACACGATCGATAAATACGTCCCTTCTCTTACCTAACACCCAGTATATTACGAACAAAAAATAACTGTCTTGTAATTAGTAAAGCAGGCATAACAAAACAAAAACAATCGGATCGGATTAACATTGTAATTCAATTAAAAGTGGCCCAAAGATTAATTAAATTGAACGCAATCAGTTACCGGTTTTCAAATATAAAGAGATGCGTTCAGACGTCAATAGGATCCTCTTTCGTTGCGTTGCTGTTTAGAGAATGTATTTTTTTTTTCTATGAAAAGAGGAACTATTGAGTTTTATGCCAGCTCCTCTCAGTGGAAGCAGTATTACGAAACGGTTGGTAAAACTAAAATATTTTGACTTTGATTTAGACTTTCCGATGATGAATCAGAAAACAAAATATTTCTTTCTTTCACGTTCTTAATTTGGACCATATGTTTTTCAATTTATATTACCGGATATTTAAAACCATCGATTTCTAAAGATATTTATTTTTTTCGGTTCAAATATTTTGCGGAAACGCTGTTAACTTGCGACACTTTCGAACGTATTAACAAATGGTAGAGCAGGATCGCTCCTATATCTGAACGTACCTAGTAACATTAAAATAACTGATAATAATTGTAATGCATAGATGGATCGTCACGCCATTTTTAAGAGGCGTACACACTGGCTACTACGTACCAATTACATTAGACCGGATATTGTGTGCACAAGGAATTTTATAATTTGTAGTAGCGAAGTAGGCACTTATTGTAATTTCGTATTAAAATATAAATTGTGTAGCTTCACTAATATTATTAAGATGCATTCACTTTGTATAGATAAATAATAAATATCGCCAGAATTACACACCAACTGTATGGACCCAAACTAAGTGACTGGGGGCGATCCCAGTGACACCCAGACCAAATTACGAAAAGACCGTTTCCGCAATTTGCCTCTGACAGAAGGTAAGTATCTAACTATGTACTAAGTATCCATTTGTCGATGTTTACGCAAATAAATTTAAATGGCATTTTAATTTAGATAAATTCCTGAAAAAAAATGTTGTGTTCCAGAAAAATCCCGCTAAACTAACGATAAAATAATGTAATTTAAAAAGAAATTAACTTTCAACTATCTCTTAATTTGAGATGATAAAACTTCGCAAACATAAATCATATTTTTGTCTAAAGCTCTGAAGTTATGCAAAGATAATAAACCAACGATTATAGCTCCTACCTACACGTACGGAAAATTCGTGCAATTTATCCGCACTCTATAATGCTGTGAACTTCGGCCATAGATCGTTGACTGTGAATAATAAATTAAAATGTACTCTGTGATATATTCAAATAAATCAGTTAATAATCTTAAATCAATTTTTGGATCTATTACAAAAATAAAGCATAAGAATCATTTTCAAAAACATTGCTATGAGGTGTCATAGTAAGCGCGAATGCACAGACTATTGGGTGGGTCTGAATGTAACGATCAGGGCACCCGAACAATCAATTTTGACGACTGACATAAATGCACGCACCCATCAAAAAATATAATTCCCTCATAGGCAAGTATGTATTGTTTGTTAATTTGTGTTTGTGAAAGAACTGCAATTTTTCCGCAGCACTGTGTTGGGCATTCTTCAGGATTTTACAGAAAGTGTGCCCAAACCAGAAGTAAATAAAGTTTATTTTTACATTGACAAAATACTACCGCATACATGTGCGTATTTTCCGCACGTATCGGTAGAAGCTTTTATTCATGGAGCAGCCAGATTCAACCAAATTAAGTGTGAAATATTCTTATGACTTAACCTCGGATTCTTATCTGGAATACTGAAATTAACCTCTAGCAAATAAAACCATTCTTAATTTAATTTGATAAGCTCCGTTTTCAGACTAAATTATTGTGGTTTTTACCCGACTACGGCGGAGGGTTATGATTTTGACCGGTATTTATGTATGTATGTATGTATGTATGTATGTATGTATGTATGTATGTATGTATGTATGTATGTATGTATGTATGTATGTATGTATGTATGTATGTATGTATGTGCATCTGTTCCCACCTAACTTCCAAACGACTTGTCGTAATTTGACAAATGAGGTATCGTTAGAAGCGGCTTAATGGCGCGCTGGTTATAGGCTATGTGACTTCACATAAAATTGCATATGGCGCCCTCTAGAGTACATAATGTAATGAACTAAAAAAAACATTTTTTAATGAAACCGTGTGGAGTATCAAATGAAAGAGCTTGATGAGCACATTTCAAAAATATATATATATTGTTACCTATAACTCCAAAATAATTAAATAAAAAATAAGTTTAAAAACTAAAAACCCGACTACTGAAAAATCGCGCTCTAAAAAGTATGAAACAAGAAAATATTCTCATCTAGAGGATAGCCGTGGTACGTGTTCATATGCCATTTGGCCCTAAAGGACCTACACGGACCACGGCTATCCTCTAGATGAGAATATTTTCTTGTTTCATACTTTTTAGAGCGCGATTTTTCAGTAGTCGGGTTTTATAACTAATAGTTTATTCATAATTCTGGGCCTCCAGCCCTCTCATTCATCGTACAAAATGCCGATAGTAAAACACTTTACGCCGATTTTCTATGAGAGGGTGGTACTACCCAGTCAATTGGCTACAGCTTGGCTCTACCATAAATGTTATAATATAATGAACACACTTCCTAACACTTATCAAATACATTAGTGGTTTAAAATTAAGGTTTAACACGAGCTCTACGTAGAGCGGTGAACACAAAGATATCTTTGAGATAGCGCGACACTTTTTATTGACTCTAGACATTCTATCCAAATAGGGTTCTGTAAGGGAACTAATTAAACGGATTTGTCAAAACCCGCATTGGGCCAGTGTCCTGTACCATGGACCTAAATCCCCCCCCATTGGAGGGGTTTGTGCCCGAGTTTAGGCCCCTAATATTGGGTTTCTACCTTCCGAGTCTACAGGCGTAACAGTACATTTTATAGCAAATCTAATTTGACTTTATTGGTGGTAAAGCCAAGCTGTAGCCAATCGACTGCAGCTCATATATGGGCTGGCTCGACTGGGATAGTACCACCCACTCACAGAAGATCGGCGTAAAGTAGCTGTTACACTGCGTTTCGTACGATGAATGAGAGAGCCGAAAGCCCGTATCCCCCCTCTCTCCCACTCCCCTTCAGGTCGGCAACGTGCGAGCGATGCTCTAGGTATTGCAAGCATCTATAGGCTGCAGCTGCTTAACATCAGGCGGGCCGTATGCTTTAGTCACATAAAAAATAAACTTTCAATATGAATCCGAACTGTATCAGATTCAATAAACTCTGTTCACTTACTGGGTCAAACGGACCACAAATTAGTATTCCCCTACCGTGCGCCCCAAGTCACTTCGACTCTATGGGGGTGGAAAACAAAGAACTATAACCCCCAAACAGGGGATGTAAAGAAAAAACTCCCTAATATTATTTGCAGTACTTTCTACTGAAACTTTTCACTCAACGAGATTTCGAGTATAAGGGAAAGGTCACATTGGACGAGTTGATAGAAAATTTGAAAATAATATGGACGAAAGTCGGTTTTTAACCGGATACCTGATTCATGCACCGGACCGGCCGGTGATTCATGCGGTGGGGCATGCACCAATGGATGAATTTTCATCTATTTGCATAATTTACAGTTCGCTTACGGTGAGGGAAAACATCGTGAGGAAACCTAACTATCCCTCGGGATTAGGTAATAGTCAGTTCCTGTATACACGGCGACAAGGTTCACCACCTGTCACGTTGGGTTCTAACTATCTAGTGAAACGTGGGCTTTGAGTTGATTAATATGTACCTCCACAATGTGGTGGTGTATGGCCACTCAAGCCTCTGACTACCCCCGAATGGGGATAAAAGTCGTGACGTTACATTTACATTTTACATTTTATTTTACCTGATTCATCCCATTTGACACCTTATGGGATGAATTATTAAATAATCATTTTGATCGCGTACGTTATCAAGTTCGAAGACACCCAGACAAGAACAAAGTACGAAATGACCGTTTCAGAAATTTGCCTCTGGCGGGAATCGAACCCGCAACCACCCGATGCAGTGACCCGTGCGGCCTACGTTCAAACCTCTGCGCCAAGCGGTTGTCAGACTAGAGTGGCTAGTTAGTGATAGTGGCCAGTTTCACCAAATTTTCCCTACTTGTAGTATCAGACTCGTGAAACATTTTGAGATAAAAGAACTCAACCTATGTAACCTAACCTTAATCGCCTACGGGCTCAACCGGCGTAGTACCACCCTCTCACAGCAGATCGGCGTAAAGTGACTATTACAGCTGCCTTTTGTACCATTGTACATGTTATTGTTATTTTCGGGACATTGGGTTTCCGACTCTCTCATTGATGCGTGAGAGAGATGGAAGCAGAATAACGCCCCCCCTTTCCTCCGTCCTACTACCCTTCAGGTCGGACGTGTACAATGCCTTTGGTATTGCAAACATCTATGCGTTACGGTAACTGCTTAACATCAGGCGGTCCGTACACTTGTTTTCCAGCTCTAACTATTAATAAAAACTAAAACCCGACTACTGAAAAATCGCGCTCTAAAAAGTATGAAACAAGAAAATATTCTCATCTAGAGGATAGCCGTGGTCCGTGTAGGTCCTTTAGGGCCAAATGGCATAAACACGGACCACGGCTATCCTATAGATGAGAATATTTTCTTGTTTCATACTTTTTAGAGCGCGATTTTTCAGTAGTCGGGTTTTAGTTTTTAAACTTACTTTTTATTTAATTATTTTGGAGTTATAGGTAACAATATATATATTTTTGAAATGTACTCATCAAGCTCTTTCATTTGATACCCCACACGGTTTTATTAAAAAATGTTTTTTTTTTAGTTCATGACATTATGTCCTCTAGAGGGCGCCATATGCAATTTCATGTGACGTCACATAGCCTATAACCAGCGCGCCATTAAGCCGCTTCTAACGATACCTCATTTGTCAAATTACGACAAGTAGTTTGGAAGTTAGGTGGGAACAGATGCACATACATACATACATACATACATACATACATACATACATACATACATACATACATACATACATACTTAAATACATACATACATACATACATACATACATACATACATACCGGTCAAAATCAAAACCCTCCGCCGTAGTCGGGTAAAAAAAACCTATGATCGATTCCAATATGAATACAGGTTTAGGATGAGTGGTTTCGCAAACTTGTGTGTGAGTTGACAATATGTTATGGGTTCTGTAGCGCGCTCAATACAGACGAGTTTCCTACTGACACAAATAAGGGTAATGTTAGTGAAATAGTTATGTAAAACTTATTGTATATAATTTTAAGTATGTTTTCTGTGTACCCTGATTTATAGGCAAACGATAGACAGGTAGGGAATATACTTGATTAGGGACCTCTTCTTCTTATCGTATGGTTAGTGGCCAACCTGTTGTCAGAGTTGTTCAAGTCGCCTGAAACCTCTGACAGGGCTAAGGGCCACCGCAGACTTGCTACTTCTAGCATCGGCGATCGGCGACTTAGTCGCTTTTCAGAAGCTCGATGCAGCGACTGAACGCTACACCCCGCACACTTGCGGATGCCGGTCGCAGCGATTTTTCATGTTGACTACAGGCTACCGGATCAGGATCGGAGCAGTCGCTGCGTCCGTCGCAGGAAGTCACAAAATCGCGATGCTGCATCGATGCAGTCGCAAAATCGCACGACTTTGATACTGCGATCGAACGCAGAGAGTCGCTAAAACGCGATGCAGCATCGATGCAGTCGCAAAATCGCCGATCGCCGATGCTAAAAGTAGCAAGTCTGCGGAGGCCCTAAACGACTGCTGTCTAGATGACAACAACCGGAACCGACTTTTTATACGTACCCTCCGAAGTACGGACACACTCAGTTCATGCCACTAAATGGTCACCCATCTTTGATTGACCTTACCAAGCGTTGCTTAACCTTCGATCGTTTACCGATCAGTGATTGCAACTGACCACTATTTAAAGCCATATTTTAGTATTCAAGCTTCAATCTTTTTTATAATGATTTTATAAGTGTTTTGTACGAATATCGATTTGAACATAGACAGTAGATTTTTTGTGTTTTGAATGACTATTTGGTTGACCAATCAACACTGACTCATGCGTTACCCAATCACAAGTCATTTCCAAATTCAAAATCGTATTACTAACAAAGAAAAAATGTAATACACCACTCTCGTATTACATTTCGAAATTATAAAAGCGACATAACTGGCCATAATATGGCTTTAAAATAAATATCATACATACTTTTAGGTGACTAATTGATGTTGGTATGCGATGGGTTGGTAAGGGTTGTGATCCAGGGCAGAGGTAGGCTATGCGATGCTAAGCTATCGACTTCCAGCAATACGACAATACGACCACCGATTATTTTAGTGACAGCGAAAATTCTAATAAATAAAATTCGCCAGACTTACAGACCAACTGTATGGTCCCAAACCAAGCAACGCTTGTACTGTGGCTACCATACAATGGCCTGGGAGCAATCTCAGTTGCACAGGTAAATTATAATATACGGCCGTTTCCGAAATTTGCCTTTGACGGGAATCGAACCCGAAACCATCCGATGCAGTGAGCCGTGCGGCTTACGCTCAAACCACTGCGCCAACCGGTCATAAATTTACTAGTATTCTACCGCTCAGTGATAGCTAAATATCGCTTATCTTTTAGTGAGACGCGATCCTGAATGTGATTCATTTAATTGTTCCCATAACTTTTGAAAAATGTACATAACTGATAAGAGAGGTAATATGTGATACAAATGACATGATTCAGCCATCTTTTAATGTTATGTTAAAATACACAAAAAATATTTTTATGTGTTTCTAAATTCAATGATATATTTTCATGTGTTATGATAAAATAATGAATCATAGTCGGTGTTTATTTTCGAGGAGTATTTTGTCTTAGTAGAGATAGAGTCAAGCTGTAGCCGATAGACTACAGCTCATATACGGGCTGGCTCGACCGGGGTAGTACTATACTCTCACAGAAGATCGGTGTAAAGTAGCTCATTTAGCTGCGTTTCGTACGGTGAGTGAGAGATCCGGAAGAAATTCTGGAAATTATTACAAAGAGTTTAGACACGTGATGAACGCGTGCCTAGTCAAATTAAATTTTTTTTTTAATGGGACTAGGCCTCCATACACTCCCACCACTGTTACTCCTGTAAGCCAGGATCGACAATGGTGTCCAACGATACCATATGCCGATGGCTTACAGGATTACACATTTACAAATTTTACTTGTGTACTTTCACTAGACACACGTTCACCGCATGTTTAGTGTGTGTGTGTTTTATGTCTACTTACTTTAGGATGAGTTTCCTTTAATAACTGTTTCGATATTCTTTTGTTTTAAGGTCAACGCACACTTAATAGCTGTCAAAAATAAACAGAAGCGAATTAGTTACAGTTTACGCTGACGCGCGCACTGATCGTGAGCTTCCAATAAAATTATATCGCCATCTCGGTCTGTTGCTCAGATGCGTGTATTGCCGTCTTTATCGCGCGGCACGCTTAGTGTCTCTATTTCGAAATAGTATATTGTAAAATTGGAGATGAATTACACTGTAAATTATTTGTGCACCGCAATTTTTATTGTATTTTTTTGTCAGTATCAAAAGTAACATTTATTTAATTTTGATGTTGAATGAGGAGTATTGCCCCTGTTTTTTTTAATTCATAAATGTTTAGACAGTTTTGTGAACATTTTAGATTCGGCCTTTGTTTTGGCTCATTATCGGCGAAAAAGGAGTGTTCTTAAATGCCAATTATTTAGAAATAATGGCGTGATAAATAATCCGTTTAAATTGTCAAGTGTTTTATTAACTTTATACAATTGAAAGGGCGATAAACAGAGCACTGTCTATAACTCTGTCCCTCTCTTATGTTTCTTTAGCTACAGAAATATCTTGACTTTTAGACAGGCTATTGTTATTATCTAAAAATCAAACATATACAACACAACTTTAATTACCAACGTGCGAACTAAGAAAGCTAAACTATAACTGGGACATTATCACCGGCCTCGGCCTGCCTTTTTCCAACCTTTTTTTACCTTTTTTCTCGACATTTTTGTCCAGTGCACGCTCCGCTTAACACTCGAGTGACAATTGCCTACTGAATAAAAAAGGTTGAGGATGACACAAAGAGTTTTTATTATTTTTATTTTAAATGGTTCTGTAGATTTAATTTTGAATTAAGAACGAACATATTTTTTTATAAATACACCAATTGTATGGTAACTAAGCAACGGTTGTTCTAGTATGTACTGTACAATTACGGAAATTTCCGACGGGAATTGAGCCCGTAACTACTCAATGCAGTGAGCTGAGCGGAGTACGCTCAAACCACTAATCCAGGCGGTTTTTGGTTTGATGTGAGACAATCTAAGCGTTGCAAAGGATTTGAAGCATGACTTTGTCGCTTAGGTGCACAGTATTGGTGCAATAATGCACTTCCTATTATTATAATCCATTGATCCCTTAGTAGAGCATTATTGTTATCCACATAATAATCAAGACCTAATTAAAAATTCTAATAAATACACATAACGGTATTTAAAAAAAAAATTTTTTTTCATACATCTCACGAATGTCGTAATAGGTATTTAAATATCGAATAAATAATTGATTTTATACACCTATCAAAACACATTTTCTATTTTTATAACTCCTCAAAATTTATTTGTATGCGGAACCCTAGCTCACGTAAAAACAAAACATAAAAGCGTTGTATCCGGATGCAACGGTCTTTGAACTTGAACCGAACCTTAATCAAAAATGTCAACGTTTAGTGCTTGTTTTATAGATTTTGTTTTTTTTTTTTACTTTCTTCTTCTTTTTCTTACTTATCGTATGGTTAATGGCCAACCTAGTGTCAGAGTTATTCAAGCCGCCTGAAGGCCTCTGACAAGACTTAACGACTGCTGCCTAGATGACAACAACCGAGACCGTTTTTTTACGTGCCCTTCGAAGCACGGATACGCTCAGTTCAAATGCCACTGAATGGTCACCCATCTCTGATTGACCTTGCCAAGCGTTGCTTAACCTCCGATCGTTTAACGATCAGTGACTTGATGCTTTTTTCAGCAGTTAACGAATCAGCACAACGTTCATTGAATTAGCTACTTAATAATAACTAAGCATATGCCAGATGCGGCTATGCTACATGCCAGATTATGATGCCAGATGCCAGCTATCTAAATACTTACCTAATAGTACTTTGACTGAGAGAAAAAACGCGTTGAAATCTATTCAGGTTTCAAGAGAACGAACTTTTAATACCCCTCTTGGATTAGGGTTAGGGAAAATAAAGACATTTGTAGGAACTAGAAACAAAGGTCTTAAGTAGAGGTCTTAAGTATGTACTTAGCTACTTAAGTACGGGAACCGGCTGGATTCGAACCCGTATCACATTTCAACATCAGCCATTGAATTAATACCATTGGTATCCCTTCTGTAACAATCATCACATTTACAGAACTCCCCCCTAACCTCTGCCCCACCCTTCGTCTAATTCCAAGTCCATCAGATTAAATATTCCATCGAGTGAGGCCAAAAGGACCATCCAGCTAACGGCCTTTTGGGAATAAAAAGGCCTCGTGAAAATTAAAAACGGTGAAGCACGATCTGGAATACCGCTTTTGGTTCTGTATAAAAATTAATTTATACACAGTGAATTTTGGTTGCCCTAAAAATGGTGAGTGCGATGTTTTGGGATGGACATTGATTCTTATTTCAAAACGAATTTCGACCATTCAAAAACGGATAGCTCTAGCATAGCAGCCTTAGATAGCCTAGCGAGGCTGATTATTTATTCAGTAAACAGTTATTAAGAAACAAATTCGATTTTATGTTTTAGATTTTGAATTAACATAAAGAAAGTCGGGGCATTAACAAATAAATAAAATCTCCCGTTTCACATGCTCCAATATAAATGTACATTATGTAAGAAGCACAAACAAATCTAGTTAAACCAGGCTTCATGTACAACACAGCGAGCCCCTAAGGGTGAGACCCCATTAGTGCGTCGCGTTGCGTCGTCGCAACGGATCAACGGGTCGACGGGCGAGAGACGAAGCCCGCGACGATGCGCTGGTATACAATGGGTTGATCCGTTGCGACGACGCAACGCAACGGCAGATGGGGCCTCACCCTATTTTGCACGCTTGCGGAACCCCAAAAAGGCGGGAAAAGTTCGTCTGTCCGCATCCCGGCTAATTACATCCGCCATGGCGCCTGCACAGTCGTTCCGTACAATTATTTTAAAGGGACTTTATGTCTGAATGTACTTACATTTTTATTCATTTGGACATGTCGCGATATGTTTTCGTTTAAGAGTATATTTCTGTCAAGTAAGTAGGCACTTATATTTAATAATAATAATAATATTAGCCCTTTTAACTTCCCACTGCTGGGCACGGGCCTCCCCTCAATGCGAGAGGGATTCAGGCTATAATCCACCACGCTGGCCCAGTGCGGGTTGGTGTATTTCACATGTCTAAAACATGCAGGTTTCCTCACGATGTTTTCCTTCACCGTAAGTTACTCTTTGACCGTAAGCAAGTGATAATCATATTAAGTTATGATTCACACATAGATTTCGATAAATCCAGAGGTGTGAGCTAGGGTTTGAACCCAGGACCTTAAGCCCGTAAGACACGTGCTTAACCAATTGGCCGCCCTTATGCACGCCACTGAGCCCGGTCTTCAGCTCTTAGCATCCAGTTTTTGGCAGCCACCTTCCGCAGTTCGTCACTCCACTTGACCGCAGGGCGTCCTACACTACGCTTTCCTTCTCGTGGTTTCCACTCAAGAACTCGTCTACTCCAACTACGCATAAAGACTACGGAACCCTAAAAAAGTACTAGACTTTCATCAAATTAATCTATGTTAACCAGCTTAGATTATAAGTTAAAAAAGCAATGATACAGATAAGTATCAAACCAAAAAGTTTCTAACAACATAATTAAAATAAAAATGAAGCAATTAACAAATATTGTCCAGAGACAATTTTTTACTTTTTTTCAAAACAAGATTTATAATAATGAGGCGTTTGGTCGTCCTCTTTAATTTAAATTATCAAAGCTAATTAAGTTAATTGAGCGTACGAAACTTGTATCCTACTCGTTAGAGACTGAATTAAAATTGTAATTTAATTAAATGGTTTTCATTATCGCCTTTTGAACTTAGGTCATTCTATAATATTATATCTATGTACCTACACGACTTTTGGACCTAATGTTTAAATACTTGGATTAATCGTAAGCATAACACCATATCAATATTTTTTAGGGCACAATATATCCTATGAGACATTTTTACAAGTACATCCAGTCCGTCCCTTCGTCCTAGGTTTAAACCTGCCAACTATCTTTAATAGTTCTCAACTCAACTAACTGCCAAGCTAAGCCAAACCGGGGTAGTACCAATCTTTCACAGAAGATCGGCGTAAAGTAGCTATTATAGTCGCGTTTCGTACGGTGAGTGAGAGAGCCGGAAGCCCAAACATCTACCACTGTATGGTCCCAAACTAATGACTGGTGACAATCCTAGTGACGCCCAGACCAGGGCAAATAACGAAAAGGCAATTTACAAAATTTTCCCTCGGCGGGAATCGAACCCGCAACCACCCGATGCACTCGAGCGGCCTACGGTATCGTATATTATAAAATCTATGCGAAATGTGCTCATTACCTATATTAAATTAGGCCGTTTGTACGCCGGTCTCGATTCGTCTGATCACGCGCGACCTCAATTAGGCGCGCCACACACAAACGATAGCTCGTTTGAAACAAAGGGAATTATTAAAATGTTACATAGATAAAGAGAATACTGGAATAGATACGCTTACCTAATATTATCTAATGTGTCCGTGTATAATTTATTTATGTTATTTTTTTTCATTTACCGATGATACATTTTGTAAAAACACTTAATTCGACTATAATTATCTTTGCCTATTATTATTGATTTGATTATTCTGTTAGTTAGTACAAGGTGGTAGAGTCAAGCTGTAGCCAATTGCTCATAAACGGACTGGCTCGACCGGGGTAGTTCTACCCTCTTACAGAAGATCGACGTAAAGCAGCCATTACAGCTTCGTTTCGTACGATAAGTGAGAAAGTCGAAAGCCCACCCTCCCTCCCCCTCCCTTCATCCCACTCCCCTTCAGGTCGGCAATGTGCGAGCAATGACTTTGGTATCTATAGGCTACGGTAACTGCTTAACATCAGGCAGACCATACGCGTTTTTGCTACCGCAGTCCTATAAAAAAAACTATATGAGTGTATTTGTTTTGTTATTTTTTTCGATTACCGCCAGAAACAAATTCCACAAACGACGTTTTCGCAATAACGACATGTTTTTAATATTATTTCGACGACTGAGTCATACTGTGTCCATGGAATTCGTTTAGTTGGACATACTATTTTGGACAATCACATATCTTGTTCTTATCTCCTTTTTTATAGGACTGCGGTGGCAAAAAAGCGTACGGCCCGCCTGATGTTAAGCAGATAGATGCTGACAATACCAAAGGCATTGCTCACACATTGCCGACCTGAAGGGGAGTGCGATGGAGGGAGGGGGAGGGGGGTGGTCTTACGGCTCTCACACTCATCGTACGAAACGCAGCTGAAATATCTGCTTTACGCCGATATTCTGTGAGAGGGTGGTACTACCCCCGTCGAGTCAGCCCATTTATGAGCTGCAGTCAATTGGCTACAGCTTGGCTCTACCACCTGGAAACTATCCTATTTGTAACTATCTCATCTATTTACCGTATCATCTGTGTATACAAGTGTATCAACCCTTTGTAGTAAATTCAACATTATCAGTAAATTAATTGTAAGTTAATAGGATACCAATTATAATTGAACACCGCACGGCCTTCGTTCAATTGTTGTTTTACTAATTACGCGCTAGAGGGTTTAATTAATCCTCTTGTTAATTGCCTTATCATGTTAACTAGAGATGTCGTCTGGATTTGATTCAATGTCGTTGTTCTATTATCGCACGAGGACACCAGTGGTAGCGCAACCAGTCGCTCCAACAACAAAATGTATAGAGCTGTATGGAGGATATCGCACCTGGTGTCCGCTTGGTGGCGCAACCAATTTGGTGTCGGCTATCGAATCACCCGCTGTGGCGCAACCATGGTTGCCTCGTGCGATATCACACTTAGTGCGTATTAATAAATGAACACGTATTAATAAATGAATCTCAAAGTTGATAAGGATCTTAAGATGTAGTTTTGACGATTAATGTATGGAACATCTGTCAAAACACCATCTTAAGTTCGATCTCAATCTTGAAATCGATTTATTAATACAAGCCTCAAACTTAAAAAATAATTTTGTAAGATTAAACTTTTCATACTAGCTGAATATTCGACTCTATAAGCGTGGTAGAGTTAAGCTGTAGCCAATTGACTGCAGCTCATAAACGGGCTGGCTCGACCGGGGTAGCGTAGCACCCTCTCACAGAAGATCGACGTAAAGGAGCTATTACAGCTGCGTTTCGTGCGATGAGTGAGAGAGCCGTAAGCCCATCCCCCCTCCTCCTCCCTCCATCCCACTCCCTTCAGGTCGGCAATGTGCGAGCAATGCCTTTGGTATTGTAAGCATCTACAGGCTACGGTTACTGCTTAACATCAGGCGGGCCGTACGCATTTTTGCCACCGCAGACCTATAAAAAAATGGAAAATCTGACAAAAACAGCATCTTAAGATCGATCTCAACTTTGAAATGCATTTATAGTGTTGCAAACCAAACTTAAACATGCATCTTATCTCTTGTAAAGTGACAGCTCTATTGCATTTGGTTGCAGTCGACGGCACGCGACTGCACACGGACTGCATTTTGCAGTCGGAAGCGACTGCAAAATGCAGTCGCTTCCGCTTATGGCGGCGCTTTGTCACATAACTTTACATACATATTAAAAAGAGCTCACGAAATATACATAGTTAAAAAGTCGACGTAAAAAAGCCCGTTCCTTCCACTCGACACCACCAAAACGACACCATCGGTGGTGTCGTTTGGAATCTCTAGTCCATACGATACCACCCTAGTGATGTCCAGAAACGCGTGTTTTTGACAAACAGCTCCCAGTTCATTAAAATAAATAAATAAATATCAGACAACATCACATACATTGATCCGACCCCAAAGTTATTATTTCAAGTTATCTATAGTTAAACGATAGTTAATAAAACAGAGTTTATGAAATAAATATAAACTAAACTAACTAAACTAACAGATAAATATAAACTTTATCAAATGACATACCTCATTAATGAAACTGCTTGAACTTAATTGGAGTTTTCATATCAACAACTTTGTATGTAGGTAACCTCACTAATAGTCGGTGGTGTCGTTTTGGTGGTGTCGAGTGGAAGGAATGAAAAAGCCAGTCTGTCTCTACATAGAGACTTGTAACATCGTGGCATAAGCCGTAAGCCTCTTTCGGCCACACCAATTATTTCCGGGGCCGGCAATATGGCCAGAATTGGCACAATATGCCCAACGGATTGGGAGACGGGCGGGAACCGAGGAACATATTTTTGGCCCAATATTTGGTCATTTGTTGCAGTAATAGCTATGCAATATCCAGTAGTACTAGAGTAGTTATCTTTTCAATCTATATAAATAAATAAAATTGAAGTATTTGTTTGTAATGCCAACTTTTCACTTATTAAAATAACAACTTTTCACTTATTGCATATGAATACGGTACATGATAAAAAAGTTATTTTTAATTTTTTTGTCTGTCTGTCTAGACTCTAGATGTTTGTTCCGGCTAATCTCTGAAACGGCTTGACCGATTTTGACGGGACTTTCACTGGCAGATAGTTGATGTTATAAGGAGTAACTGTTTAACTTGAAATGGGCCGTACGCTTGTTTGCCGTCGTGGTAGAATACAATTTATTACATTTTACTTCCCCTATCACACCACGCCAGCTATACGTTGAATTAGTAAGCCTTAAGCTATACGTTGAATTTTTCGCTTGTGGCAACACTAGAATTAACAGCTGATCATAAATTGTCCCGTGTATTTTATTCAATTTTAATATTATATTCATAATATTTAGGCCCTATAACAATAATTTATTAATTATTAGGGGTCATTAATTGTAATTAGTGTTTAATTTTATGACTTCAGTGCAAATTATCAAAGATAACTGATAAACTGTTAAGTGTCAGTGACAGCTGTTCAAATCGTGTAACCGGTGTATTGTGTTTAGTGATAATTTACTTATTGTTAACTTGTTGTCTCGTCGCAAACAGGTATGTACTGTTGATTTGCCCATTTATTTACATATTTCCATAGTCTGAATACAATATAAACAGGTACTTGCTTACTGATCGTACATAACCTATACCTGTACACATCAACAATACATAACTCTGCGTTAGCGTTCTCACACCACTTATCTGCCTTATTAGCTGTCTGAATAAGGCATATATATAAATTAAAATGATGACCCGCAGCGCTCTTGCTCGCCAGGAAGTGACCAAACTCCAACTGGCTTTGAGTGAATTGAAGTCTGCTAAGACGTTGTGTGAGGAACTAAATAGAGAAAGAGATGACAACGAAAGGGAACTATTGCAATTGTTAGACACCAATAAAAGCCTAAAGGGAGGAATGGCAGAGTTGCATACTCAATTGTTAGATGCCTTGGATGCCCGGGACAGGCTCCAACTTGTTGTGGATGGTTTCAGTGACTGTAGCTTAGAGTATGAAAAGGCCTTAACTCGTATAGATTCACTGAAGCACCAGTTGAGGGAAGCGTTCTCTAAAATTAACGACCTAGAATCAACAAAACATAATGTTACCGCTTCGCTGAACCAAAGTTTATTCGATGAGTTGGTGAGCAGTGCCCCGGGCATGGTTTCTGCTGCAGTTAACACAAAGCCGTTGATCACAATTGATCTCACCAATGACAGTGTAATAACACCCAACACAAGAACAAAGATTAACTGCAGCAAAAACAAACTAAAAAAATATATTAAAATTAATAGATATATTAATAAAACTAAAAAATTAGTTAAGAAACATAGATTTTTTATTAAAAATGTAAAACTTAATAGGGAACGATTGATGTTGCTCGATAAGTTAGATATGTATGCCTCTAGATTGGAAAATAACACTCTGAAATACAAAAATGACACGCTCAAGTTTCAGTGTGAGATTGACTGTCTGGAGGATAAATTAAAATTAATGTCAACAAAATATGACCACACTGAAAAACAATTAAAGGAGTACATTTTGGCCATGAATGAACTGGTAGCATGTAATTCTACTGGAAATGCTGCACCTTGTGATAACACTCAGAACCGGTTGTCGCTGGATCATTTGTTGCCAACTTGCACACCCATTAAATTACAGAACCATGTTGGTCTGTGCGACAACCCTACCTCAATGAATAGTTCCCTTGACACAAACTGTATACCATTGACCCCTAAGCTTCAGAAACAAACTTGTTCTAGTGTCAAACAAAGTATTGTTATATTCAGTGATGAAATTGGTAAAGACATGGGTCATCTATTGTCAAACACATCCGGGGGACATTCTGTGATCAACTATTGCTTGCCTGGTCTTTCATATCAGGAAATTATGAATAAAATTGTTGCCTATAAATTTGGGCCAAGCACAACATTATTAATTTTAATAGGGGATAGGGGAAATGCAAACAAAAATAATATTATTGACTACTACAATTATCTCAGTAAACTTGACCTGGATAACATTATAATGTTTACATTTCCATACAGTCAAAGTTTGCCACAGGTAGAAAATAATATTAGATATAAGATTAATCTGACATTAAGTACTTTGGTATTTCAAAGTAATAATTTTCTCAATAATTGTCATAAAATTCAATTGATTGACATTAATAATTATTTAAAACAATTTTATTTGACAAAAGATAATTATTATCTTTCCAAGTTTTATAAAAGACAAATAGCTGGTTCGCTATTATATTTATTTGACATATCAGCCAAAAATTTGGCTACTAAGGTTGCTTCTATTGAGCAACCTAAGATTTACATTGCTTCTATTGAGCAAATTGACCTTGTAAACTCAGCCAAAAATATGGCCATTAATGAAACTCCTAATAATTTAAATTAGGACATATGACAATAGAGACAACCTCTTGCTATGATGTATTAAAACTTGTCCACCAGAATATACAAGGTCTGATGGGCAAAGAACTTGAATTGGAATTGTTTTTAAATGATAGCAACATAGACATTGTTTGTATTACTGAACACTGGCTAAAAAATGATCAATTAATGTTCAGTTTTAATAATCATCACATTGCTAGCTCCTTCAGCAGAGTTAATTTAATACGTGGTGGCTCGTTAATTATTACTAATAAAACTATGAAATTTAAAGAACGTAAAGATATTGTGAGCCTCTCTGTTGAACGAGTTATTGAAATTTCTAGTATTGAGCTTGAGCAGTTCCTTGTGGTATGCGTATACAGGCCTCCATGCTCACCTTATGATGAGTTTGAAAAATGTATGGAGGACCTTCTATTTAAAATTTCCAAATCAAATAAGACAATGATTATCTGTGGAGACTTTAACATTAATTTACTGGAATGTAGTCCAATAATTGATAAATTTAAATTACTTTTTAAATGTTATGACATGTACAATATTTTCTTGGAACCTACTAGGATAACCGCCACTAGTGCAACTTGTATAGATAATATATTCACAAATTTAAAACCAATAGATAACTCAATTATAAATAAATTAGAATCTGATCACTGTGGACAACTAGCAGTGTTTCCAAAGAAAATTAATAAACCCCAAACAAAAACTGTTAGCTTTGTTCCAATAAATAATAGCCGCCTAGAACTCTTAAGAACTAATTTAATACAAAAAGTCCCAGGGTTGCCTACTCACAGTGACACAAATATACTCTATAACTCACTGTTCCAACTCATCAGTGATGAATTCAATAAAATATTCGAACCAAAAACAATATCTTTTGGTGATCGTGCTAATTTTAGTGAATGGGCAACTCCAGGAATCTATAAAAGCAGGCAGAAGTTATATGACCTTTATTATGAAAAATCATATAATCATAACCCCACTTTCTTGGAGTATGTAAAAATCTATTCTAAGTTATTTAAACGAGCCTGTTCCTCTGCGAAATCAATTTATTTGAAAAATAAAATCAAAACATCTGCAAATAAAATTAAAATGACTTGGAATATTATCAACAGTGAAACTGGCAGAAGTACAGTGCGTGACAGAGACTTTCATTTGATAATAAACAACACAGATGTAAAAGCGGATCTGGAAGTAGCGACAGAGTTTGAGAACTTCTTTACCAACATTCCTGTTCTAACAACCAAAACTCTAAGATCGTCTCCCACTTCCGCAGAGACGTTACTTAAACAAAGTGTAACTGAATGTGACACAGCTTTTAAATTTTCAGTTGTTAGTAATAAGGACGTTGTAAATAGTTTTAAAAGTCTTGATGTGAAAAAAACGGCAGACCTATGGGGGCTTTCTGTAAAGACCGTTTCCTCGTTTATAGACATTATTGCACCCAAGTTAGCAGCTGTGTTTAATGGCTGTGTGACAAATGGTGTATTTCCTGATCTAATGAAGCACAGTAAAGTAATTCCTATTTTTAAATCAGGTAGTTCAACTGATCCAACAAATTTTCGGCCTATATCGATACTACCTACGTTAAGTAAAATTTTTGAAAAATTAATTTTGAACCAATTATTACGTCATTTTAATGACAACAATATTTTTCATAACAATCAGTTTGGGTTCACAAGGAATCGCTCTACTGTAGACGCGGGTATTGAACTAATAAAAAATATTTTCAGTGCCTGGGAGAACTCGCAGGATGCCTTAGGTGTATTCTGCGACTTGTCTAAGGCCTTCGACTGCGTCCATCATGAAATACTCGCCAGGAAATTGCACCACTATGGTATCAGGGACAAGGCTCTTGACCTTTTGACTTCATATTTGAGCAATAGAATTCAAAAGGTCGCTATTAACGGTGAAAAATCGCCAGGTTCTGTAGTCTCTATGGGCGTTCCTCAAGGTTCAATACTGGGACCATTCTTGTTTCTTATTTATATAAATGATTTGCCATATCATGTGGGCAAAAATCACGAGATTGTGTTGTTTGCTGATGATACTTCTTTATTATTTAAAATTAAAAGACAGCTACTACATTATGACGATGTGAACAATGCACTCGCTAAAGTTGTAGGTTGGTTCAATGTAAATAATCTTTTGCTCAATGAGAATAAAACTAAATGCATAAAGTTCTCGACACCTAATGTAAGACAAATAGGAACCAATTTACGACTGAATGGTGCAGAGTTGGACGTTGAGGAGTCAACTGTCTTTCTGGGAATTACCATAGATTCCAAATTGCAATGGGGTCCTCACATTAAAAAACTGTCAAGCAAGCTGAGTTCTGCGGCATATGCTGTTAAAAAAATTAGGCATTTAACTGATGTAGACACAGCTAGAATTGTTTATTTTAGTTACTTCCATAGCATAATGTCGTATGGCATACTGCTTTGGGGGTGCTCTGCAGATTTAAATTCTATATTTGTACTGCAGAAAAGAGCTATAAGAGCTATTTATAACCTAGCTCCTAGAGTCTCCCTCAGAGAAAAATTCAAAGAAATAAATATTCTAACTGTGGTGTCACAATTTATCTATGAAAACCTAATTTATGTTAAGAAAAATGTCAACAACTTTGAAAAAAGGAGCGATGCTCATTCGATAAATACACGGAATAAACACAAGCTATCCGTACATGTAACTCGTCTCCACAGAATAAGTAATTCCTTTGTAGGACAATGCATACGCTTCTACAACAAACTTCCTAAAGAAATCCGAGATTTGCCTGTTAATAAGTTTAAAACTATAGTTAAAACTAAACTCTGTCAAAAGGCCTATTACAAAATCTCGGATTACTTGGAAGATAAATCAGCTTGGGACTGATCGCTCAAATACACTTTGTTAATAACAGTGTCATGTTAAAGTGTAGCGTGTCTTGCCTTGCTTATTTCGGAAGGCAGCACACTGGAGCTATTGTTTACCAAATTACATTGTATTAAAATAAGTAAATGGCGATTAAAAAAAAAACAATGTAAAAAAGACAAGCCCGCTGAGTTTCTTGCCGGATCTTCTCAGTCGAGGTCGCGTTTCCGATCCGGCAGTAGAATTTAAGGAAAAAATGTAAAATGACAATTTGTAAGTGCCCCCGTAGGCCTAAACAAAATAAACGCTTTGACTTTGACTTGACTTTGACTTATATTACCAAGGACACATAAATTACATTGCAGTGTGTGTTTCCGTAGTATCTACTCAAGAATCGCGTAATATAATATGTATAGGGTTGTGTTTGGGGTCAGAAATGCCTTTTGATGTTGTGTACTGGTTACAAAAAACATGTCTTATGATAAACTAGCAGCGGTGCACGGGACTTCGTTCGCGTAAATTTTAGAAAAATATTACCTGCGTTAATCCCGCGTGAAATTTCCCGGGGAACCCTAATTATTTTTCGAAAATAGCCTAAGTTACTCCTTGTAACAGCAGCTACCTGCCAATTAAAGTCCCGTCAAAATCGGTCCAGCCGTTTCGGGGATTACCCGGAACAAACATACACACAGACAATTTTTTTTTCTAATTGCGTTTCATATGCATTTACTGAAAAGCTGTTATTTTGACATTACAAACAGACACTTCAATTTTTATTTATTTGTATAGATGTCATAAAGCTTGTGGTATTTCTCATGTGTTATTAAAAAATCAATAGATTGCGAAGACATGACCTAGACAGAGGGAGACATGTGAGTGTCCAAAATAATATGTCCTAAACGCAGTCCATGGACACAGTTCGACTCAGTCGTTCGCGGAAGGTAATGTTGAAAACAAGCCGGTATAGCCAATATGGTTAAAATTCCATCAAGTTAATTGTCGAATCGCGAGTGCGATAACAGATGTGTGAATTTCGTTGCATGTAGTGGTGCGCTGAGCACAAGTCTAGTGATTGCGATGTAAGGGGTACCATATCTTCTAAAATAATGCATCAATGATAGTCTATTATTTTATGCATCTACTTATGTGTATATGACATGCGATTAAAATGGAAGAAGGCCCTAAAAAATTAGATTTATAAGTTTTACATTTCTGAATACAAAAAAAAACATTATTCAATTGTCATAAAAGCTTAGAAAAGCTTTTTAAAGAAAATAAAAGACAACAATAAAATAAAACAGTTAATTCCTTAAATTACCTTTCTCATACTTAATTTGTCTGAACATTGAGATAAGATGTCACGAATATCAAAAGACATTTTTGCAAAACAAAAATTTGCCGACTCGTAATATTAAAACAGCGTAATGAAATTGTTGTCTGTCAAATAAAATAATGTTTAAATACAAAATGAAGTCTCCCAATTCCGTATCCAGGACAACGTATTTCGAAGGATTCGTATCGATAAATAATAAGGTTTGTTCAGATATAGACGGCGACAAGGTTCACCACCTGCCACGTTGGGTTCTGACTATCTGGTGAAACGTGGGCTTTGAGTTGACTTAATACCTCCACAATGTGGTAGTGTATGGCCACTCAAGCCTCTGACTACCCCCGAATGGGGATAAAAGTCGTGACGTTATATTATTATTGTTATTAGATATAGACGGTATTTGTTAACTATTTCTCAGCGAGATTGTTATTTTTGTTCTTTTACTATGATAGCGTAAAACTACTAACAAGCCTACGGCCCGCTTGATGTTAACCAATAACTGTAGCCTATAGATTTTTGCAGTACCAAATGCATCACTCGCACGTTGCTGACGTGAAGGAAAGCGGGGCAGAGGGACGACAAAACGTTATCGTTGTGTTCGACAGTTTTGCATTAACAGTAGTGACATTAAATCAACCACTACAACACTGCAACTTACTGTAACAAGAGCGATTTAAGCCATTTAAGACTTAGAATTACTCGTGTTAAGAGTTTATATGTATTTATCAAATTAATAAGGATTCTGCCGCTACCGCTGAGTTCTGAACGAGCCTTAATGAGGGCCGCTTCGGAGCGAATTCCGAATATCATATTTAGCTAAACGTTATTTCGTAAATTAAACAAATTGAGTTTAATATTGTCAGTTTCAGGATGGTTTCAGGAAAACGTCTTGGTTATCTTATTTGAGAGGCCTTTGCTTTTGTACAATACCTTTCACGAACTGTATTATTGTAAGACTCATGAAATTACGCACATTGTTCAATTATATTTATCTTGGCGTTGTAGAGGTTACATGGAAGTATTTTTCTTTTATTCAGCCGTATATTGTATGTTAGGATTCTCATTCTGAATTCCTGTAAGCTGGAATTTATGTAATTTTTTGCTGGCGGTATCAAGTCAATGAATGAAAACATACGCACTTGTATTCGCATAAACAAGCTTGTTGTCTTCTTGGACATGCTCGCGAAGTTAAGTCAGTATGTGTCTCGTTTATGGTCGAATTAAAACCCAGACTAGTGCGAGTAGGACTTCCACCCTGAGGTTCTGGACAAACTTAGGAGTTAAATATTCGAAAACGCTGTAAATTATATAATTAATATGCATTGAGTAGCTTGAATACTAATCTTCAGAAAAATTGGGACCCCGTACAAACTTTCATCCATTATTTTACCCCCTTAGGGGTAGAATTTTCTAAAATTCTTCCTTAGCTGGATGATAACGCTATATAAGAGGTACCGTCAAAATTTCATGTTTCTAATACCAGCAGTTTGGGCTGTATACATCTTGACAGACAGACAGACCGACTGACGGACAACAAAGTAATCCTATAATGCTTCCGTTTTTCCTTTTGAGGCACGGAATTCTAAATATGAAAGCAAAATACAGACAATTCTATATTAGTATCACGAAATTAAATTATAGTAGGTAGGTATGTAAGGTATAAATGGCTCACAAACATCACAAATTCTTCATTATATACTCTGACGTCAACACAGAGACACGTAACCGACTCCAATAGTAGGAAAGTAATGAGATTATCTCGAAACATAATAATGTTCTGATTTTCCCCGAAGGACGGGTCCAAAGAATAAAATATAGATAGGACTGTATCGCACTTTTGTACCTATGGGTATACATTTTTCGTTTTCCTTTCATATTCCAAACAATCCTCTGAAATTTGTAACGAAACCCGATTAACAATAAAAAACACTGCAAGACAGACTTGCTGACGTCCCGCCAACCTTTGGTACGTCATTTATCAATGTCAGCTCGAAGAGAGGGGTATTATTAGCGACGACAAATGGTTGCCGATCGCTTATCTATTGATTCGAACATCCGTCCGTTTGGATGTGTTAATATTGTAGGTTTTTTGGGGCATCGAGGGGATTTCGTAAAATTAGGAGACGATAAATGTAATCTGTTACGTTCAATATTTTTTGTTATAATAATATTTTCTTACTTACTAGCATTCTAGACTAGAAACTCAATATTTTGGATAAAGCTTTGGGCATACGAATTTGCAAGCATCATTTTAGTTACTTGGTTTATTATCTTTGTAAAGGTAATGTAAGGGCAGCCCAGACCTTCAAGAAGTGCAGCTCAGAACTGCATGATGATCTGGACTTGCAACAAAATATACAGCCTAATGGACCTGGGAAAAGGGCTAGTATAGACCAAAAGGGGCAGCTCAGACCTACAAAAGGGGCAGCTCTGACCTACAAAAGGGGCAGCTCAGACTTACAAAAATGACAGCTCAGATTTACAAAGGTGTAGCCTGGGCTATTCAAAAGAAGCAGCTCAAACCTACAAATGGAGCAGCTCAAATCTGCAAAAGGGGCAGCTCAGACCAACAAAAGGGGCAACCCAGACTAACATTTTTATGAAAAAGGGGCAACAATCAATATTTATTCAGGTTGCTGAATTTAAGAATATTCCCCTAAATACTACTAAGAATAGGAATCCCGCTATAAGCCTCGCTGTATCTTATTTGCATGTGCTGCGCGCCAGGCGATCTCACTACACTCCTGCGGTTTGTTAATCTTTTAATGGAATTAACCCGCGCCCGACGATGTCACTAGCAAAATAGCGGCGACACGGAGTATGGGGTGAATGGAAGCGGCCTGTTGTGTGCAATATTCTGTAGCGATCTTACATCGTTACGTACTACACATTCACGATGTCACCAACAGATGGCGCTGAGTGCACGCTCCAGTACAACATGCGATTCTGCATAGAAATCCTGAATAACGATATCAAGATTCATAGCGGCTGACCCCGCCAGGCATGCCACCCGCCTGGCTGGAAGATCTTCCCAATTTCCGATAATATCCGGTTAGGGTGTAGCCTTAGGGGCGCTATTAGGTTTAGGTTTAGGTTTGAGTATACGGGTAGGGAAAATTACACTGGTCGACTTTGACCTCGAATTACCCTTTGACCTTGAACCCCGAATGACCTTTGACTTCAAGTAACCTTTGACCTCGAATTATCTTGACGTTTGACATTGACCTTGCTAAATGCTTTGGCACGTTCTTTTAGGTTAGGTTAGACGACCACAACGCACGAGCCGAGCGAGCAAAGCGAGCAAAAAGCAATTTCATGTGCTTCGTAATTTTGAATCTTAATTATACTATCTTATTTTTCTCACTATGTAGTTTGTAAACTACGCTCAATGAATCAGTAATACCACGCTCTCTTCACAAGAATACCTCGTCATATCCATTCAACTTTATTCTTAACGCCCGCCTAGTAGATTGTTTCGTTCCTTGCATAATTACTTAGCTTTTGTTACTTAATTATTACTTAATTATGGTTAAGGAAATGAGGTTTTTAGCACAATGAGATGAACGGGTAAGAGGTTGATTTATAAATGCTATTTCCGTTGCAGCGGTTAAGCGGAAACGGTTAACAAGAATCGCTAAGTACACCATCACATTTTTGTACAAGGAAAGCGGCAAATAAGCGCAGGGCTCATCTGATGTTAAGCAGTTACCGTAACCTATAATTGCTTGCAATACCAAAGGCTTCGCTCGCACGTTGCCGACCTGAAGGGGAACGTTACAGAGGAAGGGGAGGGGGGTTGGGCTTGGCTCACTCATCGTAGTACCATTTGGCTCTCCCACTTATTCTTAATATCAAATCGTAATTTTAATTAACAGGTGATAGAACCATAGAACCAAGCTGTAGCCAACTGACTGCAGCTCATATATGGACAGGCTCGACCGGGGTAGTACCACTCATTCACAGAAGATCAGCATAAAGTAGCTATAATAGCTGAGTTTCATACGATGAGTGAAAGAGCCTTTGCCCCTGCCTATCGTAGGTAAGCATCGATAGTTTACGGTAACTGCTTAACATCAGGCGGGCGTACGTTTATTTGCCACCTTAGTCACATTCATGCAGGAATAATTTGATGTACCTACCTAAATATAGTTAGGTTCAAAAAATAACGGTGACATCCCTAAACATCCCGTATTCCTAATATCGCTGTTACTAAATTATTTACTCAAATAAAATAAGTAGCATCAACTGCGCAGAAAAGAGTAATGCTATCCTTTTCTCGTGTACTAAAAGCGAATACGGAAGAGAAACACGGTCCAATCAATCCCCTAATTTTATTTGTCTGTTCGTTTACTAGAGGTGATATTACTAGTGATATATTTGAACAGTATTCGCAGCAAGGAAATAACAGTTACAGATCATAATCCGTTACAATCATGTGATTTTTGAGGCATGCTTGTGTTTTTTATATGACAGGTGGCAAACAAGCGGCCCACCTGATGTTAAGCCGTTACCGTAGCCTATAGATGCTTGCAATACCAAAGGAATCGCTCACATATTGCCAAACCTGATGGGCAATGGGATACTGGGAGGGGAAGCGGAGAGAGGGGGATTGGGCTTCCGGTTTTCTCACTCATCGTATAAAACGCAGCTGTAATAGCTACTATACACCGATCTTCTGTGAGAGGGCGGATTAATCCGGTCGAGCCGGCCCATATTTATGTGTATTTTATATTAGCTATCTATGTTTGTTCATGATAAAGCTATAATCAAGATAATCTAATCTAAGTAATATTTTAACAACACTTATATTTTATTTTTAATTAAAATACTGCATAGGATTTACTATTTTGATTACGAAATGACTTATTATAAATATTAAAAAATCTTAAGATATTATGTTTCATTAACTGATACTTTGTAACTGTTGTTAAAATTGAAAAATAACAGTTCCACAGTAACAGTGATCCCGGCCCTACATTTGGTACAAATGAAGACATCGTAATACCCATTCGTATCCGTGGGTAATCACATGAAACGACTTTGGGACCCCTGAAACATTTTTCAGCCACTACGAAATGTTTAGGCTGCTAAATATAAACGGCTTGTTTTTGAGTTGAAATACTTTCTTACGCTACGTTTACCGTTATTTGGTGGTAGAGCGAATCTGTAGCCAATTGACTGCAGTTTATACAGTGTGGTGACAACATAACGACAATAACTGAAACCACATACTAGGAATCACGTGAGTAGTTCGTAAATAAAAAATATATATGAATAAGTATATTGAAAGGTATAGGCCGCGGGATGGCTTTTTACTTCTACCATTTTAACTTTAAGCCTACAAATGCACCGCCAAATACACCGACACCGAAACGATTTTGCCACCCTTATACCTACACCTCAGCCAATGACGTCAGTAGACGATTATAAAGGATGTAGTGTTACGTTTAGATTATTTCCGCATTTAATTTGTGTGAAAATTTAAATTTTACAATTTTGATGTAAGTAAACCTAATTTGTCAATTTTAAAGTATTGTGATTGACTAGTAGGGATCGTGTTTAAATTTATTGTCGTTATGTCGTCACCACCCTGTATACGGGTTGATGATCATGATGCTATTGTGGAAGATCGAAGTAGAGTAACTATTACAGTTACGTTTCGTACAATGTGTGAGAACCGGAAGCCGAACATCTGCTCCCGCTGTTTTTATAACATGATATGGAATTAAGGGACACCGCAGACTACTTTTTGCATCGGCGATCGGCGATTTAGTCACTTTTAGCATCTGAGCAGTCGTTGCGTCCGACCGCAGAGAGTCGCCAAAACGCGATGCAGTCGCAAAATCGCCGATCGCCGATGCGAAAAGTAGCATGTCTGCGGTGGCCCAAAAAGTAAAACAAAAAGTTTTTCCACTATAAAAATAAACGTTTAACCCAACACTTTTGCACCTTTTCAAAAGCATTAACTTTAACCCTCCCGTTGCGACCGTGGAATTGCGAGGCCATGCCGTTAAACGCCAGCGGTCACATGTACCCCGGATGAATTAATTCCACCCTCACCACTGAAGGGTTGCGTCTGTCAGCGGTACAAATTCCTCTTAATTAGACGGGTCTGGACCTATTCAGTTTTTCAGGTGGCTTTTGAGGGTTATAAAAGTTGAGTGTTGAAAATGTCACTTGCAAGGCAATAATTACGTACATTTGTACTATAATTGTTACATATCTTATTATACCATGGCATCTGTATTTACAAATGGAATAGGGAAAAGTACAATTATTTTAATGGGCCTTATAGGCATACGTCGATAGTCCGGGTAACTCAAGATGTTTACATAACATTTCACTTGGCTCAATTATCTAACCAGCGCAGTGGTTCGAGCGCAGGCCGTTCGGCTCACTGCATCAGGTGGTTTGTTTCCCGCCCGAGGCAATGAAAGGTCAGAAATGATCTTTTCGTTTTTCTTTTCGAATCAGAAATGGTCTTTTCGTTTTTCCTGGTCTGGGTGTCACTGGGATCGCCCCCAATGCACTGTAGCCATAGTAAAAGACCTTAGTTTAAGACCAGTTGGTGTATAAGTCTGGCGATATTTATTTATTTAAGAACCTCAATTTCAGCGGCTATGTTTCTAAGCGAGTGAAATACTTAATTTGTGTAACGTTCATTATATAAACGGCCGATCAATCTATTACCCGCCTAAAAAATGAAACGTCAATCCCGAGGTCTTTAATTAAAATACATCATCTTTCCTTTGGGGAAATACCCAAAAGATTTTCCTCTATACAATTAGAATATAATTTATTTTCTTTTGAAGTTAATAGGTAACGGTATTTGTTTGGTAACTGTTACAGATATTTTTTCGGTATTCACTATTACACACCGCACTGTTTATGGAGCGTTCGAATATTTTGAGTTTGCTTTCTTAACTATGTAATAATGTAATGAAATGTAATGTAACGTCACGACTTTTATCCCCGTTTGGGGGTAGTCAGAGGCTTGAGTGGCCATACACCACCACATTGTGGAGGTATTAACCAACTCAAAGCCCACGTTTCACTAGATAGTCAGAACCCAACGTGACAGGTGGTGAACCGTGTCGCCGTGTATACAGGAACTGACTATTACATAATCCCGAGGGATAGGTAGGTTTCCTTACGATGTTTTTCCTCACCGTCAGCGAACTGTATATTATGCACATAGATGAAAATTCATCCATTGGTGCATGCCCCACCGGGGATCGAACCTGGGACCTTCTGATTGTTAGCCCAACCTGTTCACCCCTAGGCTACAGACGCTAACTAACTATGTCTAGAGTTTAAAAAAGCCTGTTACGAAGCCAGTTTATAATGGTTTTAAAAAGCAGTTCTAAAATGATTACCAATGTAGGGTCATCATATTTTTTGATAAATGTGGGGGTTAGTCTATGCTGTTCCAACAAAATGCCAATTAAAGTGAACAGAAAAACAATGAAAATACGGTCGTATTGAGAAACCTCCTCCTTTTTTGAAGTCGGTTTAAAAAAAAATCATTTGTATTTGCTATTTTTTTTCCAATAACAATTTTAATAACGATAATATAAGATGATTTCTATAAAATAGAGTTTAAAAATACGCTTTAGCAATAGATTCTAGTCATTATTTTATTTTTTAAACTCGCTTTTGGGATTTGAACTTGGCTTAGTGTGTAACGGCCCTAATCTGAAGAAAAAAACACGGCACTTGTAAATTTCATAGGAGAAAAATTAAGTCATATTTTTCATTCTTGACAGCATAATAACAACTTAATCCATCAAATCATAAGATCCATATTTGCGGAAAATAAAACAAAAGCGAACGAAATGCTACGCTTCCATACAAGGTCTGCAGGTATACAGTAAACAAAAAACAGCTCTAACATTTTTATGGAAGGTGCATTTTAGGTTGTTGCTGTATGGATCATTGTTCGGCACAGATAACAAAGGGTGAATTTGCATAGAAATAAACAAGGGTTGATTTCTAACGATTTATGGAAGCCAGTTTGGAATAGGCTTTGTTTAGATCGAAGTAATGTATGTCTTGTGTCGAGATTATGCCTATCTTTTGATCTTGGTTTGGGCAATAGATTGGTGATTTAAAAAAAAATAAAAAAACTGGTAATTACGCAAAGACATTACCAAGAAAGAGGGAGACGTGACTGTCATAAATAGTTCGTCCTACTAAACGGGGTCCATGTATAGTACCTACGACTCAGTCGTTCGCGACAAAATAATGTTGAAAAAATCTCGGCATTGCCCATAAGGCTCATCATCTGATAAATAATACACATCAAAATGCCTTTAAGTTGATTGCCGAATTGCGAGGGGATAAAAGTGTGAATTTCGCTGAGCAAACATTGCTATGTTGGGAGGTACCACATCTACTAAAATAATACATCAATGATTATAATTATAAAATGATTGTCACTTCCTCACTCGGGTCTCCATCGTGATATGATATTATCAGATATGTCATCTCAATGATATGTTAATGAATGTGTGTGATAATTATGATAACGGTGGGACTGGAATGCGTAATGGATTGACGTGACACATGACTGTTCAAAATAGTTTGTCATACTAAACTGAGCCTATAGACACAGTATGACTCAGTCACTTGAGGAACACATGTCGGTATTGCCAATATAGCTCATCTTCCGGTGAATAATGACTTCTAATAATAATAATAAGTGAATTATCGAGTGCGATAATGGATGTGTGAATTTCGCTGTATGTAGTGGTGCGCTGAGCACTAGTGAGTGTAATGTGTGAAGGTACCATATCTGCTAAAATAATGCATCAATGTTCACAATCATTTTTTATTTATTTTATTTATTTATTTATAGCTAGAAAAAACAACAGCTTTTAAGTTCAGTGGTGGTAACAGTTATTGGTGTATTTCCTAATACGTTTCTCGTTCATTTCGACATTTCTGACGAACGAAAATTGTTGACGTTTAGATTCGACGACGACGAAGACGTCAAACAATTTTCGTTCGCAAGAAATGTCGGAAAGAATGAGAAACGTAGTAGGAAATACGCGAAATTTCAACCGAAATTTCGTTTTCATTTGTAAAAGAGTAGGCTCTCTGGTCCTTATTGCTAGATGACCTTACAATCTATTTTAAATTTGTCAAACATGTCTCTTTCAATCAGATAAAAAAATATATCTTCTTAAACCATGGATATGTATACGTAACTGGATAGCGTACTTGACTTTGTATGCCATCTTGTTAGTATAGGTCCATGTCACCAATGGAACATACATATTTACACATATTTTTTCTGTATCTTTCCTTTTGACAAGCCATCCTGTTATACACAAGGATCCCACATGTACAGTCGTCTAATGTAAATTATCAAGATAAGCTGAGCTGTCTTAAATACGGGTATCAATAATACAGAGAGCTCAGCTTATGTTAGCAAGTTCCCTGCGACGTGCCAGCGACCGTACTTATAAGATTATCTTGAAACACAAAAAACCGGCCAAGTACGTGTCGGACTCTCACATAAAGGGTTCCGTACCACCGTAGAATAAAAACGTCAAAAATAACAAGTTTCTTGTATGTCTCCATACAAGAAACTAGGATGGAACCCTTTATTTTAAAATTTATGTTTTATTTTTAGTATTTGTTGTTGTACTGGCAACAGAAATACACATTCTGTGAAAATTTCAACTCTCTACCTATTACGGCTCGTGAGATACAGCCCGCTGACAGACGGACAGACAGTCAGACGGACAGCGTAGGCTTAGTAATAGGATCCCGCTGGCACCCTTTGGGTACGGAACCCTAAAAACATGTAATTTTTTATTATTATTAATTTTCTAATAATAATTGACATTTTTTTCACACGCTCTGCTTGATGTTAACGATGTTTATCTCCCGATGTTCAATCAGATAACTAATTGGTACATGGTTAAGTAATTTACGCTTATTATGCCGCGGTACAGGATGGGCTACTGGTTTTATACTATTTTATGTCTGTACTGTGAAAAAAAAACACACAAACGTAGATCCGTGACACACACTGCAGGGTTCCGTAGCCATTCTGTAACGACAATATTTCTTTTGAACCTACTTTTTTCGGTACGCCTGATGTTAAGCATACTATAGCCGTGTTTTTTTTAATAATAAAATATTTATTACCAAAATACACGTTAGAAAGTAATGCTTGCAATACCAAAGGCATCACTCGTATGTTAAAGGGCACGTGCAAGTCGGTCTCGGTTGTTGTCATCTATACCGCAGTCGTTAAGCCATGACAGAGGCCTTCGGGCGGCTTGAAACTTGGACAACGCTGACACTTGGTTCGCCACTAAACATAGGATAAGGAGACGTCGGTATACACAAAGAAAATCTACCACGAAATAGACTTAAAGGACATTAACAGGGTTTGGACCAAATGCTGCCCAGACATAGGAGTATTTAGTTCCAAATGATTTCCTAGATCAATTATACTTAACAAAAAAATCATTTAAAATAATAATAATAAGTTTTAAGGTAGGTTTTTGTCAATATTTTCTTATAATGGGTCTCCACATGTGTACCGAACATCAATAATAGTGATAATTGATGGAATCAGGCGTAACTTTGCGGAAATCCATTGTTAAACCATTATAGAGACGACAGACATACTCTCGACTGACAGGGAGTTCGGTCTTGTTAGCCTCTTCTATTATCAATCAATTCATTTGGTTTATAATTTTGGAGATTGACAATTCCGAGGGTGAGTGGTGGGTATCTATAATTGTTTTTCAATAATAGTGAGTAATGATTAAAATTCATCAATAGCTATTATTAATAGTTTATTATAAATAATAATTAAAAATAGTAAATTTATTTGTTTTCAAGGAGATTTTTTCAATAACTAACTCACAACGAAAATTTTGTTTTTCTCTTGACTCCCTGAACAGAATTTGGAGCGCTTCATAGGTTAGTATTGGCGTATGGAACAAAATGCACTATGTGTTCATTCTGGGCAGCACTTCGTCCAACATCCATATAGTACGTTTTTTTATACTTGTCCTATTTGGTAAGCAAAGATGGCGTCAAGCGGGGCGATTGTGTAACTTTTTGTCAATGTTTCAATTGGTTTCGTATATAATGGACACAGGATGAACGAAACCAATTGAAACATTTACAAAAAATATACGCAATCTCCCCGCTGGACGCCATCTTTGCTTACCAAATAGGACAAGTATAAAAAGCGTACTGTACATAGATTGTCAATATCCTTTTACCTATTTTTCTACAAAACTCTTTGTTCGCAACTTCGCCGCCCGGGGGCGCCCCTCGCTTGAGGTTAGACTGTCATTCCAACCACGTGACCTGTAATTTGCCGAACGGAAATGTTATCAAACTACGCTTCCGGTGCGGATGGTCCATATTGGGAGACTTGAAAATTCTTCAGTGAAAATAAGGTTCTTCTGCGTCGAATTTTCAGAAAACGATACCCCTCAGACTAAGCCAAATTATGAAAAGTGCATTTCTAAAATGCTTCCCATTTCTTTATTTATTTTTTTGTAACGTAAATGTGACTGAGTGAGTGTGTGAGGGGGTGAATGAGTACGTGAGTGAGGGTGTGTGTGTGTAAGTGAGTGCGTGAGAGAGTGAGTGAGCGATAAAATTGGCGACGTAAAAGATATAGAAACACAATCACGCCTATGCAATGCACACAAATTTCTCCAACTTTTTGGTTCAAATGGAATAGGGGCCAAGACTGTCATTATAGCGGACACACTCCCCTTAATACAAGGAGGATTCGGGCCATTTTTCACCACGCTAGATGCGGGTTGGTAAACTTCACTGTCGAGGTGGGACTGAGGTGGGACTGAGGGACTGAGGTGACAAAAAAGCGTACGACCCGCCTGATGTTAAGCAGTTAGCGTAGCCTATAGATGCTTGCAATACCAAAGACATTGCTCGCACATTGTTGACCTGAAGGGGACTGGAACGGAGGTAGGGGATGAAGGGGGAGTTGGGTTTCTGGCTCTCTCACTCATCGTACGAAACGCAGATGTAAAAGCTACTTTACGCCGATCTTCTGTGAGAAGGTGGTACTACCCTGGTCGACGCAGCCCGTATTTGAGCTGCAGTCGATTGACTACAGCTTAGCAGTTTTTTTTTTTATTCAGCGTTATTAAGTAGGTACCCTAGTCTGAACAGTCCTGCCTTCGTGATCTGCATTCAGTCCTCGTGTGCGGTGGAGTCAGCAAAAATGCTTGCTTCACCGTTCTCCTAAATATACGTATGGATTTCACCACTAAACATCTGATGTAGATGTAGAAAAACAGTGAAAAAACACGATTTAACCGTTTTATGCGTTTAGGTAAATATTTTATACATGGGGGCTTAAACACCTATGTGGCAATTCTGAAAAAAACTTTTTTCAGATTTTCTAACGGATCATTAGTAATCCCGCTAAGTTTCCGTAAAATTGAAACGAAGTGCGTAAAATGTATGACTATTTTACGGCAAGTTAGCGTAACTGCTAAGGATTCTGCTAGACTGTGACCCGTGATCATTGGCATGTTTTATAATCAGGAATGTTTATCGAACAATGTTATCGAAACCTACTGTCACCAAAGATATTACCAAAAAGAGAAAAACGTGTTAAATTGAAAAGAGTAACCATTGAGTTTCTTGCCGGCTCTTCTCAATGGAAATAATATTACGAACCGGTGGTAAATATTGTATTTTTAACGATTCATAAATGCTACTACGTCTGGCTTACATGATTTTTTTTTCCTTGACTCTGTCCAAAATATTTTGTCTAACTTAACGGAGTCCATAGACATAGTACGACTCACTCGCTCGCAGAAAATAATGTTGAAAGCATGTCGGTATTAACGGTTTGTGATTGCGATGTTGGAAGGTACTATATCCACTAGAATAATACATCAATGACTCTCACTGACTACTCAGATTTCTAATTAATTAAAGCAATCGATTATACGTTTTCGTATTACGCATTTCTTGGTATTGTGAGGGAAATAAGGAAAATGGAGATTGGAAATATGTTCGTCAATAGTACTTTGTTGGAGTTTCATAATGAAGTCTCTTATAATTGCAAAAAATAAAATCCCAACAACGCAAAATACAGACCAGACTAGACCCCCTAAGACGAACTGGTTTTCTCACTCATCGTACGAAACGCAGCTGTAATAGCTACTTCACGCCGAACTTCTGTGAGAGGGCGGTACTACCTCGGTCGAACCTGCCAGTTAATGAGCTGCAGTCTATTGGCTTATAGCTTGGTTTCACCACCAATAAAGTATACTAGATTATGGTTACTGGAGGTGCACTCAGTGCACCTATATTTTGCCAATTTTTAGGATTCCGTACCCAAAGGGTACCAACGGGACCCTGTTACTAAGCCTACGCAGTCCGTCTGTCAGTCTGTCTGTCTGTCTGTCCGTCTGTCAGCGGGCTGCCGGCTACTGGAGGTGCACTTAGCGCACCTATATTTTGTAAATTTTTGTGTTCTCAATGTAATAAGGAGTAATCCTATAGTTATTTTACCTGTGACATCCCCCCTCATTGCGAGGGGGATACAAATCCTATTTTGAATTTCAAAATAGTTACCTCCATTTTTGGAGATTGAACTCAGAAACCACTTGTAGAGCGAGCTTAACTAGTTGCGTCGCCCGGATGTGGTCCGCTTAACCGGATTACGGGGACAACGCCGATCACAGGGCTTCAAAGCAAGCCGGTTAAAAGGTTATAACAGACAATAAAAAAAAATAGGTTTAACAGAAATCTGTCTATATTCCCCTTTTAAGCGGGATAGGGGGGTTAGGGGAGCTTGAGAGAGAGACATAGAGCTTGGACTAAATATACCAAATATTTAAAAAAAATCTAAGCCGTGTTGGGTTTTTATTTTTTCCGCGGAACACTACTTATTTTTCACAAATAAAAGTAGCCTAAGTAGTAAGTAGCCCTATAACATCAGCTATCTGCCAGTGAAAGTCCTGTTGAAATTGGTCCAGCCGTTTCAGAGATAACCCGGAATAATCATCCAGACAGACAAGCAGACAGACAAAACAATTGAAATTGTGTTTTTGTTATTAGTATCGTATATAATTTAATATTAATTGAGTAAAAAGCTATTATTTTGATATTACAAACAGACATCAATTTTATTTATTTGTGTATAAGATGTATAAAATAAATAAATAATACATAAATATCCTGGGACATACTTTTTCTACACGGCTACCTGATCGCAAACTAAGCAGAGCTTGTACTATGGAAACCAGATAACTGATATTACTACATACACTACTTTTTTGTTTGGATAGATATCTAAGTACTCATGGACCAATTACTAAGAGGACTGGCCCTAAGCAACTCGGCCGAGTGGTCGGCCTAGTACTAACATCGTCATAAAACGAAGCGAGTAGTTCAACTATTTACCGATAGATAGAACAATGAAAATGAAAAAACAATGACCACGTTTTTTTCATACATATATCTAATAAGGGCACCTCTTTCTTTAGTCTTTACTCTGTGCTAAATACCTATATTTCTCATCTTTTACATATTTTTCCTTTCTGCATGCTTACACCCAAGATTGACGAGTATACCAGTATATTTACACACATCTCTATCTGTGCCTACGTGTTTCAGATAACATACATCAGAATCGCTCCAGATACTCTGAAAAAAGGTAAAAATACTCTCGACTGCCTCTTACCATCACACATAAAGCATACAGATAACAAGTATTAGCGAATCGTCCCTCAGGGCCATATATTCTGTCAAAATCACTTAAATTACAACCTCAGACACTATTTTACGCCTTATCACAAGAGCTTCGGCCATAATGGGACCTTTTTAGGGTTCCGTACCCAAAGGGTGCCAACGGGACCCTATTACTAAGCCTACGCTGTCCGTCTGTCTGTCTGTCTGTCTGTCTGTCTGTCTGTCTGTCTGTCTGTCTGTCCGTCTGTCTGTCAGCGGGCTGTATCTAACAAACGGTAATAGCTAGAGACATGAAATTTTCACAGAATGTGTATTTCTGTTGCCGCTACAACAACAAATACTAAAATTAAATAAAACTTAAAAATAAAGGGGGTCCCCATACAATAAACTCGATATTTTTGGCGTTTTTATTGATAACTCATAAATTAAACAATATATAAAGAGAAAACTAACATTTTAACCATGAGTGATCATTATGACATATTTTAGATAAATTGTTGACAAAACAAAGAAATGTAAAACTACATTTTTGAACCATAAATAAGTTTTAAATTAATAGTACCAGTCAAAGTAGCGCCATCTAACATTGTTATGATATCATTGGCATTACAGTGTCATAAGTAGTATAATAATTCGAGTGCAATACTAGAGATCATCTTAGCCGTATGGTTAAGGCGTTAGTCCACGTGTATGTGGGTATTAGGTTCGAATCTTACTATGAGTTGTTTTTTTTTTGAGTAATTCGCATTTTTTTTTGTCGCCCACAGCTTAAATTAAAATAATGTTAACACTAAACTGATTTGTGCAAATACATTGTTTACGTCCGTAAACATATTTGTAAATCAAGTTTCAAATGCATTCGGAGTTTCAAGCACAGAGTATTAGAACTATAGATGGCGTTGTAATAGTTTTTCACAGAATGTGTATTTATTTATTTGTGTACTTTATGTACCTATTATTGCAGGTGTGTACTAACAATTATGGGACTGAGGTGGCAAAAAAGCGTACAGCCCGCCTGATGTTGAGCAGTTTTTTTTTATGGGAGTGAGGTGGCAAAGAGTAAATAATTGTTGCTATAACAAAGATAATATAAAATAAGAACCTCATAATATATAAAATAATAGTACCGCTACGCACCACTAGATGACGCTAGATGAGCTCCTAGATCGCGCTATGGTTTCGTTTTTCAGATCGCAATATAGTCACGACCAAAATTCGCCTGCTATTGACAAGTTTTGCGTTATCTCTAGGTTTCGATCGATTGGAAATTGTTGTATTGCTTTCATAGTGTCATATTTGATGGCAGAATACTCCCGTTGCCTCCGACTATAGTGTGCGGGGATTTTAATGTAGACTTACTGGAATCTAATGAGAATGCACCTTTAAAAAAATATTTTGACCATATTGGTTTAAATTCAAAACTTCCTCGTGTTGTTACCACAACGGGTTATACTCAAATAGATAATGTGTTTATCAATATTGACTTGAATGCTGGCACATACTGTGCACTCTTTAGTTACCATAGCCCTTTATGGATACAATTTCGAATTGAGCAATAGATTTTATCAAAACTATCCGAAAAGTCAGAATAAAATTTGTATTTCTGTTGCCGCTGTAACAACAAATACTAAAACAGAATAAAAAAATATTTTCGTGGGGTTCCCATACAACAGACATGATTGCCGTTTTTATAGAATGGTACGGAACCCTTCGTGCGCGAGTCCGACTCGCACTTGGCCGGTTTTCTTTTTTAGAAAAAAAAACCCTGCGAAAATCATGTCAATAGAATTGGAACTATATTTTCGGAGAGCGAAGGTAAGATTTTGCTGGCATATGTCAGTATTTTCTTCGAGTAGGGATCATGGAAGAGGAATGGCATAGAAACGCAATATTACAGCAATAAATAAATAAAATAAATTATAAATAAATATTGCCAAACTTACACACCAACTGTATGGTCCCAAACTACGCGCTTGTACTACGGCTACCATACAAAGGACTGGGGGCGATCCCAATGACACCCAGACCAGGGCAAATTACGAAAAGGCCGTTTCCGTAATTTGCCTCTTGTGGGAATCGAAGCCGCAATGTCCGCAGGCACAAAAAAAATGTCTACTAGCTGTGCCCCGCGGCTTCACCCGCGTGGAAATTGATGTGTGTGCAACGTCACGACTTTTATCCCCATTCGGGGGTAGACAGAGGCTTGAGTGGCCATACACCACCACATTGTGGAGGTACATATTAACCAACTCAAAGCCCACGTTTCACCAGATAGTCAGAACCCAACGTGACAGGTGGTGAACCTTGTCGCCGTGTATACAGGTACTGACTATTACTGACTATTTTGAAATTGATGTGTAAGATTAGACTATGTCTTATTCCACTATCTACGTTTCAAATTTCATTATAATCGATTTAGTAGTTATGGAGATACGCGGTAACAAACATTCACACACACACACACTTACTTTCGCATTTATAATATTAGTAGGATAGGATGCTCTATCCTAACCGAAAAAAAAGATGCCTCTACGGTGGGGACGAAATTGATTTATAGGTATTGCTATGTATCATAGTTTCGGTACACAATTACGTGGGTTCGGTATATAGGTTCTGTGGTTAGGGTACCGTGGATAATGTTTATTTTGTTTTCTTAGTATCTATCGGTTAAACGACGATATTGTATTTGATAAGATGTTTTTATAAGTATAACTGAGGTGGTAAACTATCGTACTGTAGCCTATAGATTTTTGCAACACGAGCGGCATCGCTTGCAGGTTGCAGACCTGAAGGGGAAAGAGGGAGGGAAAAGGAGAGGAGAAGGATGTTCTGTCGCTTATGGTACGAAACACAACTTTACGCCAATCTTCTGTGAGCTGTAGTCAATTGGCCACAACTGGGCTCTACCACGATGGAATGTTACCATCGGCAATCACTGCTTTCTAATAAATAAATAACTAAATAAATAAATAAATATCGTCAGACTTACACACTACAACTGTGTGGTCCCAAACTAAGCAACGCTTGTACTATAGGTACCGTACAATATCCTGGGGCGATCCCAGTGACACCCAGACCAGGGAAAATTACGAAAAGGCCGTTTCTGAAATTTACCTCTGGCGGGAATCAAACCCCCAACCACCCGATGCAGTGAGCCGAGCGGCCATCGCTCGAACCCTGCACTAAGCGGTCGTCAAACTAAATCCTGAAACTATTTTGTAAATCACTCTTTGCCTTATGGCCTTATACCTTATGTATTTCGTCGTGTATAGGAGGCGGTATTCAGGTCGGCAATGTGCGAGCAATGCCTTTGGTATTGTAAGCATCTATAGGCTACGGTAACTGCTTAACATCAGGCGGGCCGTACGCTTTTTTGCCACCGCAGTCATATAAAAAAAAATGTGGGGGGTCTACTCCAAGATGAATTACACTTTCGGGGGTGATACGTCAGAAGGAAGTTTTTGGTGATACCTACGAGAAAAAGAAGTTTAACGACAACCCCGCACGGAACCCCGTAGAGATTTGAAGTTGGGATGCTGCGAATATCGATCTGTGATAACGAGGCTATTTTTAGAGTTCTTGTTATTATATTTTTTAACGAGGAACCTTTATTGATATCATTGATGAAGATTATATTTACTCATGTAGTTTTTGGGTTCCGTACCTTAAAAGGATATTGTTGGTGGAAGAGCCAAGCTGTAGTCAATTGACTGCAGCTCATATACGGGCTGGCTCGGCCGGGGTAGTATCACCCTCTCATAGAAGATCCGCGTGTGAGAGAGCAATATAATTTTCAACGTTTTTAAAAATTCAACTCCTTATAAGTTTGTCCGGAACCCTCAGGTTGCAAGTCGTGCTCGTACTTGTCCCTTTTTTATTTTGAACCTAAATATCCGTAATTTAGTACAGTATCATAATATTCCAATTTTAAATAGACAACACTAAAATTAAAAACCATAACAAAGTTGTACTATTTCCCAATTCTCCACAATTCACACAAACTCATAGTTTACATAAATATACGGCACAAACCAAAGATGTAGGAAACCTTTAGATGCGCATTACCACGAATAATTTTTCAACATGAATGCAAGGTAACTACCCGACATTCACTAAGTAACGCACCATCTAGCGTCGTGGCTGCACGGCTGCACGCGCGCGCAACTTTGATTATGTAGCAAATAACAACAAAATGTTATAGTCATTCATCTCTTTCTAACAACAGGTCTGACGTATGTAGCTTGTATTCATATGTAGGTATAGTTTAATGTGCTTTTAGAGCACTTATGTTTGTGTATTAGAAGGGTTAGCACACGCGCTAAGACAAGATTTTTGTCACGCATTATATCGCACCAAGTCGCTCTCTCTAACAAAATGTAGGTATGTGAAAGAATGAGACAAAATCAATTTATTTATTTCGCGTTTTGTTTTGTCAACGTTTGAATGTGCTACCAGCCCTAGACAAGTGGCATGAACGCTAATCGAATAGAATAGAATAGACTGTATGGCAATGTCAAACGTTGTTGTCAACGTCAACAAGTCGCTATGTAGATCACGTGACTTATGTAATTTCCATACATGAAGCGTAGTGATTTGAAGGAACGCTTGTAGACGTCGGCCACTTGTCTAGCCCTTCTGTGCGGGTCTATAATATAAAACGTCATTGGTATAACAACAAATACGTTTCCGAACACTCCGAGCTCAATTTAAATGTTAATGTACTTTTGTATGCACATAAAAATCGAGAATGAACGACCGCGAGGCAATTATATTCTTCATTGTAATCCTGTGATTGGTGCCCTACATTCGATGTCGACAATCGAGTGAAAACGATAGAATAATACGGTTTTTTGTTTTTTTTGTGACGTAAAGTGACAATGAAAAGGCTAGAGAGTAGGCTGCGATGGTATGGACACGAGAAAAGGAGTCCGCCTGAATACGTAGGGAACTTAGCGCTACAACTTTCCATTCCCGGTCCAAGACCCAGAGGCAGACCCAAAACAAGATGGAAATCTGTAGTGCTAAAGGACATGAAGTGTCAGGTATCCGAAGACGATGTCGAGGATAGAGCGAAGTGGAAGGGTATGATTAGGAAGGCTGACCCCACCACCATGTGGGATACATACCTAGTCCAGGAAGAGAGAGAGAGAAGGTTACAAACAAGACAAATAGGTACGGGCTGATGTTAGTCACTGTAGCCGTACCGTAAAATTTTAATTTAATACAAATAAAAAATTAAAATAAATTCAAAGTAGTTACTTAAAATACACTATTCAGAGTACTTTTTAAAAATACAATTAGAATATTTTCAAAAAAATACAAAATATAAAATCTAACGGCCATCATTTTTTTTAGACAATTGTAATAATTATGATTTTTTGGCAAATTATCTAATCAACTTCACTGCGAAATAGAATAGAATTAGTTTCAATAAATTCAATGTCAAACAGCGAGATATATCCATATTAAATCGTGTGGTTACATCGAAAACCTGAGATAGCCGGAAACCCCCCCCCCTTCCCGTTCCCGTGTCTCACTCCCCTTCAGGTCGTCAGCGTGCAAGCGATGCCTTTGGTATAGCACGCATATATAGGCTACGGTAACTCCTTATCATCAGTGAGACCGTATGCTTATTTTCCGCTATTAATTTTAGGTTTGTTGTTATTTGCTAAAAAAGGTGCCCTTACTTAACCCGTGATTCATGTACACCCACGTGTATACAGAATAATAAGTTACCTATTGTGTCTGCTTGTGCTCCCTAGAAAGGTTATTAGTTTCAGCAACATACGAAACAAAATACCAACGTTATTACTGCCCGAGACAACTATTCAATACCAAAGAAAAAGCAACTTTCCGCCCACAAATAACAGGCGGACCTCATCCCGCCCACGGCCAGATTGACACCGCCGCACAATCGCCGAGACTGCCTTAATCTGCCCAATAAATTACTTTTATCTTGCCCTGCCGGCTTGAGACTCGATTCTTTCGTAAATAATACCCCAGTAACTACTGTTTTTGAGATGAATCACGATTTCAGCGGTTGAAAAAAGTACTTACACAAAAAATCTTTAGTATTTATTGTTAGGAGTGTACTGATACAGGTAGATCCCGTTTACATCTTATAACAGGCGCACACAGACCTGTCGGTCATGGCCCCTCTAGACAAGTGGCTGACGTCTACAAGCGTTCCTTCAAATCGCTACGCTTCATGTATGGAAATGACATAAGTCAAGTGATCTACATAGCGACTTGTAATGTAATTTCCATACATTGTGAAGTTTATTCTATTCTATTCGATTAGCGTTCATGCCACTTGTCTAGAGGGGCTGGTATGTAAACAGTTAGCTACAATATCAATACTTTTGTTCAGTACATAACCCAATATAGACGACAAAAGCTCAGTATGAACCTAATATCATAAATTGTATCCACCATTTCAGGCCAACGTACCCTGAAATAAGTTTCAGCGTTCATCGATAAAACGGCTCATATAACGTCACGAAGGTTCGTATAAAAATATAAGTAAAATTGCCACACAAATAAAAAAATAAAATATCGTCAGACTAAATAAATCACGCTTAGAATAATAATAAAAATAATAATAATTTTATTGCAAAATAAAACTTAGACATAAGAAATTTCTGAGAACACCAAACAACAGTGAGTCTATACAGGCTGACTGGTTAAACACTTTACATATTGAAGGACATTATAATTAATAGTAACATGAAACGTTTAAAAAAATAAAATTAAGAAAATACCAATGAACTATAGAGAAAACCTTAATTATATTAAGGAGCTAAAACTCGGAAACTGTGGACACCGCAGTGCCTCACGTAGAACGCTAGTGCTAATGACACTAATGACACTTGATAGGTACGTCAAATCAAAGAGGTACGATCGCGCTTATTGTTTTGAGTGGATAATTAAAGATAAATTTGGCAAATATATAGGCACCTATTTTTTTATATAATTAGAACGAGAATCGAGTAATGAGCACCCTATATCAATATGTAAAGTGTTCAACCAGTCAGCCTGTATAAATAAGCTTATTTTAACGTAGATATAGTGTAGACTCTGGAATAAGACATAGGCTAATCTTACACGTCAATTTCCTCGCGGGCGAAGCCATGGGGCACAGCTAGTATCTGATAAACTTAGGAAAGAGACCTAGACTCATTAAAATAAGCTTAGTAGTTATTCTTTTTTAGTAATATCTTTGATAACATCAAAAGATTCACCGGTCATGACGTCATATCCTTCAAAATTGTGTCCTTATTCTGATGGCGTACGCAAATCGTTGAGAATAAGGGCACGTAGGGCACGATCTTGAAAAATCAAAATGTCAAGGATGAAAAAAGGACTGGATTCGTGTCTCTTTCTTATTTACGTGATATGAGTGTGAATGATTTTATAATGTGGGTATACAGGGTATTTCAAAAGTACCTACGAAATACTTTCGGTGACCAGAACGCTGGCACCTATTTTGCTCAGCATTTTAACGATATCACACGAGGCAACCATGGTGGCGCCACCAGTGGGTGATTTGATAGCCAACACCGAATTAGTTGCGGTACCATGCGGACACCGGAACGATTGCTTGAATATTACCTAGTATTGGCTACTCCCAAATGGAGTTTACACTGGATGTTAGGCTATTTGATATGTTCTAAGGCCGCAACACGAAAGTTGTCACAAATATTTGAAGGCCCATAACTCAGAAACTTTTATACTAACGTAAGCCTGTCTTCACTAAGTATCTACATATCAGCTACCGTATAATAATAATGTAGTTTAATTATTATTTCGTTCTTTTAAAACACTCTGTTTATGTTGATATTTATTGAGGCATTTTAGTAGCCGAAAAAATACTTAGGTCTGAAACATTTATGTATTATACTAGCAGATATGGTACCTCCAAACATCGCAATCACTAGACTTGTGCCCAGCACACCACTGCATGCAGCAGAATCCATACATCTGTTATCACACTCGCAATTCGACAGCCACCACAACCATTGCTTGTAAATTATGACAAGCAATGAAAATATTGCTTAGCCCACAACTCGTAAATGACAAGCAATAAAATAATTGCTTAGTAAACATGCCACACCCGAGCCCTCATGTTATGACATTATGTCTATACGACGTCAAAACTGAGTGCTCGGTCATGGCATGCGCCTGATGTTCACGTAGCGAACTCGTAAATGACAAGCAATAAAAAGATTGCTTAGTCAACATGCCACACCCGAGCCCTCATATTATGACATTATATCTATGCGGTCCGGCGTCAAAACTGAGTGCTCGGATGCGGCATGAGTTTGATGTACACGCAGCCAACTCGTAAATGACAAGCAATAAAAAGATTGCTTAGTCAACATGCCACACCCGAGCCCTCATATTATGACATTATGTCTATGCGACGTCAAAACTGAGTGCTCGGCCACGGCATGTGCCTGATGTACACGCAGCAAATTTGTAAATGACAAGCAATAAAATTATTGCTTAGTCGACAACTCGTAAATGACAAGCAATAAAATGATTGCTTAGTCAACCACTCGTAAATGCGTAGTAAACAACTATAGCGCAGATAGTGACGAGGTAATGAGCCCGATTGGCGCGAAATCACGGCCGGAATGGCGACCCGTGACAAATTCACTCGAGAGCCGACGTCGGCTGAACTGATTTACGTCGAACACAGACTTAGGTTACGCTACACCGATATCCACAACGCAACGCAAATACTGATAATTTTTGGTACAGTTAACATCAAAAGTAGCCAGGTGTATCAATTAATGTCCAATAGAAGTCATATAAGTAAGTGACACATTAGAAAGTCTTATGTAAAATTTTCGTTTAATCCGTACTTATGTTTCTACTGTAAAGTATACATGACATTATGTCATGTTAGTGCGTCAAAACTGATTACTCGTTAGCGTCGCTCACTATTTAAATTGAGCGTAAAATAGCATAGCTATAATAAAAAGACTCGAGTTCTTTTAGCCCTCTCAAAGAGGCTCAAGCTTTTCTATGAGGCTCGTCGAAGTAAAACGACTGTTTCAAGGCTAAAAAGGGGTTATTGTAAACTCACCACATTGTAAAAAAGGACTCGAGTTTTAAATAAACCTCGAGCCCTTTTTGGGCTCGGAGTTCTATTGGAGCTCCGTTGTAGTGAGCTTTCTAAGTCTTCGCAAGTATCAGAAGGAGTCGCCTTATAGCTGGCTATTCCTGACTAGCCTATTGTATTTCTGACTATTCTTGACTTTTTTGACTATCCTGACTTTTCTTGACTGTAATTGACTATTCGTGACCAAAATCCATCGAGCGAATCTATCCAATACAAGAAAGAATTGCGATTTCATCGAATTTCTTGTGACGTATGCTAAATATGCTCTTTCTTTTATCGTTCGCATGGAATTCGGGAAAACGCTAAGACAGACAAAGCCCCGAATATGTTGTGATTTTATTTTCTAACTCGAATGGGAAATTTGTACGGGGAATGGAAAATAAAAATATATTTTCGTTTGATATTCTCGTCGATAAATTCATACGCGCGTGGGAGTTGATGTTTAAGCGTATTTCCTTTTCGTTTGCGTATTTTTTATATCAGATATAGGTGCTTTGTTGGTGTATTGAAATAATATTATGGACATATAGCTCGGAGTGTTATAGTTGGCATAAAAACGTTTTTTTTTGTAATAATTGCTGCAAAAGGCTACTTGGTGAAGGTTTTTATAAGTGTGCCCAATTTCAGCCATAAATAATTCTAATGGCCTCAATTCAATTCAATTCAATTCAATTTAATTCAATTCAATTCAATTCAATTCAATTCAATTCAATTCAATTCAATTCAATTCAATTCAATTCAATTCAATTCAATTCAATTCAGTTCAATTCAATTCAATTCAATTCAATTCAATTCAATTCTATTCAATTCAATTCAATTCATTCAATTCAATTCAATTCAATTCAATTCAATTCAATTTATTGTGTATCATAGGTAAGTACAGAGGTGAACATGGTTACTTAAAATATTTAGCTCTCTATGAACCAAATGAAATGAATCAGATGTGTCCGGCCATTTCTCCGTATATCACAGCCATTTTTTAGGATAGACGGACCGAACGAACGGACAAACGAACTGGTCTTAAGTCGCTTAGGCATTTCCATTGAGCTGCTATAGTGGTCGATCCTTTGATTGGTCAATCAGAATCAACTGAGAAATCAGAGGGTTGATCAATATAGCAAAACGCCACAGTGGCGCCACAATTGCTGAGCTACTTAGGAACCTGACGGAATTGCATACAGTCGGACGAACAGATTGACGGACATACCCGAGGAAGCCTTAAACCCGCCACATACATACGGAATTTCCGTACGGAATTCCGTTTGGAAATATCGAATCGGGCTTTCCGAACGCGATACGTCCATACATTTGGATGGATTTACTGCGTTCGGAATCACCGATTCGATATTTCGAAACGCAATTCCGTCCGGAAAATTCCGTATGTATGAGGCGTTCTTTATTTGACTACGGAACTCCACATTTGGTCTTTTGTTTTATACAACAATAACCTTTAACCATATTAAATTAACACCTCTGAATGCAACGCGTGAAAACAGAAGCAATAAATTAATGCTTCACGGAATAAAGAACCATAATTAATGATGACCTTTTAAAAGGATTCAATAAAGATTATACCGGTCAGTGATTGAACCGGCCAGTGATTGGACGGGGCCGAGCTATCGATTAATTACTCCAGAAATTATTTAATTACATGCCTATTATCAGTTTCAATCCAGTTATTGCTATTGTTATCGTGATAGAGTGGTGTGGATGTTGTTTTGGAATTCATAAATTGATAACCAAAGATATTACCAAAAGAGAGAGACATGTGACTATCCAGAATATCTCGCTATCTCGCTCATACATTAGGACTATGAGAAAGAAGGCACGACATTTACATTAATCAAGTGTAGGTTTGAACAGAATCGATACTACTGTAAATTGACGTATTTGTAAAGACATTGACAAGAAAGAGATATGTGATTTTCCTCAATAGTATGTCCTACTAAATGGAGTCCATGGACATAGTACGTCCCAGTCGTTTGTAGAAAATAATGTTGAAAACATGTCAGAATTGCCAATACGGCACATCTTCTGGTAAATAATTTCTAAAGCAACTGTGGTGCGTGTTATTCTGCAAAATTTCCGTGAAATATTCATGGCGATTCGTGACCATTTTCCGGAAATTTTGCAGAATTTCTGCTAGAAAATCTGAGAAATTATTTGGTTTTTCAGAATTTTTATGAGGCTGTTTTAGCACCCCGGACAATTTTATTCTTTTATCTGAACTTTCCCCAATTTTTATCACGACAAATCTTATATTGATAACAATTCAAATCTTCTAAACATAGTTTTCGCAAAAGTCCATTTCTCTCCCACGTGGGGTATATATCTGCGACATAGGGGTGTGCCGCTGGGGACAACCCTACATCAGGACCCTCGCAATTCCATTCGTGGGGCTAGTATGTAGGGTATGGCGATTTAGGGTCATCGCGTAGTGAAATTATTATACTCCTAGCTATACCCCGCGGCTTCGCCCTAGAAATCGATGTGTAAGATTTGCCTATATCTACGTTTCAAATTTCATGAAAATCGGTTTAGTAGTTATGAAGATACGTGGTAACAAAGATTCACATACACCCACTTTCGCATTTATAATATTAGTAGGACTCTTAAATAATATAATTAGGGATAGTGCAATGACTCAAAATTGGTGAGAATAATACATGTAACCTCAAAAATAGGTCGTCTAGGAATTAGCAGCATTGATTATGTAGGAACGGTATTATCATGTCTGTTTGTAAAGCCAGTTTGTAAAGGCGATAGAGCCAAGTAACACCGTCTCAGAGAAGATCAGCGTGAAGTAACTATTACAGCTGCGTTTCGTATGATGAGAGAGAGAGCCGGAAGCCACACCCCGTTCTCCTCCCTATATCCTCTCTGCTGTAGCTGTGTGTCCGCGCTGTGAAATGTATGTACCGCATCATGCGTGACAAAAGTCTTTTCTTGTCGTGTGTGCTCCCACAGCTCTTCTAACTTACACCACACACCTCTCGCGAGATGTGACGTTTGTCACTGTCTGCGTATCTCTGTTATGATTTGAACAATCCTCGAATGGTGAATTATCTCCCGCAAATCTTTGGCTCCGAACGTCATTTAGTTGCCCTTCGTGTATGGGATAAACAAAATTGTGAACGCTACGTGTTCCAGTTCCTTTAATATGATTTCCATGGTATTTAAGATCATACTTATGCTTTACTTGCTTTTGGGTGATCGGTAAACAATCGGAGGTTAACCAACGCTTGGCAAGGTCAGTGAGAGATGGGTGACCATTTAGTGGCATTTGAAGCACCCTTTCACAGAAGATCAGCCTATAGTAGTTATTACAGCTACGTTTCGTGCGATGAGTGAGAGAGCCGAAAGCCCCTGGGTAATAGGTATATCCAGTCCGTAGCTCTATTGGCTACGACTTGGCTCTACCAGCTTAGAACAGCTACAACATGGGGTTCTTCAAAAGGCATGTTTACAGGTCCCTAAGAGGTCGGCGCCGCGTCTGCTCCCCTTAAGTTGCAGATGTCCTGGGCGGCGGCTTCCACTTACCATCAGGTGGACCGTCTGCCAGTGTGCCATGCTTGGCTATAAATAAAATACAGGAACTTACATTCCGCAATCGTATTTATCTCTCCCATACAATTTATATCCACTCGGTGTAAAGGTATGGGCTTTTATGGGGTATTTTTACGCAAAATTACGCGCGGCCGAGATTCCCCCATCAATCGCGAGGCTACCGCTTTTGGACAAAGTGATCCGTAGGCTAATGTATTAGGGAGTAAGAATAATCTTTGTGCTGGATGAGATGCCTCTTAAATATAACGAAGTATATTATCTATACAAAATAAATAAAATTCAAGGTCTGTTTGTGGAGTGAAGTGTCAATTTTATTAACTAAATGCATATAAAAGTATATACGGTACTTATAATGGGCGATGTTGAACGATTTTCATGGTCGAATTTAAAGTCAAAGTTACTATTTGAAGTCAGAAATTATTTGATGGAAAGTTTTCTTTAGAATTTTGGTTGACATTATTATGATGTTATACTATACGGTACGGTACGGTTATATGCTGCCTTAGAGCCAAATTCACCAGCACACTAGCGGACCGTTAAAGCTGTAACCGATTGTTTGATCTACTAGTGACAGTCCGATTGCTATAACGGCCCATTAGTATGTCGCTCTGAGACTTGAGATTGTAATACCGATTGTAATTTCGAAGGTGGTAGAGCCAAGCTGTAGCCAATTGACTGCAGCTCAAAAACGGGCTGGCTCCACCGGGGTAGTACCACCCTCTCACAGAAGATCGGCGTAAAGCAGCTATTACAGCTGCGTTTCGTACGATGAGTGAGAGAGCCGTAAGCCCACCACCCTTCCCCCTTCCTCCATCCCACTCCCCTTCAGGTCGGCAATATGCGAGCGATGACTTTGGTATTGCAAGCATCTATAGACTATGTAACGGCTTACTATCAAGCGGGCCGTATGCTTGTTTGCCGCCTGAGAACCAAGTTCACCAACACACTAACGGACCGTCAAACCAGTAACCGATTGTTTAATGTACATAGTACCGTGGTATGTCGCTCTGAGACTTGAGATTGTAATGCCCACTTCAAGAAGTTCTTATCCGAACGCATTTTCTTTTCACTCATTCCTCACAGAGTTCCAAAGTTGGTGTCTCCTCAGCAAAGGTTCGACCGCACTCAGTTTTATCGGCAGATAGATTTTCCAAACGATTTCAGCAAACAAACGCGCACCGATTTATCGCTTAAATGTGGGGAAACCTTTAGATTTATCGCTCATTTACTCGTATCAAAATCTATGGTTCGGTGATTTAACTCGATTGGAGGGAATGAGCGGTCGTATGGACCATAGATCAGGTCAATGATGTAAGAATATAAGAATTATAGCGCTTTAATGCGTACTTCTTATAGTATGGTTAGAGACCAACCTGTTGTCAGAGTTGTTCAAGCCGCCCGAAGGCCTCGGACAAGTCTTAACGACTGCTGCCTAGATGACAAGAACCAATCAGGCAACATGTCTAAATTTTGTCTAGATGAAGAAAAAAATTGGTTTAATGCCCACAGAAGATCGGCGTAAAGCAGCTATTACCGCCGCGTTTTATACGATGAGTGAGAGAGCCGAAAGCCCAACCCCCCTCTCCCTCCCTCCATCCCACTCCTCTTCAGGTCGGCAATGTGCGAGCAATGCCTTCGGTAATCTAAGCAACTATAGGCTACGGTAACTGCTTAATATCAGGCGGGCCGTACACTTTATTGGCAACGCAGTCCTATAAAAAAAAAAAGTTTGCAAGCGATTTAAAAAACTGAGAGTATTCAGTGACTTATGCTGCTGATCGTACAAGTCAAAGTTACAGTCGAGTGTAAACCTATTTTAACAAAAGTCTCAAAGGTGGTCTTGTAATAAATAAAACATAAAAATCCGATCTGATTACCGTCAATAAACTTTATACAAAATAACTACTTACTGACTTACATTGTTAATAATGCGCTCCTAAAAATTAACACCGACTTTAATAAGCACTAGCTGTCAAGATCGGTTGATTACATAAACTCTCGTTAAACTCTAGTTATACGTTGAAAAATGGCGGCCCATAAAATCTTAAATTATTTACTTTTAGTACAACATCATCATAATTTCAATTTTAATTCGATATTTTTATTTATTAAAATTCTAACGAAATAAGTGCGATATCGCACGAGGCAACCATGGTTGCGTCACCAGCGTCTGATTCGATAGCCGACACCGAATTGGTTGCGCTACCAAGCGGACACCAGATGCGATACACTCCATACAGCTCTATACATTTTGTTGGTGGACCGACTGGTTGCGCTACCACTGGTGTCCTCGTGCGATATAGCACTTAGAGACTATTATTAATTTGAGGTCTCAACCCTAAGTTTCGTTGGAACGAATACTTGACAATAATATAACAAATCTTTAACACAATTAATTAACTCACAATCTCTGTTTACGATTTAACTAAAGATTAAAAACCCGATACTCGGTGCCACCCAACCCTTAAACAGGGCGTAAATATAAACAAATATCAGGTGTTGGTACTAAATTCGCTACTTAACACTTATCGAAAGGATCCTAAAAACAACACTGGTTTTATCTAAGGGCCATAACACACCGGGTAGCCATGGCGACGTCGCCAGCCACCGTAGCCAACTAATTCGTTTTTAAATGTATGACAGGTAACACACCTGGCGATCGACTGGCGTCGTCGCCATCAATACAAATAATAATAATAATAAAATAATATCCTGGGACATTTTTTACACACGGCTACCTGATCCCAAACTAAGCAGAGCTTGTACTATGGAAACCAGATAACTGATATTACTACATATACTACTTTTTTTATTTGTAAATACATACTTAATATATATACACACCCAGACTCCGGACATACAGACATATTCATGCACACAAATGCATGTCACGGGTAAGAATCGAACCTACGACCTGCAGCGTGAAAGTCGCCTCCGCGCCAACCACGATAACGGGCCCGCTAATTGTTTGAATGCGTCGCCGGCGACGTCCCCATGGCGTCCCGGTGTGTTATGGGCCTTAGTTGGCTACGGTGGCTGGCGACGTCGCCTGGCGTCCCGGTGTGTTATAGCTCTAAAGCTTTTTTATTTTAATGGTACTAAATGGGCTTTTCTCTGGTGACCGATTTGCAATTTCACAAATTGGTACATTGCCAATTCGTAACTCTTCAATACATTATTTTCCGTAGACATTAAAACAGGTAGACAGGTGCACTTGGAATATCCCTTTGAGGAAGCTTCAAAGGATTTTTTTTATTATTATGACTGGAGCCACACACGATCCCCTACTAAGGCAATTAATATGATAACTTTTTTCTCGATTTTAAAGGAGTTAATCGATATTCAGAATCCTTTATCGATTCAATCTTCACAGCCCTTTTTATTAGGTGTCAATTCCGTGCTCACTTGTAAACGATTCGATATAATTAATTATGTTTATCTCCGATTTATCTTATTAATATCGTGTAACTCGAGTATCGTATAGAATAATCGATTGCTGTTATCGATTTAATAAAAAATCGAATGAGTAATCGTTTTGTGATGACTATCTGTGTGAAATTAAATATTAATAAGGTGTGAATTTGTCATACCTATGTGGACAGTGATTTAGGAAGGTGTTAAAAGTTACTAAATTTTGAGGATTTATTTTATTATTTCCGACGACCGCATGGCGCAGTGGTTCGAGCGTAGGCCGCTTGGCTCACTGCATCGGGTGAATTCGGATTTGATTCCCGCCAGATGCAAATTTCGGAAACAGCCTTTTCGTAATTTGCTGAATCTGGGTGTCATTGGGGCCGCCCCCAGTCCATTGTATGGTAGCTAGGGGTAGGGGTAAGATGGTTCTCAATCAAAAAGGAATCAATAAAAAAATAAACTAATTTTAAACTAGACACGTGTTCAAATTCTGTTTAATTTTTGTAATAACATCGTAAATCTCTGTGATACATCATTACACATATTACTATTAGTTTGGAGATTTAGATCTTATTTTTAAAACGTATGCTTATAGGAAATTAATCCCATATTAGGCTCGAATTAATAAATGCATCTCAAAGTTGAGATCGATCTTAAGATGCTTTCTCGACAGATGTTCCAAACATTAAACGTCAAAAGTGCATCTTAAGATCGATCTCAACTTTGAGATGCATTTATTAATACGAGCTTTAAAGTCTGCGTTGGTACCTTCTGAATAAAGCTTTAAACCACCCCAAATCCTTATCTAAAGGAATACATTTTCATTCGAAAAGATAAAAGGAACAAACTTTATACACCATAAACTTTGTTAAGAGGCTAATCTTAACGGAACAAATGCTTTTGTGAGCAAATAAAATAGTCCCCGAGTCTTTATTGGGTCCCGTATTGTTGAATAGAAAGGTAACTCCGCAATGGACTCGTCCCGATTGGAATTAATCTATTGTTTACGAAATTAAAAGTTGTTACCAATTGGGGAATGTTCGAAATGGGACCGATGATTTCTTTCAAAAGGAATAAAATGACGTCAGAATACACAATCTCAATCTAAGCCTTCTAACTAAGCTTTTATTGGTGGTAGAGCCATGCTGTAGCTCATAAACGGACTGGCTCGACCAGGGTAGTACCACCCTCTCACAGAAGATCGGCGTAAATTAGCTATTACAGCTGCTTTCGTACGATGAGTGGGAGAGACGGACATGTTTTCAACATTTTTTAAATTTTAAAAACGATCGAGTCATACTTTGCCCATGTTACATTTTTGGGACTAGGCCAGCCACACACTCCCACCACTGTTACTCCTGTAAACCAGGATCGACATCAGGACATACCATTTTGGCCACACATGTACCTATCCCTCTTTTTCGGTAATGTCTTTGACCAAAGAATTCCATTTGCTCCAACGGGAATTGAACCCTCATCCACCAGTTCAGTGAGCCACGCCTTCGCTCTCACTGTGTAGGTAGCTTTCAAAAGTCGCTATCCTAAGTTCGTTACTCGTTATCTTAAGATCGTCGTTACATTATCTTAAGATAATACTTTCAGACTAGGTACCTTAGTTACGACGTCTCATAACTCCCACCCGATCTTGATTTCAAGTATCTTGACATTTTCAGATCGTTCCCAACTCAGTACTGAAAGCTGAAAATATTCTTTCAGTGAACACTCGGCTTCCATTTCCTAGACTTGGGGCTAAATCTACGCTTAAACCTTTTCAGGCGACTTGACCTAGTTGGTGGGGGGTGACTGAAGTTATAAGCGATAGCGATATATAGATCCGGGGTAACACCACCCTCTCACAGAAATCAGCGTAAAGTAGCTATTGCAGGTGCGTTTCGTACGATGAGTGAGAGAGCTTGACTCTCACTCATCGTACGAAACAATTGTAATAGCTACTTTACGCCGATCTTCTGTGAGAGGATGGTAATACCCCGGATCTATATATCGCTATCGCTTATAACTTCAGTCACCCCCCATCGGTCTAAAGGTCCCATCGGTCGAGCCAGCCCATATGTGAGCTACAGTCAGTTGGCTACAGTAAACTCTAAGTCGATCTTCTGAGAGAGGGTGGTACTACCCCGGTCGAGCTAGCATTATATGGGCTGCAGTCAATTGGCTACAGTTTTCTAACACCAGTAAATATCTGATCTATTTCTTATAGCTTGCACCACACTAGGTACTTTGAAAGTTTTCTACGTTGACTGTAACTTTCCTTTTAGTATCGATTTATTGTATACTTATTTAATTTCACTGTTTGTTTGTTTGAACTGTAATTAGATTGCTAAAATGGAGACGTAATGAGATTTATTGAAACTCGAAGATATTCAGATTCTCAATTAAACTCAATTATGCCCACAATACACATTCGTGTTACTTGCATAGGAAATACTTCGTGATGCGAGCCACTTGCATATGTATTCACGTCATAAGTCCCATATTAACTGGCATGTGTATTATAGCAACTGGCATATTATACTTTAGATATTAAATTAATGCCAGTATTGTATGCGTAATATGTATCACTGGCCTGCTTTCTAGGGTTACATATAAACTGGCATGTGTAGCAACTGGCATATTATACTTTAGACCTTAAATGCCAGTATTGTAATGCGAAATATGTATCACTGGTTTGCTTTCTAGGGTTACATATTAAATGGCATGTTTAGCAACTGGCATATTATACTTTAGACCTTAAATGCAAGTATTGTATGCGAGATATTTATCACTGACGTGCTTTCTAGAGTTCCATATTAACCGGTATGTGTATTGTAGCAACTGGCATATTATACTTTAGACCTTAAATGCAAGTATTGTATGCGAGATATTTATCACTGACGTGCTTTCTAGAGTTCCATATTAACCGGTATGTGTATTGTAGCAACTGGCATATTATACTTTAGACTTTAAATGCAAGTTTTGTATGCAAGATATTTATCACTGACGTGCTTTCTAGAGTCTCATTTTAACTGGCATGGTATTTTAGCAACTGGCATATTATACTTTAGACCAGTGGTGGGCAAACTTTCTTAATGGGGGGGCCAGAAAGTTTAAGAACTTTCAGAGGACGGCCAGAATTCTAGGAAAAATGCATTTTGTGTTGAAAGTTTTACCGCCGAATACTCGTACGCAACTTAAATTTGAGAGCTGCTTAGCTTTGACGCGCCATACAAAAAATGACAGTTAACGACGTCTCATACTGGTAAGCGGGACTTAAATATTTAATTAGCCTTTGAGTATTCGGTCGTTAATCATATAAAACATTACAGCATTACACACTTCCCGCCCCTGCAGGTCGGCAATGTGCGAGCAATGCCTTTGGTATTGTAAGCATCTATAGGCTACGGTAACTGCTTAACATCAGGCGGGCCGTATGATTTTTTGCCACCGCAGTCCTTAAAAAAAAAAAAAAAACCTGCACCAATGTAAAATTTACAATACAATTTAACTTTTATTCGAAGGCCCTGCCTTGGTAGACGTGTGAGACGTATGAAATTGGTTTTGATTTTGCTTTTTTTACCTATGGCGTCTATTATTCTACTAAGTAGATTCGACTTTATACTTCTGGACCGTCAAAATATAATTATCGTGGGCCATATACTATTCAAGTCGAAGGGCCGTCGGCGGGCCGGAGCTGGCCCGCGGGCCCTACTTTGCCCATCACTGCTTTAGACCTTAAATGCCAGTATCGTATGCGAAATTATTTATAACTGGCATGCACTCTACGAGTCTAGGGTATTGTATTAGCTATGCTACAAACTTTTCTAATGACACCGCGTGGCAATTTTTCAAACTAATAAATTAATTTCTAAAATGAACTTTACTTCTGATTTCACGGGAACTTTGTGGCGGTAAAGTAGGAACTTCTAATGTCAAGATGCACGTCTAATGGCCGACAGAGGACGTTGCGGAATGAATGTCCACAAATTACTTGGGGAAGTCATTGACGCCATTAAATGAGAGAAACTTCTGTTGTGTGGGGTATATAGAACTAGGAATTAAAGGACATTTATTTTACCAACTATTGTTTATTATCTTAAACAATGATGTAATAAGAAAAGAGGTAGATAGGTTAGCTAGACCACAAAAAGTGTTTACAAATGGCATGTATCCCGCACACACCCGGTCAGCAGCGGTGGAATTAAGTACGTTTGCTTGCTTTAATATTATTACCTATAGTACTGTATCAACCACGTATTAAAATCTGCTATGTACCTATGTAATAACGTGCAAAAACAACACTGTCAACGCGTCCATCAGTGAAGCGTGAGCACGCGAGACTGAGCTCAGATTTGCCAATTAGCAAAGGTTTTATGTGCCACAAGCGCGTACCCTATCTATATTTATATTTGATATTTTTGACCTTAGGGTTGATAGCTCGGTGATCGAAGCCATGTGCAGTTTCCCAATCCACCAAGGGTTGTTACCTCCAACAACTTCCAACATGTCCGATTTAAGACTGGGCAGGTAGCTAACGAGGCATTTTTGGAGGCTATCTCCTCTTAGACGAGTGGAGTAAAAATTTTGAAAAAAATATCACCGTATTTATTATACCCTCTTTTTTAAAAAACAAGTTTCAAAAATGTGAAAAATGCTCTTTTACTATGTGAAAAAAATTACCAAAATGTAGAAATTTACAAATTTAAATTTCTATCTTCTTCCAAACGGCTGGGAATTTTTAAATAGTTTTTTCACCAAAAGATGGAGAAAGATAATACCTAAAAAATGTAAGCTTGATTTTGCGATGCAATCGTTTTTCACGTCACAATTCATGATTTTCCAAATATTCGCCAACAAAGTGGGCGGATCCGGTGCGAGGGGCGACGGGCGGCAGTACCGCGATGACTGTTGGACGGGGAGGTTGTGTCACTTTTCTACGCTCCAGTCGCTTCAATTATCGTGTATCTCTTTTTTATAAATAAATACGTAAAAATATTGCAGTGGTTTAGAATATTTTGTAGATAGCTAGCATTTGTTAGATTTTATATTTGTGCGCATTTATACGCCTTTGTACCTAAGTAGTTGTGATAAAGAGTTGTAATTTAGAACATAAATTACAATTCTTTGTTATTATATAAAAAAAATACAATTGGATACAAATACAATTGCCTAAAATAATAAAAAAATTGAATAACACGAAAAAAAAAAACCAAAATATAAAACTAGGATTCGATCCTACATACTGTCGCGCGTACGCATTGACTCACTGAGCTATTTACATATTACTTGAATCGGCGAAATTATGAACTATATACTTCGTCATCCATTGACAAATTATTGACGCCTGCTTCAAAATTCAAAATTCATTTATTGTTTGTCACAGGTGTAGAATATGGTGTTATAATGTATAGGATATCGCTGTAACATACCTCATTGGTGTACAATATTTATATTTATATGTGGAGCGACTGTTTATTCAGTTACAATTTATATGTCGGTATAGAAATTTAAATTTGCATGCTAATTTTAAAATATGAAGTCTTAACGTCAAATAATAATTATGTTATATAGTCAATTTCAATCAATATCATTTATAAAATCATAAAGTGGTTTGACGTAGGCTGTTCGGCTCACTACTTGCGTGGTTGCGGGTTCGATTCCCGCCAAATGGAAATTTTTGAAACTGATTTATGCGTAATTTTTCCTGATCCTGGTATTACGGGGATCGTCTCCAGGCCATTACGGTACCCATAGTACAAGCATTGCTTAGTTTGGGACCATTCAGTTGACGTATTGGTTTGTCAATCCAAATAATTTATAAAATGATTAAAATGTAATAAAACATGTAATAAATAGAAAAAAAATACAAATAAAAACAATATTATTACAAAAAAACTTTACACAGAAATGCCGAAGGTAAGGTACGAACTCACGGAATATTCGCTAATGCTTCACCACTACGCTGTTGAGACATTGCGAAATTGAATGAAATTATTCACTACCCCTATGATATACATTTTGCGCTATAGTTCTATGTGGAATAAATACATAAATTATATGCTTTTAAAAAATAATTGTTGTGTGTAAATATTCTGATAAAAAAATCTGTACCATTCAAAAATACAATTAAAATAAATACCAATATATTTCAATAACTAAATATGGTTGGATTTGAACCCGCGTCGTATGTAATTCTCTCTGTTTTATCAAGATGTCTAACTTCAAAATAAAAAAAGTATCTTCAAAATCTGTTCACCCAGTCGTAGTTCTGTTCGTTGAAGTTCCGTTCGTTGAAGTTCTGAGGTAACAAACATAAAAAAAATACAGTCGAATTGAGAACCTCCTCCTTTTTTGAAGTCGGTTAAAGATATCACATTAGAAAACATTAAAAAATGCAATATTCCACTTTGATCACCCAGGTGGTCAGAGGTTGTGTTGCAGGTTGTGTAGCAAAAGACTCGACGAGTCTTTTAGGCTTATTATTAGGGCTCGAGCCTTTTTATGAAACCTCGGAGGCTAAAGAACTCATTAGCCCCGAGCCTTCGCGGCGAAGAGGAGGCTCTCGGAAATAAAGCCTTTATTTTGAAGCGCTTTCTAAAGAGACTTTGAGCCCTTTTTGATTTTAGCCCTTTGTGACCATTCTTGACTATACTTGAATATGCATGACTATTCTCAAGAATTGTTGTCCAGTATTGACCATCCTTGACTATTTGACCATTATTTACTATTTTGACCATTATTTACTATTGTTGACCATTATTGACTATTTTGACTATTGTTGACTGTTTTTGGGCATTTTTGACCAATGTTGACTATTTTTAGCCATTGTTGACTATTCTCAACTATTGTTGACTACTATTGATCATTTTTGACTATTTTGTCCATTATTGACTATTGTTGACTGTTTTCGGCCATTTTTGACAATTTTTGACCAATGTTGACTATTTTTAGCCATTGTTGACCATTCTCAACGATTGTTAACTACTATTGATCATTTTTGACCATTATTGACTATTTTTGACCATTGTTGAGTGTTTTTGACCATTGTTGACTATTTTTTACCATTGTTGACTATTCTCAACTATTGTTGACTACTATTGATCATTTTTGACTATTTTGACCATTATTGACTATTTTTTACCATTATTGACTATTTTTTACCATTCTTGACTATTTTGACTATCGTTGACTGTTTTTGGCCATTTGTGACCAATGTTAACTATTTTTAGCCATTGTTGACTATTCTCAACTATTAGCGACTACTATTGATCATTTTTGACTATTTTGACCATTATTGACTATTGTCGACTGTTTTTGGACATTTTTGACAATTTTTGACCAATGTTGACTATTTTTAGCCATTGTTGACTATTCTCAACTATTGTTGACTACTATTGATCATTTTTGACTATTTTGATTATTGTTGACTGTTTTTGGCCATTTTTGTCAATTTTTGACCAATGTTGACTATTTTTAGCCATTGTTGACCATTCTCAACTATTGTTGACTACTATTGATCATTTTTTACCATTATTGACAATTTTTGACCATTGTTGAGTGTTTTTGACCATTGTTGACTATTTTTTACCATTGTTGTCTATTCTCAACTATTGTTGTCTATTCTCAACTATTGTTGTCTACTATTGATCATTTTTGACTATTTTGACCATTATTGACTATTTTTTACCATTATTGACTATTTTTTACCATTCTTGACGAGATAAAAATGATAAATAGTAGTCACTAATAGTTGAGAATAGTCAACAATAGCTAAAAATAGTCAACATTGGTCAAAAATGGCCAAAAACAGTCAAAATCAATAATGGTCAAAATAGTCAACAATTATCAATAATAGTGAACAATAGTTGAGAATAGTCAACAATGGCTAAAAATTGTCAAAATTGGTCAAAATAGGCCAAAAACAGTCAACAATTGTCAAAATAGTCAAAAACACTCAACAATGGTCAAAAATAGTCAATAATGGTCAAAATAGTCAAAAATGATCAATAGTAGTCAACAATCGTTGAGAATAGACAACAATGGTAAAAAATAGTCAACAATGGTCAAAAACACTCAACAATGGTCAAAAATTGTCAATAATGGTAAAAAATGATCAATAGTAGTCAACAATAGTTGAGAATGGTCAACAATGGCTAAAAATAGTCAACATTGGTCAAAAATTGACAAAAATGGCCAAAAACAGTAAACAATAATCAAAATAGTCAAAAATGATCAATAGTAGTCAACAATAGTTGAGAATAGTCAACAATGGCTAAAAATAGTCAACATTGGTCAAAAATTGTCAAAAATGGCCAAAAACAGTCGACAATAGTCAATAATGGTCAAAATAGTCAAAAATGATCAATAGTAGTCGCTAATAGTTGAGAATAGTCAACAATGGCTAAAAATAGTTAACATTGGTCACAAATGGCCAAAAACAGTCAACGATAGTCAAAATAGTCAAGAATGGTAAAAAATAGTCAATAATGGTAAAAAATAGTCAATAATGGTCAAAATAGTCAAAAATGATCAATAGTAGTCAACAATAGTTGAGAATAGTCAACAATGGTAAAAAATAGTCAACAATGGTCAAAAACACTCAACAATGGTCAAAAATTGTCAATAATGGTAAAAAATGATCAATAGTAGTCAACAATAGTTGAGAATGGTCAACAATGGCTAAAAATAGTCAACATTGGTCAAAAATGGCCAAAATAGTCAATAATGGTCAAAAATAGTAAATAATGGTCAAAAATAGTAAATAATGGTCATAATAGTAAAAAATGGTCAAATAGTCAAGGATGATCAGTACTGGTCAATTCTTGAGAATAGTCATGCATATTCAAGTATAGTCAAGAATGGTCACAAAGGGCTAAAATAAAAAGGGCTCAAAGCCTCTTTAGAAAGCGCTTCAAAATAAAGGCTTTATTTCCGAGAGCCTCCTCTTCGCCGCGAAGGCTCGGGGCTAATGAGTTCTTTAGCCTTCGAGCTTTCATAAAAAGGCTCGAGCCCTAATAATAAGCCTAAAAGACTCGAGTCTTTTGCAACACAAATTGTGATTGACTAGTAGGGACCGTATTTAAATTTATTGACGTAATGTCGTCACCACTCTGTATAATATTATGCTGTGGGATTCGCACTCGTATCGTATCGTAGATAGTTTTCTTTCCTGCACTATTTGCCCTATGTGATCGATTTTAGACTTTAGTTTATGAATAAATAAATAAATTATTAGATTTAATTAAAAAAAAATTAAAATAAAAAGATCATGCCTACAATAATTAGAAAATATTAAGAAAAAAAACTACAGGATTCGAACCTTCGTCATCGTCTTTCAGAATAATATCCAAGACTTTACCACTGAGCTATTTACGCTTTAAACAACAGCGCGAAATTATCAACTTATTTGTAGTCCTACTACGTTGTGATAATTTGCGGCTCGGCTTGCGTTGAAATAAGAATACAAGCGACGCAATAAACGCGCGCTGTCAGAGCTGGCGCGGGGTGCGCAAGGGGCGCAGGGGGCACACCGCCGGCGATGCGTTAGCTCCGCCCATTCAGCCAAATTTTCCAGATGATATCCCCACCTTAACTACTAATGCTAGGGATACACTACGTCACTAGACACTAGACACTCAGTGTATCTCGGTGTATCGACACCTCCACTACAACTGTAACAAGGTGTCGCGGTGGTGGACACACGTCGACACTCAATGTATACACTGACCCCCAAAGTGATAGAGTTTTTAGTCAGTTTACAATGGTTTTAAAACGCATTTCTAGGAACAAAAGTGATTTGTAATGCTGGTGCAAGTCGATCATAACTTTCTATTAATTTGGTGGTGAGTGTTTTGGTGTCAAGTGTCGTCGTGTATTCTTATGCTCGGGATACACGGCGACACTCGACCGACGACACTCAGTGTATCTCAATGTCACGACACCGTCATTACAACTGCCACAAGGTGTCGCGGTGGTGTACGCAGACACACGCAGACACTCGATGTACACTGAGTGTATTTCTGTCAAGTGTCGTCGTGTATTCCGAGCTTTAGCATAAAGCTAACATGTTTTAATAGACGTGTCAAACACATACCCCTCCTTTACCGGTGTCGCGTAAACCTAGCTCGCGCAATAAACTAGAACTTCGCACACTTGTCACTAGTTGCCCCTCCAGACAGTGGTGAGGGTAATCTCGGCGCCGTCATATGACATCCCCATCTAGAAAGTTCCGCTAACTTGATAAAGGACGGCTTTTATTTTATTAATAGAAAGATATCTTTGTTATATTTTATTGGGAAAGAAAGATTGTTTTTGTTGTTCTATAAGTTACGGTTCTACTGAAACGCTTATTATTTAGTAATCTGTCATGAAAGTTACTAAAGTCTGTTTCAATCAGAAAAAAAAACTTTGTAAACAAAGAAACGTCAAAGTGCTTAAATAGTTTTAGTGATGTGCCTATTGTATACTATAACGAATATGAACGAATGAGTGAATGGGTTATTTTCATTCGATGGAATAAACTTGATTAGAAGGTTTCGGCTTCTTTACGTCAACTTATAGAAATATAGTTATGAAATGAAATCGATAATCTATGCATAATAAAACTTATTATAAATTTAATATTTGTATAAGCCTTTTCTTAGATTTTAACTATTGTTATGCATTAAAATATAGTGTGTACATAATTACAACAAACAAAAGAACTAATTTATTAGAATCATCAGTACGTATGATGCCGACAGTCGAGATAAATACGGGCTGGACAATTAATCAACAAAATAATAAATAAAAGAGGTAATTTTTACTATGATTATAACTACGCTCGTGGCACACGAGACCATAAAACGTTGCTGGAATATTACGCGCTCCCTTGCACTTACGGATCTTATGGGCGGGCCCATAAGTACAAAGGAGCGCGCAATATGCTCAAGTTTTATGGCCCAAAATTATTTAAAAAAAATCTTAATAACACTGACTGTAGGCCTCATAAGAAGGCTCAAGATCACTCAGAGAGCTATCTATGGAGAGGGCTATGCTCGGAGTTTCTCTACGAGATCGAATCGGAAATGAGGAGATACGTAGACAAACCAAGGTCACCGATATTAGTAAGCTGAAGTGGCAGTGGGCGGGGCACATAGCTCGGAGAACTGATGACCGATGGGGCAGAAAGGTTATTGAGTGGTGACCACGTACCGGAAGACGCAGCGTGGGTAGGCTCCCGACAAGGTGGACCGACGACCTAGTGAAGGTCGCGGGAAACCGCTGGATGCAAGTGGCACAGGACCGGTCGTTGTGGAAAACCTTGGGGGAGGCCTATGTCCAACAGTGGACGTCTTTTGGCTGAAATGATTATGATGACCTAATAACATCAAATTTATCTCTATGAGCCTCTACGTGATGGACCCATGTCCTCATGCAAGCCTTCCAAAGGTCCAGGTTTAGCTCGAGTGGTCAAAATAGAGAAACATAATAATAATTCTTTATTTCAAGTTAAAAACTCAATATACAGTCAAAAAGACATTTAAGTAAAATAAATTTGAGATTAAAATATAGTGTAAACTGCAAATTGCACTCGTTGTACATAGAAGTAGAAACAAATCGGTAAGAAATAAAAATTAAATGAATTTTCTTAATTTCTGTTCTTAAAACTACCTGAAAATGCAGTGGGCATATTGGCATAATGGCCTAGAATTCCTTTGCCTTTACACTTTTTTGAATCTGTTTTTCATTCATTCAATATGGTACAAATCGGCACTTCACTAAAGCATTGGAAAAAAAAAACAACAAACTTGTTACAATTTTATAATTTCTTTAATTGTTACGTGTTTTAGTTGAAATTACAATCTAAAACGAGTGTAATATGAAGGCGACAGTATTTCCGAAGATTCCCACATCAGAATTTAATGTAGTGAAAACGAAATAAGTGTGAAATCGACGATTTTGTGTTGAGTGATGGTTTGTTTACAAAGTTTTTTTTTCTGATTGAAACAGACTTTATAAATGTATTGGTCGTTAGCTATGTTTAATTAATTTGGTTAATGGTCAATGGACTCCGTTTATTGGGACAGTATCATGTCTCCCTCTTTCTTGGTAATGTCTTTGGTTGGAACCATAGATTTATAAAGTTTTCGCGCGCGCGCGCCCCACTAAGAATAATCATTCCAAAAGATGCAACTTATTATCCTCGCGGCACGTCAGTTTCATACATTGGTTACTGTCAGATGTATCTACTGAAGTACGCCGACCTCGGCGTAGTATCAGTTGCCGCATTTTGCTAGTGCGCAGGCTCCATCTAGTTGGGGCGCCCTCACGAAAAACATATTTTTTATAGGACTAAGGAGGCAAACAAGCGTGCGGCCCGTCTGATGTTAAGCAGTTACCGTAGCCTATAGATGCTTGCAATACCAAAGGCATTGCTCGAACTTTGCCGACCTGAAGGGCTAGACAAGTGGTTGACGTCTACAAGCATTTGTTCAAATCGCTACGCTTCATATATGACAATGAAATGACATGAAATGACATAAGTCACGTGATCTACATAGCAACTAGTTGTTTATCTACATAGCGACGTTTGACATTTTCATACATTGTGAAGTCTATTCTATTCTATTCGATTAGCGTTCATGCCACTTGGGTAGCCCCTCTGAAGGGGAGTGGGTTTAATCTATGCGTCTTCCTAAATCCTTAAGAAAAATGTCATACATAAAAAGGTATTGCAAATATTTTCTCGGCGGCAACCGTTACTCGCGGAAACGTCACCGAAGTTGGCTCGGAGGGTCTGAGACAATGATAATACTGAGAGCACCCTTGGGTTCTGTGCGTACACGACGAGCCTACATTCCCGTTATTGTTATTGCGTTAGACCCGAACCGATTTGGAAAAAAATATGTAGATTATAATGTTAGAGAAAGATTTGTGTGATTTCAGGTTGAATGTGTGGTTTTTTTAATTGTTTGGCTAGTGCGGGTTTTTGTATTTTTATTGCGTTTTGTTACGATTAGAAGCGCCACTGTTGTTAATTGTGATGATTCAGATTACCAGTCAAAGCAAAAACATCAGTCTACGTCGTTTAATTATTTTTTTGTGCTTCTAAGAAATCGATCAAATACCTATTATACAGTATAAGGGTGCGTTTCCTTTGATGCGGAGCCGGGCGGAGCGGAGGACTGTGATTTACCAACTGTGATGGGCCACGAGCGGGGTGGAGATTTCGAGCACTGTGATTGGCCAATTCACGGTCCGCTCCGCTCCGCGTGAGTGGAAACGCACCCTTAGGTTCCTATAATGTTTTTTATATAGAACTAAGGCGGCGAACAGGCGTACGGCCCATCTGATGTTAAGCAGTTACTGTAGCCTATAGTTTCTTGCAATACCAACGGCCTGGCTTAAAGGAATGGGAAGAGGGAGAGGAAGTTGTTTGGGCTTCCGGCTCTCTCACTCATCATACGAAACGCAACAAAATTAACAACTTTACGCCGATCTTCTGTGAGAGGGTGGTACAACCCCGGTCGAGCCAGTCCGTATATTAGCTGCAATCTATTGGCTACAGCTTGGCTCTATCACCAAAATAATAATAACAATAATATAATATTTTATATATTATAATGTCTATTATGTACTAAAAATTATTATACTTTTGTCTTGAATTGGACGTCATTAAGTATATCCTTGGAGATGTTGAAACGTTCGTGCCGTTATTAATGTAACTGTTATTGCGTCTGCTCCAAAAAGGTGATCGTTTAGAATATTTAAAAGCCCTCGTCGTATCATAAACGTAATAGCCGTAGATTTTATTTTAGATTATAGTTTTTGTAACGTCACGACTTTTATCCCCATTCGGGGGTAGTCAGAGGCTTGAGTGGCCATACACCACCACATTGTGGAGGTATTAACCAACTCAAAGCCCACGTTTCACCAGATAGTCAGAACCCAACGTGACAGGTGGTGAACCTTGTCGCCGTGTATACAGGAACTGACTATTACCTAATCCCGAGGGATAGGTAGGTTTCCTCACGATGTTTTCCCTCGCCGTCAGCGAACTGTAAATAGTAGTGTTATAGTTTTTCTGGTTAATAATTATGGTTCTGGGGGGTTACTCCGAAATACGTCGCTGACGGATCGTCCGAAGTACGGATTCGATTTACGATCAAAACAATGTCAAAGCGTAGAGAAAAACGAAAGAAGAAATGTCAAATCACGACAATCCGTCAGCCGAAACGTTAGGTTCGTATTTCGGAGTAGGCCAGCTGGTTATGTTATAATAATTTAATCATGGCGACTGCTCTGCTACGACTATTGCAACTGTATTTTTGCAAAAAATAATAATGAATATCTATTGCAATGTAATAAAAAATTGTGGAAGTGTGAGATGGTGAAAAAAAAAATTTTTTTTTCTTTACTTTAAATGTTATCATAAAAGTTTATACGTAGTCGGGTTTTTTATTGCCAAGAGTGGCACACTGGTCGACGGAGTTCAGGGTTGGCTGGCTGAGTTCAGGTTTGCCAATTAGCAAAGTTTACGCCACTTACGGAGCGCGCATAACCTATCTACATTGTTATTCAATATCTTACCCAGCGGTAACACTTGTAACTCTTTTGAAGTTATTCGCGAAGTTTGTTTAATTTGACGCTTGCCTTAATTACTATATACTATCTTACCAGACTCAACGCTAAGTTCATCCTACATAACAATATAATAAAATAGTAACAAAAAAACTCCTCAAATCGGATCGAATCTAATGTCATTACCTCGACTTTCATCCCGAAGGGTCGGTAACTTATTGACGTATGACGACAAGTGTATTGACGTTTGTCAGTCTGACGTTTGTCTCGTTTATCTGTTCGGAGTAGAAGTAATAATACATCTCCTAAAAGAAAGTCCTTTGGAATGTGAAGCCAGTAACTGGGTTGTAGTCAGTCTATTTGTCTTAAATAAAATAAATATAAATATAACGTCACGACTTCTATCCCCATTCGGGGGTAGTCAGAGGCTTAAGTGGCCATACATCACCACATTGTGGAGGTATTAACCAACTCAAAGCCCACGTTTCACCAGATAGTCAGAACCCAACGTGACAGGTGGTGAACCATGTCGCCGTGTATACAGGAACTGATTATTACCTAATCCCGAGGGATAGGTAGGTTTCCTCACGATGTTTTCCATCACCGTCAGCGAACTGTAAATTATGCACATAGATGAAAATTCATCAAATTCAAATTCATTCTATTTGTCTTATTTAGATATTTAGTCCGTATTCCGTTGGAATATAAACTAGGTTTGACTGACTAAATTTTAATGGTTGTATTGTGCTGTATTTTACGTCAGAGTGGCTAAAAGATATGTTGAACCCATGAACCTATTATAAAATTATTTGGTTAAACCACACCTTCTATATGCTCTACTCCTGGTATCAGTATAGAGATTGAGGATGATTTTACTAACCCCTTCTCCTCCCTTTCCCCGCACTTCTATTCGTCCCTCCTAGTTCATCCCAAGTTGGGCAATGCGCGAGTGATGCTTTTAGTATGCAAGCATCTATAGGCTACATCGGGGTTTTAAGTCAGGCTAGACTAAAGACCGCCCAATTAAAAGGTTGCGAAAGTATAATATATCCAGTAGCTCATTAGAAGTTTAGATAAAATTCGACTTGCCAGTCTCAAAGAGAGATTAAATATACTAGAAAGATTTTAAACTATCCACATTTCACCAAAAAACTAACGATCGTGAAAACTCAACATGTATCAAAGACATTACCAAAAAAAGAAGGAGACTGTCCAAAATAGTTGGTCCTACAAAAGCGAGTCCATGGACACAGTTTACGACTCTGTCACTCGCGAACTGTCGGTATTGCCAATACGGTTCATGTTATATACATACATATAATCACGCCTGTTTCCCCTAGGGGTAGGCAGAGACCACTTCTTTCCACTTGCTACGATCCTTACATACTTGTTTCACTTCGTCCTCTTTCATTACTTCACTTCACTTCACTTTCTTTTTTTTTTCGGTTCATGTTCTGATAAATAATGTATTAACTACTCCACCAAGCCAACTAGGAACCTGTCAAATGTGACGTCACCCGCACAAAAAGTCGATGGCGGGTGTGCGGGCGGTAGCGGGTGGGGAAGCCGCATTCCATACGAGTTCCTAGTTGGCTTGGTGGAGTTGTAATAAGTGAATTGTCGAATTGCGAGTGCGATAACAGATGTGCTAATTTCGCTGCACGTAGTCGTGCGTTTAGCACACGTTTTGTGCATGTAAGAAGGTGCCGTATCTGCTAAAACCCATCAATGGCATGTCTAATCAATCACTTATGTAACACTCAAATAATCCTCAGCTTGAGGGAGTAGTGACACATTTTTCTGCCAAATTGTCCACGTGTTGGAGACAAAATGCAATAACGCATCAACCATTGAGAATATTGTTTCGTAAATTGAACTGTATTAGTGGGATATCAACGTTCAAATCCAAATGCCTCGGTTATTCTTAATAGCATATTATTGCCTATATTGAAAGAGACTCGGAGATTCTTGTGTCCATTTGTCAATATGGACAGCTGGTTCTATCATCGAGGCTTATAAGATGTCCGAGGTATTTTTTTATATCATCAATAGCAATAGGTCGAGTTTATTATTTAATGGACACTGAGAAAATTAACAAGGAAGAGGATGACATGGGATTGTCCAAAATAGTATGTCCTACTATATGGACACAGTGCGACTCAGTCGTTTGCGGAAAATCACCTCACATGGCTCACGTTCAAAATGCCTTTAAGTTGGTTAAAATATTGCGAGTGCGATGCTTAGCAGATTTGCGCAAAAATAATTACAATTAAATAATTGCAATTGAATTTAATGGTCACAATTAATTAATTGTGATATGTTTATCAATCGCAAACAAATCACAATTATTTGTTAATTGTGACAATTAAATTTAATTGCTAATAATTATTTTTTGCCCAACTATTATGCCTAGTGTCCTGTACCTACATCTGCAACACAAGGGGAGCAGATATGGCGACCTGTTATCGACCTGTAAACATATCATTTGAAGAACAGCTTCAACCTACATAATACATTTTCTATTTTCTAAATTAATACCCTTCGTTATAACAGTGTGATGTTAAAGTGTAGCGTGTCTTGCCTTGCTTATTTCGGAAGGCAGCATACTGGAGCTATTGTTTAACAAAATACATTGTATTAAAATAAGCAAATGGCGATTTAAAAAAAAAACAATGTAAAAATGACAAGCCCGCTGAGTTTCTTGCCGGATCTTCTCAGTCGAGGTCGCGTTTCGGATCCGGCGGTAGAAGTTAAGGGAAAAATGTAAAATGACAATTTGTAAGTGCCCCCGTAGGCCTATACAAAATAAATGATTTGAATTTGAATTTGAATTTTGAATAATTTTCACCCTTTATCGATGTCTTAGCTGCAAATAAAAATGTACACTGTACGAACTACAAAATGGCCATAAGTCCCTTCAAAAACACTCAACCTTTGAAATTAAATCACACGGATGGCGGTGCCAGTTTTGATATGATAATTAAGTGAACAACGGCCACCGTGGCCGATCGATATTAAACGTGCTGCTCTACCTAAAAAGGGTTAGGCTGTTGGAAACATACGGGGATGTGTTGTGGGCGTTCCGTTCGACTATCGGGGCAAAATGTCGATTCACTGATTTCGCTAGGCTTTTTTAAATGTTGTAAAACGCTTTATAGATCCCCTTCCAGGGGGCTTACCACAAACTCTTATCGCGATTCAATTACAGGAACGCTTTAACGTTTCAGCGACTTTTTGTGCAATGACGTACCTTATTGTCATGACAATAAGAAACGTCATTGCACAAATGGCCGCTGAAACGTTTAAACAAAACTGCTATGAGAGGTGGTGGTAAGCCCCCTGGTCCTTTAGTACAGGTTTTTTTTTTCACCCCACTGCAATGTAGTGCCGACCTGGTGACAAAAAATTCGTGATGCTTTTGCCTTTAAAACGTAAAATATGTTTACATCGCACACTTATGGCAACCAGTTAAATTAAAATATTGCTTTGAAATTCGTTTATTGGTATTGGAACTGCGATGTCACACTGACAAAGGTGTCTGTGATGATTTATAAAGGTGACTTATGCTCTTTACATTACTATTATCATCATAGTTGATATTAATGCTGACCTGACACGATTGTTTGAGTTTTGTTACTCGTTACGCTTCAACCAAAGACAGTAAATAACGAATTACCAGAATAATAAGGTACGTCAACAAACAGCGTTCACGTATCAATTGAAGGGACGTATGTTTTCAATAGTATGCAAATGAAGGGTCAAACATAAACTTGTAATATTGAGTAATTGTTTCCGAAAGACGTGTCCATGACTGAAACTGAAGTGGAACAGTTGTCAGCCATTAAACTAACTAACTACTTAAAAACTACTGAATAGTAAAGTTGTACTAAGTTTAAATGTAGGTTTAATCAATCTTTGTTATTTTCTTGATAGACACTATCAGTATTTATTATTGGTGGTTGAAGCGGTACCCAATTGACTGCAGCTCATATACGGGCTGGCTCGACCGGGGTAGTACCACCCTCTCACAGAAGATCGGCTTAAAGTATCTGATACAGCTGCGTTTCATACAATGGGTGAGAGAGCTGGAAGCCCAGACCCCTTCCCCTTCCTCCGTCCTACTCTCCTTCAGGTTGGCAACGTGCGAGCGCGGTACTTTTGGTATTGCAAGCATCTATGGCTACGGAAACTGCTTACCATCAAGCGGGCCGTACCTTTGTTAGTTACTGCTCTGAAGATTCGTTAGTGTGTTGGTAAACTCGGCCCTAATTTCACTACCTATACCTACCTACCTACCTATACTGTACCTATAGCGAAATTCAAGGGGTGTTGAAAGAATGGATTTTGGGTGATCTTTTCAAAAAGTTTTATTAGAATACGAACAAATCTCTGAAAAACAGCTAAAGCAATTAATACCACACCTCAGCAAGTCAAACGGTAACTCCCGGTGGCAATGATAATGATAAGAAAAGAGGAAAAAAATAGATAGGTTACCTAGATGACAAAACGTGTTAACAAATGACATGAATACCGCGCGCACACACGCGGTCTTGCTTTCATATCTATACTAATACCTATTATAAATGCGAAAGTTACTCTGCCTATCTGTCTGTTACGCTTCCATGTCTAAACCGTTTAACCAATTTTGATGAATTTTGGTATGGAGATAGACAGGAACTTGGAGCAGAATGTAGGCTACTTTTATCCCGGAAAAGTTTCAGGTTCCTGCAGGATTTTAAAGTTAACGCAGACGAACTCGCGGGCAGAAGCTAGTTACCTATAACCCCATATTAAAACCTGCAATGTTGGTAATAACGTGCAAAAACAACAATATCAATTCGTCTATTCAGTGACGCGAGTTTTTTTTTATTGCCAAGAGTGTCACACTGGCTGAAGGATTTCAGGGTTGGCTGGCTGAGTTCAGGTTTGCCGATAGCAAAGTTTACGCCACTTACGGAGCGCGCATAACCTATCTACATTGTTATTCAATATCTTACCCAGCGGTAACACTTGTAACTCTTTTGAAGTTATTCGCGAAGTTTGTTTAACTTGACGTTTGCCTTAATTACTTTGTAATTAGTATTGTTTTGTTTGCGTGTATAACTCGGTGTGGTGACTTCGGCCCATTAAAGACAAGGAAATGGCGGCTTATGTGTTTAAAATCGTGGTTTGAAATAATGTGTTAGTAATCACCATCACGGTTATTATTTCCCAATAGGGTATGTAGAGGTGAATGAACTGTAAAATGGGCGAGCCTATTGGTACTCCACCAAGCCAACTAGACGCTCGGATGGAATGTGGCTTCCCCGCCCGCACACCCGCCACCGCCTGCGGCTTCCCTCCCGCACACCGCCACCACCGTTTTGTGCGGGTGACGTCACATTTGTCAGGCGCCTAGTTGGTTTGGTGGAGTAGTAACCACCACTCCTCCTCCAAGGGGGATGCGGTTAATAATCCACTATATTAGCCCAATGTGGGTGGTGAACTTAACACGTCTTTCCCAAGACATGCAAGTTTCCTCACTATAAGAACATACTAATAAGCATTGATTTATTGTTCTAGCAGATATGGTACGTCCTAACATTGGTATCACTAGACTTGTGCTCAGTGCACCACTACATGCGGCGAAATTCACACATCTGTTATCGCACTCGCAATTTGATGTTGATGCGTAGTATTTACCAGAATATGAGCTGTATACTAACATGTTTTCAACATTATTTTCGGTGAATGACTGAGTCGTTCTGTGTCCATGGACTCTGTTTAGTAGAACATACTATTTTGGACAGTTAAATGTCTCCTTCTTTCTTTGTAATGTCTTTGCTAAAAAGTGAATTATGGTAATATTTACGGTATAGGTAACTCTCCAAAGCTACTAATACATGGTATATTTATTCACAAAGTATATATCTATAGGTTTAGATCTAAGCCTATAAACTGGTAATAAACATGAAATAATTTCACCATGGCGCGAGAAACCGACGGATTTTATATTTAGTAGACTCAGCAAACTTGGAAACATACGCTATAGTATTCTACCTAGCATTCTCCCTTAAATTCATACAAGCGTACGCTACCGTACCGACAGTAGTACCGTACAATATGTTAAGATGATTTCATGCCGGGCAACAGCTGGTAAGATAAATTAAAGTAAGATTAATCAAAATATTGCTTAATGTTTTTTTTGTTCCCTATTTGATGAATTGGTCCCGGACAACTATAGGAGCAAGTGGAAAAATGAATACTCTTGCGTCCTATTATTTAGAAAATGTTCTTAGTACAGAAGTAGGTACATAAAGTTTCTATTAACATTGTCAAAATAATAAGCGCGCGTATTCTACGCGTGTCGGTAGGAGCCAAACCATAGACAATAGAAAAAATGTTTATGGACCCAAACTTATAGTGGGACTACTGCTCGGCCATTTTAGCGCTCGTATGTTCCTAGGTCGCTTGTAGGTAACGGTATAAAACTTAAACTTACCGCCTTAATATGGCTTAAGTTTGACACCAACTGCGCAAGAGTGGAGGCACGGGTCATATTTATAGTCCTGACGTACGTTTCCTGCTGCTCGATCAATTTTATCGTTGTTAGTTTTAAAAATAGCGAGTGATAAACTTAAGTTTGTTATGGTAACCTCACTTTTACTAAATCGATTATAACTCTGCTCTTGGATTGTAAAAATCCTCAAAAATTTCAGTGATCAAAGGCAACTCTTATGCGGGCTGGGTCGACCGGGGTAGTACCACCCTCTCACAGAAGATCGGCGTAAAGCAGCTATTACAGCTGCATTTCGTACGATGAGGGAGCCGGAAGACCAACCCCCCCTCCCCCTCCCTCTGTGGCACCCCCTTTCAGGTCGGCAACGTGCGAGCAATGCCTTTGATATTGCAATCATCTATAGGCCATACGCTTGACGCAAAACAATGTAAAAAAGACAAGCCCGCTGAGTTTCTTGCCGGATCTTCTCAGCCGAGGTCGCGTTTCCGATCCGGCAGTAGAATTTAAGAAAAAATGTAAAATGACAATTTGTAAGTGCCCCCGTAGGCCTAAACAAAATAAACGTTTTAAATCTTTTGAATCTTTTGAATCTTGTTTGACACCAAAAAAAAAATAGGTACCATATATGCTAAAATAACGAATGAATGATTTAGTGAATTCAAATCACCAGTTAATTTCAGATAATATTCAATCGATCAAAATTCATCCGTACCCCACTTAACAACACTGAAAATACAGGCTCATAAATAATTTATTAATCCTTCAGCTCGACCTTTTTCATGAATTACAGGAGTTTTTATACAGGGTAATGTTATACCCTCTTTAATAATGATTCCGATTGGACATGACCTTTGACTAATTAGGATTTATTTCAAGTGGAGAGGTACTGTTTTTAGGGTCCCGTACCCAATGGGTGCCAACGGAACCCTATTACTAAACCTCCGCTGTCCAACCGTCCGTCCGTCCATCTGTCAACGGGCTGTAGGTATCACACGAACCGTAATAGGTAGAGAGTTGAAATTTACACAGAATGTGTATTTCTGTTACCGCTACATCATCATCATCATCATCATCTCAGCCGAAAGACGTCCACTGCTGGACATAGGCCTCCCCCAAGGTTAGCCACAATGACCGGTCTTGCGCTGCCCGCATCCAGCGGATTCCCGCGACCTTCACCAGGTCGTCGGTCCACCTTGTGGGAGGCCTACCCACGCTACGCTTTCCGGTGCGCGGCCGCCACTCAAGAACTTTTCGGCCCCATCGGCCATCCGTTCTACGAGCAAAGTGCCCTGCCCACTGCCACTTGACTGGCAATCCTACGGGCGCTACAACAACAATAAAAATAAAATACAATTTAAAATAAAGGGGGTCCCCATACAAGAAACTTGATATCTTTGATGTTTTTATTCTACGGTACGGAACCCTTTATTTGCGAGTCTGACACCACTTGGACGGTTTTTATTGTTAAGGGTACACGTCGACACTAGACACTAGGCACTCAGTGTATCTCAGTGTACTGACACCGCCACTACAACTGTATCAAGGTGTCACGGTAGTGGGCACACGTAGACACTCGATGTATACACTGAGTGTCTAGTGTCGACGTGTATTCTTAGCAAAAAACCCTTCGGAACCCTTTATGTGCGAGTCTGACACCACTTGGACGGTTTTTTTTGCTAAGGATACACGACGACACTAGACACTAGACACTCAGTGTATACATCGAATGTCTACGTGTGTCCACCACCATGACACCTTGTTACAGTTGTAGTGCCGGTGTCGGTACACTGAGATACACTGAGTGTCTAGTGTCGTAGTGTATCCTAAGGTGGCAAACAAGCGTACGGCACACTTGATGTTAAGCAGTTATCGTAGCCTATAGATGCTTACAATACCAAAGGCATTGCTCGCACGTTGCCGACCTGAAGGGGAGTGGGATGGAGGGAGCGGGATGGGTTGAGTTTTCGGCTCTCTCACTCTTCGTACGAAACGAAGCTGTAATAGCTAGTTTACGCCGATCTTTTGTGCGAGGGTGGTACTTGGTGGGGGCAATGGTAATGCTACTATTGTTATTTATTTATAGCTAGGAAAAAGAACAGCTTTTAAGTTCAGTGGTGGTAACAGTTATACAAATTACATAATAGGCCTTCTGTTTTCGCAGAAAGAGAGTAAGAATATGATTCAAAAGTTCACAAGAAAAGTTAAAAAAAAATCACAAGATTCAATATAGAGTATATAAACAACACAATAACATACAAAAATAGTTAATTAGATATTAGCTATTAATAAATTAAGACGAGGGTTCGAAATTTGGTTGATTTTCTATTCTACTTTTTCTTTAAGTAAGTATGTGGACTAGGATTCTTATATTTAGATGTATGATTTTTGACTATATTATCATGAGTATCTTTAAATCCAAATCACGATTTGATGAAATTTTCTCGATAAAAAAAAAATATGAAATGAGCTCTAATTATTTACAATTTTCCTTGCTACCACGATGTTTTTACGATTTAGATCACGAAATTATTTCTAAAACATAGCAAATAATGATATCTAAACTACCCTTCAACCATATTTTAATTCATGAAGTAGTTTTTTTTTAATTCAAGAAAATGTGGTTTGGCGCTTACGTTGTTTATTTCCGAGCGCGCGCACAATATAGCCATCTCACATTTTAAGTACTTGAACTAACCATGTCTCTCTCTAACTTTGTATTGTCAGTGTCCAGTCGGACTTGTTCGACGTCGGACCTGTGAAGGATTTTTTAAAAAATATTACGAAAAAATATTACGGTCGTGCCACATTACAGGTACAGTACAGTATTTACAGTCCGCCGACGCCTATGATAAATAAATAAATATCCTTGGAAATTATTTTACACATGACTACCTGATCCCAAACTAAGCAGAGCTTGTACTATGGAAACCAGATAACTGATATTACTACATATACTACTTTTTGTTTGTAAATACAAACTAAATATACACTTAATTACACCTAGACTCGGGACATGCGGACATGTTCATGCACACAAATGCATGTCCTGGGCAGGAATCGAACCTACGACCTGCACTGCAGCGTGATTTTCGTTTGCTTTTCCTTGTCTTGTGTAATTTCTTTTCATCTCTTGTCATTTTGTGTCATCTCTTGTCATTTCATAGTTATTCGTGTCATTTCTGTAAAAACTCCCTATTTCGCTTACTGTTATATACTTGCAGCATGGTCTTGGGCCGACAGTGGGAATACATTGCTTGTCAAAACAATGGAGTCGCTTTATTGCGTTTGTTGTAGGTATGGATGGGCAAGTAATAAATATATCATACATCAATAAATTATCGTAAAAAATAACATTACAGATATGGATAGGAAAATGTTTGTCCGTCCTATTCAATCTATTATATTATAAACGAAAGTAACTCTGTCTGTTACCTTTTCACGGCTAAACCGCTGAACCAATGTTGATGAATTTTGGTATGGAGATAGACTGGGTCTTGGCGGAGAACATAGGCTACTTTTTAGGGTTCCAAAGGGTGCTAACGGGACCCTATTACTAGGCCTACGCTGTCCGTCTGTCTGTCTGTCCGTCTGTCAGCGCGGGCTGTATCTCACGAATATAGTGTATTTTAAGTAATTAACTGGCCAACCCTCAGGTCCTACCTACCATGTTAGGATCTTTTTCGTTCTAGCGGGTGTAAACCGTGATTTAACGAGTTAATGTGATAATTTTTGTATTTAAATTATTCAATTCAATGTATTTGTTTCAGACATAGTCCAATATTGATTATTAAAATTATTATAATTTCACAATAAATATAAAACAATAAATAAAAGTAAAATTAAATTAAAAAAATATATATATTTATTTTTATTTTTCATGTTTTATCATTAAAATACAATATAATATAACATAAATTAAAATAAAATACAATAAAATAAAAACCTACCCCTAATTAAACAAATACCGTCCGCGTGGGATACTGGCTGCATGTCCTCCCTGTATTCAAGCTGTTCCTGTTGTCAAGCTAATTTTTTGAGCAAGGAAAGAGCCAGCCCTCTTGTCACCTGTGGCGGTAACCAGTCTAAGGGTGATTTTGATAGATAAAAAGATAAACAAAAAATAAATGCATGGTTAAATCAATAAAATTAATAAAAACTGAAAATTAAATTTAAAAAAATATTAAATATGGTAAAAAAAAATATTATGACACCGCTGATGACTTCATGATCGGCATCGAAGTTAAGTACCAAAGTATTCCTTTGCCTACGAAACATGAAAAAGATACTCATATCCGGCAGTCAGTCACTGACACAGAGTATGTACATTTTTACCCGACTACGGTGGGCGGAGGGTTATGATTTTGACCGATATGTATGTATGTTCATCTGCTCCCGTATAACGTCCAAACTATTTTTATCGTAATAATTTGACTAATGAGATATCGTTGGACGCGTCTGGATCGTCCGCTGGTTATAGGCTATTATACGATCGAAATATTGTTATACGTATCTATCAGCATATTGTAGGTATCGTTTGTCTTCTTTTGACTTACTTTGTCTTCAGCAATAAAAACAACATAGAAATTAAATTATTTTTTTCAAATACACTCGACATAAAAATCCCATATAAAACGAAAAAAATATATTTGAATATTTTCATCCATTTCATCTATTTTAAAAGGTGCACTGGGACATATTATTTTAATTGTACGAATTAAACAATATTGTTCCTTCAAAAAATAACTATACTATAGTCTACTCGATAGCTGTTCTGTCCTAGCTAAGCGAGAGGGATATATCCTTCGGCAGCTCACGCGACGCTAGCCACACCCCGAAACTAAAATTCATTTTTTTCTTGTATCGTCTTAAGTAGCTATTCCAACTTACATTTATGTTGTAAGTAATTTAAGTTCAAACAGTATAGATAGATACCGGTATCGCGAGTAAATAGCCTACATTCCCAACTAATGAGCAAGTTTAATCGGTTTCCTTTTCAGGACCGCTTTCAGTGATTTCAGAGATATTTCCCAATTAAATTGTTGTTGTATGTGAAGATGAAAATCTCTTCTTATTCATAGAAATGTTTGAACCATTTACAACGCATTAAAAAACTTTGTTGTCTATATTTCAAGCAGGCATATATTTAAAGATGATTTGGAATATAGGGTTAACTTTTTTCCGCTTTTGGGAAACTTTCTTGCCGGATCATTCTTGCCGGAGCTTTCTTGCAGGATCTTTCTTGCTGGATCTTCTCAGACGAGGTCGCATCCGATCCGGCAGTAGAATTAAGTAAAAAATGAAAAAAAAAATGCAGTATGTATATTTTCTAAACGAAATAAACATTTTGAATTACATTTTTTTTAATAGTGTACTTACCCTTTCAGAGAATTCAGTCATGATTGTAGGTACAAGTCTCCATAACAATTTGATCAAATATCCCAAACACAATCACTATATCTCATTAGTGTCTATCCGAGCCTGACAAGACCCTCGTTTATATCAGACCCATTTTATTTCCTCCTTAAAATCAGTCAGAATACAATTTTATTGCTGCCAACTACCTACGGGAGTTCCGGATTATACAGGGTAGGTATTTCAAAAGCGCGAAAGATTACTTGGTGGCTTGAATAAATATCGGAAATAGAAATGAATGGTATATTTTTTATGAAATTCGAACACTTTTTCAAATATTTGAAATAAGTACTTTTTTTTTTAAACCGCCAATTTTGAAAAATTGTATGTTATTTCAAAAACTCTGTAAAACTTTCACAAACTCTACTAATAATTAAATAAATAAAATAAATTGAATAATAGTGGATGGATTCTAGGCGATTTCATTGTGTTCTAAGGCCGCCACAAAAGTTGACACAAATATTCAAAGGCCCATAACTCAGACACTATTATAGTTACGTATAGTCTGTCTTCACTAAGTATCTACGTATCAGCTAACGTATGGATTAATTATTATTTCGTACTTTAAAACACTTGGTTTATAACGTATGTAAGCACTAGGAGGTTTCAAAATTCATCACCTAACGCGGTAAAATAGGGGATCAAAGTATGGATTCACCCATTAGGCAAACGGCTAGTTCAAAATAAAATAATAATGATTGTAGTTGGTAAATATATTTACTGTACATAAAATAAATACTTCTTACAGGGGCTTCTTTAGCTTCGTCTGCAACAAAGAGGAAAACTTTATTTTTCCAAAGTAAACACTTACAATATACCTACAATAGCTGTAAAAATAAATTCTGCTGTGTGTGTATGGTAGATCCTTTTTCCCCAATGACCTAAGAGAGAAAGGACGAGCCCTATGTGACGTCATCTGTAGCCAAACCCGAGCACACGACCGTCCAAAATGGCGCACAGCAAAAAGTGTTGTACTTTTAGTTAGTCGATAGTATCCATATCGATATACTCGATCATGTCGCGGGAAAAGTGCTGGGTCCTGATTAGGTAGGTTCAGCCACAGATTTAGGAGCTACAGATGGAGCGCATAGAACACGAAAGTGAAGCCACCAAAGCAAATACAAAACAAAAAAGCGAATACAATCTCGCCCTATAACTATACAACTTTACACGCACACAAATGTATGTTTCCCTAGTGCCGCTCCTAGTTGTTACGCACACATATAATGCTACCTGGCTTCACTTCGTTTGTTGCCAAGACTACATCTGTCAACTTCTCTAATCTGTGGGTTCAGCTATGCTGGGCTAAATCAAATAAGGCAAAAAAGGGGGGAGACAAATCTGTAAGGCTCAGGTCAATGTCAAGCGTGTACATTAACGACACGATGGAGGCGGGTGCATTTCCAGGGTGGTATGGCTGGATCGTCAGGTTCTTCTGCGCAGGCACATCACTAGAGCACTCACTTGGGTTTATCCAGTTCACACAACACAATTACACAAAGGATTGAGTAGATTTCGTGCGATTAAGGTTTTTAGACACAGGAGGCACCGCGACGACGAGTGTACCAAACGAGTCGGTCAGTCAAGTGTCATGAAGGGGGGAAAGAGACCGCAGCACAAATATCACGTTAATCGGGGGTAGGCAGTAAAAAAATATGTTTTTATTTATGACTATTATGTTATTTTATGGCTCTGTGGAGCGAGTCACCCTCTTCCCTCTAAAATGGTTGTGCAGAGTGACGCTGCTGCTCAAGTAAAGTCATTTTCACATGGCAACTCTTCGGGGTTCGCAATTTAACGTTAGAGACCACCAGAATTTCAATGTCTCGGCCTTGTTGGCGCCTCAACTTTACCACGAAAATATGCACGTGTGGAGAGCCTCATGCATACACGGCCATCATCCCTACCTACCACTGCCCAGTGTAGCAAAAGCGTAAAATTAAAAATCGTCAAATTTATCAGCTAAAAATCTTGCGAAATCGGGAGATTTTGAATAAACTCTATTTTAACTTCTTTAAGCCGTTTTAGCAAATCCCACATTTAATTTAAAATGTTCACTATCCATAAATCAACTTGTTATCTCTGTTCGTGAGTAGTGATGACAAATATTATAAAACAAATTTAAGGCGGCGCAGTCACGCACCTTCCAAAACAAAAATAATTTCTTTGTGGTCACCCCGGGGTGACGGCGCCGGCGCGGCCCAACGTGTAGGTGAATAGAATGGCCGTTTTCCGACTGCACGGCACGGCACCGGCACCGGCATGGCGGCAGCTTTTTCATTGGTCAGTGACCAGTTGTCATTGGTTACTGACCAATGAAAACCCCGCAAATAGCTGTCACTGTGCCGGTGCCGGTGCCGTGCCGTGCAGTCGGAAAACGGCCAATTTGTATCGATAACTTTGAAACAAAACTTATAAGAACAGCACTACGGTTTTATGTAAACATAGCAAATATTTGTTAGTTCTATTTTATTTGAAAATATGAATTCGAGAGTACGATTATAGACGGGAACTCAATTAAAAATTAATATAATGTACACGAAAGGTATTTTCACACATTATAAATACACTTAAATATGAAAATAACACAACTAACCTGAAAAATGACAATCCTTCGAAATTCTTTAGAGAATCAGAACTGCATGCCCTAACGCAACACTAAACTATATTGATTTTTCCTTAATAATCCTAAATAATATAATAAAGAGTCACAAAATACACACAGTTCAGCGTAAAATTTAAAATAATTTGTATAAGACGCTGACATGACAGATGAAGTACTAACCATAGTGACCCGACCATAGCCGACAACCCAATATGTCGGTCCAAAAAGGCCCTCAGGGAGGCGGCTTACTGACGGAACTAACCAAAAACTTCCAGAAAAAAGAAATATATGACATATACTGTACTGTTTTACATAGCTAAATTGTCACGAGTAAGAATGAGACAGATATGTTTTCGTTAATGTGGTCCATATTTACATCAAATATGTATACCATAAACAATAGCTTCGTATCTGCTAATAATAAATCTATGTTTTTCCCAAACATCAAACTGTCAAAATGTCCAAGTGCCAAAACGTTCAACTGTCAAAACATCCAACTGTCAAAATTTCCAACTGTCAAAACGTCCAAGTGTCAAAACGTCCAATTCTCTAAATGTCCAAGTGCCAAAACGTACAACTGTCAACATGTCCAAGTGTCAAAACGGCCAACTGTCAAAATGTTCAAGTGTCAAAACGTCCAAGTGTAAAAACGTCCAAGTGTAAAAAAACGTCCAAGTGTAAAAACGTCCAAGTGTCAAAATGTCCAAGTGTCAAAACGTCCAACTGTCAAAACGTCCAAGTGTCAAAATGTGCAATTGCGTGCAGAATTACCTCAAAAACGGTGAATGACACTTTATGCAATCCAATCTCCACGCTGAGAATTTCTTCGGTCGCACTTTCACTTTGTTGGCCGAGCGGGCACTGAAACAAGCGTGAATTTACAAATACATACTATTTCAGTATTTATTCTATGGGTTTTTCATGGCAGATATCTACAGTATGTTTTAAGAGTATAATACTTGGGGGCTATTTATTTATTTATTTCATAAAACATACAAAAGGGTAACGAATTAAATACGGAAAGGGTTATCGAGTGGCGGCCGCGCACCGGGAAGGGTAGCGTGGGTAGGCCTTCCACAAGGTGGACCGACGACCTGGTGAAGGTCGCGGGAATCCGCTGGATGCGGGCAGCGCAAGACCGGTCATTGTGGCGAAACTTAGGGGAGGCCTATGTCCAGCAGTGGACGTCTTTCGGCTGAGATGATGATGATAGAATTAAATTTTAATGGTATAAAAATACCGAAACTTCATGGCAATTACCTTTATCAATAACGTTTTAGTATTTGCCCTAAATTGTCTAGCAGTGGACTTTCGGCTGATGGATAGTCCACGAAGTAGGTTTTAATAGTAGATTGTACCTATCTCATAGTAGAAAAATAACATTTTTGCAGCGAGGAATTCAAATTATGTCGCCAAAGATAAAAATAATTTTGCAACCAAGTACCTCGAATTTTTTAGCGGAAAGTGGAAAAGTGATTGGTTACGCCAAATAATCAATTTTATAATCGATTACCTATCCTAATTCCCATCCTTAATCACCTCGCTCTTGATTGGCCGTCTCGATGGCGCGCGACGTCAGCGCCGCTTGCCGCGCGCGGGACGCTCAAGAAGAAGACGAAGAAAGCATCCACCAGTCGCAATTACGTCAACCGCGGATCACCAGCGAGCTCCCGCTGGCCCTTAATTAACCGCTAATTAAATGCACACTGCGTGCTAAATACCGCGATATAAACCGCAAAACATAACTCTTTAATTCCCCGCGCAACAATAAATCCATAATTAAAATAAAATACCTAATGTGCCACGCTGGCACGGGCATTGAGCCCTAGTAAAACTGAATGTTCGCGTGTGAGTGCGGAGCAGAGGATCCTCTAGTGCTATTCTCCACCATCGAAGGATTGAGAAGAAACGGTGCTAATCGGACAGGCTGCCGAGTACGAGGAGACGCAGGCCAGGAGCAGGTGAGTTCCTCTCTTTGTGTTCCGTTTCCCGATTCACAGCCCTTCCTAAAATTTTCTTATACCCGCTTCCTTGTGTCTCCGTGCTCGCGCGACCATTTTTGGTCCTTCGAGCCGGATAAAACCGCTATTTTCCATATTTATCCCCGCTATCCTCGCATATTTTATGACCATTGTGGTCTTCTTTCGCTATACCAACCGCCAACCGCCCTTAAAGCAATCCTGTATAGGAAAGCAGCTACCTATCTAGGTAGTTTTCGCAATTTATTCACCTATTTTGGCCTATTTTCGGTCGTAACATTGAGTTACGCCTTCATAAATTGTAATAAAGACATCCATATATCCATAACCGCTAATTTTATACGTAAAATCCACCTATAAACTTTTATAAGTACCCACTTATTCGCGCCTTTTCGTGCGCTTCGCGTCGGCTAGCTGCTGCGCGAGCCGTCACCGAAGCCCTGCGCGCCTGCGCGCTCCGAATATAGGTACTTCCACGCGCGTCGCGTCTCTTCGTTCGCGCGCTTTATTTCGCGCGTAATATTGATTATCATCACGCTCCCATTCCTCAATGGGATAGGCAGTTGCAGTTTTGCATACGTTATTATATTATAATCTTATTTTTTCCGCTAATTGGCTACTTCGCCTACTTAATTCTTTTTCGTTAGTATTACGAATTTAAAATGCCGCCAAAAAAGCAAACTGGAACTGTCCCGCTAGTGAATGTTCCGATTATGAGGACACTCACGATCCTGACTTGCTCATCTTAACCGCTAAACGCGAAGCTCTTTTTGAAATTGTTCAAAAAATATATGATCTTTCTAAAGACGCTCAGACGAAGGATAGTGCGAGGGAAAGTTTCCTCGACGAGTGTTCCAACGTCGAAACATTGCGTGATGAGTACAGGCAGACAATTGATGAATATAATTCCCGCTTATTAAAAATTAATCCTACCGCGAAACCTGAATATCAATGTCTCATTTCGTTCGAGGCTTTGTATAGCAGGATAAAACGAATTAAATCACAATGTTCACCGCCGCAACCCACGACTTATGTCGCCGTCCCGCATAAGGGCAAGTCTACACTGCCGTCCATCGAATTGATAACTTTCTCTGGTGACATTCGCTCGTGGCCGTTGTTTTACGCTAGTTTTAAATCGACCGTTCATGATAATCCAGTACTCACCGATGGCGAACGTCTGTACTACCTATTAGGCAAGCTGACAGGCAAAGCTTTGTCGGTGTGCGCAGGCATAACGCCCTGTGCTGAAAATTATAATTTGTTGTTGCAGACGCTTATCGACAAATACGAAGATAAGCGTATGCTCGCATCCGCGTATTTGAATCAGATGTTTGATTTTAAACCTATTCAATCCGCTTCAGTTGTAAACTACGATACATTTCACGATACCTTTGTAAGTGCAGTGCGCGCTTTACAACATCTTAAAATATTCGATCTGACTAATTTAATTCTTCTTCATGTCGCGCTTAAGAAATTAGACTCAGATGCTGTCCGCGTATTCGAGTTGAGCAAAAGTAGTACCACGATTCCCGCCTTCGACGACTTAGTTGAATTTATTAAAAAACGCTCCAAGGTACTTGAGCGTATGAATCCCAGTGCTGCATTGCCCAGTGCGGGTTCTCCGCCCATTAATCGCCCAAATAATCCTCGTCGTACTACTAATAACGCAATCGCTGCTCAACCTCAAGCACAGGCGCCGGAATATCATACTTATTATGTCGGTGCGTCGACTGAATCCGAGTCTAAATGTCTTTGTTCTAATATAACGCATCAGCACTTATTCAAGTGTCCTGATTTTGAAAATATGACCCCGCAAGAACGCTTTAAATGCGTGAAGGATAAGAATGCGTGTGTAAACTGCCTTAGTTTGAGTCATAAAGTGTCACTGTGTAGGTCCAACCTTAACTGCCGCAAATGCAAACTCAAACACCACACATTCTTACACTTAGAGCGCGCAGTTGCAACCACTGAGCCATCGCCGCAACCCGCCGCTGTCGCTGCGACCCCGCGCGCGGACGACGCTGCGAGTGAGCGCCCCGCGCCCTCGCACCCGCCCCGCGCTGGTCCGCCGCCGCGGTCGGACGTTACTCTGTGCGCTACCGCTACATATACATCTATACAGTCACCGCATAATAAGTTTCCGCGCGCTAATAATATGTCAACAGTTTTATTGTCAACCGCTCAAGTCGTCGCGTTCGATAGTACTGGCCGACGACGTACTATTCGTGTCTTATTAGATTCCGCGTCACAAAGCCACTTCATTACGAAGAGATGCTGCGATCGATTGGGTCTTCAGCTTCTTAACACCGGACGTACTCTTGTTAAGGGATTCGGTGGAGAGCAGAAAATAATTAATACCTATTCCATTGATTTTAAATTTTATTCGCGTTTTGACGACAACATTACTTTTAATATTTCGCCGCTAGTTGTCGATCAAATTACCGATCTATTGCCCACCGCGATGGTAGACACGTCTGTCTTAACAACTTTATCGGGCTTACCGCTGGCAGATGAGGTGTTTGGAGTGCCTAACGAAGTAGACGTTTTGATAGGTGCTTCCCTCTTTCCGTATTTATTATTGCCAGACGTGGATCACAATCCGCGTGACCCGTCGGCACCCGTCACTTTACGCACAGTGTTGGGGTACGTAGTTATGGGTTCAGTACCCGCGATGCCCACACTTCAGACGCATGTGGCCTTGACGTGCTGTGTAGTCCAAGAGCCTACCGCCCTTGACGCTTTTGAAGTCAAGCGATTCTGTGAGCTCGAAGAGCTTCCCTCCGCTACGCCCGTTCAGCATCCCACCGATGTTGAATGTGATAATTTTTATAAGTCAACTACGACCCGCGATCCCGTTAGTGGTAGGTACACTGCCGCACTACCGTTTAAGGATGACGTTTATTCTCTCGGAAATTCCTATAATACCGCCCGCAGACGTTTCATATGTCTTGAGAGGAAGCTAGAAGCGTCACCCACTTTAAGATCAGCATACGATGACGTCCTTAAAGAATACCTATCAAAAGGTTATATTTCACCCGCACCTTCGTACGATATCTGTGACTCCGCTCCAATTTATATTATACCGCATCACGGTGTCGTGCGCGAGGACTGGACGTCAACCCGCTTGCGTGTTGTCTTGGATGCTAGCAGTACGACTAGCACCGGGCAGTCATTAAACGTCGTTATAAATTCCGCGCTGGACTATGCTCATAAGCATCCAGTTATTTTACCGCGCAATGACCATGTAATAAACATGATTATTAAATATTATTATCCCGCTAAATATTTACCCGCTGGGCTAGAACCGCTCTCGTCATTGTTACGACAGACGTTCTGGATCCTGTCCGCACGCCGCATAGTGAGACAAAGAGTCCCCATACGCAATATTTGTTTCCGCAATAGACCGCGTCATACTTACCCGCTGATTGCAGACTTACTTGATAGTCGCGCTCGCCAAGTCGTCAATTCTCTTCACTTTAGAGTGTTAGTTAAAACGCATCCGTTCCAGGTTATCGGATCGCAGCTTCTCTCGTATGAAGAACTTTGTACTGTTCTCACGCAGATCGAATGTCTGCTTAACTCGCGTCCGCTGACAGTACTGAGTTCTAATCCCGCGGAGCCCTCGGCTTTAACTCCGAGTAATTTTTTACATACCGCGCCTTTATTATCACTACCCGCGCCTGATGTCAATTCTGACCCTGTCAGCTTGCTTCATAAGCACGCGCTACTGGATAAATTAGTCCAGTTGTTTTGGGATCGTTGGAGGGTGGAATATCTACACGGTTTGCAGGTTAGGCAGAAATGGAATACTCCTTCCGCATCTATCACACCGGGGACGGTTGTAATCGTAATGAACGATAATGCACCGCCTCTAGCCTGGCCTCTAGCGATTGTAGAGACTGTTCATCCTTCAAAGGACGACATAGTTCGCGTAGCGACTGTAAAAACCGCAAAGGGGACTTACCTTCGCCCTGTCGTTCGTCTGTGTCCTCTCCCAAGACAATAAATTCACTTCCGCATCGCAATTTAGTTATATTTTTCTATTAATTTAGTTCGTATTGTAAATAATTTGCATCTACTTATAGTTTACCGCTACGCTATCGCTAAGTCTACACTTTCGCGCTGTTAGCGCTCTCTTTAGTTAAACTCTTCTTATGGATGTCTTTCTAAAGGTGACCCTTTAAGGGCGGGGGGAAATGGTTACGCCAAATAATCAATTTTATAATCGATTACCTATCCTAATTCCCATCCTTAATCACCTCGCTCTTGATTGGCCGTCTCGATGGCGCGCGACGTCAGCGCCGCTTGCCGCGCGCGGGACGCTCAAGAAGAAGACGAAGAAAGCATCCACCAGTCGCAATTACGTCAACCGCGGATCACCAGCGAGCTCCCGCTGGCCCTTAATTAACCGCTAATTAAATGCACACTGCGTGCTAAATACCGCGATATAAACCGCAAAACATAACTCTTTAATTCCCCGCGCAACAATAAATCCATAATTAAAATAAAATACCTAATGTGCCACGCTGGCACGGGCATTGAGCCCTAGTAAAACTGAATGTTCGCGTGTGAGTGCGGAGCAGAGGATCCTCTAGTGCTATTCTCCACCATCGAAGGATTGAGAAGAAACGGTGCTAATCGGACAGGCTGCCGAGTACGAGGAGACGCAGGCCAGGAGCAGGTGAGTTCCTCTCTTTGTGTTCCGTTTCCCGATTCACAGCCCTTCCTAAAATTTTCTTATACCCGCTTCCTTGTGTCTCCGTGCTCGCGCGACCAGTGATGTTGTTATTTTTGTTTCAACTTGTGTTTTCGTGTATTATAATGTGCAATGTTGGTGGAATATTAGAGGCTATGCACACGGAGCAACTTTAGTTGCCGAAACTATCAACTTTTTAATAACCATTTTGGCAGTTGCAGCCATGGGCACCTCTTTCTTTAGTCTTTACTCTGTGGTTGCAGCCAACAATTGCCAGCAGCAACAGTTGCCGCGATTGCCGCGATTGTTTTATATGAAAACAGCTAGTTGCGAGTTGCCGCAAAAGTTGCCCGTGTGCATAGCCCCTTAACCATAGTGTAGGCAATTTAAACAATGTGGTGAAACATAATTTTCGGATTCCTCCAAGAAGGCCGGTAATTTGTCAGTAATGTATCCACCACTTTAATTATAGGATTTGGAGGGTATTTTAGGCCTAGCTAAAGGCCTTCCTATGCTTGATACAGAAACATGAAATATATATTTTACTTGACACTGGCTATATGCGAAAAGCGATTCCATAACGGACAAAAAATAATGCTTTGAGGAACAAAGGTCTGGGTATCTCAAGTATGTATTTACAAATAAAAAAGTAGTATATGTAGTAATATCAGTTATCTGGTTTCCATAGTACAAGCTCTGCTTAGTTTGGAATCAGGTAGCCGTGTGTAAAAAATGTCCCAGGATATTATTATTATTATTATTAAAGCGTCGTTTTTCGAATAGATGGGATGAAGATACTACTCCACCAAGCCAACTAGGCGCCTATCAATTATGACGTCACCCGCACAAAAAGCCAGTGGCCGTGTGCGGGCGGGAAGCCGCAGGCGGTGGCGGGTGTGCGGGCGGGGAATCCATTCCATCCGAGTTCCTAGTTGGCTTGGTGGAATGGTACCGTTTCACTTACCTTCCTGGAACATAAATGGCATGAACATAAAATCCCTGCTCAATCTTCTCTCCGGCTTTTTCCTCAAGTTCGTTGCGTTCTTTAGGGTCTTAAGCCCCTTCAGAGTGCCCTTAGTTACTGTTTCACGGATTTTAAGACCCTTTAGTGGGTTCTTAGCTATAGACTCTGGTATCTTAAGTCCTTTAAACGGATTCTTAGTCATTAATTCCGGAATGTGGAAGCTTACGTGAAATCTTTGTCGAATAGAAAACATCCGTTTAGAATAATGCTTTACACCTAAAATAATAGGAGTTATATTTATTTGATTACTCACTTAGTGTTATAGAAATCTCTACCAGATCTTGGCGGGGTCCGTTTGGTCGATGCGAAATATATGAATTTTCTTTTTCTGGAACAGAAATGGAGTTGTATGTTCCACTGATAAGGACAAATCTCCTCTCAATGCAAGTGGGAGTCAAATGATGTTCGGCCAGTCTGCCTAGAAATGCAATTTATTCCAAGCCTAGTTTTGGGCTTCCGGCTCACTCACTTATCGTACGAAACGCAGCTGTAATAGCTTAATAATTTACGCCGAGCTTCTGTGAGAGGGTGGTACTACCCCGGTTGAGCCAGCCCATTGTATGAGCGGCAGTTAATTGGTTACAACTAGTCATACTAACATCTATTGGTGGTAACCAATAGATGTTAGTATGACACGTTTTATTTGACCCGCACTGTCCATGCGTATAATACAATCAGTGGGCTTTTGACCCGCGCGGGTCATAAGCGCCACTATAAGAGTGCGTTTCCACTAACGCGGAGCTGGGCGGAGTGGAGCGGAACGTGAATAGGCCAATCACAGTGCTCGAAATCTCCACTCCACTCTTGGCCCATCACAGTTGGTCAATCACAGTGCTCTTCTCCGCTCCACTCCGCCCAGCTCCGAAACGCACCCTAAAACTAGCCTATACATCTATTCATCGTAGGGCCTTACTTTTGAGGATAATGCAGGGTTACGCCGTTCGGCGACACTTTCTGTTTGCAAGGGCCGTCACTTCCGCAAGGGCAACCCTTTGCCGCCCTTGGGTACGCCGGTATCGGTACTAACCTAAAACAACATGATCAATTTAGTTAGGGCAATGGTGACACAAAGGGCATGGTTTATGCACTGTAGTGTGAATAAAATATAGGTGAAGTTCTTGAAATAATAGTTATATGACTAAGGTGGCAAACAAACGTACGTCCCGCCTGATTTTACGCAGTTCCTGGGGCCTATACAGGGTGAATTTGAAATCATGAGCATACTATTAAACTATGACCCTACACATGATTCAGAACATTTTGGGATAATAAATAAAACAATTTATTAATAAAAAATATTTCTTGAGTAAGCAAATAAGCAACTGTTATACCTTACCCGGGTAATACGTTTTTGTCAATTGATTTGTTTATTAATATTCCCTAAATATTCTGAATCGTGTGTAGAATCACCGTTTAAAGGGATGCCCATGATTTCAAATTCACCCTGTAGATGCTTACAATACCAAAGGCATCGCTCGCACGTTGCCGACCTGATGGGGAGTGGGACAGCGGGAGGGGAATAGAGAGAAGAGATTTGAGCTTCTGGCTCTCTCGCAACTGTAATAGCTACTTTACGCCGATCTTCTGTGAGAGGGTGGTACTACCCCGGTCGAATAAGCCGGTATATGAACTGCAGTCAATTGGCTACAGCTTGGCTCTACCACCAATAGTTTTGGCGTTTACTATAAAAATAAATAACGCATTTTCAACTCTTAATTTAACGGCTCAATACTCAAAGGCTACTTAAATCGTTATTTAAGTCCCACATAGCAGTTTGAGACGTCGTTAACTGTCATTTTTTGTATGGTCCGTCAAAGTTAATCAGCTCTCAAATTTAAGTTGCGTACGAGTATTCGGCCGTAAGAAGCACAGTGCTCTCTCAATAGTACTGTAATCTATTTCCCATGGACGTAAAGCCGGAAACCCACCGTGGTACACGGAGAGGCTACGCACACGGCCACGGCTACGTTTTGCAAGAAAATGTATGGATGACGTCTTTTCGTGCGTAGCGTCTCCGTGCGCCGCCGTGGACACGGTGACATACATTTCCGTGCAAAGCGAAGCTTGACTCACGTGCATAGCGTGTGCGTGGCCTCTCCGTGCGCCGCGGTGGGTTTCCGGCTTAAAGGGAACACACTTACTCTCTCTTCTTGAAATACTTCCATTTTGGCTTCTCCGTAATAACATATCGCATGTTGTTTAAGCTGAAAGAAAACGTTACTGCAAAATATCAAAGGATCAAAAACTAGCCGAATGAAATTTAACTTTAATATTCAAAGGCAATACAGAGCTGTGAAATTCCTTTGAAGTTATTGAAATAGGTACGAATATTCGTACTAACATTAGTACGAATATTGAAAACTGAAAATTCAAAGCTTCTAAATAGCTTCTGTATCAAAGACATTACCAAGTTAAAGGGCGATATTACTATGTAAAATAGTATGTCCTACTAAACGGAGTCCATAGACATAGTACGACTTAGACCCGGGCCCCACTAGCGCTCTGCGCTGCGTCGTCGCAACGGACAACGATTTGTATGCCACACCTGCGTTGCGACGACGCATGACGTCGCAACGTAAGAGGGTGACGCGCCGTCGTATACGTCATTTCGTATACGCTCGTCTCCCTCTAGCAGCGGAACGTTGTACGTCATCCCACCGACAGCGAAGCGCATCACCCTCCCCCGCTTCGTCTCTCCGTTGAAACGTCGCATGCGACGACGCAACGCATAAATGTGGCATGCCACTATAAAATATATGTAAAACGACGCAGCGGCGACGCCGCGACGACGCAACGCAACGCAACACGGTAATGGGACCCGGTCCTTAGTCGTATTGCCCATAAGTTTTTTCGTAATTTACCCTGGTCTGGGTGTACTGGGATCGCCTTAATCCATTTCACGGTAGCTACAGCACAAGTGTTGCTTAGTCTGGGACCATACAGTTGATGTAGATCTGGCGATATTTTTTTTAAGGCTTACCTAGCGTTGCTTGTGGCCTCATCAACTTTGCGTCTCGATAGAAAGTCTCTGCTGTAAATAATTCCCATGGTTTCTTAATTCTGAAGGCCTCCGTCATCAAATCGATTCTTTAGTAAAACATAAACACTAATGATTTTAACTGTAAGTCCTAAATTAAATGTATTAGGATATGGCGCGCTTTATTACGGAAATCGGATCATTTTTTGTATTTTTTTTTACATTTTGGCTCAAAACATTCGTTACAGCGTTTTTTATGACTGACGATGTGACAGGTGTGACAATGCTTTGTTTTTCAGTGATTATTTGTCAATGTCTCGTTTCAAGAAAGATTTGCTTATCTTCTATCGTGTCTATGGCAGAATTCAAATCTGAAAGAAATCTGAATCTAAAATCGCATCAGCAGGGCTATTACGTATCTCAGTTGACAACTGGCTTCAGTTGTTAACCGAACATTGATGGTAAATTAGAATGACATAACATTGGTATTACGTATTTCGGTGAATGGATATCAAGGTACAGTGAGTTTAGGTTAGGTTAGCCCTGCAAGAAATACGTAATACCAATGTTATGTCATTCTAATTTACCATCAAATGTCGGTGAACAACCGAAGCCAGTTATCAACTGAGATACGTAATAGCCCTGCTGAACTGTTTCTTTTTTGTAGGTATTTTGAATACAAAGCCTTATTTTATAGTAATACATCGTGTTTAAGCGGAAGAAGGATGATTTTCCAGCCAGACGGTATGCCTGGCGGGCAGGCCCTAATGGTTGTTGTCGAAGTCTTCCACATAATAATATAGCATGCATCGTGAATCTTGATATCGTGATTCAGGATTTCTATGCAGAATCGCATGTTGTACTGGGGGTTGCACTCAGCGCCATCTCTTGGTGACATCATAAATGTATGTGGACAGATATGAGGTCGCTACAGTATGAAAGCGTGCAACACTTATACAAGACCCCAAAAGCCGCCTTTAATACCGCTTTTCTCCTACAAAGGCTTTAATCCGACGTAAGTCAAAACTCAACCAGAAAAACATTCCTCTAACCCTTCTCTGATGTTCCCCTCATTGAAAAAACTTTGCTGTTTATACGCCCTGATCTAAGGGACCCACATTGATCTAAGAAATACAATCCGATCCTAAGTAAACAGGCATAACTTTTGCACGCAAAAAGTTTGGGAGCACAATGAATAAAATCTGTTGGTATTTGACTTGTGTTGAAATGTGAGTTAGGTTGCAATGTATTGCATGTAAACTATGAACTGGTTCGACCGGGGTAGTACCACCCTCTCACAGAAAATCGGCGTAAAGTAACTATTTTAGCTGTGTTTCGTACGATGAACAAGAGAGTAGACCAACCCTCCCCTTCCCTCTGTTACACTCTCCTTGAGGTCGGAAACATGGGAACGATGTATTTGGTATAACAAGCATCTATAGGATACGGCAACTGCTTAAAATCAAGCAGGCCACACCATGGACCAATTACTAAGGAGACTGGCCCTAAGCAACTCGGCCGAGTGGTCGGCCTAGTACTAACATCGACATAAAACGAAGCGAGTAGTTCAACTATTTACCGGTAGATAGAACAATGAAAATGAAAAAAACAATGACCACGTTTTTTTTCATACATATATCTAATAAGGACACCTCTTTCTTTAGTCTTTACTCTGTGGGTCACACGCTTGTTTGCCGATATTGTTATCATTTTAAAAAATCTGGGTTCAAACCCTGGCTCACACCTATGTATTTTTCGAAATCTTTGTGTGAATCATAACTTTAATATGATTATCACTTGCTTACGGTGAAGGAAAAACATCGTGAGGAAACCTGCATTTCTTTAAACATGTGAAATCCACCAACCCGCACTGGGCCAGCGTGGTGGATTATGGCCTGAATCCCCCTCGCATTGAGGGGAGGCCCGTGCCCAGCAGTGGGACGTTAAAAAAGGGCTTTTTTTTTTTTTTTTTTGTAATCTGCCCATATACAGTTCAAAATTCACCTAAAGAGATGGAATTTAAAGAAAGCTCAGTGTTATTGCTGCAAATGATTCAAAATAACATCAAACTCGCTATTTTCAGCCGAAAAGCGGACTCTATCTCTGAAACCGGATGTGTTATTTGTTGGAGCACAATAGAGGCGTCGTACAAGGTTCTTTATGATCGCATATTTACAAAACGGAAGACTATTAGTTCCACATACACGTTCATAAGGATATCCTTATTCCTTTGCATATGAATAACCTTGCAACTATTAAGTGGGGTAGTATTTGAGTTGCGATGTATTGGATTTATACGAACCTATTTTGATATCGACCGATAGCAGGCCCTCAGGCCATTTTACTGCCATATTTTCGGTACTTTTAGACTAAGATTCGGCTATGATTAACGGTTAAGATTGACGGTGAGGGAAAACATCGTGAGGAAACCTACCTATCCCTCGGGATTAGGTACTAATAGTCAGTTCCTGTATACACGGGGACAAGGCTCACCACCTGTCACGTTAGGTTCTGACTATCTGGTGAAACGTGGGCTTTGAGTTGGTTAATACTTCCACAGTGTGGTGGTGTATGGCCACTCAAGCCTCTGACTACCTCCGAATGGGGATAAAAGTCGTGACGTTACATTTCATTTTTTGTTACTTTAACGGCTAAATACTCAAAGGCTACTCAATTTTTTAAGTCCCACTTAGCAGTTTGAGACACCGTTATCCGTCATATTTAGTATGGCGCGTCAAAGTTACGCAGCTCTCAAATTAACAAATTAATAAAGTAGCGTACGATTATATGGCGGTAAGACAGTATAAATAATGATGAGCTCGCTTTTTTATGCGACTTAGGTGGTAACCTAGCGTACGGCCCGCGTGATGCTAAGCAATTACCGTAGCCTATAGATGCTTGTAATACCAAAGGCATCGCTCGCACGTTGCCGACCTGGTGGGAAGTAGGACAGAAGGAGGCAAGGGGGGTTTGGGCTTCCAGCTCTCTCACTCATCGTACGAAACGTAGCTGTATTAGCTTTACGTCGATCTTCTGTGAGAAGGTGGTACTACACCGGTCAAGCCAGCTTAAATATGAGCAGTAGTTATATGGCTACAGCTTGGCATTTCCAGTTGGCATCTAAATGGCGTAGTAATGCAGCTTTGTGAGGCACTTACCAAGATGGCACGTGCAAGTTGTGGAACGATCAGCCTCCCGAAGGCTTTCCTTTGCACTACAACATGGGGTTCTTCAAAAGGCATGTTTACAGGTCCCTAAAAGGTCCGCGCCGCGTCTGCTCCCCTTAAGTTGCAGATGTCCTGGGCGGCGGCTTCCACTTACCATCAGGTGGACCGTCTGCCAGTGTGCCATCCTTGGCTATAATAAGTTCAAAAACTAAAACCCGACTACTGAAAAATCGCGCTCTAAAAAGTATGAAACAAGAAAATATTCTCATCTAGAGGATAGCCGTGGTCCGTGTTCATATGCCATTTGGCCCTAAAGGACCTACACGAACCACGGCTATCCTCTAGATGAGAATATTTTCTTGTTTCATACTTTTTAGAGCGCGATTTTTCAGTAGTCGGGTTTTAGTTTTTGAACTTACTTTTTATTTAATTATTTTGGAGTTATAGGTAACAATATATATATTTTTGAAATGTGCTCATCATGCTCTTTCATTTGGTACCCCACACGGTTTCATTAAAACATGTTTTTTTTTAGTTTATGACATTATGTCCTCTAGAGGGCGTCATATGCAATTTTATGTGACGTAACATAGCCTATAACCAGCGCGCCATTAAGCCGCTTCTAACGATACCTCATTTGTCAAATTACGACAAGTAGTTTGGAAGTTAGGCGGGAACAGATGCACATACATACATACATACATACATACATACCGGTCAAAATCATAACCCTCCGCCGCCATAATTGGGTATATGAGACTACTCATATCAAAGTCAACCCGATTTAAAAATATATTTTCTGGCCACTCTATTTCGACCCGATTGCCAACCTACGCGACCCATTTCCCACTTATAATATATTGCTCGCTAATTCTAAAGAATCGAGCATAAAGCCTCAGGTGTCAGCGACGTGGAGCGGCTTCATCCATCACTCCAGGGCTGACGGGCGCGCGGAATCAATAGGCCTGAGGTGGAAATTGTCAATTGACAATATTACTTTGGGATATCGGAGTTTTATATTATCATGCATGTGGCCGGTGGGATTCTATACAAGCTTTTATCCTGTAAAATAAAAAACAGAACAATATTTTTATTCATCCAATTTTATTGGTGATAGAGCTGTAGCCAATTGACTGCAGCCCATATACGAACTGGCTCAATCGGGGTAGTACCCCTCTCACAGAAGATCGGTGTAACGGTGTTCCATACCCGAATTCGGGAATTTCCGTACGGAATTCCCTTTCGAAATATCGAATCGGGGTTTCCGAACGCGATACGTCTATACATTTGGATGGATTTACTGCGTTCGGAATCCCCGGTTCGATATTTCGAAACGCACGGAAAATTCCGTATGTATGTGGCGGGCTTAAGAATTTTTATCCTGGAAAACATTTATAAAAAATATAATAGCCTGCCTATGTACCTACTGCTTATTTCACGCAAGAAATTTTCTATGAGAAATTCCCTTTGTGTTGCACAGAAAGGTTGAGACAATGGAACTTAAAACGATGTTAGTAAAGGCCACTTTACTGGAAAAAGGCTTTTGTGCCGAGAGGTTGAGTTTCTAAGTTTCTATTTAGGTAGTAGTAGTACATTGACTTTCATAATTTATGTATAGATTTTTCTCAGAACAATAACTATTGTAGGACTTAGTTTTAGGTGTTCAGTACTCGATTCTGATAATATGTAAAATCGAATATCGAATATGTAAAAGAACAGCAGGTCGATTGCGTAACTCTGTTGAAACTCAGTATCAATCATTCACTGTTTGAACCTACCTATCCCTCGGGATTAGGTAATAGTCAGTTCCTGTATACACGGCGACAAGGTTCACCACCTGTCACGTTGGGTTCTGACTATCTGGTGAAACGTGGGCTTTGAGTTGGTTAATACCTCCACAATGTGGTGGTGTATGGCCACTCAAGCCTCTGACTACCCCCGAATGGGGATAAAAGTCGTGACGTTACATTACATTACATTACATTACTGTTTGAAACTGAAATCCAGCTCTATCGACAAATTGTGTTTGCGTAACTTCACGGAAAACGAGTTACGTCATCGCTTTTTCATAGAAAATAAATGAATCGATAGATATTTTAAATATCAAACACGGTTTCACTTGCAACTCACGTATTTATGAATTTTAGTTGTCAAAATCGCCGAATTTTATGTGTCAGACAAAAAATTATTGCAACTTAAGTTAGACAATTGCCCTGCTGGTCACACACCCCTACGAATCGATTGGTCCATATTTTCTGAAAATTACTACACTAGTTCAAATTGATTAGTATTATAAATCAATTTTACATAACATAAATTAAAATTAAGAAAAAATAAAAACCTACCCCTAATCAGACAATTCCCGTCCGCGTGGGATGGTGGCAAGAATACTGGCTACATTGCCTCGCTGTATTGTCAAGCGAATTTTTTGAGCGAGGAAACATCCAGCCCTCTTGTCACCTGTGGAGGTAACCGGTCTAGTTTAGTTGAGGTTTACGATGTAGTTAAGCAATATTCTATTTTTATTGGATACATAATTATGACCATTAACTATCGTGCCCTACAATATGTACAATATTTTACTAGTCTTTCTGTATATTTTCCGTTTATATATTGTGGGACTGTTCTTAAGTCCTCAAGAGACCACTGGCACAGCTACTGGCAAGTCTTTGTGTTCTTTCTAACGCTGGCTTTCCGTGCAGACACGGAGAGAAATTCATTTTTAAAATGCTTACTGTCGAGATTATATAGATACTGGAATGGACTTAGGTAAGTATATTTTTCCAAATGAGGAAGTATGGCATCTATTGTCTCTTCTTCACCATAGGAATAGCAAAAAAAGAGAACCGCCCGTCTTAAAAAAAATACAAAAAATAGTCTCATCATATTAATCATTTTTGTGCAACAACATTTTTTCTAAATATTATTAATAATAATTTGACCCTTTTTAACGTTCCCCTGGGCACGGACATTATTTCGGCTCTCTCACTCATCGTACGAACCGCAGCTGTAATGGCTGCTTTACGCCGATCTTCAGTGAGAGGGTGGTACTACCCCGGTCGAGCCAGCCCGTTTATGAATTGCAGTCAATTGGCTACAGCTTGACTCTACCACAAACTCTCTTCTCGAGGACATACCTCTAACCACGAGACCTTCAATTCCTGCTGGTGCCTGTATTCCATTCCAGTCGTCTCTACATCTGCAGCACTTGTCGGTTCCGGTTAGAGAGTCAACCGAGCGCCGTTAGCAATGGCAGCGTCTCGCGATGGACTTGTCAGCTCGTAATACACTGCATCATAGGACAAAGGATATTTTATATCAGGTATAAAATCTACGCTCTTTGAAGCAACTGAAATTTAAATTGGAAATTAAAGTTAAAGCATTGGGTGACAGCTCTGAGTGCGTCCGTTCGTGCTTCACGTTAAGCTATCGGTCCCAGCTATCATAGTTGTTAAGCCATGTCGGAAGCTAAAGGGTTGCCTAAACATTTTGACACTTATCTGTTTCGTTCGTGCGTTTGAGCGTACGCCCCTCGGCTCACTAGACAGCGTAGTTGCGGATTCGATTTCCGACGGGGCTTACAGAAAAAGCTCTTTCTTTGGTCTTTCCCCTGGTCTGTATATCACTGGCACAGCATTAGTTCATTGTACACCATAGTACAAGCGTTATGGTCTAAGATACACTGAAGAGCGACGTTCACCCATCGACTTACCGGATCAACCCTAGATTTTAACATATACCAATAGGGTTGCCATAAAGAATATGCTCAAGGATAAAAAAAGCAAAAAAAAAGCAAAAAGCTAAAAGCATGCACGGCTTCGTCGCGTGCAGCTGTTGTACTGCGTCCTCCTCTATCGCATCAAATAGAACGCGGATGCGCAATGCTTCTCTGTCATACATTTTTGCTTGCTCCAACTTTTTATTTTCAAAGCCCAGCTACCGTTATTCTTGACTGGATTTACGCAAGCAACCCTATACACTGTATTCGCAATAAAACTGCCTTCATTTTGATATCATTTTCATTTGGCAAGCAAGTCGGTGAAAACTGTTAAAAAAATGGTTTTTATAATTTTAATAAATCATAGCCATGAGCATAGTTTATTACGGCAACACTATTGGTATATGTTCCGAAACATATTTTATTTGATAAAATCTAGGGTTGATCCGGTAAGTCGATGGGTGGAGGTCGTCCTTAAGCATATCTCGTACTATTAGGGCCTCAGCGAATTATGAGGTTTACACCGCTGTCGATTTCTTCTCTCCTAGTACTTTTCCCATTAATAGTATCGCGAGGTTCATTTTATTATCGTGTTACCGCCAAATTCATAGAGATTTTAAGTCAGTTAACAGTGGTTTTACAAAGCATTTCTAGGAACAAAAGTGATTTGTAAGTCCAGTGTAAGTCCATCATAACATTCTATTTTGGGGGTTAGTAACAACTCGTATATTATTACTATACCAAGGTAAACAAAGCACATCCAATATAGCCCACGTTCAATCTACACCGTAAGTGATTGATTATTCCCCCGACTTAATACATCAACAGTCATAATACTAGTTTCCCAAAGCGAGGTATAGTTTCTGATGTAAATAAGTCATTAATTTCTGAGATATTTGGGTCGGAAGTCTCGCTCTATTGATCAATCTGTGCTGTTCTATTTATAGTTGTATCCATTAATGTATTATTTTAGCAGATATGGTACGTCCTAACATTGCAATCACCAGACTTGTGCTCAGCGCACCACTACATGCAGCGAAATTCACACATCGGGAGGCCTACTCTTTTACAAACGAAAACGAAATTTCGGACGAAATTTCGCGTATTTCCTACTACGTTTCTCATTGATTCCGACATTTCTTACGAACGAAAATTGTTTGACGTTTTCGTCGTCGTCGAATCTAAACGTAAGGAATAATCGTAAGAAATGTCGGAATCAATGAGAAACGTAGTAGGAAATACGCGAAATTTCGGACGAAATTTCGTTTTCGTTTGTAAAAGAATAGGCCCTCTGTTATCGCACTCGTAATTCGACATTGGTAAAGTAAATAATGATTTTTAGTTATTTTATGTGGATGGTACATAAAGTTAACATTTACAATATTATGTCAGGGTTCCAAAAAACTAAAGCTTTACGAAACGTAGTCCTGAAACACCCTTTTCAAGTCACTATAGTAAGAGGCTTACAATCAAGCATAAGTATAGAATCTCTTTCGACATATGTCTTTCAGTATTATTACAGAAAATGTTCTAGATTTCATATTAGTTACAAAATAGTGTCGTTCGTAATCAATGTTGTATTTAAAATTGAACGGTAAAAATAGAACAGTAGAGTTTAGTTTTGCAAAATCATTTTGTGGTAGTTGGTATGCTTTTGCGTAAACGTATGTATTTTTTCAGAATTTCAGTTCAAGTAATGTAGGTACTAAATAGAACATGTATTGAACGTTATCAATATTTAATAGCGAGTATTTCTCTTTTATTTTTAGGGTTTCGCACCTCAAAAGGAAAATCGGAACCTTTATAGCATCATTCTATTGTCCGTCTGTCTGTCTGTCAAGTCGTGCACAGTCCAGGCTCCTGATGTTAGAAACATGTTTTTTTTAACCCCCGACGAAAAACGAGGGGTGTTATAAGTTTGACGTGTGTATCTGTGTATCTGTGTATCTGTGTGTCTGTCTGTGGCATCATAGCGTCTGAACGGATGGACCGATTTGGATTTAGTTTTTTTTGTTTGAAAGGTGGGTTAATCGAGAGTGTTCTTAGCTATGTTTCAAGAAAATCTGCTTAGCCGTTTGAAGACCATCAGCTCTTTTCTAGTTGATGAAAAGATAAAAACAACTTCCACAGGTCTGATCGATACGAAATTTGAAATCCTGTCACTTTTCAATGATATTACAAAGTATGACAACCTTGACCTGATACGCAGGCATCATCAGAAGAACTCCTCAACGGTGTACGGCATCTACCTTGTGTTTGGGCTCATACGATGCGTTTTGACGAGCACATGCTAATACAAGCTGGGCAGTTAGTACACCGGTAATATAAGTTTAAAAAGCATGAAATAAAAATTAAATTAAAAATTTAAAAAACCCCCGACAAAAAAATCCTTTAAAAAGAAATAAATAATATCTGAATATTTTCACCCAAGCGTCGTTGCGTCGGGGGACCGCTAAGTACGCCGGTCATGGTCATAATCTACAGGTTACTCTAAATGTAATGTACTTAGCGGTCCCCCGACGCAACGACGCTTGGGTGAAAATATTCAGATATTATTTTTTTCTTTTTAGAGGTTTTTTTTTGTCGGGGGTTTTTTAATTAACAGTAGGTACTTTTGTAGGGTGTAAAATAAAGGGTGAAAATTTGTATGGGGGTCCCAATGTTTCTGAATCCTAGACATATGAAAATGTGTATTTAGGCTACTAAAATTATAAATAAAAATATTTTTTCAGGGTTTAAGACCACTCCTAATATGTTTGTACGGAACCCGGGCTCAAGTCTTATTCGCACTTGACCAGTTTTTTTTTAATAATCAGACGAAGCCTTGTTATAATCCAGACTTTCCAGACAAAGCAATCATTTACAAAAGCACTGAATAATTCAATCCTTAAAAAAGCCGACGACAAATAACTATCAATCAAAACTTTTGAAAGTTCGATTGCGTATATTTATTACGTTGAGTGTCCTTATTCTGGAACGCAGACGAGAAGGAACAAATTCAAAGTCAAAGCCAAAATATTTTAATTCATGTAAGCTAGTGAATATCTTAATGCTGCTTCCATTGAGAAGAGTCGGCAAGAAATTCAATGGTTGCTCTTTTAAATAAAATAATAAAATTTGTGTACATTTTCAAAACAGCAACGCAATGTGAGCAGGCAGCACTATTTGTTGATAGAAATCACTCAGATTTAGGTATAAATAGAAAACTGGCCATGCCTACTCACAAGTTAAAAGAAAAAAACAGCTGGACAAGTGTGAGTAGGACTGGCACCCTGAGGGTTCCGTATGTAAAAATGTAGCGTCGCGACTTTTTCCGTCAGGGTTCCGTATAAACTTCATATAGGAATAGAATTTTAAAAAACGCCGTTCAGTGGCGAAAAGTAATAATGGTGTCAAGTAAGATCGCAAATGACAAAACACATAACATTTCACGACTTTTATCCCCATTCGGGGGTAGTCAGAGGCAGTGGCCATACACCACCACATTGTGGAGGTATTAAGCCAACTCAAAGCCACTTTTCACCATATAAGGTGCGTTCCATTCACTGTTAATTTTGTTATTTTCGTCCACAAAAACTGTTAAAAACGATAATAATGATCACTTTCAATACAAGTTGGTTCGAGTGGAACGACATTTATGAACGAAAATAACGAAAATTACAAAATTTACAGTGAATGGAACGCACCAATAGTCAGAACCCAACGTGACAGGTCGCAAATGGATCGCAAATATTTGTCAGAATAAGGCTATGGGTATTAAAACTTCGCTACACCAATTGTAAAGGCAGCAACTGAGTTCTTTGTAAATCGCTTAACATTAATCAATAGATTATGTGATGATGTATGTTACAAACTTTAGAAGTTAGTTAAACAAACTAACCCGCGATATTATAGAAATAGTTATCCATTTACAAAGCTTAGCTAAGCTTTACAAAGCTTTCGTAACAAAAGTACTGTATAATAGTTGCTATTACTTATAGGTTTTAGCAAAATATAACGTTTTTAAATAGGTGTGTCGATATGAGCCGAGCGACAAGGCTGATTATTCAGTTTTGCGGACTGACTACGTAGGCATAACCGTTCCGACTGCTCAGGGCTTGTGGATGCTGCTAATATCGCTGGGTATTTAGAGATACTTAGGGTACTTAAATAGCAGTAATAGCGGATTGGTTAAGCACGCGTCTTGCGGGCTTAAGGTCCAGGGTTCGAGCACCAGCTCGCACCTCTAGACCTTTTTAAACCTATGTGCGAAACATAACTTTTATATGATTTATCCATAGAGATTTATCACTTGCTTACGGTGAAAGAAAACATCGTTAGAAAACATGTTTTTTTTTCAAAAGATATGTAAAATCCACCAACACGCACTGGGCCAGCGTGGTGGATTATGGCCTGAATCCCCCTCGCATTGAGGAGAGGCCCGTGCCCAAGGGTGGTACGTTAAAAGGGCTTATTCTATTATTCGGATACTTACTATCTCAGTATACCTTTAAATAAATTGTCTACCAACTTAATAATAATAATAATATCCTGGGACATTTTTTACACACGGTTACCTGATCCCAAACTAAGCAGAGCTTGTACTATGGAAACCAGATAACTGATATTACTACATATACTACTTTTTTATTTGTAAATACATACTTAATATACATATACACCCAGACTCGGGACATACAGACATGTTCATGCACACCAATGCATGTCCCGGGTAGGAATCGAACCTACGACCTGCAGCGTGAAAGGCGCCTCCACGCCAACCACGCTAACTGGCCCGTCAACTTGATCGGCTTATACTCGTAAAAACGAAAACTTTCAAGTAACTATATCAAAACTTGAGTCTGAGAGGAATCCTAATTTTACAAAGTACATAAACAAGCGGCCTAAGGACCTTTCAGTTAGAATTAAGTTATCAAGTTTCGGCGACTTCAAAATTGTCTTTTGGGGTCATATAAGGCTCACGACATACGTACAAACTGTGAAAGGGCAGACTCAAATAGAATTTGAACCTTTGGAAATTGGGTCAAGAATCTTTTTTGTGTACGGAAGTATCTTTATAAAACTTTTGCAATTCAATAACAGTTCAAAGGATGCTGTAAGAATTCTAAATCATGGATTAAAATGCTTTTGATCTATGAAAGTATAAAATAATAAAAAAAACTCTAGATTAACTCCAACGGTATGGCCCCAGACTAAGCAACGCGTGTACCAAGATTAGGTACCGTACATTGGACTGGGGGCGATCCCAGTGACACCCAGACATCGGGAAATTTTAATTACGATAAGGACATTTCTGAAATTTGCCAGGCGGGAATCGAACCCGCAACCATCTGACACACTGGCCCGAGCGGCCAACGTTCAAATTACTACGCCAAGCGATCGTCGACTCGTAGTATCTAAATATTTTTCAATAATGACATAATTTTTGGTTTAATTTATTTTAGCGCAAGATAATTATAGTTTTAAGCCATCTTTAATTGACTATCGATCCCATAGAGTAAAGAAGAGGTGCCCTTATTAGATTTCTCTATTAAAAAACGCGTGGTAATTTGCACGGGATGGCGCGGGTGGTGGGGGTTAAGAAATGCGTGGCATCTATCTACCGGGAAATAGCTGAACTACTCGCTTCGTTTTATGTCGATGTTAGTACGTAGTTTAAATATTTGCACTAGATGTCACTAAGTGTATGATCATGAAAAATTACGTACAAAGGGACGCCATCTAGTGTCGAATATAATTATATTTGGGATGCGAACGTTGGCAAGACGTCTGCACAGGACGAACGCCAACAGCACACTGACTTAAGCCACGCCTACTGTGATGACGTCACCGGCCTAGTTGTGCGATGTTTAAGCAACGCGGCTTAGCTGCTTAGACCCAGTCCTTTAGTATTAGGTTCATGATCGATCCTAAGGAGACTCTACCAATGAATACCACCTAGCTACCTATCTACCACCAATCTAATCAGAACTCGTGATCTACCAACTCTACTAACTCTACATACCTACTCTACCAACTCTACATACCTTTTCTACCAACTCCACGTAACTACTCTACCAACTCTACGTAGGTACGTAGATTCGGTATCTACGTACGTACGTACGTACTTTACCAACTCTACAAAACTACTCTACCACCTCTACGTAGGTACGTAGATTCGGTATCTACGTACGTACGTACGTACTTTACCAACTCTACAAAACTACTCTACCACCTCTACGTAGGTACGTAGATTCGGTATCTACGTACGTACTGTTAGGATACCGTCCCTGTTGCCTTAAAAAAAACACTGAAATTTCTTGACACCGTTTATTAACACTTTACACAACATAAATTTTCTTGGCTCCCGAATTTCCTCCTGAGCAAACCGTGCTCCGCGAGATTTTTATTCTGACTAACTAAAATGAACTTTAAAATTATTATATATCGAGTAAATGCCGAAACTGCTGAATTGCATTGAAATAAAACATCGTCATGTACTAAAGCGCTGAATGCACTCTATGTACATAGAAATAAGGGTTATAACAGCTCCCCCTTTTTGACGAAGCTTTATCTCATTAAGATGAAGCGAAGTCTAAATAAAATAGAAAACGATGGAAATTAGGAAGTCATTACAAAAATAGAAAATTGAGACAAAGGTAAAAATAGAAAAATAGAAAATTAAGTTAAAAGTAAGATAAAGGTAAAAATATAAAAATTGAAAATTAAGATTCACCTTAAAATTAGGAGCCCAATAAATTTTAAAAATAGTAGAACTAAAAATTAGACAAAATTAGTCATCGTTTAATGTAAAATTAGTAAGTGTAAAATAGTCTAACAAACTGATATAAATTTTATTTTAGAAATTTAAATTCCTCCTGAGCTGACACATCGGAATCATGTTTATCAAAGTATTTGTAATTTGTCTTAAGAACTGGCAAATATTTAACAGATTTATCATCTTCAGATGTGGAAATATCAGTCATTTCTACAATGTTAGACCACATTGGTTAAAAATCTGAATACAGCATCCAGCGTTATTAGAACGACTACATCTAAAGCACTTAAAAATTCTGTAACAAACATATAAAAATAGACAAACAATTAAAATATACGTAAATGTAGAATAATAAGAACCATATTTAATAAAATGGGATTCTTTTTGTAAATTATTTAATTCATTTTCTAGATTATCCATTTGATGAGAAGCATATCGTAATGAGTCTAGATTAATTTTACTTAAGGAAATCGGAGACAAATATGGCAAAGTTTTATTAAATATGTCCTTCTTACAATAATCATCAATAGTTATATCAAAGCTTATATCTAAAGGAGACGTAATAATAGTAGAATAGGAGCTACTTGGCATTAATTGAGTAGTTTTAGAGAAACCAATACAATTTTCGGTTATTTTTTCGTCACATTTAATTGTTAACTTATTTAAGGTCGATTGGACGTATATCCATTTATTATTCATCAATTGATGCCAAATATCAATTTTGACATATAATAATTAGGCGTTACATTCAGGAGGTAGTATAAGGGTTACCTCTGTTAATAACTTCGATTCACAATTCGGATTGGCTAAGGTTGAAAATATAGAGGTAAATTCACAAGTCGAATATTCGTCATTTATAATTTTGCAAGTATTTAAATTGTCCAACATGGCATAATGCATTCTATCATCACTTATAGCAGTGTACAAATTAGAAGGTTGTATCAGAGCAAACTTTTCAAGGTGTGACTCATCGTGAGGTGTAGGCAAAGGTATGTTTTTATAAACAATGAACTTAGTAGGAGTAATTAGCGGGATTTGCAAAACGAAAACAACTCTATTTTTATAGTAATAAGAACTAAGTTCTGAAACGTCGATTATAGAATAAATGTTATCTAATTTTAATTGCACTGGAAAATCCAGTCTTTGATTTATATGATTACTATGCTTTGATAATTCGGTATATAGGCCTATAGGGCTTATTACACTAGGATAATAAGACATTAACTTTAGAGAATAGAACAGCATTTAAGGTAGTATCTAACTGATTAGAAATAGCTAGTAAGGACCCTTCAATTATATTTAAAAAGGTATTTATCTTAGATGTATTAGATGTACAGATTATCAGTTTTGGTGATTTGAGATAGAATTTCATTCATTTTTTTTTTTCGTTTTGGTTAAGTTATATAGAGATATAGCATTTGTTAAGATAAGATTAGGATGTAGCAGGTTTAATTTCATTTGTATGATATTTTATATGTTTACGACCCACCTGTAGGGATACATTGTGTTTATTATGAACTTTTACTATTTTAAAAGGACCCTTCCATATAGGCGATAGGGCCTTTCGGAGCCTGTGATGGTGTTTAAGATACACCAGATCACCTGCTTTATATGTAATATCGCGAGAGTTAGAATCGTAATATTGTTTAGACCTCTCTTTACTATTAATTATATTTTGGATAGCCTTTTCTCGGCTGAACCGCATTCGATATTGTAAAGCACGGATGTATTCATTATAAGTGGTATTAGTACTAGTTTCGTACAGGGAGTTAGGAATATTAGGTTTATAACCGTATAATAATTCATAAGGAGTAAAGTCAGTGGTACAATGAGGAGTAGTATTGTAAGTTAATATTGCAGTAAATAAATAACAGTGCCAATCATTTTGGTTCTCGTTAGTAAAGGATTTGAGATATTCTTTTAAAGTAGCATGAGATCTTTCTAGTGCTCCATTTGTTTGGGGATGGTAAGGAGTAGTAAATAGAGCCTTGACTTTTAAAATTTCGGTAAGTTGCTTAAAAAGATCTGAGGTAAAACAAGTGCCTAGATCTGTTAAAATCATTTTCGGAAAACCGAATAGGGACATAAAGTGTACTATGTTACGAGCTATCTCGTCACTAGTAGCTGTGAACATGGGATAAGCACTGGAAAATTTGGTGAGGTCATCTTGGAGAGTGAGTATAAACTTAAATTTTTGGGACCCCGATTCGGGTAAAGGACCTACGACATCGAGAGCTAACCGTTCAAATGGTCTTGTGGAAGTAGAAGTTATCTCCATTGGAGCTTTATTAGAATTTCGTAAAGGCTTATTGACTTGGCATAATTTACATTTCTTTACGTATTGTTCAATGTCAAAGCGCATGCCCTTCCAATAATAGGCAGCTTTAATTCGGCTATACATGCTTTTTCTCCCCAAATGTAGATCTGAGGTAGGTTTTTAATTCGGCCCACTTGCTGAACGTTTTTAAACTACAAGCAACCTTGGCCTTACCTTCTAATTGAGATATAATAAATTTGCAGAGTACATTCTGTTGCTCTGGGGTGGCTAGGGACATTGCATTGTCACAATCCGTTAAAAACGCGGGAAGTAATTCCCTATCACCATTGTATCCTTTTATAAATTTAGTAAGGACTGAAAGAGTAATTTGTTCGGACATGATGGTCGATTTAGAATCTTTAGTGTCTTCTCCTTTAAGTGACATTAATTATTAGAGATGTTGAACAGAATAATATTTGCAAAATTATAAGAAGTAGTATAAATGTGTATATTATAAAAGAAATAGTAAAAGTAGTAAAAATTAAAATATAGTAAATTATAGTTCGCTAAACGACACCGATGTGGAAGACACTGAGATAGAACTAGAAAACACTGGGATGGAACTTTTTGTAAAAACACTCACTGTAGCAGCAGCAACAGCAGCATTTCACCAGCAGAGTGTGCGGAGTGTAGATGGAGATGAGTCAGAAACCTTGGTTGGTGCGGGCTCGGCGGTGCGAGACTGACCGTCGACCAGTGGAGACCAGTGGAGTGTGCGGAGCGGGCTCACGCTTTACAGCGGAGGCTGACCGTCGTCCCGAGGTGTTCCGGTGGAATGTGTGGAGCGGGCTCACGCTATACAGCGGAGGCTGACCGTCGTCCAGTAGCTGACGCAGGCTTAGCCTTGGGCTAAGTGTTACTGTCGATCAGAAGGCAAAACAGGGGTCCTTGGGTTGGAATGCCAGCGTCTATGTGACTCTACGTCGTAAGACTTTTCTCTGACAATCCCACTTCTGACACCAAATTTGTTAGGATACCGTCCCTGTTGCCTTAAAAAAAACACTGAAATTTCTTGACACCGTTTATTAACACTTTACACAACATAAATTTTCTTGGCTCCCGAATTTCCTCCTGAGCAAACCGTGCTCCGCGAGATTTTTATTCTGACTAACTAAAATGAACTTTAAAATTATTATATATCGAGTAAATGCCGAAACTGCTGAATTGCATTGAAATAAAACATCGTCATGTACTAAAGCGCTGAATGCACTCTATGTACATAGAAATAAGGGTTATAACAGTACGTACGTACTTTACCAACTCTACAAAACTACTCTACCACCTCTACGTAGGTACGTAGATTCGGTATCTACGTACGTACGTACGTACTCTACCAACTCTACAAAACTACTCTACCACCTCTACGTAGTTACGTAGATTCGGTAGAGTATCTACGTACGTACGTACGTACTCTACCAACTCTACAAAACTACTCTACCAACTCCTACCTACTCTATCATCTCTACGTACGTGGAAGTAGATCGCAATATTTTTCGCGATACAATTCCAAATAACATATTCCCTACATATCACTATAGCGTTGGCCGACAAAGGAAACAATGAATAAATTAAAATATTCCCGGCCCGTCGCCAACAAGTGATGCTATGAAATACATTCATTCGTTCGCTCATACAACGATTTTTTTGCTGACGACTCCAATTTGAATCCGTGACGTGTCTACTAAAGAGTTCCGTACGTTGATCTATGAATTTAATAGATAAGGTGATTGTTAGAAAATGCGATTTTACGTATCTATATTTAGGTATTTTACGGACCATTTAGTGGTATTTGAACTAAGTGACTGCGTGCTTCGAAGGGCACGTAAAATGTCGGTCCCGGGTGTTGTGTTGTTAAGCCTTGTCGGAGGCCCTCGGGCGGCTTGAACAACTCTGACACCAGGTTGGCCACTGTTTACTAAATACTTTGTTATTCTAAAAAATGTCAAGTTTCTCAAAGTGTTTGACGAGAACTACTATTTCGTCTCCTATATTTCCTGACTCTGCTCCAACTGCCCCAACAATGGGTCGTCAGATTTGGCTGACACAAGCTCGTTGCGAAGCCCTTTGAAAACTTTTTCATTTCACCGCTGAAACTACTGACGATAGTGCAAACGTTGCAATGACGCAAGTATTTTAAATTTACATGGATGCGCTTGAATTGATGTTTAGGACATTAATATCGGGTGTAATGGACAGCCCTCCACATACTGATGGGGTGACTTCAGTATGTCATACTAAGATGATCGGTACATGAAATTAGTTCAGAAACTTTATGGTACCCCAATAAACTCTGTTTGTTTTATTAGCTTATTAGTTTAATGTATCGTTACCGTGGCAAAACGCACGTAGCCAATGACCGCCCTCCCCGCCACAGGGTCAATGCTTGCCGTCGAACGCGCTCGTACCACGTCATTCACGCGTTGTTCTTAAGAGGAGTTCAACATCCATTGCTGGTTTTATTTTATTTTAGCTGTTTTATTTACAGAAATGGAATGCTGCGTACCGATCATGTAATTGTACATTGAAATAAAGGAATTGTAACTGAAAAAAAAAGATTTAAAAAAAACAATTTTCCGAAGAAAATTTCTAGTGGAATATGATTCAAAATAAGGTCCTGAATTCACCCTGTCAGTATGTGGAGGGCTGTCACTTACACCCTGTATATAGAGTGGCACTACAATCCATCATCATCATGTCAGCCAAAAGACATCCACTGTCGGCCATAGGCCTCCCCAAGGTTCTTTGCTGCTTATATCCAGTGGTTTCCCGCGACCTTCACTAGGTCGTCGGTCCACTTAGTGAGGAGCCTAGCCACGCTGCGTCTTCTGGTACATGGTCGCCACTCAAGAATCTTGCTGCCTCATCGGCCATCAGTTCTTCGGGCTTTGTGCCCCACCCGCTGTCACTAGCGTACAATTAAATAGCGACATTAATTTAACATTCGAGTAGGACTACTAGTCAGTAATCTTGAAAACATAATTAGATTATTAGGTTTTGAGTAAATATGAGAATTATATCTCTGATTAATGGCCGAATACTCGTACGCCACTTAAATTTGAGAGAACTTTGACGCGCCATACAAAAAATGACAGTTAACGACGTCTCAAATTGCTAAGTGGGACAAATATTTAAGTGGCCTTTGAGTATTCTGCCGTTAGTCTAGTGTATTGTTACTATGTATTATTTGTCTGTAATTTTCGACATTAAAAATAGAGATAAGTGTAGCAGGTTCCTGTTTATAACCTACGCTAAAACCCCAAAATACTTGTCTATGTTTATAGAATTAAATTTAATTGTAAACATTAATATTCCCTATCACTTCCCCTCTTGTTTGTCTGTGATCAAAGTGTTCGCAAATATTACTGAACATGACACGGTGTATGTTTGTAAAGCTGATTTGTTTGCGATGCTGTGATACTGTCGGTATCACTGATTACTTCTTGTGTGGGTTCCCAGTCTTGGTAACTGTATCGTTTCTTTTGATTAAATTCTAGCGGGTTCCAAGAAAACTTAGCTTTTCCCGACTCGTCGAGGGTCAAACCTAGGTCATCATTGGCCACCATTGTCGATCCTGGCTTACAGAAGTACCAGTGGTGGGAGTGTGTGGCGGGCGTAGTAGAAAGTAAGTGCGTCAGAAGTGGGCGACCAAAGAGAACTTTTCGCGACCAGATTAATGGTCGTTTCCAGAAAGGTCAAGTCCTTAGCACCCTCAACTCAACAACACTTAGATGTATGAATGTTTGGACGCATTATTTTATACTAAACTAGCCTTTTCCCGCAACTTCGTTTTTGACTTTAGAACGTTCTGTAGTTGGTGTTTTTGATAATCTCATAAGAACCTAACATTTTTTGAGATAAAAAGTAGCCTATGTCCTTCTCCAAGGTCCTGTCTATCTCTATTCCAAAATTCATCAAAATTGGTTTAGCGGTTTAGTCGCGAAAACGTAACAAACAGACGGACAGATATAGTTACTTTCGTATTTATAATATTACTAGCTGTGCCCGCGGCTTCGCCCGCGTGGAAATTGATGTTTGTGATTAGTCTGTCTTAATGGCGGCGTCTTCATCAGGCGCATGCCTCGCGCGAGCACTCACTTTTGACGTCGGATCGCATAGACGTAATGTCATAATATGTGTGCTCGGGTGAGGCATGCGCGCCATATGGACACATCTATTCCAGAACCTACACTATCTGCGTTTCACATTAAAATCAGTTTAGTAGTTATGGAGATACCGACGTGGCAACAAACATTCACACAGACACATACACTTATTTAGCTTTTGCACGCAACTTCATCGGCGCAAAATTTTAATTTAAAAAAACGGACTCGATCCCGTTTCCCGGGTCCCGGATCCGGTTTGCTGGATCCCAGATCCGGTTTGCCGGATCCCATATCCCAGATCCCGTATCCTGGATCCCGTTTTCTGGATTCCGTTTCCTGGATCTCGTTTCCCGGATCCCGGATCCCGGACATCGTATCTCGGATCCCGTATCCCATAATCCTTGATTCCGGATACCAGACCCAATATCCCGGATATCACGTATCCCGGATATCCCGTATCCCGGATATCCCGTATCCCTGATACCGGATCCCGTTTACCGTATATATCACGTATCCCAAAACAGACTTGTATTTTTAAGAAGCCATCTAAACACCAATTTTCATACTTAATTCTAACTTCAAAAATGACGAACTCCCATACAATCTTTCATCCCCTATTCTACCACCTTAGGGGTTGAATTTTCAAAAACCCTGATTTCAACATTTTTCATTTTATGAAAGACACCTAATCACCAATTTTCATACTTCTAACTTGAAAAATGACGAACTTGCATACAAACTTTTATCCCTTATTTAACCCCCTTAGGGGATGAATTTTCAAAAACCCTGAAATTATTTTTTTACATATATAAAAATAAACCTAAACACCAATTTTCACAATTCTAACTTCAAAACTGACAAACATCTATGCAAAATAACATACAAACTTTTATCCCCTATTTTACCCCCATAGGGGTTGAATTTTCAAAAACGATGAAATTATTTTTTTACATATATAAAAAGAAACCTAAACACCAATTTTCACAATTCTAACTTCAAAACTGACAAACATCCATGCAAAATAACATACAAACTTTCATCCCCTATTTTACCCCCACAGAGGTTGAATTTTCAAAAACCCAGAAATTACTATTTTTAATTTTTTTAAAGACACCTAATTACAAATTTTCATAATTCTAAATTGAAAAATGACGAACTTGCATACAAACTTTCATCCCTTATTTAACCCCCTTAGGGGATGAATTTTCAAAAACCCTGAAATTATTTTTTTACATATATAAAAAGAAACCTAAACACCAATTTTCACAATTCTAACTTCAAAACTGACAAACATCCATGCAAAATAACATTCAAAACTTTCATCCCCCATTTTACCCCTTAGGGGTTGAATTTTCAAAAACGCTGAAATTACTTATTTTTTATTTTTTTAAAGACACCTAATCACAAATTTTCATAATTCTAACTTCAAAAATCACGAACCTACATACAAACTTTCATCCCCTATTTAACCATTTTAGGGGTTGAAATTTATAGGTATGATTAGCCTATGTCTCCTTCCAGAGTTTACACTATCTACGTTTCAAATTTCATTAAAATCGGTGCAGTAGTTATGGAGATACGTGGGAACAAACATTCACACACACACACACAGTTACTTTCGCATTTATAATATTAGTAGGATATACTATAGATATCAACAAAACTAATTTAATGCTTCTATGTATAATTCTGAATACCCTGTACACAATCTTAAATAAGATATAAACCTTTGACCTTTCTGAATAACTCGTTTAGTTCAACGATATAATTATATCTAAACGTTAATCCACATAGTATTTCCACAAACCCTATAAGTTAGTTTTAAACAAACACGTGCGAGGATATTTCGGGGAAATTAAGCCGGTCCCGAGGTAAGGAATTTAATCACAAGATATATGGGAACCGATGGAATAGTTTCCGTTATATCTTTTATACAGGGAGACTAAAATCGTTTGTATAATTTTATATCATACATTTTTGTATGTTACTAAAAGTGACAAACAAGCATACGGCCCGCCTGATGTTAAGCATTACCGAAGCCTATAGATGCTTGCAATACCAAAGGCATCGCTTGCTCGTTGCCGACCCACAGATGAGTGGGACAGAGAGAGGAGAAGGGGAGGGGTTGGGCTTCCGGCTCTCTCAGTGACCGAAACGCAGCTGTAATAGCGACTTTACGCCGATCTTCTGTGAGGGGGTGGGTGGTACTACCCCGGTCAAGCCAGCCTATATAATAATATGAGCTGCAGTCAATTGGCAACAGCTCGCTCTACCACCATCAAATTATAATAGGGGACATAAATAATTATTTTTATTGCCGTGTGCCCGATCGGGTTTTTTCATACAAACTTTCATCCCCTATTGAACCCTATTAGGGGATATATTTCTAAAAATGATACAGCTGACTTTTATTAAAACAGAAGTCCCAATACTAAATTTCGTATTTCGAACGTTAAAAATGACGAACTTCCATATAAACATACATCCCCTATTTCACCACCTTAGGGGATGAATTTCTAAAAACGCTACCACGGCTGACTTCTAATTAATAATTCAACTTTAGCGTCACTACTGAGTTAATTATAAATTATAATCACACCACCTCCACTCATAACGAAGATCTTTCCAGCATCTCGTTACGAACTACACTGGACCGCAAAGAAAAAGGGTCTGTTAGAAAATCTTCAATAATATCTTCAATCACATTTTATTTATATTACATTCATTAAAAATAAATTCATTTTTTAGGGTTCCTTACCCAAAGGGTGCCAACGGGATCAATAAGCCTACGCTGTCCGTCTGTCCGTCCGTCTGTCAGCGGGCGTATCTCACTACCCGCAATAGGTAGAGAGTTTTTTTTTTACAGAATGTGTATTTCTGTTGCCGTTACAACAACAAATAGTAAAAACAAAATAAAATTTAAAAGAAAGATTTTATATTTTGACGTCTTTATTCTACGGTGGTACGGAACCCTTTATGTGCGAGTCCGACACGCACTTGGCTGGTTTATTTTTATTTAAGCATATTAAAATATTCTTTAATTTATTATTTCATAAAGCTAGGGCAGGTACTTTTGAAGATATTGAAGATTTTCTAACTGACCCGTTTTCTTTGCGGTCCAGTGTATATTAGTGCAAGATCTCTTGTGAGTTAGCACTAAACCGCACTAGATGCGACAAGACGGATGGCTGCGGCTACACAGCTGTCTGCCTGTGTTTTAGACTAGATTAACGGTGTTGTTAGATAGATTTTGCCTGTCTCGGGCTATTTTATAGGTTTGAGTTCTGATAATTTATGTTTAAACAAGATTCGGGTTAGCTGTCGTAAATCGCGTGATTGAGTATGAATGACTGACTTTTTTACACGACTGCCCAAAAAAAAGGAGTGTATATGTGTTTAGGGTTCATGTATGTATGTATGTGAGATTCTTTATTCCACCATAACTTATAAATGCCTGAACCGAATTGGATGTCCTTACATCATTCCGGGTAACACATGGTATATTATTTTTGAAAAAAATCAATATGGCGGCATTATGGCTCAAAATTCAAATGTGAAAAACAAAATCTTCCATTATTACAATATGGGTATCAAATTGAAGGCCTTGATGTGCACATTTCAAAAATATATAATTTATTGGCATAATTTAACATAGGTAGGGTGTACATGTAATACAAACATTTCATTTTTGGCTGCTGTCACTAAAATGCATAAAATAAAAATATATAATTTAAAAAAAATAAAAACACGACTGCCTTGCCAAAAACGAACTAAAAAGTATAAAACAAGTGCAGTGTCATTGCAGTCGGGGACCTCTTAAATTAAAAAGTGTTCGACAGAACGGTCCCCCGACTGCAATGATACTGTACTTCGTTTTTGGCAGGGCAGTCGTGTTTTTAATTATATGGCTAAGGTGGCAAGCAAGCGTAGTAATTAAAATTACTAACTAGGTACCTAATTAGTAACTTCAGTCGCGCGTGCCTCGTCCATAGCGCTACTCAAAAGGAACGCAACCGGTTAGTAATACCCCAATATCCACACAAAAATAAACAATACGCAATTGGTGCTTGCATGCCTGGCCCGAGCACTAATTATGACATTATGTCCATGCGTTCCGACGTCAAAACTGAGTGCTCGAGTGCGGCATGCGTCTGATGTAAACGCAGCCAATCACTAAGTTTGCAAACATGTTTTAACCGCAGCCAATTTTCTTGAAACCAGTCACGCGTGACCAGCATGTCGTTTGAGTAGCGTCGTTTACGAACCGTCACAGAAATGCTAGTGCTATTAAATTCTAGCAACTCGTTTGTAACCAGAGGGGCTAGCCAAGTGGCATGAACGCTAATCGAATAGAATGGAATAAACTTCAAAATGTATGGAAATGTCAAACGTCGCTATGTAAATCAACAACAAGTCGCTATGAAGATCTCGCTTGAGGTCACGTCACTTATGTCATTTCCATAGATGAAGCGTTAGCGAATTTGTAGACGTCAGCCACTTGTCTAGCCCTTCTGTTTCTTTTGAGTAGCGCCGTAGACTAATTACTACTACATTAAGGGCCATAATACACCTAGTAGCCATGTCGACGTCGCCAACCCCGTAGCTAAGTGAAAATATATGTCATGCCAGTCCATCGCCAGTCGGTCGCCAGGCGCCAGTCGGTCGCCAGGTATGTTGCCTGTCATAATTTGGACATATTTTCACTTGGCTACGGGGTTGGCGACGTCGCCATGGCTACTATAGTAGCGGCATTCTACGATGGCCGGTTTGACATGTTGGGGGGAGGGGGGGAAAAAATGAACCTTATTATAACGGAATAAGATTCATAACGGAATAAGATTACCCCTCCCACACATCAAACCGGCCATCATAGCGTGCCTCTACTATAGGTGTGTTATGGCCCTAATTAATACTATTACATTTTGTTAGTTAATTAATACAATGTATTGCCTAATTAGTCGTCCACATACAATTTCTGAAGCTCTGCGGTTGCTATTAAATGTTCATTTTAGTTGCACGAAGTGTTCTTTGGAGCGGATAATTTAATAGAATAGCTTCTCTGTCGGTTTAGAACACGCTTTAGTCTAGAATTTCAATTTGGTCGTTTAGTGCCTTTGTGTGGCAAACAAGCGTACGGTCCGCCTGATGTTAAGCATGTTAAACAGTCACCATAGCCTATAGATGCTTGAAATACCAAAGGCATCGCTTGCACGTTGCCGACCTGAAGATGATTGGGACAGAGGAGGGAGAAGGGGGGTTAGTCTTCCGGCTCTCTCACTCATTGTACGAAATGTAGCTATAATAGCTACTTTACGCCGATTTTCTGTGAGAGGGTGGTGGTAGAGTGCTACACTGGTAGAGTCAGTCCATATACGAGCTGCAGTCAGTTTACAGCTTGGCTCTACCACAAAAAATGTTGGCAATAGCCTTTTCGGCCAAAAAATATGGGCCTAAATACACACAGAATAATTTAACTGGATCGCACAAAGGGAAAACAAAATAAACAATATTGCCGTAAGATTTCACCCCCAAAGGATGGGGGGGGGAGGATAAAATATGCGAAGAAATCAAAGGGTGCGTTTGTTGCTAAACATGGCCCTTTGGGGGTATAAAGGGCCCCAACGTAAGTGCCTCTGCGGTTACATAAGGAAATGTATATTATGCTTTACGGATATTTTTCAAAAGGTGATATGAATAGTCGAGGTTTTCTAAATGTAATCATAACATAAATAAATAAATATCGCTAGAATAACACAACACACAGATATGATACCTCCTAACATTCACATAGCTGCGTCTACACCAGCCGCATGCCGCGCCCGAGCACTATTTTTGACGTCGGCACGCATAGACATAATATCATAACATGAGTGCTCGGGCGAGGCATGCGAGGCATCTGCGGGCCTACTCTGTTTCAAACGAAAACGAAATTTTGGACAAAATTCGCGTATTTCCTACTACGTTTCTCAATGATTCCGACATTTCTTACGAACGAAAATTGTTTGACGTTTAGATTCGACGACGACGAAGACGTCAAACATTTTTCGTAGCCCTCTACGCACGCAGTGGACGCAGCTAGTTTCGCCGGATGAGTGAGAGAGCTGGAAACCCAACCCCTTCCCCTCCATCCCCCTCCATCCCCCTCCCTCTGTCCCACTCCCCTTCAGGTCGGCAACGTGCGAGCGATGCCTTGGTACTACAAGCATCTATAGGCAACCATAACTGCGTAACATCAGGCGAAACCTACGCTTGTTTGCCATCTTAGACATTAGAAAAAATATGTTTTTTAACGGGAATCGAATACGGAACCACCCAGTACAGTGCGAACGGTCCTAGAACAAAACGGTCGTCGAATGATACACCATCAAGCCTGTGTTCCCCAAAGATATAGGCAGAGGTAGTCCTGCTTACCACCCACATTTCACCAAAGATGTTTTTCGGTTCCCATGTAGTGCCTATTACCATAATACGGGGCACATTTAAATAGTAAATAATTTCCAACATTCATGGATTAATAAATATTTCGCGTGCGCGCTCTCGCGGCAACCAAAATTAATCCATGTCAACATTATTAACCAATTCTGGAAAAATGCCAGTGAAGCACATTTTAAAAGTACAAAACCTGGAAAAAGCCAAATTATTCCAGCAATTTGGAAGACAACGGCGAGCTAATCCCTTTAAAAATTCCAGACCAATAAAGTTGTACGAAACACAGTTCTGGCTTAGATATCACCACGCTTTTTACATTAGGGAGTTGGCAGATCGCCAGAGGACCGTTATAACTCGCGGAGAACTGAAAGTTTCATGGACTAATATTTCAGAGGATGACTGCGGCTGAAATAGGAGGTACTTGAGTTTAGGTAGAGGTAACTATTAGGTACTAAGTGGGTTTGAATTACAGCTCCATCAAAATTTGCTAGAAAACGTAGTTTTTAGGGTTCCATACCCAAAGGGTGCCAACAGGACCCTATTACTAAGCCTACGCAGTCCGTCGGTCAGCGGGCTGTATCTCACGAACCGTAATAGGTAGAGAATTGAAATTTTCACAGAATGTGTATTTCTGTTGCCGCTTCAACAACAAATCCTAAAAATAAAATACAATTCAAAAATAAACGGGGTAATATACAAGAAACTTGATAATTTTGACGTTTTTATTTTACGGTGGTACGGTGGTCGTTTATGTGTGAGTCCGACGTGCACTTGGCCGGATATTTTTGGTAGATTTTGTGGAGAAAAGGTCATCTGAGTAAGGGGGCGTCCATAAATTACGTGAGACATTTAGGGGGGGGAGGGAGTCGAGCCAAATCTCACCAAATCTCACGTGGGGTAGAGGGGAGTCCCGGTAAATCTCACGTAATATTTTTTTACCGTAAGAAACAGTGTAAAATTGCAAGAAAACTGGGTTAAATTAAGTAAAACATGTTAAATTAAGTAAAAAATCTCACCTGAGATTAGAGGGGGAGGGAGGGGGTCGAGCAAAATCTCACAAAATCTCACCATGGTGGGAGGGGGGGTCGAAAAATTTCAAAAATCACCTCACGTAATTTATGGACGCCCCCTAATGTATTGCTAAACCACTGATCTCTAATATTATGATCTTAAATTCTTCATTGTAAATCGCAAATTCTTGGCGATTGACATGTTGTCGGCCTGCTAGAAACTACAAAATTTGGTACCATTTAAACTTAAATTACGAAATATATTTTATTCCTGACAGTCTGACGCTTAATGTGGTATGTTTCATGAAACACATGTGCCAACAGATTCGTCAAAAATTTAGCGTATCATCATTTGAGCCTTAGTAAGCCGTGAACAGTTATTCACACATTATTCAAATCCCCATTCAAAATTCAGCACCTATTCCAATAAATTCATTTACCAAAAAACACTCTTATATTCCCTAAAATGAACTTCGCAATCGAATTACGCACCTCACTCCATTCGGGTAGAATAGAAACAATTTTTCACGGGGCATATTGTATGAGAGCCGTGAGCGCCCTAGGGGCTAGGGGCTACGGGGCTACGGGGCTACGGGGCGATAGGGATAGCCCCGTAGGCATGAACCATGAAACGCAATAATCATTATGGATATGTATGTATGTAGCTTTGTAAACGTGGATGTATAAAATGGGCGATGTTTTTGTTAAATAATACCCAAGAATGTCTAACCGACGAATTAGCACTATTAGGGAATACAGATTGTTTTACTTTGGTTTAGAGGACACTGCGTATCAAGGTGAAAGGCACGTTTAATACGCGCTTAAACTATATATAATTTTGCCAAACTTAGAAAAAACTTAGAAGCAGTGGTAGCTGATTGGTTAAGCACGCGACTTGCGGGCTTAAGGTCCTGGGTTCAAACCCTGGCTCACACCTCTGGATTTTTCGAAATCTATGTGTGTATCATAACTTTAATATGATTATCTCTTGCTTACGGTGAAGGACAACATCGTGAGGAAACCTGCATGTCTTTTTACCCGACTACGGAGGCGTTATGATTTTGACCGGTATGTATGTATGTATGTATGTATGTATGTATGTATGTATGTATGTATGTATGTATGTATGTATATATGTATGTATGTATGTGCATCTGTTCCCACCTAACTTCCAAACTACTTGTCGTAATTTGACAAATGAGGTATCGTCAGAAGCGGCTTAATGGCGCGCTGGTTATAGGCTATGTGACGTCACATAAAATTGCATATGGCGCCCTCTAGAGGACATAATGTCATGAACTAAAAAAAAAACATTTTTTAATGAAACCGTGTGGGGTATCAAATAAAAGAGCTTGATGAGCACATTTCAAAAATATATATATAACAATATATATACCTATAACTCCAAAATAATTAAATAAAAAGTAAGTTTAAAAACTAAAACCCGACTACGGAAAAAACGCGCTCTAAAAAGTATGAAACAAGAAAATATTCTCATCTAGAGGATAGCCGTGGTCCGTGTTCATATGCCATTTGGCCCTAAAAGACCTACACGGACCATGGCTATCCTCTAGATGAGAATATTTTCTTGTTTCATACTTTTTAGAGCGCGTTTTTTCCGTAGTCGGGTTTTAGTTTTTAAACTTACTTTTTTGACATGTGAAATCCACCAACCCGCACTGGGCCAGCGTGGTGGATTATGGCCTAAATCCCCCTCGCATTGAGGGGAGGCCCGTGCCCAGCAGTGGGACGTTAAAAGGGCTAAATTATTATTTTTATTATTAGAAAAAACTTAATTCGCTTATTTACTGGATTCCTTTTAAAAATACGCTCAATCTTTCAGAATCACTACCACCACTCGACACCACTTAGAGATTAATTGGTGGTAGAGCCCATATACGGGCTCGACCGAGGTAGCACAGAAGATCGGCGTAAAGTAGTAATTTTAGTTGAGTTTCGTACGATGAGTGAAAGAACTACAAGCTCAACGCTCCCTCTATCCCACTCCCCTTCAGGTCGTCAACGTGCGAGCGATGTCTTTGGTATTGCACGCATATTAAGCTACGGTAACTGATTAACATCAGGCGGGCTTTACGCTTGTTACCTATAAACAACTACAACATGGGGTTCTCGGGGCATGTTTCCAGGTCTCTAAAAGGTTGCATTCCCGTGGCGTTGCTCGAAGGCAGAGTTTGGACACCGTGGGTTTTTAGTGGGTATACGGCATTAGGCCAGGACTCCCACATACCCCTCCCGTCTCCCCCGAGGCGGAAGGGGACCCATAAAGGGTTTTCCAACGAAAAAAAAAAAAAGGTCTCTAAAAGGTCGGCGCCGCGTCTGCTCCCCTTGAGTTGCAGATGTCCTGGGTGGCTTCCACTTACCATCACGTGGACCTTCTACCAATGCCATCCTTCGTTATAAAAAAATAAGAATAAAACTCAGTTTTGTACCTGAAACTATTAGATGTGCGTGCATATGGCGCGCATGCCTCACCCGAGCACTCATATTATGACATTACGTCTATGCGTTCCGACGTCAAAAGTGAGTGCTCGCGCGAGGCATGCGCCTGATGAAGACGCCGCCATGAAGAACATCCACGCCTTCTTCGCTCCGCATCACAAGCCCTTTTAATCCGCTGGGGCGATGGTGGAATATTCCATAAATTGCGTCGGCTGCAGATTCAACGCATTTATCATTGTTTTATTGTTTTCATATAAATTTTCAGTTTGTTTATTGTTTTTTTTTCTGTCCATTCATTTGCGGGCGCCATGGAAAACCTGGATCGGTTCGGAAACCTTCCGTTTTGTTGTCCAACCGTTCATTAATTTTAATTGATTATTTTTCATGTTTGCTTTTTCTTATGTCTTTATCGTATTCACTTGGGTTATTTAAGCCTTTTTAAAGCATAACTTAATTGGGATCAAAAATCCGTATAAGTCCCTCGAGGTTTTCGCTTCAGACTTGATTCATTTAAAAGAACCATGCTTCTTACCATTACTTTTGCTTCTAGAGACGAAGGGGACAAATCTGTGCTATTGGCTACGTCCAGAAGTGTCACATGCCGCGCGAGGAAAATTTTCCTCGCGGTGTTTGACTTGCCTCACGTGAGGCAAATGCGCGCCCTGCCTCACCTGAGCACTCACATTTGCGTCGCCTAGTTTGGCAGTCGTGAGACAGAACGATGTCAAACGTGTCAAACTGATTGATCGGGTATACCTTTCCCTGTCTAGAGTGTCAGTTGCCTCGCCATTTGCCTCGCGCGGCATGCGACTGAGGCAAACGTCGTGCTTCGCGAGGCATGTGGGTGAGCAGCCTCGCGCGGCATGTGACACTTCTGGACGTAGCTATTGGCTAAAGGGGTGGCAACAAAATAATTTCCTCTAGTAAAGATAATTATAAGTAAAATAAACGGTCTAATAAGGGATAAATCCAGAGCTAGTGGGAGGCAGCTTAAACCCACCTCGGTATACCCTCCTCTTAATGCTTTAAGTGGGAGTTTAAAATGGCTTACGATATAGAATGTTCACTCTCTCACCTAATTTTAAACCTACTTGTCGTATAAAACAATCCAGACACCTTGCCTCAAAGCACTTGCTAATCTTGAGTTCGCCACTTAAGTGTCACTCCAGACCTTATAATCGTCCCCAACAACCTGAAACGCGTCATTACATAAGATTACGCGAGTTAAATACATGTTACGCCATCTTGCGAGCGTAATAATGCTTAAAGCAAACTGATTTCGCGTTTGTGTGTTTTCAAATATACCTATTTTAGACGTTTGTAGAGAAATAAGCGCCGCCAAAGACGGACTGCTTGGAGCAGTCAGTGCCGACAGCTTTAAGCGGTCACCGTTGGGTGATCTGCAGTTTCAATACAATTTTGACATTCGCCATACACGGACCGCGCAAGCAGTTCATTTGCAGTCGCAGCTAAAAATGCAGTCGGCGTGCGGTCGATGCCGACAGCAAATAGCTGCTCGACCCGCCGTACATGGACCGCTTGAAGCGGTTCGCGTACAAATACAATCAACCGCACAAGGACTGCTGGAGCAGTCGGGCTGAAGTCGACTCCGACCGCAACACGACTGCTCTCGAGCGCTGAAAGCAGTATGGTGGCACTAAAAGTTAACTTAATGTATTGCCATCCTTTTTTCGGACGTAATGTGTGAACAAGACAGCAATAACAGTCATCATCATCATCAGCCTATTGCCTTCCCCAATGCACGCCACTGAGCTCGGTCTTCAGAGTTAGTAGTGTAGTTTTTCAAATTGAGCTATGTCTATTGCCGTCTTTTTCATAATTGTTGAGCATGAGCGGGACATAAACTGCGATGTGCGGCAATGTACCTATTCATGATCCGCCGGAACTGGCCGGAAGCTATCGGCGTGAGCACAGTTGGGGCGGTAAAATGCTGCTTTTGTAATGGAATTAGGTACTTTTACCCCCGTATTCAAAACGAGTCATTACATGGTTTTAAGTAATTTTAACACATATCTTGCGGGTTCTTAAACCCGCTGGACCTTAGTCCAGGGTTCAAATCCCGGCTCGCACCTTTGGATACAACACAATACCGACATGTTTCCAATATCATTTTCCGCGAGCGACTGAGCCGTACTTTTATTTATTTTATTTTTATTATATTTACTGTGTCCATGGACTCAGTTTAGTAGATCAAATTATTTAAGGTAGTCACATTTCTCCTTCTTTCTTGATAATGTCTTCAGGCATTTCAATATTCCTAGTTCTTACTTGTGACTAGTTCCGTAGTTTTTTTTTTTCAAATACCTTCACAACATTTTAGCTTCCCTTATGCCTATCAGTAGACAATAATATATGCGCATACATTTGTTACGGATGTCGCGTGGCGGCCTATCCGTAGAGCTTGTGTCCGGCCTAATATTATGGACGTGTATGAAAATGTTTTTTAAACTTGAACACGTTTTTTTTTTATATGACTAAGGGCCACCGCAGACAAGCTACTTTTTGCATCGGTGATCGGCGATTTAGCCGCTTTTAGCATCGGAGCAGTCGCTGCGTCCGACTTCAGAGAGTCGCCAAAAGTCGTCGTGCAGTCGCAAGAACGCCGATCGCCGATGCAAAAAGTAGCATGTTTGCAGTGATCCTAAGGTGCAAGCAAGATGGAACTATTTTAAATGTGTAAAATTTAGTTCAGTCGTGTTTTGAATACAATGGAGTAGACATCAATATTTCGTGTACTATCAACAAAGTTGCTGCTAGCACACTATCAAAGTTACTTTCGTATGATAATGCTTTAGTGTTGGCAGCACTGCATATTATTATACCTTTAAAACGTAATATTTGTTAAATGGCAAAATAATAAATAGAAAAGTGCATAGATTACGCGCTACGTAAATGGCACATAAAAACTTTGCTAATTGGCAAACCTGAGCTCAGTCTCGCGTGGTCACGCGACAATGATGGACGCGTTGACAGTGTTGTTTTTGCACGTGCTTGCGTACATTGTTGATTTTAACACGTGGGTATTAATCTAAATATATAAGAATCAAAGTCCTGATTGACTGACTGACTGACTGACTGACAGACAACGCACAGCCTAAACCGCTGATCGTAGAGACTTGAAATTTGGAGGGTGGGTTGGTCTTGATGTGTAGAGGTGTACTAAGAAAGGGTTTTTTGAAATTCAACCCCTAAGGGGGTAAAATAAGGGATGAAAGTTTGTATGGAAGTTCGTCATTTTTGAAGTTAGAATTATGTAAATTGCTGATTAGGTGTCTTTTGAAAAATAAAAAAATATGGGTTTCAGGGTTTTTGAAAATTCGACCCCTAAGGGGGTAAAATAGGGGATAAAAGTTTGTATGGAAGTCCCGTCATTTTTGAAGTTAGAATTACTTAAATTGGTGATTAGGTGTCTTTTTAAAAATAAAAATGAGTAATTTCAGGGTTTTTGAAAATTCAACCCCTAAGGGGGTAAAATAGGGGAACGAAAGATTGTGTTTAGATTTCTTTCGTGTTTTTGGAAATTCAACCCCTAAGGGGTGAAATGTGGAGTGAAAGTTTGTATAGGGGTGGTCGAGTTTTGTTATTTTGACGGGAAAGGGGAAAACGGGGTCAAGGGATGTTTTAATAAATCATCCATATCTCGATATTGGTTATGATTGCTTATTTGAATTGATCGGACTGGGGTTTCCGTATTTTTAATCATTTTGACGAGAAAGGGGAGAGCGGGGTCAGCGCATGTTTAGTCATCCATATCTCAAAATTGGTTATGATTGTTCATTTTAAATAATCAGACTGGGGTTTCAGCGTGTTTAATATTTTGAAGGAAAAGGGGAGAGCGGGGTCAGCGAATGTTTAGTCATCCATATCTCGAGATTGGTTATGATTGTTCATTTTAAATAATCAGACTGGGGTTTCAGCGTTTTTAATATTTTGAAGGAAAAGGGGAGAGCGGGGTCAGCGAATTTTTAGTCATCCATATCTCGAAATTGGTTATGATTGTTCATTTTAAATAATCAGAATGGGGTTTCAGCGTTTTTAATATTTTGAAGGAAAAGGGGAGAGCGGGGTCAGCGAATGTTTAGTCATCCATATCTCGAAATTGGTTATGATTGTTCATTTTAAATAATCAGACTGGGGTTTCAGCGTTTTTAATATTTTGAAGGAAAAGGGGAGAGCGGGGTCAGCGAATGTTTAGTCATACATATCTCGAAATTGGTTATGATTGTTCATTTTAAATAATCAAACTGGGGTTTCGGCGTTTTTAATATTTTGAAGAAAAAGGGGAGAGCGGGGTCAGCGAATTTTTAGTCATCCATATCTCGAAATTGGTTATGATTGTTCATTTTAAATAATCAGACTGGGGTTTCAGCGTCTTTAATATTTTGAAGGAAAAGGGGAAAGCGGGGTCAGCGAATGTTTAGTCATCCATATCTCGAAATTGGTTATGATTGTTCATTTTAAATAATCAGACTGGGGTTTCAACGTTTTTAATATTTTGAAGGAAAAGGGGAGAGCGGGGTCAGCGAATGTTTAGTCATCCATATCTCAAAATTGGTTATGATTGTTCATTTTAAATAATCAGACTGGGGTTTCAGCGTTTTTAATATTTTGAAGGAAAAGGGGAGAGCGGGGTCAGCGAATTTTTAGTCATCCATATCTCGAAATTGGTTATGATTGTTCATTTTAAATAATCAGACTGGGGTTTCAGCGTTTTTAATATTTTGAAGGAAAAGGGGAGAGCGGGGTCAGCGAATTTTTAGTCATCCATATCTCGAAATTGGTTATGATTGTTCATTTTAAATAATCAGACTGGGGTTTCAGCGTTTTAATATTTTGAAGGAAAAGGGGAGAGCGGGGTCAGCGAATGTTTAGTCATCCATATCTCGAAATTGGTTATGATTGTTCATTTTAAATAATCAAACTGGGGTTTCGGCGTTTTCAATATTTTGAAGGAAAAGGGGAGAGCGGGGTCAGCGAATGTTTAGTCATCGATATCTCGAAATTGGTTATGATTGTTCATTTTAAATAATCAGACAGGGATTTCAGCGTTTTTAATATTTTGAAGGAAAAGGGGAGAGCGGGGTCAGCGAATGTTTAGTCATCCATATCTCGAGATTGGTTATGATTATTCATTTTAAATAATTGGGGTATAAGCTGAGCTGAATATGGTAGAATCATTTCGTAAATCAACACCCAAAAGGGGGAAACTAAAGGTAGAAAAGTACGGCAGAAAAATATGTTTGTACCCGATTGACTTGAAACTTAGTATGCATAGGGTAGGTGAGGGAGGAAGGGGAAGACGTAAGGTAGGGGGATGTGGAAGGGGGAGGGGAAAGGGAAAGGGAAACGGAGGGGGAGGGAGCAGAAGGAAGAGAGGGGAGGAAAAGGGGTGGAGAAGGGGAGGGGGATTAGGGATTTTGGCTCTATATACCTACCTACCAAAACACGCATTCACCGAATTAGGTACCGTGATAAAGTTTGTATGGCTCCAATAAAAATCATGAAATAAAATTATTTTTATAAAAAAGCAAATACTGACTTAAAAAACCCTGGCGCACTAAAAAGTCTTAAGTCACTTGCCCGGTTTTTTTTTATTTTTAAGTCTACGCGGACGAAGTCGCGGGCAAAAGCTAGTAATATTATAATTGCCAGCCGTAAAAATTGGCGTAACCATCGACGACCAAGACCTGGACTACGTGACTAGAGCTGGCCCCCGCCGCTCAAAACCTAACGCTGCTGGTAACATACTTCCCCGACCTCTCGTCGTTAGATTTGTGCGTCGCCACAAGCGCGACGAGTTTTTGAAAGCCGCTAAAACCAGACGTAACTTGACCACCTCTGACATTGAAATACCAGGTAACGCGAATAACATTTTCTTCAACGAGCGGCTCACGCAAGAAAAGCGTCAGTTATTTCGTGTCGCCAAATCCAGAGCTAAAGAACAAGGTTTTAAATACTGCTGGATCAAAAACGGATCTATACTCGTACGCAAGCAGGAAGGTGCCCCTTCCATCCTTATCCAAAATGAATACGACGTGGAGCGCCACCTCGGCACTTCCGGCGAAACAGCACAACTCAACGCTTAAGATAAGGCTTTTATTTATGTTAACAATTGCTTTGTTTTTAATGCTCCAATCTCTTGTTATGTCTACTCTAAGTATCTACACACAGTATACCACACATCAAAACACCACGCACCCCAACACACCCACACACTCTCACAACACTTCACAAACTTCGCTCACTACACACATACACTTTCTACATAACACAAACAAACGCTTCGCAACATATATGGGCCCATTTATCTCGAAATCCTGTAAATACAAATTATCTTCACAATCTCTGCGCTTACACATAGTTATAGCTTTCCTGCTAATACACAAAGCTCCATACGGTGTGACATCAACTACTTATAATACTATTATTATCTCCTTTTATAGCTATTCTCATGGCTTTACTTGACGTCATCCAAAACATTGATAACTCTATTACATTAGAATGTCACACCGTTGAAGATTTGGATCTATGCAGGAACCACCTATCCAATCCTGATACAAATTTTACTGTACTTACATACAACGTAAGAAGCTACACGCGCAACTTTGACAAATTCATCGTCGCACTAAACAGATTAAATTCTGATATTGATGCAATTATCCTAACCGAATGTTGGCTCAAAGAAGAAACTATCCTAGAAAACATACCTGGATATAACGCTTACCGATCCAACCTCCAAATCAATAAAAATGGAGGTATCGTCGCTTACATAAAATCATCTTGGAAAACCACGCCAAAAGAATCCATTCTTAAGGAAGCTGACAGCCTTCTCCTCATTATCAACAACAAAATATCTCTGCTATGTATCTACCGTTCACCATCATTTACTAACCTCACAAACTTTATAAAGTCCCTTGACACATCTCTTAACCAATTAAACAATTACCCAATCCTTATAGCAACAGGCGACATAAACATAGACATCTGCAACTCCTCAAACAGCAACCAATCGGACTACTTGTGCCTCATGGCTTCTCACAGCTTACTGCCCACAATAACCAAACCAACCAGATCACAGACGTGCCTCGACCATATATTTGTTAAATCCAAAACGAAATCCAAAGGTCTAATTCTAAAATCCTCAATAACTGACCACGATATTGCTGTCGCCTCTATTCCCCTTTCAGACTCTCAAAAAGTTCACAACACTAGATGGAAACTAAGAACGGACGAAGATGCTGTAGCGGAAGAATTATCAAAAATTGACTGGTCTGAAAATTTTAAAAGCAAATCTGTCGACACACTGGCTGAATCTCTTACTACAATTATAACCAACACTATACAAATTCACACACGCAGAGTAAAATCATCACGAAGCAAACATACCCTAAAGCCATGGATTACCCCCGGACTTTTAAAATGTATGCGGCAACGAGATAAACTCCACCTTGTATCCCGATCTCACCCCGATGATAAAACAAAGAAACTAATCTATACGCGTTACAGAAATTTTTGCAACAAGCTTTTACGTAACTTAAAAACTGATTACTACAGCCGCCAAATAAACGAAAACCAAAGTGACACCAAAAGATTATGGAAAACGCTTAAAACAATATATGACCCCAACTACAAAAAAAGTAACTGTCCACTTACGAACTCAAATCCACTAGATCCCAAAAAAACTTTAAACGACTGCAATTCATATTTCACATCAGTTGGCCAAAACTATTCTGACCACATCCTAAAACGACTAACCGAAACTGAATCCTCACTCGCCAATAAATACAAACCCTACTCAACAACATTAACATCACTCTACTTTCTCCCAGCAGACGAAGTCGAACTTACGAAAATAATTGCACAGCTAAAAAATGACAGTTCCCCGGGTCCAGACGGAATTGGAACTCGTTTAATAAAGAAAGCCCAAATCGCACTTTTAAAGCCCTTAACTCATTTGATAAATCTCAGTCTTGAAACTGGTACTTTCCCCTCCTGCTGGAAAACCGCTGCAGTTCGTCCTATATACAAATCTGGCCCTGCAGATAGTCCAGAAAATTACCGGCCAATTGCACTACTAAATGTCTTATCTAAAATTCTTGAGAAAGTAGTAAACACTCGTCTAGTCAACTATCTAGAAAAAAATAAAATCATATCTAACAATCAATTCGGATTTAGGAAGGGTAAATCCACCGAAGATGCAGCTCGGCTCTTAGTAAATACTGTGTCAAACCACATAGAACAAGGCGACCACTGCATAGGTGTCTTCCTTGATTTAGCTAAGGCGTTTGACACTATTTCTTACAAACTTCTTATAAAAAAACTTGAAGCTGCTGGCATAAGAGGCATCCCACTTCAGTGGTTCACTGAATACCTAACTAACAGAACGCAATATGTAAAGTCAACAGATCTATCCAGTGACCCACTCCCGATAAACTTCGGTGTGCCCCAAGGTAGTTTACTTGGACCCACACTTTTCACAATCTACATCAATGACATTCTACACCTAGCACTACCCAATGGAAAACTCATATCCTACGCTGATGATACAGCTATAGTATTTCACGCTAACACATGGGAGAGAACATTTCAGATAGCTGAAGACGGACTCACAACGGTAGCGAATGCGCTCAACAAGAACCTTCTAACCCTAAACATAAAGAAAACAAAATTTTTGACATTCTGTAAAACTCTAACCTCCAGTCCTCCACATCACCTAACACTTAAATTTCACATTTGTCAGAACACCCCTCTCACTTGCACTTGCGATCAGGTCGAACTGACACAATCCTTGAAGTATCTTGGAATAACATTAGATCAACACTTATCTTACAAATCTCATATTCAAGCTTTATCCAAACGTGTAAGAAAACTTATTTATATAATGAAAAAGATCAGAGACTGCACCCCACCGAAAATCCTCCGTACTGTGTACTTAGCACTATGCCAAGCAGTTCTGAACTACGGAATCGCCATATGGGGTGGCGCTAATAAAACAGCATTTATTGAAATTGAAAGAGCACAAAGAGCCGTCATAAAAGTAACTCTACAAAAACCATTTTTCTACCCAACGGACACACTGTACAGTGAATTTAAGGTGCTGAGAGTGCGTCAGTTGTACATACTAAGAGCAATACTACTCACACACCATCATTTAAAAGACAGGCCGGACTATCAATCTCTTACCGGAAAACGAATATTCCGAATTCCCACTCCAATCACTACATCTCTCTTAGCTAGACGCTCTCCCGATTTCCTTCACCCACACGTATACAACAAAGTCAATGCCTCTTGTAACATTAAAGACCTCACGCGCTTCTCAATTAAAAAGACTGTCAATAAATTCCTACTTAATTTGTCATATAATGAAACAGAAAACTTACTCACCACCCAACTATAAATTTACAAAATAATAATCACCCGTAACTACTCCATCACACACAGCCCATACACACACACACACACTCACACATGCATACACACACACGCACGCACTCACACACACACCACACAGACGCACACAAATTTTCCTTTTTAATATTTTAACTTTATATTTTTCAATTCTTAGCTACAACGCTAAAGCACCTTCTTAATTTTATCTAAGTTTATTCTACTGATTTTAAACTGATCTCATACAAATTATTTATTTAATTACTTAATAATTACATAACTTTAAGTTTGAAACAGATGATATTTAATTTTTTGAACAATTTTTGTAATTAATCTTAATGCTTAAATACACCTACATTTATGTAACCTCATATAAGTAGGTTGCCAAGATACAGGCACTCGCCTAGTTTGGCCACCGCAGAATATTATACTGTACTAGGTTTTTATGGAAATAAACATTTATTATTATTATTATTTATAATTATGAAAGCAAGCAACAGCAGACTATCACCGCTGACCGCATGTGTGTGCGCGCAGTATTCGTGCCATTTGTAGTCACTATTATCGTCTAGGTAACCTATCTACCTCTTTTCTTATCATAACATTGTTAAATGGTCACCGTGAAATGTCCCCGATTATTTTAATTCGAAAACTAGCGCACAGTGTTGCGAACATTTCAACGTTTAGTGTTGCCATAACAATTAAAGTTGTGTGTAACTGGCGGCTTACATTGTTGCGATAGTTAACTTTACTGTTTACTTAATTGCAGTGTTAGTAAGTTGGTGATAAGTTCAACTTTCTAGTTAGTCTTTCGTTGTTTCTTTAGGGTGTATTTTGATGGGATTCTGTTATTTTGTAAGTTTGTTTTGTGTTGAACTGTTTGTTCGTATATTATTTTGAACCAATTGGCCACGTCTGAATGTGGTAAACGGCGCGCCCAAGCAATCAGTTTTAACGTCTGACCACTACATATAAAAATAAATCCTATTTCCCGTTGTCATGTCTTGACGCGAGAACGGCTGGACCAATTTAGATGATTTTATTTTTAGAATATTCCGTGTAGACCAAGGAAGGTTGATAGATTTAAAAAAAATGATAAAATTGCCTGGAAAACGCTAAGAACACCCATTTTATGTAAAAAATATGATTTAAATTACTTTCAATAGATGGCGTAACAAACGAACGGTCAGCTAGTTATTTCATAAAATATGGCTAGGGCCTAATATTAAAGGTAAAGAGGCATATGACCACGGACCACGGCTATCCTCTAGATGAGAATATTTACTTGTTTCATAATTTTTAGAGCGCGATTTTTTGTTATTATGTTTTGTAAAAAGTCATAGAACAAAAGTTATTGTTTATGACGTTAGTTATACAGTCCTGCAAGGTTGTATTAGTGTTTTACCGATCAATCTATACGTTTTCGTTAACTACATTCCCAGAACTTCCAGCTGTCCCTTTTCGTTGTCTAATCTTCCAACAATGTTTGTTATTTCTAATCCGTTTTCGCGGGTATTGGGTTCACAATCTTAGCGGGATTCCCCGGATCCCCGGATCTCAGCCACCGGAGCGGTGCCTGGATTGTGGTCACGGATCGCTTTATTAGCTTACGGAATTTGGTCCGGATAAACGGATAAATATCCGGATAATATTGTGTTGTTTTGAGGATGGTAGAGCTAGGCTGTAGACAATTGACTGCGGCTGATATACCAGCTGGCAGGGTAGTACCACCCTCTCACAGAAGATCCACGTAAAGTCGCTATTACAACTGCGTTTCGTACGAGTGAGAGAACCGGAAGTCCAAACCTTACAAAAGAGGAAGGCTCCTCCCTTTGTCCGACTCCCCTTCAGGTCGGCAACGTGCGAGCGATGCCTTTGGTGTTGCAAGCATCTATAGGCTACAGTAACTGCTTAACATCAGGTGGGCCGTACGCTTGTTTGCCACGTTAGTTAGTTACATAAATCTTAGTGTACCTTAGAACGACTCTTCACTTTTTTCTTATAAAATTGGAAATACATAAATAACTTTTAACTTACCATCGCCTAATAGCGGCATGCTACGATGGCCGGTTCGACATGTGGGAGGGGGAGAGGATGAACCTTATTATCACGGAATAAGATTCATTTTCGCATTCATTTTTTTTCATCCTTTTTTTTAAACGGCCAGTCTTTTTCCGTTATAATAAGTTTCATTTTCTCCCCCCCCCCCCCCCACAAGTCAAACCGGCCATCGTAGCGTGTCGCTAGTTATAACAAATATTTCACACACTCATTACTAATTAACTGATCCATTAATATGTTTGTTTGTTTACTCGTTTATATTGCGGTGCGTCTACATGTTTATAACCCTTGCTTCCAATTCCCGGCAAGCAATAAAAGTAAACAACACATCGCTTTAATTTCCTCATCGCTGAGTAGAGTATGTTATCTCGCTAAGAAAGGTTGGGCCTCGAAATTGGCGATTCGGAATTCGGAGCGATTTATAAATGGCGTTGTTTGTAGTTTGCCCTGCAGCGCTAGCACACGTAGCAAGACAAGTCTTTTGCACGCATTTTGTCGCTCTCTATAGAAGGGAGACAAAATCGATTTATCTCGCGTTTTGTCTGGTAATGGGCGGCTGTGCTACTGGCGCTGGGACTTTTATTTTACAAGCTTTGCTTAATTTGGAACCATGAAAGTAGATAGATAGATAACTCTTTATTAATCCACCACTAGAAAAATAAACATTTATAAATCATTACACAATTTACACAGAAAGTGGAAAATGGGCGGCCTTATCACTAATAGTGATCTCTACCAGGCAACCTTTGGATGGAGAGGATCTAAAGAAAAAATAATACGGGGGTGTACTTACATAAATTACCACTTATACATACACATAAATTACATTACATAAACAAGAAAATAGGTAGGAAGTAGGTGTGTTATGTCACCTGTCACCTTTTTTTCTTATTTCTTCTTCAACCTATCGCCACCTAATGCTGAGTGTAAGTCTCTTCATGGGACTACATGCCTTCCGGTTTTGGCTTTCCACATCCAGATCTTTCCTACCATCTTCACCAGATCTTCCGTCCATCTCGCTGGTGGCCTGCTCACGCTTCTGCGTCCGGTCCGAGGTCTCCACTCTAGTACCCTTTTTCCCCATCAGTTGTCAGTTCTACGGCACTATAACCATCTAGTAGTAGTAGTAGTCTGTCACCACTATAACACTAATCGCTCGTTTTATGGACACACCCACCGCATGAGAAACGATCGTACGGAAAATGAAATTATCGTACCACAATCGCGCCAATGCCAGTCTCTTATGATTAGAATTTATCAAGATTTTAATGAAGAAATTCTAATAATTTAGCACTTGAATATTGGCAAATAATTTGTAACGTTGACAAATAAATAAATATCGCCAGACTTACACACCGACTGTATGGTCCCAAACTAAGCAACGCTTGTAATATGGCTACCGTGCAATCGACTGGGGGCGATCCCAGTGACAGCCAGACCAAGGCAAATTACGAAGAGGCTGTTTCCGAAATCACCTCGAGTCGGGAATTGAACTCTTCATCGAAATCGTTGAAATATGAAAAAAAAAAACTGTATTTAAATGATACCTCTCATCAGGGTCAATTTAATAAACCTAAATTTTAAACTGAATGGAACTATATACAACCGGGTGTATATTAAACGATAGGTAAGTATTTATTGTGACTATGGTCGCTCGTTATAAAACATCACCTATTAGGGCCACCGCAGACTTGCTACTTTTAGCATCGGCGATCGGCGATTTTGATGCTGGGTCTCGCTCGTTCGCGCTCGAAGAAACGCGATGCAGCATCGTTACAAAATCGCCGGTCGCCGATGCTAAAAGTAGCAAGTCTGCGGAGGCCCTTAGTTTTTTTTTCACTCCTTGAAAACAAATTAAGTATATTTCATAATTATATGATCAGTGTTTCTAAACATTTCGCAGCTAACCAAGCTTTCCCAAGATTTCCACTCCGGTCTAATCTAGCCGTCCAAGACGGGAATGACAAAATATTAACATTGTAATCTCGGGAAATCTTTTAAGCTTATTTTGTATTACGCAAACATTTTGCGGTAATCCATCTGCATCTCAGTACAATCACGCACAGAGGTGATAACATTGTACCTAATTAACAAAAAAATACCTTTTATGGGCATTTTTATAGCATATTAAAATGTCGGTGTTACGGTGAGGGAAAACATCGTGAGGAAACCTACCTATCCCCCGGGATTAGGTAATAGTCAGTTCCTGTATACACGGCGACAAGGTTCACCACCTGTCACGTTGGGTTCTGACTATCTGGTGAAACGTGGGCTTTGAGTTGGTTAATACCTCCACAATGTGGTGGTGTATGGCCACTCAAGCCTCTGACTACCCCCGAATGGGGATAAAAGTCGTGACGTTATATTTTTATTTTTTTTTATTTTTTATTAAAATGTCCCTGTTACTGTCACAAGTCCCTATGGGCAAATAATTAGATCATTTAAATGTTAAAGTACTTTTTGAAATTGATTTATATGCATTGATGGACTATGGACTATCAAGATTAATACTCGAATTTATGTTAGTGGGAACTTAGTGCAAAGGCAACACACCAAAGCAATTATTTTCTATTTAAAAAAACTAAATGTATTAAAAATATAAATATTACTTACTTCATTCACTATGAAATTATCCACCACGAAGGAGGACAATCCATCTGTTAAGTACAGTCGCGCGCAGCAGTGCTCGCCACTTCAGAATTCCATTAACCGCCGTCTTTGTCCGCGCCACTCGTAGCGACTGTCCGATTGTGCGATACCATGGCGTATTACATGAATAATGGCGAATGTGAGTTTTACAGATGAGAAATGGTACGGAGATGGTGGATTAGAATTTAGGGAGAGAATTTGGTGGTATTTCAATTTGCACATACATACGTCTGGATGTCGACCGTGACAAGACGTACTTGTTATATTGAGTTATTATACTCTCTGCTATTCTTACCAATACCTACACATTTACAAAGTGTCTTATTATGGCGGTAACTAAGCCAAAAGGTAAATCTGTAAAAAAAACACCTAAGTATAGCGTTAATGGAATCAAAATAAAATCTTGGGAGACGTCACATAAACTGCAAATAGCCTTAATTAAACAGGATGCTGACAAAGTTAGGCCACCCGTAGCATAATTCAGACGTTTAGCTTTCATTTAGATGGAGGTAGGTACCAAAAGGACTGTAAGGACTGATGGCCGTCCTTAATAATGTCATCACTGGAGATTTTAATAAAAAAACAACTTCCTAATCTAAAATTCAAGATGCAAGTTGGCCTAGCAAAATGAAAAATGCAAGGTACAGGCATCAACAAACCGGAATTATTTTCCACATCCTTCTCTCCTCAAAACTAGCGGTTATAAAGGTAGATGTACACCCGGCTCAGTGACAAGCGCATTATGTATTCCGTCTTTACGAGTCGTTGGACGCGGTCTAGCCGGGGTCGAGCGAAAACACTTTTGCGTGTGACTGTACTTTTTTATTTCAAAAACAGAATTATTTAAAGGCAAAAAAGCGTATGGCCCGCCTGATGTTAAGCAGTTACCATAGCCTATAGATGCGTAGGTATACCGTTATTTGATCTATACAGCCGTGTCTATATTTTATGTATTGTATATCTACACACATTTTGAGGGTGGCCTTAATTTCTTAAATGTTACATAGTGTTTTTTCAAGGTTTTAATTTTTGTTTATCCTAACCAGGTAAAACGACTCTTGTGTCTAGTAGATCAATGAAGCCTTGAGTAGGTAGATAAGTATTTTTTTTTTAAGAAAGGGATTTAAAAAATAATGACTATTTACTAATTATGAGGATTAATTAAAAGAAAAAATATTAACAAGTTGAAATAGTATTTTAGATCATAATCCAAACGGAATATATTATGATGTTTTACTACTCGGCTAAGTAATTTAATTAACTACTTGATGTGAAATTCTTTATGAATCTTTAATAAGCACTCAAGCTTTTTTTCACGCTATATTGCGTAAATATTTATTTACTTCGATATAATTTAAATTCTGTAACCGCTCAAGATCGTGCTTTGTGGAGAAGTCAAGGAGGTCTTTGCTAAGGAGTGGGGTACAAGAATAGGCTAAAGAATAAAAAAAACATTAAATTAGGCGGCTTCTGTATTGAGTACTTATAAGAAAAAAAAAACGAATGATCTAATACCTACTGTTTGACTTCGAATATGAATTGGTGCGTCCAGATGCCTTGCATGCCTCGCCCGAGAACTCATGTTATGACATTATGTCTATGCGTTCCCACGTCAAAACTGAGTGCTTGGGCGTGACGCCTAATGTAGACGCGGCAAATAACGCAAAATTTATTAGATTACTTGATTTAACTTAAGCTAAACATAGTGTTTGATTCGAATATGTAGTAGGTAGGTCGGAAAATGATTACTCTTAATATCGGAAAAGCAAAGTAAAAACCCCTACCCCTCGGGATTAGGTAATAGTCAGTTCCTGTATACACGGCGACAAGGTTCACCACCTGTCACGTTGGGTTCTGACTATCTGGTGAAACGTGGGCTTTGAGTTGGTTAATACCTCCACAATGTGGTGGTGTATGGCCACTCAAGCCTCTGACTACCCCCGATTGGGGATAAAAGTCGTGACGTTACATTTCAAAGTAAAAAATAATAGCCTATGGAACTGTCTACTAGTCCAAAATCTGTAGTCCTATACTCCAGTTTTATAGGCAAATCAATTTGCTCAGCGTTCTATATTTGCTAGTCAATACAGTGTTTGCTAACGCCACTGGTGAAATAAGGTGCATCTAGCAATGTAGAACATAGTCGCACGACTCAGTATTGACGCAACCATGCACAGACTGGAATGTATGATGGTACAGTCGCGTAATCAAGTGTCTGAAAACTTAGACAAAAACCAGCCAAATGCGTGTCGGATTCGCACATAAAGGGTTCCGTACCACCGTAGAATATTATTTTTAAACTTTGTTTTATTTTAGTATTTGTTGTTGTAGCGGCAACAGAAATACACATTCTGTGAAAATTTCAAGTCTCTACCTATTACGTTTCGTGAGATATAGCCCGCTGACAGAAGGACAGACGGACAGACAGACAGACGGATATACGGACAGCGTAGGCTTAGTAATAGGGTCCCGTTGGCACCCTTTGGGTACGGAACCCTAAAAATAGAGTCAGGTGTTTCTTAACAGCTGTAAGATTTTTTTTTTTTTTTTTCAGAAATTCAATCTTTAGTTAGCCGCTTCAAGCTTTCATCAAATCCGGAATGTCTTTACGGGGCAAATATAATTTGCACTCACTCCAAATTCAGCTTTAGTCCCCAAGAAAATAACCGTGCAAAATATATTATGGCCTGAACAGAGAAGATCGCATTATTTCCGTCGTCCCCAGCGCCGATTTTGTTGAAGCCAACCAAAATAAAATTACATTCAAATTGGCTGTACAATGATTGGCGGAAAACGAATTTCATCACATTTCCATAGGAAAATTTTCGCGATGTTATGTAGATTTTTGGTGCTATTTTTGCGGTTATTTCCTAGTTTAATAATACAAACGTTATTTGTATCTGTATTTAGAATAGTTTTATTTTGAATATCCGATTTTGTTGGTGATACCGATCTATAGTATACGCGAAAACAGGACATATACTTACTTGTCATACATTTTGTAATAGTGAGTAAGTTTGTAGTAGTTAGAAAATACCGCAAAGTTTTTTTTAATTTCAATGCTGGCGTACAAAATCGGAATGAATAGTAAATTCATAATAACAAGCGCCATAAAATAAATCTATATTTAATTAAATTCAGCGAACATTTACGACTTATGATTTACGCAATTTCATTACCAAACATAATTGCACTAACACCATTCTATACGCCTGTACCAAGTACGTGATGTTTACTCTTCAAACGTTCTCAGAATCGAGTCGCACAATAGGCCTCGCCTCGTCTGCGCCTCTACTCCGCTTTTCAAAACCACCGAGCAGTTTTCGCACTAGAAAACTAGTCCCTATTATCTTTTACTTCCTTTTTCACCACGGCTGGCTATGTTTTAAAATAAGAACTGTCAGTTATAACTTTTTATTAATAGCTGTGTTGGTTTATAAATATGACTTTAAAAGACAGCTTGTTTGCATCTTACAATCGACCTATCCAATTATTAATGCAACTATTGTATTTTTTTAAATAGGGGTCTGATTATTTTCATTAATTGATTTTCTATTAAAATTAAGTTAATTAAAGATTTTCAAAAACCAACAACTTTTTCCACCTCTTCTAGTTTAGACGCTTTGAATTTTCGAATAAAAATATTTTTTACTTTCGCAATATTATTATCTTTTTCGAGATCCGACTAATATCGATAAATCATCACGAAATGTTGAGATCTTTTGCATGGCAATACTTATTTTTACACGCCCAGTGGCAAGCTCCTTTATGGTAAACCAATCACACGAAAAAAATCTTAAATGGGCAGCCCGTAACGTGGCCGATAGTACCTATTTTAACAACGATTTTAAAACTTAATCCACCTGAATACAATGCATCTTCATCGAACCATACATCACGCGGCGCGTCAGCAACTTGATGTATTGCTGTTGGTTTAAATAACCATAATAGCTATTGATCCTCCATCACCTCAGTGGTTGAGAAGCTTCGTCAATAAATAAAAAAAAGTTCTGAAATCGATTCACCCTTTAGGGACGATACGATACTTCTAATAGGCGGACGGATAGACGGACTGATGGATGGACGGAAGGACGGATGGATTGACGGACTGATGGACTGATGGACTGATGGACTGATGGACTGATGGACTGATGGACTGATGGACTGACGGATGGATGGATGGACGGATGGACGGTTGGACGATAAACGAATAGACTAATAAATTGCTGCGTACAGCTGCCTCGCATGCCTCGCGCGAGCACTCAGTTTTGACGTCGGAACGCATAGATTTAATGTCATAACATGAGTGCTCGGGCGAGATATGCGCCTGATGTAGACGCAGCCATTGGGTAACTTCCATCCATTGGCCATTCCAAGGAGAGGAGTGAGTTACGCTCTTTCTCTGTCTCACACTCTCAGACTTGTAGCAGTGACGTCACAGCTCTGTAGCCCCTAGTTCTGACTGACAATTGAGTTACATTTGAGGCGCTTATAATCAGCTACAATCACTGATTGGTAAACGATCAGAGGTTAAGCAACGCTTGGCAAGGACCGGCAAAGATAAGTGATCATTTAGTGGCATTTGATCTAAGCGTCTCCTTGCTTCAGAGGTCATGTAAAAAGTCAGTCCCGGTTGTTGTCATCTAGGCAGCAGTCATTAAGCCTTGTCAGAGGCCTTCGGGCGGCTTGAACAACTCTGACACCAGGTTGGCCACTAACCATACGATAAGCAGAAGAATAACTCAAGACAGATAATTTAAACCAAAGATCTTTGTGAGCAAAAAGCAATTGGCAACAACTCATTTCTTATCCTAAAACGTGTCTAGCATTCAATAGCAGATTCCGTTAAAAAAACCACCCAAAATAAAACAAAAAAGTAACATTTTCGCCGCACCGAGCACACCGCACCCTAATAAATACACGTTGGAATATTATTTCCTCTTATTTCTATGCAAATTCGGCTTTATCGCAACATGGCAAATTCCTACCTTCGTAACAAATATAATATAAAGTGTTATATGTGTTTACCTATAGTTATGGAAAATTATTATATTATTACTATGATAATTATGAGTTTATTAGCAAAGACATTACCAAGAGTGAGACATGTGACTGTCCAACATAGATTGTTCTACTAAACCGAGTCCATGGACACAGTACGGCTCAGTCGCATCGCGTAAAATAGTGTTGATAACATGTCAGTATTGTCAATCCCCCTAGACAAGTGGCATGAACGCTAATCGAATAGAATAGACTTCACAATGTATGGAAATGTCAAACGTCGCTATGTAGATCAACAACAAGTTGCTATGTAGATCACGTGACTTATGTCATTTCCATACATGAAGCGTAGCGATTTGAAGGAACGCTTGTAGACGTCAGCTACTTGTCTAGCCCTTCAGTTCATCTTCTGGTGAATAATGTCTTCTAATGTATATAAGCAAATAGTCGATTACCGAGTGCGATAACACATGTGCGAATTACGCTGCATGTAGTGGTGCGCTGAGCAAAAGTTTTATGATTGTGATGTTAGAATGTACCATATCTTCTAAAATAATACATCAATGTTTATTGGTATGATTTCGTTGAATTATGTATCGGGTATATTTCTTTGTGGAGTTCATTTTCAGCTTCTAGCTGTATAAATTCAGACCAGTATAGCTGTTATACAGCGTGTCAGAATCCGGAAATAATATCTCAGGTACTACTCTACCAAGCCTACTAGGCACTCGGGTATAAATATCAAATGATAATAAGCCAATGATTCCGCGGTCCGTCCACAATGTAGTGAGCCTGGGCCAATGCCTGGGCACTCCTGTGGCAGTAGCTCCCACTACGTGGTGGAAGGACCGCGGAATTATTGACTTATTATCATTTGATATTTATACCCGAGTGCCTAGTTGGCTTGGTGCATTAGTACCTGCAATATAAAGTCGCTACGTTGCTCAGTGTAGACTTTACATCATCTTAGTGCCATTGAACGAATATTTTTTGTTATACTAATTTAGTGTTATGGTATTTCCAATGCGTTGAATACTTATATTTAATCAATACTACGCGAAAATGTTATATAGGACTAGATTTAGTATTATTAGTTCATAAAGCATACAGGTCCTAATTAAAAAAAACATTATATTTAGGTACCTTAAAAACACAAGTTATTGGTGTTATAAAATAATAACATTCAACAAATTAATGTACTGATCATCCCTTTCAAATTTAACATGCAAAATGGACCCTAGACCGTAATGAATTTTACGTAACCCTTAAAAACATAATACAAACCATTTACAAGTCCATTAGATTTTAAAAACCAAATAACGAGCTCAAAATATCGCAAAAAATAGTGAAAACCTCCTCGGTACACTCGCGTTTAATCTACGATGTAATTAATACAATCAACCCCTTAATTGTATACCCAATAGACCCTTTTATTTCGCTATAAAATCTGTTCAGACTACAGTGGTTTACACAGGTGCGCCGCACAGTGGCGCGTAAAATACGCGCGTAATACTATTTTCCTAAACTTTATGAAACCGGAAATTCCTGCGGTATATTTTAAACAAAATACGCACAGTGCAGAAGCGAATAAAGTCGGTTTTAACTTTAGCAAAGTCCGTTGGAGCCTACCTTCTATTATAAAGGAATATGCAACCTAATTGATGTTATCTGATGCTGGCACTATTCATGACGTATTAGCACAAATTTAAAAAAAAAATACTCTGTGTGACAAAATACGTGAGATGAGTGAGATAATCTTTTCATGCAATGTGACAGGATAGCCCCCCATCGACAGCCGCGCATACTAGGTACATTTTCTAAATTATTTGACATTCTTGCGTATTTTGGAAAATACGCCCAGTGCAGGATTGCTATAATATTGTCACATCGAGTCGCTCTCTTTTTGTTATTTCATGAAAGAGTGAGACAAAATCGACGATTCTCCATCGTTTCTCACGTTTTTTTCTTGCCGGCCGTACTAGACCAGCCCCTCTAGACAAGTGGCTGACGTCTACAAGCGTCCCTTCAAATCGCTACGCTTCATATATGGAAATGACATAAGTCACGTGATCTACATAGCGACTTGTAATGTCATTTCCATACATTGTGAAGTCTATTCTTTTCGATTAGCGTTCATGACACTTGTCTAGGGGGGGCAGGATATACCGCCTATATCTAAACAGTTCAAGGGTGGTTTTTAATCTTTTTCTCTGTTTATTATTCAACCCCTTAGGTGGTTAAGAAATTAAGTGGCTTAATATTGCGGAGGTGGTCTAGGGATTCTTGTAAACATTTTTGCGGCGTTTAATATTTCATCATGGGGCCTTTGCGTATCGGCTTTCTTATAGTGGAAGCTTTGAAATATAATTGTTATTTTCTGAATAGCTTTGTAACGACGTAAATCAACTGGGGTCTTCCATTGTCCATGTAAAGGCGCAAACGGTTGGTAATCAATAGTTAGAAACTAATTGGCAACGCTGACATGTCGATCACGCTACTCAAAAGAAACGGAACCGGTTAGTAACTGAGATAAAAACAGTCAGTGATGTAGGTATACAGTGTTTTGCAAAAATGTTTAATCACTGATTGTAATCAGCACTGTTTTTCGGAACCAGCATATCGAAGCTCGAGTGTTTAGTTATTAACCAGTTTGTAATTGGTAGCGTCATCAAGCTACGCAATTGAAATGCGACCCATAGGTCGCTAATTGATATGCTACTCTATGTAATTGGGAATTATGTCGAATATTAGTCAATTTCAACTGTGTTCCCGACTTCCAAGAGTAGCATATCAATTAGGCCGTGGTCTCCTATTAAATGCCATCGGCCGCTTACAGCGTCACGCGTACGCCGCGTCACAATATTACTATAGTGACGTCGGCGTGTGAAGGAGACCACAACAGTACATTTCTATAGTAAGCATTGTGACGCGGCGTACGCGTGACGCTGTAAGCGGCCGATGGCATTTAAAAGGAGACCACGGCCTTAGCGATCGGTCACGTCGCAGTCTTGTATAGCTTTTGTATCTTGCTTATATCTCCCTCGGAGATAGGTCATACGATAGGGTCCGTCATTTTATGGGACTGAGGTGGCAAACAAGCGTACGGCCTGCCTGATGCTAAGCAGTTACCGTAATCTATAGATGCCTGCAATACCAAAGGCATTGCTCGCACGTTGCCGAAGGGTGAGAGCTTGGGATATTTATTTATTAAAATCAAAGTACGCAGCGTAAAATTACGCATCCCTTTTAAAATACGCTTTTTAGCGTCACCCTACGACGTTATGTTATTCATTTCTATACCTATTCTAGATTTGACGGGCCCGTTAGCGTGGTTGGCGCGGAGGCGCCTTTCACGCTGCAGGTCGTAGGTTCGATTCCTACCCGGGACATGCATTTGTGTGCATGAACATGTCTGTATGTCCGGAGTCTGGGTGTATATGTATATTAAGTATGTATTTACAAATAAAAAAGTAGTATATGTAGTAATATCAGTTATCTGGTTTCCATAGTACAAGCTCTGCTTAGTTTGGGATCAGGTAACCGTGTGTACAAAAATGTCCCAGGATATTATTATTATTATTTCATTTGAGCTATAGTTGATGAATCAATCCGTGAAGACAATTTTACCTACATACCTTTGAAGCAGAGGCATAGAAGGCTCTATCATTTAACTACGACGAAGTAAATAGAACTCTACTTTAAGTAGAACAAAGTTTAATTTCGCGGAATCTCATTTAGCTTGGCAAAGCGATATAATAGAGTTTCTCCAACAATGGAGCTTTGTCTTTAAGCGCAAATTACCAAGCTCAAAGCCAAGCTTAAGGCTAATCCGGCTTCGGTGAACATACTTAAGTTTACGCTTAAGGTACGCACAAAAAGTTCAGTGACCTTTCATTTAGTTTTTCAGTGCTTTGATGACCCACTACTAGCTCGGCATCCTACTGAATTAGTTAGACTAAAGCACGGAATACTTAATAGTATTATGTACAGAATGACCACCTTTCATCCCCTCACTCCAACATGTGGCCTCAGCCCGAATCATCTTAACCCATTTTCAAACTGGTTTAGCGGTTTAGTCGTGAAAACGTAAAAGACAGACAGACAGAGCATTTATAATATTCGTATAGATTTATACTACTCAGGAAAACACATAAATACACACACCATTTGCACCTATTAATGATAAAGTCGTAATAATCCTACCTCTGAATAAAAATGAGAAACTCGCCCCAACTCGACCCGACTCGCCCCACGCGGTGCAATTATTAAAACTCAAAACGCACGGCCGAACAAACAAGTCGCATTAATTTAGAAGTTGTTATTACTCTCACCCCATCGCTCCCAATCTCACCCCATCTCACCCCTAACTGTTACATTCTGCAATAAAGAGTGGAAAAACTTGAGATTCGGGGCTTAATTCGCGAGAGAAATCTCGATGTTAGAGTAAGATTTTGTTTTCGAAATAATAAATTAAGTAATTTTGGTTCAGATTCGTAGCTACATTTTGTTCCCAATATTCAATCTATCTCTGGTTTTGACATAGTACAGATATAAAAGTCTATCTTTCGTTTTTTTTTTAAAAATAAGTTTAATAAAACCCGACTACTGAAAAATCGCGCTCTAATAAGTATGAAACAAGACAATATTCTCATCTAGAGAATAGCCGTGGTCCGTTTAGGCCCTTTAGGTCAAAGTGGCATATGACCACGGACCACGGCTATCCTCTAGATGAGAACATTTTCTTGTTTCATACTTTTTAGAGCGCGATTTTTCAGTAGTCGGGTTTTAGTTTTTAAACTTACTTTTTATTTAATTTTATTTTGGAGTTATAGGTAACAATATATATATTTTTGAAATATGCTCATCAAGCTCTTTCATTTGATACCGCACACGAATTTATTAAAAAAACATTTTTTTTAGTTCATGACATTATGTCCTCTAGAGGGCGCCATATGCAATTTTATGTGACGTCACATAGCCTATAACCAGCGCGCCATAACGATACCTCATTTGTCAAATTACGACAAGTAGTTTGGAAGTTAGGCGGGAACAGATGCACATACCTACATACATACCGGTCAAAATCATAACCCTCCGCCGTAGTCGGGTAAAAACGAGAGCCGGAAATATTATAAGTATATCTAGTCCTATAGTCTAGTCTAGTCAAACCAGATTTAGATTGAATATGGGGGACAGAATGTCCTGAAAGGTAGCTAGTGGTGCGCCACCGTGCACCACATTCCGCGTTGGTCCCATTGGTACCGGGTACATTCCCCCTCTATGCCCTCAATCCAAGGGAGATTCGATCCAAAGTCCACCTCACTGGCCATACAATTGGCGAACTTCAGACGTCGTACTTCAAGTTATATTAATTTTGTGTAACATATTTTTTATTCTCGGACCGTAGTTTTAATTACCATACGCTAGCATGTCTAGGAACAATGATATAATAAGAAAAGAGGTAGACAGGTTACATAACAAAAAGTCTTTACAAGCTTTTTCCATTATAATTTTATAATAACTGCGGGTTAAAATCAACAAAGTACATGATAACACGTTACACATTTTCAAAGACCAGGTAAATAAATTATTTCTTTCTCCATAATTACTGCTTTTTATTTATTTGTGTATTATTTATTTTGTCTGTGTCTAAACTGTTGCGTGCTATTATATTCATTTAGCCATTATGTAGTGGGTATAAGTAAATGTCATATTATTTTCTTGTTTATTTAATGTAATGTATATGTGTATAAGTTAATTTATGTAAGTACACCCCCGTATTATTTTTCTTTAGATCCTCTCCATCCTAAGGTTGCCTGGTAGAGATCACTTTTAGTGATAAGGCCGCCCGTTTTCCACTTTCTGTGTAAATTATATAATAGTTTATAAATGTTTGTTTTCTAGTTGTAGGTAGTAGGATTAATAAAGAGTTATCTATCTATCTATAACTTGCGAGACTAAGCTCAGGTTTGCTAATTAGCAAAGTTTTTATATGCCACTTATGAAGTACGTATAACCTATCTACTTATTTATTGAATATCTTTATGTTGGAAGGTAACTAGGAGATAAGGAAGTACTGCGCGGTAATTACACACTGCTACTAGATCAGTTAGTGATAACGGTATGTAACGATACGGGAGCTTTAGTTACTAGGTTTAGTGGTTACTTGATAACGATACTACTAGTAAAATCTACGTACCTATAAAAGCAGATATTATTTATGTTTATTTATATTTTTCGACTTTTTCGCAACAGTATGCCATCCTTTTAGTATACAGGGTTATTGGTTAAACACTAAACATCATAAAAAACAACTTTTGTTCTATGCCTTATTACAATACTTTTTTTTTTTTTTTTATAGCCAATGATGGCACACTGGCAGACGGTCCACCTGATGGTAAGTGGAAGCCGCCGCCCAGGACATCTGCAACTTAAGGGGAGCAGATGCGGCGCCCACCTTTTAGGGACCTGTAAACATGCCTTTTGAAGAACCCCATACATTTAACAAAAAATTATGCTCTCTAAAAAGTATGTAACAAGAAAATATTCTCATGTAGAGGATAGCTGTGGTCCGTTTAGGTCCTTTAGGTCAAAGTGGCATATAACCACGGACCACGGCTATCCTCTAGATGAGAATATTTTCTTGTTTCATACTTTTTGAGCGTATTTTTTTTTGTAAATGTATTATGTTTTATAAAAGTCAAGCACAAAAGTTGTGGTTTATGAGGGTAGTAATACAGTCCTGCAAGGCTGTTAGTAATTTACCAATCACCCTGTATACCTCCATGGTTTCTAAGAAATTCTTACGTATTCTTTTCAGGGTTCATATTATTTTCAGTTTACCCTTTCCTTTTCATCATTCAATCTCGCGTACAACCAGCAAAAACAATTTTATTCAAAAAACAATGATATGTTAATACATAGGGAATACAGTGTAGGGCTAAATAATTCATGGCGCGTGTACTCCGGCCCTGTAGGGCTGAATTTCAGGGCGAAAGGTACAAAAAAATGTTACATTGGTCGGAAAATCATGAATTTATTTCAGCTTTTCGCAGTGCGGGCTTCTATTAAGGTTTATTATACCGTATATAAACTTAGGTCATAGATATTAAATAATTTATTGCTAGTTACTTATATGTATTAATTTTATTCCTGGTAGAGTCAAGCTGTAGTCAATCGACTGCAGCTCGTTTACGGGCTGGCTCGGCCGGGGTAGTACCACCCTCTCACAGATGATCGGCGTAAAGTAGCTATTAAGAGTTTCGTACGATAAGTGAGAAAGCCGGAATACCAACTCCCCCCTTCTTCCCCTTCCTTCCTTCCACTCCCCTTTAGGTTAGCAACGTGCGAGCAATGCCTTTGGTATTGCGGGTACATCAGGCGGGCCGTACTCTTGTTTGCCACCCCAGCCCCCATAGACAAATGGCAGACATCTACAAGCGTTCCTTCAAATCGCTACGCTTCATGTATAGAAATAACATAAGTCACGTGATCTACATAGCGACGTTTGACATTTCCATACATTGTGAAGACTATTCTATTCTATTCGATCAGCGTTCATGCGACTTGTCTAGGGGGGCAGTTCCCAAAAAAAATGCACTTAGGGCATTTTCGTAAATAAATCTTTAATGATTATTTTAATATTTTGGTGCGTGAGTGCCATAGAGGAGATTAATATTAAATACGGCGTCGATACTCGGGATGATTTAACATTGAAACTGGTCATTAGATAGGCTAGGAGCTTTAATTGTATATTTTTCACCCTTTATATTATTTGGTGAACCGTGTCGCCGTGTATACAGGGAACTGACTATTACCTAATCCCGAGGGATAGGTAGGTTTCCTCACGATGTTTTCCCTCACCGTCAGCGAACTGTAAATTATGCACATAGATGAAAATTCATCCATTGGTGCATGTCCCACCGGGGATCGAACCTGGGACCTTCTGATTGCTAGTCCAACCTGTTCACCCCTAGGCTACAGTCGTCACGTGTCATGTTGGGTTCTGACTATCTAGTGAAACGTGGGCTTTGAGTTGGTTAATACCTCCACAATGTGGTAGTGTATGGCCACTCAAGCCTCTGACTACCCCCGAACGGGGATAAAAGTCGTGACGTTACATTACATATTTTTTTTATATTATTTGTTTTAATATTTGTGAAACGATCGAGGTCGATATTAAATCAATTAAATATTAAAATGTCAAAAAAATATTAATAGGTAGGTAATTATATCAAAAAGTTATTTTGGTACCTATCTTCTTCTTGTTATCGTATGGTTAGTGGCCAACCTGGTGTCAGAGTTGTTCAAGCCGCCCGAAGGCTTCTGACAAGGCTTAACGACTGCTGCCTAGATGATAACAACCGAGACCGACTTTATACGTGACGACCTAAGCACGGAACCTATAATAGGTATTTATGAGTCAATAATATACCTACAATTATATAACGTCGTTGTATTAAAAATAGATTAGGCACAGTTAAATAGGTTAGTATACAGCAGCAAGAATGGAAAAAATGTAAATTTTTTACCACCGAATCTGTAAACAATTATTGCATTCGAGTAAAAAAATAAGAAGTATAATGTAATCATGTTTAACAAAATATAATCAAAAAAAAAAAAAAAAAAAATTGTCTCTACATCCCACCTCCTAGCCTACGACTGGTTCCCAAAAAAAGTGCCCATAATAATTGGGTTTAATTTCTTAAAGCATAAATCATGTAGCGTCTTAATGAATCACTTTAACCGAGCTCTAACAAACTGTAGTAAATTGGAGCGATTTAACGGTGCAATTAACCGGCTTCGGAGATGAGACGGGATGTTACGATAGATATTTTTTATCTTGTACAAATTAACTTAGTTGCGTAATTTAGTTTTTTGTTATTTGTTAGTCGCCGCAACTTTAGTTAGTAGCTATTTAATAAATAGAATGCGATACTAAATAGGGTAGAAGTATTTTTATTATTTTGATTAATTATTTATAACAGCAATTTATCTTCGGTACCTACTTACTTTTTGTAAAACCCAAAGTGCAAGCTTTGCTTTGTTTGGGACCATACAGTTTGAGTTAGTCTGGCGATATTGATTTATTTATGTAACGTATTTCTCAGCCCTTTAAATGATTCAATATATACATATAAAATTACACAAAAAGGTTCTAGCATAATAGATACATTCCGGCTTTGTTACTGTTTTTTTTTTAAATAACGGTTATCATTTGGACTGAAATTTAAAACAAAACTTTACACTTTACTTTCTTTTTTGAAATTTAAATCAAAACTGAATGTCCCCACTCTAATTACAAAACAAAAACATTTCTACTAGTAACACCGTTGTTACCAGAAACAATACATCCCACAAACTAATCACTGAACGTCAAAACGGCCCACTATCACACTATCAGGTCGAATTTATCTCGGCTAGCTCCTGGCGTTTCCCTGAGAAGGGTGCGCGATAAGGCACCTGCGCCAAATTATGGTCTTAAGCTAGGTCTGCCTCTGGGTGCGTTTCAAGTTGTCAAACTGGATCAACGTGCCCCAAACCGGTAATAGGGTTAATATGTTGTTGTTCCTATAAGGCAGTGAAATAAATTTATAGGAAGGGGCCGAAAAATTTAAATACATAGCATATTATAATAATTGTTTCTTTGTTTATATTTCCTTGTTACGATTAAATATATTTGTTATCAATACAGATTGTTTTAAAAGTAAATAAAACCCCAAATAATATTAAGGTATTAGGTAGCGTGGGTAGGCCTCCCACAAGGTGGACCGACGACCTGCATTTTATTCTGCAAAAAGCTCATAACCCGAATGTCATTTCGACCTGTCGCGAACTATAGGTACCATATCTGCTAAAATAATACATCAATGGTTTCATGGGACTTTTATCTTTACTTGAGCTCATTCTGTTAATAAATTAAAAAAAAACATATTTATCCCTAAAAAGGTATTTGAAATAATGATCGAACTTTCAAGCATGTTTGAGAAAAGGCCATTTAAGAAATATGACCAATGGGGAATCGAAGCCGCAACCACTAGAAAATTGACCCAAATAGCATGCTAAAACTACGAGGCCAAACACACTACCTGAAGCCACTAAATTAATGAACATTGGATACGAAATGGCGATAAAATGAGCTGTCGCATATGATATCCTAGCTATAAATATCAACGTCACTTCCAATTAGAATACGCCAAATTTGTAATAGTGGCGCCTCCATTATATTGTTAAAACATGAAGCTCTGAAGGATATAATTCAGGTACTTTTAAATATACAGGATGACTGTGAAATCTTTGGCTATATTTCAAACCAAAAAATAAGTCATTAATTCGAGTTTTATTTTATTTATTGCTATGTATAAAATAACTGTAAAGTCATTATTTTATTGAAAATACTTGTTGTAAATTCAGCGTCATTTCAACGTTATTTGCAATTTTTAATATCAATTCATTGATATCCTGAAATCATCTGAATCATATTGTAAAGTCAATAGCCAATAAAATTTGCGTATCTATACTTAATATTATAAAGAGAAAAGGTTTGTATGTATGGATGTTTGTAATGAGTAAACTCGAAAACTACTGGACCGATTTTAAAAATTATTTCACCATTAGAATGCTACATTATCCCTGAGTAACATAGGCTATATTTTTGGGATACGGGATCCGGGATCCGGAATCAGAGATCCGATTTTTTTTTATTTAAATTCTACGCGGACGAAGTCGCGCGGTATAGTTAGTTGCCAATAAAACATTCATTATGATTCCATGGGTTACTGTATTCCGAATAAAAACCGCGCGGTTTTTTCCCGCAATTCTGTCACCCATGGAATCATAATGAATGTATCCGCACTTGCGTTTTTAAAACAGCGCAGTTTTACAAGTTGCGGTGCGGTAAATAAACCGCGCAAATAAAAACCGCGCCAATGTGGCCAGGCTCTAAGACTCCATAGCAAGTAACGTTCTGTATTCTGCCTATTTATTTAGTAAACAATGTTAACAATTTGTTATTTTATCCATTATAAATTTCCGTAAAAATTCCACCAAGTCTCTCACAAATAGCAGCTTACCGCCAACCAATATCGGCTCATTAATTATTGCTTCACCGCGAGTGCTGCCTTTGAAATAACCCGCCCGGTCTATTTAACTGCCTAAATTATTAAACGGATATTTACCTGCGAGTAATACCAGACTCTGGTTTTGGAAAAGGGTAAGGAGCAGTGGGGCTATTCCGAAATACGAAACGAAACGTTTCTGCAGACGAATGGTACATTTTCCGACTCCAAAAGTGTTTCGGAGGTGTTCCGGAAAAACCAGACTGTAAATATTTTGTAGTTGTGTAACGTCACGACTTTTTATCCCCATTCGGGGGTAGTCAGAGGCTTGAGTGGCCATACACCACCACATTGTGGAGGTATTAACCAACTCAAAGCCCACGTTTCACCAGATAGTCAGAACCCAACGTGACAGGTGGTGAACCTTGTCGCCGTGTGTACAGGAACTGACTATTACCTAATCCCGAGGGATAGGTAGGTTTCCTCACGACGTTTTCCCTCATCGTCAGCGAACTGTAAATTACGCACATATATGATAATTCATCCATTGGTGCATGCCCCACCGGGGATCGAACCTGGGACCTTCTGATTGCTAGCCCAACCTGTTCACACCTAGGCTACAGTCGCTTATTTTGTAGTTATGACAAACAATGTATTATATATTTTTGAGATGTGCTAATTAAGCTCTTTCATTTGATACCATCACACGGCTTCGTTAAAAAATATTTGTCTTTTAGTTCATAACATTATATCCTCTAGAAGACGCCATATACAATGTTATGTAACGACACGTAGCCTACAACCAGCGGACGATTAAGCCGCTTCTAACGATACCTCATTTGTCAAATTACGACAAGTAGTTTGGAAGTTAGGCGGGAACAGATGAACATACATACATACATACCGGTCAAAATCATAACCCACCGCCGTAGTCGGGTAAATTGGCTTATGTTTTTATAAACCATAAATGGCAAAATCTTTCAAATCCAAATAATTCAAATTCAATATTCAATATGCGGAACTTTTTTTAAGAAACTAAGGCGTACTGCTCGCCTAATTTTAAGCAATTATCGTAGCCTATTGATGCTTGCAATACCAAAGGCATCGCTCACACGTTGCCGACCTAAAGGGGCGTAGGACGGAGGAAGAGGAAAGTAGTTCCACAATAAGAGGAATCGGTGGAGGAATCCTCATCAACTGTAACTTATTTACTGGGAACCTTATCCGAGTCCTTCCCGTAAACTACAAAGTAATAAACATACATCTATTAAACATGAAATTCGTTTCCTAGGTGTTAAATCAAGCATTCCGCACGCGGGCTTGTAGTCGCAACCTTTAGCGAGTTAACCCAAAGCCGGCGAGTTAGGGGCATTATAAGAATAAATAATGAGATGCCCTCTGTAGATCAGAAGGACCCTCCCGGCCCTCTCAATTAACGTGGAGTCGAAATTAATTTATTCTAACTAGGGGATTTTCGGGTGCGGCCCCACTGATCGCGGTAAGCGGAGATTGCATTTTGCGTTTTGCGTTTGAGTATTGCACATTTTGTGCATTTCAAAATCATTTTCAAGGTGGTAGAACAAATCAGTCGAGCTCGCTCAACCACCCTCTCACAGAAGATCGACGTAAAGTTGCCATTACAGTTGCGTTTTGTACGATAACTGAGAGTGCCAGAAGCCCAACTTCCCCGCCTTCCCCTCTCTCTGTCCCGCTCCCCTTCAGATCGGCAACGTGCGAGCGATGCCTTTGGTATTGCAAGCATCTATAGGCAACAGTAACTGCTAAACATCAGGCAGACCGTACGCTTGTTTGCCAACCTAGCCACAATTTTTTTTCTAGTTGGTCACTCGGCCCGGTAGGTACGTGGTTATGTGGGTATTTTTTACTTATATATCTTTAATAAGTAAATATTACCCAGCTAATGTTAGCGAGTAGAAAATAATAGGACACTACACTATATTATTTTCCACTCGCTAACACTCCCACCGCACCTTAAGGGCGTAAAAAGCTTTGCTTTTTAGGTGTTACTACCCCTGTGTCTCGCTAATTGTGGACAGTACCAACTTAATAATAAACAAAATGACCTATTTATGCGACGTTCTAATGCTAAGGAGTGCCCTTCCATATTTAATTGCTTTAATTACATTTTGGTGTTCCGTAATTGCAATTTATTATTTAAGAAGTGTTGAAATGAACATTAATTTAATTAACGTGCAAAATGAGCTAACAAAATGGAAAAAGAAAAAGGAATGAACCAAAGCTTTAAAAAAGTTTTTTAAATGTAATTATTGTAAAACTAAAGTTTTCCGTTACCCGATAATTATAGCACTATAATAATGTTAGGTTTTAATATTATTATACCTATGTTATGTTTTGGTATAGTATAATCATTTCTACTTAAACTTTTGAGGTTATTTTCGTATGGTTATAATTAACTCTGGCTCCGCGCAAACGGGCCACCGACCACAGCTACCGGTGGCCAGCGACAAGCAGTGTCAAAATTCAAAATTAGAAGCCTCAACGAAATAGTTCGTTATCAAGCTCTTATAGCGTTTAAATGAATTTGTTAATACATTCTTGCTTCTTTGTAATCCAATTTCAAGAGTGAAACTTAGATTAGATAATAAAATTAAAGGCACAAACACATGCATAAAATATTGTTCAATTCAGTACTAGCGCGCTCCAGTGTGCGCGAGGCACAAGTTTCTAATCTACATTGAGTTTCATTTGCAAAGGGCGGCATGTTACACCGTAGCGTATATTAAACTATCAGTGGGTACTAATTAAAAATTCAAAGAGTAGGTAGATAAAATTGGTAGGTAGTAAAACCTATTTTTAAGAGTCTCCAAGTTCTCTACTCCGCTGAAAATTTTAAATCAAATTCATATCAGGGGATAAGCAATAGTAACTATCTACCACTTGCTTCTATTGGAACGAGATTCACATTTTGTTGCCATGTCTAAAAAAGTTCAAATATTTTCCTCCTCCGCTCCTTTTTTTCTCTTAAATTTATTGCTGGTATCAAGACAATTTATTTACCTTGTGTAAAATTTTGACAGATAGTCAAAACTCTGTCATTTAATATCACTATTGATACTGACATATAAGATACAGTTGTGTGTTAGTCTGTAGTAGTCCCAAGTTAAAAACGATTAGGGTGCGTTTCCACTCACGCGGAGCGGACCGTGAATTGGCCAATCACAGTACTCGAAATCTCCACTCCGCTCTTGGCCCATCACAGTTGGCCAATTACAGTCCACGGCTCCGCTCCGCTCCACCCAGCTCCTCATCAAAGGAAACGCACCCTTAAACTACAAAATCATTTTGGTCAAAATGCCCGCGAACCTTTTAATGAAACAGAGGGAGTTTATAACGCCATGAATGTAGATGTCATTACACATCGGTGTAATAGTCGTCCGAACTAAGGTGCTTAGCTCAGTTTGATACCTATTTCCCGGGGTATGGGTATTAGATACATAATCAACCCTCAACTTTGCCAACCCTATTATTTACCGCTCACGCTTTGTTGACTATTGGTTCTAACGATTACTGAGATCTTTCTAGAGCCTAGAGTATCTGTTTTTGAGGGGAAAGTACTGGTTCATTGAGGCCAAGAGCTGGTTCAGCGAGGGTGTGGCTAGTTTCGTGAGGGGATAGCTGGTTTAGAGAGGAGGCTGACTTGTTCAGTTAGGAAAATAGCTGGTTTATAGAAGAGGATGGGTGACCATTTAGTGGAATTTGAACTGAGCATCTCCGTGTTTCGGAGGGCACGTAAAAAGTCATCTAGACAGCAGTCGTTAATCCTTGTCAGAGGCCTTTGGGTGGCTTTAACAACTCTGAAATCAGGTTAGCCACTAACCATACGATAAGAAGAAGAAGAAGAAGAGAGGAAACTACTGGTTCATTGAGGGCGAGAGCTGGTTCAATGAGGGTGTGGCTAGTTTCGTGAGGGGGATAACTGGTTCACAGAGGAGGATGTTTTGTTTGCTCTGGTTTAGTGAAAGAGTGCCTAATTCAGTTAGGAAAATAGCTGGTTCATAGAAGAGGAGGTTTGGTTCAGAGAGGAGGATACCTGGTTTCGTGAGAGAATAGCTGATTCATAGAGGAGGATATCTGGTTTAGAGACAGAAGAACTGGGGGTTTACCACAAGCTCTTATTGCGATTCAATTATAGGAACGTTTTAATGACGTTTCTTATTGTCATGACAATAAGGTACGTCATTGCACAAAAAGTCGCTGAAACGTTAATACGTTCCTGTAATTGAATCGCAATAAGAGCTTGTGGTAAGCCCCCTGGTTTGGAAAAGAAGTGGCTACTTCAAGAAGGGAGTGATCTTGTCGTGCTATAGGACAAATATCACCAGAATTTAAAAGAAAATATACAATATTTTTTTTGTCTGGGCTCTTTTTAGCCCGGCACACGTTCTCCAATATTATAAAGAGAAAAGATTTGTATGTTTGTAATGAGTAAACTCAACTAAAACCCGACTACGGTTTTAATTTTTAAACTTACTTTTTATTTAATTATTTTGGAGTTATAGGTAACAATATATATACAGGGTGTCCCAAAACTTTGCCACATGGAGGGGAAGTACCTTAAATATTGTAGATAGAGAATTTTACTGAATGAAGACTTAATTTTTATTTTAAAAACAATACGAACTGCATTCAAAGATTTTTGAAAACTCGCTTGGCACACTCGGGAATCGAACCGGCTAAAATCCGAAAAAATAACACCCTGTACTTTTTGTGCCATTAAGCCGCTTCCAACGATACCTCATTTGTCAAATTACGACAAGTAGTTTGGAAGTCAGGCGGGAACAGATGCACATACATACATACATACCGGTCAAAATCATAACCCTCCGCCGTATTCGGGTAAAGAATAGTGAATCGATTTCAAAAATTCTTTCGTCATTAGAATACTACATTATCCCTGAGTAACATAGGCTATATTTTTCGGGATCCGGGATATCCGGGCTAAGGGATCCAGCAAACGGGATCCGGGATCCGGTAAAAACGGGAATCGGGATCCGAGATACGGGTTCTGGGATCCGGGATCAGAGATCCGATTTTTTTAAATTTAAATTCTACGTGGACGAATTCGCGGGGAAAAGCTAGTTACTAATATTTTTGAAAGGTTTGTATTTAAACTGCATGTTGATGTCAACTGCCAGAGGTGTACCTCCGTCGCGTGTTCAAAGTCAATTTTGCGACGGCATTATTTTGTTTGGATTAGATTATGGTCACTAAAACACAGTGTTAGCGTTCAAAACTACCCTTTTATGTATGATTATTTATTTATGTGTACATAGTATTATTTTTCTTTTTCTTTTTACCCTTGGTGTCCAAGAGAAGGTCATTTTGTTAAACCGCAATGAATGCAACAAAGCTTGAAAAAATAAAAAAAAATTTACATCGCGAGTTAAAACCACGCATTGGTCCAAAACTAAGCAAGTGGATTCCAGTCACCCAGACCAAATGAAGTCATTACTCACAAAAATTGCACCGTAGGGAATCCAATCCACAACCCTCGGATGCAAATAACCTACCATTAAACTACTAAACCAGTTGGGCATCTAAATAACTGTTACCTGATGGAATGCACAAGCAAAACCTAGCAAACAAAACTAACCATTCAAATCGCCGAGCGATTTCAATGCTGCATACAGCTGTTGTCCGAAGCGCAACAAAGTTTTCAATTTCCTGCTGACGCGCGATATTAGTCGCGTATAGTGAGCTACAGGCTTTATACTAGTTTGCGGCGTCCTACAAAGTGTGAGGCGATATGATGACAAAGTTATCAATTGAAAAATACGCTGTATTTTCTGTGAAAATTCCAGAAAAATGGCTGTTTCTAAATTCTAAAAAAAAAACTGCTTAACATCAGGCGGGCCGTACGCTTGTTTGCCACTTCAGTACCATAAAATACCCATTTTCTGACTGACTGTATTTTTTTTTTCAAATTCTGTGAATAAATGCAGATCCTTCTCGAAAAGTTAAAGACAGCCTCGTACTAACGTTTTGCTGGTTAGTGGTTCCCAGTTCCCACATTAAAATGATTCGTGCTCATATATTATTTTATCATTTTGTTGGTTTTAACCCAAGCTAGCACAATAAACAATCAAACCGGAACTACAAACAGTAACGCTCTGACACTGTCTAGACACGGCAGACTTTTCAATTTCCTGTTGATTCCCGATATTTAGTCGCGTGCAGTGTACAATCGCCTTTATACCGGTTAGATATAAAAGTTTTGTATTGTGAAATTGTTTAATATTGGTTGCAGGAAAAGTTACATATTATTTTATTATTTACTGGCATTTGAATCAACTATTACGACAGTAATTAAAAAATACTTTGAAAAAAAAACCAGTTTTTTTTTATGTGACTAATGTGCCAAACAACGAAACCAATTTTGATATATTTTGGTATAGAGATAGATAAGACCTTAGAGAAGGACATAGTCTATTTTTTATCCCAGAAAAATATAAGGTTCCCATAGGATTCTAAAGTCAACGCGGGCGAAATCGCGGGAAAAGCTATTTAACTTATAAATCTTAAAAAAATATCTATAAACGCTTCCAATTAATCGCATTACCAGCGAGCAATAAAAGGCAAGTACAATTAGCAACAGACAGCAACAGACGCACTGTAATTCGGAATCACAGGTACAAGTTAGTGTTATTGGTGTAATAACAATAAACAACGCGACTGTATTTATGTGCACGACTGTACTTTACGCGGCACGCTCGGTGCGTACGAAATTTATACGATATTTGGAATTTTTCTTTCGAGACGTGGTTTTCGTAGTGTTACTTTTGCTTGGCTATTAGATTCCTTTTTTTTTATAATAATAATAATATCCAATTAACTGCAGCTCATATACGGGCTGGCTCGACCGGGGTAGTACCACCCTTTCGCAGAAGATCGGCGTAAAGCAGCTATTACAGCTGCGTTTCGTACGATGAGTGAGAGAGCCGAAAGCCCAACCCCCCCCTACCCATCCCTTTATTCCACTCCCCTTTAGGTCGGCAATGTGCGAGCAATGCCTTCAGTATTGCAAGCATCTATAGGCTACAGTAACTGCTTAACATCAGGCGGGCCGTACGTATTTTTGCCACCACTGTCCTATACAACAAAATTTAAAAAAAAAAAATCCTGGGACATTCTTTTAAACACGGCTACCTGATTCCAAACTAAGCAGAGCTTGTACTATGGAAACCAGATAACTGATAAATACTACATAGGGCCCGTTAGCGAGGTTGGCGCGGAGGCGCCTTTCACGCTGCAGGTCGTAGGTTCAATTCCTACCCGAGACATGCATTTGTGTGCATGAACATGTCTGTATGTCCGGAGTCTGGGTGTATATATATATTAAGTATGTATTTACAAATAAAAAAGTAGTATATGTAGTAATATCAGTTATCTGGTTTCCATAGTACAAGCTCTGCTTAGTTTGGGATCAGGTAACCGTGTGTACAAAAATGTCCCAGGATATTATTTATTTATTTATTTATTATTATACTACTTTTAGTTTGTAAATACATACTTCATTATTATATTAACTAGCTGTTCCCCTCAGCTTCGCCCGCGTTTAAATTGATGTGTATGATTAGCCTATATCTTATTTGCAGCATTTGCATTTCAGAGTACAGTGTAGGCCCTACACTATCTACATTTCAAATTAAATTAAAATCGGTTTTGTAGTTATGGAGATACGCGGTAACAAACATTCACACACACACACGCTTATTTTCGCATTTATGATATTAGCAGGAAGTAGGATAGGATATTATCTTACCTAGGAACAGTTTGTCGTGGTGTTTGGGCGCCTGCGCCGGCGAGTCGGTGGGCGGCATTCTGGTGAACTCGTCGGCGAAGTTGCACGTGTCGGCCGCGTGCGACAGCGGCGGTGAAGTCGAAAGTGGCAAACAAGCGTACGGCCCGCTTGATGTTAAGCAGTTACCGTAGTCTATAGATGCTTGCTATAGCAAAGGCATCGTACGCACGTTGCCGACCTGAAGGGGAGTGGGACAGAGGGAGGGAAAGGGGGGGTTGGGCTTCCGGCTCTTACTCATCGTACGAAACGCAGCTGTGATAGCTACTTTACGCCGATCTTCTGTGAGACGGTGGTACTACCCAGGTCGAGTTTGCCCGTATATGAGCCCCAGTAATTGGCTACAGCTTCGCTCTGTCTATTAATAATACAATCAGTATTAATTCATAGTTAGACCAGCGAGATAGCCCGGCTATATCTTAATAGATGTGTCCATATGGCGCGCATGCCTCACCCGAGCACTCATATTATGCCATTACGTCTATGCGTTCCGACGTCAAAAGTGAGTGCTCGCGCGAGGCATGCGCCTGATGAAGACGCCGCCATTGGTATTTGCTGGAAACTGACCTAAAACAAAAATAAGGTAGTAACAAGAATAATCTCCCTTTGGTAAACCTTTCTGTCTAAACAACTTCATAAGTTGATTATCAGACCTTTTATCCACTTAAGATCATATAAGGGCTGTATTAGGGTTATATAAAGGCACCCTTTTACCCCAGAAATAAAGCAAATGAGGTCACCAAGGCAACAACAGGCCCTAATCAACGCAGGACAAAGAGATACGTATTTTTCAGGAAAACCTTCCGTTTTCAGGAGGAGTTGGGAGATGAATAAAGTTTTTAAGGATAACGTTAAGTAACATCTCTGAAGTTTTTTACGGATTTTTAATTTCCGATTCTGGTAAAGTTTTTTTTATGATTTTGGGGGTTCCATAGAGTTTTTAACTGACAATGCACCACGAAGGGTTTTTATAAGTTTATAACCTTTTTACGTTTGACAGTGATATTAGATTCCAAACCGATGTAGCGAATTGACTGTAGCTCATATATGGTCGGGCCCGACCAGGGTAGTACCACCCTCTCACCGAAGATCGACTTAAAGTAGACATTGCTTGTGTGCTTCATAAATTTAGTGAGAGAGCTGGAATAAAGTGCCCCCTTCCCCTCCCTCTGTTCCACTCCCCGTCAGAACTGGCGTACCTTTGGTATTGTAACTGTTTTTTTAATCTATCTAACATGCAAAATAATAGTATATTACTGCTGCGGTCTGTAATGAGTGTGTTGTTGACCGCGTTGTTAATGGCCGAAAGCGCGGCGCAGCGCAGCTCCAGGCCTCCAAAGCGCGGTCAGCATTGCAACACTTGATGGACAAGCTAAAATAAAGGCCGAGACCAAAGGTCGAGGCCTTTATAGCGCGACCAGCAAGGGTTGCTAATGATGACCAAGCTTGGCGACCGTGAGCGTAGCGAAGCTTAGCTTGAGGCCAGTATAGCGTGGTCAGCAGTACACTCATTAGAGACCAAGGCTTGTATAGTGCTTTACTCAAAAATGCGACTATTAGTTTGAACAAAACTAGCTAAGTGGGTATAACAATTAATACAATTATATTTATATTTTTACGAACTATATCTATAGTTGTGTATTTTCTCTGTTTACGTTTCCATGGCAACGGCACGACCAACTCGTTTTTAACCTTCAATCAGTTTTTTTTACGAACCATAAACATACCTGTTTGTTACGTTTCCATGGCAACGGTCAAATAACAAATATAATGACGATAATACCAGGTAATAATACATTGTATGTCTAGTAGCTCTTGCAGTACGACAAATCCGATTTTGCTCGAAGAAGGTTTGTGAAATAATGACAACATTATAAACTTTTTTGAGTAAATGAATATGAATATCTACCTATATTATCTCCAGTCAAATATCACCTGTCGAAAAAAATATGAACCTTGTTCACACAGGAGCAAGTTACTTCAATTACACCTTCGAACATTTCGAACCTTACAATTTTGGGCCGGCCAATAACTCATTTCATTTATTCAATAAACGTCAACGTAACATTGAAAAGGGGTGGCCAGTAAATCAGCCGGTGTTAAATAATCACTGACTGGGCCGACCTGGGTGTAAGGCCGCCAGGAATTAAATTATTCCGTCTCCTCAAATATCTGTGTGCTTTTCCTCAAATATTGTGGAGTGTTATTGGCGCACTGTAAAGGCGGAAAACCACCGCGGCGCTCGCTACGCACGAAATGACGTGGCTTCCAGTAGCTGCGTGGGTTCATTTGTTCGACAAAACGTCAATGACGTCATTTCGTGCGGAGCGTGCGCCGCGGTGGGTTTCCGCCTTTATTATATAAAGCTGTTTGGTGATCCTAAAAAATCGAGGGCCCATTCATGTTATTGGACACGTTAATTTAATGTATATGGTAACATTTCCAATGTAAGTTGGCTGTCTTAATTACGGATGTTACTATAGATATGCAGGCGGCCGTACTACGCAAGTGATAAAATTATACTCCATGTAAGTAGGTAAGAACATTCGTTTTGTTCAGCAAAAATATATTTTGGTCAATTATATCAACATTCTTCGTGGTATAGCCAAGCTGTAGTTAATTGACTATAGCTCATATACCGGCTGGCTCGCCCGGGGGTAGTACCACCCTCTCACAGAAGATCAGCTGCGTTTCATATACAATGAGTGCGAGAGCCAGAAGCCCGACACACACCCAGACCAGGATTAATGACGAAAATCCCGTCTTAAAAAATTGCATCTATCGGGAATCGAACCCGCAACCACCCGAAACCTACGCTCGAACCACTGCGCCAAGTGGCCCTCAAAAAGGTTATATAATCAACAAACAAACAGTAAAACATACAGCCCTTCATCGCGTCAAGCTAATAAATAAATCTCAGGGATATTTACAACTCTATGTAAATCCACAATTGCGTGTGACCTAATTTAACGGGTAGGGTCAGTTGGCCGGTTACATGCCCGTATCTTTTAAAAGCCTTTCTTTTGCTCAAATTACACATAACATCATGACTATTATAGCTATAATATACGCTATGCTGGCCGTTTTGACATGTGGAGGGGGGGAGAAAATGAACCTTATTATAACGGATTAAGAAACGCCGTTTAAAAATTTAAGAATGTCAAAAAAATGAATGCGAAAAATAATCTTATTCCGTTCGGGTAAGGTCCATCCACTCCCCAACCCCACATGTCAAAACGGCCATCATAGCGTGCCGCTAAATCATGATTGAAATCTAACCTATAGACGTGTGTCGTTACATTATTTTCACGAAACGTAACGTAACCGGTTACGTCAAAGGCGTCACCGGTTATTTAATAGGTGATTTTTGTAACTGGTTATTTTTGTAACCCTATGGTTTTCGTCACTACTAGCTTCTTGTATATAAAAATACAAACAGTTATTTGTTACTTTTAGATGTCTATGGGTGACCGGTGACATAATACCTATGATGTAGTTAGGGCTACAGCTAAATAACCTGTTACAAAAATCACCAGTTACTCGTTCGTCGCGTAAACAGTGATTCGGTGAATTAGCTCGTAACCAGTTAATGTAACCGGTGACGTGAAATAACGCTCACGCCTACTAACCTAACCTAACCTAACCTAACCGTTACCAGTGACGACTTATGGCACTGAAACATGGTTGTTAACTATGGGCCTCATAAGAAGGCTCAAGGTAACTTAGAGAGCTATGGAGAGGACTATGCTCGGAGTTCCTCTACGAGCATAGCCTTGGCTTGTCTACGTATCTCGTAGACAAGCCAAGGTCACCGACATAGCCCGGCGAATTAGTAGGCTGAAGTGACAGTTGGTGGGGCACATAGCCCGAAGAACTGATGGCCGATGCAGCAGAAAGATTCTTGAATGGCGACCACGTACCGGAAGACGCAGCGTGGGTAGGCCCACAAGGTGGACCGACGACCTAGTGAAGGTCGCGGGAAGCCGCTGGATGCAAGCGGCACATGACCGGTCGTTGTGGAAAACCTTGGGGGAGGCCTATGTCCAACAGTGGACGTCTGTTGGCTGAAATGATGATGATGATTCAGAGTTAATGTTATGTTTATGAACTTAGAAGTACAAGTAACCCTACCTATCTTAATTATTATTTCGTACTTTTGAGAAACCCTGTCCGGGCCACACACCTGGTAACCATGGCAGACATGATTGGTTGAAATGTATGGGAGGTAACACACCTGAAGGGCAAGTGGCTGACGTCTACAAGCGTTCCTTCAAATCGCTACGCTTCATCTATGGAAATGACATAAGTCACGTGATCTCCATAGCGACTTGTTGTTGATTTACATAGCGACGTTTGACATTTTCATACATTGTGAAGTTTATTCTATTCTATTCGATTCGATTCTGGCGACGAACTGGCGACGTTGCCAGTCCGTCGTCAGGTGTGTTAACTCCCATACATTTCAATACGAATAGTTGGCTACGATGGCTGGCGACGTCGCCATGGTGTCCCGGTGTGTTATGGCCCTTAAATGGAAACGCAAACGTAGTTAATTTAATAAACATAAAAAAATATATAAAACACGCCGGGCGTAAACCTTCGCTTTTAACGAATTAAATGTACGTACTTAGTGTTTTTACGGCATAACTTGTACAAAGGATAATTAAAATGTCGGCCCCATAGTGGTTTGAGAATTAATAAATTTTATATTAAATTAAACTAAGCTTTATGTTAATCTTGGAGTGAAACGTGGAGGTCGGCTTTTAGTTCTCTATCAACGCGTTAAACTGAAAGGTAGTTATTTAATTCTATTTATTTTTCGCCCCCGACGAAAAGGGGTGTTATAAGTTCTGCGTCTGTGTCTCTGTGGCATCATAGCTCCTGACCGGATGAACTGATTTTGATTAAGTTTTTTTCAGAACTCACTTACGTCCTCTTTCGGTGCGTTTCGTACGATGCGTGAGAGAACCGGAAGCCCTACTCCCCCTTTCCCTCCCTTCGTTCCACTCCCCTTCAGGTCGGCAACGTGCGGGCAATGCCTTTGGTATTGTAAGCAACGGCAACTGCTTAACATCAGGTGAGCCGTACGCTTGTTTGCCACATTAGTAACATTAAAAAATACACAGTCCCTAATATTTCAAGCCCGTTTATCAGTACACATGCTACTAAATTCCGGTACTAAAACAGAAATAAACCACCCCAGGATATGTGGCTGTAAAATGTTAAAAGCGTTGGTCGATAACCCTAATCACCGGCTGGACAAATGGCACCATGTGTCGTTTAATCACTCGTGTGTAGCTTTAAAAATGATGGTTTTCGTGAATAATTATGAGGACTAGCTGGTAAACGTGACTTTGTCTGTATGGAATTTGTACTTCGAGTATTTTTTTCTAATGTAATGTAATGTAATGTAACGTCACGACTTTTATCCCCGTTCGGGGGTAGTCAGAGGCTTGAGTGGCCATACACCACCAGATTGTGGAGGTATTAACCAACTCAAAGCCCACGTTTCACTAGATAGTCAGAACCCAACGTGACAGGTGGTGAACCGTGTCGCCGTGTATACAGGAACTGACTATTACCTAATCCCGAGGGATAGGTAGGTTTCCTCACGATGTTTTCCCTCACCGTCAGCGAACTGTAAATTATGCACATAGATGAAAATTCATCCATTGGTGCATGCCCCACCGGGGATCGAACCTGGGACCTTCTGATTGTTAGCCCAACCTGTTCACCCCTAGGCTAAAGTCGCTTATTTTTTTTTCTCTAATAAAATAAATAAATAAACTTGAGAAAGATTAGTCTCCCATATAAACTTACATCCCCTGTTTCACCCCTTCAAGTTTTATTTTCGCAACAAAAAAGTAGCCTATGTCCATCTCCAAGGTGCTATGTATCCCTGTACCAAAATTAATCGAAATTGGTTTAGCGGCTTAGGGCCGGGCTCCATTAGCGCGTTAAGTTGCGTCGTCGCAAGATTTTGTACTGGCGCATCACCTTCTCCCGCTTCGTCTCTCGCCAGTCGACCCTTTGATCCGTTGCGACGACGCAGCGCAGTGCACTAGTGGAGCCGCGCTCTTAGAGCGGGCGAGAGACGAAGCGGGGGAAGGTGATGGAGGCTAATGGAGCCCAGCCTATAGTTGTGAAAACGCAACGCACAGACAAACCCTGTTACTTAGTATAGATTTTAAGGCTGGAAAAAGTTTAGAGAATATATGTTTTTATGAAACGAACGTCTCCTGCTATGGAGGCTGTAAAATACTCTGATCAATGGTAGTAAAACCATATGTAAGACGGGAGTAAAATCTCTCTCCATTGATGCGCCCTAAGTTAGAACTAAGTAGAAAATGTAATAATGACAATTTGTATGTCATTCCAAAACTTGCATGTGCGAAGAAAAGTCTTAGTACAATAGGTGAACGTTTTGAAATAGGTACCTTTATAACACTGACCTATTTCATGCAATCGATAGTGGCTGGAATCATAGTCAGGATGTTTCAGTGCTTGTACAGATGACAATGAATAGTCTCCCTCGCACTATGCCTAGTTGGATTTTATTGATCTTGTGTTATATGATATCAGACAAAATTACTCATATCCACTTAAGAGTATTCTTTTGTTTGAGCGGTACAATATCACCGTGAAAAGTCGCTTATCAATAAAGGCACAGAATATGACGAAATTTGTTTGATATATGACGGAATTCGAAGTCTCGCAACGGCGAATTGCCAACTATTGCCAACCACTTTTAATCGTAAAGTTCGTGGTCTCCTTGCTATTGAATTGCGACTTTGACATTCTGACCGACCAATTAGAGAAGAGAATCAGGGGGCTTACCACAAGCTCTTATTGCGATTCAATTACAGGAACGTATTAACGTTTCAGCGACTTTTTGTGCAATGACGTACCTTATTGTCATGGCAATAAGAAACGTCATTAAAACGTCGTTAAAACGTTCCTATAATTGAATCGCAATAAGAGCTTGTGGTAAGCCCCCAGGGCCTTGTTATCTTCTCTGATGGATTAGAATCATCAATATATCCACAATATATTCTTCCAACATAATAGCAAAACATGGCTACCAGTCTACATCAGCCTACGGATTTTTGACACGATAAGAAAGAAAGAAAGAAAGAAAACATTTGTTTGGCACAGCACGACAGACACAACACAGTTTAAATAAAACAAAAAATATAAATAAATAGAAATAACAACAAAAAGGTAGAAATAAAAACAAGACACAAACTGAAGAAGACGAACGTGTCTCACGGCTGGACCAAATAGGTTCCCAGATCAGCCTAATGCCAGGCATAAGCTTGGCGCAGATTTTCATCTGGGACCCGAGTGCCTAACGGATGTCAAGCAGAAAATAGAATAGAAAGTAGAAAATATAATTACCTACTTAAAATTAGATACTCACATAAATAAAACGAAAAACATTCGTTTTAAACGATGTCAATATTATTTCAAGCCCGCATAGTTTCTTGCCGGATCTTCTCAGTAGAGGTTGCGTTTCTGATCCAGTGGTAAAATTTAAGGGAAAATAAATTAAAATGAGTATTTGAATTTTGAATGTTTCCCCATTATTCTACCGATGGGATTAAAATGGCATTCGTGAAGCGACTTAGCCCCCAGCTAGTTTTAAATTATTTATACGCTTGCTCTCTTTCTCTACATTTAGTAGTAGTCTGTACTCGTAATAAAACTACAATATGAACATTGCTGGTCTCCTTCAGTCCAATAGTTTCTGAAGCGCGACATTTAGCGACGCTACATTGGGTCCGATGTCGAATTATCATATGCTCGACAGATTTTTAAAAGGAATTGGAATAAAATGGGTGAACGTTAGAAGGAGTCTTTATTGTTGTAGACTCTTATAATTTTAGACTCAATTTTTTGCTACATATTTTTGTCTCTACTTTGGATTATTTTTGACTCTATTTGACTCTACTTTTTCACTTTATATTTGTCTGAATCTAAGCGCCGCTATACACGCGACTGCAAAAATGAAGTCCGTGTGCAGTCGCGTGCCGTCGACTGCAACCAAACTGCAAAATGCAGTCCGTGTATGTTAGCGCTTATCTGAATCTAATTTGTTATGGTGTGGTTTTTATTTTCGTAATAAAGGCGGCTTAAGGAATAAATATTAATTTCGTGCACAAGGTGCTTATTTTGAAACCAAGTACGGGAACTTTATCAGTTTGTAACTATTGACTTAAGTTATAATTATTGCTGTGTTCTCCTGATAAATACTATTCATAACACTACCGGTACTGGGGTTTGTAATGGAATAACCGTAGAGTTCAAACCCTGACTCATACCTCTGAGTATTTCGTGTGTTAGTATAAAGCACTTATTCTGTGATACTACCTTATACCAACTTAAAATCAAGGTATAATAATAATAATAATAATATCCTGGGACATTTTTGTACACACGGTTACCTGATCCCAAACTAAGCAGAGCTTGTACTATGGAAACCAGATAACTGATATTACTACATATACTACTTTTTTATTTGTAAATACATACTTAATATAAATATACACCCAGACTCCGGACATACAGACATGTTCATGCACACAAATGCATGTCCCGAGTAGGAATCGAACCTACGACCTGCAGCGTGAAAGGCGCCTCCGCGCCAACCATGCTAACGGGCCCGTCAAACTCAGATAATGAGTTTGGTAGAATAGTACAGGATGCCGAGTGACGTCAACTCTACGGCAGTAGGGAGGTGAAGCCTTCAAACGAGCGCATTAAACTGGAATCGTAGAAGGAACACCGCACACAGGGCTCGTTAAGAAGTTTGTCTTGCCTTCTAAAATGTTTTTTTATATGAAAATGTCATGTCCATTGATGTATTATTTTACCAGATACATCCTTACATTGCAATTACTATAATTGTGCTCAGCGTACTGCTACAGCGCTGCAGCGAAATTCACGCATCTATTATCGCACTCGCAATTCGACAATCAACTTAAATGTATTTTTTGCATTACTTGTTAATTACCAGAAGATGAGCCAAATTGGCAATACCGACATAATCTCAATATTATTTTCTGTGAATGAATGAGTTGTACTGTGTCCATGGACCCCATTTAGTACGACATACTATTCCGGACAGTTACGTGTCTCATTGATAATGCTTTTGTCGTGCACTATGATTTAAGGCCTTATACTGGGTGAAATCGAATTGTATACATTTTCAAACAGCAACGCTATGTGAGCAGGCAGGCATTACAACATTGCGAATAGCAAAATACAGAAATTAGGTATTGAAACAAAATATAGCCTAGAAAGCTGTCCATGCCTACTCCCACTTTACACATACTTAAATAATTAAATAAAGCTTGTCAATGGCTACATGATTTCCACAATTGAAGAAAGGTGGTAATTGTGATAAATACATGGTGAAATCGAAATCGTGGGCAATATTTTAAACGGTGATTCTACACATGATTCAGAATATTTAGGGAATATTAATCAACAAATCAATTGATAAAAAATTATTACTCAGGTAAGGTATAACAGTTAAATGGTTTGCTTATTTGCTTACCCGAGCAATATTTTTTTATCAATGAATTTAAAAAAAAACTCCGAAAAACTCCAAAATATTCCGAATCATGTGTAGAGTCACATTTTAAAATATTGCCCACGATTTCGATTTCACCCTGTATATATAGTATATATTTTTAAAACAAAACTGCTTTGTAAAACTTTCTACAAAAGGTCTACTTAATTATTAAATCATGTTACACATATAAAACAATATAAATTGTAAAGGTGTTGTAAGTCCTTTGTGGTTTCAGTGTGTGTTGGACTTTATCAACCTCTTGGCACCCCAGAATTCGCAAATTGCAGCGCTAAGCTCTTTTAGCCCTTTGTGGCCCTCCAAATGCTTCAAGCAATAATTATTTCCCGCGAAATGATCTGATTATTACCGAGGCTCCGAAATAAAACCGCAAATTTTAGGTTTTGGGTGAAATAATTCCTTATTATCATTCGTTTTGTGGTTATTATGAAATGGAGACGTATAATATACATAAGCCAATGGGAAATTCAGACGGATTCGTATTTTTACTAATGGGCTTTCGTCCTTTCGGATATGCCAAGCCAGTTGTAAAATTACGCTAAAATTACAAAAAAAAAATGTCCTTCCCGTACTTTTAACTAATTAAATAATACTATGAGTTACTTACTGAACTAAACAAAAATAAAAAAAATACATTATTCGTATTTCTGCCGTTCAATGGCTAAAAGACTGCTAAGTGCTTTTTGACAAAAATCACTTAGCCGTCTTTTAGGCATTGGTGCCGCCTAATATTTCATCGAGGAGGTAAGTAATGTGGTCAATTAGACGGGTCCAAATGCGCCTGAACCTAGAGCCGGAGCCAATGGGTGCGTCTATATCAGGCCCATGCCGCGCCCGAGCTTTCAGTTTTGTCGTCGGAACGCATAGACATAATGTAATAACTTGAGTAATCGGGCGAGGCATCCGAGGCATTTGAACGCATCAATTATTTTTCCACCCAAATGACACATTAATACACAAATGCTGACACACGGAAAGCATTACGTCACAAAGCGGTCTACTCCGGAAATTACTAGTTTGTGACGGCGGCCGTGACACGCTAACGATGTGCCGACGGGACACGTGTAGGGTTAACTGGAGACTTTTTAGAAGATTATACTACTCTACCAAGCCAACTAGACACTCGGGTATAAATATCAAATGATTCCGCGGTCCTTCCGCCACGTAGTGGGAGCTACTGTCACAGGAGTGCCCAGGCATTGGCCTAGACTCACTACGTTGTGCACCGCGGAATCATTGGCTTATTATCATTTGATATTTATTTTCGAGTTTCTAGTTGGCTTGGTGGAGTAGTACTTATATTATTCGTCGGTCGGTTCCTATGTCTGCCAGTAATACCAAAGAGGCCGGTCGGCAATACCTACACAAAAAAAACGCCGTACATTACTACTCAACCAAGCCAACTAGGAGCTCGGATGGAATGCGGCCTCCCCGCCCGCATACTGCCCGCACACCCGCCACCGCTTGCGGCTTCCCGCCCGCCACACCTCCCGCACACCGCCACCGTCTTTTTGTGCGGACAGGCTCCTAGTTGGTTTGGTATATTAGTACAACAGGTCAGTCGATACGGTCAATAGACGATTGTAAAAGATGTTGTTTCGTTTAGAACCTACCTATCCCTCGGGATTAGGTAATAGTAAGTCCCTGTATACACGGCGATAAGGTTCACCACCTGTCACGTTGGGTTCTGACTATCTGGTGAAACGTGGGCTTTGAGTTGGTTAATACCTCCACAATGTGGTGGTGTATGACCACTCAACCCTCTGACTACCCCCGAATGGGGATAAAAGTCGTGACGTTACATTTCATTTTTTTTTATTACTACATTTAATTAATTTGAAATTGTTTGACTTTTTAAATTTCATGTAAACTTTATTAGATAATTTAAAAATATTGTGATGACTATACATCGTGTTTAAATTTACTGTCGTAATGTCGTCACCACGCTGTATATGTTACACCTTGTATAAACAAGTATGTATGTGTGCGTTCATATGATATTGCGGAACCAGCAAAGCCCTTGCCGCGTGAAAAATTACTAGCGAATGGAAGCATTTTTCACCTTTACCTGTGGGAAACCGCGAAGGTAAATATGAATTAGGGAACTGGATACGTCAGCTTTTATACAAGGATTAACAAAAATGGTTTTCTTATTTCTTTGGTATATTAAAGGTGAGTCACAAACTTTATTACAATATTTATTTTGTTACAATATTTATTTAAAACTATCGGCTTTGAAAACTGAACAATAAAGAGAGATGTAGAGATATAGATAATAGACATGTAGATATATAATTCAAAGATTTTATAAGTCTAAAACACATGGATGCAAGCAGCACAGGACCGGTCGTTGTGGAAAACCTTGGGGAGACCTATGTCCAACAGTGGACGTTTTTTGGCTGACATGATGACGTTGATGTTTAAAACACATTTTGTTATACAACCTTACCCAAAAAATTTACGAAAAAATTGTACACCCTATGTGACTCCCTTGTAAATAAAAGAAGATACTGACTAACTGATTGATCTATGACCGTACCGACTTAACCACTGGGGTTAAACATGAATCTTACTGAACGTTTTACACCGTAAGCATCCATAAGGAAGGATCTTGTAAAATTGTACTCTTATGTTTTTCTCCACACACCTAGTCTTGGGCTATTTCCTGCCACGTTTCCGCAAAGGTGTTCAAATCGTCTCGCAATCTCTTTCTTAGTCAACCTCTTTGTCGGCAGCCGCCATCGGGAATCCAATTGGTGATGATGTTTGCCCTTGCGGGCTCATGCGGGCCACATGACCGGCCCACTCCCACTTTAGCTTCGCTGTCTTTTCTGCCATATCTGCTAGTTGAGTTATGGAGTGCAATGTAGTATTCTTCACTTGATAAGATCTCTTCACATTGAGGATAGTTGAGAATTGAGGAGGAGGTAAAGGGGAGGTCTTTCACAACCGTTTGACGCAGTGATTCGAGCATAGGCCGAACTTCTGGCCGATTGGAGTGGGGTTTCGTCGCTTCCGGGGACAAGTGCCGCTAAATCGTACAGCGACGTGTACATGATCTATTTTAAAATATATGTATGTTAGTCTGTAAGGTATATATCTATGGGCATATGTGCCTGATAATGAATGAATTATTATTATTATAGGCAGCTTAGTTCATTACATCGAATGGTTGCGGGTTAGGTTCCCATCAGAAGCAAATTTCGGAAACGGCCTTTTCGTAATTTGCCCTGATCTGGGTGTCACTGGGATCGCCTTCTGTCCATTGCATGGCAGCCATAGTACAAGCTTTGCTTAGTTCGAGACCATACAGTTGGTGTGATAGTCTGGCGATATTTATTAATTTATTTTATGTAAGTCTGTGAACCGACGACGTAGTGAAGGCCGCAGGAAACCGCCAGTGCCAGTGGCAAATGACCGGTCGTTTTTTTATAGGATTGCGATGGCAAAAAAGCCTACGGCCGCCTGATGTTAAGCAGTTACCGTAGCCTATAGATGCTTACAATACCAAAGGCATTGCTCGCACATTGCCGACCTGAAGGGGAGAGGGATGGAGGGAGGGGGAGGGGGGGTTGGGCTTTAGGCTCTCTCGTACGAAACGCAGCTGTAACAGCTGCTTTACGTCGAACTTCTGTGAGAGGGTGGTACTACCCCGGTCGTTGTGGAGAACCTTGGGGGAGGCCTATGTCCAACAATAGACGTCTTTTGGCTGGCATGATGATAATGATGATGAAGTTTGTTCAAACAGAATTTAATGCTCCACCACAATCTCTATATCCGCGTACTCCGCCATGATTTATGAAACCCACGCCCTGAACATTTCAATTAGAAGTTTGACGAGTCACTTTCCATGGCAAGTATTGATTTATTTCACTCGCCATTGCCTTATTTACACGCTAAATGGAATTTGGTGACATGTTTTGTTAAGATCGGGAAACAAGGAAGTTTGGATGTTTTCGGGGGTCCTTGGGGTGTGGTAGTATACCAATTATGGATGAAAAACTAGCAAAACATGTAAATAAGGGCGGAAACACACCGCGGCGCACGCTGTGCACGCTACGCACGAAATGACGTAGCTTCCACTAGCCATAAGGCAATGTTATTTAGTTTTTGGTAAAGAAGCATTAAAAATTAATTTAAAAAAATTAAAAACCCTAGTGAAGGTCGCGGGAAACTACTGGATGCACGCAGCATAGGAACGGCAGTTTATAAAGTTAATAAAACTTTCAAATTTGACGAACATGTATTGATCATCTTCCGTTAGTAATTTTATACTTAGTCTTTCGTATTAGATTAAGGTATCTAGCCTACATTTTAAGCATGGAATTTGAGAAAAGTTTTATCCAAGAGATGATTTATAAAAAAACTTATAAAATACTGTATGTCCAATGACACAAATTGTCAATGCCCAGATCCTTGGGTTATCAACGACGGAACCCGATTGATTTAAGTCACGAACACACTTAACAGATACTTTGATTTTTCATGGTAAATATGAAAAACAGATTGACAGATGGGAATGTTGTTCATATCGTTTTGTTTTCGGCTTGTTTTTCAAGTGAAATGAAACGAAAAATCTTTTTCAGAGGTCAACATTTGTTTTTCTTGCCTGTTTATGGCTCATTCTCAGTCTGACCATTTTAAGTGGACCTTCGGTGTCAACCTTTTTCTATTGACACCGAAGGTCAGCATAAAACGGTCCTACTGAGAATGAGCCTTATTTGGTGGGATTGAGTAAGGCGCGTCCAAATGTACTGAAAAGCATGCTCAAGCGATAATTTTTGACGAGAGATCACGTAGATATAGCATCGTATCTGATTGCTTGGGCGTGAATCTCGATGCATGTCGATATGGCAATTAAATTGACATACAGGTTGAAATCGAAATCGTAAGCAATATTTTAAAATATGACTCAACACATGATTCAGAATATTTTGGGAAAACAAATAAAAAAATCTATTGATAAAAAATATTGCTCGGGTAAGCAAATAAGCAAATCATTTAACTGTTATACCTTACCTGGGTAATCAATTTTTATCAATTGATTTGTTGATTAATATTCCCTAAATATTCTGAATCATGTGTAGAATCACCGTTTAAAATATTGCCCACGATTTCGATTTCACCATATATTTATCACAATTACCACCTTTCTTCAATTGGGGAAATCATGTAGCCATTGACAAGCTTTATTTAATTATTTAAGTATGTGTAAAGTGGGAGTAGGCATGCACAGCTTTCTATGCTATATTTTATTTCAATACCTAATTTCTGTATTTTGCTATTCGCAATGTTGTAATGCCTGCCTGCTCACATAGCGTTGCTGTTTGAAAATGTATGCAATTATTCTTTTGAAAGGAGTAGCCATTGAGTTTCTTGCCGGCTCTTCTCAATGGAAGCAACATTACGAACCGGTGGTAACGCTAAAATATTGTTTATATTTGACGATTTATAAATGCTTTATCGAGCTTGCATGCATAAAAAACTTTTGATTTGATTTGATTTAAATAAAAAAATACATTGTGATGATTTTTAGTTGTTTTAAATTAAATTTAGTTGTAATTATTAGAAAATTTCAACACAATTGTTTAGTGAAACCCAAGATAAATAAGAATTAACTTGCTCTGAAACCAGTTTACGAATACCCTATATAAAACTTAAAACTAAAAGGTCAGTTACTAGTGATGGTTTGGTATTATAAAACTGTTTGAAACAAGGCATTGCTTTTCAGCCCACAGGGCTTTCAGTTACAGGGCTGTCTACGATAAAATAAATTTCGTTATTTTCTTCAGTGCTAACAGATATACTATCATGAGGAAGGGGGGTTGGCCTTTCGGCATAAGTTACTCCTTATAACATCAGCTATCAGTCAGTGTAAGTTCGGTCAAAATCGGTACAGCCGTTTCGGAGATTAGGTGGAAAAAACAGACAAACATTTTAAAATGGGTTTTTTTATAAGTACCTATTTATTTAATGTAAGTACATTTCATAAGATTCAAAAACAAAACACTAATCAATAACCAAATGACTGAAATTGAAAATGGAATTCCACGTTTTTTAAATAAGATTAATTTGAAAATAGAATTCTTTAGCCAACCATAGAATAAGTATTTATATTTTAAATGGCCAGTGCTATAGAACGGTAGCTTCATAGGTAAATACCCCCTTTACAGAAAGTTATGATGGACTTACACTGTCATTACAAATCACTTTTGTTCCTAGAAATGCTTTATTAAATCCATTGTAAACTGGTGGTAATTATATTGTGCTTACGTCAGTAATCCACATACTGACAATAATGTCCGCGATAAATCCCTGTGCTGAGCAATTGCGATATATTGCATAATAGCTTTCGTCGCACCTTTGGAGTAGGGTGACCGAGATTTATTTAGATTTAAGGTTATTCTTTTTCACTTGTACATACATATACTCACGCCTGTATCCCACGGGAGTAGGCAGTGACTATTGTTTGCCACATGCTACGATTTTGACACACCTCTTTTGCTTCATCCACATTCATACATCTTCTCATGCATTAATCTGGTCGTGAATGGTTCTCCTAGGGCGCCCTCTTCCGACGCATCCACTTACTTTCGCTCCGTATATCTCTTTCGTCAATCGACTTTCACTCATCCTCTCTACATGGCCAAACCACCTTAGCATACTTTTCTCAATCTTAGTCACCACATCATCATTATCATCGACGGGCCCGTTGGCGTGGTTGGCGTGGTGGCGCCTTTCACGCTGCAGGTCGTAGGTTCGATTCCTACCCGGGACATGCATTTGTGTGCATGAATATGTCTGTATATCCCGAGTCTGGGTGTATATTATGTATATTAACTATGTATTTGCAAACAAAAAAGTAGTATTATGTAGTAATATCAGTTATCTGGTTTCCATAGTACAAGTCTGCTTAGTTTGGAATCAGGTAGCCGTGTGTAAAAAATGTCCCAGGATATTATTATTATTATTAAACCATCTTAGCATACTCTTTTCAATCTTAGTCACCACATCATCCTTAAGCTTGCATGTTCCTCTCGTCGTTTAATATTCAAAATCCCTGTAACCAGTGAAATGATGGCCACACTACATCAAGCACGCAGGTAATCGCATGCCGCAGGCTCCCTCTGGCGGCGGTCCAAGTGTCGACGCCGGCGCTTAGATTCATTACCAACTGGCTTAATGTGAGCTTGCACTCCATATTGGAACATTTTCAGGCCGCAGCCTGCCATAAAAAAAAAACTTACAATGTGACTAGTAGGGGTCTCCTAGTGACAAAATGTAAAAACATTTATTTCAGTTTTAGGCCTAGTTGATGGCTTGCGCCGCCTATCTATTTTTGCAAAGTCAAGCCACTTTATCGAGTCCCCATTTCCCAAGTTTATTGTGATACCTGATTTTTTTACGCGACTGCCCAAAAAAAGGAGTGTATATGTGTTTAGGGTTCATGTATGTATGTATGTATGTGAGATTCTTTATTCCCCCATAACTTATAAATGCCTGAATGGCAGCGTCTTCATCAGGCGCATGCCTCGCGCGAGCACTCACTTTTGACGTCGGAACGCATAGACGTAATGTCATAATATGAGTGCTCGGGTGAGGCATGCGCGCCATATGGACACATCTAATGGATTTGGATGCATGGGGTATTGTTATATATCAAATTGTCTAGCTAGAAGTCTCATAGCTTACACAATTCTGATTCGACTGAAATTCTGTAATCAGAAATATCAGAAGAACTGTAGGATCATAATACAACACGAAATAAAGTAGGTCGGTATATAACCCTACGTGATCATCTAAGTAAATAAAATAATATTTAATCAAAATAATGTTAGCCCTTCTAACGTCCCACTCCTGGGCACGGGCCTCCCCTCAATGCGAGGGGGATTCAAGCCACAATCCACCACACTAGCCCAGTGCTGGTTGGTGGATTTCACGTGTCCTTCGAAAATTAGATACATTTTCTAATACATTCAGGTTTCCTCACGATGTTTTCCTTCACCGTTAGCAAGTGATAACCATAAAGTTATCCCCCCTCCCCTCCCTCCATTCCACTCCCCTTCAGGTCGGGAAAGTGCGAGCAATGCCTTTGGTATTGCAAGCATCTATAGGCTACGGTAACTGCTTAACATCAGGCGGGCCGTATGCTTTTTTGCAACCGCAGTCCTATAAAAAAAGTTATGATTCGCAAATAGATTTCGAAAAATCCAGAGGTGCAAGCCGGGGTTTGAACCCTGGACCTTAAGCTCGCAGGACGCTGCTCTCTAATCTTAATAAATTTTTCAGACTTCCCACTACTAAAGAATAATTTCTCACCCCTTTTCCAAACCCTTCCTCTACCCACAAAGGATTTATTCCCGGAAAAGGTCAACCCAGGTTCACTCGTAACGAACACACCTCGGTATTACGTTAACGATATTATTACAAGGGACTGGAACCAACGCTTATTTAGAATGAAAATTCTCAACTTCAAAGGTACGATTTGGGCGATGTATATTGTACGGCGGAAAATTCGGATCAAAGGGACGTGTTGATATAAATTTTGTGAGCCGATACTGTTACCCCGTATTAATAAATGCATCTCAAAGTTGAGATCGATCTTAAGATGCAGTTTAATGTATGGTACATCTGTCAAACAGCATCTCAATCGGTTTCAATTTTGAGATCGATTTACGGGCTTTAGAGGACGGTCAATGTCATCAGTATTTTTTTAAGCTGATGATCATCATCTCTCTTACCTTTAATATTTCCGAGCGCGCCGAGTCACTTAGCCATTGAACTGCCACTGTAGCATTTTGCTGTTCTGACCGACCCTCTGGCTAAAGGCCTTGGCTCCCAGGTAGATAGATCCCAGTCGACGCTGACTGTCTTTTTCTTGTAAATTCATTAATGTAATTATTTTAAGCAAATATTATTATGTCACCTTCTAACATTGCAATCACAAAACTTGTGCTAGCGAACCACTACTGCAGCTACAGTGTGTATGTTTCTTACCAGCTTGTAATTAGTACGCCTTTGAGGCTGGTCATAGCTGGACGTATAGCATTACTAACCTAACCTAACCTAACCTATGAACCACAATAAATGATTTTTAATTTTAATTTTAATTTGAAATTTTATGTTAACAATCAAAGAATAATATCCTAAATATTTTTTGTCTACTCTACATGACGTCATGAAGTCATTGGCAAAAGTTTTTGCTCCCAATTTTTACTTTATCATACAATTCTTTCCTTAACTTTCATTGAAAAATATTTCCATAAGTTCTTCTAATGTTTTCTGTGAACTGTGATCTATCAGTTCCTGAGGTATATACAGCTTTCATGACCCCTCCCAGACTCCGGCACTACCTCAGATACTCACTTTGTATTTTATGTGTAAAAAAAAAATATAAAAAAATTTAACGTCACGACTTTTATCCCCATTCGGGGGTAGTCAGAGGCTTGAGTGGCCATAGTCCACCACATTGTGGAGGTATTAACCAACTCAAAGCCCACGTTTCACCAGATAGTCAGAACCCAACGTGACAGGTGGTGAACCTTGTCGCCGTGTATACAGGAACTCACTATTACCTAATCCCGAGGGCTAGGTAGGTTCCTCACGATGTTTTCCCTTACCGTCAGCGAACTGTAAATTATGCACATAGATGAAAATTCATCCATTGGTGCATGCCCGACCGGGGATCGAACCTGGGACCTTCTGATTGTTAGCCCAACTTGTTGACCCCTAGGCTACAGTGGCTTTTTTTGTATTTATTATGTTACTAATACGGCAAATAAGCGTAAGGTCCGCCTGATGTTAAGTAGATACCGTAGCCTGTAGATGCTTGATGACCTGGAGGGTAGTGGGGGCTTTAGGCTCTCTCAACCATCGTACGAAACGAAGCTGTAATACCAACGTCACGAGGGTGGTACTACCCCGGTCAAGCCAGTTTATATAAGCTATCAATGGGCTACAGTTTGGCTTTACCAATAACCGACTAATTTCACCGAATAATTCATACACATTGCCTATTTAGTCTTGCTATTCAGGTAATCCTGCTGCCTAGATTTCAGTTTGGCTATGTTCCAATAGTCGAGCGTAGGAGATTAATTACTAAAGATTAACGACCGCTGGCCACAGTGCTGTTGGCAAACAACATTCTTTATTGTTTGATGATACATTTGGCCAGTAATGTTTGATTAACGGTTCTGAAACGGTGAGCCATAAAACTAGGTTTCTTCCTCTTATCGTATGGTTAGTGGCCAACCTGGTGGTAGAGTTGTTCAAGCCGCCCGAAGGCCTCTGACAAGGCTTGACGATTCCTGCCTAGATGACAACAACCGGGACGGACTTTTTACGTGGCTCGACCAGGGTAAGGCTGCGTTTCCATTGAAGCGGAGCGGGGCGGAGCGGGGCGGAGAAGAGCAGTGAAAAGTGGCAACTGTTTCCATTGAAGCGGTGCGGGGCGGAGCGGGGCGGAGCGGGGCGGAGCGGGGCGGAGCTGGGCGGAGTGGAGCGGAGAAGAGCAGTGAAAAGTGGCAAATGTTTTCATTGAAGTGGAGCGGGGCGGAGCGGGGTTGAGCGGGGTGGAGCGGAGCGGTGCTGGGCGGAGTGGAGCGGAGAATAGCAGTGAGAAGTGGCAAATGTTTCCATTGAAGCGGAGCGGGGCGGAACGCGGCGAAGCGGAGCGGGGCAGCGTGTTCATATATTGTATTCGAAAGTCCGCTCAGCTCCGCTCTGCTCCGCTCTGCTCCACTCTGCTCCGCTCTGCTCCACTCTGCTCCGCTCAGCTTCACTCTGCTCCGCTCAGCTCCACTCTGCTCCGCTCAGCTCCACTCTGCTCCGCTCAGCTCCACTCTGCTCCACTCTGCTCCGCTCAGCTCCGCTCTGCTCCGCTCAGCTCCACTCTGCTCCACTCTGCTCCGCTCAGCTCCGCTCAGCTCCGCTCTGCACCGCTCAGCTCCGCTCTGCACCGCTCTGCTCCGCTCTGCTCCGCTCTGCTCCGCTCCGCTCAGCTCCGCTCTGCTCCGCTCAGCTCCACTCAGCTCCGCTCAGCTCCGCTCTGCTCCGCTCAGCGCCGCTCTGCTCCGCTCTGCTCCGCTCTGCTCAGCTCTGCTCCGCTCTGCTCCGCTCTGCTCAGCTCCGCTCTGCTCCGCTCAGCTCCGCTCTGCTCCACTCAGCTCCTCTTTTCTCCACTCTGCTCCGCTCTGCTCCGCTCAGCGCCGCTCAGCTCCGTTCAGCTCCGCACAGTTCCGCACAGCTCCGCTTCGTGCCCACCACTCGGCACCACAGCCTGCTCGACTCCGTTCTGTCCGGCTCGGGGCCACGTGTTCATTTGTTTTATTCGAAAGTACGCTCAACTCCGCTCCGCTCCTCTCCGCTCCGCTCCGATCCTCTCCGCTCCGCTCCGCTCAGCTCCGCTCTGCTCCGCTCAGCTCCACTCAGCTCCGCTCAGCTCCGCTCTGCTCCGCTCAGCGCCGCTCTGCTCCGCTCTGCTCCGCTCTGCTCAGCTCTGCTCCGCTCTGCTCCGCTCTGCTCAGCTCCGCTCTGCTCCGCTCAGCTCCGCTCTGCTCCACTCAGCTCCTCTTTTCTCCACTCTGCTCCGCTCTGCTCCGCTCAGCGCCGCTCAGCTCCGTTCAGCTCCGCACAGTTCCGCACAGCTCCGCTTCGTGCCCACCACTCGGCACCACAGCCTGCTCGACTCCGTTCTGTCCGGCTCGGGGCCACGTGTTCATTTGTTTTATTCGAAAGTACGCTCAACTCCGCTCCGCTCCTCTCCGCTCCGCTCCGATCCTCTCCGCGCCGCTCCGCTCCTCTCCGCTCCACTCCGCTCCACTCCGCTCCGCTCCGCTCCTCTCCTCTCCTCTCCTCACCGCTCCGCTCCGCTCCGCTTCGTGCCCACCACTCGGCACCACAGCCTGCTCGACTCCGCTCTGTCCGGCTCGGGGCCGCGTGTTCATTTGTTTTATTCGAAAGTCCACTCATCTCCGCTCCGCCCCGCTTACACTGTTTCCACTGATGCGGAGTGGAGATTTCGAGCACTGTGATTGGCCAATTCACGGTCCGCTCGGCCCCGCTCCGCCCCGCTCCGCTTCAATCGAAACGCACCCTAAGGCTGCGTTTCCATTGAAGCGGAGCGGGGCGGAGCGGGGCGGAGAGGAGCTGTGAAAAGTGACAACTGTTTCCATTGAAGCGGAGCGGGGCGGAGCTGGGCGGAGTGGAGCGGAGAAGAACAGTGAAAAGTGGCAAATGTTTCCATTGAAGTGGAGCGGGGCGGAGCAGAGCGGGGTTGAGCGGGGTGGAGCGGAGCGGTGCTGGGCGGAGTGAAGCGGAGAATAGCAGTGAGAAGTGGCAAATGTTTCCATTGAAGCGGAGCGGGGTGGAGCGGGGCCGCGTGTTCATATATTGTACTCGAAAGTCCGCTCAGCTCCGCTCCTCTCCGCTCCGCTCCTCTCCGCTCCGCTCCGCTCTGCTTCGTGCCCACCACTCGGCACCACAGCCTGCTCAGCTCCGCTCAGCTCCGCTCAGCTCCGCTCAGCTCCGCTCAGCTCCGCTCAGCTCAGCTCCGCTCAGCTCCGCTCAGCTCCGCTCAGCTCAGCTCCGCTCAGCTCAGCTCCGCTCCGCTTCGTGCCCACCACTCGGCACCACAGCATGCTCAGCTCCGCTCAGCTCCGCTCAGCTCCGCTCAGCTCAGCTCCGCTCAGCTCAGCTCCGCTCCGCTTCGTGCCCACCACTCGGCACCACAGCATGCTCAGCTCCGCTCAGCTCCGCTCAGCTCCGCTCAGTTGCGCTCAGCTCCGCTCAGCTCAGCTCCGCTCCGCCCAGCTCCGCTCCGCTTCGTGCCTACCACTTGGCACCACAGCCTGCTCGACTCCGCTCTGTCCGGCTCGAGGCCGCGTGGTCATTTGTTTTATTCGAAAGTCCACTCATCTCCGCTCCGCCCAGCCCAGCTCCACTCCGCTCCGCCCAGCCCCGCCCCGCCCCGCTCCGCCCAGCTCCGCTCCGCTTCGTGCCCACCACTCGGCACCACAGCCTGCTCGACTCCGCTCTGTCCGGCTCGGGGCCGCGTGTTCATTTGTTTTATTCGAAAGTCCGCTCAACTCCGCTCCGCCCCGCTTACACTGTTTCCACTGGTGCGGAGTGGAGATTTCGAGCACTGTGATTGGCCAATTCACGGTCCGCTCGGCCCCGCTCCGCCCCGCTCCGCTTCAATCGAAACGCACCCTTATAGTTACCACCCTCTGCTGCTGCGTTTCGTACGATTAGTGAAAAAACCGGAAACCCTACCCTCGCTTTCACTCCCTCTGCCCATGCCCCTTCAGGTTGGCAACGTGCGAGCAATGCCTTTGGTATTACAAGCATCTATAGGTTACGGTAACTGCTTAACATAAGGCGGGCCGTACGATTATTGGTCATCTTAGTAGGTTACGTAAAAAAGTAAATTCTTGATGCTAGTTTATAAATAAGTATTCGTAAATTAACCACGTATATTACCATTACATTATCGTATTAACAGAGGTTTTAATTATTACAAGACACTGTCGGTTGGCTGACATACCTTCAATTAACGACAAACTCGGGACGGGTTTATGCAGTACTCATTGGTAGCACCAATAATTATATTTTTTTAGAAGATATGGTTCATCCTAACATTGCAAAAACTAGACTCGGCGCACCACATGCAGCTAAATTCTCACGTCTGTTATTGCACTCCCAATTCGGCAATCAACCCGTACTGGCAATACCGACATGAGTTCAACATTATTTTCCGCGAAGGACCGAGTCGTACTGTGTCCATGGGCTCCGTTTAATAGCAAGTACATACTATTTTGGTCAGTCACATGTTTTTTGTTAATTTTCTTATCCCTTGTGCCTTAATATTTCATTTTAAAATATTATTATAAGTAGTTAGGTACCATTGATAAAAATTCATTGATTGATTGCTAAAAATGTTAAAAAGAAATTATATAGGTATCCATATCTCATGTATTTATAATGTACTGCCGCAGTATACGGCTACAAAATATTAAAGTTTTATATTTAGAACTTTTGGATCGTGTCTAAAGTTAGCCTAAGTTATGACTTGAATTTCGAAAGTTTACACTTTTGAGTATTTATTTTCTTATCACGAATTCTGAGCGTGATATAGCATAATGGATGAATCATTGATGTATTATTTTAGCGGATATGGTACCTCCTAACATTGTAATCACTAGACTTGCTCAGCGCACCACTACATGCGACGTAATACTCGCAATTCGACTATCAACTTTATTGCATTTAGATTCATTTTTACGATATGCCGTATCGGCAATTGTGTATAAGCCGTATTGGCAATACAGACGTCAACATTATTTTCCGCGAACGACTTAACAGGACATACTATTTCTATTTTGTCTCCCTCTTTCTTGGTAATATCTTTGGGATGAGAGTACTTAGTTATTGTACGGATATGAGTCAGTGCGTTTAAGCTTTGCTTTTTATTAGCGATGCTTTACCACAATGGAGTAAATAATGGTGTATTTTCGGTAATTTTGCTGTTAGGTTTAATAAATAGTTATGATTACATTGCATAATAATTTAATTTAACTGGCTGCTTCAATGTTGCATAACATCATCTCAATTACCGTTCCGCTGACAAATTAATGTGGTCAATGTGTACTGAGGGCGCGGTTGTCATACAACCACCACTTACAGGGGGTGGGGGTGAATTGCTGTATAGTGACATTATAGTAGCTATATAGTGGCATTATAGTATCTGTACTGAATTTAAGCAACGTTTGACAAGGGCTGATATTTTTTTTTCAGTAAAAAAACAAAGGTACTTAAGATGGTATTTTGATGCGATTTATTCACCAGAAAGTGGAATTAATTATGAGCCTTATTGATAAATAATTGAATAATTGAGCATTGATAGCCGATTGGTTAAGCATGCGTCTTGCGGGCCTAAGGTCCAGGGTTCAAACCCCGGGTCACACCTCTGGATTTTTCGAAATCTATGTGTGAATCATAACGTTAATATGATTATCACTTGCTTACGGTGAAGGAAAAACATCGTGAAGAAACCTGCATGTCTTAGACATGTGAAATCCACCAACCCGCACTGGGCCAGCGTGGTGGATTATGGCCTGAATCCCCCTCACATTAAGGGAGGCCCGTGCCCAGGAGTAGGACGTTCAAAGGGCTACTATTATTACATATTGATAATACAGACTTGCGTTTAAGATGATGTTCTTTCATGGACTCCGTTTATTAGGACAAACTATTTTTAACAGTCACCGGTTTCCCTTTTTTTGGTAATGTCATTGCCTTCTGCAGTTCTTTTAATTCACTACTCCCTGTCATAATTTCTTTAAAAAAAACCTTCAGTGTTGCTGGGGTATAATATTTAATATTTTAGTAGGTATATCGCAGCCGTCGCCATTTCACGTAAAAGCGAAACATAGCACACATGCCTCAAGATATAATCATCCTTATGTGTCTGTGTTTACGGCAGTAAATAGAATATCGAATAAAAATATTTTCTCCCAATCCTACCTTTCCTTATCATAAATATCCCCCCACATAATATCAAACCTCATAAATACGACACATCAAAAAAACATAACAATAATAATATGTCCAATGGTGCCATACAAATAAAAAAATAATTCTCTCCGTCTTTTACTGTCGCGTCATTTCTTCAGTCTGTCCCGCTCGATCGGGTATGGTTGCCACACGTTCGGAAACGGGCATTCTGTCTGGTAAGGTACCGAGTCCAGTGACACAGTCGCAGTACTTACGACTCAGTTGCGCGCGGGACATCATCTCGAACGCATGTCAGTATACTCATTATCCCTGACTGGAATTTCGGACTGCGGTGGCAAAAAATCGTACGGCCCGCCTGATGTTAAAGAGTTGCCGTAGCCTATAGATGCTTGCAATACCAAAGGTATTGCTCGCACATTTCCGACCTGAAGGGGAGTGGGATGGAGGGAGGAGGAGTGGGGTTTGGGCTTTCGGCTTCGTATGCATTTAATAGCAGTTTTTTTTAGTTTAAATGGGGATGGGCTTCCGGCTTTCTCACTCATCGTACAAAACGCGGCTAATAGCTAGTTTACGCCGATCTTCTGTGAGAGGATGGTACTACCTTGATCGAGACCGCCCATATATGAGTATCTGTCGATTGGCTACAGCTTGGCTCTGCCACCAATGACTTATACAAAGTCATATTTCATGGTCTCAACGGGCCAAATATTCCCAAGGAAGTCCGAACTTTTCCCCGGATATTTCTCTTGATCTGGTAACCCTAGTCGAGTATAACCTCATGGCTAGTAAAATAATACCATAACACGGGTTATAAAACGCAATGGAAAACAAATATTGGTAGCGTTTTCAGGGATCTTGTTGGGTAATAAAGTCGTTGATATAGACTCTATATCTCTATATTGTAGAGTACTGGAATGTAACAATTGTAAGCTACTAGCAAACTGCCTCGGCTTCGTCCGACTATTGACAAAGTCAAAGTGAAAATACTTTTATTCATGAAACCAAAATTACTTATGAACATCCAAGTGATTCTTTGCTCGATGTGAACATCCCACTATAGTATTATAAACTAGCTTCCGCCCGCGGCTTTGCCCGCGTGGCCTACAGGAAACAAATGACATATTTTTCTTCAGAAACAAACACAATTGCATAATTTACAGTTCGCTGACGGTGAGGGAAAACATCGTGAGGAAACCTTCCTATCCCTCGGGATTAGGTAATAGTCAGTTCCTGTATACACGGCGACAAGGCTCACCACCTGTCACGTTGGGTTCTGACTATCTGGTGAAACGTGGGCTTTGAGTTGATTAATACCTCCACAATGTGGTGGTGTATGGCCACTCAAGCCTCTGACTACCCTCGAATGGGGATAAAAGTCGTGACGTTACAAACAAACACAAGGGTCAAAACAAAACTGATTGCATGGTCAAAAATACTGACTATTAGTCTCATATAATATTATTCATGTCTCTAGCTGCAGAAAAAATGGGACCCCATACAAATTTTCAACAAATATAAAGTTTGTGAAATACAGTCAGTCGGACTGTCTGTGAAACACAGACTCCTCGCCGCGAGCGCAGCGAACGCGATTTTTTTTTAATATTTTTTTATCTATAAAAATAAACTTAAACACCAATTTACCTACATCATTTAACTTTCACCCCTTATTTAACGCCCTTAGGAGTGGAATTTCGAAAAACCCTTTCTTAGTGGATGCCTACACTACACAGAGAACACACCCTCCAAATTTCAAGTCTCTAGGACCAGCGGTTTAGGCTGTGCGTTGATATATCAGTCAGTCAATCAGTCAGTCAGGACTTTGAATTTTATATATATAGATGTGAAAGTTTGGATGGATAGATGTTTGTTACTCAATCACGCAAAAACTACTGAACGGATTTGGATGAAATTTGGAACACAGATAGTTTATATTAACACATAGGATACTTTTTATCCCGATAGTATGATCCCGTGGGAGAAATGCGCGGACGAAGTAGCGGGCAAAAGCTAGTTCGATATAAATAGTAGTAGTATGATAGTTTGACGGGCCCGTTAGCGTGGTGGGCGCGGAGGCGCCTTTCACGGTGCAGGTCGTAGGTTCGATTCCTACCCGGGACATGCATTTGTGTGCATGAACATGTCTGTATGTCCAGAGTCTGGGTGTATATGTATATTAAGTATGTATTTACAAATAAAAAAGTAGTATATGTAGTAATATCAGTTATCTGGTTTCCATAGTACAAGCTCTGCTCAGTTTGGGATCAGGGGGCTTACCACAAGCTCTTATTGCGATTCAATTACAGGAACGTATTAACGTTTCAGCGACTTTTTGTGCAATGACGTACCTTATTGTCATGACAATAAGAAACGTCATTAAAACGTCGTTAAAACGTTCCTATAATTGAATCGCAATAAGAGCTTGTGGTTAGCCCCCAGGTAACCGTGTGTAAAAATGTCCCAGGATATTATTATATTATTAAATATTTTACCACCGGTTCGTAATCTATAGTTGCTATACTATTATTCATCTACTTATTTATACAATTAATATGTTCTATTGAAATATTTTATTGGTGGTAGAGCTATACTCAAGCTAATTCACTGCAGCTCATATGCAGGTGGGCTCGCCGGGGTAGTATAAAACGGCGAAAAGTAGCAATTACATCTGCGTTTCTTACGATGAGTGAGAGTGCCGGATGCCCAACCCCTCCCCCTCCCCCTACATCTATCCAACTTCCCTACAGGTCAGCAATGTGCGAGCGTTGCCTTTGGTATTGCAAGCAACTATATGTTACGGTAAAATAGATTCACAAAATTATGAAAATTACATCAAACTCGGTTGAGTAGTTTAGAAACACTAAACCGACAAACAGATATGCGGATAGCGGGTTAGTTTTATTTTAAGTTATTGAAGGAGACCCCAATACAATTTCGCATTGTATAATTTCGTGGAATGCAGTACTATTAATAGACAGAGGAATCTTGGATATAATTTGTCTCGGCTCACAGCACTTGGACCGCAGCGCTGGCTCGGTTGTCAAACAGCAATGTCGATAGACTGGTTTAGCAATAGTTTTGTGGTGGAAAACTATTTTATGCGAAGAGGGTTAGAACTAGTGAGGTTTATGACATTAGCTAGGATTATGTTGATATAGGATAGGATAATAACGGTAGTACCTGCGCTTTGCAATGAAATATACTTTTTCTTTTCAATTCTACAGATAGGTACAAACATACAGCTACAGAAATATTCAGATTGACAGATTCAGACGGACGTAATACAGATTAATAGATAAACCGAATTATATTTAAAGACTTCGTCGACTGGACAGCTAGTAATAAATAAACATAATAAAATTAATATTAAATTAATGTATTGATGGTAAAGACAAGCTGTAGCCAGTAGACTACAGCTCATATACGGGCTGAACCAACCGAGCTAGTACCACCCTCTCACAGAAGATCGGCGTAATTTAGCTATTACAGTTGCGTTTCGTACGATGATTGAAAGAGCCGGAAGTCCAACACAATTCCGAGTGTATTTCCGAATGCATACAACCTAAATCTTTTCAAAAGTAGGGTGAACAGGCATCTTCTGGGTGCGCTCGCTCCACCGTCGACCTCATCATTTGCCCGGCAACATTGAGGACAAGAGCAAGCCCATTTTTAATTTAAAAAAAAAATTAAATATTAGAGAAAATCGTATGCGTGTGTAAATAATAAATACCATCCAATCAGTTTAAAACATAGTTTAACTTGTCTACAACATCATTATCAAACTGTGATGCTGCATTGATCTGGTCCCCGTCTCCTACTTATTTTATATCTCATCTCGAGATAAAAAAGCACTAAATGAGCTTTTGATGGCCCAAGGCCTAATGATTCGTGTATCTTGTGAAACAACATAGATATCGCATAGAATAAAATAATGTAGAATAGCCACCCATGGAACCAAACATACTGTACCTACTTGGAGAAATGTTAATTACTTTGGCAGTGAGACCATAGTACATGGAAAACCGGCCAAGTGCGAGTCGGACTCGCGCACGAAGGGTTCCGTACCATTCTATAAAAACGGCAATCATGTCTGTTGTATGGGAACCCCACTTAAATATTTTTTTATTCTGTTTTAGTATTTGTTGTTACAGCGGCAACAGAAATACAAATTTTATTCTGACTTTTCGGATAGTTTTGATAAAATCTATTGCTCAATTCGAAATTGTATCCATAAAGGGCTATGGTAACTAAAGAGTGCACAGTATGTGCCAGCATTCAAGTCAATATTGATAAACACATTATCTATTTGAGTATAACCCGTTGTGGTAACAACACGAGGAAGTTTTGAATTTAAACCAATATGGTCAAAATATTTTTTTAAAGGTGCATTCTCATTAGATTCCAGTAAGTCTACATTAAAATCCCCGCACACTATAGTCGGAGGCAACGGGAGTGTTCTGCCATCAAATATGACACTATGAAAGCAATACAACAATTTCCAATCGATCGAAACCTAGAGATAACGCAAAACTTGTCAATAGCAGGCGAATTTTGGTCGTGACTATATTGCGATCTGAAAAACGAAACCATAGCGCGATCTAGGAGCTCATCTAGCGTCATCTAGTGGTGCGTAGCGGTACTATTATTTTATATATTATGAGGTTCTTATTTTATATTATCTTTGTTATAGCAACAATTATTTACTCTTTGCCACCTCACTCCCATAAAAAAAAACTGCTCAACATCAGGCGGGCTGTACGCTTTTTTGCCACCTCAGTCCCATAATTGTTAGTACACACCTGCAATAATAGGTACATAAAGTACACAAATAAATAAATACACATTCTGTGAAAAACTATTACAACGCCATCTATAGTTCTAATACTCTGTGCTTGAAACTCCGAATGCATTTGAAACTTGATTTACAAATATGTTTACGTACGTAAACAATGTATTTGCACAAATCAGTTTAGTGTTAACATTATTTTAATTTAAGCTGTGGGCGACAAAAAAAATGCGAATTACTCAAAAAAAAAAACAACTCATAGTAAGATTCGAACCTAATACCCACATACACGTGGACTAACGCCTTAACCATACGGCTAAGATGATCTTTAGTATTGCACTCGAATTATTATACTACTTATGACACTGTAATGCCAATCAATGTATCATAACAATGTTAGATGGCGCTACTTTGACTGGTACTATTAATTTAAAACTTATTTATGGGTCAAAAATGTAGTTTTACATTTCTTTTTTTTGTCAACAATTTATCTAAAATATGTCATAATGATCACTCATGGTTAAAATGTTAGTTTTCTCTTTATATATTGTTTAATTTATGAGTTATCAATAAAAACGCCAAAAATATCGAGTTTATTGTATGGGGACCCCCTTTATTTTTAAGTTTTATTTTATTTTTAGTATTTGTTGTTGTAGCGGCAACAGAAATACACATTCTGTGAAAATTTCATGTCTCTAGCTATTACCGTTTGTTAGATACAGCCCGCTGACAGACAGACGGACAGACAGACAGACAGACAGACAGACAGACAGACAGACGGACAGCGTAGGCTTAGTAATAGGGTCCCGTTGGCACCCTTTGGGTACGGAACCCTAAAAATGGACTACTAATAGTTTTCTTGCGGCTTTTTCAGTGGGATACCATACTTAATAATAATTATAAGAATTGCCAGACTAAAAAACCAACTGTATGATCCCAAACTAAGCAACGCTGCTATGGGAACCGTACAATGGACTGGAGGAGATTCCAGTGACACCCAGACTAAGGTAAATTACGAAAAGGCAGTTTCCGAAATTTCCTTCTAGCGGGAATCGAACCCGCAACCATCTTTCCAAAGTCTTTCACAAGATGGTGGTTTCAGAAGAAGATTCTTGGCTAAATAAAACAACATTTTAAGAAAATCAAAATTTTATTCTCAGCATTATTCGCTTCTGACAAAATAATGATCGCATGCAAAGAACAAAAACACTGTATCATGCAATATTTTTTATAAATTTTCGTAATAATTTTTTAAACAACAAATAATCATTAATTTTAATTTCGTATATGCCCATGAATCGAGGTCGGAGTAGGTATTTCATAAAGCCTTCAACTTAAATTAAGTATTTACATAAAAAATATGATAAAAATAATAGTTGCACACAAAAATCGTAATAATGAAAACTTGTTTTAAGGAATCTGTGGAAGAATCTTAACTACACGGTTTATAAAAATGCAATCTATTTTCTTTAGTTACTATATAAATTATCACAGAAAATCTGATTTTTCTCTACCTCATTTTTGATTTATCAATTAGAAAATAAATTTTATCTATCTAATTATACGATTTTCAAAAGTCAATGCTAATTTTGTTGCACTTACTATTAGGCTTATGTTTGTTTCTTTTTACGTTAAAGTCTGGATAGAGAAAAAACGCATTTTTCTGTAAAAATTAACACATTTTATAAAATAAGTTGCAACAATATTAGCTTCTCTTATAAAAGTAAATCAAAAGTTACACAAGTCGACTAATTCCAACTCAAAATTTTTCGTTTAACAATTACTTTTTTACTATAAAATATAAAAAAATATTTTATTTTTCAGTCTGTATAATAATAACAAGTGATTTTTTATACTAAAATGGAAATTCATGGAATAACAAATCGATTTATCGATAGATTCGTTGAGCAAATTGGTAAAATTCTGTAACTGTTCTGCAAAATAAAGAAAAAAAATGTTTGTTTCGAATATGCATTTATACAATGGCTTAATGTTATGTACACTTTATTCAAGAATATTAATGAAGAATACTGAACGACAAACATAAGTAATTTTTCATGCAATATTTGTTTTATCTACAAAACTATGTCCTCAAGATAATTAATAAAAATCACAATGATTTTATTGTAGAAAAACAAATGTTTTAAATTTCGTGTTCGAGTAATATTTTCTTTAATTTTTTACAGCGCAAAACGCGTAGTAAACACATGCAAGTGTTTTTCGTAATTGTAAAATTATACAAGCCTTCAGACTTAATATATCGTATGTACACTTCAGTCGTATCTCAATATACCTTTGCCGTATTTGAACGACGACGCGGATCCAGAAGATTGCAAACCTTGACTTCTTAAAGAACCGGTTTCAAACGTTCATATTCTACACAAGGTCACAAAGTCAATCACTATAATCTCTCTCTTCCTCAGTTCCAATCACGAGAAATGAAAATATTTCACAATCAGCATGTCGCTTCTAACCGCTCACATACGACAATGTATTAGGAACACAGCAATACAAATAACATACGACTATTTTCCCAATAGTCGTAGTAAAAGTCCTTCTACACAAGTCTTGTATCACGTCGCTATACGTGTGTGGCCTGCGACGTCTGGTTACCATTACCTGTGAAAAATGGCTTCAATTAGCTTAAGTGATATTGAGAAAAAAAGCATTCTTGTTAAAATGAAGAGGTCGTTTGTTATTTTTAATACTGGTTCCAAATTGGGCGTAATGTTTTATGAGAGTGGTTTTTCAGGGCACATTGGGTTTGCGGAATTCGTGTCGGAAATTGAGTAATTTGAGTGTCTTAATCATTTTACGGGGGTATTTGATTTAATAGTCTACTTCTTTATTCAATTATAATCTTGAACAGTGTCCTACTAATATTATAAATGCGAAAGTAAGTGTGTGAATGTTTGTTAAAACATAATAATATCTCCATAACTAGTAAACCGATATTAATGAAATTTGAAACGTAGATAGTGTAGGCTCTGGAACAAGTAAATTTCCACGCGGGCGAAGCCGCGGGGCACAGCTAGTTAAAAAAATATAATTATTTTTGTCAGTAACTACAGTGTTTTGAAGTAAGTCTGTGAAACATTTATCTATAAATAGCAAACAAAAAAAATCTCGTAATTTGGTTTATTATAAAAACAAAAGTGATCTCTAAAGACAACAGAAGACTGTGATGTATGGTTCAATATAATCATTCCCAAAACTTTACACAAATAAAAAAACTTGCGCATCTAGAGTCGTAACTCACTCGACAAAAGTTACAGCTATTGAGTTATTCAGCAAAATCCATTACCAAATAACATCTAAATTCTAAACTAAATCGAGAAACTCAAAAAACTAAACGTAATAAGTAAGAAGTTGGTGTGGAGCCAATAAATTATTCAGTGTTAGAGCAGTTCTTGAATGCAATTAGATTTATGCGAGTTCGGCAAGTCGTTGCGGTGGAGATCGATCGTATTTCACACTAACTTCTAAACACAAACAGCTCTGTTTGAATTAAGGCGAAGTAATCGATTTGAGTCTAACTGCTAATGTAACGAAACTGTCAAGCTAGAGTGATAATTCCTAATTATATTCATGATATTTACTATGAATTTTATGAGAGGAATAAAATTGATCAATTCTCGCCCCAGACTTTTTTCACTGGCAAATTATAGTTAAAATAAATAGCATGTACTTACTTAATTTATAAGAAAAAATATACTGAGGTAGCAAACAAGCGCACGGCCTGATGTTAAGTAGTTACCGTATCCTATAGATGCTTGCAATAGCAAAGGCATCGCTTGCACGTTCCCGACCTAAAGGGGAGTGGGACAGAGCGAGTTGAAGGGTAATTGGGCTTTCAGCTCTCTCACTCATAATACAAAACGCATATGTAATAGCCACTTTACGTCGACCTTCTGTGAGAGGGTGGTACTACCCCGGTCAAGCCAGCCCATAAAACAGTTAAAGACATATTTTTTTCTTCTCTACAAACTAAAACAATAGGATTTTTTACATTCAAAATTACTACAAAGAGACCGTTTTTTTAAACTAATAAATAGCTAGAGATTTACGAACAAGCGTACTCTCCTTAACTACCCCCCAATAGTTCGTATTGTAACCGTATTGCAACTTCGCAGACCTAATGCCTACACAATTTGGTAAATATTAATATCTGCGCAGCACACACAGACTGTTTGAACAAAAGAATATTCGAGTCGACGAATATACGATTGGAGGGATTGAATTATTTATTTGTCAACACGGGTAGTACATTTTTTGCGGCTCTCAATATGTTCGGTTTATCATTAAGTGTTCGTATTTATTTTGGCAATAATATATTATTGCGTTTTATCAAATAAATACACAAAAAATATTATGGCACTTACAAGTTATACATTGTAACCCTCAATTTTTTGACACATCTACACAAGGACAGAGGGGCTAGCCAAGTGGCATGAACGCTAATCGAATAGAATAGAATAGACTTCACAATGTATGGAAATGTCAAACGTCGCTATGTAGATCAACACCAAGTTGCTATGTAGATCACGTGACTTATGTCATTTCCATACATGAAGCGTGGCGATTTGAACGAACGCTTGTAGACGTCAGCCACTTGTCTAGCCCTTCTGCTCTCGTGCAGTTAGCCTCGACTGCTCTAAACAGTTCGGTTATGACAGCCCTTACGTACTCAGGTAGGTATTACATACTTTACTTACTAGTCGGTAACACCACGGAACTTCTGACTGCTGAGTAGGGTGGAGGCGCTGGAGTCGCCGCTGGCTTTGCTGTGTGCACCTGGCCAGTACTATAGCCTAAAGAAAAATAGTACATTGTTATCCGAGGGGAAAAGTAACTTATTAATTGGTCCCGAGACGGGGTTTAGCGCCCGAGCGTAGCGAGGGCGCTAATAGTTCGAGGGACCAATAATAAGTTACTTTAACCCGAGATAAACACTGTGCTTTTCATCACGTATACAAGGAAAGTAATAATAAAATAATTTAGTAGCTAAAGAAAAAAATAGTGAACATTTACACATACAAACACATGTATACTGACGTAGATTGCGTATTTTGCTTTTTGATATTTTGACGCTGTCACTTTGTTTTTTTTAGAGGACAGTACTTTTTCAAACATTATAAAAGGTTTTAGTCTGTGATTATAGATTCGAAGCAGGAACGATTTGTGATTGATTTAGGGAAAAATGGTAAATATTTTGCCCAAATGTATGTTATTTTAAAGAAATAGTTGAAAGTAAATTATAATAAAGTCATTCAACAAAATATATTCTTTCATTAATACTTAACTTTATGTTATTTCAATTTTACATCGCGCTGTAATTGAATGGATGTAAGAAGGTTGGAACTATTAAATTCTCTTTGGTTGGAACATAGTTCAATAGAAACTCGTATTTTTTTATAATTTGACAGAATCTTTGACAGAAAGGGCCCAATCGTTTTCTGGATATACGATTGAGCCCGTTCTGTCAACGATTTTGCCCGATCAGAAAAGTATCACCTTCTGTCGGCTCTTCAGGCACCTTTCGACCTACTTTCCGCGTATCAGTGATGAAAAATTAGTTTATCTTCGTCTTATCGTATGGTTAGTAGCCAACCTGGTGTCAGAGTTGATCAAGCCGCCCAAAAAAACAATGTAACGTCACGACTTTCATCCCCGTTCGGGGGTAGTCAGAGGCTTGAGTGGCCATACACCACCACATTGTGGAGGTATTAACCAACTCAAAGCCCACGTTTCACCAGATAGTCAGAACCCAACGTAACAGGTGGTGAACCTTGTCGCCGTGTATACAGGAACTGACTGCCCAAAGGCCTGACAAAGCTTAACGACTGCTGCCTAGATGCTGCCCAAATTAACCGATTGGAGGTTAAACAACGTTTGGCAAGGTCAGTCAGACATGAGTGACCAATGACCATTTAGTGTCATTTGAACTGAGCGTCTCCGTGCTTTGAGGGCACGTAAAAAGTCGGTCCCGGTTGTTGTCATCTAGGCAGCAGTCGTAAAGCCTCGGCCTTCGGGCTGCTTGAACGACTCTGACACTAGGTTGGCTAAAGATACTATATTAAGAAGAATTGGGGCATACTGTTAGCCGACCACAATTAAATTAAAAAATGCAAGGATATATAGTACGTTTTTTATCTTGTCCTATTTGGTAAGCAAAGATGGCGTCCAGCGGGGCGATTGCGTAACTTTTTGTCAATATTTCAATTGGTTTCGTATATAATTGACACGGGATGAACGAAACCTATTGAAACATTGACAAAAAAGTTACGCAATCGCCCCGCTGGACGCTATCTTTGCTTACCAAATAGGACAAGTATAAAAAAACGTACTATACAAGATTAGTCAATTAGGAGTAGGTTTGTGGCCTCAAAAGGAAAATGAGTTAAAAGATAGACTTACCAAGGGAACTATTCCTAAGATACGGGTTTCCGTATGTTGCCGCGTATCTTAGATCCACGTTCGGTTGTGATTTTGCGTTCGGCTGTGCGTATATTGGTGTTTGTGGGCCTACAAACGAAAATCCTATTATATTTCATTTGCAAATCTCGTTTAAAGATAAAACCATGCATGTGAAGTATTACTTCAGCAGACATGCTTTTTTTATAGGACTGCGGTGGCAAAAAAGCGTACGGCCCGCCTGATGTTAAGCAGTTACCGTAGCTTATAGATGCTTACAATACCAAAGGCATTGCTCGCACATTGCCGACCTGAAGGGGAGAGGGATGGAGGGAGGGGTAGGGGGATTTGGCTTTCGGCTCTCTCACTCATCGTACGAAACGCAGCTGTTAAAACTGCTTCACGCCGATCTTCTGTGAGAGGGTGGTACTAACCCGAGCCAGCCCGTATATGAGCTGCAGTGAATTGGCTACAGCTTGGTTCTACCACCTTCAAAACCTTGTTAAGTCCTTACCTTCGCCACCGACCGGTAGCCCCAAGTTGTTGATAGCGTCAGTCTCGTCTGGCGACTTGTTCGTTCGTTGTAATGTGTTGTTCTGCGATCCATTGCCGGCTGACAGAGGGAGAGTGGATGCAGTGTCAATGCTGCGCGTCAATGAACCTTGCAGCGACCTATAGGGAAAAGGGTCGTTACTATTATGCACCTAATACAGGTATTTCGTAATGATTTTCAACTATTTCTTTTCACGTAATTAGATAGTTTTATAAAACTACGCTGCTGTCACAACGCCGCCAGTAAGCGTCGTGACGCCGCTACAGGTAGCGTCACGAAGCCGCTATGGAAGCGTCACGACGCTATGAAAGCGTCACGACGCTATAAAAGCGTCACGACGCTATGAAAGCGTCACAACGCTATCAAAGTGCCACGACGCTATGGAAGCGGCATGAAGCTACCATGATAGTATGGGAACTTCACTACTGGGCCCTAAATCGCTTAACCATTGCCATTGAGCTGGCTATAGTTATCGACCCTTTGATTGGTCAGAATCAACCGACCAATAAGAGGGTGGTCACTTTAGCAGCTCAATGACAATGGCAGTTCAATGGTTAAGCGACTTAGGGCCTGTTGCATCGCCATATCACATTCGTAGCGACTTATAAAAAAACACCCAGGAAATTAATGGCCCTTATATAGCCACCGCAGATATGCTACTTTTTGCATGCTCGGCGATTTTGCGACTGCATCGCGTTTTGGCGACTCTCTGCGGTCGAACGCAGCGACTGCTCCGATGCTAAAAGCGACTAAACCGCCGATCGCCGATGCAAAAAGTAGCATGTCTGCTGTGTCCCTATAACATTTCAAAATATACCTTATTTTATTATTCCATAAAGGAATTACGAAACAAAATCATCAATATACCTGTTACCCTGAGGCGGTTCGAGTTGCGTGGGTGATTGTACCCTCAGGTGCGGGGGAGGCGCGTACCCTTGGGGATAGTCGTACACAAACCCGGCGGGACTCTGAATAATGGAAATATCATATTGTATGTAATTTGTAGAGATGGTTTATGGATAGCGAATCGGCTGTTTACAGTCAGTTATTTAATGATGAGGATATTTCCTCCTCACACGCATAATGTACAATACGCAAAATAATTTGGTTATACACAAAATTTGCAATGATGTCATGATTTACAAATTGCGGGGGCCAAATACACGGATGCCGCGCGAGGCAAAGGGCGAGCCAATCTACACTCTAGAATCTAGACAGAGAAGGATACAGCCGAGCAATCTGTTAAATAGTTTCATTATCGTTCTGTCTCATGACTAGGCCAAACTAGGCAAGACAAATGACAGCGCTCAGGAGAGGCAGGGCGAGCATTTGCCTCGCGCGCATAACACACCTGCATGCGCGTTGAACGCGGCAAAACGTGGCATGCGCGTATTGTGGACACGCCTAATGGAAAAAAAATACAATACTGAAAATACCTATGCAATAATTTCAAAATATACAACTCAACATAATGTTCCAATGTAATTATTTGTTCAGCTTTTTTCTTCAAACGTCTTCCGAAACTTTTGACTATCTTAAGTATAGCAGTTGCTAAACCACTTTTGGGATGTAGGTACCTAACTATGGCAGTTATGACATAATATACTCCAAAACCATTCATGATTATTACCAAGAATCAAGTAATTTAAGTTCCACCTACCTTATAATAAGGATCACTATACGTCGGGTCGGAATAGTCGTTGCTATATCTAAACTGCATAAGTGGATCGTCTCTCATATGGGACAATGTCACTGGACCAGCCAGCGGTAGACCGGCATGCATCTTGCTGTCAGATCGATCTGAACTGGTGTAATCCTGATGGAAATTTATGAGGGTTATTGAAATGGTTTTCAGAAAATAGGGGTAAAGAAAGTCCTCCTCCAATGCACGCCACTGAGCTCGGTCTTCAGCTCTTTGCATCCAGTTTTTGCCATTGGGGGAGGCCTATATCCAGTAGTGGACAGCAATAGGCTGATTATGATGAAGGAAAAGTCTGCAGCCAAAGATCGAAAGATCTTTGCAACCAGTATTTTTTTTGGAATAACCATCTTATACGACATGAGACCTTTATAAAAAAAATATCTTAGAAGGCAAAATAAGGAAGGAATAAGGAAAGCGAGGAAGAGGATGGCCAAGAATAAGGAATAAGGTGCATGAGCCAGGTTAAAGGGAAGGTCAGTGTCATATAAGGGGGTAAAAGAAAGTGCCCTAGATAGGAAAAGATGGAGAGAGCTCGATCCGCTACATTGACAAGGCTCTTCGGATACTTTAATAAGAAAAAGAAGAAGTCCCCACACACTGTTAATCCCGTAAATCAGGAGTCTATCCCAATTTGGATATTCTCCCAGCTAGGTCATCACCCCACCTGGCCGTAGTGCTACACTATGTTTGCCTACATCTGGTCTCCACTTGAAAACTTGTCTACTTCAATAGTTCTCTAAACTTTGGGAAACGTGACCAGCCCACTACCATCAGCTTACTAATCATTTGATCTATGCCGAAGGCGGCTGTTGCCTAGGGACGAACATGTTGGGCTAGCAATCAATAGGTCCCAGGTTCAATCCCCAGTGGGGCATGCACCAATGGATGAATTTTCATCTATGTGCATAATTGTCAGTTCGCTTACGGTGAGGAAAAACATCGTGAGGAAACCTACCTATCCCTCGGGATTAGGTAATAGTTAGTTCCTGTATACACGGCGACAAGGTTCACCACCTGTCACGTTAGATCGTGACGTATGTTATGTTATGATCTATGCCGACTACTAATGGATCGTTTAAACGGGTTCAGCGTTTGGCGCCGAAATTCCGAAATGCCGCCGAAAATACTGGAATCGTGTGAACGGGTGAAGTCAGTAAGTCAGTAGGTCAGTGAACTGCCCATTTTTTAAACTGACGGCCGGAGTGAACAAACTAGTACCGACTGTCCGATTGCGTTTACACGATGCTAAATTTCGGCGCCACTCACAAGCCAGTAAGTCAATAAATCAGTTTGATATTATCTATTTGTGTGAGCGTCAAAGTGGCGGGCTTCAGACCTCAGAATAAAAAAAAACAACTCATCGAGTATTTAGTGCTAAATATGTACTGATTGTACCCTAAACTTGGAATTTTTGCCTCCGAAGGCCAAAGCAGTACCTGCGATTTTAAAAAATCCACCAGGCCAGGAAGTGCTGCTCGCAGATGGATAATTCGGACTTGGGAATTTAGTACTATATTTGTACTAGTCTGTACTAAGTTTGATTCCCACAGGACAGGCTCAGTCTAGTATGGGAATAACATGTTTTATGTACCTAATATTCTTTTATTTTTTAATAAATATTTTTCATTCTTTCTTTTTTCTTAACTTAATACATAGCATCAACCGAATTAAAATAATATGATGTTGCAACCAGTCCCGCTATCTTGACGATTCGGTTAAGTAAGTAACAAATGAAACGTGAGATATTTCCTCAAAGCTCCTAGATTTAGTACGCGTTATGTACATTAAGATATATTATTTTCAGTTTGGAAATGAGGGAAGAAAAAGTTATCCACTATTATTTTCCTCAATAAGGTCTGGTTTCGCCATCTCGACGCTCACATTTTGGTCAAGATGGCGGCAATAGGCAATGTCAAAAATAGTTTTATCCAAAGAATTATGTCTATGGTTTTATCATTGGCTGTTGTCATGGACGTACTAAGTTAATAAGGATTGTGCGATCTCAAGTGATCTTTCTTCTTTCTTTCTCTAGCCCCATGCTCAGTTCGTGCGATCTCAAGATATGGTTTGCGGAAATAAACTCTCACATTGCAGAAAAACTTATATTTCTTTGAAGTAAATGAGTAGAGAAAACGTGCCTAGTGAGAGCCACAAACTAGATGACGTGTGTGTCTTGCTCGCACAGTTGCCATTATGAATTTAATTAACGGTAAGGTAGGATACATTCTGAGGTGCCTGCCGAAATTAATACAGGCAACTAATGGTGAAAATTCAGAATGTTAGTATATGTCGGAGAAAAAAGGCTGGGCCGTCTCTTTTTTCGTATTGTGGGTAAAGATGTGATAAACGGCTTTTTATTAAAAGCAAGTTGTAACGCTTGTGCTTGTTTTTAAAAGTAGCTATTAAAAGCGCGGAAGTGCTTTTCTGCTTTTTACTTTTTTACTTAGTTTTCTGCTTTCTACATTTTTAGTGCTTTTGTGCATTGAACTTTTACCAACCAAATCAAGAAGTCTACGAAACATAAGTTCAAGCGGGAATGTTAATTTATAAAGCTTTAACATGGAGTTAAAATATTTAAACTCTAACCCAAATAAAGATAATAATAATAAACTTAAAATAAATAATAAAAAAATACAAAATTAGTCAAGCTCTTCAAGCAAAAGCCAAAAACTTATCTGCTGAAAAATTTATAGTGAGCCTTATGTACATAAAAATATGGTTGTTAATCTAATATAATTTAGTAGTATGGCTTTTTACAGGTAAAGAAATAAGATTCAATTTAATTAAATATTGATTTGAGCTGTATTTTCATACCAATAAGGTACCTTTGTAATTTTTTGGAATTTCTTTCTCTTTCTTGCCGTCATTGCTTAAAAGCCACACGCTTGTGTTTGTAAGCGCGCTAATGTGCTTACAATAAAAAACTAACTTTTCAAACGGCTTTTCGTTTAAGCACCCACTTCTAATTGTGGGTGTTTAATGCGACTTAGCCTGGTCCCAAAGTGATCCAACGCCTACAAATGGCGATGTCGTCCTATTTCGATCTGTTAGGACGGCGGCTCGTGGGGTATTTTAACTAAAGCACTAAAGTGCTACAAATACATTTATTTCACTGCACACCCTACATACAATGATGGATTGATGGTAATGGCGTAAATATTGAAGTTGACTCCTCAAGATTAATTACGCCATCAATAGTAATAATGCCGTCTAACGACAATATGCTGAAGTTATTTACAATTACTATTAAACTGAAATCGAATCTTGACATCCTGTAATAATTAACCATTTCATTTAACAATTTTATTTATGTATATTTAAATTACGATTATTTATTTAAAAAGTATTAATACCTTCTTTGGTCCCAAATGCACAATCCTGTCTGAACTTATTGCATCCATGGTCTATTGTCATGGAAACGTTTGACATTCGAAAATATGGCGGACACCGTACAACAAATTGTCGGTTAGGTTCTAACAGTGCGTAAGTAATTTTTTTACAGTTTTGATATTTTAATGTTATTGCTTAGTGTAGGATATCCCGGACCATTTCAATGAATCAGACAACAGACAACAGACCAATAATGATTCGTTATTTGAAAATTTGTAACACTATGTAAGGCATGGGTAACAATAACTTCATTTAGTTTTTTTGCTATTATGTAAAGTAGCTATTTTTGAGTTACGCACTTACTTACAGGGTTCCAAAATAGAACGGGTGGCTAGTCTGACTGGACTGACTTGAGATTGAAGTCAGCACTGGACTGGGTTGGAATTAGTGTTTACACGCGCGGATCGCTGGACTGGGTTGCTGGACTGTCCTGTCACTGGCCCCGTGTAAACATCGCTGCCCGTATGCAGACAGGCGGCTAGTCTGACTGGACTGACTTGCGATTGAAGTCAGCGCTGGACTGGGTTGAAAATAGCGTTTACACGGTGCCAGTTACAGGTCAGCGCTGGACTGGGTCGCTGGACTGGCTTGTTACTGCCATAATATAAACGCGCCAAATATCCCAACAATAAAAAATTCTCAAAGTATTCTCACCAGTTCAAAACTCCCATCGCTCTGAGGCAGCTGCATCTTTAAATCACTGATATTGGAACTTCTATCACTCTCTTTATACATGTCTCCGGTGGTGACTGTGACGTCAGGCTTTTCGTGCATTCGCGTCTTCTTCCTTCTTCTTCTGTAGCAGATTACCACTAGGATGATGAAGCCGGAGAAGAGAATGATGCCCGAGGTCACTCCGATAAGGATTATGTAGAGCGGAAGGGTTTCTGAAAGAAGAGTGGAGCGTTAGGACTGAACAGCCAAAATTATTTTTGTCTTCCTCTAGCTACATGCTAAACAGACTGATATCTGTACTATGATTGTTGGCATCCTAAGTATCATACCAGAATAGAATTGGCCCAATAATTTGAAAACATTGACTATCTAGAATAATGCCCTCATAAACAGATATGTAATTCTTTAAGGCCAAACATCTTCATTTTTATATCCTTAAGATGACACTCTTGACACTTGATCACTATTTACAAAGGCGAAATCCAGGTGGCAACATTCCTGAACCCTTGGCGATTGGAGAATTACACCCATGCAAAGAAATAAAGTAAAGAAGGACTGTGATAATGTATAAATCCTTAAGCCTACGTCCAGCAACGGATGTCTTCTAATGGATGAAGTAACAAACTTACTCAGAGGCTTCAAAACGATAGCAGCAATAGCACTTCCTTCCATATTGGCAAAACTGCAATTGTACTGTCCGTAGTGCCTCGACTGACTGGCCCTGATCACCAGGATGGATTTCACAATGCCGTCCGGTTGGTCCTCTCTTAGGGTTGCATAGTCCTGAAGGAATAGTAAGATGTCAGTTTTTGATAGCATTTTTCAGATTTCATTAGGGTCTAAATCTACTCTTTGGTTGCTTTTTGCCAGATGCGTCTGGGTGCTACGATCCGTGAAGTGGGGTCACTGAGAGTCAGAGTTTATACAGGGTCATTTTTTCAGGTTTCTTATGCAGCTTAGAAATAATGAAAACTGAGACTGTAACGGCCGAATACTCAAAACCTACTCAAATGTTTAAGTCCCACTTAGCAGTTAGAGTCGACGTTATCTGTCAAGTTATGTGTGGTGCATCAAAGTTAAGCATCTCTGTCAAGTGTGAGAGCCGGAAGCCCAACCCAGCCCCCTCCCCCTTCCCCTCCCTCCATCCAACTCCCCTTCCGGTCGGCAACGTGCGAGCAATGCCTTTGGTATTGCATCTATTAGCTACGGTAACTCTTTAACATCAGGCGGTACGCTTGTTTGTCAGTCCTATAAAAAAATATATATTTATAACCACTCACTGGATCCGCAGTAGATCTGATCTCCCGACTTTCGAAGTACCATGTTATATCCACAGGTTTTGGCACTGATATCGCTGCACATTCTACCCTTACGGTCTCCCCTTCAAAACCAAATTGGGTTCTATTCGAGAGTATCTTAGGTACACCTGCAAGAACAATTAGTTCATAAAACCAACTAGTTTAATGCCTTCAATACTATGTTTCAAATAGGCTACTTCCAGTAATAAGAGTGTCTATAGATAGACTGATGCCTATATTTGCATTTTCTTCTACCTTGAAATGAATAATTATAATCCATCAATTGTTTATTAAATTTGTTGTAGACTGCAATAAAATTATGAATTTTTTTCAGGACTCATAATCATCATTTCAGCCAAAAGACGTCCCCCAAGGTTTTCCACAACGACCGGTCCTGTGCCACTAGCATCCAGCGGTTTCCCGCGACCTTCACTAGGTCGTCGATCCACCTTGTGGGGGGCCTACCCACTCGCACTTTCAGGACTCACTGAGGGTCAAACTTCAGCATTCTCATGAGATACGTAGATCTTTGTCAAAAATGTTGTTGTCTGTCCACCATTTCTAAATAGCTGGAATTTAAACTTACTTTTAATAAAAATAGTGCCTTCGCTCTCAATTTCGGGGTACCCCTTGGCCATAGCCTTGCAAATGTATCTGCCAGCCGTCTCCCTGTCCACTGTTATCTTCAAGATCGATTTTTTCCCCTTGAACTGCTGAAAAATTCGCACGCTCACATAATATAACGCTATTTAAATCGTTGTTTAAATCCTACTCCTAATCAAATGCTACTTCGTCTTCCATTTTCCAGTTTACCAATTAATATTATTTTCTCTAGGATATATTGGGGTGTTTCAGTTTTTGGGGTATACAAAAAATAACGTTGTATAATCTGATATTTTTATCAGCAACAGCATTTTTAGAAATATCAAACTTTGGTACAATAAAAAAAAATAAACATATAGTCGAATTGAGAACCTCCTCCATTTTGGAAGTCGGTTAATAAATGGCAATTAATGATAAATTTTGCTTCTTTAGGATAGGAAAATCAAAGTGGTCACTTACTACTATTACTTTGTAAGTTACAACATGGTAGTCACTTACCCCTATACGTCCTGGCTCATGGAACAACCACTGTATTGCCGACTCTGGTTGGCTATCCACTTCACAAGGCAGCTCTACTTTTTCACCAATCTTTGCCTCTATATCCTGAGGTCTTTTTGTGAAGATCGGTGGGTCTAGAAGATTACACTTTGATTTAGGGCCTCCGCAGACTAGCTACTTTTAGCATCGGCGACCGGCGATTTTGTGACGTATCGATGCTGCGTCGCGTTTCTTCGAGCGTGAATGAGCGTAAACTAAAAGTAGCTAGTCTGCGGAGGCCCTAAGGGTAGCTGCCCAGATATCCGACTAAATAATATAATAATAATAATATCCTGCGACATTTTTTACACACGGCTACCTGATCCCAAACTAAGCAAAGCTTGTACTATGGAAACCAGATAACTGATATTACTATTTATACTACTTTTTATTTGTAAATACATTACTTAATATACATATACACCCAGACTCGGGACATAGAGACATGTTCATGCACACAAATGCATGTCCCGGGTAGGAATCGAACCTACGACCTGCAGCGTGAAAGCCGCCATCACGACAACCACGCCAACGGGCCCGTCAAATACGAATTATGTTTCCATCAAGAACCCTAGTTTTAGAAAGTTCTAGAAAGAGGGAGACGTGTGATTGTCCAAATAGTATGTCCCACTAAACGGAGTCCATGGACACAGTACGACACAGTCGTTCACGGATAATAATGTTGAAAACGTGTCGGTATCGCCAATACGACTCATCTTGTGGTGAATAATGGCAATAGGCTCGCCCCTATTAGGTACAGTGGGACGAAACTACCACTGACTAAAGTAATTGTATTGTACTGCACTTTAATATTATTGGGATTGAAAACGGTTTTGGCTATATATCTTTTGGTTCGCAGATTATTTTTAGTTTCATGACTTTCGAAAGTTTACTGAACTCCAAATCTCTATGCATTTATTTTCTCAAGCACCCACGCATATGCTCTGAAAATTCATAATACCGCCCGCGTCATAGTCTGTAGGCGCCACACAATGTTATGACTTGTTCCAACACCAACAAATATAGCTATTTCTAAGTTTGAAATACTTCATGAGTGGGTATTTCTTGAAAATCTCCGGATTCATAAATCAACTAAATATCTAATATTTTCTACTAGCCTAGATTTCAAAGATATTTTATCAGCGGATCAACAGTAACAAGATTTGAATTTATGAATACAGTATTTTTTGCCGAGGTCCCAAATTATAAATGTTTTTTTTTTCACTATTAACTCAGATAGCCCGTTCACCGAGTGGATCCCAGACAAAGAGATTTTAAATAGAAGAAACGTTCTTAGTAGATATCTCTATGAAACAACGCGTGGTAATTTTCCCGGGATGCGTGGCATCTATCTACCGGTAAATAGCTGAACTACTCGCTTCGTTTTATGTCGATGTTAGTACTAGGCCGACCACTCGGCCGAGTTGCTTAGACCCAGTCCCCGTAGTAATTGGTCCATGGTCCCAGAGCACGATCGTCGTCGCCGAGGTAGACGCAAAAAACCGATAGCGCTATGACCTCGACGCTCATCTTGACGGGTGGTATAAGAGAGCCCAAGACCGCGATGGATGGAAGAAGATGGGGGAGACCTTTGCCCAGCAGTGGGACAAAATAGGTTAAAGAAAAAAAACTCAGATAGAAAACAAAAATCGTTTTTCACCTATAGAATCAGAAAGCAAGCAAGTGTCATTAGCAAGTCAAGTTTTACTTACAAGTAACTTCCAGAGTGACTTTCGCTTCGTTTTTGCCGACCATATTGCTAACTTCACATCTAATAACAGCCTTATGATGTTTCCGAGACACGTTGAAGATGATCTAGAACAAAAATAAGTGATAACCCGACTGATTAAAATAGATTTAATAACTGTGTCTTAACTGTGATTTAATAACGCGTCTTGCGGGCTTAAGGTCATGGGTTCAAACCCTGGCTCACACCCCTGGATTTTTCGAAATCTATGTGTGAATCATAACTTTAATATGATTATCACTTGCTTACGGTGAAGGAAAACATCGTGAGGAAACCTACATGTCTTTAGACATGTGAAATCCACCAACCCGCACTGGGCCAGCGTGGTGGATTATGGCCTGAATCCCCCTCGCATTGAGGGGAGGCCCGTGCCCAGCAGTGGGACGTTAAAAGGGCTAAATTATTATTTTTATAACTGTGTTAAGAAGGAGAAGGAAACTCGTCAATCCTCCTATTTTTTCTTTTGATAATTTTCGTGCGGGTTCCAAGACAACTTAGCTTGTAACTAAACTGTAACATGTAACTTAAATAGGTATCGATAAAAAAAATACAATGTAAAAAAGACAAGCCCGCTGAGTTTCTTGTCGGATCTTCTCACTCGAGGTCGCGTTTCCGATCCGGCGGTAGAATTTAAGGAAAAAAAATGTAAAATGACATTTGTAAGTGCCCCCGTAGGCCTAAACAAAATAAACGCTTTGACTTTGACTTGGACTTTGTCCCTGGGACTCGTCGAAGGTTAACCTAGGCGTCATCGTTGGACACCATTGTCGATCCTGGCTTACAGAAGTAACAGTGGCGGGAGTGTGGCGTGAGAAGACATAAAAGAGTATTTACGGGCCCGTTAGCGTGGTTGGCGCGGAGGCGCCTTTCACGCTGCAGGTCGTAGGTTCGATTCCTACCCGAGACATGCATTTGTGTGCATGAACATGTCTGTATGTCCGGAGTCTGGGTGTATATGTATATTAAGTATGTATTTACAAATAAAAAAGTAGTATATGTAGTAATATCAGTTATCTGGTTTCCATAGTACAAGCTCTGCTTAGTTTGGGATCAGGTAGCCGTGTGTACAAAAATGTCCCAGGATATTATTATTATTATTATTATGTTTCTCAATTTTGTCCACTCGGGCTAAACCCGGACCTTTGGAAGGCTTGCGTGGGGACATGGGTCCAACACGTAGAGGCCTCTAGAGATAAGTTTGATGTTATGTGAGGCACCTGCTGGAGTCAACCGCTGCAGGCGATGAGACACTTACAGCAGCTTGACCCCAACAGATGCAGGAACTATTGCAAAATGTGAAAAGAGAAAATGGGTCTATTGCATGAAGTTTGGATGGACTGGGATTGGGCTATAGGAAGGGTTCGGACACCTGCCATAATCAGTGTAAAACTAATTATCGTTGGCAGGCGGTGACTTGCCGCTCACTAGGTGGGCCCCTAAAATTGCCATCGTAAAGACGGCTAGGAGCAACACTGGTGTGGGCGGCTCAGGGGTGTAGAGAGGTGTGCTGCGCTTTCTCCGAAGTTACTCGCGGCGTTATGCCCTTTAACACTTCCACCCCTGGAGCATATAGCTCTAACGACCCCTCTCTGGACGGCCAACTAAGGCAAGCCAGAGCTGAGAGTCCTGCGGGCCCCCTTCGGTTTCGACTCGGCCGGCGAAGACACGCCGAGGTGGGGGCCCTGACCGACTCTCTGGGGTACTCGGGTCCGTGGTGTCGCTACTCACCAACAGCTCGCCACAAGCTGCCCTGCGGGCTTATTATTATTATTATTATACAGGGTTATTGGAAACACTAACAACGTGGTATTCCACTTTGCCCTAAAGTACCTAAAAGGACCACTGCTATCCTCTAGATGAGCAGATTTTCTTGTTTCATACATTTCAGAACACCTCCTTAAATTAAACGTCATAATCCAACTACAGCAGCGTTCTCAAAATCCAACCAGCGTTAAACATACAGAGGCTAGGATTATTCATACTTCAATAACATTAATTTGCTAGAACAGTGCTAAACGTGAAGTGGGCAATTTAGTTTGGAAGGCGCACTCTCCCTAGTTATGCATTCTGCAGTAACAATAAACAATTCAGATGACTGCATTCATTTCTGGTTTTACAGGCTCACTGGCTTGCGTTATTGCATCTATGTTACTTTTAAAAAAATGTACGGAACCCTCAGCGCGTGAGTCCTACTCGCACTTGTTTTTAGGGCTCCGTACCCAAAGGTTGCCAACCCTATTACTAAGACTCTGCTGTCCGTCTGTCTGCCCGTCTGTCAGCGGGCTGTATCTCACAAACCGTAATAGGTAGAGAGTTGAAATTTTCACAGAATGTGTATTTTAAAAACAAAGGGGGTCCCACTATAAGAAACTTATATTTTTGACGTTTTTATTCTACGGTGGTACGAAATCCTTTATGTGCGAGTCCGACACGCACTTGACTGGTATTTATTATTTTGTTTTGCATTTTCTTTGTTAAATAAATGTGAAGAACCTAACAAATAAATTATCTGACCTTCGAGAATGCTTGTACTCCACCAAGCCAACTAGGAACCTGTGAAATGTGACGTCACCCGCACAAAAAGGCGATGGCGGTGTGCGGGAGGTGTGGCGGGCGGGAAGCCGCAGGCGGTGGCGGGTGTGCGGACGGTATGCGGCGGGGAAGTCGCATTCCATCCAAGTTTCCAGTTGGCTTGGTGGACTATTTGTAGAATTCTTACCATTTCATCCGTGTAGTCCCCTATCACTGGGTTGTTGTTGATGTACCATCTGTAGATCAGCGGTGCAGGGTTCGAATCCACGTCACAACGGATCCTGAGCTCAGCACCCTCTGGTATCTTGTCCTTAATAGACCAAGACTTGAATGTGATATTCACCTTGGGGGCGTATTTCACCTGCAAACAATTTTGGTCAAAATTCTCTTCGTCTTGATGAGAACATAAATGGCGTGCTGCAGTATTTTCTCAGGTGCTTTTAGGGTTCTGTACCTCAAAAGGAAAAACCCTTACAGCATCACTTTGTTGTCCGTCTGTCCGTCAAGACAGCGCACGACCCTAACTAATGGTGAACGCATGAAATTGTTACCGTTAGTTTCTTCTATAGCGTAGGCGTTATTAAGGGAGGAATTTCAAAAATCCTTAATAGGGTAAATTTGATTGTACGGTGGTCCCAATTATTTCTGAAGCATTAACGTCAACGCTCATCTAACGCCTCCGCACCCGACCAGCACCGCCTCGCCGCTCAGCCGTCCACTGACTGAACCGGAAATAAGTGGACCACGCGCTGACCGCGCGGCGTTAACTCGTTGACCACGCGCGGTCCACTGGGCGATCACGTGAGGTTTATGGTGTAAAAGCAGCGTCCGCCCGCGGACCACCAGGCGACAACGAGTGGACGCCGAGCGGCGAGGCGGTGCTGGTCGGGTGCGGAGGCGTTAGGTGAGCGTTGACTTTTAAAATTATATTTAATTGCATTAAAAATAACAAATAAACTTTTTAGCGTATCTGATAATTCAACCGCTATTAAATTTCTTCGGAACCCTCTAGGGGTAAGTTTACTAGTTTGTCTGAGTTTTTGAACCGTACTGGTAACTTTTGACTAGGTAAGGTTTCAAACATACATCCTACTAATATTATAAATGCGAACGTAAAAGCGTGTGTTGTGTGTGTGAAAGTTTGCTACCACGTATCTCCATAACTACTAAACCGTTAATGAAATTTGAAATGTAGATAGTGTAGGCTCTGGAATAAGACCTAGGCTAACCTTACACATCAATTACCACGCGGGTGAAGCCGCGGGGCACAGCTAGTTTTTTTTATAGATTTCAAACATACTCACAAGAAAGTAAAGTTGTGTTTAAATATCTCTCTCACCTCAATATGCACGGTCGCCGTCTGTGGCTCCTTATCAGCTGTGTTATGCGCCTGACACGTTATTGTCTGGTTGTGGTGTGTCTTGCGAGGCGTTAACCGCAGCACTGACCTGAGGGCGACACGTATGCGGTTTAGAAACTCCCCGAGAATGTTCACACTTAAAGTATGTACTGACAATACTGTGGGAACCTCAGACAAAACGTATGCATTCGACAAGCACGCTGAGTTTCTTGCCGGATCTTCTCAGTGAGGTCGCGTTACGATCCGGTGGTAGTTTTTACCTCCGTTCTCTCTCTCTTGAGACAGCAGCCAAGCCGAGGCCGAGCCCTATGTGGCGCCCTTGAGCGTGCTGTCCCCTACCCTTCTGGTTGGAGCGCACTTTGCACTCGCCAAAGTCCGGGTGAAGTTGTAGAGGCCACTCTGGCCAACAACGTATTGTCAATTCAAAAAAAAAAAAAAAACCTTTGAAAATACCAATAGGGGCGTGTTTCTACATAGATACATATACTCACACATGTATCCCACGTGTAAGCAAAGACTATTAGATAGCTACGTCTATAACACGCACATGCCGCGCGAGGCTGCTCACCCAAATGCCTAACGAAGCACGCGCGTTTGCCTCAGTCACACACCGCGCGAGACAAATGGCGAGGCAACTTAACTCTAGACAGAGAAGAGTATACCCGAGCAATCAGTTTGACATCGTTCTGTCTCATGACTAGGCCAGACTAGTCGAGGCAAATGACAGCGCTCGGGTGAGGCAGGGCTAGCATTTGCCTCGCGCGCGGCATGCCAAACTTCACGTTGCAAAGCTGCTTTGCGCGGCATACGCGTGTTATGAACACGACTATTGCCACATGCTACGATTTTGACACACCTGTCTTGCTTCATCCACATTCATACATCTTCTCATGCAATGCCGTTGGTTAAGGGTGCTACGGACTTGACCTTTGTGGGCTAGTTTCTGGTTTGAGATTTTTAAAAAGTCGCGAAGAAAAATATACAGGGTGAATTTGAAATCATGGGCATCCTTTTAAACTATGACTCTACACATGATTCAGAATATGTTGGGAATATAAATAAAAAAATCTGTCGATAAAAAAATATTGCTCGAGCAAGCAAATAAGCAAAACCAGTTAACTGTTATACCTTATCCTGACAATATTTTTTCATCAATTGATTTTTTGATTAATATTCCCTAAATATCCTGAATCGTGTGTAGAATCACCGTTTAAAAGGATGCCCATGATTTCAATTTCACCCTGTATTTTGTGACGATTGCTTTTGGAACACGAAAAAAAACGACAGTCTGAAAAAAGTGTCGATAGTAAAAAGGGATAAGTACTTTGTTCTATATTTTAGTCCATCTGATAACAGCTCCACTGAACTTTTCACGTTCTTCTTGATAATTGACCGATTGCCGTCTAGCCATGTTATCTGGAAAGAAAACTCTTATTAGTTACTAAGCTATGCTGTAGAAATTGTAATGTGATGCTTCTCTCCTCTTTAAAAGATTGATATTACTGGTTTGTGTGTTAATGATGAGAAAATGAGAAAGCTCATTCATACCCTGAAGAAATGCCATTTGAAATAGCAACAGATGGACCAAATAGTTTGGCAAAGCAACTGGCGTCGATGAAGGCAGTATATGACGGCTTTAGGTATCTAGTCCATCTTCACCTTACCAGAGTCGCAAGAACCTTGCCCTAGGGAGACATGTCTAGACTCTAGAGAGGATGTTTTCTGACTTATGAACGGATGCACTTTCATGAAGGCATTAGTCCTACTTCAGTTACACTCATCTTGACTACTCTAAATCTTTTATCATCCTTATTGTCGACCTAATTTATGAGAAAAACTGAAATATTTTCAGTTGTCTCTAAAAATTTGCCATCACAGTCAGGTCGGAGTCGGCTCAAAATGACACTTGACAGTTCTAACCATCTTTCCTTGTCTGGCCCATCGTTAATTTTTTTTATTTGCACTGAAAAAGTGAGCTCTAGAAGACATCTAGTGAGCTAAAATTGTTTGCTCTCATTAGGAGAGCATCACCAGTCTAATCTACTCGGAACATACCTCAGCCGCAGGCTTCCCCCCACTGGACACACACTCAATATCCACTGGCTGGTCCTCAGTAGCATCTATTAAGGCACCTCTTGTAATCCTAGGAGGCTCTGGAGCTACAGTGATAGTCAGCTTGGCATAGCGAGACCGAATCGCGGGCTCACCTGGGTCAAAGAAAAGATGGTTGAAAACCTATCTGGAATATTAAGAACGTAAGAATTGGGCCACCGCAGACTTGCTACTATTAGCATCGGCGATCGGCGATTTTGATGCTGCGTCTCGCTCGTTCGCACTCGAAAAAACGCGACTCAGCATCGATACAGTCGCAAAATCGCCGGTCGCCGATGCTAAAAGTAGCATGTCTGCGGAGGCCCTAAGGTGTGCGCTGGTAGCACAGCCGACGGTGATGAGACAAAACGTGATATAAACCGATTTTGTTCCAATCTTTCCTATGCATTAAGTGAGAGAGCGAGCGAGTCGGTGTGAGATAATGCGTGACAAAAGTCTTGTCTTAGCGTGTGTGCTCGCCCGGGTGATGTGGATGCAGCTAATGATTATGAACTTACCTTCAAAACCAGAGCTGACTTGGCACTGGTATTTGCCGTCATCTTCTAGAGTCACGTGTTCTATGTCTAGCGAGAAGTCCCCTGAAACAAAACAGATAGTAAATATACCGTCTAGGAGCCGTTACGCTGCGCCAGTTGCAATGACGAAATGAACGTTTTTATACAGCTTTATTGGTAAAACACTAACAACCTTGCAAAGGCGTATTACTGACATCAAAAACAACAACTTTTGTTCTATGACTTTTTACAAAACAAAAAAAAAGTTAACAAAAAATCTCACTCTAAAATGTATAAAACAAGAAAATATGCTCATCTAGAGAATAGCCGTGGTACGTTTAGGTACTTTAGGGCAAAGTGGAATACAACCACGTACCATGGCTTTCCTCTAGATGAGAAAAAAAATATTTCATACATTTTAGAAAGTGATTTTTTGTTTTGTAAAAAGTCATAGAACCAAAGTTGTTGTTTTTGATGTCAGTAATACGCCTCTCTAAGGTTGTTAGTGTTCTACGAATAACCCTGTATAATACAATTTTTCTTTTACTGTAGCATAAGTAAATAATATTGAGTTTTAAGTATATCATATCAAATACATAATACAGTTGCTTTCAAAATGTGTGGGATTCCAGATCCGTGCTTGATGCCTAGTGTTTCTTCATTTTAAAAGCGTATTGCGTCATAATATAAAACAGAATGTTTTTCTTAAATCTTATTTAAGCTGTTTTGTTTAGAACATGTGGGAGGTAGTATTCTTAAAGCATTAGCTAAGGAAAATATCTAGAATGTTACCTAATATTATTCCGAAGTATCGTTGTTTATAAGTGAAGCTTTTGCTTCAAAAATACCAGGAAATAAGAAATAGATAGGTGGTTATCAGCATAATGAACGAAACCTATAACGAAATACTCTAAATTGATTGATTATCAAACTAAGAGGGATAGAGCAATGAGGAAAACTAAAATACGCCATCTGTCCCTTTTCTTCAAAATGGTTGTCTATCAAGAAGCTATTGTGAACTATCTGCTTCTTGTTCAGAAAGTACCAGGGGATAAGAAATAAGTAAGCAGTTTAGATTCCCAATACTAATATATTTATTTCTACTTCAAGCCTTCAACTCTAATTTTATTTACCAATAGTAGAAGCATGGCGCTTCTTCCTTCCAAAACAATTATTGGTAGATGTTTATATTAATACAAAGTCAATATCCGCATCTGTCTGTTTGTCCACTTAGTTCTCCTAAATACGCAACAGGTTTTGATGGGGTTTTCACTATCATTTAGAGAATAGAATAGAAAAGCCGTGCAAAGCAGGGCAGATCGTTAGTTATTTTTGAAATGGAATGCTACCTTATTTGAATGCGTAGTAATTTGTGTTACCACTTAATAATATCACTTAATTTTTTATAGGAATGTTTGTTTCATATTTAATTGTCGGCAAAGTAATGTCGGTTCGCTACTATTAATTATATCGCGAGATAATAATAGAGGGTGAAACTTAAGTTATTATTGTTAAAAGCTTTTTGTTCGAATTTGGGACGAGTTTATCTCGATTACAGATTTAACTGTAGTTTTGATTGAGCTTATGGTTAGATTTTTTACCATATTAGAAGAATTATAACTTAGCCCACACATACATACATCATACACAACCCAGATATACATAGAACACAAATTATACACACCACTTCACATAAATACAGGGTGAAATAGAATTCAACAGCCAAATTGATATGAGACATTCAGTAACTGCAACATCGTAATAAAATGACAAATAAAAAATAATACTTTACGCTTTTATCGCCCAAAACCATGCCACGTCGTTTTTATGTACCTACACACCAGCTTCAACGTGTCCTTTTCTTATTCATTCATAAAATTTAATATTATCTACGTAATAAAATCAAACGTGGAGTAATTTATTTAATAAATTTATTTTGTTTCATTGTCTTAGTAATATCGTAGAGCTTAATTTATTAGTTGGTGATGTGCTCTAAATCTTTTTTGGTACACAAAGAACCACTCATCAAAATTTGGCCAATGCATTCAATTTCATCCTGTATTCATGTATTGTTTCGTAAAAAGTCATAGAACAAAAGTTGTTGTTTATTATGTCAGTAATACAGTCCTGCAAAGTTGATAGTATTTTTCCAATAACCCTGTACACAGTTTTTTTTTTAATAATTAAAAATATAAAACGAATTTCGTAGAAATTTACTCTTTACTGTCAAGAAAAAAGTTCTTAATTAGTCTCCAATCTATAAAAAAAGCCGAACAAAGGCAACAATGCTGAACTATTTCAATAGCTGAGATCCCAGCTGATTTGAAACGCTCCATTTTTATTGACGTAAAGAATGAAACCACGCAGTCAGCTTATTAAAAATTGATGCTGCGCTGAAATCATAATCTGCTGAATAGCTTTTCAGCGTAATATGATGGGTAATATAATTGACTTCAACGTTTTAAGGCTGCGATAAAAAATATATTTGAATTTGTGGGACTTTCAATCGATGCGCGTTTAGGGCCTCCGCAGACTTGCTACTTTTAGCATCGGCGATCGGCGATTTTGATGCTGTGTCTCGCTCGTTCGCGCTCGCAGAAACGTGACGCAGCATCAAAACAATTGCAAAATCGCCGGTCGCCGATGCTAAAAGTAGCAAGTCTGCGGAGGCCCTTATGTATTTATTTTGTAAAATGGATTGTAAAATCGAAAAAAATAACATAGACAGATATTTACAGGATTGGCTTGAAAACAGTCAATAGATTTGTGAAAGTTGTAAATGAAAATTCTCCAAAAAATTCACAATCATGTCTTTGCTACATTCTCAAGTATTTACACTGTTAAGTTTGCTTTTGAATTAATAGCTTTTACGCGTCTACTGGCTATGTGGTCGATGACTTTTAGCTCCGTACCTAAAGGTGCGTACAGATACCGCGAGGCGAACCCGAGGTATGCGTGACAAACCATTCGAGACTTACGCCTCGCGATATCCGTCGGCACCTTAGTGCGATATCGCACTAGGCAACCATGATTGCGCCACCAGCGGGTGATTCGATAGCCGACACCGAATTGGTTGCGCTACCAAGCGGACACCAGGTGCGATACCCTCCATACAGCTCTATACATTTTGTTGGTGAAGCGACTGGTTGCGCCACCACTGGTGTCCTCGTGCGATATAGCACTTAAAGTGTAGAGTGTGCAAACTTGGCGTCTTGTTACAACAAATTATTAAAATAAGGTAGATACAAAACTTACTATATCCATAAATGTTTGCATTTCTCATCACCCCAATAAGTGCCTACGCTATTTCCACGGCCATTCGGGACCGAATATAAAATACCATAATGTGTCAGACCCCATCCCGCGTGCCTCGTAAATATGAGTCGTAAAAGTGATTGAAAATAGTTACAATGAAGATGACTGGTTGAACAGGAACTGACAGACAACGCTTAGTCACGGTGGTAGAGCCAAGTTGTAGGCAATTGACTGCAGCTCATATACGGGCTGGCTCGACCGGGGTAGTACCACCCTCTCACAGCAGATCAGCGTGAAGTAGCTGTTACAGCTGCGTTGATTACGATAAGTGAGAGAGTCGGAAACCCAAACAATGGTCAGTCAGAGATAGGTGATCATTTAAACTGAGCGTCTCCGTGCATCTCCATGTGTCGGGGGGCATGTAAAATGGGGTCCCGGTTGTTGTTATCTAAACAGCAGTCATTCAGCAATGTCATACCTCCGGGCGGCTTGAACAACTTTGAAACCGGGTTGGCCACTAACCATGCGATAAGTAGAAATTCATCCCCTAAGGGTGTTAAATAGGGGATAAAAGTTTGCAAGGAAGTTCGTTATTTGCAAGTTTTTGTTCAGATTTCTATGTATAAATAAAAATCTGTTGTAATATGGTTTTTAGAAATTCATCCCCTATGGTGTTTTAAATCGGGGATGAAAGTTTGTTTGCGAGTTATTTTCATCTATGTGTTTGCGTCTTCGAACTAGGCTCCATCTCTATGATACTACACGCTTGAAAGTTATTTACTTTCGAAAGATTTATTTACTTAGAAGTAGACTTAAGACTTAAATCTAGGTCTCAAATACTTATTTTAAGTCCGCTCTAGTTCAGAAACCTATTTAACCTTACATCCTGACCTGAATCTACATCTTACAATCTTAATCTTACATCTCCATTTATCATCGCCGTCTTATAAAACCACTATAATTTATGTTTTATTGTTTTCGCACTTGTCTGAAGATACATTGATTTATTGTTGAGAGATCAACATTAAAAAAAAAAAAAAATTAACCTATTTCGTCCCACTGCTGGGCAAAGGCCTCTCCCATCCGCCTCCACCGATCTCTGTCCTCGGCGACTCCTTGCCAGTTCTTCTCGAAGGCGTCAAGATCGTCGCGCCATCTCTTTCTAGGCCTGCCGCGGCGCCGCTTTCCATCCTCCGGGACCCAACCGGTTGAAATTTTAGCCCACTTGTCGGGATCCATTCTACTTATATGGCCCGCCCATCCCCACTTGAGTTTAGCAGTCTTTGAGCCCACATCTATTATTTTAGTAATGGAGAATCACATAGTTTTTTTAATAATAACTAAGGGACAAACAAGCGCACGGTCTGCCTGAAGTTAAGCAGTTGTCGTAGCCTATAGATGCTTGCAATACCAAAGGCATGTCTCGCACGTTACCAATCTAAAGGGGAGTGGGACACAGGGAGGGAAAAAAGGGAGGGTTTGGGCTTCCAGCTCTCATACACATCGTACGAAACTCAGCTAAAATGGCTACTGCCTCTGCTTACCCCATCAGGAAATACTAGCGTAGTACCAATATCCAGAACATTGATATATTATTATAGTAGATATGGTACCTCCGAACATTGCAAACACTAAATGCTTGTGCTCAGCGCACCACTACATGCACCAAAATTTCGACAATCGAACTAAACTTTGACGGGCCCGTTAGCGTGGTTGGCGCGGAGGCGACTTTCACGCTGCAGGTCGTAGGTTCGATTCCTACCCGTGACACGCATTTGTGTGCATCAACATGTCTGTATGTCCGGAGTCTGGGTGTATATGTATATTAAGTATGTATTTACAAATAAAAAAGTAGTATATGTAGTAATATCAGTTATCTGGTTTCCATAGTACAAGCTCTGCTTAGTTTGGGATCAGGTAACCGTGTGTAAAAAATGTCCCAGGATATTATTATTATTATTATAAATGCATGATGCGTATTATTTACCAGAAGATGATTTATTGGCAATACCGAACTCTTTGCAAATTTTTCGCGAACGGTTGAATCGTACTGTGCCCATGGACTCCCTTTAGTATGACATACTATTTTGACCAGTCACATGTCTCTTTTTCAGATTTTCAGTGAGGTCACGTGTTCAAAATAAACAGTCACCACGTGGGCGGTCAAGCACGATCAATTCTAATTCGTATTGAAATATTCACTTTTCATTTCATACGTATCTTGGCAAGTATTATTAGATTTTTACGCAACGGGTCAATGACCGAAACTTGGCGGTTGGAACAAATGTTTGACGTGTCGGCTCCAAGGTTGGCCTTGGATTTGGCAGATGGAGTTATGATACCTGGTGAGATAAGAATTTGAAATATCACCTTTTTGAAGTGAGATAATTTTTAAAATGGTTTCATTTTTTATGTGGCTGAAGTGGCACACAAGCGTATGGGCCGCCTGATGGCCCCTCACTGTATCAGGTGGTTGTGGGTTCGATTCCCGCTAGAAGCAAATTTCAGAAACGGCCTTTTCGTTATTTGCCATGGACTGGGTGTCACTGGAATCACCCCCTGGCTATTGTCTGGTAGCCATAGTACAAACGTGCTTAGTTTGGGACCATACAGTTAGTGTGTAAGTCTGGCGATGTTTATTTAAAAAAAAGCCCTTTTAACGTCTCACTGCTGGGCACGGGCCTCCCCTCAATGCGAGGGGGATTCAGGCCATAATCCACCATGCTGGCCCAGTGCGGGTTGGTTAATTTCACATGTCTAAAGACATGCAGGTTTCCTCACGATGTTTACCTCCACCGTAAGCAAGTGAATTTCGAAAAATCCAGAGGTGTGAGCAGGGTTTGAACCCAGGACCTTAAAGCCCGCAAGACGCGTGCTTAACCAATCGGGTACCACTGCTTATTATATATTTTATATTTGATGTTTATTTTATATTTCTAATTTTTTTTCTGAAAAAATTATTTACTCATAAGCGCTCTATCTTACCGGGACGCCAAGCGCGTCGCCAGCCACCATCGCCAACGAATTCGTATTAAATTTGACAGGTAATACCAATTGTTTGGGTACGTGACTGGCGACTTCGCTAGGTACCGTCGTCGTCAATAATTCGTATTGAATTATTTCAAAATATGACAGGACTCTACTTGGCGACGGTCGCCAATCCCGTCGCCAGGTGTGATACAGCCCTAACTCCGTAGGCGTAAATCTGGGCTTAGCTACATTGTCAAAACCAAGTCTCCAGAAAGCTGTTTAGCTTATCCGAAATGTCAGACAAAAGTTAAATAGAATGGTATTTATTTTTGGGTAAATCTATTTTCATCTAAGAGATGTCCGGTCTCGAAACTAAATTAACAGTAAGGCGAGAGAAAATACAGAATTAAAAAGTTATTAGGGCCTCCGCAGACTTGCTACTTTTAGCATCGGCGATCGGCGATTTTGATGCTGCGTCTCGCTCGTTCGCGCTCGAAGAAACGCGACGCAGCATCAAAACAATTGCAAAATCGCCGGTCGCCGATGTTAAAAGTAGCAAGTCTGCGGAGGCCCTTAAGTGTAGAAAATTTTGAGTAATTGGTCCTTCATTATTTCTTTGACAAATTCCCGCATGTTATCTAGGCAGCAGTCGAGCCTTGTCAGAGGCCCTAAGGCGGCTTGATCAATTCTGACACCAGCCCCCCTAGCCAAGCGGCATGAACGCTAATCGAATAGAATAGAATAGACTTCACAATGTATGGAAAGGACATTACAAGTCGCTATGTAGATCACGTGACTTATGTCATTTCCATACATGAAGCGTTGCGATTTGAAGGAGCGCTTGTAGACGTCAGCCACTTGTCTAGAGGGGCTGGTTGGCCACTAAGACCCCATTGTCGAAAGTTTCAAGCGATTCTACGACTCATGCATATTTTCTATTAGGTACCTCCAGTTACTAGACTTTTTTATAGGACTGAGGTAGCAAACAAGCGTACTGCTCGCCTGATGTTAAGCAGTTACCGTAGCCTATAGATGCTGACCTGAAGGTGTGTGGGACAGTAGGAGGGGGGTGATGGACTTTCGGCTCTCTCACTCGCTCACTCACACCGTATGAAACGCAGCTGTAATAGCTACTTTACGCCGATCTTCTGAGACAGGGTGGAACTACCCCGGTTGAACCAGTCCGTATATGAGCTGCAGTCAATTGGCTACAGCTTGGCTCTACCACCTTTAACCTTACCACTTCAATTTCTTTCATCCATTTAAAAAAAAATCATACATAATCTTTGTTAGCTTACTCATAGGCCTCCCGAGTTGTGATCCGACCCTGTACAAATAGGGAATATGCATGATTTTTAACTACCGTATGCTTATTTGAAAAATACTGTTTCATGCATAGTCTCTATTACCTCTAGTTATCCCCTACAACAGGTACTATAGTAGCGACATTTTACGATGGCCGGTTTGACATGTGGGGGGGGGAGAAAATGAACCTTCTTACAACGGAATGGCCGTTTAAAAAAATAAGAATGTCAAAAAATTTATGCGTAAATGAATTTTATTCCGTTATAATAAGGTTCATCCTTTCCCCCTCCCACATGTCAAACCGGCCATCATAACGTGCCGCAGGTATAGCCTAGTATGAGGCCGGTGTATTCCCAAATAAAACACACTGAGCGGGCAATTTACCTAAATATCTCGTTGCGTTATATTTCTCGGTGCGAACTCGCGTGCCAAATAATCGACGTGTTTTTTTAAAGAAAATTGGTCAAGAGCGAGTTGCGATTGAAGATTGGGTTGCGGATAATTAAAAATAGAATTAAATTTTGACCTTTGATATATTTACCTACATAATATATTTAGTGACCACAATTCAGGAAAGGTTGTCAGCGAAATGCTTATATCCCCTTATGCTTATATCCCCCTTAACCTCCCTCTGTCCCACTCCCCTTCAGGTTGACAACGCGCGAGCAATGCCCTTGGTATTGCAAGCATACATAGATGGGCCGTACGCTTGTTTGCCACCTCAGTCACATATAAAAATATATATTAGGTATCTTAATCCCAGGATAAATAGAAATTTAAAGCAAATTGCTTTCAGTAATTAATTTTCAAATTAAGTGGCCCTAAGTTAAGTTTGATCAGTAAGATACCAGGGGCCCTACCACCACCTCTTATAGCAGTATTGTTTTAACGTTTCAGCGACTTTTTGTGCTATGACGTACCTTATTGTCATGACAATAAGAAACGTCATTGCACAAAAAGTCGCTGAAACGTTAAAACAATACTGCTATAAGTGGTGGTGGTAGGGCCCCTGAAGTATTGATTGCATAGCTAGTGGAAACAACATTTATGAAAAAAGGTAGAGAATGGTATAGAAATATTAGAAACTTACAAATTAGGGATTTTCAATTTCTCTAACACAACCCTAAAACATAAAAAATGTTTCTTGCGGATTGGTATACAATTCGATTGCATCAGCGTTCTATTTCCAACTCCATAACAGAGAGCATAAAGTTGAAATTGCGGTGCTGAAATCTGTTGCTGTGTTAAAAGTGCGTTTTGTTATTTACATTTGAGTCACGGCTCAAATGCGTAGCAATGACCTGAGAAATATTTTCTTAGCTTGCAACACTAGAAAAAGATTGTATTCTTAATTTAAAAAAATACTGGCCACTTTCACTGCCTTCTTTATTTTTTTACCAAAGATAAATAATATTGATTATTTAAGGAGGAAAAAAAAATTAAGGACCCAGTTCACCAACAGATTAACGGAGAGTTAGAGCAGTAACCGATTGTTTGATGTACTCTGGTGTCAGACCGTTCACTGCTGTAGCAGTCTGTCAGTACTTCTTCCCTCTTCCCCGTTCCCATTCAGATCGGTAACGTGCGAGCGATGCCTTTGGTATTGCAAGCATCAGCTACGGGAACTGCTTAACATCAAACAAGCTTTTACTTCTTCTTCTTATAGTATCGTTAGTGGCCAACCTGGTGTCAGAGTTGTTCAAGCTGCCCGGAGGCCTCCGACAAGGCTTAACGACTGCTACCTTGATGACAACAAGCGGGACGCACGGAGCGCTAAGTTCATATGGCACCAAATAGTCACCCATCTCCGCCTGACCTTGCCAAGCGTTGCAACTAGTACTATAAAGACAGGAGATATTAGATTTGGTAGTTAAAAAGAGATAGCGTACTCACCCTCCTCGTCGCTCCCTATCATAGAGTATCGGTCGTATCCGCTCAGGTTCCGATTCGTGCCGAGTCCGAAGTCGTCTTTCGTCCATTGTAGAGTGCCTGCTTTGTGCTCTACTCGGCACGGTAGAGTCACTCGGTCGCCGACTTTTGCGCTCTATTGACAAGAAAAAAATATTTTTAAGTCTTACTTAACAGTGTGAAAATTTTGTAACTTAAAAAAATATTGGTAATTCTCAAATTTTAGTTACTTTTGAGTATACGGTTGCACTCTGTTAGAAAAAGGGCTAGACAAGAGGTAGACGTCTACAAGGGTTCCTTCAAATCGCTTCATGTATCGAAATGACATAAGTCACGTGATCTACATAGCAACTTGTTGTTGATCTACATAGCGACGTTTGACATTTCCCTACATTGTGAAGTCTATTCTATTCTATTCGATTAGCGTTCATGCCACTTGTCTAGGGCGGCAGTTTAGTCTGTAGCAAAATGTAAAAAATCAAAACATGTAAGTTCAGATATTTCATTGATTAAATTGTTGTTTAACTATTAATTAGTATTCATTAATATGCTGTTTAGTGTGTTAAGTATTCGTACTATTTAAGGAATCCTTAAATACTGAAATGTATTCGAAATAGGGTTGTCACTTTTTAACGGAAATAATCTCAGATTGCACCCCGAAAAAAAAAACAGTGGTCACAGTTCATCGATGTTATTAGGTTCTAATGTGATAGGAGAGAGACTTGTTTTCATTTACCAAGTCCACTTTCAACGTATACGTTGAATTATACATAATTATAAATCTGGGCGTTGAACCCAGGTCGCTACAACTATGTAAACGCCATAGCATTCACTAAACAAATTAACCATAAATCAAAAACATTTAAAATATCCTTATTTATTGAATCTAATTAATGTATCAAAATAGTAACCAACTAATACCTGATTCAAGTTATGATAGGTGTGGCAACCCTAATCCGGCATACCGATCGCAGCCAAACGATAACCGAAATGGCGCGTCGGGTTAACAAAACGCCTATGTAAATTACTTGAACAATTATAAATTCAAATTTATACTGTCCCTAACGCCACGGGCCAAGTTATGAAAGAACTGCAGATAGTAGTAATATATTAATTATAATATTATTTTTATTCATATTCATCGCCAGACGAACACAACTGTATGGTCGTCCGGGGTGGTACCACCCTCTCACAGAAGATCGGCGTAAAGCAGCTATTACAGCTGCGTTTCGTACGATGAGTGAGAGAGCCGAAAGCCGAACCCCCTTCCCCTACCCATCCCTCTCCCCTTCAGGTCGGCAATGTGCGAGTAATGTCTTTGGTATTGCAAGTAGATACTTGCAATACCAAAGACTAGGCTGCAGTAACTGGCTTAACATCAGGCGGGCCGTACGCTTTTTTGCCACCGCAGTAATATAAAAAAAATAAGCAACGCATGTACTATACAATGGACTGGGGGCGATCCCAGTGATACCCAGACCAGGGCAAATTACGAAAAGGCCGTTTCCGAAATTTCCCTCTGGCCTTTTGTTCTGGAAACCTGCATGACTTAAAAAAATATGAAAGACATGCGAAGTCCACCACCCCGCATTGTACCAGCGAGGTGGAGTGTGGCCTTAATCCCCCTCGCATTGAGGAGTGGGAGGTTCAAAGGGCTATTATTCTTATTTTTTTATGTTTTTAGTTAGGCTAAATATACAATACATATTTGTTTTCTGTTAAAATAAACACATTGTCAGACTTTTTTGCTAACACATGGCTTTGCTTTAAGAGCAAAACATTTTTTATCCGCTTTTAACTTGAACGGGCCACAAAAAACTTTGTTTACAAAGCAAAACTACCATCTAACAACGACTCTACAATATTATGTATGTGTGTACACCGCGATCTGCTAAACTGCTGTATAAATATTCATAAGTTTAATAATAAAACATTTTGATAGATTGTGATCGGGAGTTTAGATTTATACGTAGTGATTTAAGAAAGCATGTTTATGGTTGATTAAAAATGTGGTTTTTGAGTTTTTTGTTGTTATTTTACTGCATATATACATTTAGGTAGTATGCGTAGTTAGTAGAAAGAGACAGGTATCTTGAATCCCCGCCGTATAATAATGTCAATAATGCAAATAATGGACCAACTAAAATATTTATTACCAAAGTTACCCATTCAGCAATATCTCTCAGTAGCAAAATAACCTGTGAGCAATATCTTTTAGTAGCAAAATAACCTAAGTGCAATATCTCCCAGTAGAAAAATGACATGTGAACAATATTTACCAGCGTTAAATCACGTATTAGTAAATTTCCCATTAGCAAAATTAACTATGAGCAATATATCCCATCAGCAAAACGACCTATAAACAAATATCTCCCAGTAGCAAAACGACCTGTGAGTAATTTATCCTAGTAGCAAAATGACCTACGACCAAAATGTTCTTAAATGTTTTAATTAGTCAAATAAATAAAAATTAAAAACTGCGCCACCTTAAACTAGTTCTATCTATAAGAGTAAAGTTAAAATTCAATAAAACGATACATCCATTTAACGGACGACACCAACTAACGGCGACTGCACACCGGAAGTCAAGTTAATTTAATTAATAGTTAACACACCGAGCTTAGTTTTATTGCTTTTAACAAGTTGACGTTTAGAAGTTTTATTATGTGCGAAGGCATTGAACTTAGGAGAACATCCCGATTCAGTATTACGTTTTAATCATTGACTTCTTATCCAATAGACACAGTATAGGGCTAGGACCAGCACCTATACCACCACCTCTTATAGCAGTATTATTTTAACCTTACAGCGACTTTTTGTAATTTGACATCCCTTAATGTCATGACATAACAAAAAATCGTTGTCAGGTTAAAATAATACTGCTATAAGAGGTGGTGGTAAGGCCCCAGGGGTCCTACCACCACCTCTTATAGCAGTTTTGTTTTAACGTTTCAGCGGCCATTAGTGCAATGACGTTTCTTATTGTCATGACAATAAGGTACGTCATTGCACAAAAAGTCGCTGAAACGTTAAAACGTTCCTATAATTGAATCGCGATCAGAAGTCATGGTAACCCCCAGGTCTGGCGTTTATGCTTTGTATTCATTGATAGTAGGTATAGTTTAGCTGTAATGTTCGTATATTACAGCGGGGCGATTGCGTAAATTTTTCGTCAATGTTTCAATTGGTTTCGTTCATCCTGTGTTGCTTTATCAATTCAAATTTATTGAAATCAGCAAGAGTGAACTCCAGACTCATCCGGATTTCAATTAATTTCAACGGAAAATGCAATACGGGATAAACGAAACCAATTGGAACATTGACGAAAAAGTTACGAAATCGCCCCGCAGGTCTATAATGTAAAACGTAATTGGACGGAATAATATTTTTTATTATTTCTATGTAGAAAAGGTTCTCCTAAGTTCTCGGTATTATTTTATAAAATTGCCACTCTGCGTGTTATGTTTTTTTACAAAACGGTTTTACCACCGATATGTTTTCGTAGAAACGTCCCATAAACAAACTGCGCCAAATCCTATTCCTCTACTGTTTATGACACTAAGCCCACGACACACTCCCACAACTGTTGCTCCTGTAAGCCAGGATCGACAATGGAGTCCAACGATGACGCCGAGTGGCTCTCAAGTCCCGGTGAAAAGCTAATTATTGTCTTGGAATAAATTTAATAAGAAAGATTAGGAGGACCCTCCTTCCATCCGACTCCCTTTCAGGTCGGCAATATGCGAGCAATGCCTTTGGTATTGCAAGCGTCTATAGGCTTCGAAAACTGCTTAACATCAGACGGGCCGTACGCATTTTTGACACCGCAGTCCTATAAAAAGGAGGAGTTGAAAGATTATCCACTTCCCTCCGTTGCAAAGCGGGAGACAAAAATAACTGTAGCTGACTGCCACAGAAAAATACTGTTTATAGAACTGCAAAGCGTGACACAAAAAAATATCACATACCTGATCCTGGGGTTCCATGGCGAACCTCTGTTCCTGGTAACCATGGCACCCGATCACCATAAAGAACAGGAACACGCCAACATCCGCCCGCCATACCCATTTCCGGCGTCTAAATTTGAATTCGGAATCATCCCTGCGTGCGCGCAGGCCTATAAATGGTGTTCCATTTTCGGACTTTTTGTTGGCCGCCATATTTTAGTTTGAAGCATATTGGTAATAGTTAGGGGTGTTGTTTTGTATCATTTGTGAGGATTACTCATGAGATGTGCACCATTTTATCTGAAACAAAGAAATAATTGTCAATTTCTAGTAACTAGGTTTTGAAGATGGTAGAGCCAAGCTGTAGCCAATTGACGGGCTGGCTCGACCGGGGTAGTACCACCCTCTCACAGAACATCGGCGTAAAGCAGATATTACAGCTACGTTTCGTACGATGAGTGAAAGAGCCGGAACCCGAACACCCCCCTTCCCCCTCCTTCCCACTCCCCTTCAGGTCGGCAAAGTGCGAGCAATGCCTTTGGTATTGAAAGCATCTATAGGCTATGGTAACTGCTTAACATCAGGCGGGCCGTACGCGTGTATTTTGTTTATAAATACTAATAGTAATGTGAGGTCATATTACTAGTAGTCACACTAGTTTCTCCAAATATGCTTAATGCTTGTGGGGTACGCGAAGATAGGAATCAAAACCAGAACTTTTTACCTACAAAGGCGGGCCCTCAAACCACTAACTAGTCTAGTCTAATCTAATATAGTCTGTCTAGTGACTAATCTATTAATTTTGTTAGAATTTAAGATCCTGATCGGTAAACGATCGCAGGTTAAGCAACGCTTGGCAAGGTCGGTCAGAGATGGGTGATCATTTAGTGGCTTTTCGAACTGAGCGCCTCCGTGCTTCTGAAGATACGTAAAAACTCGGTCCCAGTTGTTGTCATTTAGATAGCAGTTGTTAAGCCATGTTTCTTTAGAGGTTTTAATTTTTTTTACATCAATTAATTATAATTATTGTGGTTTGTGGGTGGTTGACACTATCACACCATAATGTACCAATTTAGAGTTATAATTATTTTTATACATATAATTAACCTAATCTGAAATTACATTTGCATATTTTATAAATAAATTTAAGTTTATCTTACACATCTTTCGACGATAAATATTAGTTATTTAAACTTGAAACATCGTTTCAAATAACCCCCTGTAGTTTTGTATTATAATTACAAGTAAAAACAAGTTTAAAAGAATTTTATAATTTATTTTTTAGTTTTTGATAATTGAGCATAGTATTTTTCAATGGCTGTCAAAGATTCGCACAAAAAAAATTAAAAATGTTTTTTTTTGCATAGATTTACAAAAAAAAATATTTCGAAAATAGAATTCGCAACTTGAAACATCAAAGTATTTACCGCTGATTTCTATTCTACTAGATTCTGACCTAAAAAATACAAATTAGCTGTCACAAAATAATAAATCAAAGTTATTTATGTCGGTCCCGCCATTTTAATTGAGTTATTAAAAGGCTTTTAATCCAGTAAATATTATTCTGCTAATCCGTTGGATCGTGACACCCATTTATACGTTTTTAATTTATTTATTACTTTATTTTTAACGATCTAAGTGGCTTTATTTATGCTAAAATCTCAACTAGATTTAAATTCAGTGACCCTATTACATTTGTCATCTTTTGGCTGTTTATCAAATTAATGATTTTTTTAAGAAATGAAATAAATTTCACCCTGTATCTCCCGTAAGGGTTGTCAGCGTTGAACAAATAATTTATAAATCGTCATTTGAACGATGGTAATAACAATAGTGGTTTAAATTTAAAAGTTTTAGAATCAGAGGCAATAGGTATCTATAATCTCTTTCTACTTTTACAAGTTAGAAAGAGACATTAATATGTTTGAGTGGGTGTGTTTATCTGCCAAATTCGTCATTACCATCTGCCCCGCATACCTTCTATTGCTGTTTGTTGATTCAATGTTAAAAGGATATCTGCTCAGTAGATCAGCATTGTATTACAGTGGTGTGATATCGACCACACACGACGAGGGAATGTAGGGTTGCCACTGTCATAGCTACATAAAATATTAAGAAAATAAAAATAATAATGTAATTTTTTTTATATAGACTAAACAACTTGTGTAAATTTTTTTAACGATTTGATAATTTATTATTACTATTTTTTGACAAATCGAGCGTAGGCCACTAGGCTCACTACATCGGGTGGTTGCGAGTTCAATTCCCGCCAGAGTCAAATTTCACTGGGATTGTCCCTTCAGGTCGGCAATGTGCGAGCAATGCCTTTGGTATTGTAAGCATCTATAGGCTAAGGTAACTGCTTAACATCAGGTGGGCCGTACGCTTTTTTCCACCGCAGTCCTATAAAAAAAATGTCCCCAGTACGTTGTACCACATTGTAGCGTTGCTTGATTTGAGACCATACAGTTGGTGTGTTGAACGTTATTAATTTATTTTTTAAATAGGTAATGCGAGTGGCAGCCCTATTGATACGGTAATGAGCCCACACGCGTTACGATGCGGTATTGCCATGACGTAGTCGCTACGGTAATGATCTTTGGGGTCTGATCCCAACCGAATTAATTGGTTTACGAATTAGTTTTGTTCTTATGTATCTGACATCGTAATCAAGCTTGCACTTTGAGAAGTTAATAGAATTATGTTTGAATGTATTAAATGACTAAATGAAATACACAAAGCTGAATGGGTGCGTCCAAATGAGGCTATTGAGTAAAAAAAATTAAATTACAATTTGTAAGTGCCCCTGTATGCTTAAACAAAATAAACGCTTTGCCTTTGACAAGCGGCGCGCCCAAGAAATATTATGACATGATATCTACGTAGTCAGACGTCAAAACTGCTCGGTTGAGCCGCTCGCCTTTTTTACGCTCGTAATAATAAATGCATCTCAAAGTTGAGATCGGTCTTAAGATGCAGTTTTGAAATTTAATGAATGGAATATCTGTCAAAAACGGCATCTTAAGATCGATCTCAACTTTGAGATGCATTTATTAATACAAGCCTTAGACGCAGACATTGTTTTTGGTCAGGTGCATTTGGACCCGAAACCAGTTGTTCAGTGTATAAAATTACGTGAGGTAGCACTTCGTCCGGTTAAAATAATATAGGCGCATTTCAACCCGACGCATTAAAAATACATCGAGCTGCGGTAGGCCATTTCTCATGTATATTTTAAACTGTCGCACTCACATTATGACTTTACAGGATTATGACTACTTAAGACAAAAAGCATAACAGTTACGAGCGAAGTGTCCTAGGAAATAAAAAATATCATAAGTAGTCGCTACCGTCGCGAACCATAAAAAAATGTTCAAATATGGGCGTCATTCCCATACCGTTTCTGGTAGAGACTGATACAACGAACTGTCAAAACGAGTCTATATAATTCATTACTCGCTTCAGGAGTGGATACAGCCCTCTGCAACGTACACTGTGCTGACTTCGGAAGCAGATCCAACTAGTGTCTGAACAGGACTTCAAAGAGACCGAGGTATCTCTATCTATAAATGGTATAAAACACAATCGCTACCACGTCTGTCTGAGTGTCCCCTTAGTTGTTATAAACTACGCAGCAGATTACGATGCGCTGTTCACTGTAATTTAGATAATTTGTGAATTGAATTTATAAATAATAGAGAAAAGCCGAGCGAAGCCGGGGCGGATCACTAGTAGAAAAATATATTTAAAATTACATTTCATCTCATTTCTACACATAGTTCTGTCCCTCATCAGCTCCCTCAAAATGTGTGAGGAATAAACAGGCCGGCGATAATTAACTCAAGCACATCATTATAAAAAGAAGGCGTTAAAATAATATTTGTCGCGGCCATGTGGTGTTAGATTAGTGGTAGAGATGGTGGTTTGAGGTAGAGTTTATGAGGATCATTGAGGGAAGTGCCGTGAAATACAGGCTATTTCAAGAACTAAATAATGTGTGACGATTTGAATACCTTTGCAGGTAAAACGTGGCCACTACAAGCCCAGGATAGGGACCTGTAGACGCAGAGAGGCCTTTGCCCAGCAGTGGGACATTTATAATGCTATTAAAAAACAAAAAATACGTTAACTAATAGGACAAGATACTAGACAAAATTGTCGTATATTTTAGTTATGAAGCTTTGAATATTTGAGGGGGGCAATCAAACCTTATGTCATAAAAAAGGGGGCGAATCAGGAATTTCCAACAAGTAGTCAATAGTCAGTTCCTGTATACACGGCGACAAGGTTCACCACCTGTCACGTTGGGTTCTGACTATCTGGTGAAACCGTGGGCTTTGAGTTGACTTACTTAATACCTCCACAATGTGGTGGTGTATGGCCACTCAAGCCTCTGACTACCCCCGAATGGGGATAAAAGTCGTGACGTTATATTTATTTATTTTTATTTTTTATAGGACAAAGTACGTAGGACCGAAATATGAGTTTTCAATGAACATGTACATGTCTCATCCTCCGTACGCCTTCACCCTCATCCACAAATTAGTACCATACGTTCTTACGACTCATGAGCTCTACAACGTAGTTTTAATTAATACGCAAGTAACTAAAACTGCAATACATAATAAATAGGTTATGAATAATACTGACGGTGCTAAACTGTCTTATCCACTGGTATTGAGTTTCATTGTATCAGACGCAGATGGCCTGAACATGTGACATATTGACGCTCTGAATGTACTTATGTACCAAATGGAATTTATATTTGTATATATTAATGAGTGGTCGATGGATTATTGAACTCGTTGACGGGTGAATAGAGGTCATCATGTCAGCCAAAAGGCGTCCACTGTTAGACATATGCCTCCCCCAAGTTTTCCAAAACGACCGGTCCTGTGCCACTTGCATCCAGCGGATTCCCGCGAACTTTGCTAGGTCGTCGGGGCGCCTTGTGAGGGACCGACGCTGCATCTTCAGGTACGTGGTCGCGACTCAAGAACTTTTTGCCCCATCGGCCATCAGTTTTTTTGGACCATGTGCCCCGCCCACTGCCACTTCAGCCTACTCGCAGGCCTATGTCGTGGATCTTGGTATGTCTACGTATCTCCTCATTTCTGATTCGATCTCGTAGAGAAACTTCGAGCATAGCCCTCTCCATAGCTCAGAATAGGGGTCAGTTATTTATTTATTTTCAATTATTATTATTTTATTTAGTTGGCAAAAACAATTGACAATTATTATTACAGCAACACTATCACTATGAAGGACTTGAGCAAGAACAAGAATAATTCTAAACTCTTGCAGCATTGGTCTTGTGAGTATACAAGACTCCACCAAGAACAGATTAAGACCAATTTTGGGGTAAGATTTAACGGAACTGGTCCAATTTTTCAATGTCCATATAAGTACCGTATATGCTTTAATATTACACATACATACATACATATACTCACGCCTGTATCCCAAGGGGGTAGGCAGAAACTATAGATTGCCACATGCTACGATTTTGACACACCTCTTTTGCTTCATCCACATTCATACATCTTCTCATGCACTGCCGTCGGTTGAGGGTGCTACGGACTTGACCTTTCTGGAAGTGACCATTAATCTGGTCGTGAAAAGTTCTCCTTGGGCGCCCTCTTCCGACGCATCCACTCACTTTCGCTCCGTATATCTCTTTCGTCAATCGACTTTCACTCATCCTCTCTACATGACCAAACCATCTTAGTATACTCTTTTCGATTTTAGTCACTTTAATATTCTTCAGTAAAATTGTTTTTAACATTACAGACAGACACTTCAATTTAATTTATTTGTATAGATGTACAAAGTCAAAGGGAAGTGAGTTTCAACGTCCCAAAATATCTCCCCAATCTATTGACAGCTTACGAATTCACAAAAGCCCTTCAAAATGCAAAACCATTCTATTTACATCTTCCATTAGTCTCAACGTAGTTTCAGCTTGAACAGAATAGCCCTCGAAAGTTCAATGATCGCACAAATATAGATAGGAATGGGAAACAAAACTAAAAACATGAGCCGACTCCACATTATGTTAGACGCTAATGATCATTTACTTATTGTATAAGTATTTACTTATTGTAGAAAAGCGAGGACAAAAACGAGTAGGACTCGCGCACTGAAGGTTCAAAACCAAGGAAAGAAGAAGAGACAAGAAGAAGGGGGCAGAAGAAGGGGAGGGGAAGGGAGGAAGGAAGAAGTTGCATTTTCAAAAACTCAGAAAATTCTAATTTCTATTTGTACACTTATAGTAACTACTATATTGACTAATTTTCATGTCACTAGCTTAAGAAAAATTGGGACCCGCATACAAATTTTCATCCCTTATTTTAACCCTTTAGGGGTGGAATTTTCAAAAATCATTCCTTAGTGGATGTCTACGCCATAAAAGGTACCTACTGTCAATATTTCATGTAATAATAATACCAGCGGTTATGACTTTGCACTTCTTGACAGATGACAAAAAAAGTGTTTTTATAAGGGTTCCGTTTTTTTCGTTTGAGGTTCCGGAACCCTAAAAACATTGATAACTGGTTAATCAAACGTGTTTCATGCCTAAGGTCCTGGATTCAAACCCTGGCTAACACCTCTGGATTTTCAAAATCTATGTGACTCGCGAACTCCACACGTCTTTCGAAAACCGTGCTTGTTTCCTCACCAGGATATATCATACACCCGCGTGTATACTAAACAATAGATTATCTAAACTCTGCTTTTACGTTAAATACCTAACCATTGGCTTAACCTAACTTAATTAACGTTACCTGAACTCCACGGGTGGAAGTTAAACAAAACCTTAAACTTTTAGGCTTACCGCAAACGTTGTTATAAAATTTACGATTCGTAGGCCTTTTGATGAGTTCGAAGTATTCAATTAAAGTTGATAATTTAATCCCTAGTTTAGTTTCCGTCTGTAACCGTATTTAATTTGTTTGTTTTGTAAAAAAAAATACTTAAATTTATTTAACTGAAAAAGAACTTTGTATTTTATTATACAACGTGTAATTTTAATAACTCAAAACTCAGACATACCACTTAATTTTTACCCGACTACGGCGGAGGGTTATGATTTTGACCGGTATGTATGTATGTATGTATGTATGTATGTATGTATGTGCATCTGTTCCCACCTAACTTCCAAACTACTTGTCGTAATTTGACAAATGAGGTATCGTTAGAAGCGGCTTAATGGCGCGCTGGTTATAGGCTATGTGACGTCACATAAAATTGCATATGGCGCCCTCTAGAGGACATAATGTCATGAACTAATGAAAAAATTTTTTTTGATAAAACCGTGTGGAGTATCAAATGAAAGAGCTTGATGAGCACATTTCAAAAATATATATCTAGTTACCTATAACTCCAAAATAATGAAATAAAAAGTAAGTTTAAAAACTAAAACCCGACTACGGAAAAAACGCGCTCTAAAAAGTATGAAACAAGAAAATATTCTCATCTAGAGGATAGCCGTGGTCCGTGTTCATGTGCCATTTGGCCCTAAAAGACCTACACGGACCACGGCTATCCTCTAGATGAGAATATTTTCTTGTTTCATACTTTTTAGAGCGCGTTTTTTCCGTAGTCGGGTTTTAGTTTTTAAACTTACTTTTTTATTGTCATAATCATAATTTGATTGGTCCTCTGAATATATTTCTGTGCCGTTCATATGCGCCGACTGGGATAGGGATAGCAATAGTTTAGCGAAGTAAAGTTTGTATACAAATAGTTCTTAGTTTGCACATAACCATTATTAATGACCATTCTTAGTCTGTGTCTGCTATTTGCATTAGATAAACCATGCAGTAGCCGCTATCGTATCAGACATAAACGAATTGCACTTCCTTAGAACATTCCTCACGTGGTCTTGGTTTATTATACTGGGTGTAAAAGAAACGCTTTCGAAAATGAAGACACGTGATAGTGCTAGTGATTACTGATACTATACCACAAAAATATAATAGGTACGTTTTTTTTGCATTTTTCATTCAAGCTTTGGATAGCTGTTACTTATAGGGATCATAAAACGACATTCGCGCTCACACAGAGTATTGCCATCCTTCTCATGGTCGTAATGTTTGAGGAAGATCGAAATATTATATTTGATCGAATAATTAATGGCAACATTTTGACAACCATTTATGAAAATAAAATAATTATCACAATAAATATTAGATGGGGTGTCTGAGGTTTGTGTTATTTCAATTGCACGCTGTATAAGGTCTATACAAGGTTTTACTTTTCAGAGAATACTTTTTCTGCCTAAATTACTTTTTCGTTATTTCAAGACGGCATAAATAGTTGATAGAGAAGTTTATACATACGAAAGTTAAGTAAAGAGATCAGTATTCGCATAGAAGGATTACTTATGTTCCCGTGGGAAATCCACTTTCATTGGAACCTACGTCACAAAAGAAACACGCTGTATATGTTCCCGTTGGTTCGTCGTAAAGTTACAAATACAGCATTATTTTCTTTATACAGCAGATTTCAAACGTTTTCCTGGGTAAACTTTAACGCTTAGCTCATTCTAAATTCAGTGTTAACGTCAAAGAACACTGATTCTAGGAATTGTACTACAGAAATTCGCGATGAGCGTTTATTGTGTGTTTTTAGAAAAAATATAGGTCGCCAGACTGAAAAACTGTTGGGAATGAAATTTACGACTTCTGCGTGCAAAAAAAAGTAAATTGCAAATGTTTTTAAGGAAAAAATAATATTTTTTTATTAAGAAAAATAAATGAAATAGGCCAAGCTAATAAACATTATTTTCGGAAACACATTCTAAATAATAAAAAGATTAAAAATCAAATTTCAAAAATAGAACTCACCATTAAAAATAAAAAATTGAAATCCACAAATATCCTCGGGTGCAATCGAAATTCAAACACTTGAAACCATTTTTGGGCGGAACAAAAGATGAACGAAAATCCGGATACGAATGCGGGACCGCGTATCGGTCGGTCGACACGACGTGACTAACGCACACTGTATTGCGTTCGTACTGTGGCGTATTTTTAGAATACGCCCCCTTGTTCGAAAACGTGCGTGTACGCCGCTGAGGGTAACACGTGGTATCCGGCATAAGGGTTTCATGAGAAAAAAATTAGAAGAAAAAAATAATTTCATTCAGTCTGAAAACCAATAATTCAAAATAGTTTTTTGTTTCTGCGTGTGCGTATCCAACAAGTGTCGCTACATTCACATAACGAAGACGACAACATTTTTTTATATACAGGGTTATTGGAAAAACACTAACAACCTTGCAGGAGCGTATTACTGACATCAAAAACAACAACTTTTGTTCTATAACTTAAAAAAAAAAAAAAAAAAATCATACTCTAAAATGTATGAAACAAGAAAATATGCTCATCTAGAGAATAGCCGTGGTACGTTTAGGTACTTTAGGGTAAAGTGGAATACAACCACGTACCATAGCTTTCCTCTAGGTGAGAAAAAAAAATCATACAATTCAGAAAGTGATTTTTTGTTTTTTTTTTTGTTTTGTATAAAGTCATAGAACAAAAGTTGTTGTTTTTGATGACAGTAATACGCCCCTGCAAGGTTGTTAGTGTTTTACTGATAACCCTGTATATTTCTGACTGATAATTTTAACATGCTGCCATCTTTATAATGTGAATGAACACTCAAGGTCGGCAATCAATGAGGTCTAAAAGCTATTAAAGCTCTCGCAACATACGGGAGGTATTTAGTCTTCTTCAACCCTTGTCAGAACCCTCTCACAGAAGATCGGCGTAAAGAAGCTGCTACAGCTGCATTTCGTACGATGAGTAACAAAGCTGGAAGCCCAACCCCCCCTTCCCTTCCCCTATTTTACCCTCCCCTCTTCCCACTCCCCTTCAGGTCAGCAACGTGATAGCGATGCCTTAAGTATTGTAAGCATCTATAAGCTACGGTAACTGCTTAACACCAGGTGGGCCGTACGCTTGTTTGTCACCTTAGTCATATAACGACGACGACCTGGACGCAATAATTGTTCAAGGTTTGCCAATTGAACAATCTTCTTTTTTATTGGTAAGGTTCGCAGGGTTGGGTATGAGGATTTCCTCATGTAAAAAAAGTCCGTCTCCACATGGAATGAGCTTATCATCATCGCCTTACCTTATACCATTATCTGGGGTCGGCGCAGTAATTCTTATTCTTCCATTCATCTCGCTTTACTGTCATACTTTTTTTTATAGCACTGTGGTGGCAAACAAGCGTACGGCCCGTCTGATGTTAAGCAGTTACCGTAGCCTATAGATGCTTGCAATACCAAAGGTATTACTTACACGTTGCCTACCTGAAGGGGAGTGGGACGGAGGGAGTTGAAGGGGGGAAGGGGTTGGGCTTCCGGCTCTCTCACTCATCGTACGAAACGCAGCTGTGATAGCTGCTTTACGCCGATCTTCTGTGACAGGGTGGTACTACCCCGGTCGAGCCAGCTGCAGTCAATTGGCTCTACCACCACTGGTCTCCCTCTCGCATTGTAATCTTCATTATTCAATTTCAGTTAACCTTCATTTAAATACAGTATGACGGCAGCTATAATTTCGCAACCATGCCGCCATATGGCCAATATTCGGTTCCCATAATGATTCACAGACCACACTCCACGTGGTATACCAATTGTTCTAATTATAATAAATTTCAATATTGCTAGATGTCTAGTGGACGTTGACCTTTGCGATATATTGTGCAATTGTGGAAAAATTGTAATAATAATAATAATAACCTGGGACATTTTTACACACGGCTACCTGATCCCAAACTAAGCAGAGCTTGTACTATGGAAACCAGATAACTGATATCACTACATATACTACTTTTTTATTTGTAAATACATACTTAATATACATATACACCCAGACTCCGGACATACAGACATGTTCATGCACACAAATGCATGTCCCGGGTAGGAATCGAACCTACGACCTGCAGCGTGAAAGGCGCCTCCGTGCCAACCACGCTAACGGGCCCGTCAGTGCTTATTATATTGGCTACAAATAACGACGAAACTAAAATTGATACATCTAAAAGTATTACTGAAATTTTCGAAGGTAGGGGCAGTTGGGGGGGGGGCAGTTGCTCTCTCACTCATCGTACGAAACGCAGCTGTAATAGCTACTTTACGTCGATCTTCTGTATGAGGATGGTACTACTCCGGTCGAGCCCATATATGAGCTGCAGTCAATTGGCTACAGCTTGGCTCTACCACCAATAAAAGGTAGGTAGGTATGTTGACTAGCAACTCGTTACAAGATTTGTTTTTTCTAACACCAGATATTGCGCACGAGTTTCCACTTGTTAATCATCGCCTCAGTTTCGTAAATCCACGTGCGCGTAGGCAGAATAAGTGCGTGAGTTTTACGAAATGTAGAGCGCCTAGTAAAGAATATAGGCGTCGTATATTCATATCTCTCTTTCGGTAGAGACGTGTAGAATGCACGCAATTATTGAAAATTCTTGTTTTTTATAGGTTTGCGGTGGCAAAAAAGCGTACGGCCCGCCTGATGTTAAGCAGTTACCGTAGCCTATAGCTATGCTTACAATACCAAAGGCATTGCTCGGATGTGGGATGGAGGGAGGGGGAGGGGCGATGGGCTTTCGGCTCTCTCACTCATCGTACGAAACGCAGCTGTAATAGCTGCTTTACGCCGATCTTCTGTGAGAGGGTGGTACTACCCCGGTCGAACCAGCCCGTTTATGAGCTGCAGTCAATTGGCTACAGCTTGACTCTACCACCTTGATGTTTTTATGCCTTCGACTTCATATACAGTAGACACTCTGTCTAGGGTGAATGTTTTCAAATACCACAATAGGGCGACAGATCTGATATAATCCGCGACCACGAATGTTTGGCCAGTAACAATGATCTATGTCTGTGTGTGTGTCAGGGTGTTTTATATGATAAAACAATAGTCACGATAAATAATAAATTCGTTTATTTGCTTGATTTAAAAACTAACAATCACTACCCAACGATAATATTATTTTGGCATGGCAACTCGAAATGAGAGGGACACGGTCCCAACTGGGGCCTCTCGCTCGTCTCGTTTTTCTGTCTAAGAATTGTCAAGGTATAATAGACCTTAAGGCAGCAGAATAAAGTTCAATTTCTTCTTAACCAAAAACTCAAGTGATAAATCCTTCATTATACATCCGTGGTCGGACCTATTCAAACGTTTTAAATATAGAACGCTTGTTCCAAGATATCGATGTTTCTACTTTGCTTACAACTATGCCTAATTGGCCAAAGTTATTTCAACACATACTAGACTCTATCTAAAAGAAAATAGAGCATGATTTTGCGTATATAAGTTGCTGTAATTAATTCCATTCTTCCAAATAACAGAGTCATTGATTGGCTATTCGAAGTCCAATTCTGGACTATTTTCGTTCGAAAATCAGAAGTGACTTTTACGATTGAAACGTAAACGTCAATAAATTGCTGTCAATCGCAAGAGATTTATTATTTTGTTTTGTGGCATTTTGCCAGTGTTAGATTTAGGACTTTTAATTCAAGAATGTGACATTTAAATACGTACTGAATTCATTTAAACTGTGTTACCGAAACCAATGAGTTATATTTTCATTTATATGCATGTAAACATTTTCTGTAAATGGTATATTGATGGTAGAGCTAAGCTGTAGCCAATTGGCTGCAGCTCATATAACTGCTGGCTCTATCGGGGTAGTACCACCCTCTGACAGAACATCGGCGCAAAGCAGCTACTGCGTTTCGTACGATGAGTGAGAGAGCCGGAAGAAATTTAAAAACCGATGATGCTGTTTTAGTTTTCATCAAAATCGAGCCCGAGACTACTTTGAGTAATTTTCACTATTCCTCATAGTTTCGGATTTGGACATGCACGCCCACTTTAAATATTCACCCTGTACTTGTATTGGGGGAGGCCTATGACCAGCAGAGGATAGAAATAGGCTATAGACGATGTTGACAGAAGAGATAAGTATATTATCTTACTGTATAATAATAGAAAAAATATGAAAATAAATAACGCCAGACAAACACACCAACTGTATGGTCCCAAACTAAGCAAAGCTTGTACTAAGGCTACCGTAGAGTGGACTGGGGGCGATCCCAGTGACACCCAGACCAGAGGGCCAACTCTTTTACAAACGAAAACGAAATTGCGGACGAAATTTGTCGAAGACGTCAAACAATTTTCGTTCGCAAGAAATGTCGGAATGAATGAGAAACGTAGTATATACGCGAAATTTCGACCGAAAAGGCCGTTTCCGTAATTTGCCTCTGGCGGGAATCGAACCCGCAACCACCCGATGCAGTGAGACGAGCGGACAACGCTCAAACCACTGCGCCAAGCGGTCGTCGGCGCAATAATAATGATGACTCAATTCTTAAGTATGAGTCTGGAAGTCAGAATATTTAATACTTTGCTTATTTTTACTAACAGCATCCTGCTCGGATATATAAAATACAAATAAACGTCCAAAATAAGCGATTACTTACACAAATACTGTATCAATGCACAGTGGGCGAAAATACACGCACACGCACTTTGAAAAAAGTTTTTTTAAATTTATTACTAAGGCGGCAATCAAGCGTATACGCCTGGCGATAAGCAGTTGCCGTAGCCTATAGATGCTTGTGATTTCAAAGGCATCGCTTGCACGTTAACCACTTAAAGGATAGTGGAATAGAGGGAGATGGATTTTGGCTTCCGGCTCTTTCATTCATAGAAACGCAGCTACTTTACGCTGATCTTCAGTGATAGGTGCTACCTCGGTGAAGCCAGTCCATTTACTAGCTGCACTTAATTGACTACATCTTGTCTCTACCAACGTAAATTTAAAAATATTTTTACATGTAATTTGGCTAAAGAGAACTATTCTCATACCTTTTTTAATTCTTGATATACCCGGGAAATTTACCTTGGAAAGGGGTGCAAACGTCTGAGCTTACTTTTTGTCCGCTTTTTGCCGTCTCTCGCTAAATTTGTCCGCAGTGCAACAGACCGCCTATTTTTTTTCTTATGACACGGACAGAATGCAGCAATGTGTTGTACAAGCGAAAACGCACTTTATAATTAAAGGAATACGCTTCATATTTGAAACGCATACAATGAACCAACGTAATTTTCAGCTTTATTGCTTTAACTTTAGGGTTTTTAATGTATTGGTGTTCCAATTAAGGATAACTGTGCACGCCGTATTTTTTTAAATTATCCCTTTGGATACGATTTTGTTAACGTTTAATTTTGAGAAGGGCTTTATGAGGTATGTTTGATATTGAGCTCTGACAGTGTTATTTTATTACAGCACGTGACACATTCATTGGCCCGTGTAATAATAAAGTTTGTTTTTATTTTGGCCGACAAATTGTTGGCGGGAGCACTGTGCGGTATTAATAAACGGAACGGTCTTTTTGATGTCTAGCCTTTCAGCTGTGGTAATTATTTTTGTGATAATTATTGCAGCGGAATTTATAATGTTTATTTTGGTAGAAAATAAAATATAATTAATTATATACTTAATACTAATGTATGTTTTCTTTAATAAGGTCTTACATCATCTATACTAATATTATAAATGCGAAAGTAACTGTCTGTCTATCTGTCAGTCTGTTACACTTTTACGACTAAACCGCTCCACCAATTATGATGAATTTGGTATGGAGATAGACAGGACCTTGGAGCGAAACATAGGCTACTTTTTATCCTGCAAAAATGACAGAGGTTTATATTTTAAAGTTAACGCGGACGAAGTTGCGGGCAGAAGCTAGTTTATAATAATTGAAATTGAAAATAATTTTAGAGTAAAAGCATTACCTGTCGGATCAAAATGTACTAAATATAAACACAAACTAAATAAGTAGTACTAGATTTCCGGTGTTACAGATTCATACATCAAAACTTTAATTACAATTATGAAACTAGAACAGTCGTTAAAATTAATTCATGCACATTAAAAATTAACAAAGTAAGTCATAACACAAGATATTACCTATTTTATTTTATCTGTAGCTTTCATGCACATTTTTTTTCCTTCTATAAAAAAGTTATTTGAATTAACTGAGGTAAGTACTATTATTGCAATTAAATTAATGGTTTAAGTTCTGGTGCAGTATTGACATATTCGTCCTCCATTTTTTAAAAGTAAATAGTAAAAATAAGCAGGAATAAATTACTTAAAGATACCTATAAACAGTTTTTATTATTTATATTATTATTAAAACCCAGTCACTCAAAGTTATTATAACAATCATTTTCTTTTTATTTATTCACCTTTCTCTTTCAAAAATTTTGTCTTATTTTTTTTATAAAAGTACAGTCGAATTAAAAATGATGTCCTGCATTTAACACAAATGGCACATTGGTCACTTGAGTACAAACTAAATCAAGATTACCAATCACGTATTAACTGGAGTTCAGCTTGATCGATATTGGCAGTGCACGTATCATTGTTGACGTATCCACCATTGCAGTTATGTTAATCTACGTTCCAATATTGATAGTGGCACGTGCGATATTATAGTAAACTAGCTGTGCCCCGCGGCTTCGCTCGCGTGGAAATTGATGTGTAAGATTAGCCTATGTCTTATTCCAGAGCCTACACTATCTACATTTCAAATTTTATTAAAATCGGTTTGGTAGGATATAGTAAGGAATCACACTCAGGTTGATTGGGTACATTTTTCCTTCTCACCGTATATTTATAACTTCATAGAATATATTGTTCATAACTTTTCCAAATGTACCTAAGTAGAACATACTTTTTTGTTTAACAAAAATACTAAGACAGGTTTTTTTCTCAGTTAACTGATTAAAATCAAGACACCAATTAATCCTGCCTTGAAAAGATTCTTACCAATAAAATGCTTTTATAAAAAAAAAAATAGTGTAACTTTTGTCCAGATTTTTATCGAGTTACACCACTGTGCACCTAGGAATCGCTCTCTAGTAACTTGATACCTTTCACGGCATCCCCAGATTCCTGAACGTAGATAACGCGACGAAACTCGACGAGTAATTAAAACTAATTGGATGATTAACTGGTTATAATTTATGTTTAGATTTTATTCCAATATTCGGCTTTAGGGTAGAGTTAAGAGGTCATGAATGGAGCGTATCTTTAATTATTTCAAGGATACAAGGATACAGTTATTATGTGGTAACTGTAGGCTTACTTATTACTTATTGTATTTATTCTGATTACAAATAAATAAATGAATATTATAAGCAAGAAAATAATTAATAAATAATTCATGGGGTTATTATAAAAGTGAGTTGCGGGATTTGTCTTGAAAATAATTTTGCATTATATATTTTTAAGGTTTTTTTTTGCGGAATTTATTTAGAAAAAATATTTTTTTGGGGTTGTGTTTTGTAGGTTTTTTTTTGCGAGATTGCTAATAATTAATAATAAACCGCCCCCGCCACCGCTTATACACTATAACCACACCGTACTCTGATTAATTAATTCAAAAATCAAACACCGATCACAACTACTGAATAAAATACCGGTTGGTTTAGTCGCGATCATTCTAATTAAGAATAATACCAACGTAACGAGGATGTCATAAAATTTACGAGTTGCCTACTTTGTAGAAATGTGGCGCCCGCGCCGGCAGAGATACCTACATACTACACCACCAAGCCAACTAGACACTCAGGTATATATATCAAATGACAATAAGTCAATGATTTCGCGGTCGGTCCACCACGTAGCGAGCCTGGGCCAATGCCTGGGAACTCCTGTGGCAGTAGCTCCCACTACGTGGTGGAAGGACCGCGGAATAATTGACTTATTATCATTTGATATTTATACCCGTGCGCCAAGTTGGCTTGGTTGATTAGTAGTTCTATTTTTGAATTTTGCGCGGATGTAAGGTAAAAGAGGCAGTTTTTGGCTGTATCTTTAGTAGAAATATTGCTTAGTATCGATCCAAACAAGTTTTAGTCCGTGGTCTCCTATTAAATGCCATCGGCCGCTTACAGCGTCACGCGTACGCCGCGTCACAATTTTACTATAGTGACGTCGGCGTGTGAAGGAGACCACAACAGTACATTTCTATAGTAAGCATTGTGACGCGGCGTACGCGTGGCGCTGTAAGCGGCCGATGGCATTTAATAGAAGACCACGGCCTTAGTAACTTCTAGAGGCTGTTTAAAAAGTCCGAAATAATACTAGTTCTAGTGTAGGCCACTCGTCTCATTGTATCGTGTGGATGCGGGTTGTATTCCGGTCAGTAAATTTCGGCAATGGCCTTTTCCTAATTTGCCCCCAATCCATTGTACAGTTGATTAGTTTGGAGCCACGACGTTGGTATTTTGGTATGGCGATATTTTTTATTAATTATTATTATCGCCACATAAAGTCACAAACATAGATTAATTATTGGATTCCGCGAGATCGCGCGCGCGATTATTGGTCTCAAAGATTGATTAACCAATCAACTTTTGAAGAAAGTCGCCACGCATCAACATTGTGTATTTATATTCATAATAAACACATTAACGAAACCACCGTTATCTAACCTCATGTCCCCAAAATGCCACACGCGCAGGCGCCGGAAATAATGTACGACATTCAGTATTTATTTATAAGGTTTGTTGATAGACATAACGCAAAGACAACTTATTTAGGTAGCTATTCTATGATCGAAGGCTACACAATACCCACGTGCAGGTGATGGGACCATGATGTTGCCAATTCACTGCAAAATGTAAATGTAACGTCACGACTTTTATCCCCATTCGGGGGTAGTCAGAGGCTTCAGTGGCCATACACCACCTCATTGTGGAGGTATTAACCAACTCAAAGCCCACGTTTCACCAGATAGTCAGAACCCAACGTGACAGGTGGTGAGCCTTGTCGCCGTGTAGGTATACAGGACGAATTCACTGCAGCTCATATATATGAGCTATATAGTATAGTACCACCCTCTCACAGAAGAGCTTTAAAGACACAATGTTAGGGCTCAGGTAAGGCATGCGAGGCATCTAGACACAATAAATGACTCTAGCTATAAGTAACTAACCACTTCCTAGTCGCAATAGGTATGTCTGTAGGCAGCCTTATTTAAGTTGATAGTATAAGTAGTAAAATGAAGTGCGAGTGGTATTTTTTTTTGTTATAAATGACAAATGGAACATCTACCCCAAAATATTGTCAAATTTATTTAGTGACCGTATTTTGACAAATATGTGTGAAATGTTCGACAAATACACAGATATGTTGCCCAACTAATCGTGTTTTGGCTGACTAACTCCCCATTATGAGGTTATACTTGAGAATATACTGTTAAGCTTAAAATCTACTTGCAAGTAAGTTGTACGTCTTAATGTAAAAATACAATATTTATTTATAGCGAGCAGTGTATACCGCAGCAAGCAATGTGGACAGAGCCACAATAGGTACCGTGTCTACCATTCCTACCATTCTACCATCTGCAGGGAATAGGGCAGACGCGTTAGTGAAAAATAATTTTAAATAGATTAAATTTATATTTCGAATACCAGGGAGAGTGACTTCAAATAGCTGAACGGGCATAGTTTAATACTCATGTTTATAGAATATTATACTAATTCGTTTTACAATAGAATTAGTGGTAATACAAAACAGTCTTGTACTAAAATATTTTATGTAAAGCCATAATAAATCAGAGGGAAAGAGATCTTAAAATGATTTATATTTTTAATAAACTATTTCCTCAAATTCCCCTACAACCCATTTTTTTTAAGTTTCCACACTCACCTACACCCCTTCCCCCTGCCCTCCTTACTTAAGTTCACATCCAAAACCACTAACATTAGAAATCCCTAGAATTTCCACATAGATACACGCCTGCCAAACTCACCGCACCGCAGGCCAGAGGCGACAACCCTAATCGCAGTACATTCGTGTTAAAAGCATTTGCCTAATTGCTGCAGATTTGTCTGAGGTATGCCTACCACCTACAATACGTCTGAACGAGCGTTTGATCTGACATGGCTACTTGCCTGTAAGTGAAATAGTTTAGTTGTTAAGTGACTATTTTTGTGGTAGGGAATTTCGACTTTGGTAAATATTATAAACATACCTTTTAATATTTTAAATTAAAACTATAATTACTAGGTTTTTTATTTTTAGCTTTGTTATGTTAGAAACAAATTTCGTATCCAAATTAAAACTACTTGGGTGGTGTTGGGATGAAAAGAAAATATTTCAGCCTCTTAAGACGAAATTATGGAAAGGATTACAGGTAGCATTAAGCTGTCACGGTGGATGTGAAAATATTCCAACTGGACTGCTTTCATAAATAAATACAAACGATAATATAGAGTTAAGTTAGTGAAAATATCATCTGTTAATAGAGTAGCGGCGTTTAACTCTATCACTTAATTACTCAAGCGACATAAATTGAAATAGCATTATTTTACCTACCTACAAATATATTCAATTTTTTTTTATTTACATTTAAAATTTGACTAATTTCCGAAGCAAGTTTCCATCAGACGCTAATCCACAATCGACAAATTTAATATTCAAAAACAGTTTTATAGTTTTATACGACTACATCTTCAAACATTAATGACTAATATACATTTTATTATCGTATTTCTATTCATTGCAGATATTATAAACCTTTTTCAAGAATTAAGGGGTAATAAAAATCTATTATTGGAACTTGTTTCACGTAAACATTGCTCATATTGAGACTTGCGATTAGAGCATGACAGGTTTCTAATTTATTGATAGTTGTTTGACAATTTGTTCAAAGGTAGGTATACTAAGCAGGACATGGTAAATTCCATTACCTATCATGACCATTTAATTTTAAGTTTATCAATTATTTTTTTGGATGGGGTCATTTATGAGGTCACAAAGACTTATTGCTATTTAATATAATGAGAAAGCTATTTTTATTCAAGTCAATTGCAAGTCAATTGTTCTGTATTCAATATTTTGTAAGTACCTACTTTGTTTTATCTCATAATTTCAGGGTCATATTTATAAATATACTTCATAATTACACTTTAATACAGGAAATAAGTTATCTATGTCTAACCTTGAACTAATTACAAAAATAATGTTGGGACTAATGATTGTTGTGACTAATTTTTATAATTTGAATTCATTACCCATTGAGTAGGTGCGTCTAGTAAAATGACAAAAGAAATATTATCTACGGCATTTGGGTGTCTAACACTAAACCTAACAGCTCATTAATGGAATATAGGTTCGTGCATTTAGTTACTCGTGCAAGTACTAAACCGCATTCAAACGCAGCACCTCACAACACAATATGACGACGCCCGCTACACTACTTGAACAAGAAGCTGCAGGGAAACATTACTGTTGCTATCAATTAAATTAATTAGCATTACAAGCGAGTTTAATAGCACTGCTATACGATGTTATATTGATTGAGTAAACTCTATGGTAGTAGAGTTCGTTAGAGCAAAATCACATAATTACAAGTGTAGCGACCTCACATCTCGCTACATTACTCATTCACGACGCCGCCAACAGATGGCGCTGAGTGCACGCTCCAGTACAACATGCGATTCTGCATAGAAATCCTGAATCACGGTATCAAGATTCTCGAGACACATCGCTATATATAAAAGACCCCGACAAAAACCATTGGGGCGTAGCGACCCGCCAGGTATACCATCCGCCTGGCTGGAAGATTATCCCTTTTCCGCTAAAGCAGTAAGTATAGGTACCTACAGTGTATGATATTTTTCTACTCCAAAAAAGACGTAAAAAACTTAAAAATAATTGGATCTCCAACTTCCTGTATATAATCATACAATTTACTCATTACAAAAAAGTAAAAACATATTTTGAAACCGACCAATCAAGAGGCGAATACTGGACTATCATTACTGGAACCACCTCTTGCAGTCACATGACCCTTATTATAAGAATCATTAAGTCTCATTTGTGACCGTTTGCATGTCAAATTATTTTTGCACATTCGACACTGGTGTTATTACTGTGGTATAAAGGCGACTACAATTATTGTACGTTCCTCGAATTTAATACCTGTAAATGTCATTGATGCTTATTCTGTATTGAATGTTATAAAGTTCCTTGTATCGGAAATGAAATAACAATTATTTTTTTCTTCTTATTATCGTCTGAGTTGATGTCAGAGTTCTTCAAGCCACCCAAAGGCCTCCGACATGGCTTAACTGGTGTCTAGACAACTTTTTAGGTGTAAGTAGTACCTACCATGTGTGTTTATTGCAATAGTCACTATCACTAAATCACTACATATTATAAAACAAACTCCTCCGCCGCGTCTGTCTGTCTGTCTGTTCGCGATAAACTCAAAAACTACTGCACCGATTTTCATGCTTTTTTTACCATTGGCACGGTAATACAATGGATAGAGTGGTTCTCGAGGAAGGTTTTAGTATTAATTTGTCAAGTTTTGCATAAATTGGCTAAAATACAGAGTGGTGACGACATAGTGACAATAAATTAAAACGCAATCCCTGTAAGTCAATCACAACACATTAAAATTATAAAATTAGGTTTACATCAAAGTCTAAAATTTCAAATTTTCAAACAAATTAAATGCGGAAATAGTCTAAACGAAACATAACATCATTTATAAACGTCTACCGACCTCATAGACTGACCTGTTAGTACAAGGGTGGCAACATCGCTTCGGTGTCGGTTTTTTTAGCGGTATCTTTGTAGGCGTAAAGTTAAATTAGTCAAAATAAAAAAGCAATCCCGTGGCAATACCTTTGGATGTAATTTAATAATATTTTATGTGCGAACTACTAATGTGATAACCAGTATGTGGTTTCAATTATTGTCATGATGTCGTCACCACCCTGTATAACGATATTTGTTGGAGATGTCGGAAAAAAAATAAGTCGACTGGGAGCTTTCAACGAAAACGCTGCCTAATCCTTTGATTCGGTCGCGATAACCGACATCCACGCGGGCGAAGCCGCGGGCATCAGCTAGTATTTTATAATTACTTTATTTGGACTACGATAAATATTACATGACTTGACTATTGAGTTTGACTATAGATCTTTAATTAAAACGATCCTCATATACTTACAACGCCATCTGTGATAAAATAAACGAATCTATTCTGTATTAATTTGAAAATAAATTTATTTTATTGGTTAAGATTTAGTTAGATGACATCTATAATTTACAAAATAATCATATAACAGCGATACATCAAAGGTAAGCATATTAATGTGTAATTATCTTTACACAGTTGAAAAATAAGGTGATACAATAAATCTCTATAATTATTAAATTGAATTAAATATGTATTAAAAGCAGTTAAAATAACACTTGAAATGATTTAGTCCTTTTTTTTGCAAACTAAAAGAAGTATTGCCGTACTTATCATACTTATCTATAATTAGGGAAGTATAAGCGGGACAACAATAGTTTTGGTTGTTTCAAATTAAGTTCACACACATAATTCTATTGTAAAAAAGAACAGATTTCATGGCAATTTATTAATTCGCTCTAAAAACACACTTCAACAATTAAATTTATATTAAAATACATAAATGTACACTTCGCCAACGGTGTAAAAAAAAAAAAAACATAGTACCTATCGAATTGAGAACCTCCTTCTTTTTTAACTCGATTACAAAATAGATCCAAGGTAAAACAGGGTGTCTACGAGTCTACCTAATAAACTGAAAGGTCTAAATTGATTTAGATCAAACCTTGCAAAGTTCACATCGTACATCAACTTAAGGAAAACCCCAATAACTCACAATCGAGTCGGGTAACGATTCTAATCGATAACAAAATCGATTTGTCAACCCAAATCGATAGTATTCTGTTTTACATCCGAGATCATAGATAAACAGTTTGGGCATATGTTTTGGGAATGTTTTTTATCTGTGGCCCGTCAACGACTCGCTAATTAAGGAGATAGCGACGTACAAACATACGGATATGTTGCAACATTTGTTAGCTATCTTTGTTAATTTATGGTTTGTTAAAATATTTATGAAGTGCCGTTTTTTGTTTAGGGACGACAAGGTACGAACATTAAAACATATTATGAACTTGATTTTTTTATAGGAGTTTGTTAACTGTCAGTGTTATGTAATAAATCATTTTTTTATTTCAACAATGCAAGAGAAGAGGTGGTTTATTTCAGTTTTCAGGTTTAGGGTTCGTTTCAAGAACTTTAAAATCTGCTAAGTTTGAGAACTTAGGTAAGTATATTCGTATTGTTTTTACAGAAGTTCTTAAGTACTGGGATTAGGATATAGGAGTGGAGGTCTAGGCAATACAGTTCACAGAGTCTGCCTGGAACTAAGTGATCTGATAATAATACCGATCAGTTCGATGATGTTTGATATAATAGACCCGACATACAAACACACAAACAAACATTACTGCTCTAAAAATAGCACATTAAACGATACTATATATCAATGAATACAAGCTATATACGCTAGACCCGTTGTTAGAAAGAGATGAATATACATTAGCTACATAATCACGCGCGCGCGCGTTTCGTGCAGCCGCATCGCTGGTTAGTGCGTGACTAAGTGAATTTCGGGCAGTTACCTTGCATTCATGTTGCCAAAATAAGCAGGGTATATCGCATATGAAAGTTTGATACATCTTTGGTTCAGTTTCCTTTGGTACTGACTATACACGGCCATTTCATTTATATTCCCATGGTAAACTTTCAAACCACAAGACGACCCGCATTTTAATGATCGGTTATAAACAGTGGTTAGACTAACTGGTTAATAATACAATGAGGATCAGTAATAGGTCAACAAATCAACTCATAACCAACACTAACAGTTAAAACTAAGCTTTCTTATCAATATAGTTTTTAAATCATCGAAATCGGTCCATCGGTTGCGATTTCCTAACACATTTTATGTATCCAAAATTTATCGACGGGCGGTAAGTGCGGCCAGCGCGCGTGACGTCACCGGGCGCGCCTCGTTGATTTCGCGCTGTGCCCGGTTTCCCGCTTGCGCCGCCATTCACTATTTTAGGTGTTATTCATTTAAATTACATGCTGTAAAGGGCCATATTGATCTATATTAAATGCACAATGTATTTAAGGTACTTAATTGGTTAAGGATTAATGCTGTATTGCTTAAAATCGCTTCGTAAATAAGCCATTATTTCTCGTAAAAACTAAAGGAAAAAAATGGTTATTGTGGGTTATCCCTAAGAGATAGACATAAATACCATCGCGGACTTTTTGTATACCTTTTTATGGTGTACAATACTGTAGTACATTATTTTGATCTATCTCGTAGGATTCAGCCAGCGTTTGCAATGTAAGGGCAAAGAAATATATTTATTTACGACATCACATTAGAAACCTCTAAAATTATCAGTGTTTCTCTACTATATTAAGCATGTATTATACATAATAAACCTTCCTCTTGAATCACTATCTATTAAAAAAAACCGCATCAAAATCCGCCGCGTAGTTTTAAAGATCTAAGCATACATAGAGACAGACAGCCAGAAAGCGGGAAGCGACTTTGTTTTATACTAGGTATGTAGTGATAGTGAATCCTTAGGTAGGGTGATGGGTAATATAATATTATGTTAATAATAGATTATAAAGGAATAATAAATAATAATAATAAATATCGCCAGACTTACACGCCATCTGTATGGTCCCAAACTAAGGGGGCGTCCATAAATTACGTGAGGTGAATTTTTGCCTCCCCCATCCCCCTTAGTAAGATGTTGTGAGATTTTGCTCGACCCCCTCCCTCCCCCTCTAATCTTAGGTGAGATTTTTCAAAAGCCATATTCTAGTGGAGAAACATGTTTTACTTAATTTAACCCAGTTTTCTCGCAGTTTAAGGGTGCGTTTCCATTGAAGCGGAGCGGGGCGGAGAAGAGCAGTGAAAAGTGGCAACTTTTTCCATTTAAGCGGAACTGGGTGGAGCAGAGCGGGGCGGAGCGGAGCGGGGTGGAGTGGAGCTGGGCGGAGCGGAGCGGGGCGGAGTCAAGCTGAGCTGCATTGAGCCGTGTTCCGATCAGTCAAATTTGAGTCAAATTCAATCTCATCGAGTGATCATACGTCATGTTATCGGTTAAGAAAAGAACAGCGCTTTTACATCTTTCTCTACTAGAAGATGAAAATTCGGAAGCTATCCGCCGCGTGTTCATATACTGTATTCGAAAGTCCGCTCAGCTCAGCTCCGCTCAGCTTCGATTAGATCCGCTCAGTTCCGCTCAGCTCCGCTCAGCTCCGCTCAGTTCCGCTCAGCTTCGCTCAGCTCCGCTCAGCTTCGGTCAGATCCGCTCAGCTCCACTCAGCTCCGCTCCACTCAGCTCCGGTCCGCTCCGCTTCGTGCCCACCACTCGGCACCACAGCCTGCTCGACTCCGTTCTGTCCGGCTCGGGGCCGCGTGTTCATTTGTTTTATTCGAAAGTCCACTCAACTCCGCTCCGCTCCGCTTACACTGTTTCCACTGATGCGGAGTGGAGATTTCGAGCACTGTGATTGGCCAGTTCACGGTCCGCTCCGCCCAGCTCCGCTTCAATGGAAACGCACCCTAATTTTTGCGGAGAAAAAATTACGTGAGATTTGCAGAGACCCCTCCTCTCCCCCACGTGAGATTTGGTGAGTTTTGGCTCGACTATGGACGCCCCCTAAGCACCGCTGATACTTGGCTACCATACAATGGACTGGGGGCGATCTCAGTAACAACCAGACCAGAGTAGATTACGAAAAGGCCATTTCCGAAATTTGCCTCTGGCGGGAATCGAACCCACAACCACCCGATGCAGTGAGCCAAGCGGCCAACGCTCAAACTATAGCGCCAAGCGGTCGTCAAAAATAAACAGGAATAAAAATAGTACTCAATAGGATAAACACCTAATCTACCTACTTATGACAGGATACTACCTACCTTCCTAGGTATCTTATATATCTTATAGTACTTTGGGTAGGTACACCGAACCTTTCCATGCTTAACCTAGTGGTAAAATAATAGGTTTCTTTGTATAAATAGTATTCATAACAGAAAAGGTAAGTGAAAAGGTACCTAAGTATACCTTTTCCGTTTCCAACCACGTGTCTCGGCGCTGGTGTATTTTAAATTATTGTTTAAGTAGTCGAATACCATAAAAGTATCGACTTTTGGCAGGTTATCCGACTTAGCTTGTTGAAAACTTTCCTGTAAACTCATTTTGAGGCTTAAAACACGCTGCGCGCGAACAAGACAACCGAACCCTAGCGCTAGCCGAGCGCGTATCAGCCCGCGTGACGTCACAGCGAGTGCGGCGGCCGGCGCGGCCCGGTCAGGAAACTTCGTTAGGAAATTAGTCGTATCTTCGTTAATTTTTGTCGTAGACCAAAAATTATTGAGCTGTATGTTATAGAATCCTTAGCTCTATAAATCTGCAGTTTCAACTAAATTCGTTACGGTAATTCATTTGCTTACAAAGTGTTTGAAAATGTTGTCAGAAGATTACCTAAGCAGCGGCAGATTACTTAAGATTTCTCGGGCTACCCTAGGCCTAAGATTGCCCCTACTTACCTATAGAAAAATCCGCCCCTGTACCTAAGTACTTCAATAGTGAGTGGACCACTTTTCTCCAGCCGTAAGAGATGCCTAATCATAGGACAGTGGTCACTTTAGATTTACCATCTCGTTTTAGCATGAGATAAAGATAATAATAATAATAAAAAACTGCTCTTAAATAGGTAAGTTTTTTTAGTTTGAAACAGGTGTTTATTAACATACTTACTTATCTATTAAAAACTGTGGTAAACATATCTTTAAAACATTTGCTTTTATATGATAGTCATCTGACAAAAACAATGTTGGAAAAATAAAGTTTAAAGTAGGTAGGCACCAACTTTGTACCTAAGTAGGTACATACTAAGCGCGATATCGCACGAGGCAACCATGGTGGCGCCACCAGTGGGTGATTCGGTAGTCGACACCGAATTGCTTGCGCTACCAAGCGGACACCAGGTGCGATATCCTCCATACAGCTCTATACATTTTGTTGGTGGAGCGACTGGTTGCGCTACCACTGGTGTCCTCGTGCGATATAGCCCTAAGGGGTCGATTGAATATAGGTAGGTAGATATATATAAAGAGTTAGGCGGGAACAGGTGAACATACATACACACATACCGGTTAAAATAACAACCCTCCGTCGTAGTCGGGTAAAAACAAAACACGACTCATAGATTAAATCTCAACTTATAACGTTTTTAATAGCTTAATATCTTCGTTGTAAGAAAATGTCTACCCAATACACGCAAAGAATACAGGTACCTAAGGATATTGATTATTGAAGACCCATCCACGGTAACATCGTGGTTTCTCATATAATCCCTGTTATTTACGCACATATTATTAGAATAATACTTGAATCGTTGTCGTTTTTCTAGCTCAGATAGTGAAATGGGATCCTTAATGACCTTAAAACAGGTCCCTTCACTATAATCTGTGTCCTAACTAGTTACCACATATACTATTATTAAAGAGTACTATTTGTACCCGCGGCTTCGTACGCGTGGAATTTACATTAAAAAAATGTTCATATTTGGTAAATAAAAGTAGCCTAAGTCACTCGCTATTATATCAGCTATCTGCCAGTGAAAGTCCAGTCAAAATCGGTCCAGCCGTTTTGGAGATCAGCCGGAACAAACATCCAGGCAGACAAGACAAAAAAATAAAATTTCTTTGTTATGTACTTTCATAATACATATTATGTATTTAGTACTACACCACCAAACCAACTAGGAGCCTGTCAAATGTGACGTCACCCGCACAAAAAGGCGGGAGGTGTGGCGCGCGGGAAGCCGCAGGCGGTGGCGGGTGTGCAGGCAGTATGCGGGCGGGGAATTCGCATACCATCCGAGTTCCTAGTTGGCTTGGTGGTGTAGTAAAAAGCTGTTATTTACCCCAAATGGCTTCCTCACGATCCTCCGCCACGTAGTATCATGTTGGTCACTAATAGACAAGGTATCTGTTTTATTCCCGCCTAGTGTATTGGTCCTATATAAAGTACGTAATATATCGGTTGGGTGTAAACGTGGTACGTGTGTCGCATTTTACCCGTCGTACCAGAATAGGAATAGCAAATAACAAGTCGTGTTTGTTTAGGAAACATACGGGGGCTAGTTTGGACGAGCCGAGCAAAAGTGATTGTGGATTGATTCAAGGAATAAACACCCACCAAAACATTTTCATGTAAAAAATGTCGCCAAAATGAGACCAGACCGCACTGTTAAAAAATTATCAGATCTCATGTAGAGCCAAGCTTCTAACTCTGCACACCCTAACTTCACAAACTCTACACCTTAGTCAATATTATGTGGCTTGGCTTGGCCTATAAACTTTACATTTAATAAAATACCCACTCACTTAATTCAAGCAATAATACCTTATCAAATATCATTATTATTAGATAAAATATTCGAGTATATGCAAGGATTATTTTAATTTATATCATTTAAATTAAAACATTTAAAAAATGTCGGCAAACGTTCGCCCATTTCCATGTCCCGTGTGTCCCCATGTCGTGTTTTTCTTGAAGCCCCTGTGGCATCGCGTATCTATGCAAATTGCATTACAAACGGTAGCCGCGCCCGTACACAAAACAATACAAAATAACTCTCGCTGCGAACAAGCTGTGTTCGACCGGAAAAAATGCGATATTTTTCACAATACGTTCTTGTTGCGGTAGCGATCCGAGGTTTGTTTATTTAACAGTGTGTTACTGTCATTTATTATCTAGAATTCTTCTGAAAAAGTTTATAATTACGGAAAATCTTGTAAATGGACCTGTAAACACACTAACTGCATGGCCTCAAACTAAGCAAAACGCTTATACTATGGTTACTGAACACTGGACTGGGAGCTATCCCAGTGATACCCAGATTAGGTGAGTGAGAGACCCCCCTCCTTCCCGCTCCCCTACAGATCGGCAGCGTGCAAGCGATGCTTTTGGTATTGCAAGCATCTATAGGCTACGGTAATTGCTTAATATCAGGCTGGTCTTAAGCTTGTTTGCCACCTTCGTCAGATAAAAAAAAAATTGGATCTACCAATCCTTAGAGACTCATCCTTGTTAGAAGATACACTCATTATTAAGTTTTTTTTTTGGTTTATCTAGTGAAATTAACTTATAACATAATTAACATAGTAGTTTCTTTCCAATGAGGCCAAGAGACCAATCATAATAACGCCAAAATACAGTTACTTCAATATTTATAAACAGAAAAACCCCACCATGAAAAAGACCCGACATATAATCTTCATAACATAAAAGTAGCAATATACGTAATACGGCACAGGAAATGAGACCCAGATTTTTGAGCGCCCAAAACATGGTGCTTTTCAACCGGTTTCCACGAGACGAAAATACCATGAAAATAAAGGGTTATAAACGCTATAAAAACGCATTAATAATTGACCTGTTTTGGCTGGAAACTTAAAAATACTGGCGCCATTTCAATAAGCTTCAGCGTATTTTGGTTAAATACTACTTAAGTACGAAATTTATAGAGACTTTTACACTGGACGTTTGCACTGTTTTTGTCAAGCATTTCTAGGAACAAAAGTGATTTGTGAACTTTCTATAAATTTGGTGGTAAAACTTTGCTCAAATCTTTAGAAAAATCCGTCATTTTGCTAGATTTTCGTTCTAATATGGAACGATGCTTAGGCTAAGGCCGCACCAATAAGACGATTGCGACGTGATGGCGATATGTTCGCCCATATGTTTATACGGGTTTTACCGCATACAGATTTCGCTAGGACAAACCTCTACAAACATAATGTGAGTAGCCGCATCACTTATGTGAAAATCGCCATCGCATCGCAATCGCCTTACCCGTGTGGCCCTGGTCTAAGTAACACCTCCTTTGTTCGCGTCAAGCACTTCTATGCTACGCTAATCTTATCTCCCTCGTAATTATTTTTATATCTTCGACCCATTTTACTACTATTACCAATATCTTTGGTCTCTATATCAACAACATGACTCTATCCATCCATCCATCAGCCGGAAGACATCTACTGCTGGATATGGCCATGACTCTATCAACAACAAATAATGTAGAGTCACATAAATTCGTACTGGGTAATATAATGCATATGGACATACCTCATGCGATCAGTCACCCCAGTTCTCAACTAGATTTCACAAACCGTCATCATCTCCCGATATGGTGGGTGCAAGTATGACATTATTATGCCTTATATGGTAAAACAAGTATTCAGTGGCGGCTTACTACAACGGTCCTAGGTTCTATTTATTGTAACAAATTGTATAAAATCTTCAGAGTATTCCAGAATTTACAATATTTCGAATTCATGTGTGTGAATTAATTAACTTGTACAGTCACTTTACAGTGAAGTCTATGCTTTTAACCACATAAGTTATTATGTACTATTGCTTCTAACATTAAGGGCCTCCGCAGACTTGCTACTTTTAGCATCGGCGACCGGCGATTTTGTGACGTATCGATGCTGCGTCGCGTTTCTTAGAGCGCTAACGAGCGAGACGCAGCATCAAAATCGCCGATCGCCGATGCTAAAAGTAGCAAGTCTGCGGTGGCCCTAGCACAATGAAATTGACCATTGTGGTATTTATTTTAGTAGATATGGTTCCTCTTAACATTACAACACCAAACTTGTGCTCAGCGCCCCACTGGCAATTCAATAATAAATTGTAAGGCATTTTGCATTCATTCTTTTTTTCTTTCAGACTTTTCGTAGTTCAAAATTCTCGATCCGATCATATTCATGCATTGCAACACGTGTCAATCGAGAAGTTCAAATCGATTTTAATTGTTCAACGTCCATCGAATGGCTAAACATCTTTCCCACGGGCGTGAAATAATCGATTAATTCGATAAATAGTCGTACTCGCTTCACGGTGACTCGATGAGGCGGTTACGAATTAAGAGTCGCTCTATTTAGTTGGTTGAATGTGAAAGACGATTGAAATAAGTTGGGTGATTAGTCGATTATTGAAATTAGTCGGGTGATCGATCAAGTAGGTGACACTTCACTAATGTTGTAATACCAATTTATCAGTTAGACCCCTAGCCAAGTGGCTTCATCCTCAAGCGTTTCTAAAAATCGCTACACTTCATGTATTGAAATGACATAAGTCACGTGATCTACTTATCGACTTGTAATGTCATTTCCATACATTTAAGCGAAGCGTTTTTTATATACCCTTGCAGACGAAGGGGGGCAGGTGGTCAAAGAAACCCAAGAAAGAGACATGTCTAAAATAGTATGTCCTACTAAACTGAGTCCATGGGCACAGTACCACTCAGTCGTGCTCGAAAATAATGTTAGAAAACGTGTCGGTATTGACAATGGCTAATCTTTTGGTGAATAATACGCATAAAAATGTGACAAATTCGTATCAATTGTCGAATTTCGAGGGCGATAACAGATGTGTGTGTGTGTGTGTGTGTGTGTACTTTTCCCCGGGACTCGTTGAGGGTCAAACCTTGGCGTCATCGTTGGACACCATTGTCGATCCTGGCTTACAGGAGTAACAGTGGTGGGAATGTGTGGCGGGCTTAGTCCCAAAAAAAAAAAAGTGTGAATTTCACTGCATCTAGTGGTTTGCTAAGCACAAGCTGAGATGCTATGATGTGTGTGTGTGAAACTGTGATTGTAATGTTAGGCGGTCGAATATCTGCTGAATTAGTACATCAATGTGCAACGGCAATCATATTGTCAATTTTATGAGAGTACTGATGTTTGACCCAATAAATTCAAATTATAGTGACGGCACGTTATGATGGCCGTTTTGACATGTGGGAGGGTGGAGAGGATGAACCTTATTATAACGGAATAAGATTCATTTTCGCATTATTTTTTTGACATTCTTAAACTTCAACAACTGTAGCCTAGCTGTTTTCAAGCGACTGTAGCCTAGGGGTGAACAGGTTGGGCTGGCAATCACAAGGTCCCAGGTTCGATCCCCGGTGGGGCATGCACCAATGGATGAATTTTCATCTATGTGCATAATTTACAGTTCGCTGACGGTGAGGGAAAACATCGTGCGGAAACCTACCTATCCCTCGGGATTAGGTAATAGTCAGTTCCTGTATACACGGCGACAAGGTTCACCACCTGTCACGTTGGGTTCAGACTGTCTGGTGAAACGTGGGCTTTGAGTTGGTTAATACGTCCACAATGTGGTGGTGTATAGCCACTCAAGCCTCTGACTACCCCCGAATGGGGATAAAAGTCGTGACGTTACATTTTTTTTTTTTTTTTAAATATAAAGAGAACGAATAAAGATAATTTATACGACTAAATAATATACACACATTATTATAAACACCCTTTAATTCAACAGCTCATAGCCGCTCGCTAGCACAAGGGTGGCCCACGTTGCGAAACTTTGTTATTTATTAGTGTTTTTTTTGTAACTTGTAAAGGCACCTACACACTAAACATTACCCAATTCCATGGAATACAATACAATAAGCACTTGTAAGATGTCTCCGTACTTCCTTGTTGAGTTAACAAGATTTCGTCATGGAGCACATTCAAGACTTCCCTTTGCTAAATTAACAACAAAGTAAAAACCGGCCAAGTGCGTGTCGGACTCGCACATAAAGGGTTACGTACCACCGTAGAATAAAAACGTCAAAAATATCAAGTTTCGTGTATGGGACGCCATTTTTTTTTTTTTTTTTTTTTTTTTTGTCTTTGTTGTTTTAGCGGCAACAGAAGTACACATTCTGGCTGTCTCTACTATAGACGGACAGACGGACAGCGTAGGCTTAGTAATAGGGTCCCGTTGGCACCCTTTGGGTACGGAACCCTAAAAATCGCGTATAAATTAATTTATTATGTTTCTCACGGATGGACGTCTCAAAATGGTTGTCATTGGGACAATCGGATGGAACTATGAACGGTAATATAAATTTTGACACCTTGTGGTAAGTAGTCGGATATTATATTAGCCATAATTTATACTGGTTATACCACTCCACCAAGCCAACTAGGAACCTGTCAAATGTGACATCACCCGCACAAGAAGGCGGTGGCGGTGTGCGGGAGGTGTGGCGGGCGGGAAGCCGCAGGCGGTGGCGGGTGTGCGGGCGGGGAAGCCTCATTCCATCCGAGTTCCTAGTTGGCTTGGTGGAGTTGTTGGGCTTCCAGCTCTCCCACTCATCGTACGAAACGCAGCTGTAAAAGCTGCTTTCCACCGACCTTCTGTGAGAGGGTGGTACTACCCTAGTCGAGTTACATGAGCTGCAGTCAATTGGCTACAGCTTGGCTCTACCACCAAGAAATGTCTCCCTCTTGGTAATGTATTTATATGTCAGCTACTTTCTAAACACCTCTAATTCTTATAATTGTCATCTCATGCGCACACGCCGGTCTGACTGCTAACCACATCTCCCATACAATAACCACGACGTCTCAACTCGATAACTGCTCACATAACGTCATTCGTATCAACTGAAAACCAGAGGGCCTACTCTGTTTCAAACGAAAACGAAATTTCGGACGAAAATCGCGTATTTCCTACTACGTTTCTCATTTATTCCGACATTTCTTACAAACGAAAATTGTTTGACGTTTAGATTCGACGACGACGAAGACGTCAAACAATTTTCGTTCGTAAGAAATGTCGGAACCAATGAGAAACGTAGTAGGAAATACGCGATTTTCGTCCGAAATTTCGTTTTCGTTTGAAACAGAGTAGGCCCTCATATATGTTATTCCCACATCGGAGATGACCAATTAACGGGCTTTCTCTGTCTTTGTGTAGGTACCGCTTCCTGCACTTAGCGTTGTTGGTATTGCATCAACAGATGGCGTTGACATGACGACATCATATCCCCTTTTTATGTTACTATGGTTAAATAAGCGTATGGCCCGCCTGATGTTAGGGGCCGTCCATTAATTACGTCACACGAATTTCATGATTTTTAGACCTCCCGCCCCTTGTCACAGCTGGTCACATTTGCGAGACTCCCCCCTTACTGTGTGACGTCACATATTTTTTACAATTTTCAGAAATTTTCAAAATTAATCGGTTACAGTTCAAATTTCGGTTTTAATACTTTGATATATTAGATTATTATGTGTGACGTCACTTAACTTAGGACTCCTCCCCCCCTCTTGTCACACAATGTCACATTTCGTCGACCCCCCCCTTTACGTGTGACGTAATTTATGGATGGCCCCTCAGCAGTTACCGAAGCCTATAGATGCTTGCAATACCAAAGGCATTGCTCGCACTATGCCGACCTGAAGGGGAGTGGGAAGGAGGGAGGGGAAGGGGACGGGATGTTGGGCTTCCGGCTTTCTCACTCATCGTAAGAAACGCTGCTATACGCCCATCTTCTGTGAGAGTGCAATGTGTGTGTCAATTAGAGAATACAATCCCGGGATTCGGGATCCCGGGATCCCGGCCGTTTTCTGACCCCGAAAATCCCGGGACTGTACTTGGCTAATCTCGGGATTTTCGGGATTGCCACAAACAGGTCTAAGCTTAGACCTGTTTGCTTTGTTTGACCTGAAAGCCGGAAGCCCAACATCCCGTCCCCTTCCCCGTCCCCTTCCCCGGCTCGTGTCACGTGTGTTCAGTAGTGTATTAGACGTGAAATGAGCCTGTTTGAAAATGGAGGAGTTAGTGGATATCACTTAGTAACAGCACATAAGTACCTATTTGTCTATTCCTCCAACCAGTGTAGAACCTGAGCGAACGTTTTTAGTTGCTGCAATGTTGGCAATAAACTACGGACCAGAGGGGCTAGCCAAGTGGCATGAACGCTAATCGAATAGAAAAGAACAAACTTCACAAGGTATGGAAATGTCAAACGTCGCTATGTAAATCAACAACAATTTGTTATGAAGATCACGCTTGAGATCACGTCACTTATGTCATTTCCATAGATGAAGCGTAGCGAATTTGTAGACGTCAGCCACTTGTCTAGCCCTTCAGGCTTGGGAGTCAAACATTGGACGCTTTGATATTTCTGCGATTGTATTTTCGAAATTCTTATTAGGTGTTTTGTGTTGTCTTTTTAATTTCTTACATTATTATGGGTTTTTGTATTGCCTTTTATCTTTTCTTACTATTATTATATTACAGCTATTATTGTGATTTGTGTTGTGTGCAACAATATTCAAAACATTGTTTAAGAAATTACTCAAGTTATTGTTTTTGAGGTCAATTAGGTCAACTACATAGTCTAATCCCAGGATAGCCCCGGGACCCCGGGATTACGCATCAAAAATCCCGTAATCCCGGGATTGAAAAACATGCTCGGGATTGTATTCTCTACACAATGTCACAGGTACATAACTATCTCCGTTAATAACGACATCACGCGATAACTGGAGAGTTTCATTAGCACGGTTCAAGTGAGCGTTCAAATATATTCCGTCAACAAGCTCCTAGTTAACAGTTACATTTTAATTGGTTGCGTTTTGCATAATAACATCCTAGTGAATATCCTTTAAAAAAATGTTTTGAGTCGATAAAATTTTTGACAGCTGTGAGCGAGATATACTTATAGTCTGATTTTTAATTAGATGAAGTAAACTGACTGGTGCTAATGTCACTTTTCGATATAAATAGAACAAATAAGGTTCAAATTCATAGAACAGTGACATTTATAGCTGTCAGATTGTCTCGTCTAATTAAAAATCAGACTTATAGGCCCGTATTAATAAATCCATCTCAAGATTGAGATCGAACTTAAGATGCTGTTTTTGACAGATTTCCCATACATTAAACGTCAAAACTGCATCTTAAGATCGATCTCAACTTTGACATCGATTTATTAATACGGGCCTTAGAGGCATTTGCGTGAGCGTGAACGAGATGCATAGAGGATCGTCTATATAGACTCTACCAAAGGGGAGTTTAAGGGCCATAACACACCGGGTAGCCATGGCGACGTCGCCAGCCACCGTAGCCAACTCATCATCATCTCAGCCGAAAGACGTCCACTGCTTGACATAGGTCTCCCCCAAGGTTCGCCACAATGACCGGTCTTGCGCTGCCCGTATCCAGCGGATTCCCGCGACCTTCACCAGGTCGTCGGGCCACCTTGTGGGAGGCCTACCCGCGCTACGCTTTCCGGTGCGCGGCTGCCACTCGAGAACTTTTCGGCCCCATCGGCCATCCGTTCTACGAGTAATGTGCCAACTATTCGTATTGAAATGGCGACTGGCGACGGACTGGCGACGTCGCCAGTCAATACAAACTGTTTGGATACGTGACCGGCGACGTCGCCTGGCGTCCCGGTGTGTTATGGCTCTAACACATCCTCTTTTACCACGTAAGCTTTCAAAAAAGGAGAACTTTTCACGACCAGATTAATGGTCTCTTCCAGAAAGGTCAAGTCCGTAGCACCCTCAACCGACGGCAGTGCATGAGAAGATGTATGAATGTGGATGAAGCAAAAGAGGTGTGTCAGAATCGTAGCATGTGGCAATCTATAGTCTCTGCCTACCCCCTTGGGATACAGGCGTGAGTATATGTATGTGTAAGCTTCCAAAAATGTTGATGAACCATAATGTCTGACTCACACCGTCACAATTTAATTGCTTCGTCTGCATTTTAATTGTCATACGCTTTAACGCGAACCCGGGACATTTCGGACAATTGAATTGATTATATCGTGGCAATTCGGTTGGGCAATTCTGACATTTCAATTAGTGGTCTGTAAAATGAGTTTTGCATGTTATGACTAGAATCTTTCCTACCCCTCTAGCCAAGTAAGCTTCGTCTACAAGCGTTTCTACAAATCGCTACGCTTCATGAATGGAAATGTCATAAGTCGCTTGATTAGATGTGTCCATATGGCGCGCATGCCTCACCCGAGCATGGACGTAATGTCATAATATGAGTGCTCGGGTGAGGCATGCGCGCCATATGGACACATCTAATTACTTATCTACTTGTAATGTCATTTCCATACATTTAAGCGTAGCAATTTGTAGAAACGCTAGTAGACGAAGCCGTAGCGTTGGCTAGGGGGGCTAGTATAATTACTTACCAAACCAATTTGAGAGTCACTTAATTTTGATACCCAAATGGCTGAATACTCAAATGTTTAAGTCCCACTTAGCAGTTTGAGTCGTCGTTATCTTTCATTTTTTGTATGGCGCGTCAAAGTTAAGTGGCTCTCAAATTTGAGTTGCGTACGAATGTTCGACCGAAAGGCCACTCAAATGTTTTAAGTTATTGGTGGTATAGCCAAGTTGTAGCCAATTAACTGCAGCTCATATGAGCAGGCTTAACCGGGGAGTACAACCCGCTCACAGAAGATCGGCGTAAAGTAGCAATTACAGCTGCGTTTCATACGATTGAGAGAGCTGGAAGCCCAATCCACGACCTCTCCCTCTGTCCCACTATCCATCAGTTCGGCAAGGTACGAGCGATGCTCTCAGTATTGCAAGCATCTATAGGCTACGGCACCTTAGTTATATAAAAAAATCTTTAACGTACGCGCGACCGTTATGCTTCTCAATTTCTCATAACTTACCTTGTCCCATAATATATTACCTACATAGCTCATAAACATGGCATTTGGGATCCTATTACTATAAACTTAAGGTTTATAATACCAACATAGATTTAAGGTACTCCTACGCAAGTTCAAACCATCAAGTTGTCTGTCGGTTGCAATAATAATAGAATTATGATGAACCAATATAAGGTGGTCCATTTTGGTTCACAGACAAACAAAACTTTATTTGAGTTAGGTTATATTGGAAGGGCCTGTGTTGACTGGTTGGTAGATAAGTATGGAGTCAGGAAATCGTTATTATTTTAATAAAAAAAAAACAATAAATCAGGCTTGATGGCTAGGTTTGGTGGTTTGAGCATAGTTCATGGTTGCGGGTTCGATTCCCGTCAGGTCAAACTGAAATCTTGTCGTAATTTGACCTGGTCTGGGTGTCACTGGGATCGCCCCCAGTCCATTACTCAGCACCCATCCTACTAATATTATAAATGCGAAAGTAAGTGTGTGTGAATGTTTGTTACCACGTATCTCCATAACTACTAAACCGATTTTAATGGAATTTGAAACCTAGATAGTCTAGGCTCTGGAATAAGATATAGGCTAATCCAATTTCCACGCAGGCGAAGCCGCAGGGCATAGCTATTTATACATAATATCAATTATCAGTCTTTAGTTTTGGGACCAAATTTGATGAGTTAGTCTAATGATTATTAGAAAAAAAAAATCGGCTGTCGAAGCAACAAAAAAAAATATATTTTATAAAATATATTTTTGTTTTTTTATGCGATCATTTAAATATATAGCATTACACCCACTTGCAGAGACGTTTATTAAAAAGTCGACATTAAACACTAATCTGTCAATATATTAATAAAAAAATGTACTTGATAACAAATAAAGTTTAATTTCGGAATTAAAATTTAAAGATTGTTCCTGTAACTGCACGTTAGCCTTAAAGTCCCGGTATTAATTAATCGTAGGTACTCAAGTTTAAGCCCGAATTTGAGCTCACTTTTGAAATGAATTTCTTTCTGTACAACGATGATGTCTTTTTAGTTTACGAATTAATCTTATTCTAGTCTCAAAATGTCATTTTAGGTTCACTCTGACTTAAGATTGATTAAATAATACCCGCTAAATCGTAAACTTCCACAAAAAAAACTAAGTTATAACTTAAACATGATACAAAAAGCTCTCCCGCTTGTTCCCAGCCTCCGCTAACCATATCAAGAGATTGCCTCCTAAAAAACGAGAAAATCTACTAAAAATAACAAAAACTTACTCCTCCATTGAACACCTGCCCTAATTACCATCCCTAACGAATACGTATCAAAACCTGTTTACACACAAAAAACAACTTTAACTTTACCGTCACTTAACTATATTAATATCTCTATTGTTGTTGAGTTAAAGTTGAAAGTTGTTTGGTGTTAGTTTTTCGATTGTTTTACATTTTGTGGCCGTCTTGAATCTCAATTTTTGCTTTTTTGACCACAGACTACTTTATAATGTCTTTTTTATCAGAAGTTTTGTGTGGTGGGGCTTTTATAATGAAGTTTTGGATTCGTGTTGTTTAATGCAATTTTAGGGTTTGGTAATATTTTTAAGGTATTTTTAAAACGTTTATTTTGTAACTTATTAGAAGAAATATATTTTAAAAGTCATCAGATAAATAGCCACGAAACTAATAAATTCAACTTTAAAACTTCTTACCTAAAAACAAACAATTCTCTTTCTCAAAAACATATTGCTCAAAAAATTGGGAAGTAGGAAAATGATTTTATTTTAATATTTCATGCAATAAACTTACCTTCCAATATTCCTATTAATACAAATGTCCACAAAACAATCCAAAAAACACTTTTATCACTGAAAGTCGCATAAAATCACAAAAAAAAAATTGCGCACTTCAAAAAGTTTAAAGCTCAAGCATTGACACTCCAAGCCCTTTTTATGAATAAAAAAAAAACAAAACAAGTTCGAAAAAGTTTATAATCTCATTCGAAGTTTGAATAAAGTTCTTAATTCGAAATTAATATTTAAAGCGCGCGAAAGCTCGAAGTGACTTTTGACGTCAGTCGACGTCTACACTCGCGCTTAGCTGACACAGCACTGGTGGGCGGCGCGCCGATTACAATGCATTGCAACAAACCGGGGCATGATAGATGTGCGGTGCGCCTTTTGATAAGGCACACATTACAATTAGCATAACTACTCTACATACTGTTTTCATACAATAAAAATCTCCATATGTAAAGTCACCTTTAGAAAGATACTAAAAGGTGCTAAAAGAGTTTCTACGTTGCTGCAGAATTACATTCACGCGTAAAATACACGAAAAATTCATGGTAGAGCAAAGTAGAGTTAACTATAAGTACCATATTTTCTCTCACTAATTAATCTCACTTGTCGATAAGGGCGGAAACCCACCACGGTGCACGGAGAGAGATGCTACGCACGAAATGACGTCATTGACGTCATTGTCCAACAAAATTATCATCATTGACGTCTTTCGTGCGTAGCGTGCACCGCGGTTGGTTTCCGCCCTAAGTTTGCATTAAAATATTTATTATAGCATGTACGACCGTTTCCGAAATTTGCCTCTAGCGGGAATTGCTCCCGCAACCACCCGATATAAAGAGCCGAGTGGCCAACATTTAAACCACTGCACCAAGCGGTCGTCAAGTGATCTAAGAAGTCATGATGATTTTTTGTAATTTATACATTGCATGACCTTGCTTCAAGTAGATGATAGCGGTATAAACACTCTAAGCATTCTATTCAATTGTCTACATCGGGAGCCTGGGAGTTTCCCGTCATTCACGCGCAGTGCACACTAGATAACCCTTCTTTTAGGGTTCCCTAACTCTAAACGAAAAACGGAACCGTACAAATCTTATTCATTGGTTCTCCTTTGTAATATAGGTGTAAAGCATTAGCTACGGTAACTGCTTAACATCAGGCGGGTCGCTTGTTAGCCGTCAGATTGGTATAAAAAAAAATCTAAGTGGCGGATTCCCATGCTAGTGGGATCCCCAGGCCTTCAAATGATGCTGGATCTCTAGCGATTGCGGGATCCTACTTTGCTGGATTGCAATCCCTAAACCTAAGATAATATTGTAGCAGGTATATCCTGACGGTGTTATTACAAACAAGTTAAACTCGTTTTCAACGCGTGTCTAGTGAAATTTCCCTGGAAAAAATCGACTAGCAATATTGCAGCAATTCTGTAAAAGCAATTAATTTTTCCGACCCTCCAGCAGAATCCGCAAAATTTCCGTGAAACGGTCACGAATGGTGTAAAATGTGTGACTATTTAACAGAAATTTTGCGGAATTGCTAAGGATTCTGATAGAAAATCAGAAAAATGAATTGCATTGGCAATGTTGCATAGCGTCGCTATTACCACCCCAGTTCAAAACAAGTTAAACTTTTTGCAATAACATGGTGATTCTTTAGGCTGTACAATAAATAAGCGTTCTACGGCCGAATACTCAAAGGCTACTTAAATATTTAAGTCCCACTTAGCAGTTTGAGACAACGTTATCTGTCACTTTTTGTATGGCGCATCAAAGTTAAGCTGCTCTCAAATGTAAGTTGCATACGAGTATTCGGCGGTTAGTGAACCTATTTTATTTTTTATTTTTTTATTATTTTTTTCCTAATGGCCTCTTTCCATTGAGTGAGGCCCAATGTGATTCTGCCAATGTCAATGTATTGGCTTAATACTCTTACTACCTATTACCTATTACCTTATTACCTATTTACGTCTGGCCTTTCACTAAATCAGGGATAAATAGGTCTGGTTTAAATTAAATTAGTAACATTATACATCTAGAACCATCAAACTTTAAACTCTGTGCAAAACTTTATGGTTTCTGGCCCACTGGTTTAGGCTGTGCGTTGTCAGTCAGTCAGTCAGTGAAGCAACATTTTTAGGGTTGGTACCCGTTGGTATCTACCGGTATCTACCCGCTGGTACTACGAGACCCTATTACTAAGCCTACGCTGTCCGTCTGTCCATCTGTCTGTCTGTCAGCGGGCTGTATTAAACATTTAAAAACAATGATTTTTTCCTTTTGTTTTAAATCAATGATTTAAACACGTTTTAAACAGTTTTCATTTTAAATTTCCTGTTTGCAACTGTAAATAAAGGGGTCCTCATACATGAAACTTGATATTTTTGACGTTTTTATTCTACGGTGGTACGGAACCCTTTATTTTTATTAAGTAGTAGATTATTGTTTGTCTTCTCCGTTTTTCATAGTTTACCATTCCAACCAAAGAAAGAGGGAGACATATGGCTTAAAAATGGTATTTCCTAATCAACAGAGTCCATGGACATAGTACGACTCAGTCGTCCGCATTTCACATGCGCATCAAAATGCATTTAAATTAACCTTCCAATTGCTATTCGCTATTCACAGATGTGTGAATTTCGCTGCATGTAGTGGTGCGCTGAGCACAAGTCTCGTGATTGCAATGTTAGGAGGTAGCATATCTGCTAAAATCATACATCAATGATTCCAACCTTATCTGACTTTAAATAGGCTAGTAAAACATACGGAACCTTTACATTAACTTTACGTTATAACATGTTATGTTAAGTCTAAGTCGCTATCTCTAGCGGCCAATCTCTATGGATATCGAATAGCTATAAACTTTTATTGAATGTTACTGTTATTTTTTATTTCCATTTAATCTGATACACATAGATTATGTTTGTGTGTTTCGGGTAATCTCGGAAAGTGGTATATCGATTTTGATTTAATTGACAAAGTAATAATAAAACGTTTTACTTTTTATTTACTGATCCCTAAATGTATAAAAGGTATTAATTGATTTACAGTACAATTACAAAGCATTTTTTTTTTTTAAATAATTTTTGTGAAAAAAAATTATAATCAATTTTTATTGCCTTTAGTTTAATAAGTAGCTGTACCTACGACCAGTTTCAATCTTAGGTAACATTGCCAGCATAAGCTGAGCTCTCACAATTATTGAAACCCATGATAAAATAGCTCATCGTTTGCTGGAAAGCCCTGCAATGTGCGGCCGTACAAACCTAGCAATTTTAAAGAAACCAATCTCGACCTTAAACGAATAGGCGATAAGGAAAGAAAACTACATTAAAATAAAGCTAGGGGTTGTTACTATAAAAGGTAAGATCCCGAAGTCTTTCCTTTGCATTACAACATGGGGTTCTTCAAGAGGCATGTTTACAGGTCCCTAAAAGGTCGGCGCCACGTCTGCTCCCCTTAAGTTGCAGATGTCCTGGGCGGCGGCTTCCACTTACCATCAGGTGGACCGTCTGTCCATATGCCGTCCTAGACAATCAAAAGAAATTATACATAGTTAATTTCCTTCAATATCACAGACAAACCCGCAGTCTAAACATAGTTCCGTTGATTTAATTCTAATGACCCCTCCAACTAATGTCTGTAATGTTTTTAGAGTGGGCAATTAATTTGTACACTATCATGTAACATTAGGTTACCAAACGTGTGGGTTATTATAACGGGTTCAAACCCATGTTACAGTTCACTTGAACTTTTTATAAACTTTTGTGGATGCGCCTTAATTAAAAAAAAAAACTACGTAATCTAATGGCGAGTGCGATAGCAGCGGGTCTAATAGCGACACTATGCAACATGCAGCAATTCTGCAAAAACAAATCATTTTTCCGACCCTCCAACAGAATCCGCAAAATTTCCGTGAAACGGTCACGAATGGCGTAAAATGTGTGACAATTTTACAGAAATTTACGTGAATTCCTTAGGAAATCAGAAAAATTAATTGAATTGGCAATGTCGCATAGCGTCGCTATTAGCCCCCCTGCCCCCCTAGCCAATTTGCTTCGTCTACAAGCGTTTCTACAAATCGCTATGCTTCAGGTAAGGAAATGACATAAGTCACGTGATCTACTTATCGACTCCTACTGTCATTTCCATACATTGAGGCGTAGCGATTTGTAGAAACGCTTGTAGACGAAGCCATTTCGATAGTGGTGCGCTGAGCACAAGTTTGGTGTTTGCAATGTTATCTGATAAAAATACAATTTGTATTTATTCATGTATTATGAATAAATACAAATTGTATTTTGTCGCGCAGCGCCGTGCCTCGTCAGTGCAGTTCAGCCCGTGTGGCAACGTCCACAAGCGTTTCTATTAATCGCTACGCTTCATGCTTTTTTTATCTGGAACTAAGGTTTTTCATTGCTCCTGACCCCTGAAGTATTCATATGGTAATGTCATAAGTCAAGTGATCTACATAGCAACTTGTAATGTCATTTCCATACATTGTGAAATCTATTCTACTCTGTTCGATTAGCGTTCATGCCACTTGTCTAGGGGGCTGGGGTGCGCTAATAGCGACGCTATGCATCATTGCCAATGCAATTCATTTTTCTGATTTTCTAGCAGAATCTTTAGCAATTCCGCTGAATAGTGAGAGAGCCGTAAGCCCACCCCCCCCTCACCCTCCCTCCATCCCACTCCCCTTCAGGTCGGCAATGTGCGAGCAATGCCTTTGGTATTGTAAGCATCTATAGGCTACGGTTACTCTTAACATCAGGCGGGCCGTACGCTATTTTGCCACCGCAGTCCTATAAAAAACTGTAAAATAGGTAGTCACACATTTTACGACATCCGTGACTTTTTCACGGGAATTTAGCGGATTCTGCTGGAGGGTCAGAAAAAATAATTGCTTTTGAAGAATTGTTGCAATGTTGCATAGTGTCGGTATCAGCCACGCAGTCCTTCATAGTTATTGTTAAGCGCTGGGTTCCTAGAAATAATATAACGGCCGCACTAGAACATTGGCTATGTCAAAAACGGTGTCCAAACCGGTCTCTAGGCGACCGCGCCATAGTTTAAATAGCCAATGTTCTAATGCGGTCGTTATATGACGGCACCGTTCTGGAGGAACCCAGCGCTTTAGCCCAGTACTTTTATACGAAATGCAATAGACTTCCCCAGACAGGTATATTTCCAGACTGACCGTTGCTCAGTCTGTATCGAGTATTTCTGGATCGGCTGCGAGTATAATTATTCCTGTATTCCAATTTGTAGCTCATTAATCTGTCTGTCTGCGTTTTGTGTGTATTTGTATTGTGTTGTATTGTTTGTTTTTGTATTTTGGTCCCAATACAAAAGGGCACAATCCCCTTAATAGGGGGATTTGGGCCGTATAAGTCCACCAGACTGGCCTTATAGAAGTATGTGGAGTTCATAAGTATTTTTAAATACATTATGTGCACGTTTCCTCACTGTCCTCGCCTGTTTAGGAAGGGATGACATTACCAAGAAAGAGGGAAACAAATAACTATCCTAAATACTATGTCCTACTAAACTGACGAGCCCGTTGGCGTGGTTGGCGTGATGGCGCCTTTCACGCTGCAGGTCGTAGGTTCGATTCCTACCCGGGACATACATTTGTGTGCATGAACATGTCTGTATGTCCCGAGTCTGGGTGTATATGTATATTAAGTATGTATTTACAAATAAAAAAGTAGTATATGTAGTAATATCAGTTATCTGGTTTCCATAGTACAAGCTCTGCTTAGTTTGGAATCAGGTAGCCGTGTGTAAAAAATGTCCCAAGATATTATTATTATTATAAACGGAGTCCATGGACACAGTACGATTCAGTTGTTCGCGGAAAATAATGTTGAAAACATGCCAATTCATGCTCATTTCTGGTGAATACGCACCAAAATGTCTTGAATTGTGAGTGAATGGAAATTTTGCTGCATGTACCTAGTGGTGTGCTGAGCTGAAGTTTGTGATGGCAATGTTAGAATGTATCATATCTACAGTAGCGGCATTTTACGATGGCCGGTTTGACATGTGGGGGGATGAAGAAAATGAACCTTATTATAACGGAATAAGACTGGCCGTTTAAAAAAATAATGTAACGTCACGACTTTTATCCCCATTCGGGGGTAGTCAGAGGCTTGAGTGGCCATACACCACCACATTGTGGAGGTATTAACCAACTCAAAGCCCACGTTTCACCAGATAGACAGAACCCAACGTGACAGGTGGTGAACCTTGTCGCCGTGTATACAGGAACTGACTATTACCTAATCCCGAGGGATAGGTAGGTTTCCTCACGATGTTTTCCCTCACCATCAACGAACTGTAAATTATGCACATAGATGAAAAAATAAGAATGTCAAAAAATGAATGCGAAAATGAATTTTATTCCGTTAAGGTTATTTCTTTCCCCCTCCCACATGTCAAACCGGCCATCATAACGTGCCGCAGGTATAGTAAAATATCACATCAATGCTGGTATTGTTTTGTATTTATAAAACCTGAAATATTTAAGTATTTAGAATTATTACAAAAATAAATCTATGTCTGCTAATCTAGATGATTGCAATGTAAGGAGGTAACATATCCGCAAAAATGTAACATCAATGTAGCTAGGCATTAAAAACAAAACAAATATATGCTATTTTCAGCAGATATATCAGGCCGGCCGACTGTTAGCCATAACTCAGTCTGGATTCCGGCTATATTCGTCCTGTGTACAGCTCATTTATTATTCCGTTTTGGATGCTGTGCCTCTGAATCCACTTCAAAATAGAGGAAAGTATTTCATCGGTGTCCTCTTTACAGCTATTCCGTGTTCAATGTTTAGCAAGTTTGCTTGATTTTGTGGATTTTAAAATAATATTGCAATGTCAATAGGTGCATCTACATGAGGTTAGCAGGGCACCCCGTGCAGCCGGTTGTGACCTCTCACGTATAGTACGTTTTTTTATACTTGTCCTATTTGATAAGCAAAGATAGCGTCCAGCGGGGCGATTACGTAACTTTTTTGTCAATGTTTCGATTGGTTTCGTATATAATTGACACAGGATGAACGAAACGATGAACGAAACGAAACCAATCGCCCCGCTGGACGCTATCTTTGCTTACCAAATAGGACAAGTATAAAAAACGTACTATAGACATAATGTCGTAACGTTCTTCCTCGGGCGTACCGCTCGCCACATTTAGACGCAACTAGTTACATTCCAGTCAAATCACGATCAACTGAACTTAACACTGTTAAAAAAATGTAGGTTAAAAAAAAAAAAAGGTTTCTGCGGTTAATTTGCCATACATAGGTACCTTGATAAAATAAAGTAGGTACCCACCTAACCGCCAATAACCTTCTTCTTATCGTATGGTTAGTGGCCAACCTGGTATCAGAGTTTTTCAAGGGACCCTATAGTGCGCGACAGGTCGAGATGACATTCGGGTTATGAGCTTTTTGCAGAATAAAATCCGAATCAAAATTCGTAGGACCCGCAACGCAACAGAATAATTTAATTTAATAATTTTGTGGGCGATTTTAATTCTTTATCGGGTCCTGCTAATTTTGATTCGGATTTTATTCTGCAAAAAGCTCATAACCCGAATGTCATCTCGACCTGTCGCGCACTATAATGCCTCTGACGAGGCTATAGTATGTACCATATCTGTTAAAATAATGCATCAATGCAGTCAGTTGTTTTTATTTATTAAGCGCAATACACACTGAAGCCGACACCAACGACGACGCCGACACCAAGCCGCCGACATGTCGGCGCCCTTCAGAATAAGCCGCCGACGTAGATCATGAAAAAACACCCAATTCATTCATGAACACACCAAAACTACTTCCTTCGGGGCCATCCATTAATTACATCACACGAATTTCATGATTTTTATACCCCTCCCCCCCCCCTTGTCACAGCTGGTCACATTTGCGTGACTTCCCCCTCCCTGTGTGACGTTACATTATTTTTATAATTTTCAGAAATTTTCAATTTTTTTTATTAAAAATTCAAATTTCGGTTTTAATACTTAGACATATTAGATTTTTAAATCTGACGTCACAAAACTTAGGACCCCTCCCGCCCCCTTGTCACACAATGTCACATTTCGTCGACCCCCTCCCCCCCTTTACGTGTGACGTAATTAATGGATGGCCCCTTATTAAAACGCGACAATTCAATTCAATTCAATTCAATTTAATTTATTGTGTATCATAGGTAAGTACAGAAGTGAACATGGTTACTTAAAATATTTAGCTCTCTATGAACTGCCTATGTTGGCGAAACGCAAACGCCTGAATAAGAACTTCATGCAAGGAGTTATTTATTTTCTTTTTTTAACCGACTTCAAAAAAGGAGGAGGTTTCTCAATCCGACCGTATTTTTTTTTTTTATGTTTGTTCGCGGATAACTTCGTCGTTTATGAACCGATTTTGATGATTATTTTATTGTTGGAAAGGAGATATCCCAGGAGGGGTACCATGATAAGGAAACTAGGATCTGATGATGGCATCCCAGAGAAATCGAGGGGAACCATCAAAAATCGTAGGGGCGACTAGTGCGTTTCTTAATTTTTCATTAAGTATTTTAAAGCACTACTATTTAATGAAGGTCTGGAGTCGATCTGATGATGGAGCTGAAAGACAGTCGAGGGAACTCCTCGACGATTTACAGCAATTACCTGGTGTTTGGGCTTGTTTAATTTGTATTGATGAGAACTTTACACCTAGATGGGTTCTGACTGTCATAAGGGGTCTGATGATGAAGACGAAGGACAGTCAAGGGAACTCCTCAACGTTTTACAGTAGCTACCTCGTGTTTGGACTTAATTCATTTCTATTGATGAGAACTTTGCACTCATAGGGGTTATAAGTGCCATTACAGGGCTGATGATGGAGACCATAGACAGTCGAGGGAATTCCTCAACCATTTACAGCAGACCTTTTGTTGGGCTTTCTTCATACGGTTCAATATGGGTGATAAAGTTTGTTTGGCGCCACTAAAAATCGTGAAATAAAATTATTTTAATAAAAAAAAAACCGACTTCAAAAAAATCTGGAGCACTAAAAAGCCTGAAATAATATTTATATTACCACCACTGCCTACCCCTTCGTGAAAATCATGCTTGATGGTGTGTTATCGAGTATTTGGAGTCGGTGCCAATCCTAGTATGTCAAGTTTACCTACTATAAAATTAAGAAGATAGATTGGCACCGACCCCAAATACTCGATAACACACCATCAAGCTTGATTTAAACGAAGGGGTAGGCAGTGGTGGTAATATAAATATTATTTCAGGATTTTTAGTGCTCCAGATTTTTTTGAAGTCGGTTTTTTTTTATAAAAATAATTAAACAGACGCGACGTAACTTGCAACCTTTTTTTGAAAAAAGAACATGTTTTTTTTGCTTCTTCACTCCATTTTTCCACATCTAAGCTGCAGTTTTATTTTTACAATTTATTTATATTCCCCGAAGCCCATTTATATCCAGCCTATACGGCGTACAATTTTTGCCTGCCTACCAAACAACAACAACAAACAAACATTTACATACAAGGCCGATCCAGACAAGACGCCATTAAAACAAAGTTGCAAGTAACCCTAGTATCGTTGCACCTTCGGAAGCCTTACAATCTTTCTTATTATAACTGGATTATTAAATAAAAGAAGCAAGGTAGCTAACTGCGTCCTTATCCCACGCCACGCGACGTACACCCATCCTTATTCGACTTTACACGTTTTGAAATATCCGTCTCTATCGCACGGCACGCTTATATTGCTGGCCTTGTCTCGCTGGGTGAATGTACTAGACATCCGTTGGAACTGGTCCGATAAGTGACAGGTGTAAAAACAAGCTAGCCTGACCGAACATTCCTTGGCCAGTTGAAGTATACTGGAACCAGATGGCAATGCTTCTGAGAGGCGATTAACATTTTCTTTTTGTATTTGTTATGTTTATTATCTTGACTTTTAATTATAAGATTGTTTTGTTATATACCTGTTTACTTAACTAAGGCGCCAATCAAGCGTACGGCCCATATATTAGTCAAAGTCATCTTTTTATGTTACTTAGGGCTACCGCTGACATGCTACTTTTAGCATCGGCGATCGGCTATTTTGATGCTGCGTCTCGCTCGTTCGCGCTCGAAGAAACGCGACGCAGCATCAAAACAATTGCAAAATCGCCGGTCGCCGATGCAAAAAGTAGCAAGTGTGCGGGGGCCCTTAGGGCTTAATCTAGTCGCAAAATCGCCGATCGCCGATGCTAAAAGTAGCATGTCTGTGGTGGCCCTAATGGGTTAAACAAGCGTACGACTCGCTTGATGTTAAGCAGTTACTATAGCGTATAGATGCTTGCTATACCAAAGACATCGTACGTTGCCGACCTGAAGGGGAGTGGGGTCATATACCCTAAATCCCTTCCTCCCACATAAGCCCGGGTCCTTTCGCAGTTTATAATAATAATTATACAACACGCGCAAAGACGTGGAAACTTCTAGGGTTGGGGTTAGTTCATAATCTGGGATTAAAAGCGAACCGAATGGCCTCGGTGGGAATAATTTCCATATATTTTGTTGGCTGTTTAGTGGGAGCTCGATAGTGGGAGCTCGGTAGTGGGAGCTATGTGGAGGGAAGAAAAGTGTTGTGCAATTTGACGGGCCCGTTGGCGTGGTTGGTTTTATGCCGCCTATTACGCTGCAGGTCGTAGGTTCGATTCCTACCCGGGACATGCATTTGTGTGAACATGTCTGCATGTCCCGAGTCTGGGTGTGATTATGTATATTAAGTATGTATTTACAAACAAATAGTAGTATATGTAGTAATATCAGTTATCTGGTTTCCATAGAACAAGCTCTGCTTAGTTTGGGATCAGGTAGCCGTGTGTAAAAGAATGTCCCAGGATATTGATATTTATTTATTTATTATTTATATATTTTGTCTGTTTAGTGGCGTAAGCTCGATAGTGGGAGCTATGTGGGAAGGGAGAAAATGTTTGTGCATTTCAATGTTAAGCGGCTTTTTTCTTTTGATGACGACGGCTGTCTGGATTGGTCGCCCGCGCACTCACCCCACCATGGACCAGTTACTAAGGGGACTGGCCCTAAGCAAGTCGGCCGAGTGGTCGGCCTAGTACTAACATCAACATAAAACGAAGCGAGTAGTTCAACTATTTACCGGTAAATAGTGAAATGAAAATGAAAAAACAATGACCACGTTTTGTTTCATACAAATATCTAATAAGGGCACCTCTTTCTTTAGTCTTTACTCTGTGCACCCCACCCACTGTTTTGCGAAAATATCGAAAATAATGAACTGTGACGTCAAAAAATATTGCGTCACATAATCATATAAGTACCATTTTTATCTATTGGTAAAAAAAGATCGAAAACAGCGTCACCTGCAAAACAAAATAGTAAACAAAACAAAGAAAAAAATAGCATATCCATTAGTAGAAATCGCCCAACCTGCACTGATATCGGGCGGCATGTTGCTCACAAAACTCCGGGAGTATTGCCGCGTTGGATGGCAATGCTAATATGCTGAGCAAAATAGATGCCAGCGCTCTGATCACCTAAAGTCTCCACCAGACGTATGAGATGTCTTTGAACATAGCAATAGCCATAGCAATATTTTTATGTAACAAATTACAAGTATCACTTTTTTCTATTATGAATTTAAAGATGACGACTGCTAGGCGCATTGGTTCGAGTATAGGCCGTTCGGCTTACAACGGGTAGTTGCGGGATCGATTCCCGCCGGAGGCAAATTTCGGTATTGGCCTTTTCGTAATTTACCCCGGTCTAGGTGTCACTGAGATCGCCGCCAGTCCATTCCATTGTACGGTTTCCATAGAACAAGCGTTGCTTTGTTTGGGACCATACCATCTTGGGCTTCCGGCTCTCTCACTCATCGAACGAAACGCAGCTACAATACCTACACTGAGAAAACAATAAGGATTTGATTGTAGGTATAAACGATTTACCTACAATAGGTTCAGAAAACCTAAACTAGGTAATATTTAACTAACTTTTTTGCAATACCTCACATTAGGTTTTGCATTTAACCAAATTTTTTTCTCAGTGTACTATACTACTATACTACTACTATACTATATCGCCGAACTTCTGTGAAAGGGTAGTGCTAGCCCGGTTGAACCAGCCCGTATATGAGCTGCAGACAATTGGCTAAAGCTTGGCAAAACTTTATATACAGGGTTGATTTTAAAACCAGGGTTATTGGTGGTAGAGACCACCAGGGTTATTGGTGGTAGAGACCACCAATAACCCTGGTTTTAAACTTTATTAACCCTTTATTTAAAGTTTTGCATCGACTCCCACGAGAGCCCACAAAATGCCAGGCCCGCAATTAGCGCACGCAACCCGTACAGAGTACAGCACAAGTTGGGAACTCCACGCGACAGCCCGCGCCGATTAACTAAATTACTTTTTTCCGGTTTCGCTCAAACTGGTCGCTCAGATAGGGTAATTGCGGGCAAAATTGATCTATTTGGACTACGGCACTGACTTAAGTACCACACCATCACGCCTGTAGTCCGAAGGGGTGAAAAGGCCAAGAATTTACGATTTATAATGTAGAATTGAAGACTCAAGACTAAGATCGAAATTAAGATGCTGTTTTTTGGCAGATGTTCCATACATTAAACGTCAAAACTGCATGTTATCACTTAGCGCCAATATACACGGACTGCGTTTTGCAGTTTGGTTGCAGTCGACGGCACGCGACTGCACACGGACTGCATTTTCCAGTCGGAAGTGACAGCTCTATTGCAGTTGGTTGCAGTCGACGGCACGCGACTGCACACGGATTGCATTTTGCAGTCGGAAGTGACGATAGCTCTATTGCAGTTGGTTGCAGTCGACGGCACGCGACTGCACATGGACTGCAATTTGCAGTCGCTTCCGACTGCAAATTGCAGTCGGAAGTGACAGACAGCTCTATTGCAGTTGGTTGCAGTCGACGGCACGCGACTGCACACGGACAGCATTTTGCAGTCGGAAGTGACAGCTCTATTGCAGTTGGTTGCAGTCGACGGCACGCGACTGCACATGGACTGCAATTTGCAGTCGCTTCCGACTGCAAATTGCAGTCGGAAGTGACAGCTCTATTGCAGTTGGTTGCAGTCGACGGCACGCGACTGCATACGGACTGCATTTTGCAGTCGGAAGCGACTGCAAATTGCAGTCCGTGTATGGCGGCGCTTATTAATAGTCACCCTAAGTCGCTTAACCATTGCCATTAAGCTGGTATAGTGATCGATCCTCTGATACGTTCTTTCATTCGTACTGGGCCTTAAGTCTCTTTGCCATTGTGGCGCCACCGTGGCGTTTTGCCCCCCTGATTAGTTGGCTGATACTGACCAACCAATCAGAGGCCGATCAGCCGGTCGGCTGACCAATCAGAGGGTCCATCACTATAGCAGCTCAATGGCCCTGTAACTACGCGTAGACGAAGAGTAACATTAAACCTCTGCATTACGTCACTTGCACTTTTCTACCATTCATCCAACTCACCATCAAATATATCGTACGATTAGTTGACTAACATATCCCTCAACAGTTACGTCTATACAAACTCCGCAGTACCTAAACCGACATGACGTCACAACTTCCGAATAAAACTACCCTAAATAGTAGCGAAGTAGGGTTGCTACCTGATCGATATCTAGTTAATGCAGGCTTAAGCATTGCATTCTACGCCCACCTAGTAAAACTTACAGCATTCTAGTGGAGGGTTTGTTCCATATCGATATCATATCCATATATTATTTGGTGATGAAGCCAATTGACTGCAGCTCATATACGGGCTGGCTCGACTGGGGGAGTACCACCATTTTACAGAATATCGGCGTAAAGTTTCTATTACAGCTGAGTTTCGTACGATAAGTTAGAAAGCCAGGGTGAACAGGCATCTTCTGGGTGCGCTCGCTCCACCGTCGACCTCATCTTTTCCCCTGCGGCAAGATATAGGTCAAGAGCAATCCCATTTTTAATTAAAAAAAGCCCTACTCTATGACATAGCGTTGATAGATGTTATTGTAGCTTTTAATCAGCGAAAGACTTCAAAATCAGATCAGTAGTTTCTCAGATTGCCTCCTACAAACATACATACCTACTTACAAACAAATAATTCTACGAATATTAGTACAGAATACAGATTCTTTTGTTCTTTTGTTATGAAGACCAATATTTTATTTATTTATTTTTATACTAGCGCTAGATTTTATTCGTCTACTTCTTCGGACAACAGAATCGTAATACCATCGTTAAATTTTATGAGAGCGATTCTAGAAGACAAATAATTGGTTCGCCAGAAATATTTTAGTAAGTAATATAAATAGATTTTCTGAGAAAACTTAATATTGCTTATCATACTTTCCCGAAGCTTCCTTTTGAGATACCTACGCGTGGGTTTTTGGAGCTTAATGGAATACAGTAATGAAATACGATGCCATATTTTTTTTATTAACTTATTTCGTCCCAATGCTGGGTTAAGGTCTCTCCCATCCTCTTCCATAGGGGGTGTAATAGCGACACTATGCAACTTTGCAGCAATTCTGAAAAAGCAATTCATTATTCCGACCCTCCAGGAGTATCCGCTAAATTTCCGTGAAACGGTCACAAATAGCGTAACATGAGTGACTATCCCATAGTCAAACCGATTTCACGGTTTTGTGGAGCTATGTTTGTATGTTTTGTATACCATATATGCTTATGAAATAAATAAATTATAAATAATTTTACAGAAAAATAACGGCAATTATCGTAATTTGCCTTGGTCTGGGTGTCACTGGAATCACCTCCAGTCCATTTTATTGTACCAACCAGTTTATTGTAGTACAAGCGTAGCTTAGTTTGGGACCATACACTTGTCGTGTTAGTCTGGCGATATTTATTTTATTTATTTATACATTTCGACAACAACCTCAAAATATTGAGTCGATTCTGAAAACTTTCACAGAAGACGACTAAGCGCTACCATAGACGGACTGCTTGAAGCAGTCAGTACCAAAAGCTTCAAGCGGTCGCTATTGGGCGATCTGAGGGGCTAGCCAAGTGGCATGAACGCTAATCGAATAGAATAGAATAGACTTCACAATGTATGGAAATGTCAAACGTCGCTATGTAGAACAACAACACTAACAAGTTGCTATGTAGATCACGTGACTTATGTCATTTCCATACATGAAGCGTAGCGATTTGAACGAACGCTCGTGGACGTTAGCCACTTGTCTAGCCCTTCTGCAGTTTCAATACAAAATTGACATTCGCAATACACGGACTGCTTGGAGCAGTTGGGTTGAAGTCGACTCCGACCGCAACGCGACTGCTCTCGAGCAGTTGGTCTCGTACGACTGCTCCAAGCAGTCCGTCTATGGCGGTGTTTACTATCATCCAAGCATCAGGGAAGAATCTATTCAGTATTATCACTCCGCTACATCTCAATTAACAGAGACGGGAAACAATGATGTGCAAATCGATTAACCGACCCCATTTAATCGATATTCCGAATGCACAGCCCTAGCGTGCAATAATTACGTTAGCCCGGCCGGTTTCAATCCCACCACTAGCCGGAAAGCCCGCACTAATGTGTGGGGTGACCACACTTCGTTTTATGGAATTCTTAGGGAATGTTTTTAGTTTAGTAAACTACTAAACCAGCAGCGTAGGTAGGCCCCCCCACAAGGTGGACCGACGACCTAGTGAAAGTCGCAGGAAACCGCTGGATGCAAGTGGCACAGGACCAGTCGTTTTGAAAAACTTTGGGGGAGGCCTATACCCAACAGTGGACGTCTTTTGGCTGCAATGATGATGATGATGAAACTAATTAAATAGATGATATTAAAAATTAAATTAAAAATTTAAAAAACCCCCGACAAAAAAAATCCTTTAAAAAGATAAAAATAATACCTGAATATTTTCACCCAAGCGTCGTCGTTGCATCGGGGGACCGCTAAGTACATTACATTTAGAGTAACCTGTAGATTATAACCATGACCGGCGTACTTAGCGGTCCCCCGACGCAACGACGACGCTTGGGTGAAAATATTCAGGTATTATTTTTATCTTTTTAAAGGATTTTTTTTGTCGGGGGTTTTTTAAATTTTTAATTTAATTTTTATTTCATCCTTTTTTAAACTTATATTACCGGTGTACTAACTGCCCAGCTTGTATTAGCATGTACTCGTCAAAACGCATCGTATGAGCCCAAACACAAGGTAGATGCCGTACACCGTTGAGGAGTTCTTCTGATGATGCCTGCGCAACAGGTCAAGGTTGTCATACTTTGTAATATCATTGACAAGTGACAGGATTTCAAATTTCGTATCGATCAGACCCGTGGAAGTTGTTTATATCTTTTCATCAACTAGAAAAGAGCTGATGGTCTTCAAACGGCTGAGCAGATTTTCTTATAATATAGCTAAGAACACTCTCGATTAACTCACCTTTCAAACAAAAAAAACTAAATCCTTATCGGTCCATCCGTTCAGACGCTATGATGCCACAGACAGACACACAGATACACAGATACACAGATCCACAGATACACAGATACACAGATACACAGATACACAGATACACACGTCAAACTTATAACACCCCTAGTTTTTCGTCGGGGGTTAAAAAGCAGGGATATGATTAAGTAACACATCATAATCTTTGCAAGTTGACCTGCAAGATACCTTTACAGGACATCAAATTAATTTATTTTTCATTAATAGGGCTTCCAGACTACAACTTAAAAGATGAGCAAGAAACTACCATATTCCTCTCTCTTTCCAAATGGAGAGAATATTTTTCTTGTAACTCCTTCTATTTTTCTTTCGAATGTTTTTTTTTTGTAATGTGGCTAAGGAGTTACCGTAGTCTATAGATGCTTGCAATACTAAAGGCATTGCTCTCACATCGCCAACCTGAATGGGAGTGAAACATAGGGAGCGGAAGGGGTAGAGGAGAGGGGAAGTGTTGGGCTTCATCGTACGAAACACAGCTAATAATAGCTACTTAATACTACTAACTTTAATAGTAATAATTACTTTGCGCCGATCTTATGTGAAAAGGTGGTACTACCCCGATCGAGGCAGCCCGTATATGAGCTGCAGTCATCTGGCAACAGCTTGTCTCTACCACCAATAAGAAACTCCACCAATAACAAGTCCCTTAAAAAATAAAAAAGCATGGCCACCCTACCAGGACTGTTTGATTCAGCCCGCGCCGATATCGCTCGGAGTAGCAGCCGTATTACTTAAATTATTTGCACTGTTGCAATCTGTGTGCAGACGCCATATTGATGATTATGATTGCTGAATGTGTTAAAGGCACACCATCCTGATAGCAACCTCACTGGACTTTACACCCTTTGGCGATGACTCATCGGTATCACCCAAGCAAATGTTATGACGCTATGTCCATGTGGTCAGACATTAAAATTGATTAATATACTGGGACACTGAGACATTATTTTACACACGGCTACCAGGGGCCTTACCACCACCTCTTATAGCAGTTTTGTTTTAACGTTTCAGCGGCCATTTATGCAATGACGTTTCTTATTGTCATGACAATAAGGTACGTCATTGCACAAAAAGTCGCTGAATCGTTAAAACGTTCCTATAATTAAATCGCGAGAAGAGGTCATGGTAAGCCCCCTGATCCCAAACTAAGCAAAGATTGTACTATGGAAACCAGATAACTGATATTACTACATATACTACTTTTTGTTTGTAAATACATACTTAATATAGGTACATAATTACATCCAGACTCGGGACATGCACACATGTTCATGCACACAAATGCATGTCCCGAGTAGGAATCGAACCTACGACCTGCAGCGTGATAGGCGGAATCTTACCAACCACGCTAACGGGCGCGTAACGTAACGTAAAGGGCTGCTCGGGCGCTCGACTCATGTGCCTATTATCGGCGTCCACAAGTGCCGAGCCGCGCGCCCAAGCATGATTACAGTGACAAACAGGGTGTCTAATAGCACCACTATGCAACATTGCCAATGTCATAATTTTTTCTGATTTTTATAAGACTTCCTGAAGTCAGACCTCTGCTTGGCGTAGTGGGTCGAGCGTAGGGCACTCGGCTCACTGCATCGGGTGTTTGCAGGTTCGATTCCCAGAGACAAATCTCGGAAACGGCCTTTCGTAATTTGCCGTGTGGGTGTCACTGGGATTGCACCCAGTCCATTATGGTACCCATAGTACTAGCTTTGCTTAGTTTGGGACCATACAGTTGGTGTGACTGTCTGGCGATATGGTGAATTCAAAAATCTTCCAACAAATAAAAGCATTTTTTTTTTAACTGAGGTGCGGCTAACAAGCGTCCGACCCGCCCGATGTTAAGCAGTTACCGTAGCCTACAGATGCTTGCAATATCAAAGGCATTGCTCGTACTTTGCTGACCTGAAGGGGTGTGGGAAGGAGGGAGGGGTGACTTCAAAAATCCTCCAACATATAAAAGCATTTCGAAGTCGGTCCAATTCACATACGCAGTGAAAAATTACAGAGTCGGGGAGTGGAACTCATAAAATTTAACCGTTCGCGATAACGTACGATAGCCTAATTTGAATTTAAAAATGAATCCGGCGAGGAGACAGCTCCGCATGTCTTTAGGTGGCCCGCGAAGTGAGCGTCTTTTGGCCGAATACTCAAAGGCTTCTCAAATGTTTTAGGCTCGTATTAATAAATTCATCTCAAAGTTGAGATCGATCTTAAGATACAGTTTTGACGTTTAATGTATGGAACATCTGTCAAAAACAGCATCTGTCAAAAACAGCAGCTTAAGTTTGATCTCAATCTTGAGATCTATTTATTAATACGGGTCTTAGTCCCACTTAGGCTCGTATTAATAAATGCATCTCAAAGTTTTGATGGATCTTAAGACGCTGTTTTTGACAGATGTTCTATACATTAAACGTCAAAACTGCATCTTAAGATCGATCTCAACTTTGAGATGCATTTATTAATACGAGCCTTAGCAGTTTGAGACGTCGTTATCTGTCATGTTTTGTATAACGCGTCAAAGTGGCTCTCAAATTTGAGTTGCGAACGGTATTCGACCGTTAGACTATAATTCCTGATGGAAGAGGAGGTATGGGACAATAAATAGCACCACTTTGGTGGTTGAATTGATGGGAGAGAATTGGCGGTACTGACTGCAGCAAATATACCTGCCCACCTCTACGACGGACAGTTCTTGGTGCAAACTCACCTATCCCTAGAATATGCAAAATTATAAATAGCTGCAGTGACATTACTGATATACATACACGAAGACAGCTTCGGCACTTTTTACTAAAATATTCGTGAATGCCTTAAGCAAAACAAATAATCGGATTTTATATTTATTTTTTTATTTTTTTTAATCTCCACCTCATTCTATCAACGACACCTAAGTATGTAAATTTTTTTTAGCAACAATTTGTTGTTCCATAGATCATCTGTATTTTACTTATAATTTTATAGTTACCGGTAATTTGTGCATGTGGTGTTAGCGTGTAAGGAATTGTTACACTTAAAAATCGTACCTTAGTTATTAAGTTGCAAATGTCCTAGTGTAAACAATTGTTGGCTAACCAATAAATAAATAAATAAATATACAGACTGGCTCAACCGAGGTAGTTCCACCCTCTCACAGAAGATTGGCGTGAAGTATCTATTACAGCTGCGTTTCGTACGCAGTAGTTCAATAACTAAGCACCTGCCTAGTTCAAAGCGTAAAGATTGAAATTCCTTCTCAAGTGTGTTATTACAGGTTATCTAATATATTAATTATCTTTCAGATATCGAACTGTCTAGTTTAGACCCCCAAAACACGACAAGGTGGTAGAGCCAAGGTGGTAGAGCCAAGGTGGTAGAGCCAAGGTGGTAGAGCCAAGCTGTAGCCAATTGACTGCAGCTCATAAACGGGCTGGCTCGACCGGGGTAGTACCACCCTCTTACAGAAGATCGGCGTAAAGCAGCTATTACAGCTGCGTTTCGTACGATGAGTGAGAGAGCCATAAGCCCACCCCCCCTCCCCCTCCCTCCATCCCACTCCCCCTCAGGTCGGCAATGTGCGAGCAATACCTTTGGTATTGTAAGCATCTATAGGCTACGGTAACTGCTTAACATCAGGCGGGCCGTACGCTTTTTTGCCACCGCTGTCCTATAAAAAAAAAAAAAAAACACGATTTTCCGATACCTCAATCCGCTAATTTCGGAGCGGTATCTCAAGAATTACCCATTTGAATTGATACCCCTGAAGCACTTATTAAGGGAGGAAAAGATTCTAAGAAAAGCAATCGGATTATGTATATTGCCGTGAATTTGCTATCGTTACTTATATGTATATGGGTCATATGGTAAATAGACAAAATACTACGAAGTAGGGTGATTCGTGGTAGAGCCGATTGACTGCAGCTCATATACGGTTTAGCTCGACGAAGTACCACCCTCTCACAGAAGATCGGCGTACAGAAGCTATTATAGTTTCGTTTCGTACGATGAGTGAGAGAGCTGGAAGCCCAAGACCTATATCCAGCCCCCCTAGCCAAGTGGCTTCGTCTAAAAGCGTTTCTACAAATCACTACGCTTCATGTATGGAAATGAAATAAGTCACGTGATCTACTTATCGACTTGTAATGTCATTACCATACGTTTGAGCGTAGCTATTTGTAGAAACGCTTTTAGACGCCACTTGGCGAAGGGGCAGCTGTCGACAGAAGGCTGATGATATAATGACGTTCATTTGGTGATGATCATGAAGATGATGATGATAGCGCACTGTATACCCCTGTCTATCAGGAATGAGGGTGCGTTTCCACTGACGCGGAGCTGGGCGGAGTGGAGCGGAGCGGCGGACTGTGATGGGCCAAGAGCGGAGTGAAGATTTCGAGCACTGTGATTGGCCAATTCACGGTCCGCTCCGTTCCACTCCGCCCAGCTCCGCATCAGTGGAAACGCACCCGAATGGTACCTATTCTGAGCACAGCAAAGTTTCCCATACAGTTTGCACTAATTACTCAAACTTCAGGTATTGTTGCACCATTGCGTTCCATCGCTAGACAGGGAACTTCATTAATTACGTTTAACTAGCTTCGCATGGGAGGGCCTGCTCTTTTACAAAGGAAAACGATTTTTTTTCCGAAATTTCGCGTATTTCCTACTACGTTTCTCATTCATTCCGACATTTCTTACGAACGAAAATTGTTTGAAGTTTAGGGCTCTATCTCACTGGGACGCCAAGCGCGTCGCCAGCCACCGTCGCCAACGAATTCATATTGAATTTGACAGGTACTACCAATAGTTTGGATATGGCCGGCGACGTCGCTGGCTACCGTCGCCGATAATTCGTATTGAATTGTGTCAAAATATGACAGGACTCTACTTGGCGACGGTCGCCAAACCCGTCGCCAGGTGTGATACAGCCCTTAGATTCAAATCAATTCAAAATATTTATTTGCATAAAACATGGTAAATTAAAGTTGTTTTACATAGTGTGTGCAGCATGCTTTGTCAGGTAAATAATGACATGCAAACATTTAAGAATTAAAAATAATAGGTCCATTGGAAAGTCAATTACATTATCATTAGGTACAAAATCAATTAAATCAATATTATAATGTCATGTTCATTTCAAAATTTTCATGATTATATCCATTCGACGACGACGACGAAGAAGTCAACAATTTTCGTTCGTAAGAAATGTCGGAATGAATGAGAAATGTAGTAGGAAATACGCGAAATTTCGTCCGAAATTTCGTTTTCGTTTGTAAAAGAGTAGGGCCCTGTGGTTTTGGTTGATTTAAATTTTCGTTTAACTGTAGTTTAGGATTTAGAGATGTCGTTAAAATAACGATTTTTATCGCGTACTGAAAATTTACAACAGCTCTGAATGTTAAGCTGGTCGGATCTAATTCAGCAAAGAAAATGTTATATCTGTATTTCTTGTCAGTGGGATCGCCCCCAGTTCTTTATAAATAGAATGGATTGTAATGTAATGTAATGTAATGTAACGTCACGACTTTTATCCCCGTTCGGGGGTAGTCAGAGGCTTGAGTGGCCATACACCACACATTATGGAGGTATTAACCAACTCAAAGCCCACGTTTCACTAGATAGTCAGAACCCAACGTGACAGGTGGAATGGAATGGATTAAGCCCTAATACAGTAAGTACCTACATAGTACATAATTATAATCTCATAATACAGGCTGGCTTGACTCGGGTAGTACCACCCTCTCACAGAAGATCGGCGTACAGTATGATGAGTGGGATAGCCGGAAGCAAAGCGGAAGTGAACGGGGGGTCTTCACTTCCCTCTGGCCCACTTCCCTTCAGGTCAGCAACGTGCAAGCGATGCCTTTGTTATTGCATGCATATAAGCTACGGTAACTGCTTAACATCAGGTGGGCCGTAAAAATAAGTTTTACGTATTACATAGTATATTTTTATAACCTAAGATGGGTATTACATAAATTCCACACAACAAGTGGTTATATGCCAGTAATCCTATATTATTTTTATCTTATAATATAAAAAACATAAAAGGCGACACACGGGACTAAATAAAAATAACCGCAGAGATATAAAAACAAAATGTGTATAATATGAACATAAATAATTCTGTATTACATTAGGAATAGCTATACTAAAAGTCCTATCCGTACTAATCCTATGTTATCCCATCCTATCCTACTTCCTACTAATATTATAAATGCGAAAGTGTGTGTGTGAATGTTTGTTACCACGTATCTCCATAATTACTAAACCGATTTTAATGAAATTTGAAACGTAGATAGTGTAGACTCTGGATAAAGGCTAGACCTACATATCAATTTCCACGCGGGCGAAAAGCAACGGGGCACAGCATATTTTTTAATGTAACGCGGCAACCAAGCGTTCGGCCCGTCTAATGTTAAGTAGTTACCGTAGCTTATAGATGCTTGTAACATAAAAGGCATTGCTCGCACGGTGCTGATTGGAGTGAGATAGAGGCATGAAAAGGAGAGGTTGGGCTTCTAGCTCTCTCACTCATTGTACGTAACGCAAATAAAATAGCTACGTTACGCCGATCTTCTATTAGAGGGTGGTATTACCCCCGGTAGAGCGAGCCCGTAAATGAGCTGCAGTCAATTGGCTACAGTTTGGCTCTACCACTTGGAGTGATTCATGAAATAACACCCCTGTAAGCGCACCCTCCACAAAATTGAATTTATTCTTCATCCCCATAAAATGCCTATATACCTTCATTTCGGACCATTAGCATATTAAAACGATGCTTACCTTGGTACAGTTGCCAAAAAAAGTAGCAATAATATTTAATTACGGTTTGGCTTTGAGTACGTGTTGCGTAAAATAACTCAAACGTAACATTATGTAAACGGAAATAGACGCGTCCACATGAGCTGAGCGACGCGACCGAGCAATCTTAGTTGTAGAATAAAAAGTATTACCTAACGATATAGTGACCTCACATCTCACTAGATACTACACATTCACGATGCCACCAATAGATGGCGCTGAGTGCAACCTCCAGTTCAAAATGTGAATCTGCATAGAAATCCTGAATCACGGTATTAAGATTCACGAGGTACATTGATATATATATAAAACCCCAATGATAAATATTAGGGTATAGCGACCAGCCCCCCCTGGCTAGAAAATCTTCCCTTTTCCACTAAACCGATTATAGAAATTGAGAATGTTCACCGACTTTTGTTGTTGGCTGTACGTACTATAAGATCTCTACTCTGTGTTCGTTGCATGTATTCTCAAAATAAGCACATACAAAGAGGAAAACAGCAATGACGTCACCAAAGGCTGTTTCCACACGATCGAGCGGCGACGGGAACAAAGGCCGCCTGAACGTGCGTTTAAACTTGCCCGTACCCCACTAGTGTGAATGTGACTTCTTTATGTAGTGGTCAAAGATTAAAAAGTACAGATATGACATAAGAAAATTACAACTTACACTGGCATTGCAAAACACTTTTGTTCCTAGAAATGCTTTGTAAAGTCATTGTAAACCGGCAAAAAATCTCTATTGGGGGATAAAGGACAGACATGCTACTTTTTGCATCGGCGATCGGCGATTTAGTCGCTTTTAGCAACAGAGCAGTCGCTGCGTCCGACCGCAGTGTCGCCAAAACGCGATGAAGTCGCAAAATCGCCGATCGCCGATGCAAAAAGTAGCATGTCTGCGTCGGCCCTTATGTTTTAATAGATATAGAGCCAGGACACTTATTTCTTATTTATTTTTAATACTAATAAGGTGACAAACGCGCGTACGGTATTGATGTATTAATTTATCAGATACAGTATGTCCTATTCAAAAATCAAGGTAAAGGCATTTTGATGGTCATTATTTACCAAAAGATAAGCCTTGAAGGTCGCGGGAAACCGCTGGATGCAAGCAGCACAGGCCTTATTGTATATTTTTAATTACTGATTTTATTATATAAGTAAATAAAAATCTGTGTTTTTTTAATTATTAAAATAAAAAGACTGTCGAAAAACTTATTATAACCTTAAGCACAAGTAAAGTCTCTGACCCCCATGTCACAGGGAGATCGCGGGCCGGGCCTAATAGCGCCCGGACTAAAAAAAAAAAGCAGCCTATGTCCAACAGTGGACGACTTTTGGTTCAAATTATGATGATGAAGCTGTATTGGCAATACTGACATGTTTTCAACCTTATTTTTCGCTAGCAACTGAGTTGTACCGTGTCTACGGACTTCGTGTAGTCGTTCACATGTTTCCCTCTTTCTTGGTAATGTCTTTTTCGTGCCCTGTATTTTTATTCTCGACTATGCCTATTTAATGCACTACTCTTTGTCTGAAAACCTATTTCTATTTTACAGTTTCAGTCGAGTCTACTAACGCAAGTCTTTTGTGTTAACTTTCGTCTCGAGTATACAAATTTCATTTTACTACTATCTTGTTCATGTACGGTCAGCAACGAAAGTCGCTGAACATTCTCAGTTTTTAAAATAGCTTGCACACTTTTGTTTTACATCAAATCCATAATTTTTCTTTATCGAAACAAAATGTAGACATGTTGCTAATGATTGATTTTATAAAGGTTTACCAACGTTTGTAGAATAAAGAGTAGGTATAACCGATTTGAAAAATTCAGAATGTTCAGCGACTTTCGTTGCTGACTGTACCTACCTGTGTTAAACTAGGCACTTATTTAGTTTTTGTGTAATATATTTACGTTGAGTTTTTTTTGTGAATAGTTAATTTATGAATGTAGGGTTCTCTAGTCAAATATGTAACAGCCCTATTTAAAACTATTAGTATACAGATAATTGAAAAGATCTATTATTAATTATGTGTGTGTCAGAATTATTCCACCAGCTACTGATTCCAAATCTGCATGCCACAAAAATATATCTTAAGAAAATGTATGACTTGTCAATTCAAGTACCTAATTTCGTTGCATATCTCAAAAAATAATTGCTTTAAAATAATATACCTACTATTACAATTATTTTAAAATAATTACGTGATTATTTAATTCGGTGTTCACTAAAATAATTAATAATTAATCTACTGCGCTTATCGCGTTTACTTATCTACTTTAATAAATATTAACATACTTACATCACAATATTGAACTAAAATAATAATTGTGTGTTTTTTGTAATTTATAAAACGCTCATTTTCCAAATTCCTTTGGCTACATAAAATTAGAAGTTCCTATTTAAGTTATAGAAAATGATGAAAACTTCACAAAAATATGTTTAATACTAGCTTATATACTAACTACGATTTCATGAAAATGCCTTATTAGTAAACACCATTGACATAAGTTACCTAAAATAATATACGGAACACCACATATTTTGCCACTCTCACCTGACCGGATTTTAAAATTGACATTACAAGCACAAGTTACATAAATTGCTTAAATATTTTTTTCTTAAAAAAACTTTAGAACCTTAACTAACAATGACGCAAGCGTTATTACCGTGACGGTTCATTGTTAGACTATTGTATGAAATAACTTGTAAATAGTCCATTGATGTTGTACTTTAGTAGATGTGGTACCTTCCAACATCGTAATCACAAAACTTATGCTCAGCGCAACATGCAGCGAAACTCGCACATCTGTTATCGCACTCGCAATTCGTCAATTCACTTATACCTATAAGAGGCCAGCGTGCAATTCGTGGATTTGCACGAGCGTCGTCCAAAACTGGTAGATTCGGTAGATGACATGATAGGAAGAATACATTGTTCTAGATGTTTCCACTTTCAGCGGTGGGGGAAGCGTATACATGACAATTTTAATTATTTTTTTACATAAAGCAATGACATAAAATACTCAAGCGTGTCAGATATTAATACTTTTCATGCTCCAACATGATAAATTGAAAAAAAAAAAATTACTCGAGCGCGCCAGATTTTGTAAGCATCTATAGGCTACGGTAACTGCTTAAAATCAGGCGGGCCGTACGCTTTTTTGCCACCGCAGTCCTATATTTAAAAGAAAAAAAAAACTGAAGGGGTTGATAAAGTGAAACTTCCAGATGCTCCCATTTCTTAGACTGACGATCAAATTAGCAAAATTGACACTTTTGACACTTCTTAGCTAGTAATGAATCCCCCTTATCTTTATCTGACGAGTTCGAGTATTTTAAGATGGTCTATTATTTTTTTGGTACCCCTGACCGAACCCACCATTATTAACCCCTCGAGTGATGCGTGCACATACGCATGTGCATAAGTTCAATAGAAAATGTACTGCCTTTTTTTTTTAGATCATTCCACGGGTTAAGGGCTCATATTTTTTGAAGTTCTTATCAATATGTAAGCTATCTCCCTTATCTTAATCTGACGCGCTCGTGTAAATCCAGAAACCCCTTCTATGGCTCCCCACCTATTATTAAATACATAGGAAGATATAATTCACCTTAAGATAAGATATATTGGCAATACAGACATGATATTTTTTACATTTTCCGCGAGCGACTGAGTCGCACCGTGTCAATGGACACAGTTTAGTAGGTTAATCTATTTTGGACCGTCACATGTCGCCCTGTTTCTTGGTAATGTCTTTGTCTTAAAAGGTATGTACAGGATCGGCAAGCGTTGATAGGCTACCGTTATCGCTTGACATCACTGAAGGGCTAGACAAGTGGCTGACGTCTACAAGCGTTCCTTCAGATCGCTACGCTTTATGTATGGAAATTACATAAGTCACGTGATCTACATAGCAACTTGTTGTTGATCTACATAGCGACGTTTGACATTTCCATACATTGTGAAGTCTATTCTATTCTATTCGATTAGCGTTCATGCCACTTGTCTAGGGGGCAGGCGTTCCGTACGCTTGTTTGTCACCTTAGGGCCTCCGCAGACTAGCTACTTTTAGCATCGGCGATCAGCGATTTTGATGCTGCGTCTCGCTCGTTCGCACTCGAAGAAACGCGACGCAGCATCGATACGTCACAAAATCGCCGGTCGCCGATGCTAAAAGTAGCTAGTCTGCGGAGGCCCTTAGTTATTATATAAAAAAAATTACGTGCATTAATTATTTTACCTGCAAAAGGATTACCATTTCAAAAATAACTAACGTCGTTACAACCTTAACGTAACTAACCCTAAAATGTAGACGTGCGAACTTTGTTAACCCTTACGTGCCCGTAACTTAACCCTCAAGTTTTTCCACTTAATCTTGAGGGGGGAGGGCGAATTAATCTTTGGACTGAAATATAGGGCTTCGTAGGGTGTCTAGGTATTGTTGGGTTGTACCACACACCACATTATATATATATGTATATATATATATATATATATATATATATATATATATATATAACGTCACGACTTTTATTCCCATTCGGGGGTAGTCAGAGGCTTGAGTGGCCATACACCACCACATTGTGGAAGTATTAAGCCAACTCAAAGCCCACGTTTCACCAGATAGTCAGAACCCAACGTGACAGGTGGTGAACCTTGTCGCCGTGTATGCAGGAACTGACTATTACCTAATCCCGAGGGATAGGTAGGTTTCCTCTCGATGTTTTCCCTCACCGTAAGCGAACTGTAAATTATGCACATAGATGAAAATTCATCCATTGGTGCATGCCCCACCGGGGATCGAACCTGGGACCTTCTGATTGCTAGCCCAACGTGTTCACCCCTAGGCTACAGTCGCTTCCTAGGCGTAAGGCGTAGGTGTAATGTGTAATGTAAATAGGGGGAAAATTTGGCATGGTGGAGCAGGAATAGGGCCGATATTGGTAATACATACATACATACATACCCACAAATTGTCGTCGAAGGTTTTTTTGTGGTAGAGTCATGCTGTAGCCAATTGACTGCAGCTCATATACGGGCTGGCTCGACCAGGGTACTACCATCCTCTCACGGAAGATCGGCGTAAAGTAGCTATTACAGCTGCGTTTCGTACGATGAGTGAGAGAACTGGAAGCCCAAAAAAAGCCCCCTTCGCCTCCCTCTGTCCCTCTCCCCTTCAGGTCGGCAACGTGTGAGCAATGCCTTTGGTATTGCAAGCATCTATAGGCTACGGTCATTGCTTAACCGCTCGAATGTTGGCGAGCTAGGCGGTGACCGACTTGAACCCAAACATTATAGCCATTTCGTATCGCCTCTCTTTGGCCATGCTATAATTTGTTAATACGCCTGAAACTGCGCCTCAAATCGGTGACATTACTGTATTTTTCAGCAAAACTAAATCACCTGCCATTAAGGCAAGTCGCAACTGGAAAGTAACGACCGAGACTCGAACCCGCGTCTCGATTCGTCTCCAAATTTGAATGAGAACAAATTTGAAATTTAAATCGGAAAATGGATGGCATCACAGAGTAAAGACTAAAGAAAGAGGTGCCCTTATTAGATATATGTATGAAAAAAAAACGTGGTCATTGTTTTTTCATTTTCATTGTTCTATCTACCGGTAAATAGTTGAACTACTCGCTTCGTTTTATGTCGATGTTAGTACTAGGCCGACCACTCGGCCGAGTTGCTTAGGGCCAGTCCCCTTAGTAATTGGTCCATGGATGGCATGCAGGGTAGGCTCCACATAAAATAGATACGCTATTACGCTTGATTGCTTTTTAGGATTATGTCTTTATCTAATGGTAGATTTGTTATATTTTTAGGGTTCCGTACCCAAAGGTGCCAACGGAACCCTATTACCCTCCGCTGTCCGTCCGTCTGTCAGCGGGCTTGTCAGAGAGTTGAAATTTTTAAAAGAATGTGTATTTCTGTTGCCGCTACAATTACATATACTACAAAAAATATAAAAAAATATAACGAGGGTCCCCATACAAAATACTTGATATTTTTGACGTTTTTATTTAGGAATCGCCGGTTTTTTTTATTATTAAGTTGTAGCGTAGCGGTAAAGAGATCTTTCGGCCAGGCGGGTGTTAGCCTGGTATCTGGTATTAGCCCATGGTATCATAATAATAATAATATCCTGGGACATTTTTACACACGGCTACTTGATCCCAAACTAAGCAGAGCTTGTACTATGGAAACCAGATAACTGATATTACTACATATACATTTTTATTATTTGTAAATACATACTTAATATGCATATACACCCAGACTCGGGACATACAAACATGTTCATGCACACAAATGCATGTCCCGGATAGGAATCGAACCTACGACCTGCAGAGTGAAAGACGCCATCACGCCAACCACGCCAACGGGCCAGTAAAAAAATCGTATCAGTCTGAAAAGACCAGCTGTTCACTGCTGGCTAGACCGATTTTAACGGTACTTTCATTGGTAGATAGCTGATTTTATAAGGAGTAACTTAAGCTACTTTTATTTTAGAAAAAGAATTAGGGTTCCAGGCAAAAAATACTCATTAAATTACACGCCGGCGTAGTAGAGGGTAATCTTTTTAAAAATGTACGCGTACGAAGTCAAGGGCACAGCTAGTACTAATAATATTATAAATGCGAAAGAAAGTGTGTGTGTGTGAATGTTTGTTACCACGTATCTCCATAACTACTAAACCGATTGAAATGAAATTTGAAACGTAGGTAGTGTAGGCTGAACATGTCTGTATGTCCTGAGTCTGGGTGTATATGTATATTAAGTATGTATTTACAAACAAAAAGTAGTATATGTAGTAATATCAGTTATCTGGTTTCCATAGTACAAGCTCTGCTTAGTTTGGGATCAGGTAGCCGTGTGTAAAAGAATGTCCCAGGATATTATTATTATTATACTTAAGTAATAAAATAATGAGCAACGTAGTAATAATTAGCACCTGGGTAACGTTAGTTGCAGTCCTCGTAGATTTATGGTTCCAAGCGGGAATGCATTTAAACCGGGTATTCTATAGATAGTACACTAAAGGCTGTTCCATATTGCAAACCAGTTTTTTTTTTTTGTATCGTCACGACTTTTATCCCGATTCGGGGGTAGTCAGAGGCTTGAGTGGCCATACACCACCACATTGTGGAGGTATTAAGTTAACTCAAAGCCCACGTTTCACCAGCAGGGCAATTGTCTAACTTGAGTTACAATCATTTTTTGACTGACACATAAAATTCGGCGATTTTAGTTTTTTTTTTTTTTCCTAATGGCTTCTTTCCTTAGAGTCAGGCCCAATGGCGATTGTCAAATTGCTTAAAATTGGCGATTTTCACAACTAAATTTATGTGTCAGTCAAAAAATTATTGCAACTCAAGTTAGACAATCGCCCTGCTGATAGTCAGAACCCAACGTGACAGGTGGTGAACCTTGTCGCCGTGTATACAGGAACTGACTATTACCTAATCCCGAGGGATAGGTAGGTTTCCTCACGATGTTTTCCCTCACCGTAAGCGAACTGTAAATTCATCCATTAACCTTGTAGTGTACTGCAAAAACTAAACAATTATTGGTGTTAGAGCTAAGCTGTAGCCAATTGACTGCTGATATATTGTCTGGCTTGATCTGGGTAGTACCGTCCTCTCACAGAAGATCGCTGATAGATATTACAGCTGCGTTTCATTCACCTCCCTCTGTCAAACTGCTCTTCGGGTCGGCAACGTGGAAGCGATGGCTTTGTAATTGCAAGCATCTATAGGTTACGGTAACTGCTTAACATCAGGCCGGTCGTACGCTTGTTTGCCATACGCTATGGCCTTGCGCATGCTTCAGTACCTAAAACAAAGGCCTATCTATTGAATTTGACATACTATGAACATTGTCGATCCTGGCTTACAGGAGTATCAGTGGTGGGAGTGTGTGGCGGGCCTAGCAAAAAAAAATCTATGAAATAATTTTGATATAATAATAATAATATCCTGGGACATTTATGTATACACGGTTACCTGATCCCAAACTAAGCAGAGCTTGTACTATGGAAACCAGATAACTGATATTATTACATATACTACTTTTTTATTTGTAAATACATACTTAATATACATATACACCCAGACTCCGGACATACAGACATGTTCATGCACACAAATGCATGTCCCGGGTAGGAATCGAACCTACGACCTGCAGCGTGAAAGGCCCGTCAAACCCACTACCCACCGTCATATATACCCACTGATTACATAGTCGTCGTCATAATAAGTATTGCGTCATTATTGCAGCTTTTAAGTCTATGGTTATCGTATAAAAATATAGATGAACCATAACGTAAAGCAACAAGATTCTTTTTTCTTTTGAATTTTTTAATGACAACAATAAAATAAAAAAACTACGGGGATCTTAAGGAATATAATTATGGACGTGACTTTACTACGTAGAGTATGTAGAGCGCACCGGGACTCTCCAGTTCACCTGTGAAACTAATTAAACTGACATCATATACTTGCATACACACCCCCGGAACACTGTCTGAATCTCTAACAACTCTAGTATGTAGATTCTTACAACAAACACGTACTCTATGAAACTCTACCCTTTTAAAAGACTTCTTGAGTTGTGACTACAATGATTATTTGAACAAAACATACTCTATGAAGCTCTACCGTTTTAAAAGACTTCTTGAGTTGTGACTACAATGATTATTTGAACAAAACATACTCTATGAAGCTCTACCGTTTTAAAAGACTTCTTGAGTTGTGACTACAATGATTATTTGAACAAAACATACTCTATGAAGCTCTACCGTTTTAAAAGACTTCTTGAGTTGTGACTACAATGATTATTTGAACAAAACATACTCTATGAAGCTCTACCGTTTTAAAAGACTTCTTGAGTTGTGACTACAATGATTATTTGAACAAAACATACTCTATGAAGCTCTACCGTTTTAAAAGACTTCTTGAGTTGTGACTACAATGATTATTTGAACAAAACATACTCTATGAAGCTCTACCGTTTTAAAAGACTTCTTGAGTTGTGACTACAATGATTATTTGAACAAAACATACTCTATGAAGCTCTACCGTTTTAAAAGACTTCTTGAGTTGTGACTACAATGATTATTTGAACAAAACATACTCTATGAAGCTCTACCGTTTTAAAAGACTTCTTGAGTTGTGACTACAATGATTATTTGAACAAAACATACTCTATGAAGCTCTACCGTTTTAAAAGACTTCTTGAGTTGTGACTACAATGATTATTTGAACAAAACATACTCTATGAAGCTCTACCGTTTTAAAAGACTTCTTGAGTTGTGACTACAATGATTATTTGAACAAAACATACTCTATGAAGCTCTACCGTTTTAAAAGACTTCTTGAGTTGTGACTACAATGATTATTTGAACAAAACATACTCTATGAAGCTCTACCGTTTTAAAAGACTTCTTGAGTTGTGACTACAATGATTATTTGAACAAAACATACTCTATGAAGCTCTACCCTTTTAAAAGACTTCTTGAGTTGTGACTACAATGATTATTTGAAAACATACTCTATGAAGCTCTACCGTTTTAAAATACTGTTGTTCGTTCTTCGTAGATTTTTTGACTTGGGAGACTCTACAACATGTTAAGAAAACCCTGTCCGAGCCGAAACCGGTAATTAGGTTCCCCAATAACATGACCATATAAAATAATTAAAAAAAAAAAACATGATAGTAAACATATTAATGAACATTTAAAGTGCCAATTTTTTTTGCCTTTTTCTCACATAATGTAGCTAATTTTAAAAATATGACAACACCGTTACCGGAAGTAATTATGTTAGATCGTGTGGCGTCACCTCAGACCACAAAGTATGTGATGACGTCATTTTATGAAATTTTTTTTTTATGTAATCGGGGTATTTGTATTACAAAAAAATATGGGAGGCCTTTGCCCAGCAGTGGGACACATACTATGACAAAAAAATTAAAAAAAAAATTAAAAAAAAGTATTTTTTTACAAAAATTGGTATCTAATCTCGATACCCAACAATACGTTTTCGGGTCGGACAGGGTTTTTTTAACATATTGTATAATGATCCTTTAACATACTTATTGTATGAAGCTCTGCCCTTTTAAAACTACATTCCTTTAGAAACTTCTTGAATTACCAGGGTCTACAATTGCAATAATAACTTCACATCAGCTGACCTTGACCAAATTTAAATGATAACCCTCTTATTCATAGAGATTTTAGCCAGTTTACAATGGTTTTGAAAAGCATTTTTAGGAACAAATGTGATTTGTAATTCCACTGCAAGTCGATCATAACTTTCTATGAATAAGGGGGTTAGTCTTTCATACTCTACCATGCTGCTCATTTTCATCTATGTGTATAATTTACAGTTCGCTAACGGTGAGGGAAAACATCGTGAGGAAACCTACCTATCCCTCGGGTTAGGTAATAGTTCAGTTCCTGTATACACGGCGACAAGGTTCACCACCTGTCACGTTGGGTTCTGACTATCTGGTGAAACGTGGGCTTTGAGTTGGCTTCATACCTCCACAATGTGGTGGTATGGCCACTCAAGCCTCTGACTACCCCCCGAATGGGGATAAAAGTCGTGACGTTATATTTTTTATTTTTTATATACTCTATCATGCTAGTATTGAGAAAGGAAAATAAACTGCAGTAGCGGCATTTTACGATGGCCGGTTTGACATGTGGGGGAGGGGAAGAAAATGAACCTTATTATAACTGAATAAGACTGGCCATTTTAAAAGATCAGAATGTCAAAAAATTAATACGGAAATTAATTTTATTCCGTTATAATAAGGTTCATCCTTTCCCCCTCCAACATGTCAAACCGGCCATCATAACGTGCCGCAGGTATAGCTATGGGATTTCCAAGCGAAATGTCATCCCCTATTCAACCCTCTTATACGATTAATTTTCTCTATGCTCCTCTACGTTATATGAACTGTGTGTTATATCCATAGAGTAAAGACTTAAGAAAGAGGTGCCCTTATTAGATTTCTCTATTAAACAACGCGTGGTAATTTGCACGGGATGGCGCGGGTGGTGGGGGTTAAGAAATGCGTGGCATCTATCTACCGGGAAATAGCTGAACTACTCGCTTCGTTTAATTATTTGCACTAGATGTCATTAAGTGTATGATCATGAAAAATTACGTACAAAGGGACGCCATCTAGTGTCGAATATAATTATATTTGGGATGCGAACGTTGGCAAGACGTCTGCACAGGACGAACGCCAACAGCACACTGACTTAACCACGCCTACTGTGATTACGTCACCGGCCTAGTTGTGCGATGTTTAAGCAACGCGGCTTAGCTGCTGAGACCCAGTCCTTTAGTATTAGGTTCATGGTTATATCAGCTGTTCTATATGAAGTAGAGAACTTGTAAACACAAGCAGATACGCTAGAAATGATAGTAGAGTAGACTCTATCGTCTCTACAAAGGGCTGAAATAATATAGAAAGTTTAAAGCAACTCTACGAGGAGCAAATAAATTTGTAGAGGTGAGTTTCAACTATAGCATACAACAGTTAATGAGTAGAGAACTAACATTGGAGTGCGGAAGCCAAACAAAACGGAAACTCGTTCCAACATGTCACCAGAATCCATGAAAGGCTTAAATAGATGCGGCAATATGAGTACTGCCTGTATCTTTTCCAGTATAAGATCTCTCTTTATTATTGACACCCGTAATTAATAGAGCTCAGATTATGTTGGAAATGTCACCATCGACGTGCGAGTGTAGTACGGTAGTAGATTGATGATGTGTTAAAAATATAGATGAAAAATTGGTAAAAGGTGCTCGTTATTATATACAGGACGTTTCATGTGCTCAAAATGCCAGATCAGTCTACGAACGCCAGATTCAACAAACAGCAGAATTTCTAAATGCTATATTCTACAAACTACATCCTTAAGATGCTAGATTCTACAAACAGCAGAGTATCAAAATTCTAGATTCTACAAACAGCAGAGTTACAAAATGCCAGATTCTACAAACAGCAGAGTTACAAAATGCCAGATTCTACAAAGAGCAGAGTTACAAAATGCCAGATTCTACAAACAGCAGAGTTACAAAATGCCAGATTGTACAAACAGCAGAGTTACAAAATGCCAGATTCTACAAACAGCAGAGTTACAAAATGCTAGTTTCTACAAACTGCAGAGTTACAAAATGCCAGATTCTACAAAGAGCAGAGTTAAAAATGCCAGATTCTACAAACAGCAGATTTACAAAATGCCAGATTCTACAAACAGCAGAGTTACAAAATGCCAGATTCTACTTTGGGGGTAAAGGGAAGATCTTCCAGCCAGGCGGGTGGTATGCCTGGCGGGGCCGGCCGCTATGCCCCGATGGTTATTGTCGGGGTCTTCTATATGTACTAAGTGTCTTGCGAATCTTGCTTGCGTGGTTCAGACTTCATTTTGTACTGAAGCGTGCGTGCACTCAGCGCCATCTATCGGTGGCGTCGTGAATGTATGAATGGTCGCTACAGGACTCCCTCCCAAGACCGGAGGTCGATAATCTTGAAAACCTGTTGTCTTGCTCGAGCGCCAGAATACTCTTGTTGGTCTGCGGTGAGTTGAGACTGAAGAGCTTGCGATTCAGAACCACCTGGCACGGTGAGTCGGCTGTGGTGGTCTGACAATTTTTCCGGCTGCTGTGCGTCACAGAACCACCTGGCACGGTGAGTCGGCTGTGGTGGCTTCGGTGACACTGGCTTGCTTGGATGAGTGTGACTTCAGTTGCGTATGTTCGATGTCGTGGGTCACCAGTTTGGGGGTAAAGGGAAGATCTTCCAGCCAGGCGGGTGGTATGCCTGGCGGGGCCGGCCGCTATGCCCCGATGGTTATTGTCGGGGTCTTCTATATGTACTAAGTGTCTTGCGAATCTTGCTTGCGTGGTTCAGACTTCATTTTGTACTGAAGCGTGCGTGCACTCAGCGCCATCTATCGGTGGCGTCGTGAATGTATGAATGGTCGCTACACTACAAACAGCAGAGTTACAAAATGCCAGATTACATACGAAATTTTCAAAACGCCAGTTTCTCAAAAGCACCGTATCCAAAAAATATTTTCCATGGCTCAAAGGCAAAATTTTCTATTAAAGCAAAAATATGGCGACTATTTACAAATGGCCGCAAAAGCGGGACAAATTAACCTTTGCAGCGGTGACCAGCGGAATTTCATAGCGGTCTGGCGGTATTTAATAAATAGAACACATTTAGGAGCTATATTTAAAGGTTCCGTACATTTGGAAATGATAGGAGGGCAGAGTGGGGGAGGGGGAGGAAGGGGGAGGGGAGTTTTTGGGACAAACGCATTTGAAATAGCAGCTCAGTAGTCTGGAAGTTATCTTATTTCGGTGTGACGACTGCTGCGCGCAGTGGTTTGAGCGTTGGCCACTCGGCTCACTACACCGGGTGGTTGCGGGTTCGATTCCCGCCAGAGGCAAATTTCCGAATCGGATGTGTGATTGTGTGGATCCTAGATCAATTGGTATCCATTAATACCTTTTCGATTAATACTGGCGGCGTGACATGAACCTTATTTAAATATATATTTTTCTATTATTAAGAAAACTGCATGTAATATTTGTCATAAGGAACCCTAAAATCCGTGTAACTTTCATACAAAGCCTTTGACATTTTTGGTTTTGTTTGTATATTGAAGCCTAAGTGACAATGGATTAATAGTTAAAGTACTAAACTAGACGTTCGATTCTCGGGTGAGGCAACATTTTGAAATCACAAATAAACTTTTAAAACATTTAAAAATATATCTGTCCCTCTCATATGTCACAACCATGATAAAGATAGCAATACAATCAGTACCATAATTGTGTTAGTTTATTATAATGAAACAAGACTGAGCTAATAACGATGATTGACTCGTGTGTAGTACACCTAATGTATCGACATACCACTGTATTGCATTGTTCTAGGCTTGTACAAGTGCTTGCAAATAAATTGGCCCAATATATGTATTACATTACATTTAACAAAAAACTAAATTCTAATTTCAAAAAACAATTCCATATTCAAAATGTTACTGCCATATTTAATGTTTGCGAGTAAGTGCATACCTTTGTTGAATCCATTTGGGAAAAAGTCGTTAAAACTAAATTATGTGACCGAAACTATAACACACAAAATTTCCACAATTAAAATCACATACGCAACTTCGGCCGTTGCTTTATTACCCAAACTAAAACTCAATCATTTATTACTACGTATGAATAATTTAGTTGGACAGTTTGTCAAAATTAATTTCGCATACGAGATGGGGAGGATTATTATGTAAGCCTACATTATTTATTTTATTTTATTTTATTTGGGGAGCTTACGGCCAATTTCACACAATAGGTATGATTAAAAATAAGCAAATGCCAATTACAAGCTTGCACATATATAAGAAAAACATAATAACTTATACTTATTATAAGTGACAACAGATGGTTTTTAGCTGTCATTTTTCAAGAGAGAACATGTTATTTGCTGACTTTCTTCCCTTATTAATAACCTTACGTAAAATAAAGTAAGTAAGTACCTACTCTACTGTTTAGGTTTTAATGTTTTTTTGGGAGTGCTATTCTCTATTCTTTCTGTTTATCAATCAACTAACACATAAGGCCCTAGATGAACACTGACTTGTAACTGGCAACAAAATAAAATGAGAGATCCGGAACCTCAACTCTTTAGGTCGGCAATGTGCGAGCGATGCCTTTGGTATTGCAAGCATCTATAGTCTACGGTAACTGATTAACATCAAGTGGGCCGTCTTGTTTGCCAACTTAGTCACATAAAAAAAAGTATGTAAAAAATAGAAGTATGAAAAATCCACTCTCTAGCATCTCTTTCTATTTATTATCCATTTTGCGACATGGGAAAAAAAATAAGGATGGTGATTGCTTAAGTACCACATCATTTAGAAATAATGACAGTAAATTATTCTATTGCTTTACAGAATAGGGACACAGGGTCTCGAAGTCTCGGGCTGTTTGTTTGTTTTCTAAACATGTCCGCGAATTTGTTATCGTTAACATACTGTTATTTGTGTTCGTTGATCACCCCCACGGGTGCCCTCTGCCTTGGAATTAATTATAGCATCGGTTGAACTTTTTCTGAAGTCGAGTTGGGTTTGAGTTGATGTAATTTTCGATAATTGGGCTTAACATTGTTTAAGGCAATATTTATCAGACATCAACATTTCAACTGGTCTATAAGCCTCTTGTTACCTATGAGAGGTATTAAGGCTATAGTCTACTATATTGGCTGAGTGCTTTTTTCTCTTTCAAGCCGCGTGATCATGGCCGAGTCACAGCCGAACCCCTTAAAGGCGGAGTACACCAACGGACCCTCAGTAAACGTTAGTTGTTGGTGAACACGGCCCTAAGAGTTGAACCTGAATTTTACAGAGCTCCGACTTCTGTGTCATTTGTTTCATACAGCTTTTAGATGCCTTTGGAAAAGATCTATACTTACTTATTACGTTTTCATGATTATACCGCTAAAACTATGCTGATGCAGTTAGACATGACCTTGGAGGAGGACATTGGCTACTTTTTATTCAGAAAATTATTAGGTTCCTGTGGGATTATTAAAAAAATTACAACAAGACGTTCTAAAGTCAACGCGGACAAATTCGCGTGCAAAAGCTAGTCAATAATCGGTACATGTTATTAGGTGTGCACTTTATATTGTCCTGCATTGTAAACAAGGCAGTCAATTTGTCGGGATTAGTGCCTTGCTTGTCAATAGACAGTACACTAGCGAGTTATGAACTGATACAGCTATGACGTCACCTGACCTGGTTGTGACGTCATAGTACCATTACCGTGATTGATAATGAATAATGGAGATTGTGGGAGCATTGATGCGTGGGACAAAATGATCCCTATTTGTATTTTCAGCATTAAAATAATAGGAACAAAGTTTAGTTTTCTTTGACAATAAATTGAATATTGTGTGCACTTTTTGAAAAAATGATTAAATATACTTTAAAAATCTACCACCGTGAAACGTGACTCATGGACTCCCATACTTTGAAGCGTAACGATTTGTAGAAACGCTTGTAGACGAATCGAAGTACAGTGAGCCTAGACCAATGTATGTCGAATCATCTCATGTATTAGACAAGTTACAAAATTATAACCGGTTACCCGGATGAATCATCACATGGGTTAGACAAGTTACGGAATTATAACCGGCTACCCGGATGAAACACACAAGGCTGGTCCAAACTTATTACTCTGAACACGAAAAGAATCCAATTTACAGATGAAACAACATAAGTTTAAATCGGCGGCAGGCACGGTTGACTGCGAGACCCGGATCAACTCCACTCGGCGGTGATAAGGGTAAAAGTTCCAAGGATACAGAAGGGATTGGATAAGAAAGATTTATATCATAAATTACTCCATTTCATTGAGTATTATGGCACCAACTGTATGGTCCCAAACTAAGCAACGCAGTACTATGGCCATACAATGGACTGGAGGCGATCCCAGTGACACCCAGATAAGGGTAAATTACGAAAAGGCCGTTTCCAAAATTTGCTTCTGGCGGGAAACGAACCTGTAACCACCCGATACAGTGAGCCGAGAGGCCTACGCTCGAGCGCTCGAACCACTTCGCCAAGCGGTCGTCAAACGTTGGTGTGTATAGAATATAAAATGCTATTTAATCTGTATAATGTATTTCCAAATTGGCAGCACTGTTTCCACTCCTGTCATTTTCTGCTCTGCAACGTACTGTGCGTCTCCCTAATTGCTTAAAAAAATTGGAAACTGTGACCATTGCTCATTAACGAAGTTTCAATCCCAACAGGGCAAGAAGACTGCGTTGCTGAAGTGGGGATGAGCTACCTGAGCAGAATGGATGAAACTAGATGGGCAAAAAAATGCACAGGACGGGGATGGGATGGATAACGGGCCCCGCCATCGTGGTCAACCCTTGAAAATACAGAAGACATCGACTTGTATCTGGAAGGATGGATGGAAGCGGTTTTCACTATCATTTAGATAATGTCCCGCAGAAGAATGTTTTAATTAAATTTATAAATATTTGAGAACAAACGTGCGGAGCGGGTCACTGGTTAAGTAATAAATTCATACTTATCCAGCCCCTGTGTATTCTAAGGCCTTACACAAAAGTTTGTTGGGTAACATTAGCGAGGTCCCATTAGTTAGCCTACAGGTTGGGAGAGCTGACGGCTTTAGCTCCAAGCGCTCTGAACTAAACTAAACTAACTGCCTAATAGCCATTGACAAGTTCATATTTTAGTTTACTAGGTAAGAGCATGTGAATACCAGCTTCATGTTTTCTAGTAACAAATACAGTAACTGTAAAAACAATATTTTCGTGAATATTTTCATCACTGCAAAAATAAAGTACTCGAGCAAAATAAGTATAGGTTAAGAAGATCCTTCATTCCACTTCAATCCCCGCCTTATTTATAACCCTAGGGGGTAAATGGATACCCACTATTACTCTTGACCCCCCAGGGTTCTCAATCCATAAAATTGTATTTTGTAGTTCAAATTCCATTGAGATCGAAACTTGATCGAAATCCAAAAAGAACGAAGCTGCTAATAATCTAAAACAATATCTTCCAGACGGCGATCGAGTTTTGAAAGGGCAGCACATAAAGGCCAGAAACGAGGTTATAACAGTAACATTTAAAAGTCTAATGGGGGTAAGCACACTACGTAGGTGCTATTAAACTGAATAGCTTAATGCTTTGTTAGATTGGACGAGAATTCTGTTGGGAAACTGTTTTCAAAGATACGTACATAGATTTATTTTTGTTTACGCGAGTGCGCTCGCGCGCGGAACTTTTATAAATCTATGGATTGATTTTTTACAGTCTCATTTTTTGTTAGACGAAGTATTGGACAATTTCTATCAAAAAGTGACAGCAGAAACTGTCAGTCCACTTCGTCTAATGAAAAGTCAGACTTTTAAGTTATGCCAGGTCAGTCTATCTGCCTAAACTTTGAACCTACCTATTTGTACTTTAAAAAAAAGTTCAAAGTTCTTAGTTTGATTTGCGACCGTATCTCCAACACTGATAAATCAATGTCAATAAAAAAAAATCTATAGGTCTGAAAATGTTATTATTTTTTTGAGAAACGAAATCCGATGCCTGAAAAAAATTGATTGATTGGTTTGAAACTTCTTATACAGGGTGGTGACGACATTATGAAAATAATTGAAACCACATACTGGGTACCACATTAGTAGTTCGCAGATAAAATATTATCAAATTATATTCAAGGGTATTGCCACTGGATTGCTTTTTTATTTTGACTATTTTAACTTTACGCCTACAAAGGTACCGCTAAAAATACCGACACCGAAGCAATGTTGCCACGCTTGTACTTACAAGCCAGTCTATGAGGTTGGTAGACGTTTATTAAGGCTGTTGTGTTTCGTATGGACTATTTCGGCATTTATAAAGTTTGAAAATTTGAAAATCTGTACTTTGATTTAAATCTAATTTTATAATTTTAATGTGTTGTGATTGACTTGTTTTAATTTATTGTCACTATGTTGTCACCACCCTGTATATAAAATCAATAAACACGTCTTTGAGGATTTTGTAATAACTACTTCCCATAGGGTGTAAAGTGATGAAGACGTCAAAACAACCGTAACAACCAGTAAATATCTCCCAACCATCGCTGAAACATCTAAAAGCTGAAATATTAATAAAACAATAATCATAACGGCCGAAGGGCCGGAACGAACAACTTTCGACCCCTAAACTCGAAAACAAGGGTTTAAAGGGTCCAATTAAAGCCGCTACAACAATTAAGCCTTCGCTTGCAAAAAGTTAACGCCACATAAAATCGTCGGGTAATAAAGTATCGTGATAGCTCTTAAGGGATAGGCAGAGATATTTAAATAAAGTACCTACATTTGCCCAACAGTGGGCTAAACCCGGACCTTTTGATGGCTTGCATGGAGACATGAGTTAGTAGTTAGTATTGGTGGTAAAATCAAGCTGTAGCCAATTGACTGCAGCTCATATAGGTTAGGTCGACCGGGGTAGTATCACTCTCTCACTGAAGATCAGAGCAAAGAAACTATTACAGTTGCGTCCCCCTCCCACCCTTCTCCTCCCTCTGTCACACTACCCTTCGGCAGATGATAATAAGCCTATAGGTATAGGCTACGGTAACTGCTTAATATCAGGCGGGCTGTACGCTTGCTTAACACCTTAGGAACATGAAAAATGGGTCCAACACGTAGTGACCCCTAGAGATAAGTTTGATGTTATGTAAGGCACCTGGGTCAACCGCTGCAGATGATGAGACATATGCAGCGCCTAGACAAGCAGCGATAATATTTAAAAATAATATTTATTTTCCTATTTCAAAGTAAGGACATGTTCTTTACAAATAGTGTATATAACACAACCTTACTTTGAAATGAGTTTTTTTTTAACACAATATTTAAATTCCACTGAAGTCAATCATCTTTCATATAAAGTAAACTTTCAAATATATATACCATCATACATTTATTATGTTACCGAAACCATGAAATCGATTCGCCGAAATAATAAAACACTTTACAATTTTATTTCCAACGATATAGATACTATTTTCCTTCACCAGTACACCCATGACAGAATGTTATTTGCGGGAAAAATAATTTCATAGGAAATTGGACTATATTGTGTTGGAAATTAAATATAGATAGGTATTTAAATTAGATAGAAGTATGTCATCTTGTTACACTATTTTTTTCTGCTTATTAATAAAATGTTTGAGTCGTTGACTCGTTCAAACTTGACTACCATAGATTATTAATCTATGGTTATAACTTTCATCCCTTATTTCACCCTCTTCAAGTTTTATTTTCGCAACAAAAAGTAGCCTATGCCCGTCTCCAATGTCCTGTATATTTTTATACCAAAGTTCATCAAAATTAGTTTAGCGGTTTAGTCGCGAAAACTCAACAAACAGAGTTACTTTGGAATTTATAATATTACTAGCTGATGCCCGCAGCTTAGCTTGCGTGGATATCGGTTATCGGGACCAAAACTTGACAAATTATATACTAAAACGTTCCTCTTGAATCACTCTATCTATTAAAAAAACCGCATCAAAAACCGTTGCGTAGATTTAAAGATCTAAGCATACATAGGGGCAGACAGACAGACAGCGGGAAGCGACTTTGTTTTATACTATGTAGTGATAGTGATAGTATAGATTTTCAAAGCCTCCAATTACTACTTCAGTAACGGTCAAATTAAATAGGTTCTGAACACATCGGCTCCCGTTGAGTGGGACCCAGCTTGCGGTTTGGCCGGCCACACACTAGTCCCCGTTCTAAAATTACGAATGCTTGAGTGTAGGGCTTCTAAATCAGATAAAGTCGCGTCTCATGCCCGTGCTCTGCTCTTAACACTACACTAAACCAAAGAAATTACCAAGAAAGAAGGAGACATTTGACAGTCCATAATAGTATGCCAAGAGTCCAACGACACAGTACGACTCAGTTGTTCGTTGAAAATAATTTTGAAAACATGTCGATATTGCCACGGCTCCTACTTTGGTGAATAACACGCATCAAAATACCTTTAAGTTAACTGTCGTATTCCGAGTGCGATAACAGATGTGTGAATTTCGCTGCATGTAGTGTTGCGCCGAGCACAAGTCTGATTATTGCAATGTAGAGGTAGGTACCATATCTGCTTAAATAAAAGATCATTGAGATGAAGCAATTATTTGCCAAGTCAAGATACGACATTCATCAGTTGTTTCATAGGATGTTTCAGATAATTAAGTGCTATATCGTACGAGGACACTAGTGGTAGCGCAACCAGTCGCTCCACCAACAAAATGTATAGAGCTGTATGGAGGATATCGCACCTGGTGTCCGCTTGGTAGCGCAACCAATTCGGTGTCGGCTATCGAATCACCCGCTGGTGGTGCAATCATGGTTGCCTCCTGCGATATCGCACGCCTCGTGGACAGTCCGGTAAATAAAAAAAACCTTTAAAACTCACCACCAAAACAAAGCCCTTCTGATAAACAATGATAAATCACGTATAACACTGACTATAAGCCCTTAATAAACGGACCGCAGTACTAAAAACGAGATAGGTATTTTAAAATACCTGATACACTGGTTCCCCGCCGTTTTAATGGCCCCACATAAAGTTTATGCAGTGACCAAAGACTATAGCAAGAATGAGACACGTGACAGTCCAAAATACTTTGTCCTAGTAAACGAAGTCCATGGACACAGTTCGACTCAGTCGTTCGCGGAAAATAATGACGAAAACATGTCGGTATTGCCAATACGGCCCATTTTCCAGTGAATAATGTCTATATTAGCGGCACGTTACGAAGGCCGTTTTGACATGTGGGGGGGGGGGGGGAGGAACCTTATTATAACGGAATAAGAGAGACAGTTTTAAAATTTAGAAATGTCAAAAAATTAATGCTAAAATGAATCTTATTCCGTTGCAATAAGGTTCATCCTCTTCCCCCCTCTACATGTCAAAACGGCCATCATAACGTGTCGCTACTTTATGTATTAAGTGCGATTACGATAACAGAAATATGAATGTTGCTACATGTAGTGGTGCGCTGAGTACAAGTTTAGTGATTGCAATGTAGGAAGGTACCATATCTGTTAAAATATAACATCAATGGTGAGTATGTTAGTCTGATTACGTTATCGAAGTCGGATTGCGCGTTGGGTGCTTTACTGAATGCAGTGATTGCAGTTTTGTAAATGCAGTTTCAGCTTTGGTTTACGATAACTGCAGACTATTGAAACGCTACTCATATGTTTAAGTAGCACTTACACCAGTATCTAAATAAGTCTTTACTTATTCTTAAGGGCCTCCGCAGACTAGCTACTTTTAGCATCGGCGACCGGCGATTTTGTGACGTATCGATGCTGCGTCGCGTTTCTTCGAGCGCTAACAAGCGAGACGCAGTATCAAAATCGCCGATCGCCGATGCTAAAAGTAGCTAGTCTGCGGAGGCCCTAAGAAAATTCCAAGCATAAAACCTGTTTGACAATCCCGTTTTGCCTGATTCTCTGTGGAATATTATCATAATTATTGGTGGTTTGTAGTACCGTTGTAGTACCATCCCCTAATTGACTCAAACTAGACCTTAGTATCTATACCAAATGACGTTCTATATAATAGATCTAATATAGACGGGCCCGTTAGCGTGGTTGGCGTGATGGCGCCTTTCACGCTGCACGTCGTAGGTTCGATTCCTGTCTGTATGTCCCGAGTCTGGGTGTATATGTATATTAAGTATGTATTTACAAATAAAAAAGTAGTATATGTAGTAATATCAGTTATCTGGTTTCCATAGTACAAGCTCTGCTTAGTTTGGGATCAGGTAGCCGTGTGTAAAAAAATGTCCCGGGATATTATTATTATTAAGTATTATTATTATTAACATACACGAACATTAGTGCTCTAAAAATACCATATCCCACTAATATTATAAATGTGAAAGATTGGATCTGACTATCTAGTGAAACGTGGGCTTTGAGTTGGTTAATACCTCCACAATGTGGTGGTGTATGGCCACTCATGCCTCTGACTACCCCCGAACGGGGATAAAAGTCGTGACGATTATATATATATATATATATATATATATATATATATATATATATATATATATAAGATTGGATGGATGGATGGATGGATGTTTGTTGCTCTTTTACGCAAAAACTACTGAACGGATTTGGATGAAATTTGGAACACAGATAGTTTATAACCTGGATTAACACATAGGATACTTTTTATCCCGATAGGTATGTTCCCGTGGGACAATTATCGAACACCACGAGGGCGACGACGGGACGGACGAGACGGTGATTTTTATTATGCGCGGACAAAGTCGCGGGCAAAAGCTAGTTAACTTATACAACAAATGCAAGCCATATATGCTAGATCTGTTGTTAGAAAGAGATGAATATACAATTGTAGCGTTATTATCTAAATAACATTGGAGCGCGCGCGCGTGCAGCCGTTCAGCCGCGACGTTGGTTGCCGCGTGACTAAGTGGATATCAGGTATTTACCTTGCATTCATGTCGCCAAAATAAAAGTTTAATACATCTTTGCCTATACATAGTTTGAGTTTTTTTAGACTTTATATGTTATCAACGTTTCAAGCATCGATTGAATTAAATAAAACCACCGAAATATAAACAAAACAACAACGCTTGAATAAAATTTTAATACCGCGATGTAGCTCCAACGGTCGTAGGGTGAGCAATTAATTCTCCTTTATTACACTAGATGTCACCACAAAGTGTTTCCCGTGGAAAAATGTAGATGTCGCTACGTGCTCGTGAAACGTTAGGGCTGTCATTAAAACGACTTTAGTGTCCCTTGGCAATATGAAATTGTGGCTAACTTGGAACCATGGATATATTTAACTAGATGGCATATTGTTGCCCGAAATGCGAGCCGAGTGAGAGTCTCCTATTGGGAGTGCGTCCCTTTCTAGGAGAGTGGTCAACTTGAGGTTCTGAGGTCATGTTTACGGGTCCCGGTAATGAGGCGTCCATAAATTACGTGAGGTGATTTTTGATATTTTTCGACACCCCTCCCCATCTAATCTCACGAGAAATTTTTAAAAGCTATATTATATAGGAGAAACATGTTTTACTTAATGTAACAAAAATAAAGTTAAGTTTAGTTTAAAAAAAAACTTAATTTAATCCATTTTTCTTGCAATTTTACACTGTTTCTTGCGGTAAAAAAAATTACGCGAGATATGCCGAGACTCTCCCTCTCCCCCACGTGAGATTCGGTGAGATTTTGCTCGACCCCCTCCCCTCATAAATGACACCCAACAGACCTATCACATTGCCTACAGAATGCCGCCATCAGAATTGCCTACTTTCAGAAATGTCCAGGGCAATTCCTGACCACGTCTCACTCACAAAAGTGTCCAGGTCATCTCGCCACCTTCTTTTGGGTCGACCCCGATGGCGAGCCTACATTAGGACCATAAAAAAATTGGGACCGTAGGTATTATACTAGGATACTACGTTTTTTTTATATAGGACTGATTTAGCAAACAAGCGTACGGCCCGCCTGATGTTAAGCAGTTACCGTAGCCTATAGCTGCGTGCAATACCAAAGACATTGCTCGCACGATGCCGACCTGAAGGGGTGTGGGACGGAGAGGGAAAGGGGATTCGGGCTTCCGGCTCTCTAACTCATCGTACGAAACGCAATTGTAATAGCTGCTTTACGCTGATTTTCTGTGAGAGGGTGGTACTACCCCAGTCGAGCCAGCCCGTATATGAACTGCAGTCAATTGGCTACAGCTTGGCTCTACCACCATGGATACTTGGTGTAGGTACTATAATACAACTCTGCCTACCCTTGGAGAATAAGGTCGTGATGATATCCTACCGATATCATTACGTATAAGGCTATAATCAAACGGCCAAACCTTTCAATATTATCTATTAGGCACTAGTTACACTGATTGAAGGCATTACTAGTAATACTATTGTATCATACGTTTCTACGTAATTGTAGCCGGGTTAGGCTGTGTTCCAAGATACAAGCTGAAGCGTGAGCGTGAGCGGAGGCGGTAGTAATAATGAATAAATAAGAATTAATTTTATCAGACTAATACACCAATTTAGCTTTTCCCCGGGACTCGTCGAGGGTCAAACCTTGGCGACATCGTTGGCCACCATTGTCGATCCTGGCTTACAGGAGTAACACTGGTGGGAGTGTGTGGCGGGAATAGTCCCATTAAAAAAAATACTAATTAATACAGTTGTATTGTACCAAACTATGCAACGTTTGTACTATGGGCACAGAATAGGGTGGGGCGATCCCAGTGACACCCAGACTGGGGCGAATTGCAAAAAATAGTAATTGAACAACAGGGCAATTTAATGCGTTTATTATTGTTCATCAGAAAGTGAAAATATTGACAATACAAACATACGTTCAAGATGAAGTTCAAATAGGTACTGTGTCCATGGACTCCATTTAGTAGGACAAACTATTTTGGACAGTCTCTTGTCTCCCTCTTTCTTAGTAATGTCATTGGTCTCTAAGGTATTTCTATCGGCCTTTGTCACCTGATTATAAATGACTAAATCCTACTAATATTATAGAAGTAAGTGTGGGTGTGTGAATGTTTGTTACCACGTATCTCCATAACTACTAAACCGATTTTAATGAAATTTGAAACGTAGATAGTGTAGGCTCTGAAATAAGACATATGCTAATCCAATTTCCACGCGGGCGAAGCCGCGGGGCACAACTAGCATATATAAAGAGCTCAGCTGGAATAGTTAAAACGCTTATATCTTGTACCATTAAAATCCTGATTACGCTGCCACAGTTCTAACTCATGATAAGTATTGGTTACACATACTCTAGATATGTACCACTCATTTTAAACCTTGTTTTATCCATTACCGCAGTTTGTATAAGCGTAATGATAACGGAATGAGTCACGATTTTTGGATACAAAATTATGTTTTAATTTTATTTGAACAGGGAGTTGGTAAATAATGTGTATCCCACGCTTTTGTGAGGTAATTTTTTCACTGTAGGAACAGGGCGCCTACTCCGAAATACGAAACGAAATGCGTAGGTACGTTTTCCTACTCAGTAAGTGTTTCGGATACAAAGTTCGGATTCGATAGTCTTGATTTGAAGTTTGTCCTTTTGTGGAGCGCAATCCGGAACACTTCCGAAGCACTTTCTGATTATCATTATTTCGGAGTAGGTACCCAGATACAGGAGTCGTGTGGTCTCTTATTGTTGTAGCATGTAATGAAAAATTTAAAAAACATACAGTCGAATTGAGAACCTCCTCCTTTTTTGAAGTCGGTTAAAAATACCTTTTTCCATAAGTCGTTCTGACATTACTATGTCATCATAGATTTATAAATGTTTCGCGCGAAAGGTCCAGGGTTCAAGCCCCAGCTCGCACCTCTAAATTTTTCGAAATCTACCTACGCAGGAATTATAATTTCAATATTATTATCACATGCTTACGCTGAAGGCAAAACATCGTGAGGCAACCTGCATGTCTTAGAAAATTTCACAAATTTTAGACATGTGAAAGCCACTCAGTCGCACTAGGCCAGCGTGGTGAAATTTGGTCGGAATCCCCTTCGCATGTAGAGGAGGCCCGTGCCCAGGAGTGGGACTTTAGGGCTATAACACACCGGGACGCCATGGCGACGACGTCGGCTACGTATCCAAACAATTTGTATTGATGGCGACGTCGCTAGTCCATCGTCAGGTGTGTTACCTGTCATACATTTCAATACGAATTAGTTGACTATGGTGGCTGACGAAATCGCCATGGCGATGGTGTCCCGGTGTGTTATGGCTCAGAAGAAACAACAGATTTTTTCCATGGTTACGTCTAGCTATATAAAATAAAAGATCTAGTGCAAGGACACACGGGACACACATATCGTGCAAGGGTGCACAATGTGGTGGTGTATGGCCACTCAAGCCTCTGACTACCCCCGAATAGGAATAAAAGTCGTGACGTTATTTATATATATTTTCTAGTGCAAGGAGGTAAAGTGGGCACTCTACTGGTTTTCTGCAAGAAGCTGTGAGCCGGCTGTGAGTTTAATCATGCGAAAGATAAGCAAGTCTCAGCTAGGGTTGGCTCTCAACGCTATCCCGAAACGAAACCACAATACGGCTCCACCAAGCCAACTAGGCGCCTGTCAGACAAATAAATCACTACATATTATAAAACAAAGTCCTCCGCCGCGTCTGTCTATCTGTTCGCGATAAACTCAAAAACTACTGCACGGATTTTCATGCTGTTTTCACCAATGGATAGAGTGGTTCTCGAGGAATGTTTTAGTATATAATTTGTCAAGTTTTTTTATATATTGGCTAAAATAGAATGGTATTAGGTTGCGGGAACGGGATCAACATTTCATGATTTCTTTTGGTCGCGATAACCGACATCCACGCGGCCGAATCCGCGGGCAACAGCTATTAATAAATAAAATAAAAATATATTTATTTTCCAATACACAGGAGATCATTGCTGACAGTTTTTATGACTATGATGACGGTGCTAGCATTTAAAATTAAGTAGAATTGTCAGTGGACCTCACACCAGGCCTAGCTATGTGACGTCACCAGCCGTGACGTTACAAGTGGTAGAGCCAAGCTGTAGCCAATTGACTGCAACTCATATACGGGCTGACTCGACGGGGGTAGTATCACCCTCTCACTGAAGATCAGCGTAAAGCAGCTATTACAGCTACGTTTCGTACGATGAGTGAGAGTGCCGAAGGCCCAACCCCCCCTTCTCGCCATTCCACTCCCCTTCAGGTCGGCAATGTGCGAGCAATGCCTTTGGTATTGCATCTATAGGCTACTAACTGCTTAACATCAGGCGGGCTGAGCGCTATTTTGCCACCGCAGTACTATAAAAAAACAGGACAACAAGGCGGTGGCGGTGTGCGGGCGGGAAGCCGCAGGCGGTGGCGGTGTGCGGGCAGTATGCGGGCGGGGAAGCCGCTTTCCATCCGAGCGTCTAGTTGGCTTGGTGGAGTAGTACCTACCATTACCAGAACAATACCATCATGTCTTCTCCTTCTATTCCTGTGAGCTGTAGCCAATTGACTGCAGCTCATATATAGTCTGGCTCAAGGTTGTACCATTCTCACAGAAGATCGGCGTAATGTAGCTATTACAGCGGCGTTTTGTACGATGAGTGCGAGACTGAAGCCAAACCAGCCACCTAAACCTCCCCCTGCCCCACTCCCCTTCAGTTCAGCAACGTATTGCAGGCATCTATAGGATATGGTAACTCCTAAACATCAGGTGATCCGTACGCTTGTGTGTCAGCTTAAGCGCTGAGTTCCTCCAATAACGGCGCCGTCATTTGCCGTAACTAGAACGTTGGCTATGTAAACAAAATGGCGCGGTTTCCTAGACCGCTACCTGTTTACGTAGCCAATGTTCTAGTGCGGCTGTTATATGATGGCGCCGCTATTGGAGGAACCCATAGCATCATCATCATCATCATCATCATCATCATCTCAGCCGAAAGACGTCCACTGCTGGACATAGGCCTCCCCCAAGGTTCGCCACAAAGACCGGTCTTGCGCTGCCCGCATCCAGCGGATTCCCGCGACCTTCACCAGATCGTCGGTCCACCTTGTGGGAGGCCTACCCACGCTACGCTTTCCGGTGCGCGCCCGCCACTCGAGAACTTTTCGGCCCCATCGGCCATCCGTTCTACGAGCAATGTGCCCTGCCCACTGCCACTTAAGTTTTGCTATCCTACGGGCTATGTCAGTTACCTTGGTCCTTCTGCGTATCTCCTCATTCCTGATAAAATAGCATAAATAACATTTAAAAAAAACAGTTCCACTTGTTTAGACATGTTTATCGCTGCCTATAAGCTAATTGTTAAATTACTAGTGCGATAACAGATGTGTGAATTTCGCTGCATGCAGTGGTGCGCTGAGCACAAGTCTAGTGAGCATTGTTAGGAAGTGCCATATCTACTAAAATAATACATCAATGGTTACGAACAAGTTTATAATTAGTTGCCTTGAACATTATAAGCGTAAAACACCAGTTAAAAAAACGGGTTTTTAACGTGTGATGGTGTTAGATCGACACCGTTTTATGGATCGGACACTAGGCACTAGACACTCAATGTATCTCAGTGTACCGACACTGGCACTACAACTGTAACAAGGTGTCGCAGTGATGGACACACGTAGACACTCGATGTATACACTGAGTGTTTTAGCGTCAAGTGTCGTCGTGTACGGTCAGCAACGAAAGTCGCTGAACATTCTCAGTTTTTCAAATAGCTTGCACACTTTAGTTTTGCATCAAATCCATAATTTTTCTTTATAGAAATAAAATGTAGACATGTTGCTAATGTTTTATAAAGGTTTACCAACGTTTGTAGATTAAAGAGTATAACCGATTTGAAAAATTCTGAATGTTCAGCGACTTATGTTGCTGACTGTACAATGCGATTAAAATAAGAATAGGACGGGCTCTCGGCTAACTTCAGTCATATAAGTACGGTACCAAGTACTGTACTTGTGAGTGAAGTTAGCCGAGAGCCTGTACAAGTTCCAGTTGTGACGTCACAACATGGCGCTAGGCTGGTCCTATTATTATTTTAATCGCAGTGTATCCTTAACATTGACAACCCTGACAATATTTTGGTTCCACACCCGAATCCTCCCGAAACCTTTTGTGTCTCGTCGCAATTCAATTTAGTGATAAGGGATAAGCGAGGACCTCACAGATAAGAAGACAGACCAAATAAAGTAGCCATCGACTGCAATACTAAAGGATAACGAAGAAATAAAATAACTTTACTTTATAAATTAGACGGCGATGCAATACAGTTATGTCGATACGTTATGCACACACGAGTCAATCATCGTTATTAGCTCATTCTTGTTTCATTATAATGATACTGGCATAATAATGGTTCTGACTCTATTTGTTTACAACCTAAACTTGATTAAGGCTCCGCTTCCCCACCGCGCGTTTCCGCCGTCTGGATTGGTCGAGAGCGCGCTAGCCCCGCCCACTTTTTTTTCGAAAATATCGAAAATCATTCATTGTGACGTGAAAATCTATTGCATCACCAAAATCGATCTTAATTTCTTTAGATATTATCTTTCTCCATCTTTTGGCGAAAAAAATAATAAAAAATTCCAAGCCGTTTAGAATGAGATAGAAATTTTAAGACGAAAACAGCTTCATTTTGTTTTTTTTTTTCACATAGAAAAAGAGCATAAAGCACTTTTTTCCTGCTTATTTTTTAAAGATGAGGGTTCAGTTAATGCGGTGATATTTTTTTCAAAATTTTTACTCTACTCGTCTAAGAGGAGATAGCCTCCAAAAATACGTCGTTAGCTGCTGTCCCCGTCTTAAGTTGTAATTGTATAGTAGGTCGTGACGTATGAACGGGACAGAAATATTTTTAAATGTATCAAATATACGGTAACGGCACCCAATATTGGCACCCCCCCCCCAATTATTGGCACTTTTGAAGTTATCTTTAAAAAATACGAAAACTAAACATGGAAATATTGTTTTTTTGTTAAAAGTCATAATTTTCACAGTTTTTCACACCTACCTACTATTCAATCCGCTGAACTAAGAAATCCCATAGAAATATGTATGGACAATAATTGGGTCCACCGGTGCCAATAATTGGGCGTTTTACTTATCTGTAATTTTTGTTTTAACGACCGCTTGGCGCATTGGTTTGTGCGTTGGCCGCTCACTGCATCGGGTGGTCGCAGGTTCGATTCCCGCCAGTGGCAAATTTCGGAAACGGCTTTTTTGTCATTTGCGCTGGTCTGGGTGTCACTGGGACGCCCCCAGTCCATTGTATGGTAGACATAGTACAAGCGTTGCTTAGTTTGGGACCATACAGTGAAAAAAAATAACTTACTTTTATTGGTGGTAGAGCCAAGCTATAGACAATTGACAGCAGCTTACATATTGTCTGGCTCGACCGTGGTAGTATCACCCTCTCATCGAAGATCGGCGTAAAGTAGCTATTACAGCTGCGTTTCGTACGATAAGTGAAGGACGGAATTCCAAACAGATCCCTTTCTCTCCCTCTGTCCCAGCCTCTTCAGGTCGGCAACGTGCAAGTGCATTGGTATTACAAGCATCTATAGGCTATGGTTAGTGCTTAACATCAGGCGGGCCGTAAGCTTGTTGATCCTGGTCACCCCGTATGTGACTCATTCGGTCATCAGATAGTAAGGGTCCCCCCTAAGGGTAAAATTTATAGAAAGTTACAATTGATGTACAATGGTTTTACAAAGCACTTTTGTTGTGCAGAATACTATGTAAAGGCATTTGAAATGGGTTAACATTTTTTTTTAATTAAACGTAGTTTTAATTTGATACTTATTTTCATGTAATAACTAAGGTTACAATCATCATCACAAAACATTGAAATAATAATTTATAAAATTGGAAAAAAATATTATAACTACTAAATTATATTTAATAGGTTTACGATTATTAAAAACACAAACAAGATAAAAATTAAATTGGTGCGTCCAGATGCATGCCGGAACACTCATGCGATATATCTATGCGTTCCGACATCAAAACTTAGTGTTCGGCCGCGGCATGCGCCTGATGTAGACGCAGCCAATATTCAATAATAAGAAATATGATAAATAGAGAACTAATGTGAGAATGTAGGAAGAGGGCACCCAAGGAGAACTGCTCATAGCCAGATTGTGTGCATTCCATGCCTCGCCTGAGCACTTATGTCATCTAAACATATAAAATTCAAAGTCCTGACTGAATGACTGATATATCAACCCACAGCCTAAACCACTGGTCCTAGAGACATGAAATTTGGAAGGTATGTTCTTTGTAAAGTGCAGGTATACACTTAGAAAAGGCTTTTCGAAATCCCAAGGGCGTTCAATAGGGGATGAAAGTTTGAACGGAAGTTTTTTGAATTCAGCGCGGACGGAGTCGCGGGCAATAGCTAGTGCCATTAAAATATGCGTTCCGTTAACAAAACTGAGTGCTCGGGCGTGGCATGCGTCTGATTTAGACGTACCCAAGCACTGGTCTCTGCCTACCTCTGTGGGATACAGGCGTGAGTATATGGTTACCTAAATCAAAGAGTAATTTTTTTGGAAAAAAACAATTATTAACATGTAATAATATCGGATGGTATAATATTAAATTAAATTAATTATTTCAATAATAAACAACTTAAATCATGATTATTATGAAACATGATTTGATAGTTCGATTTTTTGGTTACTTTTTTTGTCTCACCTGTTTATAATATTGATGATACAATTTCTCGCGGATATGTCAATCGAAATATTGTAAAATTTAATAGTTAACTTACATAATTACAGCAATTTATACCAATACTAAATAATAACAATAATTTTAGCCATTTTAACGTCTCACTCCTGGACATGGGCCCCCCCTAAATGCGATGGGGATTCAGGCCATAATCCACCACGCTAGCCCAGTGAGGGTTGGTGGATTTCAAATCTTTCGAAAATTCGTTGTTTTTTCCTTCACCGTAAGCAAGTGGTAATCATATCAAAACTATGATTCCGTGTGAGCCGGGATTTGAACCCTGAACCTTAAGCTCGCAAGACGCGTGCTTAACCAGTCATCACTGGTCTGATAAATACAAACAAAACTACTAAATGTAAAACTTAAATAGTTTTTTATTTTTAGGGATTTACAGTTGCCCCGTTTTCGTTCACCACTTCTTCTGGTTTCTTGAAGCGATAAAATTTTGAGAAAAATATATCAGAAACGATATACCATACAAACTCTAATCCACAGTGCACACTAAGCATACACATCCAAATATCACTAAATGTATTAAAATTAAACATTATTAACAGCGCATCACTACATATGATTACAATCAAATGTGTTGCAAAAAACAAACATTCAAACAGCGGAGTCGGCATCCTAGGATAGAACATGAATATTAATATTAACGCTAGAATCGCAGCCGGTATGGACATGAATATCAACACACTTATTAATCTTAAAGCAACGATTAAGTAATGATCTTTCACCCATAATTCCATCAAATTCTCACACCCTATGATAATAGCCACAGATGGAGTGATAAATAATAGAACATCTTTCAAATCGTACAAATCCTCGCCTTCTCTGAACAGAAATACTCTTAAGAATACGAGCCAGCCTATCATAAACGATGCATATGCTAGTATTATATCCATGCATGCGTAAGCTGTCTCAATGTCTTTCTTATGATCATTAATTGCGTCATAACCTTCCAGATTATACGCAGCTAAGATTGATAGATGCACGTAGTTTGCAAGCAGATGTTGAAGTGACATATAACTATGGGCGTCCTTTGGTCGTCTTCTTATAAAGAATATCAGTAGCAGTACTATCATTATGGTGACAGCAATCCAGCTCCAGTAGTATATATCAGTTTTATCAGTTTTGTATTGTGGTATGTCTAGACCACTGTATTTGTATTTCTGAGTATCCGCCATGTTATAAACTGGTGAACTAAATGGTGTATTTGCGATGCGGTTTTTCGTTTCAAGTTCCTCATTTAGTGAGGTTCCTTCGTTAGAGTCTCCTTTACTGTTCTTTGTCTTCGGTTCTTTAATGCTGGTATTTTCTTTTGGCAATGCACTTGTAATAGGGTTTATTTAGTCAGCTTTTTGAGGAAGCATGTCTTCTTTGGAACATGTATTATTGTTGCCACTTCAGATGATATTAAGAGAGTTCCACGAAACACAAACTTGTTTAAAATACAGGTTATTCTGTCCAGAGTAAAAAATATACTGATTTAATATACATAAATGTTAGACTAATGAAACTGTAGGTTTAATTATTTGATATCACATATTATTTTGATAACACTTGATGTAGTTTTGCAATTAAAAGCACTTGTGTAATATTGTACTAATTAGTATTTTTCCAATACACGGACAAAAATCCTAAACGCTGCGGACTTTTCTGCTCGCCTAACATATTATTAGTGTGACCGCGTCTGGTATCTTGGTCGTCCGTTTAAGGTCAAGGCTTGAGCCAATCAAAATCCGCCATATTTTCCTTTACTCCGCCACAATTCAAAGATTGCATTCATTCTGTGAACGTAGGTGGCGTCTTATGGCCGGCGCACATAGATCACGGCATGGCATGGCATTTTATTTTTTATCAATCGAATTTTATACTTATCCAATCGAAATAAGGTATATATTTCAACGCTCGGTGATCGACCTCGGAGCATCGCGGAGCATTTTCTCGGTGCACCCGCTGGAGCACCTAATTTCGATTTGATAAGTATTCAATTCGATTGATAAAAAATAATATGCCATGCCATGCCGTGCTTTATGTGCGCCGGCCAATATAGGGTGATATTCCACTCGTCAAATTTCTTTGTCCAATTTCGATGCCCAATATTTGATAAATTTGTTTGACGGATGCCCATTCTATTCATCAAATATCTTTGTCCAAGATTTTCTTTGTACTTAATTTACGTAGTCGAGATTTTTTTCTTGAAATTTGAATCTTCTTGCGTAGCGCATAGTCATCGCATCGCATCGTCAGCGCATCTTTGATCAAATATTGGTGAAAATATATGATCAAATGTACATTGGACAAACATATATGGAGAGTGCAATACCAGCCATTTTCCCATCGAGGCATTTTTAATATTACTCAGGGGGCGTCCATAAATTACGTGAGGCATTTAGGGAGGAGGGGGTCGAGAATAATCTCACCAAATCTCACGTGGGGGACAGGGCAAATCTCACGTAATTTTTTTTACCGCAAGAAACAGTGTAAAATTGCAAAAAAAACTGGGTTAAATTAAGTAAAACATGTTTCTCCTCTAGAGTATAGCTTTTAAAAAATCTCACGTGAGATTAGAGGGGGAGGGAGGGGGTCGAGCAAAATTTCACGAAATCTCACCAAGGGGGGAGGGGGGGGTCGAAAAATCTCAAAAATCACCTCATGTAATTTATGGACGCCCCCTAAGGTGGCAAACAAGCGTATGGCCCGCCTGATTTAAGTACTTACAAGACTAAAGTCATCGCTCACACTTTGCTGACCTGAAGGGGAATGGAACAGAGAAATTAAAAATAAGTAAATGGCGATTTAAAAAAAAACAATGTAAAAAAGACAAGCCCGCTGAGTTTCTTGCCGGATCTTCTCAGTCGAGGTCACGTTCCCGATCCGGCGGTAGAAGTTAAGGAAAAAATGTAAAATGACAATTTGTAAGTGCCCCCGTAGGCCTAAACAAAATAAATGATTTGAATTTTGAATTTTTTGAAAAGGGAGTGGGGGCTACCAGCTCTTTCACTCATCGGGCGAAACGCAGTTGTAATTGTTACTTTGCGCCGATCCTCTGTAAGAGGGTGGTACTATAAGGGTCGAGCCAGGCCACATATGAGCTGCAGTCAATTGGCTACAGCTTGGCTCTACCACCTTATCATTTTCTAGAAATGTAGTCTTCCAGTCCAGTTCCATTCTGTGTCACAGTACACATAGAGCAAGTGTTGCTTAGTAGAGGTGAGTCGTATTTACTAGAACAGGTACGTAGACTAGGTATTTTACGAGACTAGGTGGCACCTATTCCTATTTGACAGTACTTAGTCCACCTAGTATTAGCGCTCAACACGTCCGCTGACGCACCAAGTACCAAGTACCGTACCGTATTGCGAGAACGTTACGACGCAATCAATATATTATTGAATAATTTTAATCTAAACAAGTTTGTTTACATAATTACTATGGATAATGACATATTGTAAGCAGTAGCGACATCTCAAGTGAGCAAAATGCAGTTTTTGTCCCCATTTGATCTCATGTAGTGAGTCCTATTATGGATCTAAGGACTAAGTACGCGAACCATAACCAATAAGTACTTGAGACTAGGTGGAATAGGTGGAACAGGTGTTTGGATCACGTATTTTTAAATACTAGGAATAGGTGCACCTAGTCCCAAATTTACCTAGTACAACCCATCTCTATTTTTTTTTTTTTTTTATAGGACTGCGGTGGCAAAAAAGCGTACGGCCCGCCTGATGTTAAGCAGTTACCGTAGCCTATAGATGCTTACAATACCAAAGGTATTGCTCGCACATTGCCGACCTGAAGGGGAGTGGGATGGGGAGTGTCTATTGCTTAGTTTCAAACTATAGAGTCAGTGTGTTTATCTAGCGATATTTAACAGAGGGTCCGTTTCCCAAAATAATCTCACGAAGTATGATTCTCTACCTCCCACATCACCAATTTGGGTAGAGCATTAATTCTAACATAACAACCGGACACGGAATCAAATACGAAACCTTTCATAAGTTCACTTTCAAATTGTAAAGTCACATTTTTTGCTACTCTACTGTATTCGAGCAGCGTATGGTAGCAGTGTACAAATAAATTATGATATTGATGATGGAGAGAGCTTTTTTTATTAAATTTATTATCATCGTACGTTATAGTAACGTAACGAATAGTTGGGCATATGGTATCGCAAATTTTTATGTAGATATTGATATATTTTTTAATATTGTAGAACATTTTTTTGTTCTATCATCAATAGTTTCCGTAGCGCATGCATGAAAGGCATCTTACGGCTATTTTTTTTACACCTTGGGTTACATTATAGAAGTTTTAGTAGGGATCCCAATTTTTTCTAGTAATAAATATAGCCTATGTTACTCAGCGATAATGTAGCATTCTAATGGTGAAAGTATTTTTGAAATCGGTCCAGTAGTTTTTGAGTTTATTCATAACATCGGCGTAAAGTAGCTATTATAGCTGCGTTTCGTACGATGAGCGAGAGAGACTAAGATTTCCTAAGACATGCAGGTTTCCTCAAAGTGGTCATATTAATAAATCTCACATACATTTCAAACAATCCGGATGTGCGAGCCGGAGTGTGAAACGTGGATCTTAAGCCCGCAAGACCCGCGCTTAACCAATCGGCTATCACTGCACTCCCTATCCTTATTATTATTCAAATATTCCATCTCCATACTTGTCACCACATCTAGCCGAGGCGCACTAACGACGCGATTTTCGGCCGAACATCCGGCGATTATCCGTCGACCACGGATGTTAACTATCTGTTTCGAGACGCCCAAAAAATATACTGGCCTGTATAAATAAGTACGACTTAAGTTTTTTTTTTGTGAATAATGTTTTTGGGATATTTTAATCGGAATTGTGGAAATTTCATTTATTTTTATAGGGCAAACAAGCGTACGACGCGCCTGATGTTGAGCAGTTACCGTAGCCTATAGATGCTTGCAATATCAAAGGCAGTGCTCGCACGTTGCCGACCTGAAGGGGAGTGGGACGGAGGGAGGGGAGGGGGGAGGGTGTTGGGCTTCCGGCTCTCTCACTCATTGTACGAAACGCAGCTTTAATAGCTGCTTTACGCCGATCTTCTGTAAGAGGGCGGTGGTTGCTGCTCTTAAATGTAGTTCACACTAAAGGTAGAGCCCTTCCCTTCCCTTTCTCTCCCTCTACATGCCTTTGGTATTGCAAGCATCTACAGGCTACGGCAACTGTTAAACAGTAGGCGGTCCGTACGTTTGCATGCTCCAAGTATATTTTCCACTTAGCGACATTTATTTATCCAAAATAATCGAACATGCATTAATTATTTCGACTAATCGCCTAACAATCGAAATGATCGAATGACCTATTTTAGGCGAGTGAGTGCCGATACCGCTATCAGTATCGATATTAATGCGAGTCTGGCATTCGTAATGGATACCGGGAGTGAGCCCGTGTTAGTCAATTGGAGGGCATTCGTGTTTCCAATCTAACTCTACATAATGATGAACATTTTCATTGAATCCAAAACTAGATGTTGCGATATGCCACCTCTTTATAACAAGTAGAACTGTTTAGTAACTGCCAGCTGATAGATTGACATATCACTGGCACCTTATACTTTTATGTAACGTCACGACTTTTATCCCCATTCGGGGGTAGTCAGAGGCTTGAGTGGCCATACACCACCACATTGTGGAGGTATTAACCAACTCAAAGCCCACGTTTCACCTGATAGTCAGAACCCAACGTGACAGGTGGTGAACCTTGTCGCCGTGTATACAGGAACTGACTATTACCTAATCCCGAGACTCGAGATCCTGACTTTTATTTTAGTATTTAATTTGAATCATAGACGAACCATATAAAGAACTGGGTCTAAGCTACCAGGCCGCGTTGCTATTACATCGCACAGCTCGGCCGGTGACGTCATCACAGTAGGCGTGGCTTAAGTCAGTGTGCTGTTGGCGTTCGTCCTGTGCAGACGTCTTGCCAACGTTCGCATCCCAAATATAATTCTATTCCACACTAGATGGCGACCCGCGGTACGTTTTTTATATGAACCTACACTTAGTGACATCTAGTGTGAAAAAGTTTAACTACGTACTAACATCGAAATAAAACGAACCCAGTAGTTATGCTATTTACCGGTAGATCGGGGGGGCGGAGCTTGTAAATTGCCCTCCCAGTTTTTAACCCCCACCACCCGCACCACCCCGCGCAAAATTTCCACGCGTTGTTTCATCTAATAAGGGCACCTCTATCTTTAGTCTTTACTCTATGGTCCAACCAGTTGGTGTTTGGTTTTCACCAGGAGAAGTAGCTACTCATAATTATTTATCAGTGACTGTACTTTAAGCTTCTCCATAATAATAAAACACCGTTTCTCATCTACAGTTTTTCATTCCACATCCGCAGATTCATTAGGTCAGATTCTTATTGCATAAGGCTTCCGCTCTCCTATATACTTAATAACATTTTTGTATAAAATCGAAACAAAATGTATAAAATAAGTATTTCTCCTGAAGTAAGTATAGGTTCTTAATTATGTACGTTACGTGCAAGTTGTGGAACGATCTCCCCCCCCGATGTCTTTCCTTTGCACTACAACATGGGGTTCTTCAAAGGGCATGTTTACAGGTCCCTAAAAGGTCGGCGCCGCGTCTGCTCCCCTTAAGTTGCAGATGTCCTGGGCGGCGGCTTCCACTTACCATCAGGTGGACCGTCTGCCAGTGTGCCATCCTTGGCTATAAAAAATAAAAAAAAAACATGTATGTATTCCTACTAAATTTAATTTTGTGTCCTGTGCCAATCTTCTGGGTCGGCCGCTACGCCCCGATGGTTGTTGTCGGGGTCTCATATATACTGATGTGCCTCGTGAATCTTAATACCGCGATTCAGGATCATAATATGTTGTATTGGAACGTTGCACTCAATGCCATCTGCTGGTAGCGAGATATTTTAAGAGAGATTTTGCCAGTTTATAATAGTACTTATTACAAAGCATTTCTAGGAACAAAATTGATTTGTAATAGATGGGGAGCCGTAGAAGCGTTTTCTGGATTTACTCGAGCGCGTCAGATTAAGATAAGGGAGATACCTTACATATTGATAAGAACCTCCAACCAGTATGAGCCCTTAATATACGCTCAGGGGAACCAAAAAAAAAACAGTCCATCTTAAAATACTCGAACTCGTCGGATAAAGATAAGGGGGATTCGTTACTAGCTAAGAAGTGTCAAAAGTGTCAATTTTGCTAATTTGATCGTCAGTCTAAGAAATGGGAGCATCTGTAAGTTTCACTGAACACCCCCCTCTGAAATTTGTTTTTTTTAGGACTGCGGTGGCCAAAAAGCTTACGGCCGGCTTGATGTTAAGCAGTAACCGTAGCCTATAGATGCTTACAAAATCTGACGCGCTCGAGTTTTTTTTTTTTTTCAATTTATCATGTTGGACCATGAAAAATATCAATATCTGACACGCTTGAGTATTTCCATGTCATTCCTTTTTTATTATTTTGAAATTATCATGTAGACGCTTCCCCCACCGCTGAAAGTGGAAACATCTAGAACATTGTAGTCTTCCTATCATCTAATCTACCGAATCTAATAGGTCTGGGCGACGCTGGAGTAAATCCACAGTTTGCACTATGGGCTCCCCCTCTATAATGCCAGTTGTAAGCCCGTCATAACTTTCCATATATTTAGGGGATACATTCAGAACTAGGTCGCCTTTTTAAGTAGGACTAATGTCGACCCAGCAGTCGCTTAGTTGCCAGCAGCCTAGGGCCGGCCCTGAACCCAAATAACATAACAAAACCATAATTAACACGTTATTTCGTACACTCTACCAAATGTCGCCAGCCATAACTCTTCCGGACACATTAACGGTAGGTAGAGCGAAGTTACGCCGCAGAGCGAACTCTACGAGAACTAACTTCCGAGTTGCTCACCGCGTTTGTCGGAGCAAGCGGGTGGATAACGATTTATTGGGGCTAAAAACTGGGAACAAGTGAACTAGCATGTCTGTTCAATGATGTTGTCGACTGAACACAAATTTTTTTTATGGTGCCTATCTTCTTCTTCGACGTAAAGCCCATAACACACCGGGACGCCATAGCGACAACCCCGGCTACGTATCCAAACAATTTGTATTGATGGCGATGTCGCCAGTCCGTAGCCAGGTGTGTTACCTGTCATACATTTTAATACGAATTATGGCCGGCGCAAACTGGGGACGGCAGGGGAGAGGATTTTAATTTTTATCAGTCGAATTTAATACTCATCCAATCGAAATAAGGTGCTCCGGCGTGCTCTTCGGTGCACCGAGAAAACTGCTCCCAGATGCTCCGCGGTCGATCACCGAGCGTTGAAATATATACCTTATTCCGATTGGATAAGTATAATATTAAATTCGATTGATAAAAATTAAATTCCTCTCCCCTGCCGTCCCCAGTTTGTACAGGTCATTAGTTGGCTACGGTGGTTGGCGACGTCGCCATTGCGTCCCGGTGTGTTATGGCTCTTAGGCGTAAGTAGCATGCTTAACAACTCGTCGCTACTCCTCACGCACTGCTGATCTCCTGGTGCACTAATAGAAGGGGCCGCCAATGGTATGGTATGGTATAGATGCAGCCTATAGATGCTTGCAATACCAAAGGCATTGCTCGCACGTTGCTGACTTGAAGGGAAGTGGGACATAGGGAGAGGAAAGGGGCGGATGTTGGGCTTCCGGATCTATCACTCATCGTAAGAAACGCAGCTGTAATAGTTACTTTACGCCTATCTTCTGTAAGAAGGTGGTACTACCCTGGTCGAGCCTAGACTTAGGCTCTACCACCAATTTTAAGCAAAGACGTTTGTTTCATAAAGTCAGTATTTGTCTGGCACTTGAAATAAAAATGTAATAATTGTTATTGTTTTTGTTGTATTAATGACTAGCTTTTCCCCGCGACTTCGTCCGTGTAGAATTTAAATTTTAAAAATCGGATCTCTGGTCCCGGATCCCGGATCCCGTATCTCGGATCCCGTTTCCCGTTTTTACCGGATCCCGGATTCCGTTTGCTAGATCCCGTAGCCCGGATATCCCGGGTCTCTTATCCCGGATCCCAAAAAATATAGCCTATGTTACTCAGTGATCATGTAGCATTCTAATGATGAAAGAATTTTTGAAATCGGTCCAGCAGTTTTTGAGTTTACTCATTACAAACATCCAAACATACACATTTTTTTCTCTTTACAACATTATAATATTAATTATTAGTATAGATTTATTGTCGCCACCCGTAATTAAGAGAGCTCAAATATTTTCCCCAATTTTATATTTCACTAATGATAATTATGTTCATAAAGAAACAATAACAAGATCTTTTACGGATATAATAATGGCGATGAAACGGCAATACTGTGGTCTCATGGTTGCAATAGTATAAAAGATGTTCGGTGAGAATCGACAATGATTTGTTTGGCCTTATTTGGCGCCTCCTACGCAAATTCTACAAGGTTTTTTGGCGTTTGTAATACGTCTGTATTATTGTGGACATGCTCACATATATATTATCTACTCACATTTACATCCCACGGTCCCATTTTCTCTTGCGTATAACTTTCTATTTTACACATTACCTATTTCTGTTATAGGGTTAGACAAATTGAAAGAAATAGTACACGACTGCCACTGTCTGTAATGATGGCCGAGAGCGCAGCGTAGCGCAGCTACAGGCCACCACAGCACGGTCAGCATTGCAACCCTTGATGGACAAGCTGAAATAAAGGCCAACACCGAAGTTCGAGGCGTTTATAGCGCGGCAGCAAGGGCTGCAATAATGACCAAGCTTGAAGGCCGAGAGCGTAGCTAAGCTTAGCTTGAGGCCATCATAGCGTGGCCAGCAGTACAGTCATTGCGGACCAAGGTTTGTATCTCCTAAACTTGACATAACTTTGCTAGAAGAAGGTTTGAAAAATAATGACAACATTACAATTTTGGGTAAATAATTTTGGGGTGTTTCGGTTTTTGGGTAAGTACATACCTAAATAAAAATAATGGTCTATAGGTACCTCGGTGCCGATAAGTCTGAAAGAAATATAATACTTAAACGTGAGTTTTTAATATTGAATCCACATTAAAACCATCCATGGGAATGCGCGCGCGCCGCCATGCCACTCGGCGCCACCTAGTCGCGACTAGATCGCTTGCAACCGTTAAGTTTCACATAACAGATGGCTATTGCCCGCGACTTCGTCCGTGCAGAATTCAAAATCGACCTTCTATACAAACTTTCATTGTAATTGAACCCCATTAGGGTTGGAATTTCGAAAAACCCTACTGGATATGGTAGAATTTACAACGTAAGCTGAACTCTCTTAATTACCGGTGTCAATAATAACCAGAGCTCCATTTATAATGGGAATGTTACCTGATCGTTATTAACAACATAAAAAAATTGGTAAACTTATCGTGTCCTTACATATTAGGTAAAAAAAAACCATAATATCTCTAATTTCGAAATTGTCGAACAAGCTAAAACCGATATTGATGGATGACTGCATGACGGTAATGTCGATAATGACGGTATTGCCGGTGACGGTACTGTCAGTGACGGTATTGACGTTATTACCGTATTGATAGATGTTCGAGACCATCATCTAGCAAACTTTAATCATGTGTTTTGACAACTCACAAGGCAAGGTTTCAACGACAATGAGGCATCAAAGTCTTCTTTAGCAATTTTAATGACCGAGGGTTCTCGTTATGTAGTTAAAAAGAGCAGCCGGCCGTGACAAGACAAAACGCGAGATTAATCGATTTCATTTCATTCTCTCCTATGCATTAAGCAAGAGAGAATGAATGAAAATTGGTGCATAGCTGTTATTGGTCCAAAAATACACCACTTAAACGTCACGCACGTGTGGCAGGAAACAAAAATACATTGTCAGCATCCATTCCCGAAAACACCCTCCCATACATTTCCTGGTAACATCTCACATAAACTCGTCCTTTCATCATCTAAGTGAGGTTTAGAAAGACATCATTTTTCACCACCCTGCGTCAAGCAGGTAATAAATGATACGTTTCTAACAATGTTAGGTTTACAGCTCGAAAATTGTGGAACACCTTTGAAATATAAGGAATAAGGTTGAGTTTTAATTGCTGTATCGGTAAAAAGTAGAGTTAATGTTGTAAGTAATGAGTAGTGAAGACATTTTGAATTTGATGATTACCTGCCTATAGTTAAAAAATATATAAGCAAAATCATTGACGTATTAATTTATGCGTATCACCAGAAAATGAGCCATATTGGCCATATCGACATGTTTTCAAAACTATTTTCCGTGAACGATTAGGGTTGTCCATATGGCGCGCATGCCTCACCCGAGCACTCATATAATGACATTGTATCTATACGTTTCAACGTCAAAACTGAGTGCTCGCGCGAGGCATGCGCCTGATGAAGACGCCGCCATTGAGTTGTACTGTTTCCACGGACTCTGTTTAGTAGGACATATTATTTCGGACAGTCACATATCTCCTTTCTTAGTAATGTCTTTGTTCAAAACTTAAAAACTCTACGAAAAGATATCTTAAACTCATCCATTTTTCTATTGACTCAAGTTATCCTTACTAAGCTACAAAGTATTCAATATTTTGTTCAATATTCGTCGAATCGAACAAAGAACTTGAGATTAAATTCTACCAATACCACATTTTCAATACAACCGTACTTTTATTTACATCCGGGATATCTTTAGGAAAATGCAATTGCAGCAAAACTCGGGGCTCCGTTGAATAGATTTGTTTCCAATATCCGAACATAGGTTATTGAATACTGTATGAATACCGCGGTTTCGCGTGAGAGTATAACGTCACGACTTTTATCCCCATTCGGGGGTAGTCAGAGGCTTGAGTGGCCATACACCACCACATTGTGGAGGTATTAACCAACTCAAAGCGTTTCACCAGATAGTCAGAACCCAACGTGACAGGTGGTGAACCTTGTCGCCGTGTATACAGGAACTGACTTTTACCTAATCCCGAGGGATAGTTAGGTTTCCTCACGATGTTTGCCCTCACCGTCAGCGTACTGTAAATTATGCATATAGATGAAAATTCATCCATTGGTGCATGCCCCACCGGGGATCGAACCTGGGACCTTGTGATTGCTAGCCCAACCTGTTCACCCCTAGGCTACAGTCGCTTACGTCGTTGTCGTCGCGTGCGTGAAATTATCATGATTTCATCGACATAATTAAAAGCATACATTAGTCATACGAAAACCCTAATAAGAAATTGTATAAAATTAACTGAGCTAGAGCTAATGAAATACCAAAAAATACAACATGTGACCAATGTGATTGTCCAAAATAGTATTGATGGATGTATGTTTTAAGGTGGTAGAGTCAAGCTGTAGCCAACTGACTGCAGCTCATAAACGGGCTAGCTCGACCGGGGTAGTACCACCCTCTCACAGAAGATCGGCGGTAAGCAGCTATTACAGCTGCGTTTCGTACGATGAGTGAGAGAGCCGAACGTGCCCTCCGAAGCACGCTCAATTCAAATGCCAATAAATGGTCACCCATCTCTGACCGACCTTGCCAACCGTTGCTTAACCTCTGATCGATGATTGCAGCTGGTTATGAGCGCTTCATACTATTTAGGTATAATGTACCGACCACTTCTCTAGACCATGCAGTCCTCCTAAGTTTATTTAATACACAGATGCACAGACAATCAGTTTATACTTAGTAGGCAATGTAAGCCCCATCGACGGAAACTTGAATAGAATTGGATTCTTTTAAGTTTTCTGTATGTTCAAACAGGTTAGCGGTTTGAAAACTTACGTATTTGTTGGTTGTCTTGCTATCTTGTTATATGCTTCGTAGCTATTTCTCGTTTTCTTTTTTTTCTTTGCACCGTGCGAGCGAATCTGTACGCCACCTTAATCTAAATATATAAGAATCTAAGTCCTGATTGACTGACTGACTGACTGACAGACAACGCACAGCCTAAACCGCTGATCGTAGAGACTTGAAATTTGGAGGGTGGGTTTGTCTTGATGTGTAGAGGTGTACTAAGAAAGGGTTTTTTGAAATTCAACCCCTAAGGGTGTAAAATAGGGGATGAAAGTTTGTATGGAAGTTCGTCATTTTTGAAGTTAGAATTATGATAATTGTTGATTAGGTGTCTTTTGAAAAATAAAAAATATGGATTTCAGGGTTTTTGAAAATGCAACCCCTAAGGGGGTAAAATAGGGGATAAAAGTTTGTATGGAAGTTCCGTCATTTTTGAAGTTAGAATTATTTAAATTGGTGATTAGGTGTCTTTCTAAAAATTAAAAAGATTAGTTCTGGATTTTAGAAAATTCAACCCCTAAGGGGGTGAAATAGGGATGAAAGTTTGTATGGAAGTTCGTCATTATTGAAGTGAGAATTATGAAAATTGCTGACTACGTGTGTTTTTATAACGAAAAAGATTAATTTTATGGTTTTTGAAAATTCAACCCCTGAGGGTGTAAAATAGGGAATGAAAGTTTGTATGGCGGACCAATTCGGGCTAATCTCTGAAACGGCTGGACCGATTTTGACGGGACTTTTACGGGCTAATACGACACGGGATCCGGGATATCCGAGATACGGGATCCGATATCCGGGATACGGAATCCGGGATTTAGCAAACGTAATCTGAGAAACGGGATACGGGGTCCGGGATATACGGGATCCGGAAAACGGTATCCAGGATCCGGGCAACCAGATCCAGGATACGGGACCCGGGAAACGAGATTCGGGATATGGGATACGAGACACGGGATCCGTGATATCCGGGATACGGGATCCGGGATTTAGCAAACAGAATCTGGGAAACGGGATCCGGGATACGGGGTCCAGGATACGGGATCCGGGCTCCGAAAAACGCGATCCAGGATCCGGGATCCGGAAAACGGGATCCAGGATCCGGGCAACGAGATCCAGGATACGGGTTCCGGTAAACGAGATCCGGGATACGAAATCCGGGATATGGGATCCGTGATATACGGGATCCGGAAAACGGGATCCAGGATCCGGGATACGGGATCCAGGATCCGGGATACGGGATCCGGGATTTGGAAAACGGGATCCAGAATCCGGGCAACGAGATCCAGGATACGGGACCCAGGAAACGAGATCCGGGATATGGGATACGGGATTCGTGATATCCGGGATACGGGATCCGGGAAATGGGATCCGGGATCCGAATTTCTTTAATTTAAATTCTGCGCGGACGAAGTCGCGGGCAAAAGCTAGTAACATATAAAATTATACAAAAAGTTACAGGTAACTCGGTAAGCCAAGTGGAACTTAATCTGAGTACAGTGGTCTGAGTTAAGGTGGTAGAGTCAAGCTGTAGCCAATTGACTGCAGCTCATTACGGGCTGGCTCGAACGGGGTAGTACCACCCTCTCACAGAAGATCGGCGTAAAGTAGCTATTACAGCTGCGTTTCGTACGATGAGTGAGAGAACCGAAAGCCCAACCCCCCCTCCTCCTCCCTCCACCCCTCTCCCCTTCAGGCAATGTGCGAGCAATGCCTTTGGTATTGTCAGCATCTATAGGCTACGGTCACTGCTAGACATCAGGCGGGCCGTACGCTTTTTGCCACCGCAGTCCTTTTAAAAATAACAGTATTTGAGTATTTGGCCGAGATTGTAAACACATGAGTTTTATTGACAAACAGGAGAAATTAATGTCAAAGTTATTTTGTTTAAACAACAATATACGTTGAGTATAAACTACACGCTTTTGTTATTACCAATATGAGTAATATGATAAATATAAATGGGTCCGATTGATAAGTGGTAGTAGTTGGTGCCGAGACACGGTCTGGGAGAGTTTAGGAGTGATTAAGTGGACTCATTGGACGTAATAGAGACATAAAGGTAATAGAATAAACTCTACTTATTAAAAAATGTGATTTACTGACTGACTGACAATGCACAGCCTAAACACTGAGAAAAAAATTTAGATAAATGCAAAACCTAATGTGAGGTATTGCAAATAAAAAGTAAGTTTAAAAACTAAAACCCGACTACTGAAAAATCGCGCTCTAAAAAGTATGAAACAAGAAAATATTCTCATCTAGAGGATAGCCGTGGTCCGTGTTCATGTGCCATTTGGCCCTAAAGGACCTACATTTTATTTAATTATTTTGGAGTTATAGGTAACAATATATATATTTTTGGAATGTGCTCATCAAGCTCTTTCATTTGATACCCCACACGGTTTTATTAAAAAATGGTTTTTTTTTTAGTTCATGACATTATGTCCTCTAGAGGGCGCCATATGCAATTTTATGTGACGTCACATAGCCTATAACCAGCGCGCCATTAAGCCGCTTCTAACGATACCTCATTTGTCAAATTACGACAAGTAGTTTGGAAGTTAGGTGGGAACAGACGCACATACATACATACATACATACATACATACATACATACATACATACATACATACATACATACATACATACATACATACATACATACATACATACATACATACCGGTCAAAATCATAACCCTCCGCCGTAGTCGGGTAAAAAGTTAGTTAAATACTACCTAATTTAGGTTTTCTGAACCTATTGTAGGTAAAAACGATTTACGTACAATAGGTTCAGGAAACCTAAACTAGGTAGTATTTAACTAACTTTTTTGCAATACCTCACATTAGGTTTTGCATTTAACTTATTTTTTTTTCAATGAACCAATGGATTTAGAAACATAAAATTGTGCACAAGAGTTTTTTATATAACTTGAGTGAGCACTTAGAAAGGATTTTTGAAAATGAATCCCTTAAAAATGGGAAATAGGGGATGACAGTTTATATGGCACTCCGCTATTATTAAAGTTATGAGTTCGTTGAGTCTTAACTCGTGTCTCTATGCAAGCCTTCCTAGACTGACACACCTTAAAGTGAGAAACATTATTATTAATAATTATTAAAAAATATTTAATGGATTACGAGCAGAATGTTTCTTTGATTTTGAATCTGTTTTGATCGTGGTACGTTCATCTCTGTCAGCACCTTTAGAGAAATTCGATATACAGCTTTTACCTGTGTGCTTACCTGAGTATTAGTGCTTTTAAACACTATAACTACTGTAACTATTTCAATGATTCTTATTACAAAAAGGTTTCTCCTTAAAATCTAAGCAAGTATATATTTTTTAACTCACTTCATATTACTCAAATCCTTCTCCTATTCTCTTACGCTGATCTCTGTCTTCAGCGATTTCATGCCAGTCCTTCTGGAAGGCATCAAGATCATATCGTCATAGCCTTCGAGGCCTACCGCAATGTCGTTCTCAATCCGTAACCCATTTCAACATTTTGGCATAATTTTCTTACTTATGCAATTAATTTTGGTTAAAAAATGATCGCGGAAAGTTCTAAGAAGTTCTCTCTCTAATTCCAGATGGAGAAAGCAATACTCCTCATTATATCGATATCAGCGTCCATCGCAAGCCCAGTAATGACCCGGCAAGGGCTTCTAAACCAGAAGACCCGCGAAATATTCTGCGCCAGTCTCCTAAACTTCAACAACTTTTTCTACTCACTAGACGAACACAAAAATATAACAGGCATCCCAGCTGACATGAGCATACACTGGAAGACAGGGAAGATATTCTTCACTCTCATCAGCGAAGAATTGAAAATGAGCCTTCAAGTCCTAAACCCGAGCGGAGAATTCGAAGTCATCAAAGTCGCTGGACTCGGTCAATCGACTTGCGTGGATAACCTAAACGATATTGTCTACCTAGCTACTGATAATGGTGTGTACAAATACAAAGACGACGGGTCAATAGAACTGTTTACGGCTCTAGGAGAAGACGTGATGTATACAGCGGTTAGCAGTGATGGAGGGACAATGTATATAGCTACGTGGCCACAGAATCGAGTACATAAGATAACGAATGAAGGCCAGAAGCAGGAGATGTTCGCAGCGATCCCAAACGGTCACGGTCTGACTGTAGACACGAGGAACAACTTATATTTCGTCGCGACAAAGACGTCTTATATACTGAAGAATGGGTACACGGTACCTATTAAAATTAAAAGCTTGCCGAGTGATAAAATGACGGGAGTTTTCGTCAGTCGATCAGATGAAGTGTTTGCAATGGATGAGAACAGTAATCTGTACGTTGTGGATGCTGATAATGCGAGTGCAAGGAAATTAGGGTCGTTTGGAGTGACTGGAGTCAATTCTTTTGCGATGGATTCGGCGGATAATGTGCTGATTGGAGTCAAGGGAGCGATAATAAAATTCAATGCGTTTGAGAAGTCGCCGTGCCCGAATAATGAGCAGTAAATATTGTTGATGTGATAATAACCTAATTGTGTGAAACTAACTTTATTAACATTAAGGTAGTAGAAAACTATGTAAGTTCTTATCTTTATATTATAACATAAAAAGACTGTCGTTGTAAATAATGATTTTTATGTCATTTTTTAAGCTTAATTTTTATAAGTCTCAATAGCTTTTGAAAGGGCGTTCACCAACAAGACTAACAGGCTGTTAGAGCAATAAACGTCTATTACAAGTAGGTACTTCTCTAACGGTCCGTTAGAGTGCTGGTGAATATGACCCGTAGTCTAACCTGTGTTTGTGTTATTTTTATCGTGTCCCTAGCACTCAATTGGTAAGTAATAATAATATGTATACTCTATTATAAACGGATTGAAAAATATTAGTACCTAATGAAAAAAAAAACGCACCTACTTAAATAAGATGTTTTGAAATTACTGAATTTGTGGAATACTTAACAGGCTTCTAAATCTTCTACATTATATATTAGTACCTTGTCCACCAATAATTAACAACAATACAATAACAATAGGTGTTAACGCAAAGTCGCGATCACATTGAAATAATTAATCATTCTACTTACCCTCTTTTGTTCAAAGATCTCCTTTTTTCGTTATAATTAAGTAAAAAGTAGTTAACCGAGTTCTTGTATAAATTCTTTTAGAATTAACAAGAAAGGCAAACGCCACAGCAAAAGGCGCAAGGCTAAAAAGCGTACAACATCTACCACCGAGGCCAACGAGGAAGAAGACGACGAGAAATAAATGATGACTTAAAATTAAGAGGAGGGTTCGAAATTTGGTTGATTTTCTATTCTACTTTTTCTTTAAGTAAGTATGTGGACTAGGAATCTTATATTTAGATGTATGATTTTTGACTATATTATCTTGAGTATCTTTAAATCCAAATCACGATTTGATGAAATTTTCTCGATAAAAAAAAATTATGAAATGAGCTCTAATTATTTACAATTTTCCTTGCTACCACGATGTTTTTACGATTTAGATCACGAAATTATTTCTAAAACATAGCAAATAATGATATCTAAACTACCCTTCAACCATATTTTAATTCATGAAGTAGTTTTTTTTAATTCAAGTAAATGTGGTTTGGCGCTTACGTTGTTTATTTCCGAGCGCGCGCACAATATCGCCATCTCACATTTTAAGTACTTGAACTAACCATGTCTCTCTCTAACTTTGTATTGTCAGTGTCCGCTCGGACTTGTTCGACGTCGGACCTGTGAAGGATTTTTTAAAAAATATTACGAAAAAATATTACGGTCGTGCCACATTACAGGTACAGTACAGTATTTACAGTCCGCCGACGCCTATGATAAATAAATAAATATCCTTGGAAATTCTTTTACACATGACTACCTGATCCCAAACTAAGCAGAGCTTGTACTATGGAAACCAGATAACTGATATTACTACATATACTACTTTTTGTTTGTAAATACAAACTAAATATACACTTAATTACACCTAGACTCGGGACATGCGGACATGTTCATGCACACAAATGCATGTCCTGGGCAGGAATCGAACCTACGACCTGCACTGCAGCGTGATTTTCGTTTGCTTTTCCTTGTCTTGTGTAATTTCTTTTCATCTCTTGTCATTTTGTGTCATCTCTTGTCATTTCATAGTTATTCGTGTCATTTCTGTAAAAACTCCCTATTTCGCTTACTGTTATATACTTGCAGCATGGTCTTGGGCCGACAGTGGGAATACATTGCTTGTCAAAACAATGGAGTCGCTTTATTGCGTTTGTTGTAGGTATGGATGGGCAAGTAATAAATATATCATACATCAATAAATTATCGTAAAAAATAACATTACAGATATGGATAGGAAAATGTTTGTCCGTCCTATTCAATCTATTATATTATAAACGAAAGTAACTCTGTCTGTTACCTTTTCACGGCTAAACCGCTGAACCAATGTTGATGAATTTTGGTATGGAGATAGACTGGGTCTTGGCGGAGAACATAGGCTACTTTTTAGGGTTCCAAAGGGTGCTAACGGGACCCTATTACTAGGCCTACGCTGTCCGTCTGTCTGTCTGTCCGTCTGTCAGCGCGGGCTGTATCTCACGAACCGTAACAGGTAGAGAGTTGAAATTTTCACTGAATGTGTATTTCTGTTGCCGGTGCAGAACAAATACTAAAAATATAATAACATTTAAAAATAAATATCAAGTCTCAAACTTGATATTTTTTATGTGTTTATTCTACGGTGGTACGGAACCCTTTATGTGCGAGTCCGACGCCTTCAGATCTTATGAATGTTTTCTTGAAATAAATATAGTGTATTTTAAGTAATTAACTGGCCAACCCTCAGGTCCTACCTACCATGTTAGGATCTTTTTCGTTCTAGCGGGTGTAAACCGTGATTTAACGAGTTAATGTGATAATTTTTGTATTTAAATTATTCAATTCAATGTATTTGTTTCAGACATAGTCCAATATTGATTATTAAAATTATTATAATTTCACAATAAATATAAAACAATAAATAAAAGTAAAATTAAATTAAAAAAAATAATTTTTTTTTTTTTATTTTTCATGTTTTATCATTAAAATACAATATAATATAACATAAATTAAAATAAAATACAATAAAATAAAAACCTACCCCTAATTAAACAAATACCGTCCGCGTGGGATACTGGCTGCATGTCCTCCCTGTATTCAAGCTGTTCCTGTTGTCAAGCGAATTTTTTGAGCAAGGAAAGAGCCAGCCCTCTTGTCACCTGTGGCGGTAACCAGTCTAAGGGTGATTTTGATAGATAAAAAAATAAAGATAAAAAGATAAACAAAAAATAAATTCATGGTTAAATCAATAAAATTAATAAAAACTGAAAATTAAATTAAAAAATAAATTAAATATGGTAAAAAAAAATATTATGACACCGCTGATGACTTCATGATCGGCATTGAAGTTAAGTACCAAAGTATTCCTTTGCCTACGAAACATGAAAAAGATACTCATATCCGGCAGTCAGTCACTGACACAGAGTATGTACATTTTTACCCGACTACGGTGGGCGGAGGGTTATGATTTTGGCCGATATGTATGTATGTTCATCTGCTCCCGTATAACGTCCAAACTATTTTTATCATAATAATTTGACTAATGAGATATCGTTGGACGCGTCTGGATCGTCCGCTGGTTATAGGCTATTATACGATCGAAATATTGTTATACGTATCTATCAGCATATTGTAGGTATCGTTTGTCTTCTTTTGACTTACTTTGTCTTCAGCAATAAAAACAACATAGAAATTAAATTATTTTTTTCAAATACACTCGACATAAAAATCCCATATAAAAGGAAAAAAATATATTTGAATATTTTCATCCATTTCATCTATTTTAAAAGGTGCACTGGGACATATTATTTTAATTGTACGAATTAAACAATATTGTTCCTTCAAAAAATAACTATACTATAGTCTACTCCATAGCTGTTCTGTCCTAGCTAAGCGAGAGGGATATATCCTTCGGCAGCTCACGCGACGCTAGCCACACCCCGAAACTAAAATTCATTTTTTTCTTGTATCGTCTTAAATTGTTTTTGTTACCATTACATTATTGTTACTGTTAAAATCGAATTTAATTATTTTCCAATAAAAATATTTCTATTATATCGACGCTTGAAAGGCAATCCTGACTAAGCGACATATAGGCCGATATTGAGTTATATATACCATTCGAACCGCAAAATTTTTCTACGTCGTTTGGTCTGGGTCCCATAGCTCTACGACGAGTTTTACTGTCGCTTAGTTATAGCGTGATTTCAATCAATTTCACATTTTTGTGCTCACTTAGCGACAAAAAAAATTAGGTTTTTTGGACTGCCGGCGGTTAGGACATAGACTGTTCTACTGTTTGGCTTTTACTCCTTTTTACTTGTAATGACAAAAACTTTTAAATTCATTTAGTAGTTTTTACTTACTTAAGCAATTATAACCTATGACGCTTATATATTTTAACCAGGGCTGAAGTACCTTTTATTGATGTGGTTGGATAATTTAACCTGATGTAGTATATTTCCGTAAATTTACTTGTACAATTTTACTTGAAATAAAATAGAAGAATATCGTCGCTTAGATAGTTTTACCTGTATAATATAAACAATGTTTGGTCAGCCTTAGATAATTTTACTTGATAACTTCAAATATTATTGACGGTGGTTAGATAATCTTAGCCGACTCCATGAGATGGTTGGGACTGTCGCTTAGATATTTTTACCTGAACGCAACATATATTTTTGTTAGTCGCTTATAACTTCACTTGTCCGAATGGCGTCGCTTGCGTATGCGCGTGACCTCGCGTAATACGTATCGGCAGGTCGACGTTTGGGCGCGAGGTGTCGTTTACGGTGGACGTCCGACACGGATTTTTATAATTTTGCAGCGCAATTCGCTTAGTAATGGTGAGAATCCAATCAAATTACTTCAAAACAGCATTTTGTTTAACATTATTTTTTACTTACTTATTTTAAAACAACTTCATGTAAGTATATTTTTAGTTTGTTTAAAAGTTGATTATAGAAAATGAGAAAAATTGAGATAGACTATAATCATTACCAATAAGAGACAAATATTCAATGATTTCTCCGTGATTCATAAGGTGGAAACCGAATGTGATCACCGAATGGTGAGAGGCATTGGATATAAATTCCAAGTTGGAAAGGTCTCGTCTGATGAAGTCTACATTCCGACCTGATGCTTCTCAAATCCAAAACCCCGAGAGCTTTCAACTCAAACAAAAAAAAATCTTCGAAAGTCTAGAGAGCTGCGCCACAGTGGACGAAATAAATCATAGGTTGGTGGACACTGTCCAAACAGTAGACGTATATAAGCAGCTCAATAGACAGATATGGAAGTCCTTGCGACGACATGACATGTGTAACTTTAATACAAATTGTATTAAGGATACGATAGAGCAGAACAGAAGCTCCAAAGTTTTTGCAAGAGCTGTATCTATTGGGCAAAGCCGGTTGACGAAGCTGAAAACCGAGAATGGTGGCATAACGTCGACCAAGGCAGAGGTATTGAGAGAGGTTGGACAGTTGTACACCTCGGTAGCCAAACCTGTTACTGGTGTGACTAAAGACCCTAGAGCCACACTGACCCGACATTACACTGAAGATATCCCGGATATCAGCATGTATGAGCTAAGAATGGGCCTCAAACAGCTCCAGAACAAAACGGTGGCAATTCCACTGCAGTGAGGAGTCAGACAAGGAGACGTAAATACTACGAAACTGTTAACCGATGCATTGGAAGATGCTTTCAGACTCCTGGAATGGCAGGGATTTGAAATCAACATAAACGGCGAGTACAAGAGTCACCTTCGATTTGCCAACGATATTGTGATCATGGCGGAATCGCTAGAGGATCTTGGCAGAATACTGTGTTGAGGCCATGGCCTCAACACAGTCTCCCAACAATTGGGCCCTAAAATGAATATGGCGAAGACGAAGATCATGTCAAACGTCTTTGTTGTGCCCACTTTAGTTATAGTTGGTAGCTCCACTCTCAAAGTCGTCGATGAATACGTCTGCCTAGGGCAAACAGTCCGTTTAGGTTGATCGAACTTCGAGAGAGAGGTCAGTCGTCGAATCCAACTCGGCTGGGCAGCATTCGGGAACTTACAAAACGTTTTCTCCTCAAAACTACCTCAGTACTTAAAGACAAAAGTCTTTAACCAATGTGTGTTACCAGTGATGACTTATGGCACTGAAAAGAACTGCAGTGGGCCTCACAAGAAGGCTCAAGGTCACTCAGAGAGCTACGGAGAAGGTTATGCTTGGAGTTTCTTCACGAGATCGAATCAGAAATGAGGAGATACGTTGACACACCAAGTTCACCGACATAGCCTTGCGAATCGGTAGTCTGAAGTATTAGTGGGCGGGGCACATAGTCCGAAGAACCGATGGCCGATGGGGCAGAAAGGTTCTTGAGTGGCAACCATGTACCGGAAGATGCAGCGTGGGTAGACCCCCCCACAAGGTGGACCGACGACCTGGGAAGGTCGCGGGAAACTACTGGATGCAAGTGGCACATAACCGGGCATTATTGAAAAACTTTGGGGAGGCCTATGTCCAATAATGGACGTCTTTTGGCTGAAATGATGATGATGATATAGAAGATATTAAATATGACTGACTGTGTCATTTTGATGTTACAAATAATAAGATAGTCACAACACCGTGGGATGAGAACTGACAAGAGCTATTAATTAGTGCAGGAATAAGGTCTGAATAGACCATATTCGTGCACTTAAGTAATAGCTCTCGTCTCTCGTCACGTAAAATAAACTTGTCTTGAGGTCTTATTTGCCTTTTCTGTATAAGTAACTGTGTTTTTTTTTTGAATAAATGTTGAATTTCTATTTATTTCTAATTTTCAGTCTTTAATTAATTTTATTATAGTATGTTACTTGAGGACTTTATGGTTGAACGTCGGTTACGAAGGGAGAGTTTGGGTGTCAATATCTTCATAAGTTATATATTCCGCGATCATGTAAACTATTCAATAACGCTTAGAGGACTTTACTTGAAATAATTTAAATATTTAGATTTCCTTAGATGATTATTCCCATAACTAAATTTAAAAATGTACGAGTTTACTTATATTTACCTGTTACCGCTAATCTTACAGTGATAGCTTAGATATTTTTACTTGTTTTTAAATAGAGGTAACTTTTATATAAGCGACATAAATGTCTTAAATTAAAAGTGTCTGGTACGTTAATCCAATATCTTCAATAGCTTAAAAAAATAAGATTTCCAAAGCTATTGAAATTATTTTAATACGACTATTTATAAAATTAATATGATTTTTTTTGTAAAAATAAAAACTTTAAATCACTCTCCTGTAAAGTTCACCTAATGTCGCTTAGTAAGGATTGCCTTTCAAGTGTCGATATGTTTTGTTTTAGTGACATCTAGCGGTTATTTGAAACAACAAGATATATGGTAGTGTCATCTACTAAATAGTATAGGAACTAAATAATAACGGTAATAAATACGGTTTATAGGTTTTGTTACAAGATGGCAGGACGGCAGCGCGTCTAAAACGTTTAGTTGCATATTTGCTAGGAGCTACGAATACATAAAATAAATAGAAAATTAAAAGTAGATTATAATGTTTTTAGAAATGCCTATGTAGATTAAAACAATATTTTAAAAATAATATTTGTAGTTTAATAATTTAAAACTTTAACTTCCATTCTCAATGAAAACCAAAAGCAGTAACTAAACGTGTTTTAAAGTATTGCCATTGCTAGTGTTTCTCCCTTGGTTTAGGGTAAAATATTGTACATTTTGGGTGAGCTTTTAAGTTTTTGAATAGAACATCTATTAAAATGCCATATTTATTTGGTAGATAAGAGTTATCTGGCGTTTCTGAAACAAGACCTTGTAAAATAGGAATATAAATAGATATTTTGATGTGTTCCTCACAATGCATAATCGATATGGCATCAATAGTGGCTTTGTAGCAATATTTTTTATTATCTTTGCTGCAGCTTGTTTTAAAGCGCAACATATTTTTAATAATAAAGGTTAAAATGTTAGCAGGAAATGGGTAGTAAAGGTAGTATGGAAATAGGGCAACCCATTATTAGGTACTGGCAGCACCGGCACGTCCTCCATTCTTTTCTCCTGTCACTTGATTCATTCATAAAATAAATTGTCAAATTGTCATACGCGTCGGCGATGTGTCAGTGAACGATCGTTGCATAGTGCGATATTTGTGTCGTAAATGTGGTTCGATTATGTGATAATGAGAAGACACGCGCTTTACAACGTAATTATTAAGTGATGCATGTGTTTTGAGTTGAGTGTTGTGTTCAAAAACGTTGTTTTCATTTGTATGTCAGCGGAGTTCAATATGGCGGCTTCCCGACACAAATCACAACAGAAAAATATCTCTTCGATATTTTCGAAGTTGCACGGCGCTTTCTCTGATGCCGTGTGCCCTACAAAGCTCGCCACGGACAAGCGAACGCTGGATAAGACATGGAAACTGATGGACAAAGTTGTGAAATTGTGTCAACATCACAAGATGAACTTGAAAAACAGTCCGCCGTTTATCCTGGACATTTTACCGGACACGTACCAGCGTTTGCGTATAATATACTCAAAATACGAGGATAATATGCAGGCGTTGAACAGTAACGAACACTTTAATATATTTATAATTAATTTGATAAGGAAATGTAAGCAGGCTATAAAGTTGTTCAAGGAAGGGAAGGAAAAGATGTTTGATGAGAATTCCCACTATAGACGTAACCTGACGAAGCTTAGTTTGGTGTTCAGCCACATGCTGAGCGAATTAAAGGCAATGTTCCCCAATGGGACATTTGCCGGAGACCAGTTCCGTATAACGAAGAGTGATGCTGCCGAATTTTGGAGGAACAACTTTGGGAACAGGTGAGTTATTCATTAACTGTTTCTACTTACCCTAAATTTAATTATAGTTATGATGGACTTAGCGACTATGGAGCGTGGTGGATTATGGCCTGAGTGGTTACGCTAAAATGTTGTTATTTTTGACGATTTATAAATGCTTTATCTAGCTTACATGAATAGATAACATTTTGATTGAAAAAAAAAGTCTGTCGCATTGAGGGGAGGCCGGTGTCCAGGAGTGGGACGTTAAAATGGCTAATATTATTATTATTATGATGGACTTACACTGTCATTACAAATCATTTTTGTTCCTGAAAATGTTTTTTAAACCGTTGTAAACTGGCTAAGAAACTATGCATTTGGTGGTTAGGATTTACACTCCTATTATTTTTATAAGCATAGTACAGCCTTTCCCTTTTTCAAAGTTGGGCCCCTACAAGATTTTATTATGATCGCTACAACTCCATCATAATAATAAAAACAATGTAGTTTTTTTATGAAATAGTTTATATAGTTAATAGTTTTCTTTTTATTCTGTCTATGGACCCCAGGTTAGTATAACCTGGTAATGACTACTGTACCGTAAATAACTATTTTTTTTTAAAGTAGTACCTATAAGCATTTTCTCTTGTTCCGATGTTGATCACTGAGCATTGAAATATAGACCTTATTTCAATTGGATAAGTATTGAATTCAATTGATAAAAAATTAAATGCCATGCCCTGCTGTCCCCAGTCTGCGCCGGCCATTAGGCATTGGAACTGACCACATGGGTGATCTTATGTACTTGAGTAGGTAACCTTATTTAATTTTGTACAGTTGTGCACATCAGGGAAAACAGCTAACATTATTATGAATATAGAACATTATACAGAACAGTATGTTAAATTCAGTTATTTTTGGGTTCAGTTTATCCTGTCTACTAATAACAGTTAGTTTTAAATTGTTACAGGACTACCAAATTGGGGCAGTAGGTTACTGTTATGTAAATCTGTTTATTTTTGTTTAGGCTTACAGGGGCACTTACAAATACAAATGACTTCAAATCAACAAGTTATTATGAAGTAGTTATTATTACGCTGAATTCCCTCCAGGGATCTTAGGATCCTACAATAACCATAGAACGACTGGAACTGCCTTTGGTATTGCAAGCATCTATAGGCTACAGTAACTGCTTAACATCAGGCGGGCCGTACGCTTGTTAGCCACCTCAGTCCCATAAAAAACTAGTGTAAAAAAACTACCAACAAACAATTGCAAGCATTGTGATATTAATTTCTCTGCCAATTATAACAAGCTAGCTTACACAATGGAGATTAATTCCCATGAAACAAATCTTTTCCGCGCTCTGACTTCCTTATTGAACTGTGCTGATGCTTTCCCACGGGAAAGGCTTGCAATAAAAAAAGGGTGTTTTTCATAGACAAGTGACTGGATGACAGTCGCCTATTGAATGAGAACGGCGCGACAACCTAACGCCAATAAAAAAGGGTTGGCTTATTTTGGACTAAGGTGGAAAACAAGCGTACGGCCCGCCTGATGTTATACAGCTATCGTAGCTTCTCGATGCTTGCAATTCTAAAGGCATTGCTCGCATGTTACCGACCTGAAGGGGAGTGGTAAAGAGAGGAGGAAGGGGGGAGTTGGGCTTCCGACTCTCACTCATATGGTACGAAAAATCTGTGTTATTTTACTCATTTAAATAACAAAACGACTGCGAAAAAATTATTGTAGCATAAGTTAGACTCTGACCCCCATTTCAGAGGGAGATCGCGGGCCGGGCCTAAATGCGCCCGGACTAAAAAAAATACTACTTTACGCTGATCTTCTGTGGGAGGGTGGTACTACCCCGGTCGAGCCAGCCCGTGAGCTGCAGTCAATTGGCTACAGCTTAGCTCTACCACCAATTCATTCTTTGCCATCGACATGTTGTCGGCTATTAGCAGTCCTTTGACCGACAAATGGTTTCGCAATGGACAATTGTTAAAGAGACTAGCGGACAAGAGAAGATCTCCCGGCCAGGCGGGTGGTATGCCTGGCGGGGTCGGCCGCTACGCCCCGATGGTTGTTGTCTGGGTCTCGTATACATGGTGGTGACGACATAGTGACAATAAATTAAAACACGATCCCTGCTAGTCAATCACAACACATTAAAATTATAAAATTAGGTTTATACATCAAAGTCCTTAATTTAAAATCTTCAAACAAATTAAATGCGGAAATAGTCCAAACGAAACACAACACCCTTTAACGTCTACCGACCTCATAGACTGACCGGTGAGTACAAGCGTGGCAACATCGCTTCGGTGTCGGTGTTTTAGCGGTATCTTTGTAGGCGTAAAGTTAAAATAGACAAAATAAAAGAGCAACTTTGAATATAATTTAATAATATTTTATTTGCGAACTACTAATGTGATACCCAGTATGTGGTTTCAATTATTGTCATGATGTCGTCACCACCCTATACATCAGTAAATCCTCGCCTGCTAAAAATCCTAGTAAATCCTCCTCGTGCCTCGTGAATCTTAATACCGCGATTCAGGATCGTGGAGCGTGCACTCAACGCCATCTGTTGGTAGCGAGATGTGAAGTCGCTACAAGACTTTAGGCCCAGGTATACCATACTTACTGCGCGAGTATTTGCTTAATTGCCCGTTTAGTCAGTCACCTACTGTCCTATATAGATTAATGGGTATAGTAGACCACTCAACCTAGAAGTTATTAGTCAACGGGGCCGTTTACGAGCGTTTAACTAACGTAATTAGTCTCGGATGACCAACGTCCATTAGCTTAGTTGACACAGCTCTTCAACTGCAATAAATGTTGTTAATTGTCACTTAGATACATTATAATTAAGTACTACTCTACCAAGCCAAATAGGCACTCGGGTGAATACGGCTTCCCTGCCGATTGCCTAGTTGGCTTGGTGGTGTGGTAAATGTTATTTTCTTAAGTAGATACCCATTGATATAAGATTAGAACCATATCAATACTCATGGACCAATTACTAAGGGGACTGGCCCTAAGCAACTCGGCCTTGTGGTCGGCCTAGTACTAACATCGACATGAAACGAAGCGAGTAGTTCAACTATTTACCGGTAGATAGAACAATGAAAATGAAAAAACAATGACCACGTTTTTTTTCATACATCTATCTAATAAGGGCACCTCTTTCTTTAGTCGTTACTCTGTGTTAATACTAATCCACGAAGCTAACCTAGGCACCTGTCTCAACAAAACTGCAGTTCCTAAGTATATGGGCTGGGTCGACCGGGGTAATACCACCCTCTCACAGAACATCGACGTTTAGTATTTCAGCGGTGTTTCGTGCGATGAGTGAGAGAGTCGGAAGCCCAACCCCCCGCTTCCCGTACCTCTGCAACACTCCCCTTCAGGTCGGCAACGTGCTAGCGATGCCTTTGGTATTGCAAGCATCTATAGACTATTACTCCACCAAGCCAACTAGGTGCTCGGGTGGAATGCGGCTTTCCCGCCCGCACACACGCCACTGCCTGCGGCTTCCCGCCCGCACACCGCCACCGCCTTTTTGTGCGGATGACGTCATATTTGACAGGCGCCTAGTTGGCTTGGTGGAGTAGCATGGTAACTGCACCAAACGGGCCGTACGCTAAAAAAACAGCAGTATGAAACTGCGGAAGAGAGAGGCTTAGACTGATAAGGCTGATAGTTCCGGTTGATATCATTTATCTACTGAAGGTTGCTTTTAAGCCGCGTATGTCAGCTGTAATCGGTCAGCTTCAAGTAACATATCAATCATAGATTCAGAGGCTTAACTTATCTAAAGACAATGTGCCTAGTCCAAAGAATTTGTTAAAAACTGGCCAAGTGCGTGTCGGACTCGCACATAAAGGTTCCGTACCAACGTAGAATAAAAACGTCAAAAATATCAAGTTTCTTGTATGGTGACCCCCTTTATTTTTAAATTATTTTTTTAGTATTTGTTGGTGTAGCGGCAACAGAAATACGCATTCTGTGAAAATTTCAAGTCTCTACCTATTACGGTTCGTGAGATACAGCTCGCTGACGGACGGACGGACAGGGTAGGCTTAGTAATAGGGTCCCGTTGGCACCCTTTGGGTACGGAACTCTAAAAACGAGTTGCCTAGGCTCACCACTGTATCTATTGTCAAGTCATTACTTATTATTATGTAAATTCTAACCTGTAAATCCATTTCACAATCCCGCTTTTAAAGATTTTCCATAGAATATGACAATATTCTATAGAGAATCTGTGAAATCGGAATTGTCGGTCAGGTTTTTTAGATAGAATTTCTTATGAAAAAGTTAGGACTAGTTTATACAGGGTGAAATCGAAATCGTGGGCAATATTTTAAAATATGACAACACATGATTCAGAATATATTGGGAAAACTAATAAAAAATCGATTGATAAAAATATTGCTTGGGTAAGCAAATAAGCAAATAATTTATTTATTCATTTTTGACGGGTCCTTTAGCGTAGTTGGCGCGGAGGCGCCTTTCACGCTGCAGGTCGTAGGTTCGATTCTTACCCGGGACATGCATTTGTGTGCATGAACTTGTCTGTATGTCCGGAGTCTAGGTGTATATGTATGTATATTAAGTATGTATGTAACTTATGTATTTACAAATAAAAAATTAGTATATGTAGTAATATCAGTTATCTGGTTTCCATAGTACAAGCTCTGCTTAGTTTGGGATCAGGTAACCGTGTGTACAAAAATGTCCCAGGATATTATATTATTTAACTGTTATACTTTACCTGCGTAATAAATTTTTATCAATTGATTTGTTGATTAATATTCCCTAAATATTATGAATCATGTATAGAATCACCGTTTAAAATATTGCCGACGATTTCGATTTCACCCAGTAGATTCGAGTGTTAAAGGCGCAGTCGGAATAGGTTCAAATATCATACACACGTTATCGATTGTATTGTTTTCGTATGTTGGTCATACAAAAATCCCGAATCTTAGTCATTATAAAAACCAGGCTTATCTTTGGTATACAAAGTAGTCAGCTGACAAACAATAGATAAAGAAACGTTTTATGGTTGGGTTGGGCTTCCGGCTCATTGTAGAAAACGCAGCTGTAATAGCTTCTTTACCCCGATTTTCTGTAAAAGGGTGGTAATACCCAGGTCGAGACAGCCTGCATATGAGCTACAGTTTGGCTCTACCGCCAACAAGTATTTGTAGATCTTTGCTAATCGGTTTTCTGGAGCATACCTCACTGAGCTAACTGAAATACAATGACAGTGGTGGCAATGGTGGCAGTAAGCTTCGTCTGTCCGATTCCATAGCTGCATGCTCACATATAGGCTTTGACATGTCTAGAACTTCCTAACCAGTTATTCCATAATGATATCTAGAGCATACGAACGATCGCGTTTAATAAAGGCCTTTCTTAATAGTCAGTTGGTATGCCCCCCATTGTCAAATTTCTTAACTACCTTCCTTCAAAATACCTATAAAAAGTAATGCCCCGTTATCACACCAAGTCATCGCGCCATTCATAAATTTTCAAGCAAAGCCGAATGACAAATTGACGTTTTATGAATGGGAATATTATCAACATCCGTATCAGCCATATCGACAAGGTTTTTATCACTATCGTATTTGATAGCGCTTATCACATCCCTTTGTTCTTTACTCTTAGGCATGGTACAGATAGAAAGTGTGGTATAAAGCATAGAAATTAGAAGTATCGGAGACATTACTGAGCTACTTGAGGTCATTTTCATATGGCATGTTTAACTCTAGCGCTCTGCTCCTGCCCTACACCTGTATCTACCCTTCAAACTAAAATGAACCGTTTAGTATATGTGGTTCCACTAGATTCTTCTGGTAAGCCAAGAGCACTACATTATTAGTAAACAGTAACCGTGGAACCCCTAGGAAGATCTATTGAGGCCATCACGATAATGAAATTCTAATTTTGAATTCGGAAGAATATATCTTCGATTTCACTTTTCCACAGCTTGAACTATCTCTTCTATGGAATCGTATTCCTCTCTCTTACTTATTACTTTTGCTGTACCCTGCTAGGTTGACTATTGATCTACATTTGAATATGAATATCTGTCTTTGGCGCCCCCCGTGGTGTTTATCCACGATGTGCCTAATTTATAATAAACAAATGGCCATTTATCTAATAATTTCCTTTACTGCTTATTCGCTTATCATTGCAATATCGCTTCCTGTCGTTATGCGATTTGCAATATTCATTTCTTTTATACGTAATGCCGGATGTACTTATTTAATCTTATCATTATCTGCTGATGACGTAACTTTTTAAATAAGTATAATAAATTTATTTTGTATATGATTTATTGGAAATTAATAGTTGTTTGAGGCTGATTGATTGCTGTCTACTATTACACTCTGTTTGTTAACCTAATCGATCTTCTTATAACTATACTTTCTTATAGCTTTTCTCTTATTCCAATTCGTTATAATTATCGTACCTGTTAGCTGTGTCATCCATTAAGCATATAAGTATTATTGGCGGTATTGGCTCATGATATGTCTTGAAGTTATTCGTGATCTGACGGCAAGAAACCTGGAATTATTGTATTAGTCAAAACTAATCCACATGATAATAACACAAGGAGACATAACATTGCAATATGAATCAGAATACGTACCAAATTTGGTTGGAGGAAGCCCCATAGCTATACGGCAGAACAATACGGGTTGATCCTCAAAGATGCAAATTAAATTAATCATCTTTTAATTACTATTCATTAAAGTGACTCATTAAGGTCACGTATTGAACAATTGTGATTGAGTAGATATGCATAAAGACAAAGCTAGTATGTGTATGAATTGAGTCATCAATACATAACCAGCGAAACTACTGAGATGGAATTCTTATAACATGAGAAATAACCTTTGGTTCGGCTTCGGCCTCAGTCAGGAATCTTCAGGACTTGAGAAGGAGAATTTAAACCAGGCTAGCATCCATTTAAACATTTTTCATAATTCTGACAAATATTTACCCTCAAATTCATAGAGATTTTAGCCAGTTTACAATGGTTTTGAAAATCATTTTTAGGAACAAATGTTATTTGTAATTTCACTGCAAGACGATCATAACTTTTTATGAATTTGGGTGTAAGTGTTCACGTTGAAATGAAATTTGAAGGTAAATTCGGCGTTCGTTATCAAAAGCGCTCAAACGTGAATTTGCGACAATTCAGTAATTATTCGATGGCAGAAAACGAACGCGTCTGTTTAATTATAGCATAATTTCAGGCCTCAGTATTTATTTCAGGCTATTGTACCTATTTTCGCTGATGGAATTGCGAATAAGTATAATGAATAGATACAGATAGGTACATTTACTAGTTAGTACTGGTAGTATCATTAGTCTCGGAGGGCAGACGTTAGCAGTCGCTCGTTAATCCAGGGTTAACATGCAGCCGGCTTTATTAAATTGGGAGAAAAGTTGGAAAAAGAAGTTATGAATTGCCTGTTTTATTCCATCTGTTAGGGAAATATCAAAATGGTTGCCAAAGCAAATTAACCGTATGGGAGACATGATTTGAAGTTTTGAATTGACTGATCGTAGGCGGCTACCTTCAAAACACGATGTATTGTATATCCGGTAATCCGGATATTGCGTGCAACTTTGTAAATCATCGCTCTATGTTCGCCTGAACATTATTCAGCTTTTCTTATATTGATAATCTTTACTGTTCGTTTCGTATTCTGGCACCTGTTTCATCTTTCCACATGATTCAAGTTGAATAACGCGTGCATAATGTAGTGGGGACCGGTTATATAAACTGTTGTTTCGAGTCCAGCCGACCGAGTCGATTGTGTTTCCAATTCAGTGACAAATGCATAGTTATCACTGCTTAAACGTTCCGACTGAGACAAATTAATATCTTTATACAGATCTCATTCAGATTTGTTGTCTTGGCTCATCATTGGTTTGTTTATTTCAAATCACGGTTATATTCGGAAACCGAGTGGGTGTCATCTTCAAATAAATATTTTTCCTTGCAAATCAACTAAATTAAGTTGGTAATCATATCTAACATATTTGTCAAAGTGATGGTAAATTGAAGAGATGGAATTTAAAGCACCATTATGCAAAAGAATTAGAAGCCTCCGTCATCTCAAAAAGGAATAAAAGTAGGGACTCCCACGGTAATATACTAGGTCCCATTTATTATTTATATTCGTGTCGCTTTTATTTTACGCGAGCTCTTTAAGCACTTTCGCAGAATTTTATCTGCTTCAAAATATCATCATAACTGGAGCTATTTTTCAGTGCCACACGATAAGAATACAAAATGTTTGCCTTGAACCGTGGGATACAAATGGCAAAGCACAGTAACGAATTAAAAATTACTGAGAAAATATCCTTTGCTTTAAGGAAAATTCGCAGCAACCGATATACCTGAAAAAAATATTTATTGCTGGGAAGATGTTTTTATTTTCCTTAGAACTTCCTAAGAACTTAGGTATAATACGAATGCACTGTTGCTTAATGGAACACGAGTCTTTGTATTTCCTGCCCCTCGTTTAAAACACGTTTTCCTCCACCGTTATTGCTATAAAGGAAGTCTTAAACAGGATGACAGGTGGTCATAACACCTTTGCAGTTATTAAAAGGGGTGAAAGCAAGCACTTGAATGTCAAAAGCCAACTGAACATTTTGCAAGTTTTGCAAACAACCTCGTGATCCCCACGATTAATAAAAAAATGTACATGGAAAAGTTCAAATACGAACTTTTTACAAATTTGCAACGGGGCGGCACACGATCTTTGAGAAAAATAATGCGAAATTAATTTGGAAAGGTTGAAGTTTTTACAACATAATGTTATTATTAGCGATGCTCGGTTTACTTACTCTTTCAAGTTTTTGAGTGTTGATAAAAAGTACTGGTGTTACTGGTGTGTGTATAGGTAGTAAAAGTGAGTCTCCCAAATCGAGTCAGCTTCAAATGTCGTCATTAAATTATGGAGAGAGGTCAATATTTATTTCCAATCTGTAACTCCAAATTCAAAGCCTAAATCTACTTTAACCTGCCTCGGCACCAAGCTGTCACAAACTTTCTATGCAACTGACAGGCGTTCACATATTTTCAATGCAAACTTGCAAATCATAGCGTGTCTGACTGAAGTCAATACAATTGATAGAAGTGCCACGATACCATTTACTGACACTATCAGTATTTATCGCTTTATACTCACTCAAATACTGATGGAATAGTCAACATGCAGTATTCTTAACAAATATTTGCTTTTGTTAGTGCCTGGTCTGTTGTAATAATATTGGATTTGCTGATATTACAACTTTGTATATCCATATACGTAATTATAATTCTACAAAGCGATTTCAAATTCAAGTGCTGCTAACATGCAGAAGGCATGAAGCCTTTAATGTTCAAAAGGCACAGAACGCGCCTGTCACCTGTCTCGCCGTGAACATCAAACAATGCGGTCGAACACGTAATGAGTCTATTTTTGTCACGAGTTTTCGCACTCACCCTGATTTACAATTTTATAATGTCATTCGTATAAATTCACGTATCACACGCAACAAACAAGGTTAATTCTTCCCACGCAAACGTGGCTGGTCCCAAAATATTTCGATATACTCATGAGATTTGGCGGATTGGGACGACTGACATCACCGCCTGACTCCTAATCTTCTTAATGTTGAGTCAGAGAGAGTTTGCGGGATTTTGCTTAATATAGAGCCGCAGGTAGAGCAACATATTGTTCGGTAGTTGGATGACATTCGAGCTCTATTTTTAAATGTAACGTCACGACTTTAATCCCCATTCGGGGGTAGTCAGAGGCTTGAGTGGCCATACACCACCACATTGTGGAGGTATTAACCAACTCAAAGCCCACGTTTCATCTGATAGTCAGAACCCAACGTGACAGGTGGTGAACCTTGTCGCCGTGTATACAGGAACTGACTATTACCTAATCCCGAGGGATAGGTAGGTTTCCTCACGATGTTTTCCCTCACCGCTCTATTTTTACGTCTGCGCAATTTTCGTGTAGTCGTACAAATTACAATCCCTTAGATTACGACTTCATCAAATCTAATTTGAGAGTGCTACCAATTTTAATTTATATAACAACTAAAACAATGCTGCCTTTCGGCATTATTAGTAGAGCAGCAAAACTACGCAAGTTTAACAGGGTCTCTAACTACCGGATGTTTTGAATAGATAGGACTCAGATCCCTGTGGCATTCCGAGACCCTACCTTATTTGGACGACTTTATACCCTTTTACATAAAACCAAAGAGCTTACTCTAGCGCTTCGAAGAGTTTGGTGTTTGCATAATGCCATCTCCTTGACTTCTAAAAGGGGTTCGGAGGGTACATTTAGGGCCTCTGACGTTATAAGCCCTGAAAAATTCTGACTACTTGTCTAACCGGGTCACAAATATTTCCATTTGTTAGGCCTTAGAGGACAGACAGGATCGTTACGTGTAAATATTGCTAAATAGCCAAGTCAGGATACCGAAATTTATGCAAATTAGAGGAAAGAAAAAGAAAAATGGAGTTCCAATTTAGATTATTTAAGCATTTAGATGCTTCTCGAAGTTAATTGAAATCTATTTCCTCGACATAGTGTCTCGCTAGATCTGGTCATTTATCAAAAACAGTGATATTAAAACTAATTGCGTTAAATTTAATAATTTTAACAATTTTCAATGGTACATTCTATTGTCACCACTACAATGTACTTAAGGGAATTAGAGGTCAAAAAGCTAACAACTTAGGCCGTGTCTGGAATTCGTAATATGATATAGATTGATGGCAGTATGTTGGTAAACAATGTCAAGTTCTTGGCAAAGTAATTTCTTACGTTGAGGACTACTTAAGAAAATGTAATTTTGTTTTTGGGTGTGATGGCGTGAAAATGTATAAGTAGGTTAGGTAAGTATATTTAAGACGTTGATGACATGTTGCATTATTTTCACTAAACTTCAAACTGATCTCAAGATGATGAGAAACTATTTGTATTCGTTGATGTTAAAACCTTTAATACTTATGTTGGGACTAAACTTCTTCACTAAATACTTACCGCGAACTTCAGACGTTCATGTTATTCTTCGGCTTAATTTTTATCCTTCAAACCAAAATACATCACCTGTAGTGAATCACTAGCTATATTTTCTTCTTATTATCAAGTGTGCTGTAATACATGTAAAGTTTCTGAGAAAACCGGTAGGTACATTCCGCCATCGGGTATGCTACGACGATGTTTTTCAAACCAAACGGAAATTGATCCCCTCACACTTTCTTTCTGAGTTCAGTATATTTACAGTTAACCGCTTCACCAACGTGCAGATTCTCAATATCCTGTTTCAATATGAATGTGGATTGTGGATCTGGTTTATCCTCTGAATGCAATATTAGAATAAACAAATGTGATTTGACTGATTTTAACAGCTACATTTCGCCAGTAGTGGTTCCGGTTGCCAATTGCCTAAGGCCACTGTACCAGCCAGGGAACTGCTAACAGATGGCCGACTACATGTCGACAACGTTTACAATTAAGAATTCACGAAAGTAACACTAGAGAGTAATGGTTTTGGAATGGACAATTGTTAAGTGACTCGAGACCCAGGTACTCCTCAATTCGAGAAGAATTCTGTGATCATACACGACATAGGTACCTAGGTATTGGTGCTGTGTAGGCGTCCCTTGCTATTTTCTTTCTACATACCCCTAACTATGTAGTAAATATTACCAAAGGCGTAATTCCTCGTAGGGATGTAACGAATTGAGTTATTTTGTTGTTTGTTCCCTATACTTCGTAAATACAGTTAGAGATATGCCAAGACTTTGGCATTGTCTTGCCGATAACTTAATATCGCGTAGTATTTAGTATTGGAACTATAATTTCGCAACGATAAATTAAGGGACCCATAAAAATAGATGCTTATCCTTTCTTATTCTAAGAACGCTGATTAATAGGAAGTCTGCTCCTTTGGGCAACAGACTTGATGATCAGCGATTTTCGCGGAAGTATCCGAATGAAGTGCTTCTTAGAAAATTATTTTTATTTACTACTACGTTATTTTTCCTGCTTAGTTTTTTGCATGAAAAAGAGGATAATTTCTAAATAGGTGCTTTTAAACTTACTTACTTTTTAACGAATGGCCAAATCCCTGCTTGCATGATCTTTCTTTTTCTGCTTTCTCATCTTTGACCGGGATCCATTCAAGATAGTAGATATCATTACCCGCTTGTCGAAACCTATTTCAACCCGAACCACACGGTCAATAGCCCCATGTCCCCTTCATACCTATCAATATACAGTATAGTATATATATCAGTTGAACAAACAGGCTGTTGCCTTTAAACTTTGCTCCGAAAATCCCTCCCGACTTCTTGATTGACGGGAACTTGTCAAACTTTGACACTTTGCAAGTTTAAACATCCTTCGTCGACGTGATTAGTTGAGACGCTTTTCAAGCGGGTAGGAGTTTATGACGATGTTGTCTGCCTTTGAACTATGGTTCTTGCATTGTTTATAATACACTTTAGATAATTAATAACAGGCATCTTGTCATGTCGTCATTTGTCTTAACTTTCTTTTTGCATTTTGACAAACGTCTCAAATATTTAGAGGTTCGGGTACATGTGATTTAAGGCTTTTGCAATGAATGTATAGTCAAAGCCGGTTTTCCAACTTTTAAATTATTATTTCAAATAATGACATTAAGCACTAGTGAATGTATAGGACACCCAGCGTCATGAAGTAATCACGTAAGCAACATGGCAACTGAATGCATTTGTTCCTACAATCGAATAGTGAGCTTAGGAGACGCCACTGATGATTGATGTGCTTGTCTTCTGATAACCATGTAATCAATCTACAACGCTAAGTATGTAATATCCTTAAAATTTGCATAAGTAACCATCGCAAGCGACTGTAGCCTAGGGGTGAACAGATTGGGCTAACTTTCAGAAGGTCCCAGGTTCGATCCCCGGTGGAGCATGCACCAATGGATGAATTTTCATCTATGTACATAATTTACAGTTCGCTGACGGTGAGGGAAAACATCGTGAGGAAACCTACCTATCCCTCGAGATTAGGTAATAGTCAGTTCCTGTATACACGGCGACAAGGTTCACCACCTGCCACGTTGGGTACTGACTATCTGGTGAAACGTGGGCTTTGAGTTGGTTAATACCTCCACAATGTGGTGGTGTATGGCCACTCAAGCCTCTGACTACCCCCGAACGGGGATAAAAGTCGTGACGTTACGTTACGTTAACCATCGCAAATACAAAGAGAACATTAATCTTATACTCAGCAACATTTCACAACATATAAAAAGCAATAGCGAGCTCCCTTTCTAAGTGTACTTCAATACAGTTATTATCGGACCAGTTTTATAACGCACTAAACATTAATGGCCGCGTCGTGATCAGGTAAATGTCACGTTATACCCTGACATTTGAGGCGATCGGTCCAGCCAGTCACACGGAAAATGTTGCTGGAGTTTACTTTGCGGATGCGGATAAATATATTCATTATCTCCAGGATATGGTTAAAAGAGTACTTTATTAAGAATCCGTTATAGTAGTGGACCTATCCATGAATGTACCAGAATGTGCAACAGAGACAGTTGGCAAGCTAGGTACGTCTTGCTCTGAGAAAAGACACATGATCACCAGACCACTCTGTCACGAGCGCGTAACGAAAAAGAAGAAGGTAGAACAATCAATCCACATAATGCAACAAACTGGAGGAAGTAAAAGATTGCTATTTTAAACACTTTCCTAGTACCATTGTTGTGCAGAGGAAAAGTTTCCTAATTGCTTTTGAAGCACTGTATCGCGCAACCATTGTGGTATCAGAGGTAAATGCATTATTATATGGCTTTGTAAAACAGGTCAACGAACCGCATCAAGTTGATACTTGTGCTTTCCAAGTATTGCAAATGACAATGTAATATTGTAATGACTCAAGACTGGACAGGACGCGTTCCTTTCTCGGGAAGACTTGTTTATTCTGCTAATTACACACATCCTTTAGGTCTCAATCGGTGCATACTTTTTTACAAGAAATATCAGCTTGGTCATGTTTTTGATTGATGCTCAGAATCCGGTCTTCCTTTCTTTCTAATCTAAATATTTTCAGTTTTTGGTCTTGCTCTTAATATTTCCCGGCTTAACAATATTTTGATATTGATTCTGGATTAAGTGCTATTTCATTTGCATCTTTAAATTTACTTTCAATGTCCAATATCCGAAAAATATAAGAGTGTTTAGTATGTTATATTGATGTGCAGTCTTTAATTGTTTAATTAAATCTTGTAATTAAACTTTCTTAAAGCAAACAGCAAGTGTTTCGATTTAGTAGCAACATTTTAAAGCATAATTATTGTAAGTATTTGTTTATGTATGGTATTAGCGTTTTCATTAAATACCGTTATTAAACTTGATATTTTAAGCATTAAAAATTAATTACTTCGCAACAGCTTCCAGGGAGATGAAAATCTGTCCAACGGAAAATTGTTTCTCAGTACCGAACCGCCGTCGATTTCAGCTAATTGATTGTGATTAATTAATCATTCAATGACAGGTTCATTATAATCTCGGCGTTTATCAAAATTGATGATCATCGTGTCGAATTATCACTCAAACAGATCTTAAGACCCTAAGATTAATTCTAAAATTGTCACCAATAAAAGCCGAAAACAGAAATAACTGATTATATCATCTGTTTTGACACGAAGTAATCAACTACCTACGCAGAAGATTTCCTTTTATTCACAGATTTAGGGATAAGGTAATAAAATCGTTCTGCCATGCGTAAGACATTATCAGAGACAATAAATGTCCATAGTTAAAAATATTGTCGTTGATTCACTAAGCAGTAAACCAATTGAGTTCGCCTCGCGAACTTGACCCCTCGTAAAACCGTAACGATACGCTCCGTCCGCACTTTTTAAAACATCCGCTTACAGCACGCGAGTTTCATCTTTACCATTGTCATCTTAAACTCCAGTTTGGATTAAGACTTTGATGGAATTTAAGGCAATATGGAAATCGTTCGATTTTCAACGTTAAACGCTTATTCAATTCGCCACAGTTTCCTCTGCGTCGGCTCTGGCGTTCATTGATTCCTATATTCCACCTTGCTTCTTGAATGGAATATTTTGCCACCGTTGTCGGTACTTTCATACGTCTCGTTTGGATACGTGCCAAGGGATTTCCGCTATCGAATACAAACGATCACTTTTGTGCCTCTTTTTAGTTATTCGATGTTTATTTTTATTACGCGAATCGGAACTTTGTATTTCAATGACTTTATATTTGTAGACGGAGGATTTGGGTCTTTGTAAAAGCTTTACATCAACCGGGACAAATTGTAATATATTTCAGTTTCTATAACATACAATAATGTATATCCACATTTATATTTTTCCTCAATGGCTCCATTGATATAACTGGTTCAATCAAGTTCGGTATAGAGATTTGCTTAAGCGGATGATACATTTGACCATTATCCAATCGACACTAATAGCCAAATCGTTTTATACAGGCTCAATGGTTTCGGACAGTAATTTATAGTTAATAGATTAACAAAGTAATCCGTGATTCAGAAAGTGCTATCTCTTAATTAAATTCTACCAGCGTGTTGGATGATGTAGACCGACAAATAGCTAAAAATAATTTGGCTTCAGTATTACATGAATAAGCTGACGAAAATATAATTAGGGAGAGGAAGGAAGACAAGTGATTGATGCTTTCCGATTATATACAAATAAACCGACTTCTTTGTTACTCTTAAATTTTGTTGATTAAAGCATTGCGAAACTGGTATGATATGTTTAAGATTGTATACAGGGTGTCCCAAAACTTTGCCACATGGAGGGGAAGTACCTTAAATATTGTAGATAGAGAATTTTACTGAATGAAGACTTCATTTTTATTTTAAAAACAATACGAACTGCATTCAAAGATTTTTGAAAACTCGCTTGCCACACTCGGGAATCGAACCGGCTAAAATCCGAAAAAATAACATCCTGTTCTTTTATGGCATCAATCGATAGGATCAATGATAAGAACCAAATCTCCCAAAAACCATGAAATCTAAACTTATAAATTCATGAATTCAAAGATAAAGTGTATCCAAAAAAAATGGAGCTAAATTCGAGCAACAAATTAGTTAGTTTACCATTTTTTATTCGTTCAATTAAAATAAGTGAAGATGTTATGGTTTCCTTTCATTTTGAAAACTCGCTTGCCACACTCGGGAATCGAACCGGCTAAAATCCGAATAATAACATCCTGTACTTTTATAGCATCAATCGATAGGGTCAATCATAAGGATAAAATCTCTTTAGGAAACTAGTAAATTAAATGATAGGAAACCCATACAATCGTTACTTATTTTAATTCTTATATGTTAAGATATCACGGTTTTCCTTTCATTTAATTTCCCATGTTTGTTAGAGTGATTTGATCCTTGTGATTGATCCTATCGATTGATACCATAAAAGTACAGGGTGTTATTTTTTCGGATTACAGCAGGTTCGATTCCTGAGTGTGGCAAGCGAGTTTTCAAAAATCCTTGAATGCAGTTCGTATTGTTTTTAAAATAAAAATGAAGTCTTCATTCAGTAAAATTCTCTATCTACAATATTTAAGGTACTTCCCCTCCATGTGGCAAAGTTTTGGGACACCCTGTATATTACAGGAAATTGGTAAATAGCTATCAATGTTCCAGTATTCCATATCATTTCAGCCAAAAGACGTCCACTGTTGGACACAGGCCTCCCCCAAGGTTTTCCATAACGACCGGTCCTGTGCCACTTGCATCCAGTGGTTTCGTGCGACCTTCACTAGGTCGTCGGTCCATCTTGTGGGAGCCTACCCACGCTGCGTCTTCCGGTACGTGGTCGCCACTCAAGAACCTTTCTGCCCCATCGGCCATCAGTTCTTTGGGCTTTGTGCCCAGCCCACTGTCACGTCAGTCTACTAACTCGCATATAGTATTATCGCAGTATATTTTCCATATAGTATTGGTAAATTGATGAAATGGTATCATAAACATACAAAATTCATGAAGAATGTGCGTAAGAGATTACCTCCAGTGTCATGATCAGACACCGTCAGTCTCCAGAATATTCGAACCTACTCTATAAATACTTGTAGATACAGTTGAAATTGCGTACGTCTATCGTATCTTCGTGCCCTTGAGGCGACATTCGTCGAGTTCTCTCGCTCCGTATATGAATGGTACAGTTTCATTGATACATAGCGAATAGGCGTGCCTATACCCCATTTATTATAACATTAGAAATAAGAGGCTCGTAGAAGCAGTGATCCAAAACATTTTATTTCAAAGTCAAAACAACTTTTATTTAGAGTGGTTACATTAAAATAGTTTTCACATAAAACAATGCTAAATACTTTGATAACTAAAATAAAAGTACTTTTTATACTATGTTTTATTTATAATAACATCGTATCACACATTTTAAGCTCACAACAAAAAATTAATGAAAAAAAAAATTATGGTGAATGACTCAATGACAAACACTGACAGAAAAATATTTACGTCAATTTCATAGACAACATAATCCGACAAAATTAGAAATGCCCTGCTGTCATAACCTCTGAACGGATTAGGTAACATTTTAGATTTGTTAGGATTATAGTGGAACGAAACACGTTCCCGGTATTGTTCACCCCTGCTTCTTTTAGGTTTTTAGCATTGACACTTAATTTTAAATTGGACTGAAATGATGATATTTAAATGAAAGACAATTTATTTTATAATATAAATACTTAAAATAATTTCAGTTAGGTGTGACAAGCTGGTATATAAATAGATTATAATAAATTCGACGTCAATCATAACTGTAACATGTTATTTGTACTTTTGTTACAAAGTGGACACTAAAAATAACCTTTTTTAACTTCTGTCTAATGCTATAATAAATGGAGTATAGAGTATTAATATCTTTTATTCGACGCGCCCGTATTGATAAATGTTTGTGTTGTTCATTCATACAGCTATTTACATTAACACGAAATAGGTAAAGTTTATATTAATACGCTGTTACAAACTTGGACTCAGTTTTGATACTTTGACATATTTCATCAATTTCAGAATATTTTCCTAATAAAATTGGTCTTTGTTTTGTATTGTTTACTTGAAATTGTATTAATTTGTTATTCAAACGTGAACGAATCGCAGTTGAAAAAGCCGCCGTGTTTCAAACCTACTAAACATGTTTGTAAACATTTCCTATTTTTCTCGGTATCAAGGTTGCAAATGTTTTACATAAATTAAAGTGACTGAAAATCGTAAAATGGTTGTTTTCGTTGTAGGTAGGTGGTATAAATGTTTTTATGAACATGCAATCTTCTCTCGAATTTGTTTTATGTGTTTTCTTCGAATTGTGATAATTTTAAATCCGGGATTTTGTGAACTTTTTCCTTTTGTCCTTGCTCCGTATAAATTTTTGCTTTTTTCAAATTTCTTTAATAAATGTTAAAATAATTTTAGATCACTTTAATTGTCACTTATTGTAATTACATACCTATGCATTCGTATATTTTACAAAATCGTCAAAAAATTAATCAGAAGGACATATTATTATCTATGTATGTAGATGACGTATTACGATACACATACAGTTTTCTATTAATAAATTTATAATTTTATCAGAGAGGCATTTAGATGCAATATTATTTTGTTGAAGTTAGATAAAATCGGCTAATTATAACTACTTTGCTTAATGGATGCATTATCATATGTGTCAAGAGATTGATACGATGATATCGCCAAAGAAAAAAAAGAACTCAGTTGAGGACAGTATCATGATTGGTTACTGTTTAAACATGGAATCAACATCCACCAATAAACGATTAGCTAGTCGCATACTCCAACGGTTATGCCAAGTATACAGTATCAATAAAATTTCGGATGTTTTGAATCAGCCCACGCCAAGTTATTATGAAAGCGCCCAGGATGTTACCATTGATAAAACACGCGACTACGCTGCGTGGGAGAGGTTGATTGTTTACGTCCTTTTTGCGGCCATTTTGTTTTTCCACGAATGAATGAATACCTTCCGATTTGAATTCCGATCAATGAATTAGATTTGGTGATTGGTGAGTCATTCGCTGGTAGCGGTTTCTTTTTAAATATTTCATTCGATTTCATGAGCTGCACATGAGATTGAGATTGAAGCGTTCTTGTTTCAGTGAAGTATTACATCTAGACCCTGGTATTACATAAATACCTGATGGTATCGATCTACAGATTTCAGTTCGCTTTCTCGAATTATTGATATGATTTTGAAAGATTGTAGTGGATCTCATTCAATTAGGGCCCGATAAACCGAAACATAAATACAAATCATTTCATCGCTTTATAACATTGAGAATGATTCAAACTTCAGGCACTCGAAGCCAATAATATTAGACAACATCAATCAAATATAACGTATACCGTCTAGACGGACTAGTAGGCTAAATGCAGCCAGTTTGTCTATCTGTTCGTAGGCAATTTGCGCAAATACTAGGATATAATTTATCGTATTTTCGGAACAGTAAGACTTATGATCTCTGGGATTGGTGTCAGTATTTTAACTGGTTTCAATAGTCGTGAATTGTGCACCTTATGATCTGCCTAACTGGTCCATCTCAAAAGACCAAACCAACACGATTACAAAACCACACAACACTCACTAAAATACAGAGGCTATAGTAGATTTTTGAAAATAAAAAAGCACTTTATCCCGGTGCCACGAGCAAAGCAACGAAAATTCGTTGCTTTGCTCGTGACAAAAATTCGAAAAAATTAAAATAAAAAAAAAACAAAGTTACAATTCGATGATTTCATTGAAAATTCAATGAAATCATCTGAAAATGAGGAACAATGACTTCGTTCGAATGAATTCGTAGTGCGGCTCATGTCGGCCATCGCAACAAAGCGAGTGCCAGAGTAGTTGTCAAGGCGCTGACAGAAGCTTGTCTAGACAAAATTCCTCTACAACTTCTCTATGAATGGTTCTACGTCTACAGTTTTTGACCGCGCGCAACCTTGCGGAACTCTGCCAATCGGATGTTACTATTTTAGTTTAGTAGGTCATTAAACGAAATGCTTCACTGTTGAGACTATTTAATACTCTGCTAGCACGTAGAATATTAAAAGTGTTATATAAATATGTATTACCTAATTGTGTTTTTTTTTTTCAAGTGGTCAATCCTACTAAGATTTTAAATAGTGATATTATCATTATAGCTACTGAAATGGAACGTACCAAAGTTACTATTGCTGCGTTCCATTCACCGTAATTTTTGTTATTTTCGTCCACAAAAACTGTTAAAAACGATAATTATGATCACTTTCAGTACAAGTTGGTGCGAGTGGGACGAGATTTGTGAACGAAAATAACGAAATTAACAAAATTAACAGTGAATGGAACGCACTATTTATAGGAACACGCTCAAAAAGGTCTGATCCATCCATGTACCGGAATACGTCCACTGCGAGACATAGGCCACCTTAAAAGACTTTACTTTCATCCAAAGACCGGATAACTCTGCTGAAATAGCAGATTTACTCGGACCGCTTTTTTGTGGGTTTGAAAGATCAATATTATAAATAAATCAACACTATTTGCAATTTTACACTTCCATTACTTTATATAACTCTTCATTCAGAACTCAGACACAAATAAACAACGAAAGTGCAGTAATATCAGGGTCGATGATGTACACGAACATATACATGTGCAAACAAAATAAAACCGTCGACATACCCTGTGTGATTGCTCTCACGCGGTCAGATGAGTCGAATGTATGTTTTTCAACTGGCCACACTGTGGTGTGGGTGTGTCGTGTTGATATGTAGGTAGTCACTATAGAAGAAATTGTCACTTCTGTAACCCTGCCATGAGCTCTATTAATGATTGATGGTATCCAATGCCACGGTCCTTCAGCATTCTGAAAATGATCCTGTATACACCTTTCAAAATTGAAATTAAGATGCGTGATCATTTAGTGGCATTTAAACTGAGCGTCTCCGTGCTTCGGAGGGTACGTAAACAGTCGGTAACGGTTGTTGTTATCTAGGCAGCAGTCGTTAAGCCTTGTCTGAGGCCTTCGGGCGGCTTGTAGAACTCTGACACCAGGTTGGCTACTGACCATACGATAAGAAAGAGAGAGAGAGAAGAAAATGTTAATGGAAAGGTTTGCGTAGGTTTAGGGTCGTACGTCATCCCTGAGCTAACCATGCTTAAAATATTGAAATCGCATCATGTAATGAAATGACGGAACCATATGTGCATGTTGGAATAATAAATATGGAAACCGTGCAAATTTTGTAAACATCCGCATTTGTCTGTCCAACAAAAACAACGACAAGCGAAAGGAGGAACGCAAGCGCAATGTGCCGGCGTTTTATCTGCATACAGTGCCATTGATGTTGTTACAATAAAAATAAACACTATTGTAAAGGAAACGTATGAACGAATTACCCGCCAAAAGAGCAAAAAGGCGGGAGACCGGTAATGAGCGCGTTCGCGCGTCATCTGCTCGCCGGCCGTACGCTGAACGCATCCGTCACTGCTTCCGTTTCGGCCATCTTTGATTTATGGTATGTGTACACACACCACAACATAGAGGTTATTTTTTTAATAAAATTTCAGTTGATTAGTTTTAAATTTTACAGAAGTCCCCAACGATGATGAAGATGATCCTGTAAAAAAAAAGAAACTCATGAATAGACAATAGAATGCTGTGAATTTCTGTATACTCCAACACCATAACTTTGTAATGTTTAGCTTACAAGACCCAGTTGTAAGGGTTCTCATTATCATAAAAAATAATTACACGTGATAAACCTTGAAATCTCGAAATAGATCTTTGTTCCAACTACATTGTTTTGAGAGACCGAGCAAACTATCTCATTGTATCAACTCGTTCTCACATTACTTGATCCATAGTCGACCTTTAATCTCAAAACAAAACGATTAATACATCGATTTCGTTAACCATGAGAACAGAATCGCGTGTACATAATGGATCTGGTAACACAAGTTCTATGTTCACTCACGCATTAAGAATCGGACTTCTAATTAGAACTCCCTCGATAATGGGATTGGTTTTTGCTAATAAATAATAGCGTATTGTTATATGAGATAATGCTGTTTCTATGTCGGATATTTTTCTTTCACCGCTTTGAACATCAAGGTTTCATTCGTTTTCTATAAAATTGTATAGGTAAGAGCTCCACATGCTTCTTAACCCGACAGAATGTTCCTTTCAAAATAATTCCCAATTTATTGCAGTCATCTTCCAGTCTATCATATTTTGATTGATTTCCTATATTTACGGGCCCCTTGGCGTGGTTGGCGTGATGGCGCCTTTGACGCTGCAGGTCGTAGGTTTCATTCCTACCCGGGACATGCATTTGTGTGCATGAACATTTCTGTATGGTCCCGAGTCTGGGTGTATATCTATATTAAGTGTGTATTTACAAATAAAAAGTAGTATATGTAGTAATATCAGTTATCTGGTATCCATAGTACAAGCCCTGCTTAGTTTGGGATCAGTTAGCCGTGTGTTAAAAATGTCCCAGGATTATTATTATTATTTACTTGGCAATGTTCCTCTTAAAATCAATCTCAATTATTTGAGATCATCTTCCATTCTATCGTGTTTTGACTCTGAGCAATATTTGTCTGCCCCGAGGCTCACGTAACTAACAAGACCCGAAGAAAAAAATGTTAATGTTCTACTACTCCAAATCCGTATGTAAACGATCTCCTCGGTATACTCGTATTGCAAGTTGCATCAACGTCGAACAATGCCACATTTCGTAATCAGCGCTAGGTGTTACCGCGAATGCACCACAGGCGCTCGCGCCGTTGCGCAAACGCAAATGGCTTTTACCTTTACCATCATCCATGTTTGTAATGTTATAGTCTGTCGATTTCTGAATTGCCTTGTAAATTATATTTGTAAGCTTATATGCTGTGTCTATCGATATTCTTCGTAATACTATCTTCATTACTGTAATTTTGCTTTACTTACTGATTTTCCATCAGCAGAACTTATCTTATTTGTCCGTTAAATCAGAGCTACAGTCCGAAATAACTCAAGATTGTCGAAACCAATATTAGTTCAGTTTTAATTATCTCCATTTGTGTCAACATCTTTGATTATATTGTCTAAATCATTTATGTAGCTGTGGTCTCTTGTTGAACATTGGGAACGGTTTATTTTACGGCCTTCTATTAAAGCCACGCAAATATTAATCTGAATTTAATCAATTTGATATGTTTAAGTAGGAACTACTTTTGTGTTAATAGCGTGACTCTACTAGGCATGCAAGTTTCTTCCTAAACCAAAATGTACTCCATATCTTATGTCAAATATTAGTAGTCAATAGCCGTGGTGTTGTGTTTATTTTTTATGTGAATTGCTACTAAATCTAAAATTAATTTCGCAAATTGTGCTCGCGTGCGTTTGAATCTTTTGTTGAACTTCCAAAATTGTCTGTAATTTCACCGTTTATCCTTGTCGCTTCCAAATTTTCTAAACGAGGCCTAACGATGCGTAATTTTTACTTTGAACGAAATCACGAATCAAATCTTTGATGTTAACCTTTCGATGTTTCGGAATACTATTGAAGGGCCTACGGAGTTTTCAGTTTTGAGGATTCGCTATTAAAAATACCTTTAATAAGGCAGATTTTTTGTAAGTGGGTTCAACTATTTCTTTTGCAACGATGCTGCAATGTAAACATAGCTTTAGCAACTCTGTATGATCGAATTAACACTTTCTACAAAAACATATTGACAATCCCATTGAAAGCGTCCACAAGTCCCGAGTAGCCGCGTCTCATCAATAAGATTTATGACTAACTGACTGCTCGGGTGCGCCGCTCGGCGCATGCGCGCAATTAATTTATTAACTCAAAATCCTCCTTATATTTTTATTTCAAACAAAAGTGATTTCAAGACGTCGAATCAAAGGCTACTATTAAATAAATAGCCTCTCCGGCTAGGAGCACATTGTCTATGCTCTGTATTACTCACAAAATATATTCTGAGCTTTATTCCTTTCGGTGAAAGGTCTGATTTCCTGTGTCGAGCAAAAATTGATGAGCACCGAATAAAATATTAAAAATGAAGATTGCCTTTATTGTGAATCTTCAAAGGCTTTTATGGTTGTCTCATGTTGACAATTTGATTCATATACGGATGTCAAATAAAATAATCTTAAAGATGTTAAGAATATTGAGCTTCTTCGTGAATTCCTTACACTTTGATGATTCTTGATGATAATATAGTGGGATTGGATTGACAATAATTTCTGCTAGTAACTATAAAGTTTTTTCTTTAAATTAAGTGAGCAAACAAGCCTAAGCAATTACCGTTGCGTATAGCTACAAGAAACACGAAAGGCATCGCTCGCATGTTGCTGACCTAAAGGGGAGTGGGATAAAGGTAGAGAAAGGGAGAACGATTACATACATTATCCCAAAATTAGACTTTAAAAATCATATGCAAACAATGACAATATATTTGGTTCGTTAGAGAAAGATGGTGATAGGTGAAGTGAGTAGAAGTGTTGGAAGAGGGCGAATAAGGATCCAGGAGGTTAAATCATGTTCATGAAAAGATGGATGAAGCGAAAGAGTTATGTCAGGTTCGTAGTCATCTCAGCCTTTCTTCGTTAGACTTGAGTATATTTATGTATATAGAATGGCCGTACCTTTGTGTAGGGTTAGTGGACCCCGCAAGTAAGTCGTCCAAATACAACATTACGTCGTTTCTGATCAATTCATTCTGTTTCTGTAGAAATAATTCGTGCTCCCCTCGGGGTAAAATGTTCTGGATGATTTCTCCAGAGATCCCCGTGAGCCGGGGGTAAACGACTGTGAAATTTATCCGTGTGATTTATTCTACGATTGTGTTCAATATATCTACCGTTCTTATCAATCATGATTGTAAAAAATATATTTACAGTTAAAGTTCTTGTATGTAATTTTTTATTGGTGACTGTGACCAATTTTGGTGATTGCTTGGCTATTATTAAAGGTATGTGCTAATACGATGTTCATAGTGTAGAGTACGGTGTTTAGGCGCATAAATGGGAATTGGCAGCCGTTTTGTAACGTTAACACATTTTATAATAGAATACCGATGCCTGATACATAGTAGAAAAATGGGTAGTAAGTTATCTTCATAGAAACGCACCGCGCGCGGTTTGTATGTGTGCGCCATGCGTATCTATGCGTCGCGCACGCACACTCAAACCAAAACTAAATCCGGTTATCAGTGCGAAACAATGCATGTGATGTTTGAGTGTGCGTGCGCGACGCATAGATACGCATGGCGCACACTTACAAGCCGCGCTCGGTGCGTTTCTATGAAGATAACCTACTATCCATCTTTCTACTATGCCTGATATCTCACAAGCATCGCGAACACTCCTCTCGCGCACGCGCAAGTTGTAAAATAATCTCCCTCCTGAAGTCTCCTTAGCACTACACGGGGTTCTTCAAAGGCCATGGTTTGCAGGTCCTTAAAAGGTCGGCGCCGCATCTCCTCCCCTTAAGTTGCATATGACATTCACCATCAGGTGTACCGTCTGTTAGTGAGTTCTCCTAGACAATAATATGAAAAAAAAAACGATCAGCAAAAATAACCTTAGTGTAAGAAGGGAACAAGCAGTTACTGTGCGTCTCGTTTTGTATCATATCACCGTCTACAGGGTTATTGGTAAAACACTAACAACCTTGCAGGGGCGTATTACTGACATCAAAAACATCAACTTTTCTTCTATGACTTTTTAAAAAACAAAAAAAAGAAACACTAAAATGTATGAAACAACAAAATATGCTATAGGCAAATTGGAATACAACCACGTAACATGGCTTTAGTAGAGATGAGAAAAAAAAAATTTTTTTCATACATTTTAGGAAGTGATTTTTTGTTAATTATTTTTTTGTTTTGTAAAAAGTCATAGAACAAAAGTTGTTGTTTTTGATGTGAATAATACGCCTCTGCAAGGTTGTTAGGGTTTTACCATGGATGTATTAACTCAGGATGCGCTTCGCATGATCTTCCCCTCTAGCTTTTTTCTATAGGTACTAGACCAAAAATCTCTGACACGTATATAAAAACTGTTTTCGAAATCGATTTGATCAGAGTAAGTATCGTTTTCGCGGTGTAAGGTGCTCCGTGAAAAATGCCGAATTGTCCCATTAAACGAGTGCAAAGAAATTACAAAAAATAGTAATATACAAAAAGATGGGGTAACATTTCATATGTAAGTATTTTTGATGTAATTAATGCAATTTTTCTATTAAATTCATTAAAATATTAAATGTCATAAGAATCGAAAACATTATCGATACAATTAATCGAGTACGAATTAATCGAATAGTCTACTGTGACCATAGACGAATCTTTTCTACCCTGGCAACTGTATTTTTTATTTGTCAAATAATTGTCAAGTATTTGAACTTTGTAAACAAACGGATAAATACTGAATTACGCGGTGATAAACCAGTCGCAGAACGTTAAAAACGATTTACAATGAATAAATCATTAGTAATTCAACAAGAGAGGTGATTCACAAAGTTTACAGGCGGTGTCTCGCGGAATTTGAGGTGCAAAATATTTTGTCAGAACTCGACCATGTTTACCAAAGAACCGCTGATATTATAGGTATATAAGCAGTTTATTTTACAGTTTTTAAGTTAAATAATGTGTTTATTGTATACAAAGGCAGGCTCAAAGCTTCAGTTTACAGGTTTTTCAGTAAATATACATTGATCGCTTAGAGGTACATTCGATTGAACACACTTGATACTTGCTCATTATTTTTATGTGTTGCTTTCATCTCGACCAATACATAAACTAAGGTTGCTTTATTTTTCTATGTTTGCTTGTCAGTTAACATCGTTACTTAATTACTAAATAAACAAATAATCTTAAAGCATTAAAGAAATTATCTTTTATTGAATTATTTTATTTATCAGGTACCGTTAGAAGAATAGTCGAAAATTGCTCTTTACGATAACATTAATCGATTAATAATAAATCTTCAAGATGACAGCAATGCTGTGGAGACTGATGATGATGAGTTGATGAGGCAGCGGCAGGCCCACGCCAATATATGGATTTATCAGGAGTGGAATATTTAGACCAAGATTAAAATAAAAAAATAATTAAAAAACGCAGTAGCTATGATATGTTTGTTTTATTTTCCTAATATACAAAAAAAAAAAAACTAACTCATGTTGAAACAAAAACACCCACTATCGAAACAATTCAGATAAATACGATCTCGATAAATTCTTGATCTTGATAAACGGAATCGAACCTGACACTGCTCCGGGTCCATATGACCCAGAAGCAGGCAGCGTCTGCTACTGAGGCGATGAATCACAAATGGCTTAAATATATGTATAACAAATATTATCTTATTGACCAACATCAAAGAAAACTTAAAAGTGCTTGCGCTTGCATTATGAATAATAAATAATATGGAAAATAATAAATCAAGTATCAAAATTATTCAGTCGTATTAGTCAATGTTGCAAGAATGATTTTGACTTAAATACTTTTTGATTTGAACAGTGTTGTAGTAGTGTTTATTTATGATTGCAGACCGGTATCGATAAAAATATAATATATATAGTGTATAATAAACCTTGGGAGAGGCCTATGTCCAACAGTGGACGTCTTTTGGCTGAAATGATGATGATGATGACATTAGTATAATAATACCTATTACGTTTATACGTACCTACCTAACAAAAGATATCAGCCAGGCCAGTGGCAGCAGATGGCGCTGTTTGAGTGGGAGTGGGGGGGGATGAAACAGCTTATTTGGGAACATTAGGTACTTATTTTTTAGATAATCTCATTTTCAAGGAACTGAATTGGGATGTACCCGGAATCATCTTGTTTCTGTTGAATATTTACGCCTCGTGAGTTACTCATTATTTCTTGTTCAGCTGTTTCAGTAGAGATAATTCAGCATAATTCAGTAGATTATAATGACAGCTATAAATGTAATAATGAGTATATGAAACTATCGATATAGCTAATTAGAAATATCGATAGTGGTATTCACCCTATTACACCGATGGTCCTACGGTAGTAAAATTTTGTATGTTGACGTATTAGATATTTTAGTGTGCGTAAAATATACTAGTGTTGCACATTTCTTTACGTGTGCGTTTATAATGACACAAAATGTTTTGAGTAAGTGTGCGTCAATTTTAATGTAGTGGTTACCTCCCCTCCCCCAAGAATTGACAGAACATTTTGTTCGTTGAATTATGCGTGTTGCGGGTCCATTTTGTTACTTTGTTCGAGGGTTTTACCAATAACCCTGTATATCTGTTAAACGGTGTATAAGTTTGCGTAGAAGGGTTTTAAGAAAATAAATGCTGCAGTTATGGCTTGAATCTCCTCGCCCTAAAGCAGCACATTGCCTATAAGTGATATAAGTATAGTAAGTTTTAATTATGTAATAAACACTGACCTTCACACATTAGTCCATAAATAAATACTTATCAGTCAGTTTGAACGGTTTCCTGTCACATAAAACCTACTATCGGTACAGAGTTACGTCAACCGGACCAGTCATTTACTAAGTATATGACTTATTTCTATTACTGGTATAGATGCATATCCCTAACTTATGGCCATTCGTCACTTATGACTTAATTCTCCTTCATGACTTTAGTCCTGGGAATCCGCTGGATGCGGGCAGCGCAAGACCGGTCATTGTGGCGAACCTTGGGGAGGCCTATGTCCAGCAGTGGACGTCTTTCGGCTGAGATGATGATGACTTTAGTCCAGCGCATACATCCCTAGTCTTTTGGAATTATTGTTTAACATAACCTTCAAGCAACCCTGCAGTGGATCCCAAACAGCGGGAAACGGCAACGCGGCAGGCCCAGAAAAAGATGGCGGGATGAGCTGGACTCCTACTTGACGGATTGGTCCCGGGTAGCCATAGACCGGAGCACGTGCAAAAAGAGAGGGCACACCTTTGCCCTGCAGTGGGACAGTAGAGGCTAGAAATTAAATTAAATTAAATTTATGACCTTTAAAAGGACCATGTGGTTCTTAGTACTGTTAAATGCGTACGAATTTATTTGAGTTCTAAGAATATTAAACCCATCGGAAAATCTTCAGGCATTCAATTTCTAGACCCAATTATCGCTCTCTTGTCTCAAGGACTACATCATTAGCTTCGTTGGAGAAATGTCGTGTTTCTAATGTAATAATTTCGACGAATCAGAATCCGCTTCAGGGCGTACCTAGTCGGTAAAAATAAAGAAATTCCAGCAACTTGTCTAAGGATTTTTACGTGTCGTGTCGTTTCTCAGAGCTGAATTATTTGATATTTAATCATTATTATCTTTATTTTGTGCTTCTTTGGGTGTATTGTAAGCGTGATCACTAGCCCCTGAATGTAGCGATGGCGACAATTTAGCACAATAGCATGTATTTAACTCTTAAACTTGAGATACATTTCATGGGTCAGGACTGGACTTATGTTCTATAGGGTCTTCTTGTTTTTGAAATAGGTGCGTAGACATAACGTCATATCTGATGGCACGGGCGCGGCTGCTTTGGGCTTGTTTTGGCGGAAAAGGGAAGCTCTTCCAGGGGCTTGTTTTAGCGGAAAAGGGAAGATCTTCCAGCCAGGCGGGTAGTATGCTTGGCGGGGCCGGCCGCTATGCCCCGATGGTTGTTGTCGAAGTCTTCTATTATATAGTGATATGCCTTGCGAATCTTGATATCGTGATTCAGGACTTCTATTTAGTACTGGAGCGTGCACTCAGTGCCATCTGTTGGTGGCGTCGGCGTCGTGAATGTATGGTCGCTACAGGTGGTTGTGGCCATTGAGACATTAATAGTATGGTATACAATAGTTTATCTTAAAAATATACGTTATTATTGATTGAAAGAACAGAGTAACTTACTAAAACATGATGAATAATCATTTGATTAGAAAATTATTATACAACCTCTATTGTTCTAATCATAAAGGAAATTGTTATAGCGTTTGAAAGCAATGAACGTGAAAACTCGTTGACTGTACAATATATCGCTAACATTAAAACTATTGTTAAAACATGACTTAACACAAATGTATCCTTAGTTAGTGAAGTAAAATAAATTACAACTGTATTCTGTACTGTAGCTACCGTACAATGGTCCTGTAGCCCGATTCACGTAACCAAAACTGTAACGATATCTCAGCGATATAGTCGTTGATGGCCTTTTCGTAATATGAGAAGACTATCAACGACTATATCGCTGGGATATCGTTACGGTTTTGGTTACGTGAATCGGGCTACTGGGCCAATCCCAGTGAGAGCCAGGCCAGGGCAAATTACGAAAAGGGCGTTTCCGAAATTAGTCTCTGGCGTGAGAAGAACTCGCAACCACACGATGCAGTGAGCCGAGCGGCCTACGGCGCGGCATGCGTCTGGTGTAGACACAGCCATTGAGTGAAACTCAATTTACCGTGTTCGTACTCTTGATGTAACCAAAGAAGTGTTATACTCTCTCAATGTAACCAAAGAAGTAGACGTGTGTCGTTACATTATTTTCACGAAACGTAACGTAACCGGTTACTTCCTTGGGCGTCACCGGTTATTTAATAGGTGATTTTTGTAACTAGTTATTTTTGTAATCCTATGGTTTTCGTCACTACTAGCTTCTTGTATACAAAAACACAAACATTGTTATTTGTTACTTTTAGATATCTATGGGTGACCGGCGACATAATACCTATGATGTAGTTCGGGCTACAGCTAAATAACCTGTTACAAAAATCACCAGTTACTCGTTCGTCGCGTAAACAGTGATTCGGTGAATTAGCTCGTAACCAGTTAATGTAACCGGTGACGTGAAATAACGCTCACGCCTACAAAGAAGTGTCTGGAAAGTAATTACCGCGAAGCAATCTACGTGAATTGACACCGAAGGAAAACTATCTATTGTGTCTAACCCACTTGGGTCTAATGACTACGATTTGTCGTAAAACACCACATCGGGACCAGCGTTCAAGATTAAACGGGCGAAATTAGACGCGTGGCTTTATTTGATTCCTTTGTTGCCTTCATTTTAGGCTTGAAATATACAGTTTCAAAAGTGGGAAATAATACTTGGGGTTCGGATGGGTATCAGGGAAGTAATTGGTATAAAAAAATATTGAAATTTTGCAAATACTTTTTCCGCTAGTTTTGAAAGAAACAAACCAAAAACTATTTTTAAATTCTAGTGGTTGCTACTCCTAAATGCAGTTTACACTGGTTTCTACGCCATTTGATGTGTTCTTAGGTCGCAACACGAAATTGTCACAAATATTCAAAGGCCCACTCAGAAACTATTATAGCTACGTATAATCTATCTCCACTAGGCATCTACATATCAACTATTGTACATGTAGCATATTATTTCATACATTTGAAACTCTCTGTAAAAGTAAAATGTAGAGAATTGGGAACATGGTCACTAGAATATAAATATAAGGGTATATGCTCTTTAGAATTTCTAGGAGCGACCATAATATGCTGAATGCTTCAATTCCAGTCAAGCTAATACCCTAAAAACCCGTAAAATAGTATGCGAACGTAAAACTTTATTAGCCAAAACTGTATGTGGGAGACGCTCTATTTTATTGCCATGTCTGGTACTTGAAACTTGTTTCTTTCATCACGATAAAAATACCACATCTTTGGAAGATAACACTTGTAAGGGCCACCGCAGACATGCTACTTTTTGCATCAGCCATCGGAGATTTTGCGACTGCATCGCGTTTTGGAGACTCTGCGGTCGGACGCAGCGACTGCTCCGATGCTAAAATGACTAAATCGCCGATCGCCGATGCAAAAAGTAGCAATTCTGCGCTGTTCCTAAAGTTTCGACTTATTTGTTTAGACAAATTTTCTAAATGTGTATGTAGGTTATTTGATGAAACTAAGTAAATTCTTAAGCCTAGTAGTATTTATCTCAACTCTGAGATCGAACTTGGAACTGTCATTCCAGTACTAAATTAGTGCGTCCATATGTCCCAAATGGCCTCGCCCAATCAATCAGTTATAGCATTATGTCTTCGTGGTCTGACCTCAAAACTGATTGCTCGGGCGCGCCGCTCGCTTGTGGACGCCCCTATTGACATCTCAAGAGCACACTTAAGTTCAGCCTCAAGAGTTGAGATCGATTGATCAATACCAGCTTAAGAGTCATCTCAAATTTTGTGTTTGTAGGCTGTGTCAAACGCGTCTATAACTGAGGTACAAAATGTAGGGTGTGCCTTCCTCAGATAAGGAATGTGCGTAGGCTAAACACGATTACTTTACTAATCCAACATCATTTATAACGGAGACAGCGACACGCTATTTCACGGTACATCAATAAATATCAATAATTTCAGCTCGCGACCCCCTCAAATGGAATTGAATCGCCAGGGTCCCCACCCCAGCCGTGCCCGCATTAGGAGCTGCCTTTTCAATATCGTATTGGTATTTTCGCGGAATTTCCCGTCTTTTCCGCGAGCCACCGTCTAACCGCTCTCAGGCGTATTCTTGTGTGTTTTAAATTTATTATTTTCCTCTCTGTCATTGTTGTCTTTTATCTCTCGCAACTCAATAGAGAAAGAATTTCCTTTTTCATTTTAGAGGAATGTTTGATCTTTTTTATTTAAAACAGCGTCTTATAAAAATAAAGAGAATGGAAAGACGTGAGTTCCTTTTGATGTTTAAATTTTTATTTCTATGCGCTTGTTGCTTCATTTTCATAGTTATGATGGACTTACACTGGCTTTACAAATCGCTGTTCTTTCTATAAATGCTTTGTAAAGCTATTGTAAAGGGGCTTAAAATTTCTATAAATTTAATTGATAGGGGACGTTCGTGTATTAAATTAAAGTCAATATACACACACCTATATTATCCAGTTCCTCACGTCCTACGCTTGACCTACGTATCAAACTTATTTCATGAATTACATAAGCGCGTAGGTTTTCACGTTCGTAAACAAGCTAATCACGTTTAGGTAGAGTAGCTAGGTATATAAGTTCGGCCCTGTGTTTGTTGTTCTTTACCTTCAAAGTTGGAATCCTGTTAATAATTCCCTGTCTGACTTGTTCAGAACTAATTGCTAAATCTGAGAATACAAAGGACATTTGTTTGTTATAGTTTGGTAAGAATAATGGGTTTGTTCTTGTTGGCACTATACCTCCATTTATCTGATTTTCTAATCCTACATTCCCAGAGCTATTTCTCGTTTCCTACGATCATCTTCAAAAGTGCATATTTCCCAAAATTTATGAAACCATCATCTGCTAACGTTGTTTCTAGCTTATCAAAGTAATTAAGATCACCTCACCTTCATCAGTCTCACCTTAAGCCTTGTGCATACCTCAGATAAAGCATTAACTATGTTATTGTCTCCAGCCTAAAGTTTAGGTAGGTTTTGTTTTTAAAACAAAATCCGTGTATGTATAGGTACTTCTTTTATTATTGAATTTAGCTTCTTAATAAATATTGCAATATGCAGGACTATATTGCAATATTTATTAAGAAGCTAAGAAGTCTAAATAAATTGTTGATATCATTTTAGCATAAGTTTATTGTTATTATTTTTATCTCAATGAAGCCTAATCTTACAAAAGTATTCCGGTATACTATATCAAACAGTATCTTCCCCATTGAATTCTTTATTTATTCTTTAATGAAGAGAAACGTCGGGTTAACTGTAATTTATCGCAAGAAGGGTCCATTACAGAACTCGTGGTAGCGGCAGGTTGTTATAAATCAAACAGCGCTAGAAAGGTATATTTTAATGAATTCTAACGTATCTCTTTAAATTAATTCTCATAAAAGTGTCAATTTTAATGTTTTTGTCGCTTGTGGAACATACTACTTTAATTTCCTCGTCTGAAATATTTTCTGTTATAAGTTTTACTAGTCAATTTTGTATAAATTTTTTAACGATTTCTATCCTTTCTATTTAAACACAGTATTTACAACTTTGCAGGTTTTATAATGAAAGCCAACTGCTGTACCGGTCCAAGCATTATTCGTATTAGCCATGTTTCACACAGTTTTAAACGCTCTGTCTAGTTTTGAAATCATCTACATCAACCAAGACCCATCAAGTTGACCACAGTGCCTATTCCTGTCTTAAAGATGCATCGATAGCTACTCTCCCATCACTCAGACCTGCATTACCAGTTTGCAGCTCTAACTATGTCATCTATATACCGTTATATCCTCGCCAGGCAATATAATTTTTATTGAAAATGATTTACGATTGCCATTTGAGTATTTAATGTTATTTATCTACGCTTTTTCTTTTCGTCTTTGGAATGTTTTGTGTTTCTGATTAAAAAATATCAAAGAAGATATAAATTCCATGCTGAGCGGCATAGACACAGAATTGGTACTAGTGACCTCGTCTTGTCTTCTTGGAGTTAGTGTATTGTTAAAACTATTAATTCTTTCCATCCATCCATCAGCCGGAAGACGTCCTCATGAGGTCCTCATAAGTTCCACACATCACGGTCCTCCGCTACTCGCATCCACCGCGACCTCTTGACGCGTGCGATGTCGTCGGTCCACTTTATGAGGAGCTGTCCTACATTACGTCTTCCGTCCCGCGATTGAAATTCCAGAACCTTTCTGCCCTAACGGCCATCGGTTCCGCGAGCTATGTGCTCCACTGTCACTTTAACTTAATTTTTCTTAGAGCTATGTTGCTGTAGTTCGTTTGTCTACGGATCTCCACATTTCGGATATGGAATATTTCAGTTTGGCTTTCAATCTGTGTTAAATGATTTTCCCATATCCTCAGCAAATTACTGTTGCGCGCGTTATCATCGGATTGACTGTGAAGAGCAAATTTATAAAACGAACTTTGTTGCTTTACTGTCCCTTTTCAACCTGTTATAACTACGCGAGTGCGAGGGGGACGACTCACTCGTACCTGTTTGTACCTTTACGTGATTTAATAGTCCCCTTTACGATTAGGTACACGGGTTTTACAATCGTGTGAGTGTTTTATTGCCATTGCACAATAAAAGAATTTACCGCTCAATCGAGTATGTGGTTGAATGGTCGATTTAGGTCATTCGTCCACGGTGCTACTCAAAGGAAACTGAACTGATTAGTAATTAAAATTACTAATTGATACTGGTTAGAAACTACCCAAAGCTCCATACAAAAAAAAACAAGTCGCGCGCAACCAGTATGTCGAGTCGCGCGCTACTAATTACTAGTCAGTTTCTTTTGAGTAGCGTCGTGTTCGAGCCCCCTATAAAAAAGACTAGTTTTCATTAGTAATTTAAGTAAGTAACCAATTTCTTTTGAGTGGCGCCGTAGACGTATAACCTTACTCTGCTTTTATTTTTATACCTTTTCAGGAAAAAAATGGGATTTGACTATGACGATCATAGAATATTGGATTTTCCCGAGATAAGCATGTCACTAGTCAAGAGGGTTGCAAAGGATGAAAAAAAAAAGGTCGTTCAGGCTCCAAGTACTGTCTTTCGGTAACAACAAACAAATTCTTCAATAATACATGTCAAAGGAACGTCAACATTAACATAAAGATCCCATTTCCGCGATCTTATGTTTTCCTATTCCATTAATTCAAAGTTAATTGTCAATAACTTCTCTACATCTCTACGGTTTGCATACCGTTACGATATTAACATACCTACGATTAGCTCTATCCGGGTTTTTATCAGCGCTAGAGTCGATTGATTCCGATCGAGACATCTCTTATCGGAAATTTAAGGGGCCGTCCATTAATTACGTCACACGAATTTCATGATTTTTGACCCCCCCCTTGTCACAGCTGGTCACATTTGCAAGAACCCTCCTCCCTGTGTGTGACGTCACATATTTTTTGGTTTTAATACTTGTTTTAACCGTGTGTACAAACATGTCCCAGGATATTATTATTATTATATATTAGATTTAAAAATGTGACGTCACTTAACTTAGAATCCCTCCCCCCTTGTCACACAATATCACATTTCGTCGACCCCCCTCCCCCTTTACGTGTGACGTAATTTATGAATGGCCCCTGATGGTAAAGCAGAAAAGTTGTGAGATCTACTGATGGACCGAAGTCCAACTATAATGTAGTGGCAGTGTTAACTATGATAGTTTTCTGTAAGTTCCTATAAAAACAGAGTGTAACTGGTGTAGATTAAAAACTAGCTAGGTAGGAAATTATTTAGTCTATAAATTACGACGCTTGTTATTTAAACCCAAAAAAACTTCTAAACAAAGTCTCGTCATTAAGAAAAACCGAGGATCTCAAAGTCATCCCTTAAATTAATTTTCCTGTTAATTACATGACACGCGAATATTCTCGGTATTAACGGTACATTTTATGAATTAAAAAATATATTAGGGAACAGATTTTTAATAAAAAACATTAATGACTGTACTTTTTGTGAATTAAAACATAAATGAGGGTACAGAGATCTCAGAGATAGAGAGAAAATTAAGTTTTTTTTTTACTAAAGTCTTAATATGTCTACCGCATGAGATTTAAATAAAAATATCTCAATGTGAGAGGAAAATTACTATAAAACAAGTAAGTAACAGCCCACGCTGTAGTCGGAACAATCTCTTATAGAGATGTTAAGACTACGATTTAAAGGCGAGAAAAACATATATAGATTACATTACGCAATAAAGTGCAAGCGGAGTGTGGGCGGTTTAATCTGTTGGGATTTGTGAATTATATACGATTTTCGTGAAGATTAAAAGGGCTTATGCAATCTATTTATTTTAAGCTGTTATTCTTAGTTTCCGTTAGCTATTTTTTTCGGAATGGAAATGGAAAATGTTAACATAACATTTTCCATCCAGATTTAGGTGCTTAATCACTAGATCACTCCCTATTACGGCCTTGAATTTTATTTCTGATATGCTGTGTGAGTTTTTTGTAAAATAGCAGAAATAAGCCCTAGATTTCTGAGCACTTTTACAGAATAGGAGAATCCGATATTACAAAGACTGCTAGAAAAGTTTTATTTTTTTCAATCTACGTTCATAAACTCAAATTCTGTGTCGAGCGTTCACCCAATAGCGTAAGCTAAGTGTACCTTCAACCGAGATGCGCCTGCGACGGTGTTCTAACGGTGTCGACCATTAATTGATCCATGTAAACGGTGTCGACTTGTAACGGAATCGCGCACTTTACGATTTGCCACCAGTAATGACTTTACGGTGAGCTTTTGTGTCGTCATCGTGTGGTAACTTTTTAAGAACTAACAGGTTTTGTATGAAAAGATAATTGGTAATTGTTCCCATTGAGCTTAGGTGCGCTGGGATGGGTTTATGACGTCATCCTTAAGGGTGCGTTTCCACTGACTCGGAGCTGGGCGGAGTGGAGCGGAGCGGCGGACTGTCATTGGCCAACTGTGACGGGCCAAGAGCGGAGTGGAAATTTCGAGCACTGTGATTGGCCTATTCACAGTCCGCTCCGCTCCACTCCGCCCAGCTCCGCGTCAGTGGAAACGCACCCTTAACCTCTATGTACCTCAGTTTTAAGAACTGCGTCTCATAAACAAACGAAGTTTTCTGAGGATGTCTCATTTAGAAGTGAAGTGTCGAATTCTACTTTTAGTTTCGCATTGTCCCTGACACTCATGACGGACTGACTCTCGAGTAAGAACAAGAATTGTTCTGTTTTGTTGACCTATTCTATTAGGTGCGTTGACATGAGCCGAACGACGCGCGTGACCTATCGGTTTTGACGGCGGATAACATATGCATAACGTCATATCTGGTTGCTCGGTGCTTGAGGATATCTTATTGGTTTGACAAGCCGAAGGTTAATTGTTGGTCAAATGCATTTCCTCTATTATATAACTAGCTTTTGCCCGCGACTTCGTACGCGCATAATTTATCCCACGGGAACATACTATCGGGATAAAAAGTATCCTATGTGTTAATCCAGGTAATAAACTATCTGTGTTCCAAATGTCATCCAAATCCGTTCAGTAGTTTTTGCGTGAAAGAGTAACAAACATCCATCCATACTGACAAACTTTCGCATTTATAATACTAGTAGGATATACAAGTTTCAATCTCACACTGACACTGAGAAATCTCCAATTCAACGATCTCACCTAGATTGTATTGCATATTCAATTGCATTATGTACAAAAGAAATATGCATAGCATTTGTTTGCCCACACATTTGCGTGTTAGAAGCGGTTAATTGGCAATTATGTGTGACGAGACGCTTAGTCATGTAAGAACGCAGTAAGAACGCAGTTTTGCCTTAGAATTTTCATAGATACATGGAGCACAGAATACTTAGAGTTCAGAAACGTTGATGACAATAATTAATATTGCATTAACCATGTTTAGTATACCTTGCCTGAAATTATCATGAGGTGTAAGTAGAAGACGTCCACTGCTGGACGTAGGCCTCCCCCAATGTCTTCCACTCATCACGGTCCTCCACCACTCGTGTCCACCGGCTTCCCACGACGCGTGCGATGCCGTCGGTCCACCTTGTTGACTTGTTTTTGTCTCCCACGCTGCAACGGGGGGAAGTGGATAATCTTCTTCCAACTATTGCTATCCTTTTGATTAAATTCGGGTACCAAGACAACTTAGTTTTCCCCGGGTCACGTCGCGAGTCTAACCTTGGAGTCATCGTTGGACACCATTGTCGATCCTGAGTCCTGACTTACAGGCGTAACAGTGGCGGGAGAAGGTATGATCTACCTTGTGGAGTCCGTCCTCCACTACGTCTTCAGGCTCGCGGTCGCCATTCCAAAACCTTTCTGCCCCAACGGCCATCTGTTCTACGAGCTATGTGCCCCGCCCACTGCAATTTTAACTTAGTAGATCTTAGTTCAAAATGTTTCCCGTTTGAAATAATAGGATTGCAACCTTTATACCATTAGTGACGGTGAGGGAAAACATCGTGAGGAAACCTACCTATCCCTCGGGATTAGGTAATAGTCAGTTCCTGTATACACGGCGACAAGGTTCACCACCTGTCACGTTGGGTTCTGACTATCAGGTGAAACGTGGGCTTTGAGTTGGTTAATACCTCCACAATGTGGTGGTGTATGGCCACTCAAGCCTCTGACTACCCCCGAATGGGGATAAAAGTCGTGACGTTACATATACCATTAGTCAAATGTGGGTGTCAAGGTTGTAGGTTGTGTTGCAATAAATACACAGCTTTTTACTTTGCTAAATTGTTCGAAAGCAGTTCAGCTATCTGCACAATATTCATAAGCGCATTCTCATGTTCATATTTTCGTGTGGGCGTAGTTGTTATCATTGAGGTGAATAACACTGTCAGTAATGTCGCGCGGATCATGATCTATGCATATTTCAATCACAGCAATATTTATGGTACAGACCAATAAGCCATAGATGCCGCGGCACCCCCCGCTCGTTTATCATATCAATTACATCTGAATATGTGTGACTGCACCTGCCATTATAGTTCGTAATTTGGACGGACCAATCAAAATTCGCCAGCTCCCCACCAACAGATGGCGCTGAATTCAATACTCCAGTACAAAACGCGATTCTGCATAGAAATCCTGACTCACGATATCAAGTTTCACACGGCACACCGCTATACATTGAAGATTCCGACAAAAACCATTGGGACATAGCGGCTGGCCCCGCCAGGCATGGATAGATAGATAGATAACACTTTAATGTACACCAGTCAAAAACATAAACAACAATCCTATCCTACTTCCTACTTCCTATCCTACTAATATTATAAATGCGAAAGTAACGTGTGTGTGTGTGTGTGTGTGAATGTTTGTTCCCACGTATCTCCATAATTACGGCACTGATTTTAATGAAATTTAAAACATAGATAGTGTAAACTCTGGAAGGAGACATAGGCTAATCATACCTATAAATTTCAACCCCTAAGATGGTTAAATAGGGGATGAAAGTTTGTATGTAGGTTCGTCATTTTTGAAGTTAGAATTATGAAAATTTGTGATCAGGTGTCTTTTAAAAAATAAAAATTAGTAATTTCAGCGTTTTTGAAAATTCAACCCCTAAGGGGGTAAAATAGGGGATGAAAGTTTTGAATGTTATTTTGCATGGATGTTTGTCAGTTTTGAAGTTAGAATTGTGAAAATGGGTGTTTAGGTTTCTTTTTATATATGTAAAAAAATAATTTCAGGGTTTTTGAAAATTCATCCCCTAAGGGGGTTAAATAAGGGATGAAAGTTTGTATGCAAGTTTGTCATTTTTGAAGTTAGAATTATGAAAATTTGTGATTAGGTGTCTTTTAAAAAATAAAAATTAGTAATTTCAGCGTTTTTGAAAATTCAACCCCTAAGGGGGTAAAATGGGGGATGAAAGTTTTGAATGTTATTTTGCATGGATGTTTGTCAGTTTTGAAGTTAGAATTGTGAAAATTGGTGTTTAGGTTTATTTTTATATATGTAAAAAAATAATTTCAGGGTTTTTGATAATTCATCCCCTAAGGGGGTTAAATAAGGGATGAAAGTTTGTATGCAAGTTCGTCATTTTTCAAGTTAGAATTATGAAAATTTGTAATTAGGTGTCTTTAAAAAAATTAAAAATGTTAAGATCAGGGTTTTTGAAAATTCAACCCCTAAGGGGTTTAAATGGGGGATGAAAGTAAGTCATTTTTGATAGTTAATAATTGTTTTGGTTTCTTTAAATAAAAATAATAATAATTACAGGGTGTATGAAAATTCAACCCCAAAGGTGGTAGAATAGGGGATGAAAGTTTGTATGGGAGTTCGTCATTTTTGAAATTAGAATTAAGTATGAAAATTGGTGTTTAGATGTCTTCTTAAAAATACAAGTCGGTTTTGGGATACGTGATATACACCGTGTTTATGTTCATTTGCTTTAACTTCGACATAGTGCTTGGAACATTACCATAAATGGGATGAGGGATGCGGGATTCGGGATACGGGATCCGGCAAACGCAATCCGGGATCCGGGAAACGAGATCCTAGATACGATATCCGGGATCCGGGATCAGAGATACGGGATCCGGGAAACGAGATCCAGGAAACGGAATCCAGGAAACGGGATCCAGGATACGGGATCTGGGATATGGGATCGAGTCCGTTTTTTTGCAATTTAAATTTTGCGGCGACGAAGTCGCGGGCAAGAGCTAAATAAGTGTATGTGTCTGTATGTGTGAATGTTTGTTGCCACGTCGGTATCTCCATAACTACTAAACTGATTATAATGTGAAACGCAGATAGTGTAGGCTCTGGAATAAGACAGACTAATCATAAACATCAATTTCCACGCGGGCGAAGCCGCGGGCACAGCTAGTGTCAAATAAAACAAGAAACAAAAACAGTGTACAGTGGGCGGTCTTATCGCAAGCTGCGATCTCTTCCAGACAACCTTTATCATACCACCCGGCTGGCTGGAAGATCTTCCCTATTTTCCGCTAAATCATTCTATTCGGCGACAAGGTTCACCACCTGTCACGTTGGGTTCTGACTATCTGGTGAAACGTGGACTTTGAGTTGGTTAATACCTCCACAATGTGGTGGTGTATGGCCACTCAAGCCTCTGACTAGCCCCGAATGGGGATAAAAGTCGTGACGTTACACACACCATTCTATTTTCATGGGAACACAACATGTAAATTACCCTACATCCTTTAAAAATATAAAGTGGTCCTTACCGGGAATCCAGGCATGCATGATGCAGGAAAACATTCGTGTTTCCTCAACAAATATACAAATTGTAATGTTTTCGTTTCTGTTTCAGGTACTTCATGAATTTCACATCTCGTTGACGGTCGTATGATTGTATAATAGAGTCCTCGGTGAGTTTTGAATGAGTTTCCTACCCTCCATGTTGATGTTAGAAATTAATTATTCAGGTTATGTTTAGACGACAACTTCGCGATGTGTATGTCGAAAACAATTCGAGTTCGAAACAGGAAATTTTGAACTGAAATATCGCAAACTTCGGGACAGTTTTGAGGTGCTAGAGTTAACTATAAGTTTGATACCTGCTTAGTTGGATACTTATAGTACGAGATACGCTTAAGGACGACCTTCACCCATCGACTTACCGGAGCAACCCTATATTTTATCAAATAAAATATGTTTCTGAACATATACCAATAGGGTTGCCGTAAGAAATATGGGCATGGCATGATTAATTAAAATTATATACATTTTTTTTTTACAATTTTCACCGACTTGCTTGCCAAATGAAAATAATATCAAAATGAAGGCAAATTTATTGCGAATACAGTGTATAGTGTTGCTTGCGAAAATGTAGTCAAGAATAACGGTAGCCGGGCTAGGAAATTAAAAATATGAAATTGAAAAATTTATTGACAGAGAAGCATTGCGCTTCCGAGTACTATTTCATGCGATAGAGGTGGATGCAGTACAACAGATGCGCGCGACGAAGCCGTGCATGCTTTTAGCTTTTTGCTTTATTTTTTTATCCTTGACCATATTCTTTATGGCAACCCTATTGGTATATGTTCAGACACATATTTTATTTGATAAAATCCAGGGTTGATCCGGTAAGTCGATCGGTGAAGGTCGCTCTTCAGTGTATATTAGACCATTAGGAATTTCGTAAAACTCGAAACAGGTGTTATTTCATTTCTACAGCTAATTAACATCCATCTGAAGTTTGAGATCGATCTGAAGTACGCTTTTGACATTAGAATGACATTTGCAGATCACTCGGACTTAAATTTATTAAAACCGGCGTTGCTTTAACGGCTACTTTCAGAACCTTATCATGATTATGTTCCCTAATGTTGTCCGTGCTTTCATTAAGGTATCGCTTATCGTTAATTACTAGTGTGATTAAGGGCTCGTTTCAGAATCGTCAGATAACTTTTATGCTCCAAATAAATATGAGGTTTTGACACATATTGTACGGAAAAAATTCAAAACTTAGGCGTGGTCACACGCTTGTCTGCCACCTTAGTTACATAAAAAAAGAAACTGCGTTAGTTTTGGCCTATATGCACGACAGCTGTCTCTCTCACACTTAACTGTCTCTCTGTCTATGATAGAGCCTGGTGTTATACCAACTGAGTCATCATCATCTACCTTACCTTTTCCCATTATCTGGGATCGGCGGTATCTTATTCCTCCATTCATCGCGCTTTGCTGTCATACTTACATCCACTCCAATCTCATTCATATCACTCTTTATATAATCCATTCATCTTTTCTTGGGTATTCCTCTCGCTTTGTATCCTTACATTTACATATTCAGCACTGTTTTACTACTCTCCCAAGCCAACTAGGCACTCGGGTATAAGTATCTAATGATAATAAGTAAATGATTCCGCGGTCTGTTCACAACGTAGTGAGCCTGGGCCAATGCCTGGGCACTCCTGTGGCAGTAGCTCCCACCACGTGGTGGGACCGCGGAATCATTGACTTATTATTTGATATATATACCCAGGTGTCTAGTTGGCTTGGTGGAGTAGTAGTAATAAAAAAATAAAAATAAAAATTGCCATAAAGATAAGATAAGTTCACTTACAAAGTTTAACATTCACTGTTCACTTACATAGATAGGTACAAAGTAATTATAAAAGCTAGTTATATAATAAGGTTTGAGAACTTAGAAATGACGTAGGTGCCTGTGGCTTCCACACTAGGGCGAGCCTGTCTCGTGGAAGCCAGTCAGTCACATGCTTTTCATCTCTTCCTCTGAGTACAGTATCTAAATTAGCAGCTTTCTTTGAGTAGCGTTAAATATTCAGTATTTCCAGCAGTTCACGTCTAGCGGCCGGTGTCGTTCATTTCAATCCCAGCTTAAAGTGGGCCAGTTTCAGCCCACGCCCACTCAGTGTTGACTGTATTGTTCCAAAAATAATTTATACGAACCGAAAATACGAATTTAATGCCCCTAATACTGCTATTATCATAATTAGTTCAGTGTGACCAAAATACATATCACGGCTCTGTAAAGGTATTTATTTTTTCCATGTAATCTCTTATTTTAATATGACAAGATATTTTGCAACAACCGGGACCGACTTTTTACGTGCCATCCGAAGCAGGGAGACGCTCAGTTCAAATGCCAACTGGTCACCAATCTCTGTCTGACCTTGCCAAACGTTGCTTGGCCTCCGATCGTTTATCGATCAGTGATTGCAGCTGGCTATGGGCCTCTAACTAATAACTAAGTAGGAATCAGTTATATTAATCTTCATTTATGTCTCCTCGGCTCCCCCCGGGTCGAGCTCCCATTGGGAGCGTGAGGGGCACCGGTGCGTTCCGTTCGGAGATCCCGCAGTGTCTCCGATGTGCTAAAAGCGGCCGGGGAGCTTGTATCGAGTTAAAATCTCACATACACCTGTTTTGGTATAATTCGAAGAGCGCCTCTCGGTCAACGAAAATGGAGCTTGCAAGAATTTTGATTTGACACGCAGTCACCTAATTTCAAAATGTTCTTACATGACACCATAAACCTCAGTATATAAAGCTATGTGTTCCTCTAATAGCGGCGCCGTCATATAACGGCCGTAACTAAAACGTTGGCTATGTAAACAAAATGGCGCAGTTTCCTAGAGAGCGGTATTGTTTACGTAGCTAATGTTCTAGTGCGGCCGTTATAAGACGGCGCCGCTATTGGAGGAACCCATAGCTTAACTCAGTATGTTTTAGCGTTGCACTTAAAACCAGTCATTTTGGAACACCGTAATTTCCGTTAACTGCCTTCAATAAAGTCAAATTTACTCAAAAAGTTTTAAACTTATACTTGTTGAGATCTCGTTTCACGTGTCCGCTATGGCGCCAAGCCAAACAGGGTGTGTTCAAGCTCGTTATACATTTTAATATTGGTCTAGATTAAAAAATAACGGAATTGGAATCTGGAGCGTTGAGTCTGACAAGCCTGTTTGCGAAATGAGATCAAAGGAAACGGTATTTTTATGTATAGGTATTTTTGCTTGTATTTATAAGTACAGAGGAACTGTACGTTAGCGGCGATAGATGGGATCACCAAAATAAAACAATAGAACAAGCGCTAAAGGGTCAAACAATATTGTAAATCGCAATACAGATACGTATCAGTACTCGAGCTGTTTGCATGCAAATCTAAAAGCTATTGACATATATTCAAACATTCAAAATGCAATAAAATACCTACGCTACTATATTGTATTGCAATAAAATGGCACATTTTAAGTGCCAGGGCTGTAGCCAGTCGTATCAGCAACCCCTAAACGCATCCTCCCATCCGCTCCCTGTTTACCGGATACAACCGCAGTGCTCTAGATACGACAGGATGACCCATTTTCACGTGCACCCAGTCCACCGACGTCACCCTAAACTTGTCCGCACAAAGTTGCGAGGTCGTCGAAGTGATAAATTAATGTTTTCGACTATGTTGCGTGTATATTGAATGTATACCGTAGGAATACTAATCTTCAAATTTATAGAATATCCAATCCATCTACAAATGATTTGTAATGGCATTATAAACAACTTGTTGTGTAATGTATATAATTAAGCAGTAAGTAAGGCTGATGATGAGCGGATGATGGGTCGTTGTTCATTTCCTAAGGACATTTTTAAAAGTCCGGTTATTTTGCTAGATTGTCCTAACCACGTAGACATAAAGTCACCCGGAGCGAGACAAATTATTTGCCTTGCGTGGCTTCTCGGTGAATGTAGACGCTCCCATTGCCGTTCTTTCGGTCTTACACTCAAGCGAGCCAGCTAAACCCCCAAAATATAAAGTTATGATGGACTTACAATGGCATTACAAGTCACTTTTGTTCCTAAAAATGATTTTAAACCATAGTTAACGGACTAAACATCTTTATAAATTTGGCGGCTAATCTGGAGAATATTTATCGACTACCTGTCCATTGCTGTCGTCGGCTGCATCCCATCTCGCGTCTCCCGTAACTAATGACAAAGAGCGCTTATAGACTAGCGTTTTTTTGCACGTATACGGTCGTTTCGGCATACGCGCATACACGCGCTTATTCGAGCGTATTCGCTGGAGGCGTCTCGCGGCTCGCGCTTACACGAGCTTATAAGCGCTTCAACGCTCGGACGAGTTGCGCGTGTGATAGGCGCGCCTACAAGCGCTTCAAAAATCGCGCTTATACGCTCGTATAAAACGCTAGTCTGAAAGCGCTCTAATAAACTCACGCTAACAATAGGTACAGATGAGTAGCGACCCGCCCATTCCACTCAGACGCCGAGCTAAGAACGCGCTTAATAAAGTGGCTATTAAGATCCTTTTCTCTAGTATAAGCATTATGGGGTTGCTGTAATATAAGCTAGCTCATAGTGAAACCGTTTTTATAAACCCTACGTGATGAAGGGTTAGAAATTAGAATACCACCATGATATTTTTTTCTAGATGCTCTCTGAAATAAGTATCTGATAGGAACAGTGTTCTTGGCTATAGACACGCCATCTATCACTTGTACGTCCTTCTATAGATATATGATTTTGGTGAAAAGTGCATATTTTTAATCTGTTCAGCTATTTCAAGGTGCTCAAAGATCTCTTCAGGGATTGCATCTATTCAGTCTATTTTATTAACTGTATGAACGTAACAGTCTTTAGAATAGTTATAGGAAAAGTAAAGTAGTTATTTAGACTAGGCACATGATCAAATAATGAAAACCGGCCAAGTGCGTGTCGGACTCGCACATAAAGGGTTTCGTACGGAACGGAACGGAACCCTAAAAAGGACCTGCAAAAGGAATTAAGCTGCCTGCAGAGCAATATTCTAACAATATCCAAGCGAACAGTAAGTTTTTCAAACCAAACCAACGGCACATAGATTAAACGAGCAATACCTATCTACGAAAATATCACACTATTTTCACCTACCTAACAAAACGGCGCAAAATACACAGTAGAAACTTTAAGCTCTGGGGTACACCCGATAGTTTGGCAAAGTGGGTCAGGCTTCCTACGGAAGCGTCTGAGTTGAATTTATTAGATATTCGATGTATTAAATCCTGTGACTCTAGCTTATTTACTTTGAAATACATGGTAAAGTCATACATATAAATAAATATCGTCGGACTAATGGCCGGCGCACAGTGAGGACGGCATGGCATGGCATTTTATTTTTTATCAATCGAATTTAATACTTATCCAATCGAAATAAGGTATATATTTCAATGCTCGGTGATCGACCTCGGAGCATTTTCTCGGTGCACCCGCTGGAGCACCTTATTTCGATTGGATAAGTATTAAATTCGATTGATAAAAAATAAAATGCCATGCCGTGCCGTCCTCACTGTGCGCCGGCCATTATACACCAACTGTATGGTCCTAAAATAAGCAACGCTTGTACTATGGCTACCGTACAATGGACTGGGGACACCAGTGACACCCAGACCAGGGTAAATTACGAAAAGGCCGTTATTTGAAATTTACCTATGGTGGGTATAGAACCCGCGACCACCCGATGCAATGAGCCTAGCGGCTTACGCTCGAACCTGCGCCAAACGGTCGTCAAATATAGTAACAAGTTTATTTAGAGTAGCGTCGTGTATGAGCCGCTAAAAGGTCGGCACTCACCTATCAACTCGGCACCCGACCAGCACCGCCTCGCCGCTCGGCGTCCACTCGTTGTCGACAGGTGGTCCGCGGGCGGACGCTGCTTTTACACCATAAATTTTACGTGATCAACCAGTGGACCGCGCGTGGTCAACGAGTGAACGCCGAGTGGTCAGCGCGTGGTCAGCGCGTGGTCCACTTATTTCCGGTTCAGTTAGTGGACGTCGACCGACGAGGCGGTGCTGGTCGGGTGCCGGGTTGATAGATGAGTGCCAACCTTTATGCTACTTCCTACTTAATACTATAAATGCGAAAGTAAATGTGTGTGTGAATGTTTGTTACCACGTATCTGCATAACTACTAAACCGATTTTAATGAAATGATTTTAATCGTAGATAGTGTAGGCTCTGGAATAAGATATAGGCTAATCTTTTAGTTCAGTTTCCACGCGGGCGAAGCCGCAAAGCACAGCTAATAAATACTAGTGCTATAACAATCTAGCAACTCATCAGTAATTTAAGTTAGTAACCAATCTCTTTTGAGGAGTGCCGTGGACTAATGGCCATACGGGGAGTATGGCCATAGCAAAATATCTGCATCTAATCTAAATCTAAAGTCACGATCAGTCTTGATCGTTATTATCCTCTGAACTATATTCAGACCTGTTACGGTTGAGCGTTGCAATCCCTCAGAGTTCCTTCACGTTTCATGCAAATTTACTAGACTGCAATAGGTAGCTTGCATAATTTCATCTCGTCTTGAGTTGGATTCATCTATCTAGTCTAATAAATAGAGGTAGATTTTCTGTTTTCTCTATTACTGCATAATTATTATAATCTTCTTATCGTATGGTTAGTGGCTAACCTGGTGTTCAAGATGTCCAAGCCGCCCGAAGGCCTCTGACAAGGCTTAACGACTGCAAGATGACAACAACCGGAACCGAATTTTTACATGCCCTCTGAAGCATGGAGACGCTCAGTTCAAATGCCACTAAATGGCACTATCATATTCATTTTTTTTTTGTATTGTATTTGACATTTCAATCACAGTATTGTTCCATAGGTTTGTGTATTGGCTTTTTATGGCACATAAAAATGGCGTAGGTAATAACTAGAGGAAGTCTTGCCAACAATAGAACCTAATAGAAGTTGCCAGTGAACAAAATAAATCTGATACACCAACCAAAATATATTTTCACAAGAGGCCCTAGATATAATGAAAGATATACTTTCCGCGGTCCCAAAACGGATATTTCTTTCCGCTACAATATCCCCTGATGTATTGACCCAGATATTCCGCGAACGAGGACCACTCCAGCTTGATCAAATTATCGCCGGTTCGACGTCTATAGGTAGATTCAAAGACATTACCAAGAGGTAAGATATGTGGCTGCCTAAAATAGTATGATAACTGAGTCCACGGATACAGTACGACTCAATCGTTCGCGGAAAATTATGTTTAAAACATGACAGTATTGCTAATACGGCTCATCTTCTGGTGTATAAAGGTTGACACTCATCTATCAAATCGGCACCCGACCAGCACCGCCTCGTCGCTCGGCGTCCACTCGTCGACAGGTGGTCCGCGGGCGGACTCTGCGATGTCACCATAAACGTAACGTGATCAACCAGTGGACCTCGCGTGGTCAACGAGGGAACGCCGCGTGGTCAACGCGTGGCCCACTAATTTCCGGTTCAGTTAGTGGACGCCGACCGATGAGGCGGTGCTGGTCGGTTGCCGAGTCGTTAGATGACAGTTAACCTTCAAACGCATCAAAATGCCTACTATTTTGGACAGTCACGAATCTCCCTGTTTCTTAGTAATGTTTTTGGGAAGACTTATTATTCTTGTATTAGGATGAAAAATACCTTAATACCATTCGTTCTCAGTTCTTGGGCATCCATTACCGTGCGATACGCATTCGCGGCCCGTCACGGTCGATCGCCGCCCGCTATTCACCAATTAGCCCTACTTCGTTCATTCACCTTCACGCTTTATCGCCTCGTAATCCGAATAGATTAGGCCAATCTCGTTAATTCAATAGTGTTGCCATTAACGCCATCGACAGATTGTGGACGATAGCTTTATTTTTAATAATATTTGATTCTTCTTGCGACTTATTTCTTTTTCCGGTGCCTCTTCAGTTCTGGAGGCTGTCGGCTCGGTATATTCTTCACTGGTCTTTCCCACGACTTGATTTTCAGAGGTTTTTCAATGGCTGCATCTACATCAAGCGCATGCCGCGCCCGAGCACTGTTATGAAATCGGAAAGCCTGGGGTTATTGTCATAACAGGAGTGCTGGGGTGAGGCATGCGAGGCATATGGATGCACCAATTGAAAAATTGTTTCTCGAGGTTCGGGCCAAAAAGTCTGTCATTAGTAGCAATACTATTACTATACTATATATATACTAGAGAGAGCCGTATAGTTAACCGACTTTAAGAAAAGAGGTTCTTGATTTGACATGTACATTTTTTCTGTGTAAGTATGTTACCGTCTTTCTCTACGGCAGGATCTATGTTCTAATTCGCTCGTTAGCTTCGTCAGGTTTCCTCAGAGCGGACGTAAAAAAATCCGTACGATTTTCGCGAATTATTTGGGTTCAAGTAATCCGACATTTATTCCATCGATATTTATTATATTCTGTGGTTCCAAAGAATCGCTCTATTCACCGGAAAGGATTTGTCATGGCAAGCTCAATAGGGATTGAGTATCGCATTCCTGCTTATCATATTGCATACGTAATGTCGTATTGTTTCATTTCATTTATCGTCATGATACCGTGGTGTCCTAACTTGTGGCCATAGTATGAAGTATTCAGTAACTTCAGTATCTTATCTGACACGATGAGAGCGTCGCTAATGACGGAACAAGACACTCAAAGATGTATTAAACCTTTTGATCCGACTTACCGCGCTTATTTAGGCAACATGAATGCAAGGTAACTACCCGATATCCACTTAGTCACGCGCCACCCAGCGTCGCTGATAATGAACAATTCACGAAGATAATATTGGAGACCAGTGGTTTTGCAATGGAGAATTGTTAAGACTCGAGGGCCTAGACTGCCGCATTACTGGAATAGTGTAAATATCGTATCGCGTATATAGACGGACGGCTAGTCCGCTGGCTGGACTGACTTTTGAGCGCGAGATAAGCACTGGACTGGATTGAAACTAGTGTCCAAACGATTCCAGTTAAAGGTGCTGACCAGTTACTGGTGCTGGAATGGGTTACTAGACTGACGTGTTATGAGCATCGTGTAAACGGCGTATAAGACTGCCGAACACCTTTTCATTGCATTCACAACTTCTTTTAGGGGCTGTACACGCTCGTCGAAATACCACGAGACAGGCCGAGTATGTACATGGTGCCCTTTTCGAGTCGCGTACGACTCTCGGCCATCGTTCTCTCGGAAGCGTTTCGGTAATTTGCGCTCAAGTCAAAGGGTCTCTTCTAGGTCCATCGCAGTGGGCATCCGCAGTTCAATTGATACAAGTGTGTACATTACCGAGCCTGTACGACGCGAAACGACGAGACGAGCGTGTTCAGCCGCCATTCAATTTCGTTAACCGTCCCATCATAAGTCAGTAAAGCTTGCTAATTCAATCCGACACCATCACTTGCACAAACAACGTCCCACTGCACTCTTCATATGGAGTCCGAACGTGCTGTGTGAATTTTAATGCGATGCTTTGTCTGCCAACGTGACATAGATTCACGGCATGACTCAGATGATGATGAAAGTGATGCTACTGAATTCGATGACGGGTTATGATAATTAGTTTGTTACTGACAAGGATGATGCCGAAATGATCATGACTTGGAAGCAAATAAATTAAAAAAAATAGTCACTTCAAGGAGTGGTAATTTCAGGGCAATGGGACCGGCTCAATGCCACTTAAGCGGCCAAGTCCACTTCTCTGGGCGCCTATTCCGAAATACGAAGCATTTCGTAATGCTTCGGCTGACGGATCGTAAGGTTTTCCTACTTCGAAAGTGCTTCGGATGCGATAGTCGTGATTTGACATTTCTGCCGGAATTCGTCCGAAACACTTAGCGGCTACAGACTCACGACGAGAACCCCCGGGACACCCGAGAAGCGTGAATGTTATTGGTTTCTAGTTGTCTCGTTCTCACGCTCAACGGAATGAGAGAATACAATTGAGAAGGTCGCATGAGTGTAGATATCTTCTCGGTTCTCGCGGCAAGACTTCTCGCGTGAGTCTGTAGCTGGTATTTTGGAGTAGGCGCCGTTCTCCGCCAGATCACTTCGTTGTCGTTGTGAATTATATCTTTCTGATAAATGCCGAAGCTCTCTCCGTATTAAATACCTAGACTTCAAATTATTCTTTCATCATCATCATTACCATTACACCCGAAAGATGATAGGCCTCCACGAATATAGCTGCATCGAGCATAGGAATGTTATCTGTGTTTCCGATAAAAGTGGGTGTAACAAGAGTTTTATTGCGAGTAGTTTTTATTAAAAGAAGAATTATCTGTAATAGCGGCTTTTTAAAAAAAATACATATTTTTTTGCAAAATAACTCCCAAAATTATAACGCACGTGTTCCACCCGCTGTTATCTGAACACATAACATTCCTATATTCGATGCAGCTAAAATAGACATGTCTACGACCCAGGTGATTCCCGTAATATGTAAATGGGTGTGAGTCGGGGCGACCCCACGCCACATCCGCCGGCGCACGTATGTGAGGGCCCGTCACGTGTAGGGTTACCATGTTTCTAAAAGACTGTTTTTTCTGGTGGTGCCAAGCTGTAGCCAATTGACTGCAGCTCTTATATGGGCTGGCTCGACCGCGGAGTACCTCTCACAGAAGATCGGCGTTAAGTAGCTATTATAGCTGCGTTTCGTACGATGATTGAGAGAGCCGGAAGCCAACCAACCTCCCCTCTCCCCTTCGTTCCACTCCCCTTCAGATCGGCAACGTGCGAGCAAATGACTTAGGAATTGCAAACATCTATAGGCTATGGTAACTACTTAACATCGGGCGGGTCGTAAGCTTGTTTGCCACCTCAGTTCCATAAAAAAAAAACATAATCCTAATAATGTGATGAGCAATTAACGTAAGTAGAACAGGAATTCTGAATGACACCTGGAAGGTTCGGTTATGTATAAGGATAACCATAAATGCTGAACAAGGAAAACCACGTTTGTGCTTATTTTATGACACGTGCATGTAATTAACCAAGATATTATAAACGAGAGTGATTGTAATCGGACACAGCCGACCACAAGAAACACTCCGAATCCAAGAAATCATCATCCGAATCATGTTTACAGGGGGCTTACCACCACCTCTTATAGCAGTTTTGTTATAACGTTTCAGCGACTTTTTGTGCAATGACGTTTCTTATTGTCATGACAATAAGGTACTTCATTGCACAAAAAGTCGCTGAAACGTTAAAACATTCCTGTAATTGAATCGCGATAAGAGTTCGTGGTAAGCCCCCAGGTCTAACTAATAACAGTCGGCGCCGCGTGTGCTCCCCTTAAATTGCAGATGTCCTGGGCGGCGGCTTCCACTTACCATCAGATGGACCGTCTGCCAGTGTGCCATCAATTTTTTTTTATAGCCAATATATAAAAACAAGTGAAGATCGAAAAAATATTATACTTGAGCGATGTCGTGGTTGCCTTGCGTCTCTATCTCCTGAGCTATGATACTATAAATTATGTCTTAAGGTAGGAGTTCGATGCAAGCGGCAGACGGTAGACGTCAGTCGATCTAATGGAAATTGTAATGCCGTCTGCCGTCGCGGCACTTGTCATCGCCACAATTTGTATGAGATAGACTGACGTCTGCCGTCTGCCGCTTGCAGCGAACTCCTACCTTTAGACATTATATTTTTCTATGAACGAAGACTTCGTTTGTTCGTCATGGGTTTTTTTTTTGTTTTAAGCATATATTTCTAGAGGTAGATACTGCTACTATAAACTCTACGAGAGTGTACAGGAAGAGACAGGATAGAGGTTCTATTATTAAAGGCCGTCCCCAATAAATACTGCTAGGAATATCTCATCAGATTAATATTTAAGGCTACTGTCATATGTGCTGTCGAGCTCCCGTTGGTGCAGTGTCAGACAGTTCTCTCGACACTCATGAATCAATATCCGATGCAGCATCATTCATATCTCGACATACGTTTAAATAATCCCCGGCAGCCTCGTTTGGAATGTAAAAATTTTACTCATGTCGATGTACATTGACGGTCATCTTCGTAAAGGTATAAATAATAGAGAAAAATAATCGACGATGTAAAAAATATATGGTTGAATCACAGAACAATAAGCGATATACGGGCACCCCCGACCGCCTAACATACCACTGCATACCTGGGAACGCACCTGAAATAAGCCTTGGAAGGAGCAATAAAAATTCGCCGTCTTCCCTGCCCTCCTTCGCCCTTGTAAGTGGCGTCTTGTATTATTGGTCTATAATAATAATAATAATATAACGTCACGAATTTTATCCCCATTCGGGGGTAGTCAGAGGCTTGAATGGCCATACACCACCACATTGTGGAGGTATTAACCAACTCAAAGCCCACGTTTCACCAGATAGTCAGATATTATTGGTCTATGGGTTGAATTTATCGTATTGCTTACACACTTGTTTTTCCCTTATCTTGAGTTCACTCTCACTTATGATATGGTCGGAAAACTCCGTGGCTAGCACAGTAATGAAATCGAGCTAGCTTGGCAATATAAAACTCGTCAGGTCTTGGCAAAAAAATCAGCGCTGGAGACTGTTCTCTTCCAGCTTATGCTGAGCCAAATGCTTTACATCATAGATGACGCAGAGTAATACACTACTGGAGCTCATTTATTTTATTGTGACCTGTAATGCCTTCATTCTCTGTCCTGTAGTCACCTTGTGTCTCATCATCTGCCTTACCTTATCCCATTATCTGGGGTCGGCGCAGTATGTCTTATTCCTCCATTCATCGCGCTTTGCTGTCATACTTACATCCACTCCAAACGTATTCATTTTTTTTATAGGACTGCAGTGGCAAAAAAGCGTGCGGCCCACCTGATGTTAAGCAGTTACCGTAGCCAATAAATGCTTGCACTACCAAAGGCATTGCTCGCACATTGCCGACCTGAAAGGGAGTGGGATGGAGGGAGAGGAAGGGGGTGGGCTTCCGACTCTCTCACTCATCGTACGAAACGTAGCTGTAATAACTGCTTTACGCCGATCTTCTGTGAGAGGGTGATACTACCCCGGTCGAGCCAGCCCGTTATGAGCTGCAGTCAATTGGCTCTACCACCTTCAAATTCATATCACTCCTTATACAATCCATCCATATTTTCTTGGGTCTTTGCCTTTGTGTCTGTGTCAAATGAATGTTTTTCATTTCATCAGTAGTCTCCAATTCAATTAAATCCTATTTCACCCGTTCCCTCGTTATCGGCTGTGTCCCTGCATATTGGAAATTAATTCGGCTAATTGGAAAACACGTACGCGAGGCAATTAGCGTTTTATTATATCGTCTCATCCACCGGATGGTCACGTTTCGTTTATTGATCGGCGCTTTCATAGATTTGACGATGTGGGATGAAACTTCTCCTTTTTTGCATCAGAAATCTATGTTGGTGTTTCTATATGTGTTTTAAGATATATATTTTGAGCATATACAGGTGAATTTTTCAAGCGTGCTTTCATGGCCAAATCCGAAATTATGAGGAATAGCGAAAAGTATTCAAAGGAGTCTCGGGTCCGATTTTGATGAAAACTAAAACTACATCATTGGATTTTCGAACCCGAACCCGTTGATTTTGAAAAAAAAAACCACTGTATTATTAATATATTACACCATTTGATAGTGTCGCTAATAAGAAAGAAATCCTGGGAAGTAATGATATACGGCAAACTTAACGAAAGAGCAAATTTTTACCAAACAAACAAATACATTTAAAATTTTCTCTGCCTGTGCACCACCACAGCCTCACCATACACGAGCAGTTCTGTCCGCCAGGCGTAACTGTCAAGCAGATCCGTGCGTGTATGCTTAGCTAACTGTCCTCGGCGGCCGCCGGTTGCCACTTAACATCAGGTGGACCGTCTGTCCGTGTGCCTTCCTAGGCAATAAAAATATGGTCTGGCAAAGTTTTGGAATCTTTAGCCTATCAATGAAGACCAGCTATTTCATCATAGTTTTCTGCTTTCTTCCAGCACCCTGGTCCCATGGAAGATCTTCCGCGAAGAGTTGAACAACGTGCACCCGATATCCTCGGGACTGGAGACGATGGCGCTTAAAACCACAATAGATCTGACGTGTAACGACTTCATATCCAACTTTGAATTCGACGTTTTTACCAGGTAATTGAAAACATCAGACCGACAGATTCCGCTGTCATCAAAACAAATATTATAACTTTTTATCCTGGGTGTTAACACTCCACCACCACTCTTGATCGATGGTAACTCGGGCTAATCGACGGTAGCCGGATCAAAAAAAAAATATCTATCCTCGATTGATGTTTTATAGTATCCATGGACAGTCGATGTCATTCGTACAGTTTCGTACATGGTAGAGACGTTCGAAATCGCCACACAAGAGCCCTTATATCCCCGATCAAAGAAAAAATGAGCAATCGAATAGATCTATTTGGTATACTTAGGCCCTTCGCACAGGGCGTCGTAACGTATTACTCTGGTTCTAGGTGCGAAGAGGGTTAGTAGCAACTGTCGATCGACGTCGACTCGTCTACCATCCTAAACTTTCGTGGGATATAATAAGGGGTCATAATTATAATATACCTACCTGTCTCCAATATTCCAGGTTATTCCAACCGTGGAGCACTCTGCTTCGGAACTGGCAGTTGCTAGCCGTGACCCACCCTGGTTACGTGGCGTTCCTCACGTACGACGAGGTCAAGGCGAGGCTTCAGAAGTACATCCACAAGGCAGGCAGTTATGTATTCAGGTGAGAACTAGGCGTTAAGTCATGTGTGGTCTGGTCTTCCATCAATTGTATCAGTCTTATTTCTGGGGCTATCTGACTATACTGTTATTTTTGTCTTCCGCTTTGCAACGGGGGAAGTGGATAATCTTCTTCCAATTCCTCCTACCTTTTCTTTTGATGTAATTCGTGCGGGTTCCAAGACAACTTAGCTTTTCCCCGGGACTCTTCGAGGGTCAAACCTTGGCGTCATCGTTGGACACTATTGTCTATTCTGGATGTGTGGCTCGCACCTTGGATGGGTGATCATTATTTTAACCGAACTCCGTGCTTGAGTATCCGCTTTTTGTATAGCGTGTTAAAATGAGCAGCTTTCAATTGGGCGCCCAGATGCCTCGCCCGAGCACTCATTTTATGACATTATATCTAGGCCTTACGACGCCAAAACAGTGCTTGGGCGTGGCAGGCGCCCAATGTAGACGCAGCCAGTTGCGTTCGAATAATCTGCGGATAAACTGTTAATGCATCCTCGCACCCTAAAGGTAGGAGTTCGTTGCAAGCGGCAGACAGCAGACGTCAGTCGATCTCATAGAAATTGTAATGCCGTCTGCCGTCGCAGCACATGTCATCGCCACAATTTGTATGAGATCGACTGACGTCTGCCGTCTGCTGCGTCCATCGAACTCCTACCTATAGAAGTTAATGCCGTCTGCCGTCGCGGCACATGTCATCGCACCAATTTGTATGAGACCGACTGACGTCTGCTGTCTGCCGCTTGTTACGAACTCCTACGTTCATACAAATTGTGGCGATGACATTGGCCGCGACGGCAGACGGCATTACAATTTGTATGAGACTGACTGACGTCTGCTGTCTGCCGCGTTCGTCGGAATCGTACCTTAAGTAAGAGTATATTCAGACGACCGACTGCGCAGTCCGCTTGCAGTCCTACTGTCGCCGTAGCGTCACTTACGTTAACTACTTTGAAAGCATAACTTGAAAGTCTATAAGAACATTGCCTGTACCCAAATATCTATGGTTTCAGGTTATCGTGCACGCGGCTTGGCCAGTGGGCGATAGGCTACGTGACAGTAGACGGAGAGATACTACAGACGATACCGCAGAACAAGAGCTTAGTGCAAGCGCTACTCGACGGCTACAGAGAAGGATTGTAAGTACTTGCACTAAACACTGTCACTTGTACTTGGAAGCTCGAGCGTTTCTGCAAACCAATGCATGGGCATGACAAGTCTTCTTGCACTAAACACTGTCACTAAATGTACGTTGAAGCTCGAGCGTTTCTTCAAATCGTTACGCTTCAATGTATGGGAATGACAAGTAATAATAATAATATCCTGGGACATTTTTGTACACACGGTTACCTGATCCCAAACTAAGCAGAGCTTGTACTATGGAAACCACTTGTACCTCTTGTGCAGATAACTGATATTACTACATATACTACTTTTTTATTTGTAAATACATACTTAATATACATATACACCCAGACTCGGGACATACAGACATGTTCATGCACACAAATGCATGTCCCGGGTAGGAATCGAACCTACGACCTGCAGCGTGAAAGGCGCCTCCGCGACAACCACGCTAACGGGCCCGTCAAAAAAGGTCAAGGGATCTACTTATCGACATGTCATTTCCATACATTTAATATGTACATCGGGTGGTTGCGAGTTCGATTCCCGATCTTTTCTTTTGCTCTGGTCTAGGTGACTGGTATCGCCCCAAGTATATTTTATGGTAGCCATAGTACAAGGGTTGCTTAGTTTGGGACCATACAGTTGGTGTGGAAGTCTGGCGATATTTATTTAAACTCATGAAAACGAATCCACCAGACCAGGTCCCCAGGTCCAGGTCCAAGACCCATTATTTTTAACCTACATTATCCCACAGCTGGGCAAAGGTACCAATATACTCCACATGTCTCTGTTATTAGGAAGACCCATTACAATTTTCTTTTATTATTGAATTACAGCTACCTGTACCCGGATGGGCGGGATGTGAACCCGGACCTCAGCAGTGCGATCATCTCGCCCGCTGAAGACCACATCACCGTCACGCAGGAACAGTACGAGCTGTATTGTGAAATGGGTGAGTTGTTTATGGTATTCATTGACCATAAGAAAGATAGAGGACAAGCCCTATGTGACGTCATCTGGAGCCAAACCCGAGCAAACGACCGTCCAATATGGCGCGACTCCGCCCGCAGCAAAAAGTGTTGTACTTTTAGATAGTCGATAGTATCCATATCGATATACCCAACGATCATGTCGCGGGAAAAGTGCTGGGTCTTGATTAGGTAGGTACAGCTATGCTGGGCTAAATCAAATAAGGCAAAAAAGGGGGAGACAAATCTGTAAGGGTCAGCGGGGCTATTATGTATCTCTGACAGCTCTTCACAACTATTGGCAAAGTTATCATCGATTGGCTGTCAAACAATTACAAATACATTACAATTCAAAAATAGGTATCCAAAAATCAACTTGTTTTCTCTTTCGCGCATCTTTATGTTCTTGAGTAGTGATGACAAATTAAAAAACAATTTTAAGGCGACGCAGTCACGCACCTTCCAAAACAAAAATAATCTATTTGTGGTCGGTCACCCCGGGGTAACGGCGCGGCCCAACGTGTAGGTGAATAGAATTTGTATCGATAACTTTGAAACAAAACATGTCAGAACAACACTACGTTTTTATGTAAACATATCAAATATTTGTTATTTCTATTTTAGTTGAAAATATGAATTGGAGAGTAAGATTATAGACGAGAACACAATTAAAAATTAATATTATGTACACGAAATGTATTTTCACACACTATAAATACACTTAAATATGAAAATAACACAACTAATCTGAAAAATGACAATCCTTCGAAATTCTTTCGGGAAACAGAACTGCATGCCCTAACGCAACACTAAACTATATTGCTTTTTCCTTAATAATTCTAAATAATTTAATAAAGAGGCACAAAATACACACAGTTCAGCGTAAAATTTAAAATAATTTGTTTACGACGCTGACATGACAGATGAAGTACTAACCATAGTGACCCGACCATAGCCGACAACCCAATATGACGGCCCAAAAAGGCCCTCAGGGAGGCGGCTTACTGACGGAACTAACCAAAAACTTCCAGAAAAAAGAAATATATGACATATATTGTACTGTTTTACATAGCTAAATTATGACGTGTAAGAACGAGACAGATATGTTTTCTTTAATGTGGTCCATATTTGCGTCAAATATGTATACCATAAACAATAACTTCCGATCTATTACTATATATCTATGATGGTATTTGACATTGACATCTAGTAAATATACAATTTTACACAAATCTCGTAGGGTTCGCCAGGTATCTTGAGCAATTTATAAACAGGACAATTTATTTTACCAGTGCGCAAATTTCGATATACATAAACGAAATTTAAAAAAAAAAAAAAAAAATTATGTTTTCAGTAAAAAAAAACAAAAGTTTTTTAAAAAAGTCAAGTTAACTTTTACGCAAGATATTGTAAGTATTGACTTGACTTTTGACATACAAGATTTGCGAACGAGTTAAACATAAGTCATCTTCTCGCGTGACAAAGACTCGTGATGCCACGGTTACGGAGTAATGTTACGGTAGTCTGGTCGCAGCATAAGCTCCCAAAGTCAAACATTATTGTTCCTCTCTCTACATGTCTCTTCAGGAAATCAGTATGGGTTAGGCTCGTCGCAAACGGGCCACCGACCACAGCCAACGGTGGCCAACGACAAGCAGTTCAGTCGCGGACAAGCCACCGGCCATAAGTGTGCGGATAATTTTTACAAAATGTATCAAAAAGCGTGTGATCTGCTTGTCGCTGGCCACCGGTTTCTGTGGCGTTACTAACAAAAGTTTAATATTATAAAATTGTATCCGTTACAGGCAGTACATTCCAACTATGCAAGATTTGCGCGGAGAATGACAAGGACATCAGGATAGAGCCGTGCGGACATCTGCTCTGCACGCCGTGCTTGACCGCCTGGCAAATTGTACGTTATACAAAAATACAAATACAACACACATTATACACTATAGTACAATTACAAAAATACATCTCATTGATGACCGCTTGGCGAGCGTAAGCCGCATGGCTCTCTGCATCGGGTGGTTGCGGGTTCGATTCCCGCCAGAGGCAAATTTCGGAAACGGCCTTTCCGTAATTTGCCCTGAGGCCCTACTCTGTTTCAAACGAAATTCGCGTATTTCCTACTACGTTGCTCATTGATTCCGACATTTCTTACGAACGAAAATTGTTTGACGTCTTCGTCGTCGTCGAATCTAAACGTCAAACAATTTTCGTTCGTAAGAAGTGTCGGAATCAATGAGAAACGTAGTAGGAAATACGCGTATTTCGTCCGAAATTTCGTTTTCGTTTGAAACAGAGTAGGCCCTCTGGTCTGGGTGTCACTGGGATCGCCCCCAGTCCATTGTATGCCATAGTACAGCCATAGTACAAGCGTTGCTTAGTTTAGGACCATACAGTTGGTGTTCAAATCTGGCGACATTTATTTAATAATAAATAATGACATCGATAGCCCGGAACTCTTATCTAAAATCCACTTTAATGTACCTCATACGTCAATTCGTAACCACCCACCGCTACAGAGGGCCTACTCTGTTTCAAACGAAAACGAAATAAAAATTGTTTGACGTCTTCGTCGTCGTCGAATCTAAACGTCAAACAATTTTCGTTCGTAAGAAATGTCGGAATCAATGAGAAACGTAGTAGGAAATACACGTATTTCGTCCGAAATTTCGTTTTCGTTTGAAACAGAGTAGGCACTCTGATACCAAATTCTTCAACTAATTATAGGCAAAATAGTTACATGGTGCGCGCCAGCAGAAACTTTAACAAATTATGTAAACAACACGATATTGATCCATATATCACCAGTGTGTCAACGGCTAGAAGATGCTTAAGCCGTAGCTTTTTTATTTAATAGGTTGTCATTTATTTAATTTATAATTATTGCATGCATTCTACTCAACTTTGTACTTCTCACATTTGATAGTTCTACTCAGTTACTATAAGTGAAGACTTTTGATTGGCTTTCCAGTGTATATACTATTGTCCTATGTTACGTTACTAATTAGCTATAAGTTTTCCATGTTTCTAATTAAATCCTACTAATATTATAAATGCGAAAGTAACTGTGTGTGTGTGTGTGAATGTTTGTTCCCACGTATCTCCATAACTACTGCACCGATTTTAATGAAATTTGAAACGTAGATAGTGTAAACTCTGGAAGGAGACATAGGCTAATCATACCTATAAATTTCAACCCCTAAGATGGTTGAATAGGGGATGAAAGTTTGTATGTAGGTTCGTCATTTTTGAAGTTAGAATGATGAAAATTTGAAATTAGGTGTCTTTTAAAAAATAAAAATTTGTAATTTCAGCGTTTTTGAAAATTCAACCCCTAAGGGGGTGAAATAGGGGATGAAAGTTTTGAATGTTATTTTACATGGATGTTTGTCAGTTTTGAAGTTAGAATTGTGAAAATTGGTGTTTAGGTGACTTTTTATATATGTAAAAAAATAATTTCAGGGTTTTTGAAAATTCATCCCCTGAGGGGATTAAATAAGGGATGAAAGTTTGTATGCAAGTTCGTCATTTTTCAAGTTAGAATTATGAAAATTTGTAATTAGGTGTCTTTAAAAAAATTAAAAATAGTAATTTCAGCGTTTTTGAAAATTCAACCCCTAAGGGGGTAAAATAGGGGATGAAAGTTTGTATGTTATTTTGCATAGATGTTTATCAGTTTTGAAGTTAGAATTGTGAAAATTGGTGTTTAGGTTTCTTTTTATATATGTAAAAAAATAATTTCAGGGTTTTTGAAAATTCATCCCCTATGGGGGTTAAATAAGGGATGAAAGTTTGTATGCAAGTTCGTCATTTTTCAAGTTAGAAGTATGAAAATTGGTGATTATATGTCTTTTATAAAATGAAAAATGTTAAAATCAGGGTTTTTGAAAATTCAACCCCTAAGAGGTTTAAATGGGGGATGAAAGTTCGTCATTTTTGAAGTTAGAATTAAGTATGAAAATTGGTGTTTAGATGTCTTCTTAAAAATACAAGTCGGTTTTGGGATACATCATATATACGGTAAACGGGATCCGGTATCAGACATACGTGATATCCGGGATATTGGGTCTGGTATCCGGAACCAAGGATTATGGGATACGGGATCCGAGATACGATGTCCGGGATCCGGGATCAGAGATACGGGATCCGGGAATCGAGATCCAGGAAACGGAATCCAGGAAACGGGATCCAGGATACGGGATCTGGGATAAGGGATCCGGAAAACCGGATCTGGGATCCAGCAAACCGGATCCGGGACCCGGGAAACGGGATCGAGTCCGTTTTATTTAAATTTAAATTTTGCGCCGACGAAGTCTCGGGCAAAAGCTAAATAAGTGTATGTGTCTGTATGTGTGAATGTTTGTTGCCACTTCGGTATCTCCGTAACTACTAAACTGATTTTAATGTGAAACGCAGATAGTGTAGGCTCTGGAATAAGACAGCCTAATCATAAACATCAATTTCCACGCGGGCGAAGCCGCGGGCACAGCTAGTAAATAAATAAATTTACTCATACGGGGTGAAATTTTAAAGGCGAATGTCCAAATCCGAAACTATGGGGAAAGCGAAAAATGCTTAGAGGGCTATAATTATTATTATCATAATGCATTTTTTTAAATGAGATCGGACTCTCAGCTAAGTTTTTATTTTTAATTGAATGATGCTGTTGTTAATTTCATTAAAATCGGCCACGAGGATTGTATCATCATTTTTCGCTATTGTTAGATTACCTACGTCATCATCATCATCATCATCCCAGCCGAAAGACGTCCACTGCTGGACATAGGCCTCCCCCAAGGTTCGCCACAATGACCGGTGTTGCGCTGCCCGCATCCAGCAGATTCCCGCGACCTTCACCAGGTCGTCGGTCCACCTTATGGGAGGTCTACCCACGCTACTCTTCCCAGTATAACATAATAATACTGTTGTGTTGTGTTGTGTTGTCAGGACTCGGAAGGGCAGGGTTGTCCGTTCTGCCGCGCGGAGATCAAGGGCACGGAGCAGGTGGTCGTGGACGCCTTCGTGCCGCCCAGACCGCCCGCCAACAACTCAGAACACAGGTAATTACCTTCTTATCGTATAGTTAGTGCCCAACCGAAGCTTTATGGCCTGCGCACATTGGCAGACGGCATGGCAGAGCATTTTAAATTTATCAATCGAATTTAATACTTATCCAATCGCAATAAGGTGCTGACCTTTGCCCAGCAGTGGGACGACACAGGTTGATTAAAAAAAAAAATAAGGTGCTCCAGCGTGGTCTTCGGTGCACCGAGAAAACTGCGCCGAGGTAGATCACGGAGCGTTGAAAGATATACCTTATTTCAATGGGATAAGTATTCAATTCGATTGATAAATTTAAAATGCTCTGCCATGCCGTCCGCCAATGTGCGCAGACCATTAAGTTTTTTTCTACATTGTAAATCGCAAATTCTTGGCGGTCGGCTTGTTATCAGCCAAAAGACTGCTAACAGATGGCCGACATGGCAGATGGAGCTTGTGATTGCGATGTTAGAATGTACCATATCTGCTAAAATAATTCGTCAATGGGTAATACCCAAACTCACATTCTTTACTTTATTTAAGCATACGGAGGCATTTGCAACTTTTCATTTTTGCTTTCTTACGTGCGTTTCAATACTTTTTTTAAAGTTGCCATATCCGGCATATTTATTTACCACTGTGTATGTAATGTTTTTTTTTTCACAGAACACACACAAAGACTGCAGTGAAGCCGGTATCATCCAACTCTTCTGGTTCGTCTGGTTCTTCAGGTTGTAATGGTTCAAGTGAGTTAATTTTATTTTTTTATTACCCTATAGAGCTGTCCCACTCCTAGGCAAAGGCCTCCTTTATTATGATTTTTTACTTTTTTTTCTGTATGGTTTCACGCATTTAGCTAGTGTCAAGTAAAATATCAATGGTTCGAGCGTAGGCAGTTCGGCTCACTGCATCGGGTGGTTGTGGGTTCGATTCCCGCCAGAGACAAATTTCGGAAACGACCTTCGTTATTGGTCTTCGTCTGAGTGATACAAGCGTTGCTTGGTTTGGGACCATACAGTTGGTTTGTAAGTCTGGCGATATTTATTTATTTATATTTATCCTTCAGGTGCTGATGTAACGATAGCAAGCAACGCCAACGGCTGGTCGTCGAGAAACACAACGTTCAACGGGCTCACGGACGACATCGATGATACAGAGGTAATTTACACTCTATTCGCATTCAAACAAAGTTTGTTTTCGAACTTCAAGGTCCGAAAACTGATATAAGCTGGAAGTTTGAAAAATATCTTTGTCCTATTCTATGTTATGGATTAAGAAAGAGAGAAACGAAATTCGTGAGATTCTCTTCGAGTATTCTTATTGCATATTCTCTCTGTTGTTGCTGCATTTAGGTTATATAATGTTGTATAACGTTATGTAACGTTTCACTATGTTATACAACCTAAGAGAGAGCATTATGGCATGGTTTGCATTTTGAAGTACTGTTTAGCATGTGTTTTGTGTTGCCATCGACCTTATACTCCGTAGACGCTTAATATCTAGCGAACGCTTTCATATACCACATCAGAAAAATAGATTTTATATAAATCCACGCCCACAAATTTTTGGCTAGCATAAAGCAACCAAAGACTACACTCTATGACAAAAGTTTTTGTAACGTAAACTTAAGCGTATAAGGTTTTAGAGGTTCACGATTGACCAATCACAATCCATTATTATTTTGCCGTGCCCTCGCTCCTGACCAGTCACAATGGCGTTCCGCTCCGTAACTTTTTTTCGGAATTAATATGTTTTCGGAAGAAAGTTACTCCTACACTGGTAGCTCGGCCATCCGCGACAACACAAGACGCGACATTAATCGTTTTTTTCACATTCTCCATGCATTAAGTAAGAGAGAGAGAGAGAGCGACTCGGTGCGACAAGATGCGTGATAAAAGGCTTGTCTTGGCGCGTATGCTAGCCATGCTTGTACGGAGTCCAAAAGGTGGTAAGTTCGTGTTGGCCAGCAACAATCAATCTGTGCGTGTGTCAGAATTTGTCTGGACCAATGAGCGTCTAGTACCCGTGCGCAGCGCAGTTAGTCGATATAAAGTTTGAATTACGAATGGATAAGTATTAGGCGTCTACAGAGTATGAGGTCGATGTTCGTTGCCATAGTATTGCGTTTAGCTTTATTCTCTGTGTGGGCATTTTCATTATTTTTTTATTTATTCATTTTGTGGGTTTATATTTTATCTGATTGTGATAGTGATCGGGGTGTTTGGCTTTTTGTATTCATAAGTGCTTTAATTGGTGCGTCCAGATGCCTGGCCCGAGCACTCATGTTATGATATTATCGGCCGAATACTCGTACGCAACTTAAATTTGAGAGCTGCTTAACTTTGACGCGCCATACAAAAAATGACAGTTAACGACGTAACAAACTGCTTAGTGGGACTTAAATATTTAAGTAGCCTGTGAGCTTTCGGTCGTATATCGGTCTATATCGTATCTATGCGTTCCGACGTCAAAACTGAGTGCTTGGGCATGTTTGAAATTTTTCTTTTGCACAAATTAGTGTTAAATCTAAGAAAAATATAAAAACTAAATTACCTCTATACTGCCCTTATAAATCGTTATTTATGGGCAAGATAATAATACAAAAAATAAAAATATAAAATATACTTTTAAAAATGTTATATTTAGAGTGATTTTGATGTGACAACAATTAGTATCAATGTTGCAAGAAATAAACTGAGCGCCAAAATAGAGTTTGTAAGCCAGTTTACAATGGCTTTACAAAGCATTTCTAAGAACAAAAGTGGTTTGTAATGCCTGTATAAGTCCATCATAACTTTCTATAAATTTGGGGCTAATATTTTAGCTCGATCGCGTTATTAAAAACGTGAAGGATTTTAGTTGACGTTTTTTGTTTTTTGTGCGAAAGCGAACGTACTTTATTGCCATCCTACTCATAGATGTACCATATGAGCAAGACAGAAACATTAAGGTATGTCCAAATTTTAGTACTTATAAGATTTTTTTACCAACCTAGCTTAGTCGGAGCGGCTAACATTTATAGCCTCGCGTTGCTTAAAAAGCTAATCACAGATAAAATATAAGCCCACTATCGCATGGCAATCATTCTTATAATAAGGTAGACCCAAGCTGTAGCCAATTGACTGCAGCTCATATACGGGCTGGCTCGACCGGGGTAGTGCCACCCTCTCTCAGAAGATCGGCGTATAGTAGCTATTACAGCTGCGTTTCGTACGATGAGTGAGAGAGCCGTTAGTCCAATGCTCGCACTTTCCCGATCTGAAGGGCAGTGGGAAGGAGGGGGAAGGGGGGGGGTGTAGGCTTCCGGCTCTCTCACTCATCGGACGAAACGCAGCTGTAATAGCTACTATACGCTGATCTTTTGTGAGAGGGTGGTACTACCCCGGTCGAGCCAGCCCGTATATGAGCTGCAGTCAATTGGCTACAGCTTGGCTCTATTACCTTTACTACCTTCAGTTGTTTGCCACATTAGTCCCACAAAAAAAAAGAAATGAGCATTGTGTCATTGTTTGTTTTTCCAGAGGCACCAGAGACAATCACCGCATGCTTAGTGCTTGCACGTGCGTAGTGTTAGTGTGCGTTGTGTGGTTGTGACGCCGCGACGAGCTCACCGCGGACGGAATACATTCCTTATAGCCCTACTATGGTCTCACGATCGCTGTACTCGCTAGCGTCTACGTAAATTAATAACAAAATATTGGTCCACAAATTGATCAATAACCTGTCAATATAAATGTTATGTCTGCGGGTTATTTCTCCAAATAAATGGTTATAAAAAATAATCCTAACCTATGGGATTTTTGAGTGAAATTCAATCAATTCTTGAAAGACTAGAGAATGTTGACTGACAGACAACACACAGCCTAAAAATATGGGTCTAGAAGCATTATATTTTACACTGGAGTTCCTTATGTAACATAGATGATCACTACAAAAGAATTTTAGAAAATTCATCCCATCTACAAAAGAATTTTAGAAAATTCATCCCATAAGGGGGTTAAATAGGGGATGAAAGGTATTATAAAAATCTTAACGGTCACTCGGCCTGAACAAATAAGCGGAGGTGCAAATATTTCGCATTTTGGTATTTACATTAAACATTTGTATAAAAAATTGTGCAAAGCCTTCTTAATTGGCCATAACTTAGACGCTAGCGATCATCGAACGTGTAAACTCACAGTTGAGCTACTAACCTGTCGTTTAAATGAATCTGTTCCTATGGTAACTTCGGTATAGGATGATTATCTAAATCCCCTCAATCGCTCAGTTACCACAAGAACCGACTCAGCGGTAAGCCTGTACTCGAATGTTCTAGATAAATTGATATGATGTGTTTTGATTTGAAATAAGGGTAATTTATAACTACAAATTCCCACTGCCGGTTTCTAAGGGAAGTTTAATCTCCTGTCTTCCATATACAACGTTATGAAAAAACATTAACAACCTTGCAACACCGTATTACAAACATAAACAACAACTTTTGTTCTATGACTTTTTAAAAAACATTTATAAAAAATAATTTTCTAAAATGTATGTAACAAGAAAATATTCTCATCTCAGTCCTGCAAGGTTGTTAATGTTTTTCCAATAACCCTGTCGAATCGACAGTCTCCACGATCAATTAACCATCGATATCGATAATTACTACCATTGATATTTGATCTTACGGCCTTAAGCCAGTATCGAGAGCGTCCTACTAAATTAGCTTGATACGAAAAACAAATTGAAATAGATTCATTGATTCTATACACGGAACAACCAACCACTGGACACCGCACTGAGAATGATTTTCATCAAACTAAAATACAGAGCAAACTAAATGCAGAGTGCATAGTGGGAACGGGAAAATAATAATAGATTGTGATTAGTATATCAAAAATAATAATGGATTGTGATTGGTCTATCGAAAATAATAATGGATTGTAATTGATCTATCTTAAATAATAATGGACTATGATTGGTCTATCGAAAATAATAATGAATTCTGATTGTTCTATTGAAAATAATAATGGATACTGATTGGTCTATTTATTGGAAATAATAATGGATTGTGATTGGTCTATCGAAAATAATAATGGATTGTGATTAGTCTATTGAAAATAATATTGTATTGTGATTGGTATATCGAAAATAATGGATTGTGTTTCGGAAATATTTTTCCTAACATTTGGTTACCAATTGTTGGTTAGTCCATGGTTTTGTAGGTAAAACGCCAATAATAGACAAGTTTACTTTGAACCCCCCCTTTTTAAGTTGCGTCGAAGGCAACAAAATTAAAAATAAATAAAATAAGATGACCTATCTACTTGACTTCTCAAAGATTAAAAACTGCACATATCAAATATCTAGTCTATTCGCCTGTTACAAGAGCTTAATTTTGATTGATGATTGACCTGTTTTGACTTTACAAGATTTACAAGCACCGTACAAGATCATTGCATGTAGTATACAAGGTGTTTCAAAAGTACGAAATGATACTTTGGGGTTTGGATGAGTATCGGGCATAGACTGAATTGGTATACATTTTTATCGAAATTCGAACACTTTTTTCATATCCATTTTTTTTTATATAAATATTTTGAGTGCCATGCAGAATGACTACAAACTTTTTCTTGAATATTAGTAGCTGCTACTCGATGTAGTTAACACCATTTTCTACGTCATTGGATGTGTCTTAAGGATGCAACACGAAAATTGGGTCAAATATTCAATTGCTCAACTCAGAAATATGATCTTCTTATCGTATGGTTATTGGCCAGCCTAGTGACAAGAGCTGTTCAAGCCGCCCGAAGGCCTCTAACATGACTTAACGACTGAAATATGATAGTAACCTATAATCTATCTTAACTAGGCATCTACATATTGTTTACCGTATATGTACCTAAAATATGATTTCGGATATTTGAAACATCTTGTACAGGTGTTGGAACACTATACAAATTTAAAAAACGTTGTATCTTGTTTGATAATAGTTTAGTTTTTATTTAATTTATTTTCAATTTGGTTTTGATGCGGCGAATACATTATGTTGTTATTTTTTGCAATACATAGTCTGAAACTTCAGCGTGTATGAAGCCAAACAAAAAAGTATATAATTAAATAACCTGAAATTTGTGATTTTCATAATAATGTAAGAGACTTCCAGAGAAATAACGCTATTTATGGTCGAACTGCATTTCAAACATGCTCTATCTTGAAATACAAATCCCTAAACTTATAGGTAAAAATCGATCTTAAGCATTATACAAGGTGTAACTGAAAAGGTGTATCTATCCACAGGGGGTGAAGTGTACACCTGGTATAGAGTCTGAATGCATAGTTTTGGCTTAAAATAATATTGCAAAGACATCACACCCAATTTTCGATTTACAAAGTTTATTAAAATCAAATCATAATAAACGTGTCCCCGCACTACGAGTGTCATTCACGTCACCAAGAAAATCAATAAATCAAGAAAACCGTGTACTTGTAGTGTCGTATATGTCTCGTTTCCGTTACACCCTGTATATGAAGTCATCTTTCTAACTTCGTCTTTGCCGCATGTAAAAAACTATAGCATTGCCTGTGTCAGTAAAATGGCTTGTAACATCACTTTTATTACATTTTAAATTGAAATAATGTCACAACACATGTGTTGAATTGTGTCTTAGGCACATAGACCAATAAGGTATAGACGCCGCGTAGCTGGGCTGTATATGTGACCGCACCTGACATTTTGATTGGTCCGTTCAAAGCTTGACCTTTAATGGACCAATGAAATCAAAATTAGACGTCTTCCCGAATACCCCGCCAACTTTGACGATTTCATTATTGTACAATAGTTGCGTCTGGTCTCATTAGTCTATGTTATATGCCTCTTTTCAAGTGAAGTTAATTTTGCAACAAACAATTTTTTTATTAATTATTTTTTTAACAATAGCCAACGTTGCACCGTGTCTGCAGTTTTGTTTAGTTAATTATTTTTAATTATTCTTTGTTCTCGGTGCAGTTAATGCAATAAGTATTAATTTAATTTATGATGTATTATTAATTATTATCTCCAGTGACTGGTGGCCGTTGTTTTGGAGTTTAATTTTTTTAATTAACAAAATTGAACTCTATTATTTTAGAAAGACTCATTTCAAACCGTCATATCTCGTGATATTACTTTGTTATCCGATCAGGGGGCTTACCACGAACTCTTATTGCGATTCAATTACAGGAACGTTTTAACGATTCAGTGTCTTTTTGTGCAATGACGTACCTTATTGTCATGACAATAAGAAACGTCATTGCACAAATGGCCGCTGAAACGTTAAAACAAAACTGCTATAAGAGGTGGTGGTAAGCCCCCAGATGTCACTTGCGCATTGAAACGAACACATAAAATAAAAGACGATCTCTTGTTTTTTTTTTATGAAAAAAAAGGCTTTTTGGTTTATTTTGATATAAGTATTAACAAAAACAACCTTGCGTACAAATTATCTCAATAAGCTGATATTCTTTTTGTGAGGCACCTACCTATATTTTAAGGTAAGGCATTTCTCTCTTAAAGATAAGCAATGCGACTGAAATGCGACCCATAATACGTCGCCTATTGATAGGCTGCTCTAAAGCCGACACCGAATTGGTTGCGCTACCAAGCGGACACCAGGTGCGATACCCTCCTTACAGCTCTATACATTTTGTTGGTGGAGCGACTGGTTGCATTACCACTGGTTGCCTCGTGCGATAGGGCTCTAAAGTCGAGGAATAGTCGAAAGTGGCGTGCGACTGGCGTCAGACGCGTAGTCGACGAGTAGTGTCGTCAGCACACGACGCTACCCAAATTCGATTATATTCGAATCTATTCGCGACAGTAACATGTCAATAGGCAAACTATGGGTCGCATTTAAGTCGCGTAGCTTGTGTATATCGCTGTGGAATAGGCCTAACTTTGTTTCTTGCAGAAACTTGTTATATTTCAGTACTAGAATACATTTCATTAATTCGAGTCAATATCAAAACTATTTATTTATGAATTTAGTTGCCTACCATTTAGGCTCAGCGCAAACGTGCCACCGACCACGGCCACCGGTGGCCAGCGGCAAGCAGTTCACAGTCGCGGACACTGATTAGCGAGTGGCCGCCACCGGCCACACGTGTGCGGCGAGTTTCCACAAAATGCATGCAAAAGCGAGTGAACTGCTTGTCGCTGGCCACTGATGGCTGTGGTCGGTGGCCCGCTTGTGGTCAGCCTTAATCCAAAACCACGGCCACTTTCTTCGTTTACGCTTAGTTTGTATTGATTTAGTTGCGTTAGTTTATTAATTATTATGATATTATGATTATGGCGACTTAATATTTATTTTAAGTGTATCGTTTTTAAATGATGAAATTATACGCTCGGTGATAATGTGCTTGTTTGTTTTCTTCGTCCTTTATTTTGCGATGTTTTTTAAAGGAAATACATACTATGTATTTCGTACGATAGTAGCTTTGCCCGCCACTTCGTATGTGTATTTTTATAGTTTTTTTTTTAAAAGATTATTCGCGTTTAAGCCCGCGTGGAATTAACTGTTTTTTTAATTATTTTTTACGCGTAACCCTTATTATTTTTCTAAAATGAAAGTAGCCTAAGTTACTCCTTATAACATCAGTTATCTCTGCCAGTGAAAGTCCCGTCAGAATCAGTTAAAAAGTCATTAGTAAGTAAGCAGTCAATTTAGTTAAAAGCTGTTATTTTGACATTACAAACAGACAATTAAATTTTATTTAATTGGGATTGAATCCCCAGTCATTTACCCCACCATCGACCCCCAAGTCGGAGGGAAGTCGCGCGCCGGGCGTAATAGCGCCCGGACTAAAAAAACCGGCCAAGTGCGTGTCGGACTCGCACATAAAGGGTTCTGTACCACCGTGGCATAAAAACTAAAAAAAAACAGTTTTTTGTATGGGGACCCCCTTTATTTTTAAATTTTATTTTAAGTATTTGTTGTTGAAGCGGCTACAGAAATACACATTCTGTGAAAATTTCAAGTCTACCTATTATGGTTCGTAAGCCTACAGCCTGCTGACAGACAGACAGACGGACGGACGGACGGACAGCGTAGGCTTAGTAATAGGGTCCCGTTTGCACCCTTTGGGTACGGAACCCTAAAAATCCCTCCATTGAGAAAGGCCATCCTATTACGCGAGCCTCACTTATGAAATGAAAATGAAAAATATTTATACAGCACAGCACATCATAAAGAAAAGAACAGCACATAAAACGGTAGGACCGATAGACTCGTTAGGGAAGAAACGAGCAACATTATCTTCAGTGAGAGCTGTGCCTTTGGCTCAGCATGTACTGGAGGAGAACAAGGTCTCCAGCGCTGATTTTCAGCTATAGCCACCTCGTAGTCTGTCTTAGGGGCCATCCATTGATGATGGCACACTAATTTAATGATTTTTGACCCCCTCCGCCCTTGTCACAGCTGGTCACATTTGTGAGAATCCCCTCTCCCTGGTGTGACGTCACATAATTGTAGCAATTTTACATGTAGAAATGATTAAATTAAAACAGCAGTTCCGAAACTAGTTATGTCTCCATCAATTTTTTAAACCTTAGGTATATTTATACAGATACAGTTGGAAATAACAGTTCAAATTTCGCGTTTTAATACTTAGATATTATTAGCTTTTGATATGTGACGTCACGAAACTTAGGACCCCCAACCCTTGTCACACAATGTCACACTTTGTCGACCCCCTCCTCCTCCCCTATTATGGATGGCCCCATAACTGGCTCCCCAAACGCCAAAAAAACAACAGGATCGTTTGAAACTTGTGCTAGGACTGGGCGGAGTTCAACGCGGCGACGTCGACTATCGCCGCGCTGCGACCGTCGGTGCGGTCGCCGGGCGCGTCCCCGCGGCACAGCCCGCGCGCGCCGCGCCGCGCGCCCGCGCCCGCCGAGAACGCGTACGGCGAGCTGCGCGCGCCGCCGCTGCCGCCGCGCAAGTCGCTCTCGCCAGCCGAGCCCGCCATCGCCGCCGCCTCCAGCGTGCAGGACATCGCCGCGGCCGCCGCGCTAGGTGAGGCCACCACTAGTAGTACTGTTGCATATTATTTAGCTCTCCGGCCACCCAGCTGTAGGACTTGGGTAGGTGCGTAAAGTGTTTGCGCTATGCGTTGGTTTGCGCTGCGTTTGCGCTGGATGCTGCGTACTGGGAAGTTAGCGCGCCGTACAGCTCCGGTACCATTCAGGAGAAATGGTAGTCGGCTTCTCTGCCGTCCCTATAGCGGGGATTGAACCGTTAGCATTTCATGGAGTGCGGGTGGTGAGCGACTCACGGCTCCGGTACCATTCTGGATAAATGGTAGTGAGCAATCACGGTGCAACTCACACGTTGAGTACTAGAGTGGATGCTCTGGCGGCAGGACCTACCGTAGATGGTCCCTGACGCCTCGTAAGGGGTTGCCAGGTATAGTGTGCCTCCTTTTGTAACCTTACGGTTGGTAAGGGGGCCACTATAATAAATCTCTTTGGAATAGGTATGGGTGTTGTTGCATATTATTTATTAGCTGTGCCCCGCGGCACAGCCCGCGCCCGCCGAAAACGCGTGCGGCGAGACAAAGAAATATAATCCTATTTTGGTAGAAGCAGGTACCTTACTCGTATACATCCCCGTGACTTAATCCGCGCAAAATATAAATTTAAAAAATTCGGATCCTGGATCCCGTATACCGTATCCCATATCCCGTATCCCGATATTTTTCTAAAGACACCTAAATACCAATTTTCATAGGTACCTTTGCAAAAAATCATCTCGATCGTTTGCTCTATGAAAAATTAAAACAAATCTATCCCACGGGAAACATACATTTTACAGGGATAAAAAGTAGCCTATGTGCTATTCCAGAATATAATCTAACTCTGTGCCAAATTTCATCCAGATCCGTTCAGCCGTTCTGGCGTGAGTGAGTAACAAACATCCATCCATCCAAACTTTTACATTTATAATATTAGTGGGAAGTGGGATGCATTAAGTAAAAAGCAGTTATTTTAACATTACAAACAGACACTTAAATTTTATTATTTGTAGAGATTTGTATTAGTTGTTAGAGGATTCATAAACGCTACGTTTAACTTACAGGAATATTTTTTTTTTACTTTGATTTATTTTTATACAAGAAATTATTTTGACCACAGAGCCAAGAAGACGTTCCTCATTGGAACCGGAACCGGATTCTCGGCACCGACTGACGTCCATCATCACCGGCTCCACGGAAACTATCACTGGAGTCATAGACACAAGACACGAGGTGAGTCCCCTTGTCTTTTTTTTTAAATTAGATGAAGTAACTGAAGGTAGGAAGACGCAGCGTGGGTAGCCCCCCACAATGTGGGCCGACGACCTAGTGAGGGTCGCGGGAAACCGCTGGATGCAAGTGGCACAGGACCGGTCGTTGTGGATACCCTTGGGGGAGCCCTATGTCCAACAGTGGACGTCTTTTGGCTGAAATGCTCATGATGGTGAAGTAACTGACAATAGCCAATGTTACTTTTTAATTGAAATAAATCCCCCCCCCCCCATCCCATCCCCATCCCCCCATCCATCCATCCCCCTCGCATTGAGGGGAGGTCCGTGCCCAGCAGTGGGACGTTACAAGGGCTAAATATATATATATATATATATATATATATATATATATATATATATATATATATATATAATTATGATGTCCATAGCCAGCTGCAATCCCTGATCGGTAAACGATCAGAAGTTAAGCGCTTGGCAAGGTCAGGCAGAGATGGGTGACCGTTTAGTGGCATTTGAACTGAGCGTCTCCGTGCTTCAGAGGGCAAGTAAAAAGTCGGTCTCGGTTTGTGTCATCTAGGCAGCAGTCGTTAAGCTTGCCAAAGACCTTCGGGGGGCTTGAAGTCGCTTAGCCATTGCCATTGAGCAGCTATAGTGACCGACCCTATGATTGCACGTTTAGAATAATAAATAAATATCCTGGGACATTATTTTACACACGGCTACCTGATCCCAAACTAAGCAGAGCTTGTACTATGGAAACCAGATAACTGATATTACTACATACCTATACTTCTTTTCGATTGTAAATACATACATAATTACACCCATACTCGGAACATGCAGATATGTTCATGCACACAAATGCATGTCCCGGGTAGGAATCGAACCTACGACCTGCAGCGTGAAAGACGGAATCTCAACCAACCACGCCAACGGGCCCGTCACCAACCGGAATCAACCGACCAATTAGAGGGTCGATCCCTATAGCAGCTCAATGGCAACGGCAGTTGATAGCTAAGCGACTAGGGCCCAGGACATGTTGACTATATACCATTTCTTTAATTCCAGGTACCCCCCGACCCCCGCGCCTTCGAAAAACCCCGCCGCGCGTGCACCCCCCAATCTAACAGTAGACCCCTCCCCGCTCCCCCTCCCGAACGACCCGCCGACGACAGACCGACCCCAACCGACCCTAAACCCGACCGCCCCGACAACCGACACAGTGACAACCGTAACCTGCAAGAAAACAGGCAAGACAGGCACATGCCTGACCGACAGACAGATCGACACGTGTCTCATTTAGAGAACAGGCGTGTGTCGACGCCTGACAGGCAAGACAGGCTAGACAGACATCAAGCCCCGGAAAATCGGCAAGATTCAAGACAAGCGCACGTGCCAGAAAACAGGCAGGATAGGCACGTGCCAAATATAGAAAACAGGCACGTGTCAAATGTAGAAAACAGGCACGTGTCAAATATAGAAAACAGGCACGTGTCAAATATAGAAAACAGGCAAATTTCAAATTTAGAAAACATTCATATTTCGAATCTAGAAAACAGACACCTTTCGAATTTTGAAAATCGACACGTGTCTGAAAACAGGCATTTAATATCAGACAGGCATACGGAATTCCGTTTACCGCCTGAAAGGCCGCCTGACAAGCCCGATCTTAGACAGGAGAGGGTATTAAGTGTGGACTCTAGGTGTAGTTTTGATAGGGAAACTAGGTCGGAGAGTCGAGCGCCGCCTCGGCAGAGGTCGCTACCGGCCACTACTAGTGGAAGTATGGACCAGCCGACCAAGTCCATCACTATGCCTAAATTCCCATCAGAAGATACAAAAGACCCTCCCTATGAAAATGTCGCTGTGGAGAACGATTTTGGTGTTTCATGTAAGTATTATATTTTACTAGCTGTGCCCTCGACTTTGTTTTTATTATTAGCTAAAATAAAAGTAGCCTAAGTTACTCCTTATAACATCAGCTATCTGCCAGTGAAAGTCCCGTTGAAATCGGGCCAGCCATTTCGGAGATTGTTTTTATTATTAGCTAAAATAAAAGTAGCCTAAGTTACTCCTTATAACATCAGCTATCTGCCAGTGAAAGTCCCGTTGAAATCGGGCAAGCCATTTCGGAGATTAGGTGGTACAAACAAACATTCTAAAATTTGCTTCTTTATTATAAGTGCCTGCTGTATTTTCGAAAAGTTAACATTGGATTTTTGAAAAGTCAATAGTGTACAAAATATATGCGTTACAAATCACAAACAATTAAGTTTCAATATTATTTTATTATTACAGCCAAAAAAATCAACCCGCTTACGCACGACCAACACGGCAGAAAGTACGGTGACAACGTTTCGTACGAAAACATAAATTTGGACTACATCGCCCGTTTGGTAGGCGAAGGGTACCCGAAGGACATTGTTGTGCGCGCATTGGGCATCACACGGAACGACCTGGAGATGGCGTGCGATATATTACACGAGTTTGGAGCTAAAGTACCTAATAAATGCTAGGGATTAGTGAAATTTTTCAATTTCAGTGCGATTCTCATAATTTTTGTTACATTTAATAAACGTAGAAACAGTTAGTGCCGCCAAAGACGGACTGTAAGCAGTCGAGAGCAGTCGTGTTTCGGTCGGAGTTGACTTCAACCCGACTGCTTCAAGCAGTCCTTGTGCAGTTGTGTTCGGATTTGTACGCGAACCGCTTCTAGCAGTCCGTGTATGGTCGAGCAGCTCTTTGCTGCCAGCATCAACCTCACGCCGACTGCATTTTTAACTGCGACTGCAAACGAACTGCTTGAGCGGTCTGTGTATGGCGAATGTCAATTTTGTATTGAAACTGCAGATCGTCCAGCAGCGACCGCTTGAAGCTGTTGGCACTGACTGCTCCAAGCAGTCCGTCTATGGCGGCGCTAACAGAAAATCGATTTTTGGTTAGGACAATAACAAAAACGATTGATACAATATCCAAAACTGGGGGAGGTGTATAAAATATTGTCCTCGGGCGGTGTATATTGAATTCTTCGCAAAGCTCAGGATTCTACTATAGAATCCTTCGCTTTCCTCGGAATTCAAAAAACGCCCTCGTGGAACAAAATTTCACTTTGTCCCCTTGTGACACAAATACCTATACATCATTTGACAGCAATAATTTATATAAAATGTTTCTGTTTGTTTAAATTGAACAAAAATTATGACATACCTCATTAAAACAAGTCGACATGTTAAACATCAGGTTTTTACTAGAATTTTGTACCTTATAGACGTAAATATAAGTCTGATTTTGACGTGTTATCGGTGTTTACTGAAATGACGTTAATATCTACGTATAGAATTGACAATTTTAATTTTAATATCGCACATTAAAGTCGATCTATTTAATTTAATTGACATTTAAATTTTATAAAATTTTAATAATTACGAGATTTACGGGTTTTTTATTTATCTACTAGAAGTTTTGAAATACATATTTTATACGTTCTAAGTAATACTATGCCCATCTACATGCCTATCTAAAATGAAGGTATACTTATAGTACGCGACAGGTCGAGATGACATTCTGGTTATGAGCTTTTTGCTGAATAAAATCCGAATCATAATTCACAGGACCCGCAACGCAACAGAAAAATTTAATTTAAAATTTTTGTGGGCGATTTTAATTGTTTATCGGGTCCTGTTAATTTTGATTCGGATTTTATTCTGCAAAAAGCTCATAACCCGAACGTTATCTAGCACTGACATGACGCGCACTATACATAACATCAGAAGGTATTTTACTTACAAAAATGTGCCGCTAAAAATTGGTAAGTTGCATTCGGGCAATTCCGAAAGTCGGGAAAATCCAATAATTTTAATGTTGGTAAAAAAATTAAATTATTATAATTTTCCGACTTTCGGAATTACCCAAATGCACCTTACATAATTCCTTAAACAATAATGTATATACTTTTATCTATTATTTTCACTCGAAAAGCATAGCAATATATTGCGTACTTCTTCGTGCCTACTACTGATACGTTTTACTATGCTTAGGCTGTGAAAACATTAAATTTTTGTAAAAAAAAAATGCCTGATGACGGCTCTTATGAAAATATTACATTCTAACAACGCACTACATTTCATTGCACATTATGTAATTTAAAGACACGCCATTTAAAGAAAATTATAATCGAATTACAATGCCCTTTTGTTCTGAAAATACTTCGTATAGCTATTGTAAACTGATAAAATTTTCTAAATATTTGGCTGTTAATCTTCATTAGGTTAAGACAATTCATATGAAGATTTAAATAAATTATACAAGAATTGTAATAAAATGAAAGTGCTGAGAAAAAGTTATATTGAATAAGTATAAGTAGTTAAAAAGTATACATACATACCCATAGGAACACCGCGATAAAATTTAATATCCTAATTAAAATAGTAAATTAGATACATCGTGAGTTAGCACTTAGCACCGCATGCTGTGTATAAATCACAACACATTAAAACTTAACAGTGCAGTAAAAAAACTGTCAAAATACGAGCAATGTTCCATTTTTAAATGATCGTCAAAAATCTGTCAAGTTAATTTTCGAAATGTGTGATAGTATTATAGAAGTAATGTTTTTAGAGTTTAATTTTAATGCTACATTCTATAAAATGTATTTATTTTGCATCGATTAGTTACAGTAATAGTGAAACTCTATTCCAGTGTTTATAATCTGTTATTTTCGATCAGTATTCATTTATCAATGAATACCTTTTTTTCATTAATAATGAAGCTTTGTAAATACTTATTTAGTAAAATTATCTATATTTTCATAATAAAATCGCTGTCCGAAGGAATCTACTTATAATGGCGGTTCATAGAATATATTTTTTCATAATAATATTTTACTTAGTATGTATTTGTATAATGACAAATTTTGACACCTTAACTTATGATACTTGCAATATTTAATATTTAGCATAACTGTAATAAGTTGCATTCGGATAATTCCGAAAGTCGGGAAATTCCAATGATTTAATTTTTCAAAAAAAAAAAAGTTTTTTCTAAAATTTAAATTATTGGAATTTCCCGACTTTCTGAATTACCCGAACGCACCTTACATTATTTAATATCTATCGTTGATGTAAATATTAATTAATATTTATATTATTTGGACCCCTACGTGGTGGCATTAATATGAATATTATGATCTTCCTTTCAATGAAAAATAGAAAAATGTAGATAGTTTGATAGTGTTTACTGTTTTTATTCTTTTTCAAATTCGAAGAGCTTATAACGGCACCAAACTTTTTTGAAATTATTCTCTTCGTATTTTTCTAATATGTATGGAAATGTTTTGTAAAAGTGCAATTTTTGTAATTGTTCGCCTTTCCTTTTTATATTATTATTATATTATATTATTGCAGACCTGGTGAAAAAGCTGCATTAATATGAATCAGACGTGAAATCAAATGTTATTATTAATTTTTGCTGTTAAGAAACCAAAATATTAAAATGTAATTTTGTCCGCATTTTCATGCAGTTTTCGCAGAATATTTTAATATGCTTAGTGAAGGACTTGACTGAATTTTAGGTTAGAATCTATCTAGTCTTAATTTTTCACATATTTTGCTATTTTCAATCATTCGTTTTTGAATAAGATGGATTTTTAATTAATTAATTGGAGATGCTATAAATTGTAATTGTCTGTAATTTTTAATATTATAATTGTAATAAATAATAGTACGTAGAAATTACTACATATCCACCAGATTACTAGTCAAATTCCCCTTTTTACATAAAAATGTTTAACATTATTATTAATGTAAACATTATTATTTTAAAAGTTGTATTTAGTAGCTTGTAATCATCGGGTTGAGTATACAATTTGAAATTAATAACTCCTTTATACTTTCTGTATTTAAAATTACTGTTTATAGAACTTTCCTCGTGTATTATTTGTGTAAGGTGCATTTAGGTAATTCCGAAAGTCGGAAAATTCCAATAATTTAAATTTACTAAAAATAATAATTTTCATATATTGAAATTATTGGAATTTTCCGACTATCTGAATTACCCAAATGCATCTTACCTACTGAGTCATATTTTTATACTAATTTCTTTACTCGGTAAATCTATAAATTGTACACACTTTTTATTCATTATCACTGTATGCCAACCGTAATAATAATTGTAATATCCAATGCGCAAGTTGTAATTCATTTCGCCATACGCGTCTTGCTTTTTATTTTAATTTAGTTTTACGTGATAAAAATAGTAATGACTTATTTATGTTTAGTAAAAGAATTGTTTTAATAATCTCACAAAACATTTTCTGAGTAGGTTATGTTAAAAATTGTACGTTTAATCAAAAATTGCGATGGATTCAATTCCATAATATGATCGAGGTGTTATAAATCATTTAAATTTGTGTATTTCGTACTTTTACCGGCCAATTTAGGAATTGGTGAACTACGCAAAAGTAATCAAAATTCTGATATTTACTGGTCATTTTACATAATCTCCAAATTTACTTTTTGGCCATTCTCACACTATCCGGTTTAAGCGCGAAGATACAAACAGCTCATCGCCTGTACCATGTGAGAGAGAGATACAAGCTAGTTATATCCTATGGGAGTTTAATGGCATTAGACAATTTAGTCAGCCATAATTGGCCAATGTGTACAATAGACTGGGTTTAAGATTAGACCGATCAATTTGAAAAGTTTTGGTAAAAAGTAAATATTTTGTTAAAACAATTTTCCTTTCATCAGCAAAAGCACTGTAAAATATAATTTAAAACAACGCCATCTGTTGCTTGTCGATAGAACGTTTGGGGAGGCTGTCTTGATTTACGCTTTAGTAAAAATATGTTGCAAATAAATAATATTTAAGTAAAATTTAAGTGGTTGTTATTATTCAGAGGAAAACCTTATTATAATAATGGTAATTACGAAATAAACCCTACTAGCTCGTTCTGCTACTTTGTCTGCTTAGAATTTGTTCTAGCTATTTATACCTAGCCTATTTTTTCCCTCTTAGCTTTCATCTATTTCCATACTAGTGTTTTTTTTTTTTTTTAAACTTGAGTAATGCTTGGTCTCCCATATAAACTTTCATCCCCTATGTCCCCTCTTCAGGGTGGAAACCCACCGCGGTGCACGGAGAGAGAGGCTACGCACGAAATGACGTCATTGACGTCATTGTCGAACAAAATTATCATCATTGACGTCTTTCGTGCGTAGCGTGCACCGCGTTGAGTTTCCGCCCTTAAGGTATTGTGGGAAATAGTAACTCCAGGTGCTGCCCTCCGAAATAAGCAAGGCAAGACACGCTACACTTTGACATTATTGTTTACAGACAGACATAGGTATATGTAGAAATGCATGGAGCTCTGAGAAGAAATGAGATGTGCGTCCGTCTCTCGTTCTAACTTAACTACCCTTGAAGTAACTAAGTAAGTATTTATACTAGCTTTTGCCAGCGACTTCGTCCGCGCATTTGTCCCACGTGAACATACTATCGGGATAAATAGCCTATATGCTATTCCCGACTATAATCTATCTCTATGCAAAATTTCATCCAGATCCGTTCAGCCGTTCTGGCGTGATTGAATAACAAACATCCAAACTTTCACATTTATAATATTAAGTGGGATGATGCTAGCTTTGAAACCGCAGTAATAAAGAAAGCAATTAATATTCAATCATAATTTTAACGACATTTTACAATCCAATCACATTTACTTATTATCTTAGGTAGTTTTGTACTTCGCGAAATGTAACTGATTGTACGGGCAATGTATAAAATAACATTATGCCTTGTAATTTTCAAAGTAAGTACTTACTACTGATTATTTTCTTAACCATTTTTACAACTAGAACTAGGTAATCGCGAAAAAACAAGACTTATCTAGGCCTATGGGGAACTTAATGAGAATCATAAATTCTCATTAAGTTCGATTGGTTAAGCAACGCTTGGCAAAGTCAGTCAGAGACGGGTGACCGTTTAGTGGCATTTGAACTGAACGTCTCCGTGCTTCGGAGGGCACGAAATCGGTCCCGGTTGTTGTCATCTAGACGGTGTTCGTTAGCCTTGTCAGAGACCTTCTGGCGGCTTGAACAACTCTGACACCAGGATGGCTAATAACCATAAGAAGTGGGAAGTTAGAACTCCGTGAATTTTTCATGGTAAATCGTAAATCCATTGCCATCGAACGTTGCCGATCAGTGGATTGTAACGACAAGAATCTACGATTTAAGATGAAGGATTCACGAAGATAAAACTAAAAGTATGGTCAAAGTCGAATGTCAAGTACATTTGAGGTCAAATGACATTCGATGTCAAAGGTCATTCGGGGTTAAATGTCAAAGGTCATTCGAGGTCAAAGTCGACCCGTGTCCTTTTCCCCGCCCTTATACTCAAACGAAAACCTAGACCTAAATCTTAACCTAATAGCGCCCCCCTTAGGCTACACCCTAACCAAAAGGGTTCAGTCAGTAGAAAATTAGCTTGGATCCGAGATTGTGTAGCGGATGTTAGCTTTATATTTGTCGTTAAGCTTACTCATTTATTTCCAGTTACATACAACCACATCCCAATTTCCGAACCACGTAGATCTACAGAAAGTAGGTGAAATAATATTCAACAATGAGAAACATAATATCCTGAAGCCCACCACTCACGTCATCACTGACTACTTCAAGGAATACATGTTGAGGAGTAAGACCAAACTGATCCCAACCAAGAGGTTATTTATCGACGACAATGGATTCAGACACTCTTGGAGTGGTTACGACGATAAAATAGTCAGCTTGAGGAAAACTGACGTTAACGTTGAAGAAAATAACCGAGCTCAAAACGAAAACGTAGATGATAAAGATAATAAAGATACTCCTCCCGAAAATACAGTTGAAACTAACACAGAAGTCACAGAAGCTGCAGCTGAAAAGACAACTTTCCATTGGTCTTATTTCGAACCTGTTAAAAAAGTGGATACCAACTTAAAGGATGGTGTAAAGAATACTGATACTAAGAAAGAAGCAGATGTTGGGAAGGATGTCATTAGTGCTCATGTGGTTCGCAGTAGTGCTAAAAAAACTGCTACAGGTACTGGAGCGAAGGAGGATAAGACAGTTGCGAAAGTTACGTTTTTCTGTCCCTACTTAGGTATCGTGACTATGTCAGCGTTTGTTGATTAAATTCGTTCATCATTTAGGCGTCATTCGTAAAGATTAAAAATATGTTTTTTAAAGATTTGCAATTTTATTTTTAAAAAGGTTGCATAGCTCCAGAGTCCAGACTCTTGACAGTGTTAATCTGGACTCCAGAATCCAGATTAACACTTCAAATGTATGATCCTAAAGTAGGCCTTACTTGAACTATGGGTAGGTACCGTACAACGGACTGGGGACAATTCCAGTAACACATAATCCAAGAAAATCACGAAAACGCCATTTCCGAAATTTTGCCGACGGGCCGCCCGCAACGTACCTACCTATGTGGACAATCATGGATGGTCATAAGATATAGAGACAAGTAGCGAATTAAAAAAAAAACTCAGCACATTAATCTCAAACTCATTTATTAATCTCTTTTTCATTATTCATAAATCTCCTGTTAAATCGCCTCGTCATGTACGGATCAAAGTCATCATCCACTTTATACTTATCGAAAGTGTTCATGAATGTATTAATTGCGGTTTGGAACGCTCTTCGGTAACTGGTCACCGGCATTTTCTGCTTCAACATCACTATTGGTTCAAAGGGTATCACTAAACCAGCGGCTGACGCTATCAAAGGTATAAAGGGTGCCGGCAAGTAATAAGATATCAACTCCATCGCCCCATTCACAGCACACGTGCCTATATTCCTCAACACATGATTCACTTTCGGTGTAAATAGGACCTTTAGAATAGGTTCAGTTATTAACCTGTATATTCTAATTATTACACCCTCTTGTGGTTTGATTTCTGTTTGTATCTTGACTTGAGGTTTGTCTGTTTGTATCCTGACTTCTGGTTTGTCCGTTTGTATGATTGCTGTTACGTTTTCAACTTCATTGACTAATATTTCGTCTATTTGCGTTTGTGTTGTTTCCTCTGGCGCCTCGAATTGGTCATTTATTTCTGGTTGTTGCGGCTATGATATAAAAATGTATATATACCTAAGGGGGCGTCCATAAATTAAGTAAGAATCTCACCATAGCTTACGTGGGGGAGAGGGGGGTCTCGCCAAATATCACATGATTTTTTTTTTCAGCAAGAAATAGTGTAAAATGGAGCGTAAACTGCGGTTAAAAAGTAAAACATGTTTCTCCCCTAAGATATGGCTTGAAAAATCTCACGTTAGATTAAGGGGGGAGGGAGGGGGCGAGCCCAAAATTGCCTCACGTAATTTACGGACAAATAAATGTACAAACAAGTCAATGTACTACATACCTATACATATAATATATAAATCTATATAAATGACGAAAAGTAAAAATGAGCTGAATTAATTAATTTAACAATAAATTCGTTATATTATTTTACTCACGGCTGCGATAATGGAATAAAATAAAGTTAATAAAACAAAAACTGTAAAAGACATTTTCATTTACAAATTAGTTTATGGTCTCGGGAGGACAACATTTCTAGAAAATATTATATTGTTGTAATATTATTCGTTGACTATGGAAAATTATAACGATCAACTCGGGCCTCGTAAAACTGATTTTATACCCATTTTCAGTAGAATTTCGCAAGAAAGTATTTTTTGTTTCAGTTTAAAATACCTACCTACCTTTTACTACGACTTTGTGTATACAACAATATTGTTTACATATTTATGTAACATAGGAAAGGAAATAGGAATTTATTTAGTTCTCTAGTAATGTCCCACCTCTTAATAATCTGGTCACATTTGTTTTACAATAATTTACAAATAATTAATATGAAATTTCTACAGCCGTGATTATAATAGTGTCTCTATTAAATACCAAGAACCATATAACCGACTTTTCTTTAAAACATGATGAACAAAAATGGTTTACAAAAACAAAATGAACATTAAAAACATTCTCCGCAAAGTTATATAACAGCACATCAGCAGTAAAACGTTCAATTGCAACATAAAATCTAATTACAATCGTTTTTAATTACTGCAAAGTTAAAAGTGAGGAGACCGATCGCGTCGACATCATGTATTTATTTTATTTATCCTTTATTTATTTAATATGTGCTCTCTCAATAGCTTATGTGGAAGCAGAGCCGCAGGTAATATTATAATTAATAAATAAAAATAATTAAATACTAAAAATCGCCAGATATGGTTCCAAACTAAGCAAAGCTTGTACTACTATAGGTAATAGACTGGGGGCGGTCGCAGTGATACCCAGACTAGGACCCCGAGTCTTAATAATTAACCATTACGAAACCACTGTTTTCTACTATTATCTTAGTGATAACTTCATTATAAATCGTGAATTCGGCCAAGGACGGCCGAAAACATGTTGACCGCCATGAATTCACGACGATAATCTCAGACACCAGTGTTTTTCCATTGGTATTTTGCTAGTAGACTCGGTGGCCAGGGCAAATTACGAAAAGGCCGTTTCCGTAATTTGCCTCTGGTAGGAATCGAACCTGCCACCACCCAATACAGTGAACCGAGCGGCCTACGCTTGAACAACTTCTCCAAGCGGTCGTCAATTGTTAAATATTTATTAGGGCGTATGCACACGGTGCGTTGCGGCGGCGCCGGTGCGGCAAGATATCGCTGAATAGGGCACACGGACGGAGCGGCGACGCGGCGTTGCTACGGTGCCGCTTAACCTCGGTAACGTTGCCACTGAAGTAGGGTAATTACCGTACTTTTATGTTTACAGGTGCCCTATGACTACATCCCGATAGGACGCCGCCAGGCAGCATACTCCCCTCACCCTTCAGATGTGAACCTGAATTATGAAAAACTGTTTCCATCTAGACGCAAGTTCCTCGACTAATGGAAATAAAGAATAATAAAAAGTATGGCTACCTATAGATGTTGTATTGCTATACCATATTTTGTATATTAAGTATTACATATAAATACATATTACATATAAATAATGTTTGGTAATGTAAGCATCTATAGGCTACGGTAACTGCTTAGCATCAGGCGGGCCATACGGTTTTTGCCACCTTAGTCATAGAAAAAAATATTAATAGAAATAATAATACAAAATTAATAAACAAACTTCGTCACTTTAATTAATTACATACAAACTAGTATTCAACGTTTTTGATCAAATACAATTATTATTATAATTATAAAAATATAACAAATACTTATAATACAAGAACAATTTCAATGCCAATAATAACGGCATTTAGTGGGATTTGACACACAGTTGTACACAAATTTGACAATAATATCTGTTAATTAATTCAAATTGTGGGGCAGATAATCGACTGATAACAATAAAACATTAATTCCCCCGTCTGATTTTTGATAGGCCATTAGTTACCTAAACTTAAATCACAACGGCTTGGTTACGAACCCATAACAATACAATTACATTTGCAAGCCGTTGTGTCAACGACTTACCCTTATTAATCAGCCATTTGTCAACGACTTGCCCTCATTAATCAGCCGTTTGTCAACGACTTACCCTTATTAATCGTCAAGTTGTATATCAATGGCTTACCCTTATTAATTGTGAAGCCGTATGACAACAACGTAGGTACTCTTGTTAATTGTGAAACAGTATGTCAACAACGTACTCTTATTAATCGTGAAGCCGTATGTCAACGACTTACACTTAATAACCGTGAAACAGTATGTCAATAATTTACCCTTATTAATTATCGAGTAGTATATCAATGGCGTACCTTTATTTATTACGAGTGCAAGGCATAGGTAAAATACTTCTGACTTGCACTATCGATACAAGTCACGCCACTGAATACGGCACACTAAATATTTTAATTTTTCAGTCGATTTATCAGTATTTTTTGTCAGTTATTTCATGTTGTTTTGTCAATTGGTCGGGTGTTTAATCTGTGGTATTTTATGTCAAATGAGGGTGCATTAAATAGGTACGTCGGGAGTATGGTCGATGTTTAAACGCTGCTGGCTGCTGCGAGTCTGGCAATGAGGTCTGGTACGTCGATGTGGGCTGGTACTGGGGAGGCGAGCTCAGCATACCTATCTGTAAAATCTGCCGCGCCATCCCGACTTTCAGGACTCATCCCGACCTCCTCGGCCTAGAAAAAGCAGTAAATTTAAAATATCACTTAATTAAAATACACAATTCAAGTAGGAACTATTCCACCAAACCAACTAGGAACTCGGATGAAATGTGGCTTCCCATCCGCATACCGCCACCGCCTTTCAGTGCGGGTGACGTCACATTTGACAGGTTCCTAGTTGGCTTGGTGGAGTAGGAGGTAGTAAAATGTGTTGCATAACAACCGCTTATTTTTATTGATTTTAAATGGAAACATGACAAAAATGTTGCATGTATCAACCTGGTTATCGATACTTTACGACTACGATTGAAAATATTTTATGATTTCATTAAACTTTGGTGCTGGAGTGTATTCTATATTTTTTAAATCTAGAGCCACGGATGTTTCGCCCTTGAGAACAACTAGAGAGAGTTGTCAAAAATAACGTGACGTTAAACTTAAAGTTCTATAGTATCTATAAAATCCCCGTAAATTATTTTAGCACTTATGAGACAAAAAACTATCACTATCAAAAATCTTCTTAATATTGACCGTGTTTTTGAAAACGTTTATCAAATAAACTTTAAACAATTTTAATAAAAATAAATAAAAAATATAAGAAAAACTTACCATAGCCGAGAATAAGCCGAGTAGTACACACAATAACATAAGCCACTTCATATTGCTCCCGTGAACCACACTCTGCCACAGCCTCGTCGCGTACCCTTTTATATGGCCTACACTTGATATCCGTGACTATACTGACGCCATAATTACATTGATATCAACGAGACCGATCGATTTCATAATGAAAACTGAATTAAAGTGCGTTTTTTTCATGTGACTACGGTGCCAAATAAGCGTACGGCCCGCAGTTACCGTAGCCTATAGATGCTTGCAATTGCTCGCACGTTGCCGACCTGAGAGGAAGTGAGAGGGAGAGGAATAGGGGGTTTGGGCTTCCGGCTCTCTCACTCATCGTACGACACGCAGCTGTAATAGCTACTTTACGCCGATCTTCAGTGAGAGGGTGGTACTACCCCGGTCGAGCCACCCCGTGTATGAGCTACAGTCATTTATAGTGATAGCCTGTTCCTGTATTCATATTCCTGGCCTGGCCTGGTTAAAAACCAATGAAAAACCAGTAGTCTCGTATATTATCTTCGTGAATTCTTTATTGTAAATCGTAAGTTCTTGCCGGTCGACATGTTGTAGACCAGAGGACTGCTAATATTTAGATTCAACAACATGTGGACCGCCCGGAATTTACGATTTATCATGAAGAAATCACGCATGCTCATAACTCATTTATAAAATAGAATACCATTGATCATGATGTACCTATTATTTTGGCAGATATGGCACCTCCTGACATTGCGATCACTAGACTTATGCTCTTACATGCAGCGAAATTCACACATACCATACCATACCTATGTTATCGTACTCGTAATTCGACAATAGTCAACTTAAACGCATTTCGATGTGTGTTATTCACCAGAAGATGATCTGAAATACCAACATGTTCTCAACATTATTTTCCGCGAGCGACTGAGGCGACTGAGGCGTGTTCATGGAAAGTTAGTAGGAAAAACTATTTTGGACAGTCACATATCCCTCTTTTTTGGTAGTCTTTGTATAATACCTAGATTATAATGTGAATTGAACTGTTTACTTTTGCACGGTATTATTTACGGTACTAATGAAATGACTCATTCAAAAGACGAGTTAGATTATTTCATATTTTTAACGATTCCTACGTATTAAGTTGACATTTTCTTTTATAATTTAGCCTACTCGAGCCGTCGACTTACTCGGGTCATTCAAAACAGGCCACAAAAATATACTACAAAGGCGGAAAACAAGCGTATGGCCTGCTGATGTTAAGCAGTTACCGTAGCTTATACAGGGCGAATTTGAAATAATGGTCATCCTTTTAAACGGTAATTCTACACATGATTCAAAATATTTAGTGAGTATTTATCAACAAATCAATTGATAAAAACATATTGCCCAGGTAAGGTATAACAGTTAACTGGTTTGCTTATTTGCTTGCTCGAACAATATTTTTTTACCAATAGATTTTATTAGTTATTTTCCCAATATATTCTGAATCATGTGTAGAGTCATAATTTAAAACAGGAAATATAAAATTAAAACTGTTTAAAACGTGTTTAAATCATTGTTTAAAACATTGATTCAAATCAGAATGAATAAATCACCGTGTTTAAAACATGTTTTAAATGATTAAAACATGTTTTAAACACGGTTTTTGAAACAAGGTGATTTTTTCGTAACAACCCTGGTTTAAAAGGATGCCCATAATTTCAAATTCACCCTGTAGATGCTTGCAATACCAAAGGCATCACTCTTACTTTGCCAACCTGAAGGCGAGTGGGATGGAGGGGGGAAAGGGAGGGGGGAGGGGGTTGGTCTTCGTATGAAACGCAGGTAAATTAGATAGATAGATAACTCTTTATTAATCCACCACTAGAAAAATAAAAATTTATAAATAATTACACAATTTACACAGAAAGTGGAAAATGGGCGCCCTTATCACTAACAGTGATCTCTACCAGGCAACCTTTGGATGGAGAGGATCTAAAGAAAAAATAATACGGGGGTGTACTTACATAAATTACCACTTATACATACACATAAATTACATTACATAAACAAGAAAATATTACATAGTAATTAGTTAGGTACTTTACGCCGTCAAATTCTATTTATTGTGTAGTAGTATAGAACTCTACGATATAAAGTATGATCTCGAGTGTAGCGGCTAGAGCGAGCGCCACGCAAGCGGCCAGCCGGCTGTAGAGCTTGTACCGCTGCAAGGCCGCAGGCCGCTCCACCACCGAGTCAGCGTCACGCCGCTGCCGAGTGTGCATCGGCAACACTACACGCCATGGTGAATCCTGGTCAAAGAGTTATCAAAGAATCAGATAGATATCGCTAGAATAGTGGCTTTAGTGACCTGTATCAAGACTGAAAGATGAATGCAAAATTTCAGATCATATCTGCATCAAACTGCCAATTGTCTGCATTCGAACTACGCTCCGACTATAATCGGACTGCACGCCTATCGCAGTCGGACTGCACTCCGACTGCAATCGGACTGCGTTTTGTCTGTAATCGGACTACACGCCGACTGCATTAGCACTGCGCTTCGACTGGTCGTTTTTGCTATATACGTATACCGTCAGCGTTTGTACATTAATGCAGTGGAACGAAAAAGACTGCCTGACAAATATACAGGGCGTGTTTGAAATCATGGGCATCCCTTTAAACGGTGATTCTACACAAGATTAAGAATACTTAGGGAATATTTATCAACAAATCAATTGGTAAAAAATTATTGCGCAGGCAAGGAATAACAGTTAACGGGTTTGCTTATTTGCTTACTCGAACAATATTTTTTCATCAATATTTTTTTATTATTTTTTCCTAAAATATTCTGAATCATGTGTAGAGTCATAGTTTAAAAGGATGCCCATGATTTCAAATTCACCCTGTATAGAGATTTTTAGGCAATTTACAATGGTTTAACAAGTGATTTGTAACACCAGTATAAGTCCATTGTAACTTTCTATAAATCTGGGGGTGTATTGCTTTGAAAATACGGCACAGTATTCTTTGAGACTGGATGCACACGACTCTACCTGACTATCTTGGCGTTTCATCATTATTCAACATTCGGAGCGGAGCCAATCTGCATATTTGATAGCGAACAAACATTACTGTCCTGATTGGATGGTGGAATATCATCTTTCTTGTAAAGTGGCTGGTCCATAGGTGTTATATATCATGTAAACACACACTACATACTTATTTCCCAAAATTTTCCAACCCTTACCGTAGTGAGTATCGTTGAAATGTGTAGGAACACAGCAAAACCAAAGATATATTAAATCTTTAGATGGGTCTTACCGCGCTTACGGCCCGGCCACGACTTCGCGCTTTAGCGACGGGCGACAGCGCGGGGGCACCAAAATGTTGCATCACGCGCGTTGCCGCCGAGAGCGGTAGGTCCTGGCGTGATGCAACATTTTGGTGCCCCCGCGCTGTCGCCCGTCGCTGAAGCGCGAAGTCGTGGCCGGGTCCTTAGAATGCAAGGTAACCACTCGATATATACTTAGTAACGAGCCACCTAGCGTCACGGCTGCACGGCTGCACGCGCGCGAGCCAATGATTATGTAGGCAATAAAGCTACAATATAAGTATATTCATTTCTTTCTAACAACAGGTCTAGCATATATGGCGTGATGATTGATATTTCGGTATAGTATAATGGGCTGTTTTTTTAAAACAGTAATGTTCGTGTAGGTATGTCTGGTCTATTATAAAATGTCATTAGACGTGTCTACAACATACACATGCCGCGCGAGGCTGCTTACCCACATGCTTCGCGAAGTACGACGTTTGCCTCAGTCGCATGCCGCGCGAGGCAAATGGCCAGGCAACTGACACTCTAGACAGAGAAAGGTATAGCCGAGCAATCAGTTTGACACGTTTGACATCGTTCTGTCTGATGACTATGCCAAACTAGACGAGGCAAATGACAGCGCTCAGGTGAGGCAGGACGCGCATTTGCCTCGCGCGAGGCAAGTCAAACTTCGTGAGGCAATTTGCCTCGCGCGGCATGTGACACATCTGGACGTAGCTATTGCCTTCTACTACTACAGTGGAAGTAACATACTTCTACCTAGACTTGCGGCATGTTCAATGTAGGCGGCATTCGCCTCTAAACTGCATCAGAACTAATATATTTCCTCAACAGTCCACCATACCTTATCAGAACCGAAGGCAGGGTTCAGTTCTTGCGGCATCAACGCAGACTGCAATGCTGCATCGGTTTGACCTTTCTGTAATTTAGATTTAATTATATTAAAATTAAAGGTGGTATATCCATGCTGGTTATAGCCATGCTGTAGCCAGTTGACTGCAGCTCATATACGGGCTGTAGCACCACCCTCTCACAGAAGATCGGCGTAAATTTGCTATTTTAGATGCCTTTCATACGAGCGCAAGAGCGCGCGCGGAAAAATAATATAAATCTATGTTAAGACAGTTTTTTCATAGAATATCTGTCAAAATGACAAAATTATTTGACAAATAATAATTATCTGATGATTCTGAAAAACAAGCCCTATAATTATTTGGCTCATTATACTCGTCTCCAATAATAATTACATACATTACACAAACTATTGTTTATTACAAATTATTCATTTCTTTTTATGTCGAGCCCGTCCACTGCTGGACAGTGGGCAAGTCATAAAAATGCAAACCTTTGTCCAACAACAAACAATTATTGGATCGATAGCAATTTTCCGTTACAAATATTTTATATCATTGTTTTTCCCCAAGGAAGTTAATATATTTGTAATAAAGTATAACTTTATGCTTAAAACACAATCCTGACTGAGCCTATGGTCTTCTTCTTATCGTATGGTTGTAGCCAACCTGGTGTCAGAGTTGTTCAAGCCACCCGAAGGCCTCTGACAAATCTCAACGACTGCTGCCCAGATAATAACAATCGGGACCGACTTTTTACGTGCCCTCCGAAGCACGGAGACGCTCAGTTCAAACGCCATTAAATGGTCACCCATCTCTGACTGACCTCGCCAACTCCAATCCCTGGATTGCAGCTGGCTATGAGCGCCTATAATAATATAATAAATAATAATAATATAATAATAATAAATAATAATAATAATAATTAATAATGTTAATAATAATGCCTAATGTATATTTCGCACGTACCTATGTCTCTTACTGGTTTATTTTATTAGATATATTTTGTTTATTTTATTTATTTATTTTCTATTGGGTAGCCAGTGCTATGTACCTACATATGAGCCATTGAGGAGGGTTTGGCTGAAAATCAGCGCTTGGGGGGGTCTCGGTTCCCTCAAGCACATGCTGAGCCAGATTCCTTTTCGGCATAGTTCGCAGTGACCTCTTTTTTTATTTTTTTGTTTCTGTTTTATTTGTTTATTTTCTATGTCTTGCGTGTTGTGTCGAATAAATGTTTTTTCTTCTTTCTTCTTCTTTCTTCCTATGATGGCCATCTAACAACAGTTCTCTGTCATTTAACAGTTCTCTGGCCGACAACATTCCGACCGACAAGAACTTACGACAGCGCTTACAGCATCACGCGTACGCCGCGTCACAATGCTTACTATAGAAATGTACTGTTGTGGTCTCCTTCACACGCCGACGTCACTATAGTAACATTATGACGCGGCGTACGCGTGACGCTGTAAGCGGCCGATGGCATTTAATAGAGACTACGGGCTAAGATATTAGAGACGGTTTCACAATGAACAATTGTTAAGATACTTGAGACCAGTTGTAGTGATGTTTATTTATTTCATATACTAGCTGTTCCCCCAGTCTTCGCCCGCGTTTAAATTGATGTGTAAGATAAGCCTATGTCTTATTCCAAAGCCTGCACAATATACATTTCAAATTTCAAAATTTCATTCAAATCGGTTAAGTAGTTATGGAGATACGTGATAACAAGCATTTCTTTCACTTACTTTCGCATTTATAATGTTAATAGGATAGGATATAGGCCCTTCTGTTACTATTATTCAGTATTCTACGGAGCGTATAATCGAATCGATAAGTTTCGATTGCGTTATACATTCATGGTCGATGCCGGGACACGTCGGTGTCAGCCACGAGGCAGGTGTTCGCAATCAATAGTTCAGCAGGTCCCTAAGGAAGCCAATATATTGATGAGCGGAGCGATTCTACGAGCGGATAACACGGGCATGTTTGAAATGACCTACTTTTTACACGACTGCCCAAAAAAGGAGTGTATATGTGTTTAGGGTTCATGTATGTATGTATGTATGTATCTATGTATGTGAGATTCTTTATTCCACCATAACTTATAAATGCCTGAACCGAATTGGATGTATGGGATATCGTTAGAATCCTTACATCATTCCGGGTAACACTGGGTATATTATTTTTGAAAAAAATCAATATGGCGGCATTATGGGTCAAAATTCAAATGCGAAAATAAAATGTTTTCTTCCATTTTTACAATATGGGTATCAAATTGATGTGCACATTTCAAAAATATAAAATTTATTGGCATAATTTAACATAGGTAGGGTGTACATGTAAAACAAACATTTCATTTTTGGCTGCTGTCACTAAAATGCATAAAATAAAAATTAATAATTTAAAAAAAATAAAAACACGACTGACCTGCCAATAACGAACTAAAAAGTATAAAACAAGTGCAGTGTCATTGCAGTCGGGGGACCTCTTAAATTAAAAAGTGTTCCACAGAACGGTCCCCCGACTGCAATGACACTGCACTTGTTTTATACTTTTTAGTTCGTTTTTGGCAGGGCAGTCGTGTTTTTATTTTTTTTTAATTGTTTATTTACTGACATCTTCGAAGCAGAGGTGTAGAAGTTTTATTAACTTGTATCTCCTATTTATCCTCATCAATATTCATAAATCCTTTCTTGGTGTTTATCTACGTAATACATATAGGGTACTCCTGGGTAAAATTTAATGATTCTAAACATTGAAGATTAAAAGATAAGTACCTTCCTAGAAATTTACGAAAAGTCCTCTAAAGACTGATTTATTTTGCAACAGTGGGGTTAATTGAGATATTAAAACAGGCTTACATATGCTGCGTTCCATTCACCGTAATTTTTATTACCTATTTCGCCCACAAAAGCTGTTAAAAACGAAAATAATGATCACTTTCAGTACAAGTTGGTGCGAGTAGAACGTGATAATATTCCATGGTAAATATAAACTATATGTATACTAACCTGATGAAAAATTATTCAAATAGGTAATAATGTAATTATAGTAATTTTAGGTATTTCTTTTTCTTTTTTAGGTATTTAAGTAGTTTATATATTATTATGTATTGTTGTTATAAATAAGTACCTATCTAACACAGAGTAAAAAAAAAATTGGACAACCTAAACACGAATTTCAGTAGGTACAGACTTCAAAATTACCGAATATAGATATTTTCTTTTTTTAAACTTTTTATTAATAAATAATTAGTCGAATATGTGGAGTCTGCTATTGTTGATAGGTATATGTAAATTGGAAATAAAATAAATAAAATTTCTTTGTTTTAATTTCTTTTGCCACTAAGATCGCTCCCTTATACACGCATATCGACTGGTCTAGTGGAAATACTGATTTCCCACGAGCACTTTAAAGTTATCTGGAATATTATTTATTATCTAGTTTTCATTATTTCGAGTATTTTTATATAGTACTTAACTAAAGCGGTAAACAAGCGTACGGCGCGCCTGACGTTAAGCAGTTACCTTAGTTTATAGACTTGCAATACCATAGGTTGCCGTCGCCGACGGGAATTGGGACAGATGGAGGGGAAGGATATGGGTTTCCGGCTCTCTAACTTAACGCACGCAACTAAAATAATGACTTTACGTCGATCTTCTGTGAGAGGGTGGTACTACCCTGGTATAGCCAGCCCGTATATAAGCTGGTGACAGTTAATTACTTCTTGGCTGCCTTATTTTGTATAATCTCGTCCCCTATAACATTGAGTTTATAGTAGTCACAAAATGTGAGATAGTGATCTGCCTACCCCCCGGAGTCAGGTATAAATAATTTTTATTTTATTTATTTTATTTGGGGAGCTTACGGCCAATTTCACAGAATAGGTATGATTTAACATAAGCAAATGCCAATTACAAGTTTCCACATATAGATTAGCCCTATATCTATTAGCCCTTTTAACGTCCCACTCCTGGGTACAGGCCTCCCCTCAAAAGGAGGGGGATTCGGGTCATTCTACCACGCTGGTCCAGTGCGGGTTGGATTTCATACGTCTTTCGATTTTATTTTTATTTTCAAAGACATGCAGGTTTCCTCACGAAGTTTTCCTTCGTAATATAAATATATAGCTATTATATTTTAGCTTATTACTTACATTCTCATGTCCGTATGCAATACATAAGAAAAGTATACAAAATACAACGAATTTCAACATCTTACTGAAACTATTAACTTCGTCCAATATACAATACTATGTACATACAATATATGTATGTATTACATGAAAATATCACGTGTTTATCCAATAAATAAATAATACAGAATGTTTTAAAAGTGTGAAATAATAATTTAAGTATGTATACTATAACTGATGTCTAGTGACGAGAGTTATACGTAACTATCATATTTTCTTAGTTACATGTCTTTGAATATATAGTCCGCGACAGGTCGAGATGACATTCGGGTTATGAGCTTTTTGCAGAATAACATCCGAATCAAAATTACCAGGACCCGCAACGCAACAGAATAATTTACTTTAATAATTTTGTGGGCGATTTTAATTGTTTATCGGGTCCTGCTAATTTTGTTTCGGATTTTATTCTGCAAAAAGCTCATAACCAGAATGTAATCTCGACCTGTCGCGAACTATACATATGTCATAATTTTCGTGTTACAGCCTTAGAACACCTCTATTAGCTTAGAAAACAGTATTAATTAAAGAGTGGTAGCCACTAATATGCAACGAAAAGTTTGTAAATTTTCGGGTTCCGTACCTCAAAAGGAAAAAACGGAACCCTTATACTATAAGGGTTCCGTTCCTATAAAGCTTATAGGATCACATTGTTGCCCGTCTGTCTGTCTGTTTTGTATAAGTAGTATTACCTACTTGAGGTTTTTTTAATTGGCGTTTTTTTTAAGTGTTCTAATTACAATCGAATTTTTATAACCGATACTCATCAAAACTCCCGAATATTATTCTGCACTTTTCAAACATCCTTTATACATCATGTGAAAAATACCGATAAGAAAATTATTATTTATTTTTCAAACATAAAAATGTATTTTTTATGTTCGCGTCAGAAAATAATGTTAAAAAATGAAGTTGTGCGTTTTATTGTTAACCTGTTGCGGTGTGTTCGGACAGTATTATGAAAAGGTAATTTTTAGGGTTCCGCAATTCAAAATTGGCAACTGGAACCCTTTTATGAACGCTCAGTTACCGTGCGAAGAATCTATCCCTCAACAGATAGAGGTATACACACACTGACAACATACACTGTAATACACAATTATAAACACTAAAATGATTCTACGGAACCCATGTCAAAATTACAAAAAATAAAAACGTCAAAAATATCTTGTTTCTTGTATGGGAACCCCCTTTATTTTTAATTTTACTTTTAGTAGTAGCAGTTTTTAGTTGTTTATTTGTTGTTGTAGCAGCAACAGAAATACACATTCTGTGAAAATTTCAACTCTCTACCTATGACGGTTCGTGAGATACAGCCCGCTGACAGATGGACAGACGAACGGACAGACGCCAGCGGAGGCTTAGTAATAGGGTTCCATTGGCACCCTTTGAATACGGACCCCTAAAAAAACATCAGAGCTACTAATTTTGATGAGCTAATATTTTAACGCACTAACATTTCAAAGGTGCTTAATTTTGTGTTAAAAAGTGACACACGACTTTTTTAGAGTTCCCTAGTCCCTATCCCTAACCCTTATAAGAACATCCAGTCCGTCCGTCCGTCCCAGTCTGTCATTGTGTTTTAACTTCTCCAACTTTCTTCCACCCTTAGCTATTGAACTGCCACTATAGCGTTTTGCTATTCTGACTAGCCCTCTGATTGGTCGGTTCAAAAACGCTACAGTGGCAGTTCAATGGCTAAGCGACTTGGTGCCCAGTGGTTTGCGGAATGGAAAATTGTTGAGAGACTCGACGCCCTTATTTCAATCATGCGTTCCATTCTACATTAATAGCATCATAAAAGCTTCTAAATTACTTCAAAACAGTATATTTACGAGGTCGAATGATAATAGGGCCTTTTAAAGAAGCTTTATAGTAAGCCTATTAACTTCCAATTACAGCTTTTGTAATTATAATCCGATTACCAGGGAGTTATTAATTATTTTGGGATAATATTTGCTTTCCACAATTTTGTGTTGACTCATTAATTTGAATTTAGCTATTAATACCATGGACCAGTTACTAAGGGGACTGGCCCTAAGCAAGTCGGCCGAGTGGTCGGCCTAGTACTAACATCGACATAAAACGAAGCGAGTAGTTCAACTATTTACCGGTAAATAGAACAATGAAAATGAAAAAACAATGACCACGTTTTTTTTCATACATATATCTAATAAGGGCACCTCTTTCTTTAGTCTTTACTCTGTGATTAATACCTATTAATTAATTTTGTTTTTTAAGTCCCAATATAACGCAAAGGGCTTAAGGGTCATAACACACCGGGACGCCAGGCGACGTCCAGCCACCGTAGCCAACTATTCGTATTCAAATGTATGGGAGGTAACACACCTGGCGACGGACTGGCGACCGTCACCAGTCGGTCGCCAGGTATATTACCTGGAACTTTACTGGATCACCGGGGTAGTACCACCCTCTCACAGAAGATCGGCGTAAAGCAGCTATTACAGCTGTGTTTCGTACGATGGGTTAGAGAGCCGTGAGCCCACCCCCCCTCCCCCTCCCTCCATCCCACTCCCCTTCAGGTCGGCAATGTGCGAGCAATACCCAAGGTATTGTAAGCATCTATAGGCTACGGTAACTGCTTAACATCAGGTGGGCCGTCAGTTTTTTTGCCACCACAGTCCTATAAAAAAAATCACCTTTTAATTGAGGTTATGGTCTGCAGCATGGGTCTCCAGACGTGGCCAGGGGCAAGAGGAGTGCGGTGGGGGCACTGCACATAGTCACCAACCACGCTCAGCCAATACACGCGGACGTGAAGCCTGAAAACTCCATGGATATCACAGAACAGGTAGGTACCTTTTCAGCCTTTTCATTATACAGGGTTATTGCTAAAACACTAACAACCTTGCAGGATTGTATTACTGACATCACAAACAATAACTTTTGTTCTATGACTTTTTACAAAACCTACCTAATAACCTACCTATACCTATTGTGTAATTATTTATAAATGTATATTTTTCTAGTGGTGGATTAATAAAGAGTTATCTATCTATCTATCTAATACATTTAACAAAAAAACACGCTCTAAAATGTATGACACACGAAAATAGAGGATAACCGTGGTCCGTTTAGGTAATTTAGGAAAAAGTGGCATATGGCATACATACCACGGCTATCGTCTAGTTGAATATTTTCTCACGTGCTATTCTAAAGCGTGATTTTTTGTTGTTTCGTAAAAAGTCACAGAACAAAAGATGTTGTTTATGATATTAGTAATACAGTCCTGCAAGGTTCTTAATGTACCAATAACCCTGTATAACAACGTATATTTGGCGTTCTTGTCTCGTTTTGATATGACAGCGCTAAATCCGCGTACCGTAGCGACCTTATATCTCGCTACTAGTAGATGGAGTTGAGTGCAACGCTCCAAAACAACATAAGATCCTGAATCGCGATATCAAGATTCACGAGGCATCAGTATATATACGAGACCCCGACAACAACCATCCGGGCGTCAGACACAACACCCGCGGAAGATCTTCCCTTTACCTCCACACTACCATCGAAATAATATACTACGTACTAAAGGCGCCACACGCAGGTAAGAAGAGCGCCGGCGAGGGAGAAAACAAGTAAAGTGACTGCCTGCGGCTATAGTGCCACAATAAAATGGGGCGTCGTAGTGATGCGCGGTGTCCGCTCTAGTACGTAGTATTAATCTCGATGGTTGCCATCAATTCGTTGAACATTTTCAGCCATGCCCTGAGGGTAATGTACCCACCCACATTGAACCAGGCGTGGTGTTTCAGGTAATTTCGTAATATGTACACACAAAATGTAGTGTAGGTACAATAATAAACTGCCTGGCGCAGTGGTTCGAGCGTAGGTCGCTAGGTTCAGCTGGTTGCGGGTTCGATTCCCGCCAGAGGTAAATTACGGAAATGGGTCTGGGGTCTGGGATTCAAATAAAAAAGGTTTTTATTCATGTAAGCTAGATAAAGCATTTATAAATCGTCAACAATATTTTAGCGTTACCATCGGTTCGAAATGTTGCTTCCATTGAGAAGAGCCGGCAAGAAACTCAATGGATACTTTCGAAAGAATCATTGTATACTTTTTCAAACAGCAACGCTATGTGAGCAGGCAGGCATTACAACATTGTGAATAGCAAAATACAGAAATAATAAAAAAAATATTTAGCCCTTTTAACGTCCCACTACTGGGCACGGGCCTCCCCTCAATGCGAGGGGGATTCAGGTCATAATCCACCACGCTGGCCCAGTGCGGGTTGGTGGATTTCACATGTCTAAAGACATGCAGGTTTCCTCACGATGTTTTCCTTCACCGTAAGCAAGTGATAATCATATTAAAGTTATAATTCACACATAGATTTCGAAAAATCCAGAGGTGTGAGCCAGGGTTTGAACCCAGGACCTTAAGCCCGCAAGACGCGTGCCCAATCGGCTACCACTGCTTAACAGCAAAACACATAAATATACAGAAATTAGGTATTTAAACAAAATATAGGGATCGCCCCCAGTCCATTGTACGGTACCCATAGTACAACCGTTGCTTAGTTTGGGACCATACAGTTGTTGTGCTAGTCTGGCCATATTATTATTCTTGATTATAAATCGTACCTTCTTCGCACTCGACATCTTGTCGGCTTTTTGTTCACAGTCCTCTAGCTGTCAATAAGTCGACTGCCAAGAATTTACGCCTTGGTAGAGTCTATGATTGAAACAAATTCTTTGCCTTATATTAAAAAAACATCAGTGAGGGAAAACATCGTGAGGAAACCTACCTATCCCTCGGGATTAGGTAATAGTCAGTTCCTGTATACACGGCGACAAGGTTCACCACCTGTCACGTTGGGTTCTGACTATCTGGTGAAACGTGAGCTTTGAGTTGGCTTAATACCTCCACAATGTGGTGGTGTATGGCCGCTCAAGCCTCTGACTACCCCCGAACGGGGATAAAAGTCGTGACGTAGATGTATGTATGTAAGTATTTAAAAAAAACTATATTTTCTTCAACCTTTCCAGGTAACCGCGCCAGAGGACACAATATACGAGCAGAAGTCCCTCCGCAAGTCCCTGCCGTCTGAACAGTCCTCATCAAGGTTGGACCTGGTCCGCAGCATCAGCAGGGTCATAACTCTCACAGTTCTGATCGTGTCCGCGGTCTTCGAGTTCTATCCAATGGTGAAGCACTTGGTCGAGGCTGTTTATACTTTTATGAGTGCAAAATAAATAAAAAATATATACCTACCTATATCTCTTAATCCATGTGAGTTTTTATTCGTGACTGGATATCTAGGTTCCTAGTTTTTGGTCAATATGATACTCTTTCTACTTCTTAAACTTAAAAAAAACCAGCCAAGTGCGTGTCGGACTCGCACCTAAAGGGTTCCGTAGAATAAAAACGTCAAAAATATCAAGTTTCTTGTATGGGGACCTCTTTTATTTTTAAATTTTACCTAATTTTTAGTATTTGTTGTTGTAGCGGTAACAGAAAGAAAGAATGAAAAACTTTATTGCAGCAAGCAAAAATACAAAAAGAATAAAATAAAAAGAAAATAAATAATAAACAGATTTTGCTCGCCGCAAACGGACCCAATTCAGCATCCAACAGAAATACACCTTCTGTGAAAATTTCAACTCTCTACCTATTACGGTTCGTGAGATACAGCCCGCTGACAGACGGAAGACAGAGAGACGGACGGACGGACAGCGTAGGCTTAGTAGGTAATAGGGTCCCGTTGGCACCCTTTGGGTACGGAACCCTAAAAACTGATATTTTTTTATTGATTTACATAAGCAGCAGCACTTTGACAGCATTATGATGTGCGCGCTGTTCAAGTACGTAGTACATAGTAGCTCAATGATTATGTACACAATTTATGGAGAGTTAGCTGGCCCTAAGTCGCTTAGACATTGCCATTGAGCTGCTATAGTGATCGACCCTTTTGATGGGTCGGCCGATCCTCTGATTGGTCGATCACTATAGCAGATCAATGGCATTAGCAGTTCAATGGCTAAGCGACTTAGGACCCAGTATTTACGTAGAATCACGTTAACGTTATCGCATTCAAATACGTAACAAGAACGTGCTAATTTCTTTTCAAAGCTACATTATAAATTATCTTTCAATCAAACCAAATCCGTAATAATAACGAATAAACTTAACATACGTTTGTCGAGCTTAACAAATCGATTAAATGTTTTCCGAAATTTCTACAAACAGTAGATAAGGGATATTCGCCATTTCTTACTCGGCTACAGTACTGGAATCTCATGTCTCGTAAATAGTTATTTTATGGGAACCATGAAGGTTGTAAGAATTATCTTGATATATGGTTTAATATCCTCTTGTCGTGCTTCTGAAGAACTGGATGTAAGTACACGAATTCATGTATACATACTATATATATACAATTATATATATACATACTTACATATTGGTATACTTACCTACATATTGGTGGTATTGCCAAGCTGCAGCCAATTGACTCCAGCTCATACACGGGCTGGCTCGACCGGGGTAGTTCCACCCTCTCACAGAAGATCGGCGAAAAGCTGATTACAGCTGTGTTTCGTACGATGAGTGAGAGAGCCGGAAGCCCAAACTTTTTACTAGCAAAATAATGACAAATGTATATCACGGTTAACCAGAAGTAATATGTAATGATAAAGTTTGAGTTTAAGTTGGTCACCGCCGGGCTCGCCAACATTCGCCAATCCGACGCCAACATAATATTTCGTCTTTATTATCTCTTGCTAGTATATCCAAAATTCCCCTAAGAACCCACATATTTGAACTAATATTGAATAAGGGCCACCGCAGACATGCTACTTTTAGCATCGGCGATCGGCGATTTTGCGACTGTATCGATGCTGCGTCGCGTTTCTTCGAGCGAAAACGAGCGAGACGCAGCATCAAAATCGCCGATCGCCGATGCTAAAAGTAGCATGTCTGCGGTGGCCCTAAGAAAAAGAAATATTTCAATAACATACTTTTTCAGAGCGGTCCACAGAAACATGCTACAAATAATATTTTAAGCCATAACCATGGTAATATTAAAAATACACATAATAAGCTGAATCATAATTATGTCAGAGATAAACCACAAGATATAAAACATAAACGAGATGATCGGAGTCATCCCAACAAGATGACTCACGAAGCCAAAGTGTCGCCTAAAGCAAGACCGCTCAACCTACGATTAGATACAGTACCAAGGAAAATAAACCCTGTACCTACAGTAATAAAACCTATACTTAAAATACCATCACCAATGCTTGGACGCCCAGTGCATAATAACAATAATAATAACAAACATTTAAATACACATGGTATAGCCAGGATAACACCTAAAACAAATGTAAATGGCAAAGATAATTCAATAAAAGAAAATCCAATGCTACATATTGTAAACCCTACAGTACAAAATTTTTTTGAGGACAACGATGAACCATTACCAAAAGATTCCAAACTTACAGAATTTAAAACTCCAAAAAGTGACATAAAAGTTGAAAAGAAAGCAGAAATTCAGCCTCAGTTCACAGAAAATGATGATGAAGATGATGATGATGATCAAAAAGAAGTCAAACCAGAACCAATACCTCATGTTGATGAAAAACGAAACTATAATGTAACACAAAACTCAACAGATGAAGTAAAAGGACACCCACATAAAGACGCAGAACCAACGAATGAAGTAAAAGGACATAAAAACACAGATCATGTTGATAGTACACATGAAATTGAAAAACCCGTAGAATCGGGGACTAAAAACTCTACAGATATAGAAGAAATAACTGTAGTAGGAGTTGTTTTTAGCAAAAACGAAACTGAAAATGAAAATAAAAGCAGTATTAAAGTGATATTGGGGGGACAACCCAGAAATACTGAACGTATTAAGATTGGTAAGTTTACTTTCTTATTCTTTTTTATTTATATTTTTTAGTTACGTGTTAGCATTATAACTTTGTCCCCACCAGTGCGCTTTCACGTTCATCTTGCGCTTTCGTCTGACGCATGCATGAAGCGCCATAGCGCATGCAATAACGCACGCGCTATTCTAGCTCAAAAACAGCGCACGCCCGTAGCGCACGCTGATCCGCCACCGGTGGGTTCACGTGCAACATTCCGTGCGCTTTACATACAAAATGGCGGAAGATAAAGTTAAAACATTGAAATTATGAATGTTTTATTTCGTAATTTTAGGATCCACTATTTTCAAAAGATTGTGTGTTGTATGTGTAAGTTGTAATAGCTACACTTGTTCATCTTGACGACCGACCAGGGCACACAGGTGTAGACACTAAGCTGCATGCCTCTTAAGGCAATCAATATTGCACGCGCTTGACGCGAGATGAATTGAAAGTTGAAGACGCAAGATGAACATGAAAGCGCACTGCTGGAGACATAGATTATGGGTTTGAATATTTACGGCCTTCGTAAAACTTAACATGTACATGGGTCCAACACGTAGAGGCCACATGATTTAAATTATGAAGCACCAGTTAGGGTCAAATGATTGACATTACAGTGAATTTGAACATTACAGTGAATTTGAAAAAAAAATCAGTGAACAAATTCTGAATGTTTCCAGTCTTTAACACGGAAAATTGTATTATTTCAGAACCAAACGATACCAGCCTTATCATTAGCAACCACAACTTCGAAGAACTGCGAGAAAGTTCCGCTGCGTACACAGCAGACACATCTAACATACACGAAAATAATAATTACAATAATTGGAATTACAATTATCCATACTATTCATACGAAAAATGCAATTACAACGTTCCTAACAACTATCAGTATAATTACAATTACAAAACACCGTATGATTATAACAATAATGATATTTACAAACCAGTAGATACTACAAATTATCAAGTTATAGATATAAAACCAGAGAACACAGACAGAATATACAGATCGTGGAAAAACACTGAAGTAAGAATATGTAAAGGTAAGAATCCAATAAATGTTGATTTTGAAAACTGTTATCGAGACAGGAGTGATGTAAAAATGCCGTATTTCTACGAATCACGGCCTGTTATTGGTAATGGTTATTTCGGTTACCAAAACATGGCTTACCCGTATGCGTAACAGAGTTACTGATTTGAACGTTGATTTGAGAGTTTCCAGCCATAGAGATTAATTAAAGATTATATTATTATTAATAGTTGGTTTGTGTTTTAATCTTCTCATCGTATGGTTAGCAGCCAACGGTGTCAGAGTTGTTCAAGCCGCCCAAAGGCCTCTGACAAGGCTTAACTTATTGACATTTTCGCCGATTGAAGTTAGGAGTTCGCTCAACGCGACAGACAGCTGACGTCAGTCGGTCTGATATAAATTGTAATGCCGTCTGCCGTCGCGGCACATGTCATCGCGACAATTTGTATTAGACCGACTGACGTCTGCTGTCTGCCGCGTTGAGCGAACTCCTAACTTTAAGTGTTGTAGTCTCTATTGTTACTGTTATAAAATAGAGCAACATAAATCGATGTAAGTGTTGCAACCAAGGATCTTTTAATAGAGGATAGACAAGTTGAGTTTTTGGTTAAGAAGAAATTCAACTTTATTCTGCTGCCTTAACGTCTATTATACCTAGACAATTCTTAGACAGAAAAACGATAATATTATTTTGGCATGGCAACTCGAAATGAGAGGGACACGGTCCCAACTGGGGCCTCTCGCTCGGCTCGTTTTTTGTGCAGTAGTGAACAGTCCAGTATGTAGTTACGTTCGTGGTTGCAACATTGAAATGTATAACGCCAATACGTGAACATGAAAATATAGTTATCAAGAAAAAGTTTGGAAAACGAACCGAACTGAAATTAAGAAAAAAAAACTTTTTTCGTAACTTCGTTTCGTTTCCGAAACTTTTCCTTGATAACCATGTTTTTCATATTTGCGTTTTTCTATTCCTTACCTATACCCATAAAACTTTTGTTGTATAACATCAAATAACACACCCTCTATAACACAAGCGATTTAATAACACAACTTCGTGATTACAGCTATTAACATCATCATAACTTTGCAACTATTGCAGCGATACACGATTTCCAACCTTAACAATAACTATATTCGTATCAAAATAGCATTCATGTAAACAGCAATTTGCTAAAGGAAATAGGCCAAGCCGTTCAATAGTTAACTGTTGATTTTGATGAGGGTGCGTTTCAGAGCTGACAAATGATTTGAAAATCAATACACCGGTGAATGTCGTTGGTAAGAATAAAGCCCGCCACATACATACGGAATTTTCCGTACGGAATTGCGTTTCGACATATCGAACCGGGGATTCCGAGCGCAGTAAATCCAACCAAATATATGGACGTATCGCGTTCGGAAACCCCGATTCGATATTTCGAAAGGGAATTCCGTACGGAAATTCCGTATGTGTGTGGCGGGTCTAATACTTTGTTGTACAATGACGTTTTATATATCATAGTACCCGAACATTAGTACTTAGACTTACATACTACTCCACCAAGCCAACTAGGCGCCTGTCAAATGTGACGTCACCCGCAAAAAAGGCGGTGGCGGGTGTGTGGGACGTATGCGGGCGGGAAAGCCGCATTCCATCCGAGCGCCTAGTTGGCGTGGTGGCGTAGTATCAGTGAATGATACCAACGAACGCATCCATATACTTGAATTAGAATTATTATCTATCAAATTATATTCTTCATCGTAAGAATCACCATCATAGTTATCTCAGCCGAAAGACGTCCACTGTTGGACATAGGCCTCCTCCAAGGTTCGCCACAATGACCGGTCTTGCGCTGCCCGCGTCCGCATCGTGAGAATAATCATTATTAATTCGTAAGGTACTCATCACATTTTGTTTATTACTTAATTTATTTTTAAGATTCTGGATAATTAAAATAATTGCTTCGATATAACAACACCACATTTTCCTCAAACATTTTCTTCCATAAAACATTTACGTAGTACTACAACACATGCTTTTCTAAATTGTTTGCGCGACGCTTCCCATAACAGTGTTGTAAAGTTTAAGTACGTGTGAAATGATAAAACTGTGTTGGAACGGAACAAAATGCCATATTTTTTAAATATGTATTTTTTATACAGGGCAGAAAAATCGACATTGCCAGAAGAAGTTTTGCAAAATATTGATACCATTATAAGCATTTCTGAGTAAAATACTTTACGTTTTTGTTTACGTATTTTTGACGTGTAGAGTCGCTAATATTCGACTCTACATAGATGTACTTATTTATGTAAAAAAAATACCCTGGACTTATACCACATTCTACCGCTCTACCATGAGTTATAAGACTTACCTTAAACACGTATCATTCGATATTTAGGAGCCTTTACCCTAAATTAGCACGTCACTCATTAGGCGTGTCTACAACATGCACATGTCGCGCGAGACTGCTCACCCACATGCCTCGCGAAGCACGACGTTTGCCTCAGTCGCATGCCGCGCGAGGCAAATGGCGAGGCAATCTACACTCTAGACAGAGAAGGGTATACGAGCAATCAGTTTGACACGTTTGTCATCGTTCTGTCTCATGACTATACCAAACTAGGCGAGGTAAATGACAGCGCTCAGGTGAGGCAGGACGCGCATTTGCCTCGCGCGAGACAAGTCAAACTTCGTGAGGCAATTTGCCTCGCGCGGCATGTGACACATCTGGACGTGGCTAATATAGAGTTATAGAGTTACTCTCAAATGTATAGAAACTCATGATGGACTTACACTGTCATTACAAATCACTTTTCTTCTTAGAAATGCTTTGTAAAACCATTGTAAACTGGCTAAAGGTCTCTATAAATTTGGCGGTTAGAACTTAAATAATATCGGATAGTGTATAATGCGCGTTTTAGCGTTCAACCTCGAAGGTCCACGCTTTGCCACATTCTTAGGATAGTCCTGGGGAACCCGATTTTGGTTGACAATAAAACAAATTTTGATAATATAGGCGAATGTTAAATATTTTTATTTAATATAAATCCTAATTAATACCAGCAATTTACAGGAAAACTCAGCAAGATATTGTGAAATATGTCGTCAACAGATATTTTATAATATTAGTGTAATAATAAGTATTGTAATTAATCAATGTAGTAACTTATTAAAAGTAATCACAAAATATTATTTAAAGTAAGCTTTAATGCTACTAACTCTATAATAATAATCTTACAGCTACATTATTCTAAAATAAAATATTAATTGATCAACAAACTTCGAATTAAAATGGAATGTTAATTAATAATAAAATAAATAGCGGCCATTTTGTATTACAATTACACGAAGTAGTGTGATCAAAATTTATAAATAGAAAAACGGGATGGATATCTATTATGTTATAAATAGTTTCCAATTCATTCCGATCGATATTTTTCTACTCTTTGGTATTCATGAGACACGTCAATCCAATTCCACAATTTTCTTTAATGTAACTTTTGCAAAAATATACAAAAAACAAATAAAATATTTTTTTGCAAAAATTACTCATTTTGAATACAGATTTTAATAATGACGAAGAAGAAGTTAAAATTGACGCATCGTAACAGTAAGGAATTGACATACCGTACACGATTACACACATTTACTTGACTAAGAAACTCGAGTATACTGACTTCGTATGAACGATTTAATTACTCAAAATAATAATAATAAAGAACATTAATAATTGAAATTAAAACATGTTAGGGAGCGACTAGATTCAATCAATGAATTAGATATTAGATTTTTCATAATAATAACATTTTTATTGAAACCTTAATGCTTGCTTTAAAAAAAACCGATTCCAATTTCAAATCCTCAATTCAAAACTTAACGTATACTAATAATACCCGTACCTACGAAGCCAGAGACTTTCCCGCCCGGTTTCCAAATCATGGCCTCCTTATTTCACGTCTTTGCGCACTTTGTGGCCTCGGAACGAGGCCTGTATTTTAGTTGCGGCCTTATTGAGGCCGGGATCGGAGAGGTCAATCTTTTCTATGTCCTCCTGTAAGAAAAGGCCAAGATTAAAGAAATAACATCTAATAACTGGAAGACGACCACTGTAGCATAGGCCTCCCCATGACTTCGTCATAACACAGTCCACCACTCGCATCCTTCCCTACCCTACGACATGTTTAATGTCATCGGTCCTTTTTGACCCGTCGTATGTCATAAAAAAAGAATACATAAGAACCTCTAATATCTGTATCCCAGACTGCCTTCCCTATCTATGAAAAAGTATCCTTATATAAATTCTGATAAAAAAAAGCCTGTTTGAAAATCCCGTTGTGACGGATTCTCTATAGAATATTGTCATATTATGAGACATATTTTTAGCTTTTAACTTTTTTAAAAATCAGGAAAACACTATATCACCTATAAATACGGGCGTTAGTCTTCCGGTTCGTGGTCACCATTCTAGAACTTTTCTGCCCCAATGTGGTGACCACTTAGTAAAGTAATTTGAGCGTAGACTTCTCGTTTCACTGCGCTGGGTGTAGCAGGTCGATAGTGATACCCGTTGAGTTAAATTTCGAAAATAGCCCTTTCGTAATTTTCCCCTGATTTAGGCGTCACTGGGATCCCCAGTCCATTGTACGCATACTACAAGCGTTGCTTAGTTTCGGATCATTATACAGCATGTTTCAAAAGTGCGAAAGTACTTGGGGACGAAGTAGTTGTGTGTTTGGAAGAGTGTCGGGCATAGAATTAAATGGTATAAAATGTTTAGTGAAATTTAAACACTTTCTAAAATATTTTTATATACCAACCAGACCACATATGAGCTGAATTCAACGATATTAAAAGGGTTAGATTCAGCAAGTCAGTCCAAATCGTGTCACCACCAAATGTACGTTAAATTCATAACAGTACGTTAAATTCTATTGTCATACAAGCTGTCAAAAAACTCTCGCCTGTTTGCGTAACCTACAGCTGTAGTGTGGTTTGTACAGGCAAGCGAGACGGGGTAACTGCGCGCGGAAGTAGGATGTCACAATGTCGCTAGAGACCTCTTGATAGCGAACGGACGTGTACTATGCGATACACACACTACCATAGTCGCGGTATCGCATTTGAAAATATTTGAACTAGAAGAGAGTTCTCTAAGTGATTCTTTGCTCGATGGCTGAAGTCAATTGGCTACATCTTAGCTCTTCTTTTTTTAAATAATATTCCCCACTTAAAAAAATACTACGTATCTCAAATACGTGCTCTGCAACATTTTCGTAATCTTTTTATTGTGATCAGATACCTATATTACAATTTTAGGCTTTTGAAACATCCTGTATAATGACACAATACATCGCTCGTAAAATTACGGCCCTTAAGCAGATTGGCCTCAAATACTGACCTTGTCTTGCTGGGCCTGATCTTTCAGGGCCTTATCCATTTCGGCCTTATCGATTTGGGCCTGGTCCTTGCGTGCCTGATGGCCTCTGAAGGACGCTTGAATCTTAGTTGCGGCGCTGCATAGTTCTGTGAGCAAAGAAATAAGACTATTAGGATATTAAGATTTTTTATAGAACTACGGTGGCAAAAAAGCGTACGGCCCGCCTGATGTTAAGCAGTTACCGTAGACTATAGATGCTTACAATACCAAAGGCATTGCTCGCACATTGCCGACCTGAATTGGAGTGGGATGGAGGGAGGGGGAGGCGGGAAGGTCTTTCGGCTCTCACTCAACGTACGTAACAGCTGTAATAGCTGCTTTACGCCGATCTTCTGTGAGAGGGTGGTACTAGCCCGGTCGAGCCAGCCCGTTTATTAGCTGCAGTCAATTGGCTACAGCTTGGATCTACCACCTTAAGATACCTAATACCCTTTACCACAGACCGACCACCTCTTGTAATCCGTATTCTAGTTGTATTTCAGCATACGCTGAACTTTATGTTCAAGAGAGGTCAGCTTATACTGGAAATGTTCCTTGAGGGTTGTAATTACAGGTGTCATTAATATAGAACTCAACTTATGATGAAAATGTTATCCTAAACCCGCCCCCCCCCTCTAATCTATTTTGTGTTGCTATCTATTCTATTCCTAAGTGAGAGTCTAATGTATAATGTACTAGCTGTGCCTCACGGCTTCGCCCGCGTGGAAATTGATGTGTAAGATTAGCCTGTCTTATTCCAGAGGCTACACTGTCTACGTTTCAAATTTAATTAAAATCGGTTTAGTAGTTATGGAGATACGTGGTTACAAACATTCACACACACACACACACACACACACACACACACACACACACACACACACACACACACACACACACACACAGACACACGTTGGCATTTATAATATTATAGTAATAGGATAGATAGGAGATTACGGTGAAGGAAAACATCGTGAGGAAACCTGCATGTCTTAGACATGTGAAATCCACCAACCCGCGCTGGGCCAGCGTGGTGGATTATGGCCTGAATCCCCCTCGCATTGAGGGGAGGCCCGTGCTCAGCAGTGGGACGTTAAAAGGGCTAATGTTATTATTATTTATTATAGGATAGATAGGGAGAACGATACCAAAACATGAAGTTCGAAATGACCTCATAAACAATTCTTCGAAGAATTTCATACAATTTCGCAACACACCAAACAATATTGAAACTGTACATTGTACAGTAGCGATGTGGAATTTCATCAGTGGCAGTAATCCCTGTTGACAGTGGATAGATTGCGACCCTAAGCAGGGCTGCCACGCGCCGCGTTAATAATTTAATAGTGTACCAGGGTTGACACGCAACAAGAAATTATACTGGAATTACCATTGCCAAAAGTAGATATACTACTGTTCGTTCACAGTCATTTACCTCTGACATTTTACCTTATTTATTTATTTTTGAAAAACGTGGTCGATATTAGGTTTTTATAAGTCATGTAGGCTGTAGAATAAAGTATAATCTACAGTTCAAGGTCTCAAAGGCCAAGTTTAAAGGCTGATTTTGCGTTTTACATAAATAAAATGAGGAACGTCAGAGGTAAAAGAACTGTGAACCATCTGTACCCCACCAAGCTAACTAGGCACCTGTCAAATGTGACGTGACCCGCACAAGAAGGCGGTGGCGGTGTGCGGGCGGTGTTCGGGCGGGAAGCCGCAGGCGGTGGCGGGTGTGCGGGCGGTATGCGGGCGGGCAAGCCGCATTCCATTCGAGCGCTTATTAAGCTTGGTAGCGTAGAACAAAATACGATAATAAGGCGCGCCCCTCCAAAATGCAAAACGTTTGAATGTATTTGTGAAATTATTTCCAAAGCACCCCTGAAGGGCTAGACAAGTGGCATGAACGCTAATCGAATCGAATAGAATAAACTTCACAATGTATGGAAATGTCAAACGTCGCTATGTAGATCAACAACAAGTTGCTATGTAGATCACGTGACTTATGTCATTTCCATACATGAAGCGTAGCGATTTGAACGAACGCTAGTAGACGACGGTGCGTGCTGAATCGGGGCTGTCCAACAAAAACAAATCCAAGATTTGTTGTTCGACTAGCGACGTCATTAATAACTCATAACTATTTGGAGGGGCGCGCCATATTATCGTAGTTTATCTCTACATCTAACAATTGATTGCTGAAAACGGGCCTCAGAACGCAAACCTAACAGATTTTACTCAAAAAAGTTTATAATGTTGTCATTATTTCGCAAACCTTCTTCGAGCAAAATCGATTTTGTCGCCTTGCAAGAGCCAAAATATTACGTCCCTATTATCGAGGGTGACAAAACATTAAGTCACTATTATCTAAACACCATCGTGCCGTTGCCATGAAAACATCATAAACAGGTATAGTTATAGTTCGTAAAAAAAATCTGATTGGCTGTTAAAACGAGTTGGTTGTGCCGTTGCCATGGAAACGTAAACAAGAAAAATAAACAGTTATAGATATAGTTCATAAAAATAAAAATATAATTGTATTTATTTTTATACCTACTTAGCTAGTTTTGTTTAAACCAATAGTCGCATTTTTGTATATCCTTACCCCAAAATTATTTTATAGTGTAATAATACAGCATAATTTGGTTATTTCGTTAGTTTAGTGGTTTAGTATCATAAAATATTCACAGTTTCTAAAGAGACAGCCCTAATCCGTAAATACCTTGGCTCGGTCCAGATAATGGCCGGGATTTGGGTATCCGCTATACAGCGTGTTGTTTTGGTTTAAACTCGAATATTGGGGATATTTATTCAGGCTGTATTTATGTAACTTAAAATGAAACTTTACTCAATATTTAAGTACCACTTAATCCGGTATCAATTAATTGATGTCAAGTCCGGGATCCATCTTATTAATACAGCCTTTAGCTATTTAAGACGAAGTTAATGTATGATTTGTATTACGCTAAATAAACGGTTAAAAGGTGGTAGAGCCAACCTGTAGCCTATTGACTGCAGCTCATATACAGGCTGGCAAGACCGATGGTACCATACTCTCACAGAAGATCGGCGTAAAGTAGCTATTTTAGCTTTCGCTCCCTTTGTCCCACTTTTTTTATTATTATTATTTTTATTGGACTGCGGTGGCATAAAAGCGTACGGTCCGCCTGATGTTAAGCAGTTACCGTAGCCTAAAGATGCTTACAATACCAAAGGCATTGCTCGCACATGGCCGACCTGAAGGGGAGTGGGATGGAGCGAGGGGGAGGGGGGTGGGCTTACGGCTCTCTCACTCATCGTACGAAACGCAGCTGTAATAGCTGCTTTACGCCGATCTTCTGTGAGAGGGTGGTACTACCCCGGTCGAGCCAGCCCGTTTATGAGCTGCAGTCAATTGGCTGCAGCTTGGCTCTACCACCTTGAGCTACAGCTTGGCTCTACCCCCTTGAGCACTACCCTTTAGGTTGGCAATGTGCGAGCGTTGCCTTTGGTGTTGTAAGCATCTATAGGCTACGGTAATTGCTCTTACTCTTGTTTACCGCCCTCATATCTGAGTACCGTTTGAGTATTTGTAACTATGCGTTACAAATACCAATAAAATTACTGAACCACGTTATAAATTACATTTTAAAGCAATCGTATTCGACTTGAACGGTATGCTAACAAGGCCGTAAATTACTTTTGTAGACCTTGGCAACCCTAATATAGCGAGAAGGGGTGGTACCTACCTACTATAGTACGTTTTTTATACTTGTCCTATTTGGTAAGCAAAGATGGCGTCCAGCGGGGCGATTGCGTAACTTTTTTGTCAATGTTTAAATTGGTTTCGTTCATCCTGTGTCAATTATATACGAAACCAATTGAAACATTGACGAAAAGTTACGCAATCGCCCCGCTGTCGCCATCTTTGCTTACCAAATAGGACAAGTATAAAAAACGTGCTATACATAATAATATACCTCTGTGGTAGTGGGTCATGGTAGAACCTATTGTTCTAGAATTTTAATAACCTATTGAATCAAAATGTCATTGAATTCTACAGTTTGTTCGTAAATTAATAAGAATGGACTCTAAGTTTATTGGTCTGTAAGATATTTCAATAAAAAAGGTAAGTAGATAGGTTGTAGGTACGTGCTCCGTAAGTGGCACATAAAAACGTTGTTAATTGACAAACCTGAGCTCAGTCTCGCGTGACTTCGTGTCACTGGTGGACGCGTTGACGGTGTCGTTTTGCACGTTATAATGTACATTATTGATTTTAACACGTGGTTGTGACGCGGCGAGCACGGCAGAAGGGCTAGACAAGTGGCATGAACGCTAATCGAATAGAATAGAATAGACTTCACAATGTATGGAAATGTCAAACGTCGCTATGTAGATCAACAACAAGTTGCTAAGTAGATCACGTGACTTATGTCATTTCCATACATGAAGCGTAGCGATTTGAAGGAACGCTTGTAGTCGTCAGCCACTTGTCTAGCCCTTCTGGACGCGGCTATTTTTAAACAGTTTTTGTCGCGTAGTTAGGTAACCTATCTACCTCTTCTCTTAATATATCATTGTTCGTGCCAATTTGCGTTGTCTCCGAGACTCCTTGGCAGTGTGCCAATTTAAAACTGCGGAGAAAACAAATATTTTTACTAAATGGCAATTTAACTTAGCAGGCTGCAACTCTACTGCCATCTATCATAGTAACGGACTCGGAAGACGACAAATGTAACGGAGTGAGATAGCTACGTTTTTGTTACCACTCTGATCTGAAGATAGTGGGATGAAATATGGCTCTGAGAGTCGAGTGTTTACGTGGTTTTTATACTTGCTGTAAATTTACAATGAATTTTAATGTTCGTTGTGAGTCGCTAATGTCTGCGTACAATGTTTGTGTGGGAAACGGTTTCCTTGGGTAAAATTTACTATACGACGACGGTGGTAGAGCCAAGCTGTAGCCAACTGGGTAGTACCACCCTCTCACAGAAGATCGGCGTAAAGTAGCTGTTATAGCGTTCGTTCGATGAGTGAGAAAGCCGGAATGACTATCTTTATATAGGCAAATTCGTCAATGCCAAGACATTACCAAGAGGGAGACATGAGACTGTTCAAAATAGTTTCTCCTACTAAATGGAGTCCATGGACACAGTACGACTCAGTCGCTCGAGGAATATAATAATAAAACATATCAGTTTGCCAGTATGGTATATCAGTTTGTCAGTAAGGTATATCAGTTTGCCATTATGGTTTATCAGTTTGCCAGTATGGCAGTCTTCTGACTCTTCTGGTGTGCCTTCGTATGTATTTAATACGTTAATTGTCAAATTGCGAGTGCCTGCGATGTAAGAAGGTACTATATCTCCTGAAATAATACACCAATGCTCCACAATCTCCAATTTACTGGAATACCTACACCGATATCAACAAGGAAATTAAAAAAACGCGGTTTTCAATTGAAAAAAACATCCAGGTAAGGGAAGTGAAGCGTGTTAAATTAAATTATTTCCGATGTACATCGATTCCATTAACGTTCGTATCGTCAACTTCGTAAAAGCTAGGTAAAAATAAAATGAAATACATCACGACTTTTATCCCCATTCGGGGGCAGTCAGAGGCTTGAGTGGCCATACACCACCACATTGTGGAGGTATTGAGCCAACTCAAAGCCCACGTTTCACGAGATAGTCAGAATCCAACGTGACAGGTGGTGAACCTTGTCGCCGTGTATACAGGAACTGACTATTACCTAATCCCGAGGGATAGGTAGGTTAAAGCTAGGTAAAGACAGAATGTTTAGGGACTGCTGAACTATAGGATTTTTTAACTCAATAATAACAGAAATGATTTGTGAATTTCGATGCATGTAGTGCGCTGAGCCCAAGTTTAGTAATAACGATGTAAGGAGGTACCGTATCTAGCTAATCTGCGGCTTTAGTCCACTTTGGAATTAGTTAGATTTGGCACGCAATCGAGAATCGATTTGGAATTCTTTAGTCGATTGTTATCGCTCGAATGAATGTCAAGGCTGGAATCGACTGTTCGCAGTTCCATTACTTTATTGGGGTGTATACCAACCACAGAGTAAAGACTAAAGAAAGAGGTGCCCTTATTAGATATATGTATGAAAAAAAACGTGGTCATTGTTTTATCATTTTCATTGTTCTATCTACCGGTAAATAGGTAGTTGAACTACTCGCTTTGTTTTATGTCGATGTTAGTACTAGGCCGACCACTCGGCCGAGTTGCTTAGGGCCAGTCACCTTAGTAATTGGTCCATGATACCAACTGATAGTATTTTATTTTGCTACCATAGATAATAGAATAAAATGGAATGGCGATCGAATACCTATTGGTTTCATACAGGTGTTACTGTATTGCGTCAAGAGTGACATTTTATTTTTTACACGAAATAATACCATAAGATGTTTTATGGTAGAAAACTGTCATTCTATTGTTTGTTTCTTGTTTTGTGTGTAATTTTTGTTTATGTATGTGTTACCACTGGTGTACAATAATAGTTTTATCTATTTATCTATCTATCTATTGGGGCGTGAGGACTATTTCTAATTCCTTAGTGAGCCTGCTGAAAGTCATGCAAAGTAGTTATTTTTAATGTGTTTTTTTTAGATTATTTTTTTCGTCTTCGTCCCTTAAAATTACAATGTTTTATTTACCTTATTATATAAAATCTTCAGAATAAATAATAAAGTTGTTCCCACCAAACCACGATGAAAAAGTACTCCAACATCAAAGCCTCGAACTTCCGAACGGGGCTGGAATTGTGTGCGTTATTAAATTTTCATTTTATCTGCAGAGGGCCCTGATAAGCCACTCGAGTTTCCAAATTAAAAAAATATCTTCACTCTCTTGGAGTGAATTTTATGTTGTTCCTTTATATTTTGGACTAGCTGAGCTCACGATTTCGTACGCGTGAAATTTAACAAAAAAAATATGTTTGTTAAAATAGAAGTACCCTAAGTTACTATCTGTCAGTAAAATTCCTGTCATAATCGGTCCAGCCGTTTTGAAGTTTACCGTACCAAGTCGTGGGCCTAGCTTGTTAATATACCTAAATAAAATTCAATGTCCGGACTGACTGACTTCATATATCAACGCACAGCCTAAACCACTGTACCTAGCGACATGAAGTTTGGAGGGTGTGTTCTTCGTGAAGTGTAGGTATCCACTAAGAAAGGGTTTTTCGAAATTCCACCCCTAAGGGCGTTAAATAGGGGATGAAAGTTTGAAGTTCGATATATGGAAGTTTAAGTGGGGGATGAAAGTTTGTATGGAACTTCGATTTTGAATTTTGAATCGGACGAAGTCGCGGGTAAAAGCTAGTGAAACATAAAACACAACCCATTAATTCACCCGTCAGCTCCCAAAACATTACCAACCTAATCAATCTAGCTAGCCTAGAGTTCCCAATTTCATTCAAACACTTCAAGTGGTTTCAGTAACACTTGACGTTGATGTAGTACCTCTTCTAGTTCAGATTCGGGCCCTTTCTGTGGTTAAACGATCGGTCTAGTTTAAAAGGAATCATTGAAGCCGTTTCTTTGGGCATCCGGTTAGGTTTACGAGTCGTTAGTTGCTATAAGGGTTAGGTGGAGCTTGTAATTTAGGCTTTGAGCCTAAAATAGATTACTCTTAGGTAGATTTTATTTCACCACTTGTTCATCATCATCATGTAGTGCAACGGTCGGCAACAGGCGGACCGCGGTCCGTTTGCGGACCGCGAAAGGTCGAACCTCGGACCGCCAAACATGTCCCAGAAAAATATGAAAATTGCAAAAAACTAGCTATCAATTTGGCCACTATGTTTGGCTCGACATACGTACCTATGTGAATCATCTTTCTCAAAGATGTTTTTTTTTTGAAAAACAAATATCGTTCGTGATTAATGGACGGCCACTTAGAAGACACACTTCGAATTTGCTGTTCTTCTCGAGAACCAAACTATAAAAATCTGGCTTTAGACTGTCGGTGCAGTTTCTCACATTCATTTTAGGTCTTGTATTTTATAATTCAGAATTTTATTTGAAACCATACAATAAATAGGTAACACTGAATTATTATCAGTTGTTTTTTTTCTGGAGCTCGTAAAAAATTTCCCACAGTATCCGGACCCCACCTAAAACTACTTGCCGACCCCTGATGTAGTGCATCAAGGTGGTAGAGCCAAGCTGTAGCCAATTGACTGCATCTCATATTTGGGCTGGCTCGACCGGGGTAGTACCACCCTCTCACAGAAGATCGGCGTAAACCAGCTATTACAGCTGCGTTTCGTACGATGAGTCAGAGAGCCGAAAGCACTTCGCTATTAGCCACCCAGGCTTATAGGTTGGATTATGAGTTGACGGAGCTCGTGTTAGGTGCATAATATGACCACAGAGAAAATAGACAGTAGAGATGTTCTTATTAGATTTCCCAATGAAACGACGCTTAACAATTTGCACGGGTGAAGGGGTGCACTTTGCTATTTCAATCTGCCGGTCAATAGCAAAACTACTCGCTTCGTTCTATGTCGATGTTAGTTTATTTTTTTTACACTAGATATCACTAAGTGTAGGGTGATAAAAAAGACATACAGAGGATCGCTATCTAGTGTTGAATAGAATTAATTTGGAATGCGAAAGTTGGCAAGACGTCTGCACAGGACGAACGCCAACAGCACACTGACTTAAGCCACGCCTACTGTGATGACGTCAACGGCCTAGTTGAGCCTTGCGGCCGGGTTGATTCAAAGATTCAAACGTTTATTTTGTTTAGGCCTACGGGGGCACTTACAAATTGTCATTTTACATTTTTTCTTAAAATCTACTGCCGGATCGGAAACGCGACCTAGACTGAGAAGATCCGGCAAGAAACTCAGCGGGCTTGTCTTTTTTACATTGTTTTAATTTAATTTAATTTTTTTGCTTAGAACCAGTCCCCTGAATAATTGGTCCATGAACATGACCATGATTATTTGTGGACTTCCCCATGTATTATTCACTTCTCATTAATTTTAGGGTGTGTGTGAATTCGTGGTTATGGGTTGGGTTTATTCCCATTCGCCCCGTCAACATGGACGATGGAAAAAGTTACTTTGTCACTGTCAACGATGTGGATGGTGGAGTACGAAAAATGCCGAGCACTTCTTTCGCATTTTTTTTTAATAGGACTGAGGTTGCAAACAAGCGTACGTCCCACCTGATGTTAAGCAGTTACCGTAGCCTATAGATGCTTGCAATACCAAAGGCATTGCTCGCACGTTGCCGAACTGAAGGAGAGTGAGACGAAGGGAGGGTATTGGGCTTCCGGCTCTCTCACTCATCGTACGAAACGCAGTTTTAATAGCTGCTTTACGCCGATCTTCTGTGAGAGGGTGGTACTCCGGTCGAGCCAGCCCACATATAAGCTGTAGTCAATCGGCTACAGCTTGGATCTACCACCAATAGAACGAAATTCTCTGTACATATTTTGTATCATTCCGGGAATATTCGGCTATAGGACATTTCGTGACAATGTTTTGTTGTTGACGACCAACCACGCGACCTTTTACCCTGCTTTGCCTATGAATAAGGTCGCAGCCTCCAAGCTCCCTCAGTTTGTATAACAATCATAACAAGTCAAGTGTTCGTACTAGGGTTTTCAAAACTTACTTTTAGTGCAAACTTGACAAAGCGTAATTCCATTTGAGTTGGGTAAACGTCAAAACAGGACTTAGGATTTAGAAATGTTAGTCCGCATATTAATGTCTTAGGCTTAGGTCAGAGTCCATCACGCCTAGATAGGCTTGATGGACTTTAGTTTGGGTTTTTGGGTCTCTCACTCACCATACGCAACGCAGCTGAATAGCTGCACGCCGATCTTCTGTGAGAGGGGGTACTACCGCGAGCCAGCCCGTATATGAGCTGCAGTCTATTGGCTACAGCTTGGCTCAACCAACAATAAGGGCCTCCGCAGACTTGCTACTTTTAGCATCGGCGATCGGCGATTTTGATGCTGCGTCTCGCTCGTTCGCGCTCGAAGAAACGCGACGCAGCATCGATACGTCACAAAATCGCCGGTCGCCGATGCTAAAAGTAGCAAGTCTGCGGAGGCCCTAATGCGATGATGTCAAGGGCAGCCCTTTAAAATTCAAGCCATTTCCCGCAATGGCCCGACAAATCTTCTTATCAATAGGTATTCTTATCAAGGGCTACTGTAGATAATCTCTACTGCTAACGACCCCTCACTTGGAGACGTCACGCCCTAACTTCTGCTATCAGTTGACGTCTTTGATAAGGACCAATTAGGATGGTAGTGAGAAAATTGGATGAGCTTCGGGAGAGTTCAAACTATTTCCTGGACATTGATGTACTATTTTAGCAGATATGGTACGACAATTCGACAAATAACTTATTAAATACATAAGAAGGCATTATTCACCCGAAGTTAGTAGCTTCTGACAGTGTTCATGAACGCAGTGTAGTAAGACATACCATTTTTGACGGTCACGTGTCCCCCTTTTTTGGTAATGTCTTTTTATGTATTTTATAAGTTAACTGTCGAAGTGCGAGTGCGATTACATATGTGTGAATTTCGCTGCATGTAGTGGTGAGCTGAACAAGTCACACACACACAACTGAGGCCCTACTCTTTTACAAACGAAAACGAAATTTCGGACGAAATTCGCGTATTTCCTACTACGTTTCTCATTGATTCCGACATTTCTTACGATCGAAAATTGTTTGACGTTTAGATTCGGCGACGATGAAGACGTCAAACAATTTTCGTTCGTAAGAAATGTCGGAATCAATGAGAAACGTAGTAGGAAATACGCGAATTTCGTCCGAAATTTCGTTTTCGTTTGAAACAGAGTAGGCCCTCAGAGTCTATGCCTAAAAACATGATTGTGTAAGTTCTTCACATTGGTTCTCACTAGAATTTAGCTAAGTTACTTGATTGCTAAAGTAAGGTTTATCTTTAATGTCAGGGTAAAAAGGTATCCTAATTTCTAAGGGGAAAAAAAATTGTCCCTAACTCACTAGGTAGTAATGCATATTGTTACCAAGGGCAAAGCCTGAAGGGTTATATGCATATTTAGGCAAACAATAAAATACGCTTTGAATTGATGATTTATTTTCGCATGTCGTCAATACGATCAAAGCTCGTCAAATGTTATTGCTCGTAATTTATATTGACCGAAACTTTACGACTTCTATGAATATTCTTCATACATACATATACTCACGCATGTATCTTACATGGGAGACTATTGATTGCCACATGCTACGGTTTTGACCCCAGAGAAAATATAGACTAGAGGTGTTCTAATTAGATTTCCCTATGAAACGACGCTTGACAATTTGCGCGGGTGAAGGCACGGGTGAAGGGGTGTACATAACGTCTACTTTGTAATTTGAATCTACCGGTCAATAGCAAAACTACTCGTGTCATTCTATGTCGATGTTAGTACGTAGTTTAACTTTTTCTTTTTCACACTAGATGTCACTAAGTGTAGGGTTTCAAAAATGACGTACACAGGGTCGCCATCTAGTGTCGAATAGAATTATATTTGGGGTGCGAACGTTGGCAAGACGTCTGCATAGGACGAACTGCAAAAGCACACTGACTTAAGCTTAGGTCAGGACTTAGTTGTTGAACCATAGTGCACAGTTGCTTAGAGCCAGTCCCCTTAGTATGCTCCATGGTTTTGTCACACCTCTTTTGCTTCATCCACATTCATACATCTTCTCATGCAATACAGTCGTGACCGGTCGGTAAAGCAGTTCATTGTACCGACCTGAGACAACAATACGGGTAAAACAGTTCTCCAAACCGGCATATCATCCAACAAATTAAATAATGAGTGAGCATCTATTATGCCAAGTTGGGCTTTCACAGCGCTCCCCAAGTTTTTCAATTACTCGTAAAGTTAGGATCGCGGAGTTATTTCTGTTGTTGAAATAACGCGCCGCATGCGATCCGACCCAGGTAGCCCTACTATACGTTTACGATCGATAGTCGCTACGTAAATTACGTAGCATATAGGCTTACAACGATTTAAGGTCTATCCACTCATAACAGGCCCCGGGACGTGAAGGAGTTCATATAAAATGTACACATCGATGTTTTTGGGACGAAGGGTTCTCGAGTGGCGACCGCGCACCGGAAAGCGTAGCGTGGGTAGGCCTCCCACAAGGTGAACCGATGACCTGGTGAAGGTCGCGGGAATCTGCTGGATGCGGGCAGCGCAAGACCGGTCATTGTGGCGAACCTTGGGGGAGGTCTATGTCCATCGGTGGACGTCTTTCGGCTGAGATGATGATGATGATATTTTTTTGAGCCTTTGACAGAGCACGGCCCGTCCACATCCCGGCCACGGTCCTGGGGGCTTACCACAAGCTCTTATTGCGATTCAATTATAGGAACGTTTTAACGACGTTTTAATGACGTTTCTTATTGTCATGACAATAAGGTACGTCATTGCACAAAAAGTCGCTGAAACGTTAATACGTTCCTGTAATTGAATCGCAATAAGAGCTTGTGGTAAGCCCCCTGATGTGCGTGGATAGTCCTTTGCTACAAAACTGATCGTGGAAGTTTGGATGCGTTTTCATTCGAATTTTACTCGTGCATACACGTACGAACAACACGAATGATCCCGACCTTCCAAGTACTACGGGAGTGCGCACACTGGGTGCGAGTTACGTACACGTACGACCAGTGTGCGCACTCCCGTAGTACTTGGAAGGTCGGGATCATTCGTGTTGTTCGTACGTGTATGCACGAGTAAAATTCGGATGAAAACGCATCCAAAGTGAGCGCGGCCTAAGGACGAGTTACGGAATAAGTTTCGATTGAGCTCAGAAAAAAGTAAGAAGGCATTATGTATTAGAAAATGAGCCGCATTGGTTGAACCGTCATGTTCTCAATATTATTTTTGTTTTATTTTTATTATTTTATATACAGAATAAAAAAGGAAACAATGTAGCAGGTATTATCTACGTTAAGGCCACCGCAGACTTGCTACTTTTAGCATCGGCGATCGGTGATTTTGATGCTGCGTCTCGCTCGTTCGCGCTCGAAGAAACGCGACGCAGCATCGATACAGTCGCAAAATCGCCGGTCGCCGATGCTAAAAGTAGCAAGTCTGCGGTGGCCCTTATTTCGCATCATTATTCATTGAAGATTCATCACTGGCCATTCATGATTAATTGGCCGCCGATATCTATTCGAAGCTGAGCGAGACTCACCTTTTATAAGACACTGACCAGTCTTTAGTCCCCGAAATCTAGGACACAAGTTTCATAAGCTGAATAACGTGTATAAGATTTATGATCAACCAATCACAATCCATTATCGTTTCTATAGACCAATCACAATGCGTTGCCTCCCGACCAATCACCATCAATCCCGAGTCGTAGAACTTTAAGGATATCTATGCCTATTGCCCCGCCCACAGAGTAAAGACTAAAGAAAGAAGTGCCCTTATTAGATATTTGTATGAAACAAAACGTGGTCATTGTTTTTTCATTTTCATTTTACTATTTACCGGTAAATAGTTGAACTACTCGCTTCGTTTTATGTCGATGTTAGTACTAGGCCGACCACTCGGCCGACTTGCTTAGGGCCAGTCCCCTTAGTAACTGGTCCATGGCCCCGCCCGCGTCACCAGTTGTAATATTATTTCTACGCGTTCGGGAATCAAAATTGACTGCTCAGTCACGCCGCTCGCCTTGTAGATGCAGCAATTACCGCATTTTTCTGAAGTATTTGATGCAAGTATTCCTAGTAAGGGGGCCAAACGTGGATGTTTGCCACCTTAGTAACATAAAAATGGGCACAAAACTTCCACAAACATTTTTAAAATAACTCCCAAATACTAACCGGTCCATTATACCCCGAAATAATCGATCCAATCAACCCTAAAATGCTACCGGTCGGCTGTTTCGACCCTTGCCCGTGAAGGCTACATGTCAAGGTAATGTAAACGCCCACTCCCTTAGAATATCGCCTTCAAGATAACAAAGGGGTCTTTTAGTTCACCAAAATATATTTGTGTAAGGAAGGGTTATGAATATTTAATAGATTTTTAAGGCACGCCACATACATACGGAATTCGGTTTCGGAATATCGAGTCGGGATTCGCAGTAATTCACATATACGTAAAGATTTTTTCCGTTTCGGAATTACGAATTGGCCTGAATACGGCCTGTGCGTCCGGAATCATTCCAAACGGAAATAAACGTATGTGTGTGATAAGCTCACGGAATCCCGATTAGATATTCCGAAACGGAATTCCGTATGTATGTGGCGGCCCTAATGTACATGTAGAATAAATATCAGATTTGTTTGGGATTATATAAATAGAGCCACACGATGTAATGGAGTGTTTTATGGGACTAAGGTGGTAAACTTGCGGCCCGCCTGATGTTAAGCAGTTAGGGCCACCGCAGACATGCTACTTTTTGCATCGGCGATCGGCGATTTTCGCTTTTAGCATCGGAGCAGTCGCTGCGTTCGAACGCAGAGAGTCGCCAAATCGCGATGCAGCCTCGATACAGTTACAAAATCGCCGATCTCCGATGCAAAAAGTAGCATGTCTGCGGTGTCCCTTACCGAAACCTATGGGCGTTTTTCCACCATCCGGTACGGCACCGGCAACAGCACGGTGACGGCTTTTTGTGCAGTTGTCGAACCTATCTCTACTGACCAACTGCGCAAAAAGCGATTATTTAATCTATGAGTGTCCCATATTGAAATTAAGCTTGACTTATAGCCATAACACACCGGGACGGCAGGCGACGTCGCCGGCCACGTATCCAAACAATTTGTATTGACTGGCGACGTCGCCAGTCCGTCGCCAGGTGTGTTACCTCCCATACATTTCAATACGAATAGTTTTATACGGTGGATGGCAACATCGTCATGGCTACCCGGTGTGTTATGGCCCTAAACTAAATAATATGTTGCCATCCCTCTCATAGTCTCGTAATATGTGACCAAGAAGTAATATTTACAATTATTTCTAACACTGCAATGGTTTAAGTAAATTAATAAAATAAAAATGTCACATCTCGTAAAATAAAATATTAAGCTTATTACACACAACACAAAAATTAATCTTTTAAATTCGCGCTCACAAAAGCCCCAACAGCGCTTGGCACTGAAGTCATTAATTCGGGCCGTGATCAAAAGGCGAGGCGACAATAGCGAAGTCACCAACAGCCTAATTAATCTTCTATACGGTGTGTATTAATCTTTATTTAATATGAGACTTTTTGTTGGGAAATATAATAAAATTGTAGGTAGGTAATTTAGAGTGTTTTGTTTTTTATAGACAAACACTAACCCCCAAATTTACAGAACGTTATGATGGTCTTACACTGGCATTACAAATCACTTTTGTTCCCAGAAATGCTTTGTAAAACTGTTGTAAGCTGGCTATAATCTCTATAAATTTGGCGGTAACTGTATGGTCCCAAACTAAGCAAAGTTTGTACTATAGATACCATACGATGAACTGGGGGCGATCCCAGTAACACCCAAAACAGGGCCAATTACGAAAAGGCCGTTTCCGGAATTTGCCTCTGGCGGGAATCGAACCTGCAACCACCCGATAAAATGAGCCGAGCAGCCTACGATCGAACCACTGCGCCAAGCGGTCGTCAGGTAAGGTAAGTAGTTGCTAGTTTGAATAGAAATCGTTTATTGAGCGAAACAATGGTTTGTAGTACATGCAAAGTTTATAATTTTAGCAGTAGTTAAATTTATTAATTACTACAATTTAATTACTACAACTAAGTACTGAGTAATTACTAAATTTTTTGGGTATAGTACTGTCCTCCTAGCTAGGCTATATTAATAGCCTGTGTACGAGAAATAGCTTAGGGATGCTGTGGATTCAAAGATTAATTTCCACCGATCCATTATTCCAACTTAACTTCCCCAAGACTAAGCAACATTTTATTAATTCAAGGCTAATCGTAAATTCAATTCTTTTATTCGAATTGTTCCGGTGCGCGCAGTCGTGGGCACACTGCTTAGGGCTTAAGCAAGATGAATGTGCACCCCGCCTTACTTTATGTATTTTTTACGAGTTTACGTAAACTGAGATAACGCGGCTTCAAATTGGAGCGAATACTGACTGTATTTTATGCATAGGTAGGTTTTAAGGGCTATAACCATGGACCAATTACTAAGGGGACTGGCCCTAAGCAACTTGGCCGAGTGGTCGGCCTAGTACTAACATCGACATAAAACGAAGCGAGTAGTTCAACTATTTACCGGTAGATAGAACAATGAAAATGAAAAAACAATGACCACGTTTTTTTTCATACAAATATATAATAAGGGCACCTCTTTCTTTAGTCTTTACTCTGTGGCTATAACACACCGAGTAGCCATGGCGACGTCGCCAGCCACCGTAGCCAACTATTTGTATTGACATGTATGGGAGATAACACACTTGGCGACGGACTGGCGACGTCGCCAGTCAATACAAATTGTTTGGATACGTGGCTGGCGACGTCGCCTGGCTACCGGTGTGTTATGGCCCTTAAGGTTACATACCTCAAAAGGAACAACCGGAACCCCTATAAGATTACTCTTGCGTCCGTCTATCAGGCATTCGAGACTATTAACAATGGTCCATTGTGAAACCATAGGGCGCCGAGTCGCTTAGCCATTGAACTGCCACCGATAGCGTTTTGCTATTCCGACCGAATAGACCAAAATATCTGGCCTAAAAATTTGTCTTTAAGCCGTATGCCCAATTTTAAAGAAAGTTACAATTGATTTACAATGGAGTTACAAAGCCCCTTTGTTATGAAAAACATATAACACAAGTTTAGTTTGAAATAAACAGAATTAGCTCCTATTTTGTTCCAAATTCCGATACATAAAAAAAAATGTTGCCATCGTAAAATGCGGGCGCACGTATATTACAATTACAATACGCGGGTTGAATGTTGTATTATACCGTCCCAACTCAACCTGCTGGCTCGGTTATTGAATTGTGCCGTCCCTGCATTGTTTATTGGTTGCCTACCTTCAATTTATTGTTTTCGCTAGGAACGCCACCTGCCAGCGAAGTGAATTTGATACCGGGATGAACAAGTCTAAAAATAAACGAAATTCTGAACGTCTATACTTCGTCCAACCATTTATTGAACGTTTGACATTTAAGATATTTTTATGTCAACCTGTGTCGTCCCACTGCTGAGCAAAGGTCTCCCTTTCCTTCCTGCACTCCTCCTTGTTTATGACAATACTGGAATTAACATGACATAAGTAACATTAAGTGACATTTAAGAATATCAAAGAAAAATAAATCTTATGTCATAATAAGGTTTATCTGTCAAATCTATGGTTAAATGTATAGGTATTATAATAATATAGATGAACCGTGATATAAAGTAATAAGATTCGTTTTTCTTTGACATTCTTTAATGTCAAAAGTAAAATAAATGGTTGGACGAAGAATATTGGTTCGAGAATATGTCAGTGTCTCGCGGCTACGGTATCTGTTTAAGATCAGGCGGGCCGTACGCTTGTATCCCGCAAAAAAAAGAAAGATTTACGGGAAAAATATTGGTTAAATGGTGCCCAGATTAATGGATCGCGTTGGCACGGCATGACGAATCACTGGCTCATTTATCAAACTCGGCCGAAATATGGAGCATTGGATTTACCTATTCAATACTGTTGTTCTGGTCCGACCAGACAGGACGACCTGCGGGAAGTGACTGGCAAAAACTGGATGCAATGAGCTGAAGACCGAGCTCAGTGCTGGGGGATGGGGAGGTCAATGTCTGGCAATGGACAACAATAGACTAATCATGATTATGAATGATGCTGATGATTTTTATTTTATTTTATAAGACTGCGGTGGCAAAAAAGCGTACGACCCGCCTGATGTTAAGCAGTTACCGTAGCCTATAGATGCTTGGAATACCAAAGGCATTGCTCGCACATTGCCAACCTGAAGGGGAGTGGAATGGAGGGAGGGGAAGGGGGGGTTGGGCTTTCGGCTCTCTCACTCATCGTACGAAACGCAGCTGTAATAGCTGCTTTACGCCGATCTTCTGTGAGCGGGTGGTACTACCCCGGTCGAGCCAGCCCGTATATGAGCTGCAGTCAATTGGCTACAGCTTGGCTCTACCACCTTAAAATGGATGCTTGATGATGATGGATGACGATGAAGGCATAATATTATCTTCCTAAATTCTTTATCGACGTGTTGTCCGCTACTTGTAAGGGCCGGGCCCCATGAGCGCGTTGCGTTGCGTCGTCGCAAGATTTTGTACTGCCGCATCACCCTCCCCCGCTTCGTCTTTCGCCCATCAACCCTTTGTTCCGTTGCGACGATGCAACGCAACGCCCTAGTGGGGCCTCGCCCTTAGCAGGCCTGTTTGACAACATCTCGACCGCCATGAATTTGCGATTAATGATAAAGAATTTATGAAGATAATATTACATTATCAGTGGATTTCCGTTGGCTGTGTCTACCATCAGACGCATGCCGCGCCCGAGCACTCAGTTTTGACGTTGGAGCTCATAGAAATAATGTCAGAACGTGAGTGATCGAGCGAGGCATCTGGACGCACCAATTGGGTCAAAATTAGCAGACTTGGGAACCTCAGCCTCACTGTGTATACCTAAAAGGGGGCCAATATAGAAATTTGAAATTAGGAAAAATATTCCAACAAAAAAAAATTAAATAAATAAGTTGGAACATTTCTAAATGTGTCTGTCTAGTAACACGCAGAGAAAATATTTCTCTAGTAAAAAGGCCAAAGATCAATAGGTTTTAAGAGCTCAGACGAACAAATATTTTGATACTTTTTAAGGGTTGTCAATACCATTCAGTAATGATGACTTTTAAAAGGTGAAATCACAGAGTAAAGTCTAAAGAAAGAGGTGCCCTTATTAGATATATGTATGAAAAAAGCGTGGTCATTGTTTTTTCATTTTCATGGTTCTATCTACCGGTAAATAGTTGAACTACTCGCTTCGTTTTATGTCGATGTTAGTACTAGGCCGACCACTCGGCCGAGTTGCTTAGGGGCCAGTCCCCTTAGTAATTGGTCCATGGGTGAAATATACTGGCAACAATCTATTAGAGGAATTCAATTTCGTTTGATACTTACTTGATTTTATTTTGGATATCATCATTAACAGATAAGGAGAGTGAACTAACAGTTATTTTATAAACTAATTACATAAGTACATTAAAAAAATATTAAAGCTAAATAAAAAATGCGATAAAAACGAAAGTCCCTCGCTGGGCGCCAATATGTTTTTTTTTTACCAACGGTTAAAACAACTTCTATTTTAGCCAACACAGATTGAATCTTAACCTTTCACTGGCCTTAACCCTAAAATTATTTAAAAATAACTCTATCTCGCTCGCAACCGTTGGTGAAATATATCCCTGTACTACTCTAAATTATGTCACATCTACAAACCATTGTGTTTCAAGCCACGTCCCCTCTTGACGGATTCTCTCCCAATTACTGAAACAATTTGTAACGAACCACCCTATTAGGCCCTTAACTCAGAGCGATAGTGGGTGTTCTTATTATTGGCCTGTATTTTTGAAAGAAGTTACAAATTTATTTATCTAATATTAATAAAAAATATATACTATAATATCATAAAAAATTAACCTACTTACTACCTATTATATAGGTCCTATATAATAAAAATATTTACAAAAAATATACTATTTTGAAATAGTTGATGGTAGTATTATTATTTTTATTTATCACAAGTTTCTTTATGCAATAAAAATTGTTTAATTAATTTTTATTGCATACTTTTTAGTGAATACGCTTGTCTATAAAAAACAAAAAGTAAAACATTTATGCGAGATTGTTATTTCCCAAGGGTCATAAAACAATTTGTAACATTTACATTTTACAACGCGCTGTAGGTACAGTGCTTAGCGACGCGGGATGTCTATAAAATGTTTTTTTGTGAAATTCGCCACGTTGCGTGATAGCAATGAATATTTTACAAACAGGGACCAATGAATCACACACGAACAGATAACACAGAACAAAATACTGTTGGTAGATCTGAAGCCAATTGCCTGCAGCTCATATACGGCCGGGGAAGTACCACCCTCACACAGAAAATCGATGTAACGTAGCTATTACAGCTGAGTTCCGTACGATGCGGATAGATCCGGAAACTCTCCCCCTACCTCTCCCTCTGTCCCACTCCCCGCTAGGGAGCGATGCCTTTGATATAGCAAGCATCTATAGGCTACATTAACTGCTTAACATCAGGCGGGCCGTACGCTTGCTTGCCACCTCAGTTGCATAAAAAGGAGTTACGCGTTCCCTTAATATTAGAACGTCCCATATGCAGTATAAGCTATAGAGTCGCCAAAGCGAAGTTTATATCCGGATAACCGGATCGTTACCAGCGCTCGGAGTTCAATTTATGGCCGGCCATTCGCCCGGGTATATCCGGGCCGGGTCATTAGTTTACGGGCACCGGACATGCATAGTTAGTGTTACGGAGTGTGCTAAATGATTCTGTTCGAATATTGACCGGTTGGCGTTTAGTTGGAGGAGCTAACGACTAGCAATGTAAGAAAGGAAGGAATATTTTACTACTGCCATGCGTTTAAAGCATGCGTGGTATAGCATTCTTTAAAAATGCGTCGTAAAAAGCACCCTTTGCCATTTGCCCCCGGACTGAATCGGTTTAGTGCGGGTTACCCGGCTTCACAAAATGCACTTTCAATTCCATAGAAAAAAGACCTTTTCAGTATAAACACATTTTTCGGAATGTTAACTAATAGATCCTTAAGGTGGAAGTTGGTTGCGGGCGGCAGACGGCCGACGGCAGGCGGCACACGTCAATCCCATAGAAACTGAGTGCCGTCGTGCCGTCGCGGCACATGTCATCGTGACAATTTCTATGAGATTGACGTGTGCCGCCTGCCGTCGGCCGTCTGCCGCCCGCAACCAACTTCCACCTTAAGGATCAATTAGTTAACATTCCGAAAAATGTGTTTATACTGAAAAGGTCTTTTTTCTATGGAATTGAAAGTGCAATTTGTGAAGCCTGGTAACCCGCTCTAAACCGATTCAGTCCGGGAGGCAAATGGCAAAGGGTGCTTTTTACGACGCATTTTTAAAGAATGCTATACCACAGGAACTACTAAATCAATTTTGATCCGGATATCCGGTTATTCATAAATTCATGGATAGGTTTTGCGGTTTGGGTCATTCTTTCTTTTGACAAATCGAGTAAGTATAAAAAATGCACTGTGTTAAATCCAAGTTGAACGTTCCAAAATTGAATTGAGTTAATTGAAATATCCGAGCGGCGCCTGAGCACATGATTAGTATGCGCTGCGCGTTCCGTCCCCAAATGAAGTTTGTTTCAAACGAAATAAAAGCTAAAGTGATTTCGCAGACGCTTATTTATTGCGTCTATTTGTTGGCAGCGTCAAAAACGAGCCAGCTTTGTAAGAAAACGTACAATATAGGTATATTTTCAAAGACGACGATATTAACGATTTCTCCTTTGACAATTTTTTACCCGTATTCAGCACCAAATGCGGTCAAATTTAAGGTCCAGGAGGCTTACCACGACCTCTTATCGCGATTCAATTATAGGAACGTTTTAACGTTTCAGCGACTTTTTGTGCAATGACGTACCTTATTGTCATGACAATAAGAAACGTCATTGTACAAAAAGTCGCTGAAACGTTAAAACAATACTGCTATAAGAGGTGGTGGTAGGGCCCCAGTACATCAATATGGGTAATTTTTTTTTGTGCAAGACATTTTACGTCATAAATAAGACGTCAGTTGCCCAGAATTGAGCAATGTTAGTAATTTGAAATGCCAGTCCATCATAGCTTTCTACAAATTTGGGGGTCGATTTTCCACAGTGCGACATAGTTAAATTTTACGGTATTTTTGTACCTTGTTGCTTTAGTAGCCATGGCGACGTCGCCAACCCCGTAGCCAAGTGAAAATATGTCAAAATATAACAGGTAACATACCTGGCGACCGACTGGCGACTGGCTCCAGTCCGTCGCCAGTCGTTATGGCCCTTAGTTCTCCTTAGAATTAAATAACCGTTATATCTCCAGCCTGTCCATAGGTCACAAAATGTAAAATTATATACGGTACTTGTAACAAAAAAATAGTTTAAATATTTTTGTCTGTCGCTCGGTGTGTTTGTTCCGGCTAATCTGCGAAACGGTTAGACCTATTTTGACGGGACTTTCACTGGCAACTAGTTGATGTTATAGGCAGTAACTTAGGCTACTTTTATTTTAGAAAAAGACTTAGGGATCCGCGCAAAAAAATTAAACCCATAAAATTCCTCGCGGACGTAGTCGCGGGTAATCTTTTTCTAAAATGTACGTTTATGAAGTCGTGGGCACAGTTGTTGTACAAAAAAGGAACAAAATTAATTGTTATAACGACAAAATCGATAACGTGACAACGTAACGGAACGACGTCACAACACGCCCGCCCCAACAAACAACGTAACGACCGTACCGGAAGTTGAAATGTTTCCAGCGGAGCCTACGTGACATGTTCAGACTACGAAGGAATCTGATACCCATGTAAAGTGGTTTCTTTTTATGTGACTAAGGTGGCAAACAAGCGTACGGCCTGCCTGATGTTAAGCTGTTACCTTAGCCTAAATAGCACGTTGCTTACCTGAAGGGAGTAAGACCAACGGAGGGGAGAAGGGGGGAGGAGGCTTCCGGCTCTCTCACACATCGTACGAAACGCCGCTGTTATAGCTACTTTACGCCGATCTTCCGTGAGAGGGTGGTACCACCCCGTTCGAGCCAGCTAAATAAAATATAATCTAACCAGTTTTCAAAAGTGCCCGTGCTCATCAGTGAGTAACACCGGAGAGCATTTCTTTTGATTGTGAACAGGCCTAAAACCATGTATTTGTTTGCCATGGCGTCAGACAGTCTGGGGTTCTTTGGTTAACTTAGAATGTTTTTGTGGAGACAATAATAGCTTGAATTGTTTCATGGTGTTGGAAACACGACACTTGTTCTACTTGTTCTGTTTGAAGACTTGCGAAATTTTGATACAACAAACTTTTATATCGAAGCTAGATTTTTTCAGTATATTACAATAACCAGCTGGCCTACTCCGAAATACGAACCTAACGTTTCGGCTGACGGATTGTCGTGATTTCACATTTCTTCTTTCGTTTTTCTCTACGATTTGACATTGTTTTGATCGTAAATCGAATCCGTACTTCGGAAGATCCGTCAGCGACGTATTTCGGAGTAACCCCCTGTATTAAACCCATAGAACACTGTGCACTAGACTCCTGCCCCCCTAGCCAAGTGGCTTCGTCTACGAGCGTTTCTAATAATAATAATAATAATAATATCCTGGGACATTTTTGTACACACGGTTACCTGATCCCAAACTAAGCAGAGCTTGTACTATGGAAACCAGATAACTGATATTACTACATATACTACTTTTTTATTTGTAAATACATACTTAATATACATATACACTCAGACTCCGGACATACAGACATGTTCATGCACACAAATGCATGTCCCGGGTAGGAATCGAACCTACGACCTGCAGCGTGAAAGGCGCCTCCGCGCCAACCACGCTAACGGGCCCGTCAAACATACACAACGCTACACGCTACACGCCGTTCTACATAACGCTACGCTTAAATTTATGGAAATAACATTACAAGACGATAAGTAGATCACGTGACTTATGTCATTTCCATACATGAAGCGTAGCGATTTGAAGGAACCCTTGTAGACGTCAGCCACTTGGCTAGGGGGGCAGATAGACCAAAATATTCACGGCATATGAGCATTTTAACCAATATTATAGGTATTGTCGGTCACCAGTGACCGACGTTCATAGGAAAAAATCGGGTCACAGATGAAAAGTCTACTCTAGTAGTGAGAGAGGCGCTCTCGTAACCGAAAGGATCCTATGAATCATACTAAAACAATAATTAAAAAAAAACCGAGACAATATGTATGCGATGGATAAAAATCTGAACAGATTAACGCTGATACATTGCTTCGCGCATTCAGAGCGTTTATTAAAGTAACTAAATGAACCAATATGCTTATATTAATGTTATTTACTCGTACGGTGAGGGAAAACATCGTGAGGAAACCTACCTATCCCTCGGGATTAGGTAATAGTCAGTTCCTGTATACACGGCGACAAGGTTCACCACCTGTCACGTTGGGTTCTGACTATCTGGTGAAACGTGGGCTTTGAGTTGGCTTAATACCTCCACAATGTGGTGGTGTATAGCCACTCAAGCCTCTGACTACCCCCGAATGGGGATAAAAGTCGTGACGTTATATTTATATTTATTTATTTATTTACTCGTAAGCTACACGTCTTGCTCCTTTCCCTAACAAAGTAAGCCAGCAAAATAGAAAAAAAAGCGGTAATATTTTCCATGTCGCGGGCCCGTCGCAGGAAAGTCCAATATCAGTGACGCGCCATTAGTTATTCGCGAATGGGGGTGAAAAGTGGGGCTGTAGCGAAGCATTATTTTTGTTCGTTGAATAGTTATGCTACATTTTAGGCGCTGAAAGAAGTTCGGGACTAAATTAATGGTAGGTTTGTAAACATTTTATGTAAATATCGAGGTACTGAATAAAACCGATTAAGAATACGGTTGAAATATGATCGTGGTCGTGTTAGCTGTGTGAATGGGGCCTACGTATACCAATCAGGGTTTAATATTTATAACCTACCTTGGCTACGATACAAACATAATTCTATCATAATAAGTAAGGGCGTGTCACACTCCTAAGAAGAGAAAATATAAATTATAAAATGATATGTTATTACCTACTTATTTATAAAAAGATCGTATCGTCTGTAATCTTAATTTAAAAAAAAAAAACAAGTTCTGTTATTTATTTCATAAAACATACAATAATAGAACATAGTCCCACAAAACCGAGCATTTAAATATATTTCCGTCTCGCTTATAGGTTACGCCCATGAGAAAGATGACAATAGTTTGGTCAAGTTTATTTCTGTACCAACCAACAGACATCTTATCCTCAGAAACTGTAACAATACTAGCCGAAGTAAAATAGTGAAACTTTCCGATTCTATAACCGAGGATAGACCAAATAATCTGAGATTAAAATAGTTCCATAACTTCGTCAAGTTACCACAAGTTACTACAACGCTTACTCAGCCTTCGAGGTCTTATACGAAAATATTTCGTCTTTGATATAACAATGTGTGTTGTGTAATCTTTAATAACCATTGATGTACCATTTAAGCAGATATGGTAACTCCTAACATCGCAATCACTAAACTTGTTCTCGGCGGACAACTACACGCAGCGAAATTTACATATCTGTTATCGCATTCGCAAGTGATGCGTATTATTCACTATTAGCCACGTCCAGACGTCTCACATGCCGCGCGAGGCAAATTACCTCACGAAGTTTGTTTTCACGAAGTCAAATGCGCGTCCTGCCTCACCTGAGCGCTGTCATTTGCCTCGCCTAGGTTGGCATAGTAATGACACAGAACAATGACAAACGTGTCAAACTGATTGCTCGGGTATACCCTTCTCCGTCTAGAGTGTCAGTTGCCTCGCCATTTGCCTCGCGCGGCATGCGACTGAGGCAAACGTCGTGCTTCGCGAGCTTGTGGGTGAGCAGCCTCGCGCGGCATGTGCATGTTGTAGACACGCCTAGTCGGTATAATTTTGATAGTGGGAAAAATGCTTAGGGTATTTTTCCGACAGAGACTTTCTGATAATGTAAAAAATCTAATGTTATTCACGACTTTAATGCACCCGTTCTGATAATGCACCCGGTCTTAACCTAATGCCTGTCAGAAAGGGACAGGACTATAATAGATACTAAAAAACAAAAGAGCTGTGTTTTATTCATTTCTTTGTTTCTGCTCAGTCGGGCGTCAGATCATTATGTCTAGAAGGTAAATTTGTCGGTCATTCATAAAAATACTGTTTTCACCTTATTATTAAAACAAAAGTGTAGGTCGCAAAGGTTTTTACATTAATCAAACAAATGAAATTCATTCATCGCTATTCATTTTAAAACTTTCAAAGTGTCAAACGTTGAAAATTAATTTTATAGTAATAATTGAAATCATTTATCAGGTTGCTTTCAAACTTTCTTTATATTCTTTGAACGTACTTAAGCTATTGGTTCCTCCAATAGCGGCGCCGTGATATAACGGCCGTAACTAGAACATTGGCTACGTAAACAACGGGGTCCAATACCGCTCTCTAGGAAAACGCGCCATTTTGTTTACATAGCCAACGTTCTAGTTACGGCCGTTATATGACGGCGCCGCTATTGGAGGAACCCATAGCTTTAGTCTTTGGATTTAGCGGCCACCGGTGACCGACAGTCATTTTGACCCCTCAAAGAATCATAGTTAGGACCACGCGTTCCAATGCCGCTCCATTCACACCAATAGACCATGGGGTCATAATTCATTATCTTTCCAACATTAAAAATAACAAAGTTGGTTCAAAGGGCCTTGTTTGGAACTTTGAGCGGTTTCTCAAAACTAATCCCTATAGCGGGGTACAAAAGTTTATAACTTGATGCCCTCAAAGTTATCCCACAAGACACCGAGTGAATAATCTTAAGTGCTGCAAATATAATTAGACAATTATAGCGATGGACCCACCACTCACCCTCGGAATTGTCAACCTCCAATATTATAAACCAAATGTATTGGATCGATAATAGAAGAGGCCAACAAGACCGAACTCCCTGTCAGTCGAGAGTATGTCTGTCATGAGTCATGGACCCTAACAATTAGCAATTCTCCGCAGACAAAGCGAATCTAAAATAAATTCGACACGTGTTTCGCCTCTAAACGAGGTATCCTCAGGACGGTTGGGCTGCGGCTGAAATAATTAGCTTTAGCAGAGTATGAGGTGGCTTTGGCTGAAAATCAAAGGAGGAGACCTTGTTCCTCTCCAGCACATGCCAGCCAAATGACTTTCAGCACAGCACATTTAAAGTAATTTTGTTCGTTGATTTCTTACCTAGGTAGTATGTCTATATTTTCTACCTGTTTATGTGCTGTTCTTTTCTTTATAATGTGCTGTGCTGAATAAATAGTTATCATTACTTTTTAAATCCGCAGATTGCAACCGCACATGTTAGATTTTGTTCTGCAACTGGACTCCCCAATGGTTATGTCAGTATTGCTAGACTTATGCATACATTAACTGTATGGTCCCAAGCTAAGAAACGCTTTTACTATGGCAACGAAAGGTTGTATGGAAGAGATCGCAGCTTGCGATAACGCCCACTGTACACTGTTGTTTATTTCTTTTTTGTTTGTCATTTTTGTTCTGTATATGTGATGGTTTACAATAAAGTGTTTTCTATCGATCTATCTACCATACAATGTAATGGGGGCGATCCCAGTGACACCCAGACCAGGCGATACAGTGAGCCGAGCGGCCAACGTATAAACCACTGAAGATATTTTTTTTATGATTTGTCTATAAATCAAGGAAAGTGGTATCTCATTTTCGTTTTACCCAATAACAGAATTATACATAAGGAAATGTCAACAGGAAAATAAAGTTTAAAAAGAAAAACTTGTGAAATCAGTCAATTTCCAAATTTCTTATTACTCACGCGAATCAGATTAACTCGTCATAATTTCAACTGAAATTTTTCATCGTTACCGCTTCAGTAATTTTTGCCAATTAATCAGAAGTTTATTCGATTGGAAAGTTCTTTTATCGATGGACCTATAATCGAATAGGTAGAATCGAGTCGTATCGAGATAATAAATCAATTAGCAGAGGTAATATTTTTTGCCACCAGAGCGGCGCTATATTGCAGTGGGGTAACATTGACAATTGACATTTCTGAGAGTCACTTTCTTCAATCTCGAGATGATTGATATACCCCCTAGATAAGTGACTTATTGTACAAACGTTTCTACAAAATGTTTGCAAAATGAAATGACATTACAAGCCGATAAGTAGGTCACGTGACTTATACCTACTATATTTCCATATATGAAGCGTAGCGTTTTGTAGAAACGCTTGTACACGAAGCCACTAGTCTAGGGGGGCAGGTCTGGCTGGGGGATATTTTAGGCCTAGCTAAAGATCTTCCTGTGCTTGACACATAAAACAACTTGACAATATAATATTTTACTTGACACTGCGAAAAGCGACGCCCTAAAGAAAGAAAATAATAAATACAAATTACCCCCCACGTCACAATATCGAGCGTAACAACACGATGCCACCTGGTTGCAAAGTAAATAAAAATGGGGCAGCCATTTTCTTGTATTATTTTGAAAGGAGGTCGCCGTAAGTCGCCCTGAGTTCCGGATTACCGCCTAGAGGGGAGAGCTGTGTATATTATTCAGAGTCTAGGAAAGGACGGGTAATATCGTTAAAATAGTGATAATGAGGTCCGTAAATATTTGATTGAACTGAAAGTATTACCCCAAGAGTACTCTCTGGGGTAAATACTTTCATCTTTTAATTACGACAAAACTTCAGTATTTTTTTATGCTACTAAGGTGGAAAACAAGCGTACGGCTCGCTTGATGTTAAGCAGTTGCCGTAGCCAATAGATACTTGATATTCAAACGCACGGCTCGCACTTTGCCAACCCAAAGGGAAGTGGGACAAAGGAGGGGCGTTGGGCTTCCGGCTCTCTCATCGTACGAAACGCAGTTGTAATAGCTAGTTTACGCCTATCTTCTGTGATTCGAGTATACAGGGTATGTTATGAAGCCTAGCTTAGGTATGACTTGATTATTGATGGCTTTAAAGGCATTAGAAATTAATACTTACCCCTATTATATGACCGCAATTATATAAATTTATTAAATCATTACCCCTATAAGAGATATCTTTTTTTTTTTTTTCTTAGCAGAAAATATATTGCGAATATTTAAAATTGGTATGAACTTACCCTTACTTGTTTCAAAAAATCCCACAAAATTTAGAGGTACTTATGTTGTATTCAGTAACCTAATTGGCAAATTAAAATTGCATGGCGGCATCCGGTATTAAATGGAGGATGCCGCACGGAAATTTTATTTCGAACCACAAAAAAACTAAACGTGAATCAACTAAACTAAACAAAATAAAATAAATCGACATGTCCCCAATAACACAATACTCAAGGCTCAATGGGTCAACACGATACTTCTATCGATCTGCCTGGCTTGGAGGGCCAACGGTCCTCTCAATAAACGCCAACTGCCGAGAATTACGCCTAAAACCACCTTCATCCCAGCCTTGGTAGCCGACCTTTGAAACGAGCGTATAGGGACAATAAGAGTATTATAAGTATATCCTTTGAAGTCTTTGAGCATTACTTTCAGTGAAAACGACGACATTTTGCCGGAATAAGCACTGCGGTGTTTGGGGTAAAATGTATTATAGTTGATAGAATTTACCCCTCAATGTATGATGGGTTTACCCCCAAGATTTTTAAGCCCAAACGCCTAAACTATGCCGTGTTAAGATAAATTTGTTTGTGGTAGAGCCAAGCTATAGCCAATAGACTGCAGCTCATGTACGGGCTGGCTCGACCGGGGTAGTACCACCCTCCAACAGAAGATCGGCGTAAAGCAGTGTTTCGAACAATGAGTGATGAGAATTTTCCTCTGGCGGTAATAGAACCCGGTATCACCCGATGCAGAGAACCGAGCGACCAACGCTCAAACATACGCCAAGCGGTTGGTAAAAGCTTACTAAGCGGACGAGAAATCTCGCCCTTGGGGTAGTTTATCCCCCCTTCCTATAATAGCATATACCCTAATGCTGATTCCTATTTAATAAGATTCAGCCAAATACCATTAAGGGTACCAGGCATCCATAGCTTACAAACACGTTTCATAAACGTTACAATGGAACTAATCTTGCCAAATCCGTGCACGCTAACAATAGAAGCGTTCGGGCGTAATTGTGTACTACCAACATTACAACAATAAACGTAATGGTATGTCATTAACGATAAGTGCTTATAAAATGTTCCGATAATTTGATACAATTATATCATATTTTATTACGAAGGACGTCTACTACCTGGAAACAGACAATAACGGTATTTTAGAAGCCTACAAATATTTTATGTGAAAGTTTGTATGTTTGGTCCTCAACCACGCAAATACGGCTGAACGGCTGAACGAAAACGAACTACAGGATGTTCTAAAGTCAACGCGGACGGAGTCGCGGGCCGAAGCTAGTATCTCATAAATATTGTAATAAAATATTTTTTACCGAATACGCTGTTTCGTTCTCTGTTTACAAAATTTTATTCCAAATGTAAATAAATTTCACAAAACAAAGACAATTTTATTAATAAATGCCGAAATCCCTTAAATCCTCCGAGATTTATATTGTAAACGCTTGTAAAGATTGTAAATTAATTTCGTAGCAGAGGCCGGACAGTTGTTGTGAAGAAGAATTAAGTTTGGAAAGAGAACCAAATTACAAAGTTGTTCATGAATATTTCGAGACTTGGATACTTCTTTTAAATTAAGTTGGTTATTATCATGTGTAAAACCTTTGTAAACATCTTTGAACATATTTGCGGGAACATATAAAAGTGCCAATAAGCCTAAGATATAAGGTCCGATCGAGATTAGCTTTTTTTTATCTCGGCCCAGACCGAGAAATTCTCGGTCGAGACCAAGACCGAGAAATGACATAATATAGAAAAATCGAGAAAATACTACCTGCCGACCGAGCGAGACTGCGCGCCAACTTTAAAATACACGAATTCCGCAGTTATGCAGATTCTCGATCACGGCGGAGAATCTCCCAAATTTTTTGCCGAGAACGACCAAGACCGAGACCATGACCCCTACTAGCTGTGGGACCTTTAGGTAGCTATGGCGACGTCGCCAGCCACCGTAGCCAACTATTCGTATTGAAACGACCGTAACAAATAGTGGGGAGAATCTTCTGGAAAGTTCTTTTACTAAATAAATAGAACCTACTAAGTAAGATTAGAAAATTTGTAAAAATGTTTTCCTCTATTTCGTTGCTCCGTAAAACCGGTATCGGTACCGGCAACCGCAAGGAATACCTAAAATCGAACGAACATTAAGGTGCTCTCCCACGGTACAGGATTTCACAGGCCAGACCGCGCGATCTCGCGCCACAATTCCATGGGAACGCACCTTTACAGAAATCTTTCCGGATCCAATTTGCATATTTCCTTTATCTGTTTCCTTCTATACACATACAAGACTACATTGCATTGTCTTTTCGTGACCAAAATAACTTCCTTTCCTTAAACAGTTTCAGAAGCTTGGATTTTATACCAACAGAAATACCTGAAACTTTCGGGATTCTCTTGTGAATTTCATTTCCAATATTATTCACGATGTAGGAACATATCGCGAGGAAACGCACGTTTTTCGAGAAACGTGTGAAGTTCGCCAAATCGCACTGGGCTAGTGTAGTAGACTAGAGCACAAATCCCTAGCAAATTCTAGGTATAGTGGTAGAGCCAAGCTGTAGCCAATTGACTGCAGCTCATATATTGCCTGCCTCGACCGGGGTAGCACTACCTACCCACAGAAGATTGGCATAAATAGCTATTACAACTGCGTTTCATACGATGAGTGGGAGAGCCGGAAGCTCAACCCCTTTCCCTGTGTTCCAAACCCCTTCACGCTCGCGCGTTTGGTATTGTAAGCATCTAAAGTCAACGGTAACTGCTTAACATCAGGCGGGCCGTCCGCCTGTTTGCCAACTTGAACACTTAAAAAAAAGTAGAAGGTGGAATGTACATGCTAAATGACAATAAGCTTTTTTTTATAAAAAATTGACTTGCTCTTGACCTCAATCTTGCCGCAGGGGTGAAGATGAGGTCGACGGTGGAGCGAGCGCGCCCAGAAGATGCCTGTTCACCCTACTTTTAAAGAGATTTTGGGATGTACGCACTCGGAAATACAGGCAGGGAGTTACACTCCTTAGCTGTGCGCATTATTAATAAAGCTTATGCCCGCGACTTCGTCCGCGCATTTGTCCCACGGGAACATACCTACTATCGGGATAAAAAGTATCCTATGTGTTAATCCAGGTTATAAACTATCTGTGTTCCAAATTTCATCCAAATCTGTTCAGTAGTTTTTGCGTGAAAGAGTAACAAACATCCATCCATTACATCCAAACTTTCACATTTATGATATTTATTAAGTGGGTTGATTTGTAGCGTTGTGTGCGGATATGCGGAATATTAACCATATATCAATATCATCAACCTAGCAGTGCTAAAATACCATTGATAAAATGAAGGTACACTCCGGAGGACTTCTACCTACCCCATCGGGAATATAAGCGTGTATATCATTAATTCTAACATCATTTTCGCCACCGAAACGAAATCTAGTCGGAAATAAAATCTACTTCTTATAAGCAGTGAACATTTTACTGGCCTGTTGGCGTAGTTGGTAAGATTCCACCTATCACGCTGCAGGTCGTAGGTTCGATTCCTACCCGGGACATGCATTTGTGTGCATGAACATGTCTGCATGTCCCGAGTCTGGGTGTATATGTATATTAAGTATGTATTTACAAACAAAAAAGTAGTATATGTAGTAATATCAGTTATCTGGTTTCCATAGTACAAGCTCTGCTTAGTTTGGGATCAGGTAACCGTGTGTAAAAGAATGTCCCAAGATATTTATTTATTTATTTTATTATTTTTACCCGCTACAAGTTTCCATTAATATTTAAGTATTATCCCGAGGTATCAAACCGGAGTAATATACAAACTGATTTATTATTTATAAAATGCTAAACATTATTATTTATTAGTAATCCTCAAAGTATTTCTGTTTTACATTGAATTTTATATAAGTTTGGGGATAACATTAGGTTTTATAGCATTTACCCACAACCCTATGAGGGGAAAAACCAAATACGCAAAATTAATATGACAGAAAGCGGAACATACACACTAGGGTTTTTTTACCATTACACTAATGGACCGTTAAAGCAGTAACCGATTGTTTAATGTACTGATAGCTATCTATTTTCTCTAACGATCCGTTAGTGTGTATGTGAAATTAGCCCTAAATCAAGACACATTTTCTGTGTTTAAAGCCTTAAATTGCATTACCACAATACCAGGATACCAGAAACGTACGAAGATTCAAACGTTTAATTGAAATTAAACTATAGTGAATAGAACACAACACACTCCTCTAAAGCCGGAAACCCATCGCGACGCACGGAGAGGCCATGCACACGCTACGCACGTGGGTCAAGCTTCGCTTTGCAAGAAAATGTATGTAATCGTGTCCACCGCGGCGCACGGAGAGGCTTCGCACGAAATGACGTTATGCATACATTTTCTTGCAAAGCGAGGCGTGGCCCGTGTGCGTGCCCTCTCCGTGCGCCGCGGTGGATTTCCACCTTTATACCGCTTAGAAATAGATTATAAAGGCTTTAGCTTTATAGAGGTGAATAAAATTTTATTACTAGAGATATCACTAGTAGGTTTTATTGAGGCGTATATTAGGGCTATATCTATTATGATTATTCTGATTTCGCAAGGGAGCTGGTAGCAAGGCGATGCTTTGCCTACCTACCTTATGTTTAATACTCTTTTCATTAGCTAAGGCCTACAGTCATCATGTCAGCCAAAAGACGTCCACTGTTGGACATAGGCCTCCCCCAAGGTTCGCCACAATGACCGGTCTTGCGCTGCCCGCATCCAGCGAATTCCCGCGACCTTGACTAGGTCGTCTTTCCACCTTGTGGGGGCCTACCCACGCTGCGCCTTACGATTCATGGTCGCTACTCAAGAACCTCAAGGCCTACAGTCACAGTGTATAAATATAGTATGCTATGAGACACAGATATATTATTACCCGTCTACCTATATGAAGATATATGAAGCAATTGATATTCGCTGCGTGCGTTCATATTTTTAAAAGCGATAGCGTAGCGTGGGTAGGCCTCCCACTAGGTGGACCGACGACCTGGTGAAGGTCGCGGGAATTCGCTGGATGTGGGTAGCGCAACACCGGTCATTGTGGCGAACCTTGGGGGAGGCCTATGTCTAGCAGTGGACGTCTTTCGGCTGAGATGATGATGATGATGGTTTATAATTTAATGAGGCTGTCTTCAACATACTCCCAGCACTCCTGTAAGCCAGTACAATGGTGTAAAATGACGATGAGATTTGACCCTTGAGGAGATCCAAGGAAAAAAATAATTGTCTTGGGACCCGGAATGTAAATAATGTTAAGATTCTGTGTTAAAGATCTTTTTAATTACCGTCTTTCCGGCAAAAGCTTGTAATTTCTTCGAACTCTCATTAAGAACCATTGATGTTTTATTTGGGAAGATATGGTACCTCCTTACATTGCAATCACTAGAATTGTGCTCAGCAGCGTACAGCGAACACTACACTACATTATGTAACTCTCCCAATTCGTCAATCAACTTCAAGACATTTTGATGCGTGTTAATGACAAATATTTTAACTGTATTGCAATAGCGACATCGTTTCAGCACTATTTTCCGCGAACGACTGAGTCATACTGTGTCCTAGGACTCCGTTTAGTAAGACATACTATTTAAGATAGCAACATATCCCACTTTCTTGGTAATGTCTTTGTTGAGAACTCAATATATTCAGTGGAATACATAAATTGCTCTTTTTTCTTGGGACCCCAATTATTCTTTTTCATTTGGGTCGTAATAATTCGGAAGTTATGCGTATCATTACATAAAACAACCAGTTTATTATACAGTTCCGTGCACTTGAAAAATGTACCATAATACATTCACATTCTCGCAGATCAAGAACGAGAATGATCAAGAAGATGTATGCTTAATTACTTTACTGCAAGAATGATAGATAAGGCAGCGCGCACGCGTACAGCATGCTGTACCAAACACCTGTATTTACCCCCACGTCGCGAGTTGAAGGGTGGAAACCGATTTTCAAGTTCTCGCCAAGAATTCCTAGCAAGAATTCGTAGCAAGAATTTTGTGATAAAGGTACCTACTTACATAAATAAAATGTCAATTGAGAAATTGCCATAAGTTTAGGATTTATAATAGCATTAGTGATGCATAAGCGTGTGTCTGCTATTGGTTTACTTTTTGAAGAAAAAAAAACAAATATACGCCACGACTTTTTATCCCCATTCGGGGGTAGGCTTGAGTGGCCATACACCACCACATTGTGGAGGTATTAAGCCAACTCAAAGCCCACGTTTCACCAGATAGTCAGAACCCAACGTGACAGGTGGTGAACCTTGTCGCCGTGTATACAGGAACTGACTATTACCTAATCCCGAGGGATTAGAATTCTGCTAATTTCGCTTAAAACTTTCATAAAATCGACTTACCTTTATCGTCAGCCCTAAATTCGGCCTCCAATTCGGCTTTGGTTGGCTCTTTTTCGGCCTGTTTCGCTGGCTGGCTGGCGGGGTGGCTGGGGTGGTTGGTCGCCGCCTTCATGCTCATGGTCTTCCGCGTTTGATGTCCTCGGAAAGCCGCCTGGATTTTGGTCGCTGCTTTCTCTTCTGAGTGGTCGCCCTCTGGGGTTTCTGGTTTTTGTTTCTCTTCTGTGGAAGAAGAGTTCAAGTTAGTAATAGAAGTCTCTGTCCAAACTTTTCTTTTTATGGGTCTGAGGTGCAAACAAGCGTATGGCCCGCCTGTTGTTAAGGAGTTACCGTAGCCTATAGATGCTTGTAATACCAAAGGCATTGCTCGCACGTTACCAACTTGAAGGGGAGTGGAATGAAGAGAGGGGAAGAAGGGTTGGGCTTCCGGCTCTCTCACTCATCGTACGAAACGCAGCTTTAACAGCTACTTTACGCTGATCTTCTATGAGAGGGTGGTACTACTCCGGTCGAGCCAGTATATGCCCTTCTTTGGGGTTTGATATGGCTATACCAAGCTTTGTTATGATACAGTTTTTCACATAACATTGGGTGGCGAAGGTACGTTTTTTAATATAACCTCATAAGTGTGACGTTATTAGGGATTGCAATCCGGAAAACAGATCCGGTAATCCGGCGGATCCGGCATCATGAAACGTTTACCGGATCCGGTGATAGCAATTTTTGGAAAAATAATAGCGCTGTTGCATAAGTAGGTACTTTAAATGCGTTACGCGTGGTGTGAGGAGAATACTTGTCTGCTATAAATTTATGATTATTTGCTAGTTTCGATAACATGATTTTCCTTTTGATTAACCATGTTTGCTAGAGAGATTTGATTCTTATGATCGACCCTATCGATTAATGCCATAAAAGTACAGGCTATTATTTTTTCGGATTTTAGCCGGTTCGATTGCCGAGTGTGGCACCAAAAATCTCTGAATGCAGATTTGTTTCTTTTTAAAAATAAAGGAATGTTTTCTTTGAATTTTGCTATCTCCTGTATTAAGAGCACTTTCCTTCCAGGTGTGGTTAACAAATTCCACCCTGTATTTATGTTTTTTTATAAACTTCTACCTATAATACATAAGTACAATTTACACTCGAATATTATAAATTCACTAACAGTTCATTTTGGACCGAAAAGCGCAAATCATTCAGATTTGATCAATCCGGATCCGGCCGGATCCGGCCGGATTGAAAATGAACCCGGATTGCGATCCCTAGACGTTATAGACCAAATAAATGGTTTCACTATCATCTATGGTTTCACTAGCGACTGTAGCCTAGAGCGACTGTAGCCTAGGGGTGAACAGGTTGGGCTAGCAATCAGAAGGTCCCAGGTTCGAGCCCTGGTGGGGCATGCACCAATGGATGAATTTTCATCTATGTGCATAATTTACAGTTCTCTGACGGTGAGGGAAAACATCGTGAGGAAACCTACCTATCCCTCGGGATTAGGTAATAGTCAGTTGTATACACGGCGACAAGGTTCACCACCTGTCACGTTGGGTTCTGACTATCAAGTGAAACGTGGGCTTTGAGTTGGTTAATACCTCCACAATGTGGTGGTGTATGCCCACTCAAGCCTCTGACTACCCCCGAATGGGGATAAAAGTCGTGACGTTACATTTACATTTACTATCATCTCTAAATAAAGAACTCACAATTCTCGGCGTTCACAAACAAATTGAATTCAATCAATCCAGTCTGGAATTCGATTTTGAAACTTATTTCAATTCAAATGGAGGGTGAAACATCCAATATCTTATTCACCTGTCGGCAAGTTAAAGTTTGAAGTTGTTACATCAGTTTAATCTTGAAAGCCAAATAGTCTTTAACCAAAGTTTTACGTAAAGTAGAAATAATTTATGTTATATTTCAAGAGGATTTCAGTTCCGTCTCGTGTCATGTCATCGTACAAAACGTAGCGGGTACTTTGCGACGATTTTCTGTGAGAGGGTGGTACTACCCCGGTCGAGCCAGCCCATATATAATTAGCTACAGCTTGGCTTTACCACCAATGATATGAATGATGGTGATTATCTTGGCTGAAATTATCTAATAACTTATATACGTTATTATACGCACTCTAGAAGGGTTAGACAAGTGGCTGATGTCTACAAGCGTTCCTTCAAATCGCTACGCTTCATGTATGGAAATGACATAAGTCACGTGATCTACATAGCAACTTGTTGTTGATTTACATAGCGACGTTTGACAATTCCATACATTGTGAAGTCTATTCTATTCTATTCGATTAGCGTTCATGCCACTTGTCTAGGGGGGTTGGCCTCCTAGCACAGCCGGCTGAGACAAGACAAAATGAGAGAACTGTCGATTTTGTGTCATTCTCTTTTATGGAATTCGAAAGAGAGAGCGCGGACTCAGCTTGACAAAATCCGTGAGATGAAGTTTTGTCACGTTGCTATGTTAGGCCTACTGAAGTAAATCTCGGATAATTCGCAAACCTGAGCTCAGTTAGCATGTCAAGCAGGTGTAAATTGTACTCTGAGGACGACTGCAACCGACTGCAACCAACTGCTCTAGAGCTGCCGGTACCGACAAATACAAGCAGTCCGTGTATGGCGGCGCTCATGTCGTAGTAGAAAGATGGGTAGTAGGTTATCTTCATACAACGCACCGCGCGCGGCTTGTATGTGTGCGCCATGCGTATCTATGCGTCGCGCACGCACACTCAAACATCAAATGCATTGTTTCGCACTGCGAACCGGATCGAGATTTTGTTTGAGTGTGCGTGCGCGACGCATAGATACGCATGGCGCACACATACAAGCCGCGTTTCTATGAAGATAACCTACAACCCATCTTTCTACTATGCTCATGTCGCCGAAAGCGTTGACAGCGCGTTTGTCAGGTGTCAAGGTAGCCGCATTTTGAACACTATTTTAGTGTGAGGGTAACCCGACTATAAAATTACAATTAGACGGTAAAACCAAAGATAATATTGTAAGGGCGGAGTCAATAACACTAGCGAACCGTTAGTATAGTAAACGCCTGTTAACATTACATCAAAATTAAATAGTCGGTGACTGCTCTAACCGTCCGTTAGTGAACACGGCCTTAATACTAATATCCCTTTAAATAAAAGCGTTTGGACAAAGCTGGACATAAATTTGAGGTGACAAAGGGTATGTACCTTCATAACATCCAGTCGACCTTCTACTAAAGATAAAGAGCTTTTTTCAAACTACGCAACGGTGCTAACGACGTCAATATTTATAGGGTTGCCGTGTGCTATTGGCATAAAGATTTTTAATAAAATGTTGAAACTTAGTTACGACTGCCATAAACGTTCAATAAAATAGGCATGCTATGTTAAGTACCTATCCAAATTATTACTGCACCGTTGTTATTATTCATTAATTTGTGTTTCTTTAAGTTTTAGTACTTAAGTGTAAGCAGTGATAGCCGTTTACGCCGCCTCGCACAAAAATACGTGCGAATCATAACTTTAATATGAATATCACTAGCTTACAGTGTCGGAAAACATCTAAGTCATTTTCGAAAGACATGTGAAATCCGCCGATGTGCACTGGGCCAGCGAGGTGGCTTATGGGCTGAATCCCCCTCGCATTGAAGGGTGGCCCGTGCCCAGGAATGGGCCGTTAAAAGGGCAAATATTATTATATGATAATTAGTGATATTCAGTCACTTAATGAGAATATTAGAAATAAATAAATCCAACCTTCAATAAGCAGCCTCTTTTACACAATATTGGTTCCATAATATGAAACCAAAACATTTTTTGCAATCGACAACCCTAACAATTTAAAAACGTGAGAAGAGCCGGACTTTACGAGCTAAAATAAAACTGAGGAGACTTTGTATTACAAGGTTCAGTGCTTGGCCGCTAAGCTGTTTTAGGGTTGTGGACAAAAACTGGGACATTCGTTATAAAGACCGTCATAAAGGCAAATTAAACTGTTTGTTCAAGTCACGTGGTGTGGTTAAAGCTAATGAAAACGGTTAAATATAAAAAGTTATTATTTTAACCTTCATTTTCGAGCATCATTGTATCTTTCATATATAATTTTAACAGATATGGTACTTTTTAGCATCGCAAACACTAAACTTGAATCAGCGCATCATATGCAGTGAAATTCACACCTCTGCTATCAAATTCGCAATTCGACAATTAACTTATTAAATACACAAGAAGGTATTATCCACCAGAAGATGCACCATATTGGCAGCTTACCAACATAATTTTTCGCGAGCCACTGAGACGTACTGTGTCCATGGACTTAGTGGGACAAACTATTTTGGACAGTCATGATTCCTTCTATCTTGGTAATGTTCTTGGTATTACTTCTTTTGATTTTTATCTAGACAACCCTATCGATTCAAGACAAGACAAAACTTTTTTGTGTTTCTTTTTTAAAACCTTACATTTTATTTCTATGACCATTTGGCGTAAATGTCAGTTTTACGTTAATTGCATATACGGATAACCACCTGAGCTCAAGACACATTCTCTTAAAGCGAAACGACCCTCGTAGCTTACAACAATATTAAATTACCAGCTATCCTTTACGCGATATAGGCTGTTTACTTTGTTACAAAGGTTCCTTTCAGGATAATACTGACAGAATGTCTAGACTCGGCTGAGAAGATGTTTCTCAAGAATATATGAGTTATTTTGACCAATATTTCAGTTAGTCACGTAATTTTCCTATACCGTTTTTTATCCAGGTATAACTGGCCACCAAATTGGCCACTAACAGTGATTGGTAGACGTGTGTCGTTACATTATTTTCACGAAACGTAACGTAACCGGTTACGTCAAAGGCGTCACCGGTTATTTAATAGGTGATTTTTGTAACTGGTTATTATTGTAACCCTATGGTTTTCGTCACTACTAGCTTCTTGTATACAAAAATACAAACATTGTTATTTGTTACTTTTAGATGTCTTTATGTGACCGGTGACATAATACCTATGATGTAGTTCGGGCTACAGCTAAATAACCTGTTACAAAAATCACCAGTTACTCGTTCGTCGCGTAAACAGTGATTCGGTGAATTAGCTCGTAACCAGTTAATGTAACCGGTGACGTGAAATAACGCTCACGCCTAGTGATTGGCCACCGCCAGTAATTGGCCACTAGTTACTTCAACCATCTCAAATAAGATTTATGTGCGAGGTACGCCATCTTTAATAATGGTTTGCCTTTGTCAGCTGGTCTGTTTCTTTATTTTAGTAAAATAAATAGCTTATGGTCAGTGCCCAAATAGCTTTGGCAGAGTGGTACGCCTATAGAAGCCTTGTCCAGGCTAATTTCTTTAAGGTAAAAGTTAAGAAAATTTTGTGCGCGCGCTTAAAATAATATCTAAAAATGCTGCAACGGTCTCTCGTCATACCTACCCTTAGGCCGTGGTCTCCCATTAAATGCCATCGGCCGCTTACAGCGTCACGCATACGCCGCGTCACAATGTTACTATAGTGACGTCGGCGTGTGAAGGAGACCACAACAGTACATTTCTATAGTAAGCATTGTGACGCGGCGTACGCGTGACGCTGTAAGCGGCTGGGAAAAAGAAAGCGAATTGGGGATGAAGAACAATCTTTACTACCTACCCTTTATCCTCCTATCTATCTATCTTCTTCTTTTATTCTCCATATCTTTACCTTTACATGGAATAAGCCTAAGATCACATTCAGTTTTCCATACATTATGACCGTATCAGGCACCAGAATACGATCAAAATCTGTCGTAAATGTAAAAGAACATCGTTGTGTGCATGTGGCCTTATAAGTGCAGAGTAAGCATTCTTCTCGGTATAACAAAGTAAATATCGTCAGATCGCTGAGTAAGGGATCGTAATTTAATATTGCTGTACGCTGAAGGTGGTTGAGCTGTTGACTTTGTACCCCAACTTGGTTGTCTTGAGGCCGTTTCGACCTCATCATTGTGTCCAGGATTCTATTCTCGTGGATTGTTTGTAACAACCTTTTTTGCATAAAGTTAAAGCACGCACGTTAACATTTTATAAATCTATGCCTTTATGATATATTTGTAAAATAATAATTTAAAAAAAGTAAGTTTAAAAACTAAAACCCGACTACGGAAAAAACGCGCTTAAAAAGTATGAAACAAGAAAATATTCTCATCTAGAGGATAGCCGTGGTCCGTGTAGGTCTTTTATGGCCAAATGGCATATGAACACGGACCACGGCTATCCTCTAGATGAGAATATTTTCTTGTTTCATACTTTTTAGAGCGCGTTTTTTCCGTAGTCGGGTTTTAGTTTTTAAACTTACTTTTTATTTAATTATTTTGGAGTTATAGGTAACAATATATATATTTTTGAAATGTGCTCATCAAGCTCTTTCATTTGATACCCCACACGGTTTCATTAAAAAATGTTTTTTTTTTAGTTCATGACATTATGTCCTCTAGAGGGCGCCATATGCAATTTTATGTGACGGCACATAGCCTATAACCAGCGCGCCATTAAGCCGCTTCTGACGATACCTCATTTGTCAAATTACGACGAGTAGTTTGGAAGTTAGGTGGGAACAGATGCACATACATACATACATACATACATACATACATACATACATACATACATACATACATACATACATACATACATACATACATACATACATACATACATACATACATACATACATACCGGTCAAAATCATAACGCCTCCGTAGTCGGGTAAAAAATGCAATGATATTTTTCTGTAATTTTGCTAACGGCCGAATACTCAAAGGCTACTTAAATATTTAAGTCCCACTTAGCCCCGTTATCTGTCATTTTTTGTATGGTGCGTAAAGTTAAGCAGCTCTCAAATTTAAGTTGCGTACGAGTACTCGGCGGTAAAATTCACAAATTATGACGTCACTAGAACATTTTTCGGGACTTTGAACGTCTGTATTTCTTGCAATTTTAATTTTTTATAATTATTTCACTGTTAGTAATCGAAAGACATACTTTATATAATTAAGGAATAAAAAAATGTCAACATCCAAATTAGGAAATCCACCAAATTACTTTTTTTTGGGACTCGGCCCACCACACCCCCCCACTATTACTGCTATTAAGCTGAATCGATAAACAAATTCATTCCTATTAAAACTTTCCTTTTCATTGCTTGCTTAGTCACTATAATTTCGTTTGAAAACCCCGGAAATTAGAATAAAACTTTTTATTATAATATTTCCATCATTCATCGTGAATTACAATGTTCGTACCATATCAGGCTATGAATACGAAGCAGTACAGGAAGTTATATTACATGCTATGGTTCCACCGAAATGAAAAGCGAATGTATGAAATAACGATAAAGTTGGATCCTAAGTATTAAGTAGGTTCAGTACATCATAAATTTGCAGTCAATTTTCTTCCTTCCTCATATTATTTCAGAAATCAGAAATCAGAACGTTTATTTGTTTAAACATAGGTACAATAATTATGTTCTTGAAAGTATTTTACGGACTCACTATGTTTCGTTGAAATTCTTGCGAGTTCCAAGACAATCTTTCGTCGAGACTCAAAGGCCAAACCTTGGTGACATCGTTGGACACCATGGTCGATCCTGGCTTACTGGAGTAACAGTGTCTAGTAACTAGTCCTTTAAAAAAAACAATAAAGTTTTTAACTTACCCCTTACCCTACTGAAGACACCTTACAAACAGAGGCGTATTTACCCGACTACGGCGGAGGGTTATGATTTTGACCGGTATGTATGTACGTATGTATGTACCTATGTATGTATGTATGTGCGTCTGTTCCCATCTAACTTCCAAACTACTTGTCGTAATTTGACAAATGAGGTATCGTTAGAAGCGGCTTAATGGCGCGCTGGTTATAGGCTATGTGACGTCACATAAAATTGCATATGGCGCCCTCTAGAGGACATAATGGCATGATCTAAAAAAAAACATTTTTTAATAAAACCGTGTGGGGTATCAAATGAAAGAGCTTGATGAGCACATTTCAAAAATATATATATTGTTACCTATAACTCCAAAATAACTAAATAAAAAGTAAGTTTAAAAACTAAAACCCGACTACTGAAAAATCGCGCTCTAAAAAGTATGAAACAAGAAAATATTCTCATCTAGAGGATAGCCGTGGTCCGTGTTCATATGCCATTTGGCCCTAAAGGACCTACACGGACCACGGCTATTCTATGACCAATTACAGTGGACGTCTTTTGGCTGACATGATGAATGGAACAAAAATATGTATATAAATCGCCGTCCGCGTCGCATTGCAATCGCCTTACCAGAGAGGCCCGGCCTGACGGAACCCTAAAACAACCTGTTATTACTTGAATAGTAAATCGTCGGTCGGTACCCTGTAATGGTGCCGACACACGCTATACGATTCAGTTAGATTGTGTTTCATTAAACAGCAGTAGTTTCAGGAATTTCAGGCAATTTACTACACAAACAATGTAGTAAATACCACATAGTCTCTTCCAGCGGTCGAAGACATTACCGACATTTGAACTGCTGCACAATTGCAGGCCATAGTGGTTTACAACCAGAGTGGTTTATGGCCAGAGTGGTTTATGGCCAGAGTGGTTTATGGCCAGAGTGGTTTATAGCCAGAGTGATATGTCTGTGATACCCCAGAGACATGCAAAAATTCACCCCCTTTATAGAAAGTTATGATGAACTTACACAGGCATAAGAAATCACTTTTGTTCCTAGAAGTGCTTTGTAAAACCGTTGTAAACTCGCTAAAAATCTCGATCAATTTGGGCTCAGAAATTCTTGGGGTTCACATTTTTAACACTCCATAATAGTATGACACCAGAAGGTTTCAACCATGAACCTAATACTAAAGGACTGGGTCTAAGCAGCTAAGCCGCGTTGCTTAAGCATCGCACAACTAGGCCGGTGACGTAATCACAGTAGGCGTGGCTTAAGTCAGTGTGCTGTTGGCGTTCGTCCTGTGCAGACGTCTTGCCAACGTTCGCATCCCAAATATAATTATATTCGACACTAGATGGCGTCCCTTTGTACGTAATTTTTCATGATCATACACTTAGCGACATCTAGTGCAAATAGTTAAACTACGTACTAACATCGACATAAAACGAAGCGAGTAGTTCAGCTATTTCCCGGTAGATAGATACCACGCATTTCTTAACCCCCACCACCCGCGCCATTCCGTGCAAATTACCACGCGTTGTTTAATAGAGAAATCTAATAAGGGCACCTCTTTCTTAAGTCTTTACTCTATGGTTTCAACAGTATAATTACGATCCCAATATGAAATTCCTACTCTGTGGTGTGTACCTACGCAAAAAAATCATGTTTTTCAGGGGATTTTTAAATGATTTTTTATTGTTTAGGCAGCACGTAATCTCATGGCTGTCACTGCTATTATGGCCAGTATAATACGTTATTAGTCGTCTCTCGCTTCACCAAGATAACAAAGCTTTTATCCTTGCTCTAAAGTGCAGGTATTTTTATGTCTCCGAAGGACAAACGGGCCCAAATGGCACCCATTAAAGATGCCCCACTTCACCAACAAAGCGAGATGGATGGGTAATGACAGTTTTCTTACAATCACGATTTGTACATTTAATTTAATTATTATGGGGATGAGATTCGGATGCATTGCCCAATTGGGTGCCTGTTAGCGTGGTTGGCGCGGAGACGCCTTTCACGCTGCAGGTCGTAGGTTCGATTCCTACCCGGGACATGCATTTGAGTGCATGAACATGTCTGTATGTCCGGAGTCTGGGTGTATGTATATTAAGTATGTATTTAAAAATAAAAAAATAGTATATGTAGTAATATCAGTTATCTGATTTCCATAGTACAAGCTCTGCTTAGTTTGGGATCAGGTAACCGTGTGTACAAAAATGTCCCAGGATATTATTATTATTATTCACCAGGAGATGAGCCGTATTACGCCGTTTTAGCCGTACTGATATGTTTTCAACATTATTTTCCAACTGTGTCCATGGGCTGCGTTTAGTAGGTCATACTAATTGGGCCAATCACATGTGTCTCTCTTTCTCAGTAATGGTCTACAACACACACAGCACACACACACACAACAGAGAATCTACAACACGACAAAACAAGAACACTTTACAACAAAGGCATTTTACCGCAAGGAAATGACGTCACAGGAAGGCGCGGCAAATTGCAACGCCTCAACCACGCGGGATAAAATGAGGGTAGTTATATTTTGCGCGATGAGACCTTACAAAGTTTTGGCACATTAGTGTATTAAGAGTTTGTTAAAATTATACCCGTAGCCACTTTGGGTGCGTTCAGATCATGCCTGCAGCCCCGCACGAGCAATCAGTGTGACGGTCAGACGTCGCCATTGGTCTGGCGATTGCTAACTGTGACCTAAAAATAAAAAATGCCAAGCCCGTTGAGTTTCTTGAAGGATCTTATCAGTTAAAATCGCGTTTTAATTCAGTTCCAAAGAGATTTCCAATTTGCAAGCGAAACCCGAAAAATAGTTTCATCTACTGTAACTATTTACAGTCTACCCGCTTGAGGCCGCTCCTCAGCTTCTTGAGTCCATACCATGTGTTATTCTGGCGATATTACCTGTCATTTATCATGGTCACCACATTTACCACTGACTTACCAAAAGAAAAGCACGAAAAGGTCATTCCCAAATGATTTGAATCTAAGCTAAAGGCCTTCCAATCCTTGAACATTGCTAGTGGTGATCCCAAACAGTATTATCGATATTCTAGTCAGTACTGATACCTATTATATCGGTAATAGGGTCCGACGCCAACCCCTCCCAGCTGTTACATCATTTATAAAGCCCCTGTCGAACTGAATAGCGAGTAAACCATAACTATTGGAAACATTATTTTGAATAAGGCCGGCCGCACGTTATAAGAAACTTACTGTCAGAAAAACGTAGAAAGGCGCATAATATCAGAAATTTCCTGGACCGGTTGGGTGCTTTATGTAGACTGCATATAGTCATCCATACAATTTCTGAAAGTTTCTGATGATGTGAGGCCGGCCTTAAACCCCGGAAATTCGTTTGAATACTTGTTTACACTGACTTGTATTCAAATAACAGTGATAAAATGATTTTTGACGACGATACGACTGTCATAGAAGATTGTGCTCGTGTGCCGTGAGCGTAGGCGCATCGGCCACGACTCTACCCAAAACAAATTAGATATAAACTCAAATCACCAATGTGTATCGAATATGTCACTTCACTATTCTGCCGTGGGCAGCTATTCTGTAACACAAAATTCATATCTCACCCGTGAATTTTCTGGTGAGATGTCAAACTTTTTATTGAAACTTCGTTACTACGTAACCCATCATAAACTGGTTTGTAACGCGTTTGCAACTAATCACTCGCGACCCGTTGTGATTCGTTGCGTCGGGTGCGTCTAGCTACTAAATGGTTAGGTATTTGAGTTTGTTTTAAGTAACGTTGATGACGGAGTAGCTTAACACACAAAATCTAGAAGATCTCTTATAAGTAGCTACACAGAGCATCACATTTTCATAATTATTCAGCACTGTAAATATTTAACAAGCTCCCATTTCTTAGTGTCAGTTCTTTACTTCGTTACGGCGCCGGTCGGCGAGAGCTCTCTACTCGAGTGTCGGCTACCTTTGTCAGCGATACCCGAGAGCGTCTACATGCCCAATAGACACCACTCGACACTGCAGCCAGACACTCGACACTGGCAATAAATAACGAGTTTTGTTGATTTTTGCTGACTCAGCAAGATTGTTGTAGTATAGGAAAAAGTTCCGAACTGTTTTTAACTCTTAAGGAACTGTGCACATGCCCGTGTACGTTATTGAGGGTAGAGTCAAACTGTAGCCAATTGACTGCAGTTCATTTACGGGTTGGCTTCACCGGGGTAGTACCACCCTCTCACAGAAGATCGGCGTAAGCTATTGCAGCTGCGTTTCGTAAGATGAGTGAGAGAGCCGGAAGCCCGACCCATCCCCTCCCTCTGTCGATTGATACTTTTGTTGTTGCAAGCATCTATAGGCTGCGGTAGCTGCTTAACATCAAGCGCGCCGTAAAATTTTGCAAAGGAAAGACTTCAGGATCCCCAGTGCAGTGAAACGAGCAACCTACGCCTAAACCACCCAAGCAGTCTAGTTACAACATACCTACACCATACCTATAACATACCTACAACATATTTACAACATACCTACACCAGACACAGTGGGCAACCACAGCTAGGTACACTCACTCTGGAAATAATTTTAAATGAGCTCGTAACAGTCAAACCGAACTATTTGCCCGGAAAATTTGCCCACTGCGGCCCACTGTGGCCCAACCGCAGGCATTGTATACGAGACCGCAACACACGGTACAGTCAACAACGAAATAACTGAACAAAGGTATGTTTATCCACTACTAGCTGTGCCCCGCGCCTTAGTCCGTGTGGAATTTGATGTGTAAGATTAGCCTATGTCAGGGGTCACCAATTAGTTTCGCTCGGGGTCCGATTATGAAATGAAATGACCATCGCGGTCCGCACAACATTTTATAGAAAAAAATATTTACTAAACAAATGTAATTCCGGAAATAACAACCTATTTTTTACATATCAATGAGAAAAATGTATTTTTTTGTTGCGGACTAGGTATCTGTCTGAAATTTGGAGTAAAATTGGTGCAATCTATTGACATTAAATCCTGGAGATGTTCATCAGTAAGTCGAGATCGAAATTTATTCTTAGTGAAGTTCATCTTCGAAAATGCTGTTTCACAAATATATGTTGACCCAAACAAAGTAGCTTCCCCACCGCGAAGATCAACGCTTTCGCAATCCGCGAACTCCTTGGGCCTCCGCAGACGATTTTGTGACGTATCGATGCTGCGTCGCGTTTCTTCGAGCGCGAACGAGCGAGACGCAGCATCAAAATCGCCGATCGCCGATGCTAAAAGTAGCTAGTCTGCGGAGGCCCTTTCTCGCTTGTTAGCTCGTTACTTCGACCGGCCATTTTCGAATTGACGTCAACAAAGATAATGCGGGGATACATTTTTATTAAATTACGTACTCTGTAGTGCAAGTAGCTGTGTTCTCGCGGTCCGCACAAAATGGGTCGGCGCGGGCGGTCCGGATGCGGACCGCGGTCCGCCATTTGGTGACCCCTGAGCTACACTAACAAAGATCTTAAAGGAGGCAGATTTATAATTTATATAATGTTACGTAACTGCTTTTTATTTAATTGCAGAGCCAAGCTATATCCAATGACCGCAGCTCATATACGGGCTGAGTCGACCGAGGTGGTACCACCCTCTCACTGAAGATCGGCATAAATTAAACCCTCCTTCTGTCCCACTCCCTTTCAGGTCAGCAACGTGCAAGTGATGCCTTTGGATTGCAAGCATTTACGGACTACGGTAACTGCTTAACACCAGACGGGCCTTACGGTTGTTTGGGACCCTACTAATATAAAAAAAAGTTTAACCGTAGTCTCAATATTTTACGCACGACCCGTTTTTATTCGTCCAATTTTTATTTCAGTTCACAACAACTTTTTAGTGGTGTTTGTGTTTGGCAAAAAGTTTTCGGCCGTAATTTGTTTTATTTAGTACGGCTCACTAGTTTTTGTTGATGACTGTACCTTACAGTGTTGAATACAAGGATGTATTAATTCTTTAGATGTGACTTAGGGCCTCCGCAGACTAGCTACTTTTAGCATCGGCGACCGGCGATTTTGTGACGTATCGATGCTGCGTCGCGTTTCTTCGAGTGCGAACGAGTGAGACGCAGCATCAAAATCGCCGATCGCCGATGCTAAAAGTAGCTAGTCTGCGGAGGCCCTTACCGCGTTTTGGCAACATTAATGCAGGGTAACGTATTAATACATGCATCTCAAAGTTAAGATCGGTCTTAAGATGAAGTTTTGACGTTTAATGTATACAACATGTTAAAAAAAACCCTGTCCGAGCCGAAAACGTATTGTTGGGTATCGAGATTAGATTCTATTTTTGTTAATTTTTTCAGTTTTTTTTAGTATTTTTTTTTTTCAAAAAAAAAATTATTTTTTTCATTTTTTTAGCATAGTATGTGTCCCACTGCTGGGCAAAGGCCTCCCATATTTTTTTGGAAAACAATTACCCCGTTTAAATAAAAAAAAAAAACATAAAATGACGTCATCACATGCTTTGTGGTCAGAGGTGCCGCCACACGATCTAACATAATTACTTCCGGTAACGGTGTTGTCATATTTTTAAAATTAGCTACATTAGGTGGGAAAAAGGCAAAAAAAATGGCACTTTAAATGTTCATTAATATGTTTACTATCATGAATATTTAATTTTTTTTATTTTATTTGGTCATGTGATTGGGGAACCTAATTACCGGTTTCGGCTCGGACAGGGTTTTCTTAACATGTTGTAGAATATCTGTCAAAAACAGCATCTCAAGTTCGATCTCAAGATTGAGTTGATTTATTAATACGGGCCTTAGTTTGGTGATACTTATTACTTACTCTGCTTAAATATAAATATAGAATACGCCTACTATCAATAATCCGAAATCATTGGTCCGGGAAAGTCGTTCAATAGAATTATTTATGGCCAAAGCCGGCCTTGTTCACGGGTCGATACGGTTTGCCTTAATTGATATTTGCCTACTCGTCATTTATAATTCAGTGCCTATGATTTCTGTAGCCTTTAAAATGGTTCAAGACCATAGATTTATGATAGTTCCGCGCGCGCGGTTTCGCGGAGACCAATCATTAATCTAAGTTCACGATATTTAGCATCCTGAATAACTTAGGCTGGTTAATTATTTGTATACCGGAACGCAGGTCTATATATATAACGTCACGACTTTTATCCCCATTCGGGGGTAGTCAGAGGCTTGAGTGGCCATACACCACCCCATTGTGGAGATATTAACCAACTCAAAGCCCAAAGCTCAAAGCGCAGGTCTATGCAGGTTTATAAATGATTACAAGTCATATACAACAGACCTACCGTTAGAAAGAGATGAATATACATTGTCAACTTTATTAGCTACATAATCAAAGGCGCGCTTGCGTGCAGCCGTGTAGCAGCGACGCACGTGATTAAGTGGATGTCGGGTAGTTACCTTGAATTAATGTCGCCAAAATAAGCGTGTTAAGTCGCATCTACATTTAAGTACATCTTTGGCTGAGAATTCGATTAAACCATGTGATTACAAGTGGAAGTGTGTGTCCACATAATTGGATTTAGATTAGGAACGGTTCGGAACGGTTCCGTACCTATTACACGATATTAGATCCAGTTTGCAGATTCCTAATTACATTCTAATGTCAATAATGGATTCCATTAAAATAAGTTTTTTTTTTTTTTCTAATTAATTCGTCCCACTGTCTCGTTATTTTTACCCGACTACGGCGGAGGGTTGCGACTAGTATGTATGTATGTTTATCTGTTCACACATTACTTCAAAACTATTTATCATAATTTGACCAATGAGGTATAGTTGGAAGCGTCTTGATCGTCCACTGGTTACAAGCTATGTGACGTCACATTATATTGAATATGGCGCTCTTTAGACGACATAATGCCAGTAACAAAAAAAAACCCCAAAATAATCAAAGAAAAAGTAAGTTAAAAAACTAAAACCCGAGTAGGGGAGCTGGGGGCTAGTTGTAACAGGGGTAAGTAGAAACAGCTTAATTACTCAGCAGGTTTTGAATATTTTGTTTTCAGTTTACACTTAATATGCTCATTATAACGGGACCTAGGACGTAAGCACAGCCAGTGAGGCAGGGGAGAGCGCAGTAATTCGTTGTGAGCAGGTGCACTATTTTTGCCATGTAACCTACCAAAATTGAGTTCGAAAAGTTTGATTTTAAGTTACTGCAATGTCTTTTTGAAATGAGTATCTATTAATTTGTGTAGTCAATATATTAAGCTATCATACGTAACTACTAGCATTTGACAATAACGTAAACGTTTTTTTCAATATACAAAAATGTTCAAAAATTTGCCATCGGGCTAGTTGTAACGGAATTTCGGGGCACATTGTAACATGTTAAATGTGTACAAGGCGAGCATGTATCATACTTTTGTGTGAACTGTGATTCTGATGACGACTGAATTTGCATTTAATATGATGTTCAATGAAGCTAGACTAGTTTGCCACGTTGATTGTGATGATTAAATTTTAAAACTACTTAGTTAATGATAATTTTTAACTAGCAATTTTTAGAAAAGCCATTTGATTTAGGTATATTTTAAAACAATACAAGTCCAAGGAACAAAAAAATATGTTATGATATTGAAAATTATTTTGACTGTTGATAGAAATGTTATTATTTAGTTTAAAAGACTAAGTAGATAATGAGTGTCAAGAAAGATCACTAAATGTTAATAAATAAACATTTTTAACCTCATAGTTTGGAATAAATACATTATAAATAATATTTTTCATATTAATTGACAATAAATGCCTGTAAATTATACAAATATTTTATTTTATTATATTGTTACTACTTGCCCCACGCAAGTTACAACTAGCCCCAACTCTGGGGTAAGTTGTAACATTCGACTTCTTTCACAAAAAGTCATTTATACAAGCATTTGTTATCAATTAAAGCCTAATTATCATTTTAATTTATACCTGAATATATGACCTCTCATTTAAGAGTGCTTCATCATGAAAATACTCAATATTTTGACTTCCCCATGAAAAAAACTAAAAATTGTTACAACAAGCCCCCCGCTCCCCTACTGAAAAATCACGCTCTAAAAAGTATGAAACAAGAAATTATTCTCATCTAGAGGATAACCGTGGTCCGTAGTTATATGCCGCTTTGCCCTGAAGGACCTAAACGGACCACGGCTATCCTCTAGATGAGAATATTTTCTTGTTTCATACTTATAGCGTTCATAAAACTAAATGAACCTGCCTATTCTTTTTTAAACAAGCTACGAATGTAAAATCTAATAAAGTACTTTATAAAGGCCACAGTCGCGGGTCTATACTATTAATTTCCTGTGGATGTGCCCGTTAGACCGGAGATTGTGACGTGACGAAGCACCAACAATGAGCCGGAGGACCCGTACGAACCAGTACTGTTTCGTTCGTTCGTGATTTTGACACTAGTTAACTAAGGAAATGTGTCAAAATTCAAAATTCGAAGGGCTTCTTATACAATTCGGACCATTTGTATCGTACGTTTGTGATTTTCACACTAATTTAAGCCCGCCACACAAATACAGAATTCCGAATTCCGAACACAGTAAATCCATCCAAATGTATGGACGTATCGCGTTCGGAAACACCGATTCAATATTTCGAAACGCAATTCCGTACGGAAAATTCCGTATGTATGGGGCGGGCTTTACTAAGGTAATGTTTCAAAATTCAAAATTCGAAGGGTTTTTATTATGAACAGGACCATCTATTCCGTTTGTTGGTGATTTTTACCCGACTACGGCGGAGGGTTATGATTTTGACCGGTATGTATGTATGTATGTATGTATGTATGTGTGTATGTGCATCTGTTCCCACCTAACTTCCAAACGACTTGTCGTAATTTGACAAATGAGGTATCGTTAGAAGCGGCTTAATAGCGCGCTGGTTATAGGCTATGTGGCGTCACATAAAATTGCATATGGCGCCCTCTAGAGAACGTAATGTCATGAACTAAAAAAAAATCATTTTTTAATGAAGCGGTGTGAGGTATCAAATGAAAGAGCTTGATGAGCACATTTCAAAAATATATATATTGTTACCTATAACTCCAAAATAATTAAATAAAAAGTAAGTTTAAAAACTAAAACCCGACTACTGAAAAATCGCGCTCTAAAAAGTATGAAACAAGAAAATATTCTCATCTAGAGGATAGCCGTGGTCCGTGTTCATATGCCATTTGGCCCTAAAGGACCTACACGGACCACGACTATCCTCTAGATGAGAATATTTTCTTGTTTCATACTTTTTAGAGCGCGATTTTTCAGTAGTCGGGTTTTAGTTTTTAAACTTACTTTTTTATAACTGTTTTAGGCCCGCCCCGATTCGATATTTAGAAACGGAATTACGTACGGAAATTCCGTATGTATGTGGCGGGCCTTACTACGAAAATGTGCCAAAATTCGAAATTCAAACGGCTGCCAGTTCAAATTTTAAGAGTGCTTACGACCTTAAGGGAAGTGGTACGGAGAAGGTTTTATTTCGACACCTTTTTTGTCTACATTCTTTTTAAGTGTTCTTTTTTAGACCATCACAAAAATAAATAAAAATACGAAACTCTTAACACTTAAAACGGCCAGTGGGAAGTACTTTTATTTTTACACGAGCATGTGAAGGGCTCTTCGGACCGTCGTTACGCCCACTCGGCCAGCGAGTGTAGGGGGGCTTTGGACCATTATCCCCCTTAATGTTAACAGTTGTTAAGTATTTTTTTTATTCTTTATTACTGGTAGAGCCAAGCTGCAACCCAATTGATTGCAGCTCATATACGGGCTGGCTCGACCGGGGTAGTACCACCCTCTCACAGAAGATCGGCGTTAAGTAGCTATTACAGCTGCGTTTCGTACGATGTGTGAGAGCCGAAAGCCTAATCCCCCCCCCCTTCCCCTTTAGGTTGACAACGTGCGAGCGATGCCTTTGATATTGTATTCTCGGCTTCTGGCTCTTTCACTCATCCTATGATACACAGCTGTAATAGTTACTTTACGCAGATTTTCTGTGAGAGTGTGGTACTACTTCGGTCAAGCCAGCCCATATATGAGCTTGACTGCAGCTCATTGGCCACAGCTTGGCTCTACCACGACAAATCTTAAACTTTTAAATCATAATACTCAATTATCAGCAAAATATAAGCACAGCTCTGTCGACCGGGTAGACACTGACTCGCTAACTTAGGGCCACCGCAGACATGCTACTTTTTGCATCGGCGACCGGCGATTTTGCGACTGTATCGATGCTGCGTCGCGTTTCTTCGAGCGCGAACAACGAGACGCAGCAACAAAATCGCCGATCGCCCATGCTAAAAGTAGCAAGTCTGCGGTGGCCCTTAGGGACACCCAGACATGCTACTTTTTACATCGGCGATCGACTATTTAGTCGCTTTTATCGGAGCATGCGCTGCGTCCGACTACAGAGAGTCGCCAAAATGCGATGCAGTCGCAAAATTGTATGATCGATGCAAAAAGTAGCATGTCTGCGGTGGCCCTTACTGAATTATGTTGGCACGTGTATATACTATACATTATACATCATACTGCTGGCCGCAGTAAACAAACTTCGCTGAAACCCGCTGGGTAACGGAATCCTGAAACGAAGTTTCACGTTACGTAACGGGAGGTAGGGAAATCCATGAATATAATGATTATTTTAATAATGCACCATATTATTGTTCATGGCGCCTTAGTACTTGCTAAAAGTGCTATACCTACCATAAAAAATAATGTGATGGTATAAATCTTTTCAGCATCATTGGCTAATAGTCCACTAGCTTTACCCGCGCAGAATAAAAAAAAACTTTCATCGCCTTTTTAACACCCTCAGGGGTGGAATTTTGCAAAACCCTTTCTTATTGGATACTTACACTTCACAAAGAACATACCCTCCAAATTTCATGTCTCTAGGACCAGCAGTTTAGGCTGTGCGTTGATATATCAGTCAGTCAGTCAGGACTTTGAATTTTTTCTATGTAGGTACCTATATAGATGGATAGAAGACTATGGCCCGTAAACCCTTTGCATAGAGAAGGTATAATGCAACACTTCTGACTACCCCTAGGAGAACAGGTTTAATTATGTTTGAATAGGTATGATTGTTTTATTTTATATTTTTTAATTAAAATATGCCGTAAAATATTCACTGAGCGTTTTGGCAATACCGGTTGAACAGAAGTTCAAACATGGAATATTGGATACAAAGTAGGTCAGCCTGCCACCTGTCGGGGTCCAGAGTAATCCTGTGCGCAGTTGGATGTGGCAATAAGGCGAAAACGCAGGCTACTATTGGTTATCAGACTACGAGAACTGTCAAAAGTGAGCACTTTCATTGACGTGTTGGAATTAACAGACTTCGGCCCAGGTGTCGCTTGATTAGACGGGGTGACGTTATCTGTAACTTCACAGCTGTCAATCTCAGTAGAAATAATAATTAGGCCCGGAATTCCGTTTCGACATATCGAATCGGGGCTTCCGAACGCGATACGTCTATACATTTGGATGGATTTACTGCGTTCGGAATCCCCGATTCGATATTTCGAAAGGGAATTCCGTACGGAAATTCCGTATGTATGTGGCGGGCCTAACGGATTGTGGTCTTCAGGGATTTTGTCCCTATCACCGGAACGAAATAAAAAAGTTCCAAAATCAAATAAACCACATCCAAATCCCGTTTGGTTCATGCATCCGAACCCCTAAAAGGGTAGGCGAGGGTGCGTCAGGTGGACTTATGACGTCACAGAGATAAACCCTCAGATAATAATGGCGGCTATTGTTCTCCATTCGAAATTTCAACTTTTTTTGTTGGAATTGTTCGTTTTCGGCCAGTGTTGGGTGTTTTGGAACGATTTGTTTGAAGGTATTGTCCATTTGAATTTAGAACGGTGTATTTACTCATCAAACATGGTTCGAATCGCGAATGATGTTTGAATTTTAAATTTAGAAAGGGTGTTTTTTTACTTTAATTATGCGAATAGGTAATGATGCTAATTCTGTTGGATCACAAATTCTTAGCTAAACTAAATTTATTGCCGTCCTTCTCATGATTGTAACGTATGAGCAAGGTTGAAATGTTTTTAGAATGTGTGAATTTACTTTAGTCGTCATTTGACTACAAAACAATTGGCATTATTATCAATTTCAATTATTATTATAGGAGCCATTTAATTCTGCATTCGTTTCTTCAACTCTTCTGCTTTCCAATTTCCCTTATTTTTACTGAGCTATCTCAAGTTCCAAAGTTTAATCAAAAAAGTATTTTGAACTGCACCCATAAAAGCTCTTCGATGGCACTAATACCCAAAGTAAACTTATAAGTCTTTTAAGACCCTTTTCCGTCAGGTAAATCGGTAATTGCATTCTGAAAAATAACATTTCCTTTTTATTTTCTCATAACTTGTAATATTATGTAGCAAAAATAGATTTATGTAGTAAAGGGAACTAGATTATATTATTTTTCTTAGAAAAAACTTCCTTATCTTTGATCTTGTACATTGCGTTCGATTGATGAAAGAGCGATAGACAAATATAAATATTTTGTTCAAAGGCATCCGTTAGTTCAATCTTGAAATTGATTTTCTATTTTAGTTTGATGCTCAGTGATGTTGTTCATAAATGTTCCACCGGCAACTTGGCTGATTGTACCTTAGTTAATACTTCGCGATTTTGGTTTTATAAATGTATCACCGGCAAACTTTCCTGAATGTACCTTACTTTTTTTAAAGCCTATTAAATATCCCATTGCTGGGCAATGGCCTCCCCTTTCTTTCCTACCTAACAACATTATTTTGCTACTTATATTTTCTGAAAAACAGCTTTCAGTATTTGCGATGAGGCGCTAATAGCCAACTGCAATCACTGATCGGTAAACGATCGGAGGCTAAGCAACGCTTGGCAAGGTCAGTCAGAGATGGGTGACCATGTAGTAGCATTTGAACTGAGCATCTGCGTGCTTCGTAGGGCACGTAAAAAATCAGTCCCAGTTGTTGTCATCTAGGCAGCAGTCGTAAAGCCTTGTCAGGCCTTCGGGCGGCTTGAATAACTCTGACACTAGGTTGGCCACTAACCATACGATAATTTTAATTACACGTTGTATTCAAGCTAGCCTTGAATACTCAAATGACATCAAACAACTCGCCATTACCAAGAGTTTTGGAGAGATTAATCACACGAAGAGTATACATGTCGTGAGACTCGTGCGAGCGACGCGATTAGACAAAGTGTTGCTTTAGTTTCAAGATTAATTTGTAACATTTCTCCAAAACCCAACGACTAACATCTTAAAATATTTTACAGTTTAATATGTTCTACAAAACACTATTAAGTAAATTAAATTTGACACGACTAAAAATATTGATATCTTAACTATACATTATGAACATGAGAAAGACAGTAAATAGTAATAAAGTCAGTTTAGTTAAGTTTAGTAAGTGTGCCAACAGAATTAAAACTATATTACAACTTGTATACATTTATAATAATAGATATTAAGGTTTCAACCTACTGTCGCGGAAAATTCGCGCGAATTATCCAAAAGGTGATCCAAGGTTTTATGCTTACGTAAAACCGAAATAAGTTTCCAAGAAAGCGTTCGCAACCCACAAAAGCCTGCCGTAAATACCTCAATAAATCAACCTGTATCCGAACGTGCCAGTCATCCGCCATTTCACTAAATTATCCGCCAACAAAATGGCCGCCCGGTAATGGCCGCCATAGTTGCCGCCAAACATTGAAACTTTATTGACGTCCATTAATTTCCCTTTGGTAGAAGTTAATTCCCGCTTGTTTTATAAAGGGTTGATTAATTGGAGGTGGTAATATTATAAGGGATGTTTTGGTAATGTGAGGGAACGTAGAGTTAATTGGTAATTACGCTTACGGAAGCTGGGGTATCGTTTCATTTGCATGTTGATGTATTATTTCAGCAGAAAACATAGCAATCACAAGCTTGTTAGCGCTCCACTACATGCAGCGAAATTCACACATCTGTTATCGCACTCGCAATTCGACAATTAACTTATTACATATTTATAACATTATTGCCCATTTGCCCTATTGGCTATACCGACATGTTTTCAACATTATTATCCGCGAAAGACTGAGTCGTACTGTGTCTATTGACTCCGTTAAGTAGGACATACTATTTCGGCCAGACACGTGTCTCCCTCTTTCTTGTTTTTTTTTATAGGTTTGAGCTGGAATACAAGCGTACGGCCCGCCTGATTTTAAGCAGTTACCGTAGCCTATAGAGTATGTTACGTATGCTTGCAATACCAAAGGTATTGCTCGCACTTTGCCGACCTGAAGGGGAGTGGGAAGGAGGGAGGGGAAGGGGGGTGTTGGGGTAATTTATTTTTTAAATATCTCTTAAACTCAAATTAATTGTTTTGTAAGTAATTATCGTTACTAGATAAAGTAAAGTTAATAGATTATGTATTTAGATACTCATTTATCTCTCTAGTAAGCGCTATTGTAGAGTCTAGGTATTAAGAACGGAGCCTTGCATTCTCTCCAAACAAACTACTCTACTGAAAGTGACATTTAACTAATCTCGTCTCTACATTGTCATGTAGCACAAGCGAAAGGTTGACAGAGCTTACAAATTATGTTTATTTATACAATTATAAAATTCGGGAACATTGTTTATTTCGATTAAGGGCTATATCGAACGAGGACACCAGCGGGGCGATTGCGTAACTTTTTCTTCAATGTTTCAATTGGTTTCGTTCATCCTGTGTTGCTTTATCAATTGAAATTTATTGAAAACGGGAAGAGTGAACTCCAGACTCATCCGGCTTTCAATTAATTACAACTGAACATGCAATACGGGATGAACGAAACCAATTGAAACATTGACGAAAAAGTTACGCAATTGCCCCGCAGTGGTAGCGCAACCAGTCACTCCACCAAAAATGTGTATAGAGCTGTATGGAGGATATCGCACCTGGTGTCCGCTTGATAGCGCGACCAATTCCGTGTCGGCTACCGAATCAACCACTGGTGGCGCTACCATGGTTGCCTAGTGCGATATCGCGCTAATGGAAACGGAATTGACTTCAAAAAGGTTTTTAAATTAAATAAATGTCTCCAGACCCTAGTTTACTCACTTTAACCAATTGAAAACCACATAACCTTAACGTCAATTACACGAATTCTCCATTGCAAATCGTGTAATAGGCGGTCGACATATTGTAGGCTAGAGCACTGCTATAACAGATACCCGTCAACATGTCGAAAGCCAAAAACTTACGATTTATCACCTCTGTAACGGGGCGATCCCTCTAACAATTGACGCTACATCCTATTCGATTATAAAATCGATCACAATATTTCTATTCGATTATAGTGAATCGAGTATTTAAGTTCTCGATTTCTATAATAGACTCACTGGCTTTAGAATCTTCACAAAGCCTCAACTAGCGGGTATTCATGCCTGAGATTAAATTTTACTCCTAGTTGGAAAAGGTATCACAATGGAAGCATTATTACTAAGGTAATATGTGCTTGCCGGAGCTGAGTACCAATATATTATACACAGGGTATACAATGTTATTGGAAAAACACTCACAATCTTTCAGGACTGTATTACTGACATCATATAACAACTTTTGTTCTATGACTTATTACAAAACAATAATAAATTTGACAAAACATCACACTCTAAAATGTATGAAACAATAAAATATTGCTCATCTAGAGGATATCCCTGGTCCGTTTAGGTACTTTAGGGCAAAGTGGAACATAACCACGTACCACAGCTATCCTCTAGATAGCTGTGGTACGATGTTTTGTCAAATTTATTATTGTTTTGTAATAAGTCATAGAACAAAAGTTGTTATATGATGTCAGTAATACAGTCCTGAAAGATTGTGAGTGTTTTTCCAATAACATTGTATACCCTGTGTATAATATATTGGTATTGATGTTTTGTCAAATTTATTATTGTTTTGTAAAAAGTCATAGAACAAAAGTTGTTATTTATGATGTCAGTAATATAGTCCTGCAAGGTTATTAGTGTTTTTCCAATAACCCTGTATAAGAATTCATTTCAATTCATTTCTAGCCTGTACTGTCCCACTGTATGGCAAAGGCCTCCCCTTTTCCACTTGCTCCGGTCTATGGCTACCCGGGACTAATCTGTCAAGCATGAGTCCAGCTCAACCCGCCATCTTTTTCTGTGCCTGCCGCGTAAAAGAATAGAGAGATAGAAATTTTCACAGAATGTGTATTTCTGTTGCCGCTACAACAATAGAACAATACAAAAAATAGAATAAAATTCAAAAATAAAGGGGGTCCCCATACAAGAAACTTGATATTTTTGACGTTTTTGTATATTCGGCACATCTTTAGTACACAATTTTAATCCCACTAATATTATAAATGTGAAAGTTTAGATGGATGGATGGATGTTTGTTACTCAATCACGCCAGAACGGCTGAACGGATCTGGATGAAATTTGGCACAGAGATAGATTATAGTCTGGAATAGCACATAGGCTACTTTTTTTAATTATGCGCGGACGAAGTCGCGGGCAAAAGCGAGTCTACAATATTTCAGTGTTTTTTAAGGCACAGAGGCGCTCATTGCCACCTGCAATCACTGAGATGGTTGACTGTCAGTCAGAGATGGTTGACCATTTAGTGGCATTTGAACTGAGCGTCTCCGTGCTTCGGAGGGCACGTAAAAAGTCGGTCCCGGTTGTTTTCATCTAGGTAACAGTCGTTAAGACTTGTCAGAGGCCTTCGGGCGGCTTGAACAACTCTGACACCAGGTTGGTCACTAACCATACGATAAAAAAAAGATTTTCTTAAGGGACTAAAGTGTCAAACAGTTACCAGGCTTGCAATACCAAAGGCATTGCTCGCTCGTTGCCCACCAGAAAAGGAGTGGGACAGAGGGAGGGAGGGGAGAAAGTATTATTTCAGCCTCTTAGTGCCGTTTGTTTTTTTTTAAATATTATTAATATTAGATTTTTGCTACGTAAATCGAACCTGCGACCACCAGATCTAAGAGCCTACGCTTTGAACATCAGACAATACGGTAGTTAGAATGCCAATTCAATTTCACCGCAACAAAGGCCCGCATACTACATCCACGTAGAATCAGATAACTTAGTATGTTAATTCGGAATCCGCCCTCATCATGATCTTATCACCCATATACAGAACAAGATTGCCATTGAATCCTTGAAAACGAATTAACTATGCCAGAATTGATTAACCTAGAGGGCAGAAGGGTACCTACAATGAGCACGATACCTCTTTATCCTTTAATATAAAGAGGATAATATTGATTACTAAGGCAATTCTAGCTAATAGACCTGCGAATTAGTAGGCTGAAGTGGCAGTGGTGGGTGGGCCACATAGCCCGAACTGATGGCCGATGGGGCAGAAAAGTTTAAGTGGCGAGAACGTACCGGAACACGCACCGTGGGTAGGCCCACAAGGTGGACCAACGACCTAGTGTAGGTCGCGGGAAACCGCTGGATGTATGCAGCACAGGACCGGTCATTGTGGAAACCCTTGGGCGAGGCCTATGTCCAACAGTGGACGTCTTTTGGCTGAAGTCGGCCCTCTGTTATCAGTACTCTGGCCGACGAAATGCCGATGAACAATGAACGAACATAATATATTAGAGACCGGTGGTTTTTCAGTGGACAATGGGTAGGTAAGCGACTTGAGGCCCGGGAGCCGTACGCTTTTTTGCCACCTCTCATAAAAAAATCAAATGTAACGTCACGACTTTTATCCCCATTCGGGGGTAGTCAGAGGCTTGAGTGGCCATACACCACCACATTGTGAAGGTATTAACCAACTCAAAGCCCACGTTTCACCAGATAGTCAGAAGCCAACGTGGCAGGTGGTGAACCTTGTCGCCATGTATACAGGAACTAATCCCGAGGGATAGGTAGGTTTCCTCACGATGTTTCCCTCACCGTCAGCGAACTGTAAATTATGCACATAGATGAAAATTCATCCATTGGTGCATGCCCCACCGGGGATCGAACCTGGGACCTTCTGATTGCTAGCCCAACCTGTTCACCCCTAGGCTACAGTCGTTGTCCTAGTAAAAAAATCAAAGGCCAGTTATTATTCAATACAGCGAATGCCTTATCCGGAAAGCGGCAACGATTTTTCTTGACCTTAAAACAGATCGTGGCTTACCAAATCCCACCTAAGTACACAAAATCAGGGCAAAAAGGGGCTGAAACCACCCCAAAAGCCGGCCGCCAAAGGTAAAGCTATTAGAATGATAGATGACTGGCCTAATACACGGTTTTTCATTGCCGTGAAAACGATCAATCTCTATTCAAGTATTAATCAAAACCTTGCTTGTGATTAGAACGATGCCTATAACTTTTTTATGGGACTAGGCCCGCCACACACTCCCAACTCTGTTACTCCTGTAAGGGCCTCCGCAGACTTGCTACTTTTAGCATCGGCGACCGGCGATTTTGTGACGTATCGATGCTGCGTCGCGTTTCTTCGAGCGCGAACGAGCGAGATGCAGCATCAAAATCGCCGATCGCCGATGCTAAACGTAGCAAGTCTGCGGAGGCCCTAAGCCAGGATTGACGGTGTCCCACAATGACGCCAAGCCGCTTTTGTAACTAACAATCCAGTGCAGAATGCAAGGTAACTACCCGACATCCACTTAGTCGCGTACCAGCCAGCGTCGCGTCTGCACAGCTACGCGCGCGCGACAATGTAATACCTAACGCTACAATGTATATTCATTCATCTCTTTCTTACAACAGGTCTGGTGTATATAGCTCGTCTTCATTGATATGTAAGTATAGTTCATGTGTAATTTTTTAGAGCACTTCTACATCTTATTGTATGGTTAGTGTCCAACCTGGTGTCAGAGTTCAAGCCGCCCGAAGGCCTCTGACAAGGCTTAACGACTGCTGTCTAGTTGACAACAGTCGGGACCGACTTTTTACGTGCCCTCTGAAACACGGAGTCGCTCAGCTCAAATGCCACTAAATGGACACTTATCTCTGAATTAACCTTCGATCGTTTACCGATCAGTGATTACAGCTGGCTATGAGCGCCTCAAATATCTTAGCGCCTCAAACAACTTAGCGCCTCAAATCACTTAGCGCCTCAAACAACTTAGCTCCTCAAATAACTTAGCACATCAAACAACTTAGCGCCTCAAATAACTTAGCACATCAAACAACTTAGCGCCTCAAATAACTTAGCGCCTCAAACGACTTAGCGCCTCAAATAACTTAGCACCTCAAATAACTAGCGTTAATGTCCGTGTATGTCATGTCTATTATAAAGCTTCATTACTTAATCCGACTAACACTTCGCTAATCCGCACACGGCCTAACCCTGATGCGTCGGGTACAATATTTACCTATAGTTAATCAGGGCAACAAAGGGTTAATTAAAACTGTGCCCCAGTGCAGAAATATCCAATGACCTGGTTTCTCTTGACTTTCTAAATTGGTAACTGCAGGGATTTCTATAGCAGGGGGTAGTCGTTTTAGTAGTTGTGAGGTAGATATCTTTTATCAAAATGATTTTAATCAATGCTTAATATCGCCACAATAATACTTCTGCAAACCAAGCAACGTTTGTACTATGAGTACCGAGAACTGGACTGGGGGCTATTCCAGTGACAGTGTTACCGAAATTTGCACGACGGGAATCGAACCTGAGAATATTAGGTGCAGTGCTACTTTACACCGATCTTCTGTGAGGAAGTGTCACTACCCCGGTCGAACCAGCCCGTATATGAGCTGCAGTCAATTGGCTACAGCTTGGCTCTAGAACCAATAAAACATTAAATTTGTTCGAATAACAAATGATCTGACACAAAAAAAAAGATGTTTCATTTGCTCGAAGGATCAAAAGCTCGAACGTTCATTACATCGACGCATCGAAATCTCGAATGAACAAAATCCCGATGTTTCAACGGCGCGTAAAGTCATTTTTAAATCTCGAATGCTCGAAGGTTCAACGCCACTAAGGGCCGCCATAGACGGAGTACTTGGAGCAGTCAGTGCCGATAGCTTCAAGCGGTCGCCGTTGAGCGATCTGCAGGTTCAATACAAAATTGACATTCGCTAAGCACGGACCGCTCAAGCAGTTCGTTTGCAGTCGCAGCTAAATAATTATGCAGTCGGCGTGCGGTTGATGCCGGCAGCAAAGAGCTGCTCGACCATACACGGACCGCTTGAAGCGGTTCGCGTACAAATACAAACACAACTGTACAAGGACTGCTTGGAGCAGTCGGGTTGAAGTCGACTCCGCCCGCAACACGACTGCTCAAGCGAATCAAGCGTACGTGAAATTTAGGGCCGACAGACGGACTGCTTAGATCAGTCGAGACCAACTCGAGAGCAGTCGTGTTGCGGTCAAAGTCGACTTCAACCCGACTGCTCTCGAGTTGGTCTCGACTGATCTAAGCAGTCCGTCTGCCGGCCCTAAATTTCACGTACGATTGCTTCAAATCCCATCAATGTATTAGCTCTAAGTACACAGAAACACGTGTAATTACGTCCAAGATACATAAGACCGACTTTAATGCGTCGCCAAATCCCATTAAGTTTGATACACACAGACGTGTAGACTGGTCAACTAATTACGATGAGGATTGTAACTTAGAAGGCTACCCACGGACATAAAATGTCTACATTATACAGAGTGACTTCAAAATTGTTGGTTTTAAACTATGACTACATAATATGATTTTAATTATTTGACAAACATTTTAATTATTATTTTAAATTTCAGTAGTTCGCCCCCAGTCCATCGCCCCCAGTTTAGATCGCCCCCAGTCCATTGTACGGTACCCATAGTACAAGAGTTACAGTTTAGGACTATATAATTGGTGTGTTAAATCCTTTTTTTTGTGTATTGATGTGTGATGTGTCTTTATAATAATTTGAATCACAAATGTAGAGTCATCCTTTCAAACTTTGCCAACGTTTTAACATTCTGTATTTTATTTATTCATGTGACTATGGTAGCATACAAGCGTACGGCTCACCTGCTGGCCTACTTCGAAATACGAAACGAAACGTTTCGGCTGACGGATCGTCGTGATTTGACATTTCTTCTTTCGTTTCTTCTTGCGTTTGACATGGTTTTGATCGTAAATCGAATCCGTAATTCGGACGGTCCGTCAGCGTTCGTTTTTGAATGTAACCACCCAGATGTTATTGTCTACCTATGGCCTAAACGTACAGGCACATTATAGAACATCACTTCAATAAGCCAGCATCAAGGGCTAGCATCTAACAATGGTAAACAGTAAAGACGTTTAGTTTTGATCCTTGCCGAGTAAAATTATCCACTTTCCTCCGTTGCAAAAGGATAGACAAACCTCAACCGTATTGCTACAAAAATACGGTTACGCATATTAAATCTATAAAAAATGCCAAAAGCACTGCATAAAGTATTCAAGCTAATGAAAAGTAAATATTTAAACTTCACACAAAAACAAACGTAAAATAAATTCTTACAAAAACTAGAATTTATTTCAGAACAAGGGATGAAAAATTCAGTTCGCTCAATTTGCGTGCTCGAGTCTCATTGTTTAAATAAAATTTGTTTGCTGAGGTTTATTGTTTGTTCAGTTGTTTAAAACAGGGACCAACAAAGATTGGAGCATTTGTATTCAAGGTTGAAGTATATCTATTCTATTTGAGTTATAATACCTTGTTCTCTGAGGGAGGTACAGAATAAAGATAAGGCTTTAGTCCAACGAAATTGGAGCAAAACAAAACATACTAATTGGAGAGGATATATAAAATAAAGATAAATAAGCGTACTTAATGCAAAACAAATAGCGGACTTAATACGATCAATTTAAATTTCTTCAATGAGATTCGAACACAATTTGTTTAATATTATTATTTTGCCTATTATTTATTATATTACTATTACTTGCCTACAAATAACTGTTAACAAAACAATTAATGAAAATAAACGAATAACAAACAGGTCATAATTATTGCCGTAGAGTCCAAACGTGCCAGTTCCTATTTGACGAATGTTGACTTGGACGAAACTGGACTTGACGAAATGTGACTTGGACGAAACGCCACTTGGAGGGGCAGGCCTTGGGGCCAAGTAACCAAGCCAAGAGGGCAAATCCGTAGTCTGTTAGCTCACTGTGTTGCTATTGCAATGTTGTGTTAGAATCACCAATCAAAGAAGAGAACATGGCCCTTATTCTTTTCTCTGATTGGTAGGTCAGAATTTCAAAGTGGCAGTTCAACAGGAGACTACGAACTTTACTATAGTTAAAAGTGGCGATAGCAATTTGCCGTTGCTATTGATAGACAGGAGACTTCGAAATCCGTCATAATAAACAACTTTGATCATATTCTGCGCCATTAGGGCCTCCGTAGACTTGCTACTTTTAGCATCGGCGACCGGCGATTTTGTGACATATCAAAGCTGCGTCACGTTTCTTCGAGCGCGAACGAGCGAGATGCAGCATAAAAATCGCCGATCGCCGATGCTAAAAGTAGCAAGTCTGTGGAGGCCCTTATTGATAAGCGCCTTGTCACCCTGGACGACATTCAATTTGACCGATGCGACTTGAGAGATTTTTTGTAGTTCGACATATGCGACTTAGACATTACTTATACTATTACCTACTATATTTTTTAGTCACGTTAAAGCATGAATTATTATTGGCTTGTATACGTCTTTTGTCTTACCTAACACCCTGTATAATAGTTTCTACCCCTTTTCTACCATTTTCTACCCCCAACTCCACGTATTGTTAACGACTGTGCCTGAAACAGGCAACCTATAATTTATGTATTTCGGATCGCAGATTTACATAACGCTTTTATCGTTATTCCTGCCATTTTAACGATGTGAATTATGAATATTTCATACACATAATCGTTACGGTGTTGTTTATGTATGAAATACAATTTACGTCATTGGCCGCGTCCATAAGTACCGAGGCGCTCCGCCCGAGCAATCAGAAATACAAAAGTACTCTGTGTCAGATATGACGTTTATGTCAACGTGGTCAGACGTCAAAACCATGTCAAAACAGATTGCTTGGGCGAGCCGCGGCGCCGCTCTACTGTAGACGCACCTATTTTGGAAGTGTAAATCCTAATACATTAGCTATTGTGACACGTAAACGTCACAGTAAAACCGGTTTTTACTAGTTAGAACGCGTTTTATCCAGTTAAAACTGGATTTTACTGGTGTCCTGAGTGGGAGCCGTTAACTAGAATATATTGCTTCCTACATTCAGTAAAAACTAAAATAACTTGTGCTAACAAAAACCGTTCTGACTAAAAACGGATTTTAGTGTATATAGCTAGCTGCTACCACTGATCAGTAAACAATTGGAGGTTAAGGAACGCTTGGCAAGGTTAGTCAATGGATGACCATTTAATGGCATTTGAACTGAGCGTCTACGTGCTTCGGAGAGCAAGTAAAAAGTCGGTCCCGGTTGTTATCATCTAGGCAGCAGTCGTTAAGTCACATCAGAGGCCTTCGGGCGGCTTGAACAGCTCTGACACCAGGTTAGCAACTAATCATACGACAAGAAATAGTGTACCTAACAATATAAGTATAAAAATACCATCGCGCTTGTCTTTGAAAGGGTAGGTAGAGGTAAATTAACAAATAAATATCGCCAGACTAACACACTACTGTATGGTCCCAAACTAAGCAATGCTTGGACTATGGACTGGGGGCAATCCCAGTGACACCCAGGACAGGGCAAATCACGAAAATTGCTTCTGGAATTGAACCCGCAACCATCCGATACAGTGAGATGAGCGGCTGACCCTCGAACCACTGCGCCAAAAGGTCGTCATTCTTCACATTCTTGGAAATACAGTTATACCATTGGTAGCCTCATATTATGAAAAAGAGTGAGTATATTTTTATACTGCGAATTGCTATTTAGAATTTTCACGACAAATCGTGGATACTAAAAATACTTTGAATGATATTTTACAATTCAACTCATAAATTTTATTTAATACAATATAACAGTAAATAAATAATACGTCATAAAAAAAATTCTCGTTAATATAAAAAGTAACACAGTTAATAATTTTCAACACCCCGTATTCTCAAGTTAACCATAACAAGCACGAGAATAGCACTTCAAACGCACCCTTTATAAATATAAACAACCGTAGGGAAACCCTCCCCTAATTAGTTCTAACCTAATTAGCTTGCCCTTCCTCGCCTGCGACCTTTAAGTGGCCAATGGGCAACTGACTGGTCTTCAACAATCATTATAACTACGCCTTTATATTAAAAGAAAATAAATAAAATTCGAAATTTTGACTTACGTGTGTTTTGGAATCGGAGTCCCGCGTTCGAAATTCAAAATTCACAGGTTTGATTGGTCGGTGCGCGTTCAACCGAGTGGCCGGGTGGCAGAAGGGTGTAAGTGCGGTACGAAGGTTTAACACGTGCACTCCCTTCGGCTCTCTGAGCGACTATGAAACGCGATTGCGCAGCTGCCGTCGGCTTGTTTGTTGAGTTGTGTTTTCCTAAATGTCCTTTAGAATCGACGACGCGTATTATGCAAGAACTTTTGCTCCTTTATATCAGTCAAGTATTATCCTTTTATTGTGTTGACGTACTTTTCAGGCTTGTATACGTATTTATAATATACCATTGTCTTTTTTTCAAGACTTTAAAATAACTAGGATGTAGAGACTAGGTAGAACTGGCCACTATCAATAACTAAATAGTAGACATATAAATAATTGCTTTTTAAAATAATTACGCGATTAAATTATTTCTTTCTTTCATTATTTACCTGTGAATTTTTGTAGCCAATTATTTGATTTCACACTGAGTTTACACTACAACATTCGATCCTATTAAAAGGCGCTCATAGCTTAAGGAGCTAACTTTTATTTATCCTGTGTAATGTAGCAGCAAAAAAAATCAATAGATCTTCTTTTTTTTATACCCCTGCGTAGGTTCTCGTTTTTTTATTTCCACGCCTATGAAGTCGCGGGCATAGCTAGTTTTAAATAAGAGTTAAATTCAAGAAATCAAGAAATTCCGAAGTTAATCCCACTAATATTATAAATGGGAAAGTTTGGATGGATGGATGGATAGATAGATGGATGGATGGATGTTTGTTACTCAATCACGCCAGAACGGCTGATCGGATCTGGATGAAATTTGGCACAGAGATAGATTATAGTCTGGAATAGCACATAGGCTACTTTTTATCCCGGAAAAATGTCAGGTTCCTGTGGGATTTTAAAGTTAACGCGGACGAAGTCGCGGGCAGAAGCTAGTCATCTATATTTTTTCACATACGATAATGATTTCTTCTAAAATGAAATGATATAGTGGTTTCTGTATGCTATTTTAAACACCTAACCTTCCTACGGCTAAATACAATTTGTTTACAGAAGTTTAAAAATACACTTCAATGATCTTGATTCATTCACTGTGTAGTATAAATTGAAGATTGCAAATGGGCCATCCAGCATCCTTAATCTGACCGTTTTCCACGTGACCTCGATGGTTTTGTTGGCTATGGTTAGTGACTAACCTGGTGTCAGAGTCGTTCAAGCCGCCCGAAGGCCTCTGACAAGGCTTAACGACAGCTTCCTAGAAGACAACAACCGGGACCGATTTTTACGTGCCCTCCAAAGCACGGAAACGTTCAGTTCAAATGCCATTAAATGATCACCCATCTCAGACTGACCTTGCCAAGCGTTGCTTAACCTCCGATCATTTACCTATCAGTGATAGCTATGAACGCCTCATATAAGTGCGATTCAGGTAGGTGGTGTCTATGACTAATTGCTCTGTGACTACCAATAATATTGGTTTAATTATAAATCAAAGAGCAATGGACGTTCAAGCCTATCACTGACGCGGGCACTATCGATTTTATATTACCGGAGACCCCGACTGGTATTAATAAAATATTATTACGTTTCTGGATTAAATCGCTCATAGCCAGCTGCAATCACTGATCGGTAAACGATCGGAGGTTAAGCAACGCTTGGCAAGGTCAGTCAGAGATGGGTGACCGTTTAGTGGCATTTGAACTGAGCTCCGTGCTTCGGAGGGCAAGTAAAAAGTCGGTCCCGGTTGTTGTCATCTAGGCAGCAGTCGTTAAGCCTTGTCAGAGGCCTACGAGTGGCTTGAAGAACTTTATTCTGACACAGATAGGCCACTAACCAGACGAAAAGGAGAAGATGAAAGACACACTATAGCACCTGCATCCTAAAGGCATAGTAGAAAGATGGATAGTAGGTTATCTTCATAGAAACGCACCGCGCGTGGCTTGTATGTGTGCGCCATACGTATCTATGCGTCGCGCACGTACACTCAAACATCACATGCATTGTTTCGCACTGATAACCGGGTCTATATTTTGTTTGAGTGTACGTGCGCGACGCATAGATACGCATGGCGCACACATACAAGCCGCGCGCGGTGCGTTTCTATGACAATAACCTACTACCCATCTTTCTACTATGCTAAAGGGTACAGTACAGTCTAATAACAATAAATGTTACGAACTAAATGTAACTCGTTCAGTTATTGGAAAATTAGCTGTAATATATTTTGTAATTACCACCGTCCTAAAATGAGACCTTTATACAACAGATCAATGCTACAGAAAGATAAATCATCTGTATTTCATACTTATTGCCATCATAACAAAACATTCGTACTCCAGCCACTCAGCGCATAAAAATAAACTAAATGTCTACGGGCTACGGCGTAGCGGGTGCTACGGAGTGCCGTAGCGGCTACGAGATATGTAGAGCTCTTGTAGAAGTGAACTACACGTTACATATACAAATAAATTCACAGTAGTGCAAGTTAAAATTAATAGCGACTCGCTGAGAGCGTCGCTAGTGTCAACAAGACTTATAATATGTCATTTCTCTATTTTCAATTAAATTTTAGTTCCTTTTTTGCCGTATAAAGGCTGGCTGTAGGATGTCAATCCAGGATTTTTGCCACCAGGGGGCCCACTAATGCAGTGGGCCCCCCTGTTTGTAGTGGGCCACTAATGCAGTGTAGTGTATGTGACATTGAAACTTGACAGTGCATTAGGATGGCATTGACAGTTCAGTCACTCTCTTTCCGACATCGTGATAATTAGTAAATATTTGTAGTGACACTGACAGATAACGTCACCCTAGTTCAATCAAGCGACTTCTGGTGCGCTGAAATATGTTCCCCCATTAACAGCCCCACTATTTTGAGTAAATTAAGGGAACTGTAACATGTTAATGTTTTCTATGACGGATTTTTTCACACCTTAATAGGGATGTGACTTGATTTTTAAAATTTCTTAATATTTTCGGATTACGTATTTCGCGGAGTATTACTTAGTAGTAACTGGTTGCAAAACTTGGTAGCGATGGTGACCGGAGGCCTCTAACGACAGCTGACGTTTCAAACATCCGAAAATCATTTTCTAAAAACGTTGAAATGAATTTGGTTACGTCATATGATTTTTATGGAATGCATTTTCTTTTTCTAGTGAAGTTTCTTGAGATGAAAACGGATCTTATCAGCATTATACAATTTTCTTAACGTATGTTTCCCCAGTATATTCTTTCCCTCCATTTCAACACGTCGACGGCTCAGCGAATGTTATTTTATTTCACGGAGACACTCATTTTTAAACCAAGTCGTGTCTATTCAGCGTTCAGTATGCTATGTGCCTTCGTGGTTAGGTGTAAGCTCCAAAAATTGCCTTGAAGACGACATAAAGTAACGAATTTGGCATGTTTTAGTGTGATGAAGTTACAAAATTTGTATTAGGAAAGTTAATTTGAATCAAACTTAAAAAATAGGAGGAAAATATTTTTCATTTTTTAAGAGGAGGGTTCGAAATTTGGTTGATTTTCTATTCTACTTTTTCTTTAAGTAAGTATGTGGACTAGGAATCTTATATTTAGATGTATGATTTTTGACTATATTATCTTGAGTATCTTTAAATCCAAATCACGATTTGATGAAATTTTCTCGATAAAAAAAATTTATGAAATGAGCTCTAATTATTTACAATTTTCCTTGCTACCACGATGTTTTTACGATTTAGATCACGAAATTATTTCTAAAACATAGCAAATAATGATATCTAAACTACCCTTCAACCATATTTTAATTCATGAAGTAGTTTTTTTTTAATTCAAGTAAATGTGGTTTGGCGCTTACGTTGTTTATTTCCGAGCGCGCGCACAATATCGCCATCTCACATTTTAAGTACTTGAACTAACCATGTCTCTCTCTAACTTTGTATTGTCAGTGTCCGCTCGGACTTGTTCGACGTCGGACCTGTGAAGGATTTTTTAAAAAATATTACGAAAAAATATTACGGTCGTGCCACATTACAGGTACAGTACAGTATTTACAGTCCGCCGACGCCTATGATAAATAAATAAATATCCTTGGAAATTCTTTTACACATGACTACCTGATCCCAAACTAAGCAGAGCTTGTACTATGGAAACCAGATAACTGATATTACTACATATACTACTTTTTGTTTGTAAATACATACTTAATATACACTTAATTACACCTAGACTCGGGACATGCGGACATGTTCATGCACACAAATGCATGTCCTGGGCAGGAATCGAACCTACGACCTGCACTGCAGCGTGATTTTCGTTTGCTTTTCCTTGTCTTGTGTAATTTCTTTTCATCTCTTGTCATTTTGTGTCATCTCTTGTCATTTTGTGTCATCTCTTGTCATTTCATAGTTATTCGTGTCATTTCTGTAAAAACTCCCTATTTCGCTTACTGTTATATACTTGCAGCATGGTCTTGGGCCGACAGTGGGAATACATTGCTTGTCAAAACAATGGAGTCGCTTTATTGCGTTTGTTGTAGGTATGGATGGGCAAGTAATAAATATATCATACATCAATAAATTATCGTAAAAAATAACATTACAGATATGGATAGGAAAATGTTTGTCCGTCCTATTCAATCTATTATATTATAAACGAAAGTAACTCTGTCTGTTACCTTTTCACGGCTAAACCGCTGAACCAATGTTGATGAATTTTGGTATGGAGATAGACTGGGTCTTGGCGGAGAACATAGGCTACTTTTTAGGGTTCCAAAGGGTGCTAACGGGACCCTATTACTAGGCCTACGCTGTCCGTCTGTCTGTCTGTCCGTCTGTCAGCGCGGGCTGTATCTCACGAACCGTAACAGGTAGAGAGTTGAAATTTTCACTGAATGTGTATTTCTGTTGCCGGTGCAGAACAAATACTAAAAATATAATAACATTTAAAAATAAATATCAAGTCTCAAACTTGATATTTTTGATGTGTTTATTCTACGGTGGTACGGAACCCTTTATGTGCGAGTCCGACGCCTTCAGATCTTATGAATGTTTTCTTGAAATAAATATAGTGTATTTTAAGTAATTAACTGGCCAACCCTCAGGTCCTACCTACCATGTTAGGATCTTTTTCGTTCTAGCGGGTGTAAACCGTGATTTAACGAGTTAATGTGATAATTTTTGTATTTAAATTATTCAATTCAATGTATTTGTTTCAGACATAGTCCAATATTGATTATTAAAATTATTATAATTTCACAATAAATATAAAACAATAAATAAAAGTAAAATTAAATTAAAACAAATAAAAAAATATTTTTTATTTTTCATGTTTTATCATTAAAATACAATATAATATAACATAAATTAAAATAAAATACAATAAAATAAAAACCTACCCCTAATTAAACAAATACCGACCGCGTGGGATACTGGCTGCATGTCCTCCCTGTATTCAAGCTGTTCCTGTTGTCAAGCGAATTTTTTGAGCAAGGAAAGAGCCAGCCCTCTTGTCACCTGTGGCGGTAACCAGTCTAAGGGTGATTTTGATAGATAAAAAAATAAAGATAAAAAGATAAACAATAAATAAATGCATGGTTAAATCAATAAAATTAATAAAAACTGAAAATTAAATTAAAAAATAAATTAAATATGGTAAAAATAAATATTATGACACCGCTGATGACTTCATGATCGGCATCGAAGTTAAGTACCAAAGTATTCCTTTGCCTACGAAACATGAAAAAGATACTCATATCCGGCAGTCAGTCACTGACACAGAGTATGTACATTTTTACCCGACTACGGTGGGCGGAGGGTTATGATTTTGACCGATATGTATGTATGTTCATCTGCTCCCGTATAACGTCCAAACTATTTTTATCATAATAATTTGACTAATGAGATATCGTTGGACGCGTCTGGATCGTCCGCTGGTTACAGGCTATTATACGATCGAAATATTGTTATACGTATCTATCAGCATATTGTAGGTATCGTTTGTCTTCTTTTGACTTACTTTGTCTTCAGCAATAAAAACAACATAGAAATTAAATTATTTTTTTTCAAATACACTCGACATAAAAATCCCATATAAAACGAAAAAAATATATTTGAATATTTTCATCCATTTCATCTATTTTAAAAGGTGCACTGGGACATATTATTTTAATTGTACGAATTAAACAATATTGTTCCTTCAAAAAATAACTATACTATAGTCTACTCCATAGCTGTTCTGTCCTAGCTAAGCGAGAGGGATATATCCTTCGGCAGCTCACGCGACGCTAGCCACACCCCGAAACTAAAATTCATTTTTTTCTTGTATCGTCTTAAGATAGGTATTTAGGTTCTTTAATTAAACATGATTCGAGGTTTAAATCTTATGCGGAGAGACGTAAAAGGTTTTTTTTACCAACCCATAGTTTATTGTATGGTATCCATAATATAAGCGTCTCTTACTTTGGAGCCTCTATTAGTTTATTGGGCGACATTCATTTATTTCTAACTGTCATGAAACGATTCTATTGGTTGCACATATTGTGATCTGTGTTTGGTATGAAGCCGCCTTCCCGACGTCATCGTCGAACAAAATGATCATCATTGACGTCATTTCGTGCGTAGTGTCGCCGGTGGAAAGGCGGCCTGATTTAAACATTTGTTTTTCGAACATTAATCTAATTTAATTTACTGTACATGACCTGTATATTGTCGTATGCTTATAATGAGATGTGTAATATTTGCATACGCCCGGTCATATTTTATAGGCTTAGCTTAAATAATATCTGAATATTTTAACATGCATTTGTAATGTAGTTTCACTAGATTAGCATGACGAATGCACTGATGATAAATGAGTATGTAATTATATGTAAATAAGGTTTTTAAAAGTGAATAATTTAAGCATAAAAAGTGCCTTGTTTGTTCAAATGAATATAATTGAATAAAGGCTTTTCAGTCATCACCAATATTTTTTGTAAAAAAAAATTACCCATATAGTACGAAAGTTGAGATCGATCTTAAGATGCAGTTATGACGTTTAATGTACCTATGGAACATCTGTCAAAAACAGCATCTTAAGATCGATCTCAACTTTGAGATGTATTTATTAATACGAGCCTAACTGTATGGTAAACTAAGCAACGCTCGGAGTATGGGTAATACGTAGTGTGTTGAACCGGCGATATTTATCAAAATGGTAATTTTTGGAGGAAATTATTAAAAGCGACTGTAGCCTAGGGGTGAACAGGTTGAGCTAGCAATCGGAAGGTCCCAGGTTCGATCCCCGGTGGGGCATGCACCAATGGATGAATTTACATCTATGGCATAATTTACAGTTCGCTTACGGTGAGGGAAACCATCGTGAGGCAACCTACCTATCCTATATTAGGTAATAGTCAGTTCCTGTATACACGGCGACAAGGTTCACCACCTGTCACGTTGGGTTCTCACTATCTGGTGATACGTGGGCTTTGAGTTGGTTTATACCTACACAATGTGGTGGTGTATGGCCAGTCAAGCCTCTGACTACCCCCGAATGGGGATAAAAGTGGTGACGTTACATTATTAAGCTTACAAAAATACAAATAGTGTGTGCATAGTATACTAGAATTTTTGTTATATCTCGATCAATCTGCGCTACGACAGAAGAGAAATAGTTTGGATAATACAATAGTAAATCACCGCATCCCCTGCGGCGCCCTCTCGCGACCTCTCGGGACATCACTTTACCGAGGTCGTATCCAACCTTTCAGTTCTAATTATAACGTTGATACAAAAGACGTCATTATTTTTACACAACATTCATACTCGGATCAAAAATAAAAATATATCTATAGGTAATATGCGCTCCGCATTAAAAAAAACTGAGCGTCTCCGTGCTTCGGAGGGCACGTAAAAAGTCGGTCCCGGTTGTTGTTTTCTAGGCAGCAGTCGTTAAGCCTTGTTGGAGGCCTTCGGCTTGAACAACTCTGACACCAGCTTGGCCACTAACCATACGGTTAGAAGAAGTACCAAGCCTTGCTTAGTTTGGGACCATGAGTTAGTGTGTTATTTGGCGATGTTTATTTATTTATTTGCCTCGTGAAATTCAGTCGTTACAATCAGTGTGGGATTAAAGGTCAACGCTCATCTAACGCCTCCGCACCCGACCAGCACCGCCTCGCCGCTCAGCGTCTACTAACTGAACCGGAAATAAGTGGACCACGCGCTGACCGCGCGGCGTTCACTCGTTGACCCCGCGCGGTCCACTGGGCGATCACGTGACGTTTATGGTGTAAAAACAGCATCCGCCCGCGGACCACCAGGCGACAACGAGTGGACGCCGAGCGGCTAGGCGGTGCTGGTCGGGTGCGGAGGCGTTAGGTGAGCGTTGACCTTTAATCTGATCACGCCCTCATCGGAATAAATAAATCTCCGGAGTCGATTACATCGATTTAAGAAGCCGCATTCCTTCCCTGAAGATTGGTTCGAAGGTTTTTGTGGATTTTTTCCTCGTTCAATCGGAGTTAAAGATATTATGGGGATATTAGGTTTCCGAAATTTGCCCCTGGCGGGGATCGAACCCGCAACCACCCGATGCAGTGAGCTGAGCGGCCTATTACGCGCGAACCACTGCACCAGCGCTCGTCAAAAGAATAAAAGTATATTATTATATTATAATACCTAATGTAATCATGTGGAATATTCTGAGTTCCTTAGGCTCGTATTTAAATGCATCTCAAAGTTGAGATCGATCTTAAGATGCAGTTTTGACGTTTAATGTATGGAACATCTGTCAAAAGCAGCGTCTTAAGATCGATCTCAACTTTGAAATGCATTTATTAATACGGGCCTTAGTGTGGTACTTTAGGTAGTGAGATAAATAAGCTAACTCGAAAACTCAGCACGTCCCTAAACACAAAATAACGCAAATAAAGGGACTGCGGAACAGAACACGGGCATAAAGAACGAAATAATTCAACCCTATAATTTATGTAGGTCCCCGAAACCCCGGTGTTGCGCGCGAGAGTTGGCAACTCATAAATATTTTATCGTTCGAATTTCAAACTAAGTTCGTGTGACATAGTACCAACCTTAAAATATTTTTATTCTGACATCCCTAGTACTTTGACTTCTTATTGATGTACTATTTTAGCAGATATGGAACCTCCTAACATTGCAATCAAAGTTAAAGTCATTTTTTTTATTAATGTTAGCTAGACATAGTATTTACAAATAGTCATAAAACACTATTTTAGCGTTACCACCGGTTCGTAATGTTGCTTCCATTGAGAAGAGCCGGCAAGAAACTCAATGGTTAATCTTTTCAAAACAAAAAGAATAATACGTACATTTTCAAACAGCAACGCTATGTGAGCAGGCAAGCATTTACACGTTGTGAATAACAAAATACAGACGAAGTACGAATAAACGAGTGAAGTTCGCGTTGTGGACTATTGCCCGAATCCCCCTCGCGTTGAGGGGAGTCCCCCTCGCATTGAGGGGAAGCGTGCCCGGTTTATGGCAATAGGCTTGACCCCTATCACATTGGGATCAAATTATTATGGGAAAAACACGGCATTGCAATCCTCTGTCTACCCCATTGGTTTATAGGAATATTAGACGAGATGTATTTGTGAAGCATGATGTTAAATAAACTAACACACCAACGGTATGGGCCCAAACAAAGCAACGCTTGTACTATGGCTACCAAACAATGGACTGGGGGCGATCCCAGTGACACCCAGACCAGGGTAAATTAGGAAAAGGCCGTTTTTTAAATTTGCCTCTGACGGGAATTGAACCTGAAACCACCCGATGCTATGACCGGAGCGGCCAACGCTCAAACCATTGCGGCACGCGGTCGTCAAACGACTATCAGTTATATCAAAATTTGCTATACAGGGTTATTGGAAAACACTAAAAAACTTGCACGACTGTATTACTGACATCATAAATAACAACTTTTGTTCTATGACTTTTTACAAAACAATAATACATCAAAAAATCACACTCTAAAATGTATAAAACAAGAAAATTAACTATGTTTTGTAAAAAGTCATAGAAAAAAAGTTGTTTTTGTTGTTTATGATATTAGTAATACAGTCCTGCAAGGTTGTTAGTGTTATTCCAATAACCCTGTATAGTGGGTAATTCCCTTCCGTTACAAATTAGGTGTGGGTACACATCTTTTTCTTTCAAGAGTAGACAGTCCAATTTCAAGGTGACATGACGGATATTCCCCTAAGATGTCCCATTTTTATAGGGCTACGAGAACCATAGGTATTTCGTAGCGTTTGCTACGGCGTAGACGAATTATGACAGCTATGATTAAATAATTTAATGTTACATTTATGGCGGAAACCCACCGCGGCGCACGGAGAGGCCACGCCTCGCTTTGCAAGAATATGTATGCACGACGTCATTTCATGCGTAGCCTCTCCGTGCGCCGCGGTGGGTTTCCGGCTTGATATTTGGATAGTCAGAGGCTTGAGTGGCAATACACCACCACATTGTGGAGGTATTAAACCAACTCAAAGCCCACGATTCACCAGATATCAGAAACAAAATATAATTTATCAGTTTGCAAAAACTCAATATGTAAGGAATATTATTATCTTCTTTGAGAATATAGTAGGTACGTGCAGCGCCTCTAGTGAGAAACAAAAAAACTTTTAATTCAAACATTTATAAAAGGCTCCATCTGTGTAATACATTTGGAACCATAGTTCTAACAAGCATTGCGCCAAACGGATCGTGGTCATACCAACATAACAAAATCAGTTTTGAACGTAATACCAAAGATGGGTCACAGATGGCGCTGAAACCAAGCGTGGATTTATTAGAACTTTCAGTGTGTGTGTGTACTAAAGGCGGAAACCCACCGCGGCGCACGGAGAGGCCCTGCACGTGGGTCAAGCTTCGCTTTGCAAGAGAATATATGTAATCGTGTCCACCGCGGCGCACGGAGAGGCTACGCACGAAATGACGTCATGCATACATTTTGCAAGCCCGTGTGCATGGCCTCTCCGTGCGCCGCGGTGGGTTTCCGCACAGGCCACGCACAGGCCACGCCCCGCTTTGTAAGAAAATGTATGCATGACGTCATTTCGTGCGTAGCCTCTCCGTGCGCCGCGGTGGGTTTCCGCCTTTATTTAAAGGTAAGTAACACACTTACAATTTATTCTCAATTAAACTAAACTAAAACTGAACTCACCTGTAGTAGTATTAGTGGTGTTCTCTTTCGCGGCCTCCTTCTCCGTTTTGGCTTCAGAACTAGTGTTGCACCCCATTTTACCGACTACACTATTACACTATCGACTAATTAGTAAACTATTGTTTCAGTCACACTACACTTTAGTCGGGTTTAAACTATGCACTATAACATAGTTGGGTGAGAGTTGGCACCAGAATGGAATCTGAAACAAAATAAATACTTAGATACTAGAGATGGCTTGTACTAGGTAAATTTGGGACTAGGTGCACCTATTCCTAGTATTTAAAAATACGTGATCCAGACACCAGGTTGGTTACTTTGAAAAACGAACGTCGAAGGATCGTCCGAAGTACGGATTCGATTCACGGTCAAAACCATGTCAAACGCTGAAATCGTAAAGAAGAAACGAAACAAGAAATGTCAAATCACGACGATCCGTTAGCCGAAACGTTTCGTTTCGTATTTCGAAGTAGGCCAGCTGTTCCACCTAGTCTTAGAAGCTTACGCGTGAGCACTAATACGAGTTGGACTAAGTACTGTCAAAAATGGAATAGGTGCCGCCTAGTCTCGTAAAATACCTATTCTTCGGACCTGTTCTAGTAAATACGACTCATCTCTATTAGGTACCTATTTCGAATGGTCTTGACGACCTCTTGACGCAGTGATTCGAGCGTAGGCCGTTCGGCTCACTGCATCGGTTCGTTGCGGCTTCGATTCCAGCCAGAGGCAAATTTCGGAAACTACCTTGTAGTAATTAACTCTGAAGGGCTAGACAAGTGGCTGACGTCTACAAACGTTCCTTCTAATCGCTACGCTTCATGTATGGAAATGACATAAGTCACGTGATCTACATAGCGACGTTTGACATTTCCATACATTGTGAAGTCTATTATCTATGTCTATTATATTCTATTCGATTAGCGTTCATGCCACTTGTCTAGGGGGGCTGGTCTGGGTGGGATTGGGATTGCCCCCAGTCCATTGTACGATAGCTATAGTAAAAAGTGTGGTAAAAGCGTGGCTTAGGTAATGATAACGCAACATGATTGCTGGGCCTAGAGTATCTTCACGAGCTAAAACAACACTGTTAACGCGTCCATTAGTGACGCGAGACCATGCGAGACTTAGCTCAAGTTTGCCAATTAGCAAAGCTTTTAGGTGCCATTTTTTTATAGGACTGTGGTGGCAAAAAAGCGTACGACCCGCCTGATGTTAAGCAGTTACCGTAGCCTATAGATGCTTACAATGCCAAAGGCATTGCTCGCACATTGCCGACCTGAAGGGGAGTGGGATGAAGGGAGGGGGAGGGGGGTGGACTTTCGGCTCTCTCACTCGTACGAAACGCAGTTCTAATGGCTGCTTTACGCCGATCTTCTGTGAGAGGGTGGTACTACTCCGGTCGAGCCAGCCCGTTTATGAGCTGCAGTCAATTGGCTACAGCTTGACTCTACCACCTTCAAAAGAGCTTATAGAGCGCGTATCGTAGTGATAATTAGCCGAAGCTACATCACGCAAGGGTATTAACGATCGGTTAATGTGTTGGGGCACTCGGCCGCTAATACAACCATACAATTTGTGATTAAAATCTTCAATAACATGTACCATTCGGTCGCAGGTTTAAATCCGAAGGCTATTCAAACAGGCGTTCAACTGGGCCCCGGGGATGAGCTTCAAACAAAAGGGGTGAGAGGGGTGCTAATGAATCCTATTCATCACAGATAGGGGTGGTTTTGGGGTGGTTATACAAATGATTCATTTTAATGATTTTTTTCTGACGGCGATTTCCGAGAATGTTTTCATAATAATCCTACTAATATTATAAATGCGAAAGTGTGTGTATGTGAATGTTTGTTACCACGTATCTCCATAACTACTAAACTGATTGTAATAAAATTTGAAACGTAGATAGTGTAGGCTCTGTAATAAGACATAGGCTAATCTTACATATCAATTTCCACGCGGGCGTAGCCACGGGGTACAGCTAGTATAACAATACAATACAATACAATACAATACAATACAATACAATACAATACAATACAATACAATACAATACAATACAATATATTTATTTGCACATAACACGAGTAGTAATAATAATATCGCCAGACTTACATACGAACTGTATGGTCCCAATCTAAGCAACGCGTGTACTATGGCAACCATACAATGGACTGGGGGCGATCCCAGTGAAACCCAGAATTAGTGGCTTTTGTTTTGTTCAATGTTTATGTAAATGTGAGTGTTGTAGAAATCTGTGCGTCATACTGCTTAGTTCGTGAGTCAGTCTACTTCCAACAATTTGTATTTTATGAGTCATACGATGGATACTGCAACATTTTACAGATTTTTAGGGTTCCGTACCTCAAAAGGAAAAAACAGAACCCTTATAGGATCTGGGTCTGTCCGTCCATCAAGACATGCACAGCCCAAACCGCTGGTGTTACAAACATTAAATTTAAACATTAGGTACCTTTTACAGCATAGAAGAAGAGCATAGGAAGGATTTTGGATAAATCCACCCCTAAGGAGGTAAAATAAGGGGTGGAAGTTTGTATGTAAGTCCCTCATTTCTGAAGTTAGAAACATGAAAATTTGTATTTAATTTATTAATTACAAATAAGAAATAAAATTTCAGCGATTTCTAAAATTCCACCCCTAAGGGGGTAAACTAAGGGGTTTGAAGTTTGTATGGGAATTCATTTTTTTTTGAAGCTAGAGCCCTGCAATTTGTATTTAAGCTACTAATTACAAATAAGAAATATTAATTTCAGCGTTTTTGTAAATTCCAACTCTAAGGGGGTAAAATAAGGGGTGGAAGTTTATATGGGGGTCCCAATTTGTATGGAACACTTAGGGCGCGATTCCTACTCGCACTTGTCCAGTTTTTTGTGTTTCTTGGGCATTTATGCAAGCCAAGTGCCAGTATCAAAAACATTACCAAAAAAGAGAGAGACATGTGACTGTTGACAATAGTATGTCCTACTAAACGTAGTCCATGTTCACAGTACGACTCAGTCGATCGCGGAAAATCATGTTGCAAACATCACCAAAGAAACACATCAACTGGTCCCAAACTAAGCAAAGCTTGTACTACAATGGACTGGGGGCGATCCCAGTGACACCCAGACCAGGGTAATATACAAGGTTATTGAAAAAACACTAACAACCTTGCAGGACTGTATTACTGACATCATAAACAAAAACTTTGTTCTATGACTTTTTACAAAACATAATAGGAAAATTAAAAAAACTATTTCTAAAATGTATAAAACAAGAAAATATTATCATCTAGAGAAAAGCCATGGTACATGGTTGTATTCCAATTTGCCCTTAATTACCTAAACGGACCACGGTTATCGTCAAGATAAGCATATTTTCTTGTTGCATACATTTTGGAGTGTGATTTTTTGTTAAAATTTGTTTTGTTTTGTAAAAAGTCACAGAACAAAAGTTCTTAGTTTTGATGTCAGGATTACAGTCCTGCAAGGTTGTTAATGTTTTTCCAATAACCCTGTATAAAAAGGCCGTTTCCGAAATTGGCCTCTGCCGGGAATCGAACCCGCAACCACCCGATGTAGACACCCGAGGGGCCTACGAACCACTGCGCCAAGCGGTAATTCAAATAAAACAAGCCCACCGCCCATCAATCCCCCAACTCATCAATTCCGTATCTCAATCAGAAAACCGCTGACTCATGACCCAAGCAAATGACACGATCCCTACCGAGCTCTACATCCCTGGTACAGCTGGATCGATTGATTTCAGTATTTCAGTACAGGAGCAGTAATACTACAATAGTATATATATAACGTCACGACTTTTATCCCCATTCGGGGGTAGTCAGAGGCTTGAGTGGCCATACACCACCACATTGCGGAGGTATTAACCAACTCAAAGCCCACGTTTCACCAGATAGTCAGAACCCAACGTGACAATCGTGAGCGGTAATTCTACAATAGTATAGCCTTTATAGAGTATTTAGCCATTTCACAATGATTTTAAAAAGCATTTCTAGGAACAAAAGTAATGTATAACGTCAGTCTTCTTATCGTATACGAGGCGCGGCGCTGCGCACCTACAAAATTAGTATAGTTTGTACCATGGACCAATTACTAAGGGGACTGGCCCTAAGCAACTCGGCCGAGTGGTCGGCCTAGTACTAACATCGACATAAAACGAAGCGAGTAGTTCAACTATTTACCGGTAGATAGAAAAATTAAAATGAAAAAACAATGACCACGTTTTTTTTCATACATATATCTAATAAGGGCACCTCTTTCTTTAGTCTTTACACTGTGGTTTGTACTGGTTTATATGGCTTTAACCGCACTACAGCAGGGCTTCGAGTCTTTTAATAATTGTTTAAGCTTAATAATTATAAAACAAAACCGCAATCCAAGTCAGTCTGTTTGACCCCCTAGTATTTTTTTAATGGGACTATTCCCGCCACACACTCCCACCACTGTTACTCCTGTAAGCCAGGATCGACAATGGTGTCCAACGATGACGCCAAGGTTTGACCCTCGACGAGCCCCGGGGAAAAGCTAAGTTGTCTTGGAACCCGCACGAATTTAATCAGAAGAAAGGATAGGAGGAGTTGGAAAAGATTATCCACTTCCCTCCATAACAAAGCGGGAGACAATAATAACAGTGTAGGCTGGTAGCCACAGAAATAAGACTTTTACAACTAGTGGAAAACCAGTTGTAACGCACCACGGACAGTAATTTGACTATTTGGACCTAAACTCGTGAGCTAGTTATACTTGATTCCAATAATAGGTATGGCAAAATGACAAAATGACCGCCTAGTATGCAATTGGTATTGTATTCGATATGGTTTGGCGAACCTCATACGTCTTTTGAACGACGTTTCAAAATCAATACGTGGCCCTAACGAACAGATTGGCGGGGTCGTAATAGGGTCTCTGGGATCATAATAATATCAATTAAAAACATATTTATTAACAAAGTCTCATCCCTACATTTATAGAAAGTTATGATCGACTTGAAGGGCCCGTTAGCGTGGTTGGCGCGGAGGCGCCTTTCACGCTGCAGGTCGTAGGTTCGATTCCTACCCGGGACATGCATTTGTGTGCATGAACATATCTGTATGTCCGGAGTCTGGGTGTATATGTATATTAAGTATGTATTTACAAATAAAAAACTAGTATATTTAGTAATATCAGTTATCTGGTTTCCTTAGTACAAGCTCTGCTTAGTTTGGGATCAGGTAACCGTGTGTACAAAAATGTCCCAGGATATTATTACTTGCACTGGCATTACAAATCACTTTTGTTGCTAGAAATGCTTTTTAAAACCATTGTAAACTAGCTAAAACCTCTATAAAGGGGGTAAGTATTTTCTCTTTAATAACATATAAATATTCAGCGTACGTTGTCAATTTTGTTATCCATACATCAGTTCTGAGAGTTCATGCGCTGCTTCGGGCACGTTCGGGCAGATAATATCTAGCTCTTGGCAACTAGACTTCATATGTGATACGGTATACGCATAACTTCACGACTGTACTCCCCGAAGGGTAATCAGAGATAATTCAAACAGTTATAAGAGTCTTTATCTCCATGGCATTATTATAAATTACCTAAGATATCTACCTACAGTAGTCAGATGTTGACTATTTTAATATTGCATATTTAAGTAAGTACCTATACACCCTGTTTATGTCCATTTGCTTTAACTTCGACATAGTGCTTGGAACATTACCATAAACTTATCCCTTAAACCGTTTTACGACATTCGAAAAAAATAATCGGTATCCCATACAAAATAATGAAATATTTAATTGATGGCTATTGTAAAAGGTACTTATAAAATTAGTATTGTCAATTTGACGTGACACATGCGAGAAAAGTACAAAAAACATCAAAACGAACTCATTTTTTATTTTTTAAACCTTGTCGTACATAAGGAACATTGAAAACTCTTTAACGAGAATAAAATAGTATGTATTAGGTTATGAATTAAGAAGATTTTACACTGGTTTAACTTAGAGTAGGTAGTGATTAAATTTAGATTTTAAATAATTTGAAAACTGTACGAGTTAGGCACTTAGTTTCTTTGAGAAATTAACTCAATAAGTCGTAAGGAATTTACCCTTAAAGTTAAAGCGAATGAACATGAACACGGTGTATAGAGTTAAAATAATTTTCAAAATAACTTTAAAGTTGCCAAAAATACAGACGTTTAAAGTTTCCAAAAAATAAACGAAGGAAGTCGGATTATTCATTACTTTTAGCAAACTTTAATAGCGAATGTCTGTAATTATTTCATAATATTTTTCCACAATAATATATCAAAAAAAATATGGTACTTATAGATAGAGTAAGGTAATATAAAAATATACGACATTACAAAATATTCCAATTGAAATTCAAATGTTCCGGAAATGGAGGAAAACGTTTTGGGTACACCAAACCTATTTAAGCCGAAATTAAGATATGGAATGATCAGCAAATTAGATCAGCGAGCCGAACGGCCAATTCTGCCGCTACTTGCCGCTAATGGCCGATTTACCACGATACTATCGCTTTATAGGGTTGCCAATGCGATGTAAAATATTAATAACAATATTTTGGATAAAATGGAAAACTGGAAACAGCGAGCCCAAACCATTACACATGGATGTGTTAGCAAGTCCTAAGCAGAAAAGCTAAAACGGGCTCACAACAATAGTTTAAGTGCCAGGATCGAACCCAGAACCTTTCAGTTTCGAGCCCCGCTATACTTTAGGCTGGCGATATTATTATTAACTTGTACCTATAAAAGTTCTATAGGTTAAGATAAATGGGGGTCTAAATTTTTAAACGCTGTTATGTTCTTAAAATCATAACTAATCAATTAATATGTTTAAATGCAATCGTTACGTCTCTAAAAATATAAAATTATGACGTATTATATTCCACCCTGAGCATAAATTATGACATACTAAAGTACAGTAGAAAGATGACAATTTCAATTTTTATTTGTACAATATTATAAATGTGTCAGCCCTAGGTCGTGAGAGCGGTTCCACGCTCTGTATCGATCAAACTCCGTCTAGCCAGGCACAGCTCTAGGACCTTTGCAACGAGCCTGAGCCATTTTATTGATGTCTCTATCACAAATGATGGGTAACCCTGATTTTGCTCCAGCAAAATATAAACGACGACCGCTTGTCGCAGTTTGAGCGTTGGCTGGTCGACTCACTGCATCGGGTAGTTGCGGGTTCGATTCCCGCCAGGTGTAAATTTCGGAAATGGCCTTTTCGTAATTTGCCCTGGTCTGGGTGTCACTGGGATCGCCCCAGTCCATTGTACGGTACACAAAGTACAATAGATGCTTAGCGTTGCTTAGTTTGGGACCATACAGTCAATGTGTAAGTGGATTATTTTTATTCATCAGAGTTGGGCACTAATTGATTAAATTTTCAATTAATTAACTAATTGATTAAAAATATAATTGCCATTAGTTAATCGCGATTAAATTAATTTGCAATTAAACTTGTAATTGCACCGTGCAATTAATTTATTTAGATTAAAGTACATTAATTATGGGTTCCGATTAAATCAATTGCGATTACTTTTTTTAATAATTAAAAAGTAATTGCTAATGATTTAATTGTACTGTTATTCATGTAGGCTAAGCACTTATTTGTCAACATGAATATTTCCGGTTCGTTATTCTGCTTCCATTAAGAAGAAGATATAGAATATTTAAAAATTAAACGAACGACGAAAAAATAATTATTTTAGTACTTACTGCCCATGCGATACATACCTACCTATATGGGAGACCATTAGCCTAAATTGGATGTGAAAAGTTTCAGATAGGATTCCTACCTTATCCCGTTTTATTACAGGTCTAGATTCAGTCTAGACGGCCGTAATGGGATCTCTGGATCTAGACAATTCCACCTTTCTTTCAACGTAATTTAATTTATTTAACTTTGCGAATAGATGACATGTATGATTAAGATTCAAAAGAGTCGCTAGCTCATCCTGCTCGCTCCTAACATACCCTAGGCTTACTGATCCCAATTCATGGATGTAGCGAGCGAAAGCAAGCGGAGCGAGCGAAATTAGCCGAAGCGATAACAGCGAGCAAACGCGGTCGGAGTGAACGTAAGCGGTGAAATCGAGCGAAAGTGGTCAAAACGAGCGAGCGGTCTTTTACCGGTTATAAGTAGTACTCAATTTTAGATTTTACCCATTTTTATGTGACTGAGGTGGCAAACAAGCGTACGGCCCGCCTGATATTAAGCAGTAACCGTAGCCTATAGATGATTGCAATACCAAAGGCATTGCTCACATGTTGCTAACCCCAAGGGGAGTAGGACCGAGAGACGGAGGGGGGAACTTAAGATTTACGTTTGTTCATGATTTCGTTTCAATTTTAAATATTTCCGATAGAATTTTGATGCTATAATGAACCAATACCTTGAACCACAATAGTACCTATTATTTCAATTGTAATATTAAAAGCATAGCCTAGTATCTTCAATCCCATTATCATCAATAAGGGGCAGACACCGCGGGAGCTTGCGTGACCGCCCACAGTTTGTAATACTGTATAGAAAGAAGCTCTCAGGATGATTACATTACCTGTGGGAAGTTCACCAGATATAACCAATAGCAGATGGTAAAACCAAGTGTAGCCGATGGATAATAATTATGCATGAAAGAATGGGGATAAAAGTCGTGAGGTAATTTTTTTTTTTCAAATATACTGTGAGCTATAAAGATGGTAGAGCCAAGCTGTAGCCAATTGATGTAACGTCACGACTTTTATCCCCATTCGGGGGTAGTCAGAGGCTTGAGTGGCCATACACCACCACATTGTGGAGGTATTAACCAACTCAAAGCCCACGTTTCACCAGATAGTCAGAACCCAACGTGACAGGTGGTGAACCTTGTCGCCGTGTATACAGGAACTGACTATTACCTAATCCCGAGGGATAGGTAGGTTTCCTCACGATGTTTTCCCTCACCGTCAGCGAACTGTAAACTATGCACATAGATGAAAATTCATCTATTGGTGCTTGCCCCACCGGGGATCGAACCTGGGACCTTCTGATTGCTAGCCCAACCTGTTCACCCCTAGGCTACAGTCGCTATAGCCAATTGACTGCAGCTCATATACGGGCTCGACCGGGTTAGTCACCCTCTCACTGAAGATCGGCGTATAGCAGCTATTACAGCTGCGTTTTGTACGTTAAGTGAGTGCTCATATACCTACGGGCTTGCTCATATACCTACAGTAGAAAAAAAAATAGTTTTAAGATATAAAAAAAAAAGTTGGTGCTTCCAAATGTCTCGCATGCCTCGCTCGAGCACAAACAATGAAACTATCTGTCTTATATAGGCGTTACACCACGGATTTCATATAAGTATCATAAATTGTATTAAGTAAATAACGATAAAATAAAACAATGTAAAAAAGACAAGCCCGCTGAGTTTCTTGTCGGATCTTCTCAGTCGAGTCGAAAATGAAAAATGACAATTTGTAAGTGTCGTAGGCCTAGACAAAATAAACGCTTTGACTTTGACTTTATCTATCGTTACACACAACACAACATACTTTACAAAATGTTTATAAGGCTCGCCACATACATACGGAATTCCGTTTCGGAATATCGAATCAGGATTCCGTAAGCTACACGTACCGTATCACACACATACGTTTATTTCCATTCGAAATAATTCCGGACGCACAGGCTACCAATCGGAATTCCGAAACGGAAAAATTACAAACGGAAAAATTATTTACGTATGTGATACGTTCATACATTTGGATGGATTTACTGCGTTCGGAATCCCGATTCGATATTTCGAAACGGAATTCCGTATGTATGTGGCGGCCCTAAGGGACAAAGTTTGTATCCGTTTTCGACTGGCGACCATAAAAGCTGACTTAGGATGCTAAACACGTTCCCGACTCATTTGTACCGTGTACCCTTGTGTTACCGTCTTAATTAAACTAATTTACATACACTTTGATGTATTACTAAACAAGCTACGAAATTATATACCTCTTTTTACCCGTCTATGTTAAGCGAAGGCAGGAAAAAAAAACTAAAATAATTTAAGAAAAAAAATGTTCTGAGCATTGATGTATTATTTCTTACATCGCAATCACTAAACTTGTGCTTATAAACCACATGCAGCGAAATTCACACATTTGTCATTGGTCTCGCAATTCAAAAATTTACTAAGGCACTATTCAATGAAAGATGAGCCGTATTGGCAATATCGTTGTGTTTTCAACATTATTTTCCGAGAGTGACTGAGTCGTACTATGTCCATGGACTCCAGTTAGTAAGACATACTATTTGGGACAGGACCCTTATCTTTCTATTAGTTTGATTATAGTGGCCAGTCCTACCAACCCGGAGGGTTACAGAAAGAGGCACACTATACCTGGCAAGCCCTTCCGAGGCGTTAGGGAGCACCTACGGTAGGTCCTGCCGCCAGAGCGTACACTCTGGTACTCAATGTGTGTGTTGTACCATTTATCCAGAATGGTACCGGAGCCGTAATGTCGCTCACCATTCGCACTCCGAAGAGAGCTAGAGTATCAACATAGTAGAAGAAGTGGTAAGTAGGCCATCTTCATACAACGCACCGCGCGCGGCCCGTATGTGTGCACCATAGCATCCATACGCTGCCGCACGCACTCTCAAACAAAATCTCTACCCGCTTAAACAGGCGAAACAATGAGATTTTGTTTGAGTGTGCGCGCGGCGATGCATAGACACTATGGCGCACACATACAAGCCGCGGCGCGTTTGTATGAAGACAACCTACTTCCCACTCCTTCTACTATGGTATCAATCCCAGCTGGGGACGTCAGAGAAGCTAAATAAATCTAATACTATTTGGGACAGTCGTATTATTGTCTCCCCCTCTCTCGGTAATGTCTTTGATTCAAATAAATTATATCAGACATTATTCTACGTTGTGTCATAATGGGCGCGGCCTATGATTGCCTTAGCATTAGACATAAAAAGCTTCTAAATTAATGAAACGACATTATAGCATTTCGCTTAATTTGTTGATGTGATAGTTAGAGACTATAAATTAAGTAGACCGCACGCATACCTATAGATCTATTAGTGGGTACTTATAGATTTATATCGCCAGACGAATATCATCGATCTATCGACAGTTATTTTATAACTAACTGTGCCCGCGTCTCCGTCCGCGTCCATTCGCCCTATATCATTATATATATCGTCTAATCTGAATCTGTCTATCTGTTGTATGTGTGTCTACATGTTATAAGCAGCAACTTATTACTGCCTATCTGCCAGTTAAAGTCCCGTCCAGTTCGGTCCAGCCGTGTCGGAGATCAGCCGGAACAAATACCCAGACAAACAGACAGATAGTTTTTTTTTATACGTAGGTACATACCCTATAATATTTCATATTATGCATTTAGTAAAAAGCTGTTAATTTGATATTAAAAACAGATACTTCAATTTTATTTATTTGTATAGATATAGATAACTAAGGTGGTCCAAAATGTGTATATTTACTCTACCTTTTAAATGAATTCATCCAGTTTAAAATCCGGTAACTCGTCAGGTACATCATAACCGGTGTCCGGGTTATCCGGGAGGGTTAAATGATTTATTTTTCAAACGCTAACGACCCTCAAAGGGTCTGCTCGGGTTACAATAAGGAATAATAATTACGCCCTCAATTTGTTGGGATCAAGTTTGCTATGGATTATTAAAAAAAAAACAACAAAAATTTCTGGGTGTTGACGGGCCCGTTAGCGTGGTTGGCGCGGAGGCGCCTTTCACGCTGCAGGTCGTAGGTTCGATTCCTACCCGGGACATGCATTTGTGTGCATGAACATGTCTGTATGTCCGGAGTCTGGGTGTATATGTATATTAAGTATGTATTTACAAATAAAAAAGTAGTATATGTAGTAATATCAGTTATCTGGTTTCCTTAGTACAAGCTCTGCTTAGTTTGGGATCAGGTAACCGTGTGTACAAAAATGTCCCAGGATATTAGAAGTATAACAAAGACATTGTGAAACATGGTCGTTAACCATGGGTCTCATAAGAAGGCTAAAGGTCACTCAGAGAGCTATGTAGGGCTATGGGCTATGCATGGACTTTCTCTACGAGATCGAATCAGAAATGAGGAGATACGTAGACAAATCAAGATCACCGACATAGCCCTGCGAGTTAGTAGGCTGAAGTGGCAGTGGCCGGGGCACATAGCCCGAAGAACTGATGACCGATGGGGCAGAAAGGTTCTTGAGTGACATGATGATGATGATGATGAACAAAGACATTACCAAGAAGAGGGAGATACGCGACTGATCAAAATAATTTGTGCTAAACGGTCTCCATAGACACAGTACGACTCAGCCGATAACGGAAAATAACGTTGTAAGCATGTGGATATTGCCAATATGGCTCAACTGCCGGTGATTAATGTTTTCTTATGTATTTATTGCGAGTGCGATAACAGATGTATGAATTTCGCTGCATGTGAGCCAGGGTTGTTACGAAAAAATCACCTTGTTTTAAACACAGTGTTTATAACAAAAATAAAAATAAATATAACGTCACGACTTTTATCCCCATTCGGGGGGTAGTCAGAGGCTTGAGTGGCCATACACCACCACATTGTGGAGGTATTAAGCCAACTCAAAGCCCACGTTTCACCAGATAGTCAGAACCCAACGTGACAGGTGGTGAACCTTGTCGCCGTGTATACAGGAACTGACTATTACCTAATCCCGAGGGATAGGTAGGTTTCCTCACGATGTTTTCCCTCACCGTTAGCGAACTGTAAATTATGCACATAGATGAAAATTCATCCATTGGTGCATGCCCCACCGGGGATCGAACCTGGGACCTTCCGATTGAGCCCAACGTGTTCGCCCTTAGGCTACAGTCGCTATACGCACGTTTCACCAGATAGTCAGAACCCAACGTGACAGGTGGTGAACCTTGTCGCCGTGTATACAGGAACAGGTATTTACTACTCGTTATTTTAAGAACTCATCCTTGCTTACAGTGACAAAGTGATGTCCTGAATAAAGAAAATCAGATGCCTCTATTTTTAGCCACCATAAAACTGGGTCGAACTAGTTAAAGTTTAGTTACCGTGGTTTATCGAACAAACGAACTAAACCAGGACCTTGGAGGGATCAGATAAAACCTTTCGCATGCAAATTGTAACGAGGGGAAAATAAGCTTTTATGACAATTAGTATCTCCGTGAATGGCAACTCAAATTAGATTAATTTTGTCACTACTACTCCACCAAGCCAACTAGGCACTCGGATAGAATGCGGCTTCCCCGCCCGCATACCTTCCACCACCTGCGGCTTCCCGCTCGCACACCGCCACCACATTTTTATGTGGGTGACGTCACATTTGACAGGCGTCTAGGTGGCTTGGTGGAGTTATACCATGCACTTAATATTAAGAGGACTGGGTCTAAGCAACCCGGCCGCGTGGCTCAACTACTGTTGAACATGTCTGTAATAAACTGAGACAATTCCTGGCTAACATTATAATACTCAAGAATCGCATCCCTTTCAAGGTCAAACTTATGTTATACAACTCACTTGCTGAATGTTATATACAATATGGATTAACCAGCTACGGACGTACATTTAAAACATATTTGAATCAAATTTGCTTGCTCCAACATAGAATTCTCAAAAATATAGTATCTCCTAAAATTTGAAACAAATATCAAGATAACCCTATTGGGCTTTTTAAGCACTGTAAAATTATACCGGTCCATACTAAATTTCATTACATGTTGCTTAAAGAACAATTTTTCAATAAATCGATACAGCATGTTATGAAACATCCTATATTCACGAGGGCCGCCGCTCAAAACAAGCTCTGTACAACTCGAGCGACCAATGTGTACGGTGAGCGGACTACCTCATATTTGATTCCTCGACTTATTAACGATCTACCTCCTACCTTACGCGATTCCATTACACCCAACAATATTAAAAGAAAATTAAAAGAACATTTCTTAAGCACCATGGTATGTTAAGTAAATGCGTTTAAATAGTTCCATAAAAAAAAAAAAAACGATTAATTGTTACACCTACACATTATACTATATGCCTACTTACCTTCGTTGGCAACCTATCCTGAACTATTATTCTTGATTTAGAATATTATAACATCATGTTTAAACCTCAGTGGTTTTTTGTATGTTATGTACTTTTTCGATATAACATGTGTTTAAATGATAAATAAAAAATAATAAAAAAAAAAAAACTAAGCCGTTGATGTCATCACAGTAGGCGTGGCTTAAGTCAGTGTGCTGTTGGCGTTCGTCCTGTGCAGACGTCTTGCCAACATTCGCATCCCAAATATAATTCTATTCGACACTAGATGGCGTCCCTTTGTACGACATTTTCATCTCCCTACACTTAGTGACATCTAGTGTGAAAACGTTAAACTACGTACTAACATCGACATAGAACGAAGCGAGTAGTTTTGCTATTGACCGGTTGATTGAAATGGCGTTATCTACACCCCTTCACCCGTGCCTTCACCCGCGCAAATTGTCAAGCGTAGTTTTATAGGGAAATCTAATAAGAACACCTCTTTCTTCGTATTTTCTCCGTGAGTTATACATACGAAAAATTAACAAACAGACACAAGGCTTCGTCACATAGACCGAGGCTTCGTTCTGAGGCTCCGAGTGTTTGGAACGGCTAATTGGTTGTTTTACGCGGAACTTTTATAATAATCCCTACCTATTTGGCCGTAAGGCATTTGGAAATCGTTTTTGACACTCAAAATAAGGGGAGCCAGGCTTTTTTCTACCGAGGGCGCCACGTTAGAGAGAGTGACCATAGACACTAAAATTTGTACACCATGTAGTGACACCATAAATTCCGTAAGTGACACTGACAAAAGTGAAGTGACAGATAACGTCACCTGTCTAATCAAGCGACATTTGATACGCATTTTTTGCCCTCAAAGTATGATGGCTTCACCTCCATGCACTTATTTACCACAATACACCCTTCGCGTGACGTATTGACAAGTATAAATGTTTATGGCATTCCCATATCAGTTATTGTAATGTTGACAACGTTATTAGGTTGACATAAATTTAAGGGTTTGTTCAAATATGAGAGACATTGCACGCGCGCACCCAATCTTATATCAATAATGAGAGGTTTGCTCAGCGCACCGTTACATGCAGCAAAATTCATACATATTTTATCGCTCCCGTAATTCCACAATCAGATTTTTTTAATGTATTATTTGGATGATGAGTATTGGCAATACCGACATATTTTCAATATTACTCTCTGCGTACGACTAAGTCGTACTGAGTCCATGGACGCCGTTTAATAGAACAAACTATTTTGGACCATCACATATCTCCCTCTTCTTTAGGTATAACGCTGTGAGTAGCGTAGACATGATAACACAAGTCAAATAAGCTAACTATTAAACATGATCATTTAACATCCATACACCTTGCGTGTAAAATAAATAATTATTTATGAAATGTCATAAGTTACGTCATCAACACTAGGGTGTGACAACCCTGACTATCAATCAACTGTATGTCACAAACTTATTTAAATTTCAACATTGTATCATAGACAAAAGAATACATATTCAATTGTCCCGTCATCCTAAAATAACACACATGGGATATGTATTAAAAATACAACTTGATTACTTTTGTTAAAGAATTATACTTAAATAACACAGGTCTAGTTATATTGGTTGCTACATTTTCAGGTTTATTTGATGTCAGATTGAAACAAATTTAGGTGTATTTTTGTTAGACTTCGCGAAATGAACGCTCACATTTTATGTTAATAAGTTTATCCATTTCTCATGTTTCAAAGAGAAATGTGTCTCAACGACTTTTATATGTCTTTTTGCGTTAAAATTATAAATACAGGATGTTTCAAAAGTAAAAAAAAACCAGATTGAGTATCAGGAATTATATAGGAAGGATTAAATAGTGTATTATTTTTTTATTAGAATTCAAACTACAGATAAGAGTGATCCACTCCACTCCACTCCACTCGTCAAATTTGTTTGTCCAATTCGATGCCCAACATTCGATAAAAAAAATATACGGATGCCCATTCCACACGTCAAACATCTTTGTCCAAGATTTCTTTGTTATTTGCGTAGTTGAAAAAAAAACTTGGAATCTTCTTGCGTTTGATCTTCTTACGAAATTGAAAAAAAAATCTTTGATCAAAATATCGCCGTTGGATGACTTTCATCCAATTTATTTGATCAAATGTAAATTGGACAACACCACTACTTGCAGCGAAATTCAGACTTATCGCAATCGCAATTCGACAAACAACTGATGAGCCGTATTGGCAACACCGACATGTTTTCAACATTATTTTTCACGAACGACTGAGTCGTACTGTGTCCATGGACTCACTTCCCTTAGGAAGACATCATATTTTGGACAGTCACGTCTCTCTCTTTTTTGGTAATGTCTTTGGTAATGTCTGAGAAAGTGTTTTTTTCTGTTCAACTTTAAGAACTAGGAATAAAAACATTCATCATCTACGTCGAACTATATCTAATAATTGTACATTTCCATAAGTACCTATATGTCAACAACTGTATCAATAATGATTCATCGCTTTTAAAGGAAAAACCAATATTTTACAATGTACATCACAAGTAGGATAACTGGTCCCCTCACCCTACGCGAGGTGCGTTTTTATCGATTCGCCTCGTCTGCCAACTGTTCCGGGTCATTTTATGCTTAAACAAAAGGGCTTTGGTCTAGACAGTAGGAGGGGGGGGGGGGGCGGGGTGAACTGGACGCAGGAGGGAGATACTTATTCTTAATCAGGGCTGTGATTCATAGCGATGTTGGAACGTACCATATATGCTTATAATAATAAATTATGTAAGCCCTTTTAACGTCTCACTCCTGGCACAGGCCTCCCCTCAATGCGAGGGGGATTGAGGCCTTAATCCACCACGCTGGCCAGGGTGGGTTGGTGGATTTCACATGTCTTTCGTAAATTTGTTAGATTTCCTAAGACATGCAGGTTTCCTCACGATGTCCTTTACCGTAAGCAAGTGATAACCATAATTCACACAAAGATTTCGAAAAATCCAGAGGTGCGAGGGTTTGAACCCTGGACCTTAAGCTCGCAAGACGCGTGCTTAACCAATCGGCTATATCTGCTAAAATAGTACAGCAATGATCCTTGTTCATATTTACGACCCAGTCATCCCTGAACCGCTCACCTTAACGGCAGTTTTCATTGCGTTTTAACTGCTTCTAGTAAACTTTGAACCACCGGTCGATAGGATAGTACGCCGATTACCTACTGATGTATGAAAAACTATAACAAACATTGGCTACACTAACAAAACATTAAACACTGGTGGTAGAAGCAAGCTGTAGCCAATTGACTGCAGCTCATAATATATGGGCTGGATCAGAGTAGTACCACCCTCTCACGGAAGGTCGGCGTAATGTAGCTAATACAGCTTTGTTTCGTACGATGAATGAGAGAGCCGGAAGCGCAACCCCTTTTTCTCTGTCCCACTCCCCTTCAGATCGGTAACGTGCGAACTATGCTTTTGGTATTGCAAGCATCTATAGGCTACGGTAACTGCTTAAATTTGGCGGGCCGTACGCTTGTTTGCTACCTTAAGGTTGGCACTCATCTATCAACTCGGCACCCGACCAGCACCGCCGTTGTCGACAGGTGGTCCGCGGCCAAACGCTGCTTTTACACCATAAAAGTCACGTGATCAACCAGTGGTCCGCGCGTGGTCAACGAGTGAACGCCGCGTGGTCAGCGCGTGGTCCCCTTTTTCCTAGTGGATGCCGACCGACGAGGCGGTGCTGGTCGGGTGCCGAGTTGAGTGCCAACCTTTAGTCCTATTAAAAAAAAAACTACAGTTCAACAACGCGCTGTATAAACCGGGGTAGTACCTACTACCGTCAAACCGATCCATACTTCGTACTTCTGAAATACTCTATATACTTTCCTCACCTTAGGGCCACCGCAGACTATATTAGCGGCACGTTATGATGGCACTTTTGACATGTAGAGGGGGGAAGATGATGAACCTTATTATAACGGATTAAGAATGACAGTTTTAAAATTTAGGAATGTCAAAAAATTTATGCTAAAATGAATCTTATTCCGTTGCAATAAGGTTCATCATCTTCCTCCCTCTACATGTCAAAAGTGCCATCATAACGTGCCGCTAATATAGCTACTTTTAGCATCGGCGATCGGCGATTTTGATGCTGCGTCTCGCTCGTTCGCGCTCGAAGAAACGCGACGCAGCATCGATACGTCACAAAATCGCCGGTCGCCGATGCTAAAAGTAGCAAGTCTGCGGAGGCCCTTATCGACTCGCGTCACTCCACAGTCTAGGGTTGCCAACCATACTTTATAATAAAGTATCCTACTTTATTTTTGATAAATATACTTTATACTTTTACATAAGAATAAAGTATGTGAAAATACTTTATTTCAACTCATTACTGTGGTGCGTAAAATTAAACACTTGTATGGATAATTACTGGACTACTACCGTTACTATCGGCGAAATTATATGAAAATACCTAGTTCTTGTTTGTTTATTTGTATTCATTGGCGGCGTCTTCATCAGGCGCATGCCTCGCGCGAGCACTCAATTTTGACGTCGGAACGCATAGACGTAATGTCATAATATGAATGCTCGGGTGAGGCATGCGCGCCATATGGACACATCTACTTAAATAATTTGTTCTAAAGTAAATCGAATCATTTCAATTGCTGAAAATGACGAGTAACTCTGATACTGATACAACAATCTCTCCCCAAATAAAGCTAAAATAATCAAATCAAAAATATAAATCCGAATGGGAAAAACAATACGACTGGATAACAAGTAATTCTCAAAACAAAAAATATGTCTTCAAGATATAAGAAATAAATAAAATTATGAAAAATACTTTTTTTTTGTTCCAAATACTTTATTTTTGCCCTATTTAAAGATGTGATACTTTATTTTTCTCAAAAATAGTTGGCAACCCTACTCCACACATCCATCTTCACATTATCTTGGCAGAGTGAAGACGTTTCTCTCCACCCACTTTATTTACTGTCATATTTATCGTGAATCACTCGCACTTGCAAATTAACATTGCGTGTCCAAAGTTCAATGGTACAAGGAAGTCGTTTCAATCAACGTATCGATAAACCATCGTAAGCGTTGTTTACCAACAGGAATCACATAAATATAACTGATGGCTTCAATCGATGGTGACATTAAATACAAGGTCGGGTAAAATAAGGTACTAATGCTGCGGGTTCCTCCAATAGCGGCGCCATCATATAACAGCCGCACTAGAACATTGGCTACGTAAACAGGTAGCGGTCTAGGAAACCGCGCCATTTTGTTTACATAGCCAACGTTCTAGTTACGGCCGTTATATTACGGCGCCGCTATTGAAGGAACCCAGCGCTTTATAGCTGGGAATCAAGCGCTCATAGCCAGCTGCTATCACTCATCGGTAAACTATCGGAGGTTAAGCAACGCTCGGCAAGGTCAGAGATGGGTGACCATTTCTTGGCATTTGAACTGAGCGCCTCCCGGTTGTTGTCAGTTAAGACTTGTCAGAGGCCTTCGGGCGGCTTAAAGCACTCTGACACCAGGTTGGCCACTAACCATACGATTAACTTACTAGCAGGTACTTATTTAACTCGTAATCACTTTTATGAAGGCCACCAAAGTACTTGGACAGTTAGAATCTACTACTGTTTCATCACTATAGCAGCTCAATGGTAATGACGAAGCGACTTAGCGCCCTATCGCACGAGGCAACTATGGTTGCGCCACCAGCGGGTGATTCGATAGACGACACCAAATTGGTTGCGCTACCAAGCGGACACCAGGTGCGATACCCTCCATACAGCTCTATACATTTTGTTGGTGGAGCGACTGGTTGCGCTACCACCGTGCATTAGGGCGCTAGTGGCCAGATAGATGCTTTGAACGCATTTTTTTACGTGAGGAAATCCAGCCAGCATGGTGGATTATGGCCCCAAGCCCCCCCCCCCCCCCTCCCCCTCCCTTCCTTGAGGAGTATGTATAACCGATATTCTGGCTATCTGATTTGGAATACTTTTGAATTGGTTTTTTAGCTTGATAACTTTATAATTATTGTCATCTTATGTCGTACATTTGTCAAAACATAATAGTTAAGTATGTATGATAGACGACCTTCACCCATCGACTTACCGGAGCAACCCCATATTTTATCAAATCAAATATGTTTCTGAACATATACCAATAGGGTTGCCGTCAAAATATGCTCATGGCTATGATTAATTAAAATCATAAATACCATTTTTAATTTAACAATTTTCACCGACTTGCTTGCCAAATGAATATTATATCAAAATGAAGGCAATTTTATTGCGAATACAGTGTATAGTGTTGCTTGCGAAAATCTAGTCAAGTATAACGGTAGCCGGGCTTTGAAATTAAAAATTTGAAATTGAAAAAATGATTGACAGAGAAGCATTGCGCATCCGAGTACTATTTCATGCGATAGAGGAGGATGCAGTTCAACAGCTGCGCGCGACGAAGCCGTGCATGCTTTTAGTTTTTTGCTTTTTTTATTTTTTTTATCCTTGACCATATTCTTTGTGGCAACCCTATTGGTATATGTTCAGACACATATTTTATTTGATAAAATCCAGGATTGATCCGGTAAGTCGATCGGTGAAGGTCGCTCTTCAGTGTATCTTAGACCAGTAGTACAAAAGGTAAAGGAAATCGGTAAAAAACACAATCCATTTGGCTCCACTAACTAATTCTATTCATTATTCAGTGGAACTACTCAACTATTCGCCCAGTCGGCTCGGAGATTCTTTCCATTGTAAGTAGCCCCGCTCCGAAGGACCCACTTCGGTGCGCGGCTTTTGTTACAATGAAATCTGTATTTCTTCCGAGAATTACTGGACTCGACTGTGGAAATCCTTCATGAATCGTGGATTTTTTTTTTATTACTGCCTTCGGTGGCAAAAAAGCGTACGGCCCGCCTGATGCTGAGCAGTTACCGTAGCCTAAAGATGCTTACAATACCAAAGGCATTGCTCGCACATTGCCGACCTGAAGGGGAGTGGGATGGAGGGAGGGGGAGGGGGGCGGTCTTTCGCCTCTCACTCATCGTACGAAACGCAGCTGTAATAGCTGCTTTACGCCAATCTTCTGTGAGAGGGTGGTACTACCCCGGTCGAGCCAGCCCGTTTATGAGCTGCAGTCAATTGACTACAGATTAGCTCTACCACTTTGCGGCAACTAATTTTGCGGCTTATTAAAAGCTTAAAGCTTGGAATACACGACGACACTTGACACTAATATACTCAGTGTATACATCGAGTGTCTGCGTGTGTACACCACCGCGACACCTTGTAGTTGTAATAGCGGTATCGCTACATTAAGATCATAGAGATTTTAATTAGAAGAGACGTTCTTTGTCGATATCTCTATGAAACAACGCGTGGTCATTTTCCCGGGATGCGTGGCATCTATCTACCGGTAAATAGCTGAACCACTCGCATCGTTTTATGCATGGACCAGTTACTAAGGGGACTGGTGGCCCTTAGCAAGTCGGCCGAGAGGTCGGCCTAGTACTAACATTGACATAAAACGAAGCGTGTAGTTCAACTATTTACCGGTAAATAGTAAAATAAAAATTTAAAAACAATGACCACGTTTTGTTTCATACAAATATCTAATAAGGGCACCTCTTTCTTTAGTCTTTACTCTGTGGTTTTATGTCGATGTTAGTACTCGGCCGACCACTCGGCCGAGTTGCTTAGACCCAGTCCCCTTAGTAATTGGTCCATGACTAAGATACACTGAGTGTCGAGCGTCGCCGTGTATCTCGTGCATTATAATATAGAAATATAAAGCAGTGATAGCCGATTGGTGAAGCTCGCATCTTGCGTAAGGTCCAGGATTCAAACCCCGGCTCGCACCTATGGATTTTTCCAAATCTATGTGCGAATCATAACTTTGATATGATTAGATTATTATATAATCAGTTCTTCAAAAAATGTCTATGAAGACATGGCCATTCAAAAAAAAACATTGTTTAAGGGCCTCCGCAGACGTGCTACTTTTAGCAGCGGCGATCGGCGACTTAGTCGCTTTTTAGAAGCTTAATGCAGCGACCAGTCACAAAATCCCGCAACTTTGATACTGCGATCGAACGCAGAAAGTCGCCAAACCGCAAACCGCCAAACCGCAACCGCCAAACCGAGATGCAGCATCGATACAGTCGCAAAATCGCCGATCGCCGATCGCCGATGCAAAAAGTAGCATGTCTGCGGTGGCCCTAAATAAACAACGAAATACTATATCAACTCTACTCAAGTATTACCTATAACAAGCCTATAACTAAGCATACTATAGCTACACAGTTCTTCCCAACTTTCCTATTCCTCTGACTCCAACATATTAAGCCATTATTAAACCAAGCTTGAGCAGTGAGCTTATGCTACGGCGTAGCACAGCGTAGCAAGCGTAGCGGCGTAACGCCCTGTAACGTAGCCTGTTACGTATGATTTGTAGCGGTATGTAGTTTGACTGTTATATATTCTATGATAGCGTAGCTGTATGCAGTGCGGCGCGTAGTTATTTGAAACTGTAATACAATCACTTAGCGATATTATATGCTGAAAAAAAATGTGCTATGATTTTTCTGCGAGCGGTACAATGTAGATAACATAGCGTAGCGTAACGTTATTCGATTTTCGTGTTATAATCAAACTTTTTGTTCACATTCTTATTCAAATTTAGAACACTATTTGATAGAAGAATTATTCTTATTCAAATTTAGAACACAATCTATTGACCTATGAGCGCCCAGACTATGGCTGTATTTTTATTTTATTTTTATTTTTTATAGGACTGCGGTGGCAAAAAAGCGTACGGCCCGCCTGATGTTAAGCAGTTACCGTAGCCTATAGATGCTTACAATACCAAAGGCATTGCTCGCACATTGCCGACCTGAAGGGGAGTGGGATGGAGGGAGGGGGAGTTTGGTGGGCTTACGGCTCTCTCACTCATCGAACGAAACGCAGCTGTAATAGCTGCTTTACGCCGAACGAACGCCGCTGTATGGAACTCCTACGCAAACTTCCGCAAAGGGACGGACACGCAGCGGACGTGACGTCACACTCAGCGTTGACATTTGAGGACGAGGCTTTGTCTTTGAGGTATTGGGAACAAACGTATTGTGTTGTGTCTATTCACGATGTGTTACGATTGGTTTTGTTCAAGAACATCCCTTCCAATAAAAATAATCAAGTCATATTTTTCATAACAACTTTTCTAATATTTTATCATTGCACTAGCTGTAAGTTTCGCTTTTAAGGACCAAATTCTGGCAATTAAGGTCAAAATGCAAACTAAACCCCCGCCCGCCCCACCCATCCTAACAATCTGCCACCTAACCTACAAATTCAGCTGTCAAAACATGACAGTCAAGGCCTGGGTCCTTTCCGGGTCCATTATGGACCGCCCTATTGTTTGATGATAAGGGTCTACTCTCAAATAACATTGTAATTTCAACCCACGAGGTACAGGTGCTTCGACCTTATGTAGGTAATGTTTACATAAGCATTATTATGAGTACAATAGAGATATGAGTTATATGGGGCGTAATTCTGCGTATTTTGGACGCATATACCCGGTGAAGTTGTTGAAAATGTCATTCTACCCGACATTTTTTAGTCCTCTATGGTCTATGGTACTCTATGGTCTCTATGGTAAAAGCGGCTGTAGCCTAGGGGCGAACATGTTGGGCTAGCAATCAGAAGGTCCCAGGTTCGATCCCCGGTGGGGCATGCACCGATGGATGAATTTTCATCTATGTGCATAATTTACAGTTCGCTTACGGTGAGGGAAAACATCGTATAGAAACCTACCTATCCCTCGGGATTAGGTAATAGTCAGTTCCTGTATACACGGCGACAAGATTCACCACCTGTCACGTTGAGTTCTGACTATCTGGTGAAACGTGGGCTTTGAGTTGGCTTAATACCTCTACAATGTGGTGGTGTATGGCCACTCAAGCCTCTGACTACCCCGAATGGAAATAAAAAGTCGTGACGTATATTTATACGTTAACGTTTACATTTACGTGCCAGCCCATATGAGCTGCAGTCAATTGGCTACAGCTTGGCTCTACCACCATTCAGTGTTAGTTTCTCACGATTTTGGCCGTCAGATCGACAACATGTTGAACAACTTGTAGCGCAACTTGTCTACAACACTCCCATAAACAAAACATTATATAGCACAATGAAAAAACACCCCCATCTAAGGGCGGGAATTTCCCTTAATCATTGAAAAACACTTTGAATAGATACACAAAGGGAACCCTCATTTTATTTCGAAAAGACGAGAATTATCTCAATAGCTTCGTAAATTGCCTACTCATCGATGATCTTTGTGTGCTAAAACGCAGAGAAGATTACTTTCGTTTGCTAAAATGTAGAGAAGTTGTACTTTTTAGGGTTCCGTACCCTAAGGGCGCCAACGGGACCCTATTACTAAGCCTACGCTGTCCGTCTGTCCTTCTAACAGCGGGTTGTATCTTACGAACTGTAATAGGTAGAGACTTGAAATTTTCACAGAATGTGTATTTATGTTGACGCTACAACAACAAATACTAAAAATAAAATAAATTTTAAAAATAAAGGGGGTCCCCATACAAGAAACTTGATAATTTTGACGTTTTTATTCTACGGTGGTACGGAACCCTTTATATGCGATCCGGCACGCACTTGGCCGGTTTATTTTTTTTGCTAATAAGTAGAGAAACATTCATCGCTCCCAATGCCCTTCATGTCAGCAACTCGGTATTGCAAGCATTTATAGGCTACGGTGCTTAGCATCAGGCGGCCCTGAAGTCCCCTAACGACAGCCATTTCAATGCCATCCGTAAACAAATGGGAAAATACGATTACCATCGTGCAGAAAATCTGTAGTCTCATATAGACTGGTAGCCAACAGTCTTGCTATTGAGTTGCAATAGAATGACCTCTACTATTATTGGTCGGTCAAAATGGCAAAACGCTATCGGTGGAAGTTCAATGGCTAAGAGACTACGAATTTTACGAAAGTAAAAATTGGTGGACAATAGCAAATTGCCGTTGTCATTGATAGCCAGTAGACTTAGAAATCTGTCAAAAATTTACAACTTTCATTATATTCTGCTCAATTGTGTTTAAGGGACTCGGCGCACATATACTTCTTCACCGCCTTAGGCTCAGTACAAACAGAACGCAAAATTGCGCGAGCAATGTATTAGCTCCATTGAAAATAGGACCGTATTACCATAGCCCAAAGTCAGCTCGCGTATAAAAAAAAATAACTCTTCGTATATTTCATTACATCTATGGCAAAGAGGCTTATCAAACAAGCCACAGTATATAAACAGAACATTTAATTAAGCCTTTGTAATGTAGCGAAACGCCGTTAACGATATTAAACTGGGTAATAACAGTACTGTGGTATTACTGAGTAATACGAGAAATGGTTACTATTACCGTTCGTTTGAATAAAAGAAAAAAATACTTATAATAAAGACGTGCAGGTTTCAGGTTCAACAATAGGTGCGTCTAAAAGTGGCAAGCGGCGCGCCTGATGAAACCTCGCATTAAGCTATGGGTTCCTCCAATAGCGGCGCCGTCATACAACGGCCGCACTAGAACATTGGCTATGTAAACAACGGTGTCCAATACCGCTCTCTAGAAAACCGCGCCATTTTGCTTACATGGCAACATTCTAGTTAGGGCCGATATATGACGGCGCCGCTATTGGAGGAACCCATAGCTTTAGAGCGCTTTTAAACTAGCGTTGTATACGAGCGGAAGCAAATTTTTCGAAGCGCGTGTAGGCGCGGCGTATCGGCGCGTATTAATAAATGCATCTCAAAGTTGAGATCGATCTTAAGATGCAGTTTTGACGTTTAATGTATGGACTATCTGTCAAAAACAGCGTTTTAAGATAGATCTCAATTTTGAGAGAGAAAATACGAGCCTTAGCGCCGCCATACACGGACTGCATTTTTCTGTCGGAAGCGACAGCTCTATTGCAGTTGGTTGCAGTCGACAGCTCGCGACTGCTTGGCGTCAAGCAGTCGGCGGGCTGTCGCGAGCTGTCGGTGCGGTCGACTGCAACCAACTGCAATAGAGCTGTCGCTTCCGACAGCAACATGCAGTCCGTGTATGGCGGCGCTAAGTGTCAGAGTTCTAAATATATCGGATAATGTACACGAGTTTTACCTACCTCTCGTATTATATTTCCTATGTTTAAGGATATTAAATATGTATAAACAAGTAAATTGCGAGACTGTTTGTGCATGTTGTATCAACATTATTATCGTCGAGAACAGTCTGAGTTGAGAGCCGTTTGAGAGCTCTAAAGATCGTTGACCTATAGGGAAAGCAATTAAGCGATCTTGTCCATCTATTCTAGCTTTTGCACAATAAATATTTTGATTTGATTTAATTTTCATACAAACTTTCATCCCCTATTTTTCCCCATTGGGGTTAAAATTTTTAAAAAGCCTGAGACACGTGTTTATTTATTTCGAAAGGCCAAATACCAATTTTCACTAATTTTAATTCATAAGTGGCGAGTTTTTACAAAAAACTTCCGTCCCCCTTGGGGATGGAATTTCAAAAAGCTTTCCTCAGTGTATAATACTGTCAAAATATCAAGTTTCTAACCCCAAAGATATGTTGATTAGGTACTCAGTCAGTTTCTCCTTTTATCCTTGCCTTTACATTACAGAAGAAAAAGAAGCACAAAAAAGGAAAGAGAAAAAATACTATAGCCCCAAATTTATAGAAATTTATGATCGACTTACACTGGCATTACAAATTACTTTTGTTCCTAAAAATACTTTGTAACTCCATTGTAAACTCTCTAAAACTGTCAAAAAATTCGCTAATCACGGGTACAATTAAGAGTCTTATTATCTTCGACCAAAGACAAAACAAACCCATTATAATTTCTAAACCCTAACAGTCCCGTTGGAGGAAGCAAAGGGTTCGTAAATCTGTTCCGTCCGACGCCTTAGGGCAAACACAAATGGGCATAGATAATGTTTGATATTTAACCCTTAAGCGCTTCTGTAGTTGAGGGGGTGCAAATTGAAGGTGATGAAGGGTTCGACCCTTTGAGCAAGGAGTTTGAGCATATTGAGTGAAGGTTTTAGTGCGAGCGGTAGGGGAAGAATACTGCTATCTGGGGCCTTGCCACCACCTCTTATAGCAGTATTGTTTTAACGTTTCAGCGGCCATTTGTGCAATGACGTTTCTTATTGTCATGACAATAAGGTACGTCATTGCACAAAAAGTCGCTGAATCGTTAAAACGTTCCTATAATTGAATCGCGATATGAGGGCGTGGTAAGCCCCCTGTTTGTATTTCACTTGTGTTTGACGGGCCCGTTAGCGTGGTTGGCGTGATGGCGGCTTTCACGCTGCAGGTCGTAGGTTCGATTCCTACCCGGGACATACATTTGTGTGCATGAACATGTCTGTATGTCCCGAGTCTGGGTGTATATGTATATTAAGTATTATTTACAAATAAAAAAGTAGTATATGTAGTAATATCAGTTATCTGGTTTCCATAGTACAAGCTCTGCTTAATTTGGGATCAGATAGCCGTGTGTAAAAATGTCCCAGGATATTATTATTATTTAATCCTACTATCCTGCTTTAATATTATAAATGCGAAAGTAAGTGTGTGTGTGTGAAGGTTTTTTACCACGTATCTCCATAACTACTAAACTGATTTTAATAAAATTTGAAACGTAATAGTATAGGCTGTGGAATAAGACAGGCTAATCTTTCGAATCAATTTCTACGCGGGAGAAGCCGCGGGGCACAGCTAGTAGTATGATATTCCTAAAGTCAACATATTTTTATGTTACTAAGGTGGCAACTAGCGTACAGCCCGCCTGATGTCAAGCAGTTACCGTAGCCTATAGATGCTTGCAATACCAAAGGCATCGCTCGCACATTGCTGACCTGAAGAGGAATAAGACACGGGGGAAAGGGAGGGGTTGGGCTTCCAGCTCACTCACACATCGTATGAAACACAGCTGTAATAGCAACTTTGCGCCGATCTTCTGTGGGAGGGTGGTACTACCCCGGTCGAGTCGGCCCATTATTTGCTGCAGTCAATTAGCTACTCTTTTAAGTACCGTAAGTATACATATTTTATAACTGACTGTACTATACCACAAAGTACAGTCAGCTTCAAAAATATCTAAAAGAAGGCAATCTTCGCAAAAAAATACTATCGTAAGCCAAGCTGTAGCCAATTGACTGCAGCTCATAACGGACTGGCTCGACCGGGGTAGTAACACTCTCTCACAGAAGATCGGCGGAAAACAGCTATTACAGCTACATTTCGTACGATGAGTGAGAGAGCCGGAAGCTCAACCCCCCCCCCCCCTTCCCCTCCCTCCATCCCACTCCCTTTCAGGTCGGCAATGTGCGAGCAATTGCCTTTGGTATTGCAAGCATTTAAAGGTTACGGTAACTGCTTAACATCAGGCGAGCCGTACGCTTTTTTGCCACTCCAGGGGGCTTACCACGAACTCTTATTGCGATTCAATTACAGGAACGTTTTAACGATTCAGCGTCTTTTTGTGCAATGCCGTACCTTATTGTCATGACAATAAGAAACGTCATTGCACAAATGGCCGCTGAAACGTTAAAACAAAACTGCTATAAGAGGTGGTGGTAAGCCCCCTGTAATATAAAAAAAATACAATATAATTATTATTACACGCAGGGTACTCAACATTTTTAGCGAAAGATGCATGTTTCAAACATCCCTAACGAACCATTTGGAACTAACGACCGTGATATTATTTATGTAAAAACTGTTTTTAACCATCCCAGCGCAAATCCCAGGATACAGAGGTCAACGTGCTGTTTACGCTGCGTAATTATGAATAAATTTATTACTTCCTCCGTCCTTTTGGCGAAATTAACGCCGCTAGCCACAATAAAAACCTACCAACTTAACAAAAAAAACTGGCCAAGTGCGTGTCGGACTCGCACATGAAGGGTAACGTACCACCGTAAAATAAAAACGTCATAAAATATATTATTATTACAAAAAAATAAAGGGTTTCTTGTATGGGGACCCCCATACAAGAAACCCTTTATTTTTTTGTATTTTTTTTTCTATTTGATGTTGTAGCGGCAACAGAAATACACATTCTGTGAAAATTTCAAGTCTCTACCTGTTACGGTTCGTGTGATACAGCCCGCTGACAGACGGACAGATAGCGTAGGCTTTAAGTAATAGGGTCCCGTTGGCACCCTTGGGTACGGAACCCTAAAATTGACACTGCACTAGCCTCTGAGAAATTAGAATATATTTTTTGCAGACAGTTCCTAGCGATCTATTACAAACAAAGCAATGCAAAGAAAATAGACACTGCATTTTCCTATTAGCAAAACGATCGTTTGAAATAAGAACGAAATCTCTGGATTAACAAAATAATTCCAAATTTAAATACATAATGAATTTTCGTACACCTGAAAATTTCGAATTCGGAATTCCTTATTCAAATTTGGCTAATTTTCCCGACAGTCAATTCAAAACGGTAGTAACAGCAAAGAGGACATAAACTTCTTTTTGCCAAAAACAGCAGTCCGCAGTACAAATGAAATATTTATTATCTTGCCGTCTGTATAAGACTCCCGGTCTTATTTATGTTGCCTTTAGAAAATTCTACCAGCCTGTATTCTATTTTTTTATTAGGACGACGTTGGAAGTCGTGCCAAAGGTAATTCGTATTCTAGCGAAGAAAAAAATAGATTACTTTTATACAGAAATATACTTATCATATAGAAATATTCTTTATATATGTAATATAATACTTTATTGATATGTCAACGGATTGGAATATATTTCATTTGAATCTGGAATAACCACAGATAACATAGAAACAGATACGTCATTTCGCAAAGACATTTTAATAAATTACGACTCTTGCTACGACGCAGTATAATGCGATTTATCTCGCACAGCACAGTGTATTAAAAGTGTGGACTACAAAAACCTTCCTTCTATTAGTTGTATTTCAATATTTTTTGTTGTGCGTTATTTGGTTTGATGATAGCATTCAGGGCGTCATTATCGTCGAAGTTCAAGAGGGTGCGGCCGCTAACTAATGCTAGTAATAAATAATACCTAATTACTAATTGATGCCCATTTTCTCCTAATGGCGGTAACATACCATAAGTAGAACTACGAGACAAGGAATGTTCAAACATTTTCACCATTTGCAGATGTTTTTTAATGAAATTCGTTGTACAAATTGTGAATAGTGAATTAAAATGAGTCAAACGTACCTCAAAACTTAGGAGTACAGGGTAAAGGGGAGGACGTTTTATAAATTTTCGACTAGAAATAAGTTACAAAAAAAATATGGCAAATGAAAATTATTCTTTAATATTTTATTTTATGTCATCAAATAACTTTAAGTGTACCATTTCATTCCCCTAAATACAGCCACTTCCCCTAATTTAACGAATGGAACAGACGCGTGTCGTGATAAAGCCACATTACTCAGAATTCGCAACAGACAACCGTCCGTTTCGTACGAAATGTAAAACCGCAAATGACCTTTGCGTTAAAATTAAGCAAAAAAAATTTTTTTTCAATCGTCATTTCCTTCACGGAATATCAAGCGAGTGTCCTTTAAATGTTTATTTTTTCATATGCGAATCAACTTTTATAATTATTATTCTATATTTTAAAAAATACAGTTGATTCCAGTAATAGATGTCTATGGTTTATGAAATCTTGTCTTAGAATAAAGGCCTATTTATCTGACCGAATTCCATGAACCACTTCTCATTCAACTTTCCGAGAAAAGTCATTGAAATCGTACATTATAACATATTAAATACAGACAAAATGTTAATAAAACATCTCTTTCATCATACAAGGATAAAAATATCCTTATGCACGACATCAAAGGTCCTTTCAATCGATTCCTACTCATAAATAAGAGCAGACAATAAAAGGAATAAACAACATTAATACTCACAAATCTATAGCGTATTACCGTTGCTTAAAAAATCCAAACAATGCACAGCACGCACACAGACGATCAAAAAGTCAAAATTTAAAAAAGGAACACCACAGATAATATTTATGAAAGCGCGGGATTATTTACGGGAGACGTTACGCGTGTCTGCCGTACAAGGGTCGGGAGGCGACTGGCTGGCTGCCACCCATTTGAAGATCAACCCTGGGCAATGAGCGTTTAGCTAAATGCTCTTAAATTTTTAGTACAAATAGATCAATCTAAAATGCAATAATCTCAATGGTAGTATAGCCACCTTTATAAAGCGCACTGACTCATACATTTTTTTTTTTTAATAAAAACTTTAAATTTCGAAATTGGAATACAAATTTGTTTTTGACACAATAAGATCAATTCTTGATTTTAATAATTATGAACAAAAAAACTATGACGTTATTCCCTTTTTATATGAGCTGTCTATATCAAGTCAACGGACCTGATGTACTATTGACATCCTAGAAGTGACCTACTTAAACGAGTAATTTATTTTAAATTGGTATTGCAGTGGACGAATAGAATATATTGTTGAACCAAGCCAGCTCTGCTTTGAATCCAACAAGTTTTAGCAACTTGTGGATTCAAGTGTAAATACCGAATATTACAAACATGAAAAAAATTCGACAATAGTTTTTTCATAAAGAACCTATTATTACAACATAAACATTAGTTTTTTCATAAAGTTTTTTTACGTAAAAATGTGTCAGTCATATTTACTTCTCGTCTAAATTACTATTTCGACAAGCTAATACGTACATGATCATCAAACCTAGGACCCTCACAATCACAATCCAACCGCTTAACTCAGGACGGCTAATGCATTTTTACGAAATCCTCTTTCCATCCTTTTCACTTCAATAGCAAATGAAACGTAAGAGAATATCTTCCCTTATCTGTAATGTAATTTTCTATAGGTAGCTATAGGTACTTGGTCCCTTCTTATCTGCGACTGATTGCGAAGTTCAAGTAAGGCTATTTATATATTGACGACAATTCAATGTGGGCGGACATTTAGGGATAATATACAATTTGTGGGTGCGTTCGTATTTTATTATTTTCTGACACGAAAAAGAGAAATACCTATGTTTTTACAACATTCTGAGTTAGGAGGTTTTTGATCTCGATATCTATGATTTTTGAATTACCAATAAAATAGTTTTGAAATAATTTCATAAAAATAATGTATTTGTAGAAAAAGCATTATCTTGTGCAAGAATTTTGAGTAGTATAACTCTAAATTCTGAGATACGATATTTTTGATCCCGAGACATGATTGTACGAACCGCAGAGTTATAAATAAACTAAACATATTTAAGTTAGATACATGACATTTTTTGTAGAGAAAGCAGATATTTTATACACGATTTTTTAAATGCTATATGACTGCAGCTCATATACGGGCTGGCTCGATCGGGGTAGTACCACCCTATCACAGAAGATCGGCGTAAATCAGCTGTTACAGCTGCGTTTCGTACGAGGAGTGAGAGAGCCGAAAGCCGAACCCCCCTCCCCCTCCCTCCATCCCTCTCCCCTTCAGGTCTGCAATGTGCGAGCAATGCCTTTGGTACTGCAAGCATCTATAGGCTACGGTAACTGCTTAACACCAGGCGGGCCGTACGCTTTTTTGCCACCGCAGTCCTATAAAAAAACTTGTTAAGCTACCAATGAGAAAACTTTTTCCTATGGACCAAATACTGACCTTAATAAAAATAAAAAATCCCCATACCAATCAAATGAGCTTTAACATTTGAATATAAACCTCGTAAAGCTTTCAAATAAGCTAAAATAAGCTAATTATCTCAACATATCGTTAACAACACGTTGGAAATGTGGTAAGTATTTGAAATACCTCATTTTGTGTGAAAACACAAATAAATTGACGGCAATGCGACCTTCCCATGGACCAGTTACTAAGGGGACTGACCCTAAGCAAGTCGGCCGAGTGGTCGGCCTAGTACTAACATCGACATAAAACGAAGCGAGTATTTCAACTATTACATGTAAAATGTACATGTAAAACTTATTAAAATTAAAAAACAATGTCATAAAAATATCTAATAAGGGCACCTCTTTCTTTAGTCTTTACTCTGTGGTGCTTCCTCAGGCGCACACCTTCATCAATTACATGTCAAATAAAATCTCTACGGTCGCCACTCGGGTGGGGTGGCTTATCTGTGATTGATATTGTCACTGCGCTAGTTATTGGGTAAAAATGAAGGAAGGGGGGGAGGGGGGGTGTTTTTCTAGTGACTTGTGATGTACATGTAATATAATAATCATAGATTTACTAGATACCGCCCTACTAAGAAAAAAATCATTTCCTGAAATGAGGCGACTTATTTTCGACGCGGCCTGTCAGTTTCATACAATGGTTGCTGTCAGATGTACTGAAGTACTCAAAAATTTGAGCATTATCAGTTGCCGCATTTTATTAGTGCGCATGCTCCATCTAGTTGGAGCGCCGCGGAAACTAAAATTAATCTATGATAATAATAGGTAAATATAGGTAATAATAACATGTAATATTGTAATATAGGTATACATCCATCAGTTTGTTTTGAAGCTCGAACCCCAATGGTTATGGCGCGAAGATATCAAGGTGGTAGAGCCAATTGACTGCAGCTCATAAACGGGCTGGCTCGAACTGGGTAGTACCACCCTCTCACAGAAGATCGGCGTAAAGCAACTATTATGCGTTTCGTACGATGAGTGAGAGAGCAGAAAGGCAGAACAGGCAATACATTTAACACCATTCTGTGGTTGCCCTACGTGACCTGGCAGTAAAACGCAAGGAAGTTTTAAGTCTCTAACACCTGGAATGCGGACTTGGCAGCAAAAGTGAAGCCGACAGCGAGATACCATACTGAACGTTGTTTCCTTTGCCAACAAGAGTGACCATAATATTTTGAAATTTTGAGAACGTCCCCATGGACATCTAGTGAAAACGTGCTTTTGTTCCGAGATTGTTATGATAGGAAAATAATAAAATAAGGAAAGGGATGTTTATTTTCTTAAGAACATGAGTAGGTACAATAAATTAGTCTGCGGTGGCCAAACCACACGAGTGCCTGTCTGTATCTTGGCAACCTAAATGAAGTTACAAAAAAAAAACAAACCGACTTCAAAAAAACCTGATGCACTAAAAAGCCTGAAATAATATTTCTATTACCACCTCTGCCTACCCCTTCGGGAAAACCAGACGTGATGGTGTGTTATCGTGTATTTGGGGTCGGTGCCAATCTATCTTCTTACTTTTATAGTAGGTAAGCTTGGCATACCAAGATTGGCACCGACTTCAAATACTCAGTAACACACCATCACGTCTGGTTTTCCCGAAGGGGTAGGCAGAGGTGGTAATAGAAATATTATTTCAGGCTTTTTAGTGCATCAGGTTTTTTTGAAGTCGGTTTGTTTTTTTTTTATAAAAATAATTTTATTTCACGATTTTTAATGGCGCCATACCAATGAACATTTTGGCATATTGAACCGTATGAAGTAAGCCCAACAAAAGGTAACTGCTGTAAATCGTTGAAGAATTCCCTCGACTGTCTATGGTCTCCATCATCAGACCTGTAATGGCACTTATAAACGATATGGGTGCAAAGTTCTCATCAATACAAATTAATCAAGCCCAAACACCAGGTAATTGCTGTAAATTGTTGAGGAGTTCCCTTGACTGTCCTACGTCTTCATCATCAGACCCCTAATGACAGTCACAACCCATCTAGGTGTAAAGTTCTCATCAATACAAATTAATCAAGCCCAACAAAAGGTAACTGCTGTAAATCGTTGAAGAATTCCCTCGACTGTCTATGGTCTCCATCATCAGACCTGTAATGGCACTTATAAACGATATGGGTGCAAAGTTCTCATCAATAGAAATGAGTTAAGTCCAAATACAAGGTAGCTACTGTAAAGCATTGAGGAGTTCCCTTGACTGTCATACGTCTTCATCATCAGACCCCTAATGACAGTCACAACCCATCTAGGTGTAAAGTTCTCATCAATACAAATTAATCAAGCCCAAACACAAGGTAGCTACTGTAAAACGTTGAGGAGTTCCCTTGACTGTCCTACGTCTTCATCATCAGACCCCTAATGACAGTCACAACCCAGCTAGGTGTAAAGTTCTCATCAATACAAATTAATCAAGCCCAAACACCAGGTAATTGCTGTAAATCGTTGAGGAGTTCCCTCGACTGTCTTTCGGCTCCATCATCAGATCGACTCCAGACCTTCATAAAATAGTAGTGCTTTAAAATAGTTAATGAAAAAAATTACAAACGCACTAGTCGCCCCTACGATTTTCGAAGTTTCCCCTCGATTTCTCTGGGATGCCATCATCAGATCCTGGTTTCCTTATCATGGTACCACCGCTGGAATATCTCCTTTCCAACAAAAAAAGATTCATCAAAATCGGTTCATAAACCACGAAGTTATCCGCGAACACACATAAAAAAAAAAAAAATATATACGGTCGAATTGAGAAACCTCCTCCTTTTTTGAAGTCGGTTTAAAAATAGTATTTAAGATCGTAGATTTTGCCACTTTGTAATATAAAGTAACATGACACTTCACACGCTTGGACGTTGTCTAGGCTCTCCATATCTATGGTTTTTCCAATACTTATCTTTCCTATACTTACTCTTTTTCTATGCTATAAAAGGTACCTACTACTGTTAACATGTTATGTTTGATTTGGGCTGTGCAAGTTGTGACAGACGGACATAGAGACAGATAGACGGACAACAAAGTTATCATATTAGGGTTTAGTTTTTTTCCTTATTAGGTACGGTACCCTGAGAATATCTAACTAATTAGACCATAAGACAAAATTAAAGGACAATGGGCAAAACTGTATGTACTGTATGGGACTTGGTCCAAATATCCACCACTGACGAGACCTACGTAACCCGATAGACCACTAAATACTGAGTAACTTTTACAAAGACAGTTCAACAAAATAAGCTGTAAGTAAAAAAATACGGGTAGTTTAAAAAAAAATATGATTTCACCATTAGTATTATGTTTATACATTTTTTTCGAAAGGCAACAATATAAATACTCTTACTAACATTAAATAAAAATAAAATAAGCTGTCAGAAAGCAAAAAATGCCGTGAAAAGTTTTTATTATTATTTTTGTTACCTGATGAAAAGTGAACAACAAGCGCTTCTATAAAATAAATAAACACTACTTTTTCACTTATCATCAGGTAACAAAAATAATAATAAAATATGTTTCACGGCATTTTTTGCTTTCTGACAGCTTATTTTATTTTTATTTAATGTTAGAAAGTGTATTTATATTGTTGCCTTTCGAAAAAAATGTGTAAGACATAACACTGGTGGTGCGTTCCAATCACTGTTAATTTTGTTATTTTCGTTATTTTTGTCCACAAATCACGTTCCACTCGCACCAACTTGTACTGAAAGTTATCATTATTATCGTTTTTAACACTTTTTGTGGACGAAAATAACAAAAATTACGGTGAATGGAACGCAGCATAAGTGTGAAATAAAAAAATTAAAATATTTTTTTAAACTACAAATTTTTTTTTACTGACAGCCTATTTTGTTGAACTGGCTTTGCAAAAGTTACTCAGTATGTAGTGGTCTATCGAGTGACGTAGGTCTCGGAAGTGGTGGACATTTGGACCATTTTTGCCCATTGTCCTTTGTGCTAACGAAAAGGAACAGTGAGGGCAGGGCATTTTCCTTTAAAACTCGTTGTGTTAAATTAGGGACATAATCTGTCGGCTTAAAATGCTTGCTGTATATGACGGAATTTTGGGTAATTTTTCTGTAGCCAATAGGTATTTGTTGTAACCAATTTACACGCCTGGGATCTGTAAAAGATAAAATTGTTTTTTTGTTTTTTATTGCTTAGGAGTAATCGGGAAGTGTAAAGTCAAAAGTCGTCCCAATTGCAAACAATTTCAATCGACAAACCATCGGTCTCGGCCTTTATTTTATATTGTCCATCAAGGGTTGCAATGCTGACCGCGTTGAGGAGGCCTGGAGCTGCGCTGCGCCGCGCTTTCGGCCATCAACAACGCGCCCAGCAACACACTCATTACAGACCGTGGCAGTAATGTACTATTAAAAAGTAACAAAAGGCTAAAGGAAAGGGGCCCCGAGAATTACATTGCCTGAAATGGTTAATCTGGCCCTAGACGTGCGCGTTCCTCGAGCGTGTGAACGACGCGAACGCCGTGTGCGAGCCCGGCGAGCCGTGACAACGCGGCGTGAGCGTCGCGTTTTACCAGCGTGTGGTCTGTCGCGCGCTGCAAATGCGACCGACTTCAAAAAGTAGCGATGTAGTCGTGCGGCAACGAAAAGCGCGACTTTATCGCTGCAAACAGTTCCCGTGAACGATATTCCTCAGTTAACACAGACACATAATAAGATTTATATTATAGTCCTTTTTACTAGAGAAATTTGTGTCACCCGAACATCTAAAATGTACTTAACGTGGAAAACATAGTTACCCACTTACCTATGTTAAGATAATCCTTAATTCGGATAATATTCGCTTTTACACCCTTCCATTACGCATATTCTACCCATTTTTATGAGAAAATTCAGCACAATCCTCTAGATTTAAAATTAGCTGAAAATGTCGTGTGTCACGCAAATTGACGTTCTGTGTTTCTAGTTTTTAATTTTATTTCTGCTACGATTCCTATAGACATCACGGAACTGACAATTACAAGCGAATTATTAAAGAAGGTAAGTACTTATTTCCAGATATTTATTTATATTTGAAATTTTAATCTTAGGATATTCTTATACTTTACCATAGGTATTTCATTAATCGACTTTATTCTTTATTATTCTTAACATGAAAATGTACCAAGTTTAAGGTGATCGAATAAATATTAACTGGCAACACAAGGGATGAAAGGTTGTACTATTAGAAAGGGAAAGAAGGCGCAGTTATAGGTATCTGGCTCGGACCGGTTTTTATAATGCGTGCATCGTGGGCGTTAAGTCCGTCACATAAGGATTATTTTTGATTAAATGAATGGAAAATAAAGTTTGTAGTCCACAGTCATGTTCAATGGTATTACGTCGATGGTAAAACGTCATAACTCCAATTCTTTCCAAAAAGGTTTTATACAAAAAAAAAACGATAATCGAATCCCTTATCTCTCATTCCGTTCCATATTTGAAGAGGACAGGAATACACTCAATTCAATCATCGTTCGTGTACCTAGTGATCGTTACGGTAATAAATCTTACCTATTTGAATCAGTGTAGGGTGGGGTAGTGTAGTTAGGTGGGGTAGTAGGTAGTTGGGTAGGTAGATATGGCGTTTAATTTAGTTAAGTGAGGTCATGTGGGTATATTACCTGAACCGAAGGCCGAATGTACCTACTAATGTAGAATTCACTGTACATTTTCTGAACAAAATATACAATTTGTGTGCTTGGAATTAGAAATAGCTACTTACGAGTACCTCTTTAATTTTACTGATGAGAAAAGTGTATTTTATAGTTATAATATTTTATCGTAACTAATTTATTAATTTAAGTGTACTTATCACATTCATGAGCGTATTATAAAACTGACTATTTTTTAGCTTTCAATCAATGTTATAAACGAAACTGCAGTTTTACCAAAGTGCCCAGTGTGCCTACGGCCTAACAACGTCACGAATACAAATTTTAAATTTCAACAAAATAACACAAAGACTCGTCACATTATTGACAATTCAAAATGGCAGAAACACAGATCTATAATTCTATTAGACTCAAACTCAACTCAAACTAAAAAAAAAATTATTCATGTAAGCTATAAGTAAGTAGCGTTTATAAATCGTCAAATTAGCAAAAATATTGTATCGTTACTACCGGTTCGTAATGTTGCTTCCATTGAGAAGAGCCGGCAAGAAACTCAATGGTTACTCTTTTATAAATAAAAAGAATAATTGTATACATTTTCACACAGTAACGCTATGTGAGCAGGCAGGCATTAACACATTGTGAATAAAAAAAAACAGAATGAGGTATATAAATTTAAAAAAAAACTAGCCTAGAAAGCTGTGCATGCCTACTCCCACTTTACAGTCAAACCAAAAGGTGAATATTTAGAACGATTGTTTTGGTGTGATGCCTTCCGTGCCTAAATGAAAATTTAACAGACCTGAAAGTTAAGGAACAAAGGTGTCAAGTGGAAAATGGGCATCATAGTAGCATAAATATAAACGCATTTACTTCAAAAAATACAATAGAATTCTATTTCGCAACCCGTCGTGAAAACAGGGTTAACAACTAACGGAAAATAGAGCAACAATCATAGCAGCCCTGCCCCATAGTTTACATAACCCATAACACATTTTAAATTCGACAAAAGTCACAGAGCGCACATGAAACGCACATTACGGGCGCGTTCGCAATTCACATAGAATACGGGCGAACGCGGCCAAATAAAATTATGATAGCACTGGGTAGCCTCTACCATGAGAGTTTATCGATAATAATAACGACTGACAGTACGCCCAATGCTCTTAGCACTAACTCTTATATTTTTTTCCTAATGACCTCTTTCTAGCCAGCCAGGCCCTATTTTTTTAATTGTGTCGTTCTTGTTGTCATTGTTAACCTAACCTAACCTAACCTAACTTCCTGTCACTGTCATTCTTATGCAAAAAACTCGTGAAGTGAGCGGGATGGACCTAGCTTACGTGAACATAACGTTACGAAATAGATTGAATACGGCATTGTCCTGCAAGTACTTTATACTGTGTTTAATAATCGCGTTAGAAAACTGTGATTATTGGAAAATACGTATTCTGTGACAATTGCTACACACTTTCATGATTTTTTAAAAATTAATTTTGCGGACTTTAAACGTGCGACAAAAATATTAATAAACGCTTATTGTTCAAGTAGAAAAATACGTAAAATGATGCGATGGCGAACGACTTTTAATTCATCGAATAGATGACGGGAACCATTAATAACATCAAGAGCTATTCATAAAAAAGGGTTTTTTTAACGCGCGTCATCAAAACGCTTTATCCCGATGTAAATCAGCGATATTCCCTGAAGCGGAATGTATGATATGAACGCGTGTCGTGGTAGAGGGCGGGAGGGGAGACCTCATGGGCGGCGACGTGTTGTCTGCGCTATACGCAGAGTAATGAATGCGTCTGAAGAAAAATTATGACATTCGTTTAGATGTTTGAGAGATTAAATGTTACAATGAAGGTTATTTCTCAAATAAATAATAATAATAATATCGCCAGACACACACCACACACACACACCACTGAAACAAACTAAATAACGCTTATATTACTATCGCTACCATACAATGAACTGGGGGCGACCCCAGTGACACCCAAAAAAATAAAAAATAAAAATATAACGTCACGACTTTTTTATCCCCATTCGGGGGTAGTCAGAGATTTGAGTGGTCATACACCACCACATTGTGGAGGTATTAACCAACTCAAAGCCCACGTTTCACCAGATAGTCAGAACCCAACGTGACAGGTGGTGAACCTTGTCGCCGAGTGACACCCAGACCAGGACAAATTACGAAAAGGCTGTTTCCGAAATTTGCCTCTTGCGGGAATCGAAATAATAAGTAATAAAATAATAATAATATTATGTTATATTATAATACCTAATAGAGATTCAGACACATACCGAGACGGCGTAATAGGCAGAGCCTACTTATTGTCTTATATTACTACTACTACTTATATTACTATTTTTATCTATATTTTACTGGAAAATAGTTGCAAACTATAAATAAGTACCTATTGTCCGTCGCTGCTAAATTTTATTACTCGCTTACAGTAATTCTGTTAAGTGAGTAATAAAATTCTCGTGTATTTAGTAACGCATATATTAAACGTCTATTATGCAGAATTTATAAATCAAACAAATCCCGTTTATAAATTCAAAACTAGTTTTGCAAGCGACATCAGATATAGGTACCGACACAATGAATTCAGCGTATGCACCCTCACGAACGCAGCCCATTTCAAATTTGAATCAATTTAGCTCACGTCGATCAATTAAACTGTCACAAATGCCTTATATGGGCGGACTGATAACATGGGTCTGGGGGCCTCTTAATTAACCATACGGGGCCCTTACTTGGCCATAGGGCCCTGTTGGGTATAAGGATAAGGCCCCGGGGGTCATTAATTACGGGGCCCTTAGGTGACAGGCATTAATAAGGACGTGATGATGATCGTGTTCATTATTCTTAGGTTGGCACACTTTGAAATGGCTAAATTGATTATCTAATTAAAATACAGTAGTCACTATAATTGGTAATAATATGTAGTTACTTAAACTATCAAAACTCTCGCGCTGAGGATAATACTGAAGGTTCCTACAAAAATAAAGGATCAAGTTGGGACCAACAATATGGACCCCCAATGAAACAAAAAATTAGGACCCCGCAACATTCTCTGGGAACCTCTACCGCCTATCTGATCTGTGGAAATCGCCTGGAGACCGTTGCCAGGCAACGCGCGATCGTTCCCGACGCGGTGTGCTCTTCTGTTGCGTGCCTATTTTGAATTTAAATGACCGTGTTCGCAATACGCAGGCGTTTTCAAATATGACGCGTTCCATATTTAAATATGACGTGTGAAATTTAAAGCTTTTGTTTTACTCGGTCGATTACTACTATCTCTTCTCTTCCTTCATCCTGCTTTAATAAATCCTTTGTTTGTAAAATTAAAACTTGTCGCCTAGACATGGATTGAATTATTTAATTTATTTAATTAATTTATAGCCTACCTAGGTACGTAGGATACATCTAGATAACATTAACAGCTGACCCTAATTCAAATAAGTAGGCACTTTAAAATAGCACTTAAGTAAATAGCCTACTAACACAGGCAATACCTACTTGTTATAAAATAATAAAATAAATATTGGAATACTATTTTCCAGCAAAGTATTCGCATTGACCTACTTATTCTATTTTTCTACGTCCAGTCTATAATAACACGCGTTCTGCGGTCTTAGCACAGCGGTGCACGACAAGAGTTTTTGACACCTCCCCGCGGGCTCTAGGCGTGACATAACCGTGTTGTCTTATGGGCTAGCATGGTGCGCCGTGAAAAAACCAAGAGATGTCAGAAAATTCGTTTGACGTATAGATAAAACTATGTTCTCTTAAGTGCTAGCACGACTTGCAAAAAAATTCCACAATGATACTGATTTGACAACTCACCAAAGAATATTGTTTCACAGTCGAAGAGAGGTAGTGACAAAATTTGTGAGACATACTTTATATAAAGAAAGACTATTTTATATTCGAAGTTAGAAATATGCAAGCCTACAGTAATATTATTTTGGTCAAAAACTTCAGAGGCGGCATATAAGGGACGCCAATAATACCTTTGAGCTACCAAACACTAAATTTATTAAGCTATAGTTGTTCCCCGCGGATTCGCCCGCGTGGAATTGGATTGGATTAGCCTATGTCTTATTTCAGAGCTTACACTATCTACGTTTCAAATTTCATCAAAATCGGTTTAGTAGTTATGGAGATACGTGGTAACAAACATTCACACACACTTTCGCATTTATAATATTAGAAGGCTTTAACATAAGCAAGGATATGGCTACCTATTTGTGTAGTGCATTACAATCGGCGCTCCAATTCCATTCGCTGAGACTCTGCTCGTAGTTTTAAATAAAAAAGGAACAAGTTTTATCAATATATTTTATTTCATAAAGCGAATATTCCTAGTTTTACGAAAACAAATCACTTAGATCACTATGGCAGTTCACAAATTTGAAAAATGTATCAACCATGTACAAAATAATATACTTTGACATCATAAGATAAACCACATCTTAATCATCACCTAACACAGCAGGCAATAAGTGTTCAACATCTAGTCTCTTCTCCGGGCCTATACCGGTGAAACAGTCATGTCTAATTGTGGTATCAGACACAATGAAAACATCTACTGTGTTGCCCGTCTTGGCCCGGCTTGTATTGGCGTCGGCATTCTCTTTCCTCGCCTTCCACTTTATGTCCCGCCATGTCTGTAATAATAGACAGTGCAATATCCAATATAACATTTAGATTTTTCATTAATATATACAAAAATAGGTACCCATGCAACTTTTGTACGCACGCTTGTATTTAGAGGCTGTATGTATGTATGTACTTGCCTGCTTCTACTGTTCCACCGGTTTGCCTGGACCGTGTTACCGTAGTAGCCCGCAAAGCTTCCCAATTCGTTTGCAATTCTTCAGTATACTCGCCATTGGCGAAAGTTATATTGGAGGACATTAATCAACTAAGATTTTGATTTGTGCACTGAAAAAATAGATTAACATAATAAAACATGCGTACGGATTCAACGGCCCCTAGCCAGCGTAAATTAAAATCTATGAACGAATAGGTAGGTACTTACTTATAGTTTTTTGGGCTCCCTATCGGTTAGATAGTTATAATAACAATAAAAACCTAACAATAATATTTACCTTATTTATATTTACTATCACGGTTGTCTGTAATGACAACTTCTCTGTCAGGCTATTACTTCTTTATTTTCTTTAAATGTCAATAAAAATCAAAGATTGTATTCGGCCAGTGAGCTAACCAAATACAACCTCCTTATTATATGGAGCAAAGAGCGACAATGAATGAACAAAATGAACCAAGGAGCGATAGATAATATGTTATCTGTAGTCGTTGTCTTGAAACAATCTTGGACTGTGTCACGACGTGAAATGAGTCTCTCGTGGCAACCATGCTAGCACTTAAGACTAAAGTGACGGGTCAACAAATTCTGTCGACTCCCAGGTGAAAAAAGTCTTGGTAAGCGGTGCTAGCCCCGCTGTAATTAAAAATATGACAGGCTGATTCCCGCCCTCTCTAGGGATGGCATAAAAAAATTGCTTCCTCTTTTTATTTTTATTTGACACACTTGTTTATCGCAAGGGAATACATAATTAATACTTGTCTATGGAATAATACATCGCCTCATCATCAAATTCATTAGAGTATTTTTTTTTGTTTCTTTCGTATAGTTATATATATGGCCTATATATGGCCGGCGCACACTGGAGACGATAGGGGAGAGCATCGAGGAGGATTCCTCTATCCGCCAGCGCACACTGACGAGAAAAATCCTCTGCGATACCGCGACCTACCGCCGGTATACCGCGGTAGCCGCCGGTATGCCGCGGCATGCGCCGAGTAGCCACCGCTCGCCGGCTCCGGCGTGCTTTTCGATGCTCCAGAGAAAATGCTCCGATGTCGATCACCGAGCATTGAAATATAGACCTTATTTCAATTGTATAAGTATTGAATTCGATTGATAAAAATTAAAATGCTCTCCCCTGTCGTCCCCAGTGTGCGCCGGCCATTATTATCGTTATTGCACTATTTGTTGTTAACACACATTGTTGTTGTATCTGTTTGTCGGCACTGTCGAAATAGTATTAAGCTGTGTGGGATGCAATGACCTGGCACACTTTAAAAAAAGAAGTAAATGCCGTCTAGGCAAAGACATTACCAAAAAGGAGGGAGATATGTAACTGTCTAAAATAGCATGAGTCCATGGACACAGTATATGTTGAAAACGTGTCGGTATTGCCAATATGTTACTCACAAATAAATTGTAATAAACAGAGGTTGCTTTTTGGTTTTGAGAATATTTACCAAGGTTTTTGTAAAATAAATATACTAGGTATTTAAACTTCCTAGTACCTAGGTATTACCGATTTGAATAAAAATGTAATGTTCGACGATTTATGGCCGAAATTGTAACTAACAAGTAATAGTCATTAGGTTTTTTATAGCCAAGGATGGCACACTGGCAGACGGTCCACCTGATGGTAAGTGGAAGCCGCCGCCCAGCACATCTGCAACCTAAGGGGAGCAGACGCGGCGCCGACCTTTTAGGGACCTGTAAACATGCCTTTTGAAGAACCCCATGTTGTAGTGCAAAGGAAGGACTTCGGGAGGGAGATCGTTCCACAACTTGCACGTGCGCGGGAGGAATGCTCGCGATGCACGGACATTTTATGGAATACCAGGGATCCAAGTGGTGTGGGTGACATCGCTCCCTACGTCGAAGATAGGCGTACAAATGTTTAATTATTAACCACTTAAAGAAACGATAAGTACCTAGCGATAAAGCGAAATGAGAATCATAGAAACACGTCAAATATAATGACGTTATGTTTCCACTTCATTCATTTGGAAATTACTTAGTTAATTTAACTCGGCGCGAACTGTGCAGTTGAACCTAGGTATGATTGAAAATTCGCTTTTCATAATTTGTCGATAGCGCTTATCACATTAATAACTACATGTATAGGTAGGTATGACGATAATGATAAAATTATTACCTGTCAGCCTATATACCTAATTGAGAGATTTAATGCAAATTTTACGGCCCTGTACCTAAAAAAGGGATAAAACGGATCTCTTATAGGATCACTTTTTTGTCCATTTCTTAATCCTATTAAACGGAGTCGAGTGGAGACCGCAAAATAATGTTGAACATAATTAATGTTGTAGGTAATCAAAATGCGTTTAAGTGTTGATTGTCGAATTGCGAAGCTAACAGATGTGTGAATTTCGCTGCATGTAGTCATTGTAATGCTGGGAGGTACCATATCTACTAAAATAAAACATCAATGGTTACCTTAAAAAAACATACAATCATGAATTAAAGCAAGACAAAAGTCGAAGTTCAATTCAAAAATAGGTACCCAATGCGTGTTTTCTGGAAACGGCTAAACCAATGTCTGTCAAACGAATAAGGCCGTGCTCACTTTGGATGCGTTTTCATCCGAATTTTAACTCGTGCGTACACATGCGAACACGCACGAATGATCTCGACCTTCCGAATACTACACTGGGTGCGAATTGGTCGTACGTGTACGTACGTATAGTTCCGACGTCCGAAATCAATCCGAACCTGCTGGGATTTGAAACGCGTTCGTGCGTTACCGCTCATCTCGGGTTGTAACCGCGCGGTTCTGCAACCTATTTGACGGAAGAAAACGTATCCAATGTGAGCACTTAATTCGTACGACGACGATCATACGTCGACGTACGATGAAAATTCGTACCCAAAGTGAGCACGGCCAACACCCCCTTTCTGTTGCGTTGGAGGGTAATAAGTCACGTTTCGAGAAAGTACCACTTACCTACCTATCAATAAAACCGTTAAATTACTCAATTATCCAAACACAACAATTAATAAACGATAAATTAAAACAATAACATATAAATGAATTATAATCGTGTACGACAATTTCACACTCGATAATTCGACAGCGTCTCATTAATCGATTATTGACGCTAATCGATATAAATAGTCGATTCTGGGGAGCAGGGAAGTAGTGTTGTGAAGATTGAGGCAAGATGAGGTGGATCATCCTCTTTAGTCTCTGTGTCGCGGTCGCACTCACGGCTCCTTCGGTAAGTGTTTTTATATTACTTTGTATTTTGTTTTTTTAACTGTGTATTTCTGCAAATAATTGTGTACCTAAATGCTCTTGCAGAGACGATCTTTTTATTTTAAAGTCGATACTAAGCGCAAATCTGTCATTTAAATCGATTTAGATATTAATTTAATGACAGATTAGAATTCAAGAACGACGTTAAATTTAAAAAATTGTCTTTTCAAATATGTGTTGTTAGATAAAAATAATTTAGATACTAGCAATGTTTTGTCACATACTTCGTAAATTTCTCGTCTCGTTAGCCGTTCCAACTAAGCTAAATATATTTAAGCTATAGTAACATAATTTAGCCTGTGTGCTTAGATCTTCTTAATCCACATATCTTGTTAGGTGGATCGTAAATGATGGACGTGAGATCACTCGTTTGTTTCTAATTTACAACCGGAATTTTAATAAAATATGTTTATTTTAGCCTGGCCAAGAAAGTGAACAGGTAAAATATTTTTTTATTCAGTAAGATACATTCCTGAATTTCCCTGACTTTCAAAATGACTTAATGCACCTTACTTATTTTTTTTTGTCTTTTTTATTTATTTAATCAGTCTTTTTTTTAATAATAATATTGCTTTTTATTCCAGGAAACGCGAAGACGCCTGCAGAGGCTAAGCTTACAAGTAATTATCTTATTTGTAAAACTATTTTTAATTAATAAGAGCCGGGCTCCATCTACGCGCTGCGCTGCGTCGTCGCAGGTGTCAGCGGGCGAGAGACGAAGCGGGGAGGGTAACGTGCCAGTACAAAATCTTGCGACGACGCAGCGCAACGCAGCGCAGCACGTAGATGGAGCCCGGCTCTAACTTGTGTACTTACAGCATTGTTAATTAATTATTATTATTAATAATTGATTTAGCTTGTTGACGACCGAGGCGATGAGTTAACGGTAAGTTGTTGATTTAACTATTTTAAGCTAACTACATAGTTACAAGAATTAACTAATAAATAAATTAGGATGTACCTAATTCAATTATACAAAAGGCAAACGCATCTCCCACAACTCTCCACTTTTTTGTACATGTAAAATAATTCAAAAAAATATTTTAGTTCGAAAATTATATTTTTTAATAACAAAATGTTATTTTTAGGACCAAGATAGAAGAGACAGGAGAGAGGACGATGACGACGATGATGATGATTTGATGGTATGATTTAAAACTTTTAAATCTAAGACATTTTAACTATTAATAAGCAACTGTATTTCTACCATTCCCGGTCTTAGTTTATAAGGAAAATGAAAGTATTTATGAGCTGTCAAATTTGGTTTAGTAAAATTGGCACCGACGCCAATTCTAATAGACAGCTATTTATGTTTAGTTAAGTTTAGTTTATATGAATTCTAAAAAAAATTTTTTTTTTCATTTCATGTTCTTAGATTAATCAGTGACATTACTGAAGTTTCTTATTTCATTCCAAGCTCTAAATACGCAAAATCCGAATTATCAAAACCGTATCAGCTTAGGTATACATGATGGTTATTCTATCCTAAAGCTTTTGCCGCGTGCGGTCCCCGGCAAAGAACAAAGCCCGTGCCGAACAGATTCCAGTCGGGTAGGTACAATAAACAGGACTTCAATAAACATTATATTGATATCCCCCTCGCACTGAAGAAGGGCCCGTGTCCACTTGTCCAAAAGAAGGACCAATTTTTGTACGAAATAGAAATTCACAGAAAAGGCATTTCCAACTTCAAATATATTTTGTCTGAACAAAAATGAGACTAGTAATAAAAGCTCTACGGAAACCTTATCGAGATGTGTCTTTTTTTATACCTTATGTTCTAATTCTATTGAAAAGTTATAATAGCAACTGTCAGTTTACTTTTGTCTAGTTAAAAATTTTAAGGCATTTTTTTAATGAAGTGTCATTACTTATTTAGATCTCTAGAATATCACCCCCTTTTCTGTCAACAAAACCAATATACCCATGAAGCTATTAGTAGGTCCATGAATATACCTACTTCTAAATTCATAATGTAATTAAATTTCCTCAGCGAAGTGACCGAGATGATGACGATAAGGATGATGAAGACAGACGGCAAAAGAAAGAGAGGCATCGAGAACGCCGTACAAGATTCGAGGAACGTCGCTCAAGATTCGAGGAACGCCGAGAACGGATAGATCGAGAGCGCCGAGAGCGTCGCCGAGACCGGTCTTACGATGACCGCCGAGAACGCAGGGAGAGGAGAGATAGGAGCAGGAATCGGGACAGCGATGACTCGAATAGGCAAGATGACAGGCGGGATGACAGGCGGGACGAAGACAGGCGGGACGAAAGGCGTGATGATGATAGGCGCGATGACAGGCGTGACGATAGACGAGATGATGACAGGCGTGATGACAGGCGCGATGATGAAAGGCGAGATGATGACAGACGCGAAGAAAGGCGTGATGACGACAGGCGAGACAAGAAGGCCAGGCAGAGTCGAAAGGAGGATAGAGAAGACGATAACAATGAAATGCAAGAAGACAATAGACGTGATGAGAGAATGGAAGAGCAGAGACAAGAGGAATCTAAGAGGGAGAGACAACATCAGAGATTTAGGCAGGAAGACAGAAGAGAATTCAGGCAGGACGACAGGCGAGAGCAAAGAGATAGGCAGGAAGACAGGTGGGAGCAAAGAGACAGGCAGGAAGACAGGTTGGAAGAAAGAGACAGGCAGGATGACAGGCGAGAGGAAAGTGACAGACAGGAAGAGAGAAGGGATTTCAGGCAGGATGACAGGCGGGAGGAAAGAGACAGACAGGAAGATAGAAGGGAAGAAAGCGACAGGCAAAAAGATAGGCGAGAAGAAGGAGATAGGCAGGATGACAGGGAGGAGGACAGGGAGGAGGACAGAGAGAGCCAAGATGAGAGGCGGGAGGAAAGAGACAGGCAAGAAGACAGGCGGGAACAACGTGACAGACAGGATGATAGGCTGGAGGGAGATGTAAGTTAAGAATTTTGTTATTATTTAAAAGGGTTACATTTTTTTTTTTTTTGAGATTTATTTATTCTCTTTATTCCATTGTTTTTAGAGGCGTGATGAAAAAGACAGGGAAGATGATGATCGTGTATTGAGGGTAGGTACTAAAGTCTGGTGATTGTAATGTTAAGAGGTACCATATCTGCTTAAATAATGTATCAATGACACACACCGATTTTTTTGTATTCTAGGTCAGTATGGAGTCAGTAACGGTAATTGAACGTTTTCCATTTTTCTCTTTTTTTTTCATATGTCACTACATATTATAAAACAAAGTCCTCCGCCGCGTCTGTCTGTCTGTCTGTTCGCGATAAACTCAAAAACTACTGCACCGATTTTCATGTTGTTTTCACCAATAGATAGAGTGGTTCTCGAGGAAGGTTTTAGTATATAATTTGTCAAGTTTTTGTATACATTGGCTAAAATATAATGATATTTGTTGGAGGTGTCGGAAAAAAATAAGCCGTCTGGGAGCTTTTAACGAAAACGCTGCCTAAACCCTTTGAGATATAACTAAATGATGTATGGTGGAATTGTGTATCTTATATCGGTCTACAGAAAAGTCCGCAATGGCATATATCTATCTCTTAAGGATAACATATTATATCCATTTTAATACTTTAAAAAATGGGCAATTATAAAGCGGTAATTGGAAAGCTATTTACACAAATACGGTATTAATCCTTATCTTTTTAAATATGTTAGAGGCTTTAAGCATTTCATGCACATTATTTTACTCTTTTACACCATATAATTTAAACTAATATCTTAGGAGTAATCGCAAAATTAATTACGGACGGGAGAATAAAATTCAAGCGCGCTACGCATGCATCGCCGACTCTCCCCTCGCGTCTTGCCTACTGTTTAGCTAATAAGTCTAGATGGGTTACGGGAACGGGATCAAAATTTCATGATTACTTTTGATCCCGATAACCGATATCCACGCGGGCGAAGCCGCGGACAAAAGCTAGTTTAATATAATTATTTGCTCTCTTGTTGTTTGGTTTATATGATGGTGGTAAGATTAGGTGCTTGCTTTGCAGAATACACAGTTAGATATCCTGGCTAAACAAATGGATGAACTATCAGACGTAAGTGAAATTATGTTTTTTTCGTTGTTTTTTCTATTTTTCCGTTGGCAGTATTATTTATGAATTCCCCTAGAAGAATAACCTTCATGTTTTTTTTATAAAAATTGGTCAGAATCATGATTTAATTAATAGGACCGTATGTTTTGTTACAATTTCAGCGATATGGTGCTAAGGGCGTGAGTACTTTTTAAGTGTCTTTTTTTTCTTGTTCGACGAAAACTTAAACTTGACTACCAACCTTTTCAGAAAAAGATGTTGGAATTAATAATGTTACAAGCATTTTTTACTATTTGTCACTGCTGGGCAAAGACCTCCCATTTTTTTCTCCACGCGGCCCTGTCTTGGGTTTGTTTGGTTTAATATTTATTTCATAAAAAAATATGTACATAACAATACTCATCTATGTTCGAGATGGTCTAGGCTCTAGTGATGTAACGTGTCGGCCCTCGTCAAGCTCACCTAAAACCCACAATTTATAACCTGTCAACACTTTGCTGTTTGTATTTTTTATGAACCTTGGGTATACCCTTCCCTCCGGATCACCGGAACTTGTTACCGGAATATAAATTACACCAATAATATTTTATCCGATACCGGTCATGAACCGGATGTGGTCCGGATATAAGCCGGATAAACCGTTATTTTATTAGCTCATACATAAAATATGCACTTTAATTTCCTTTTAATAATTTAATAACATTTCAGACACTGAAAGTAACCTACGTGAGTAATTTAAATTAAATAGTTATGTTTATTGATTTATGTACTATCTTGCAAATATCTATTATAATAAATTGTTGCAGGTAAAATCTCAAAATTTTCTCAATTTTGTTCGATTGACCAAATTGATTTTTGTTATACCCATGAACCAGTTACTAAGGGGACTGGCCCTAAGCAAGTCGGCCGAGTGCTCGGCCTAGTACTAACATCGACATAAAACGAAGCGAGTAGTTCAACTATTTACCGGTAAATAGTAAAATGAAAATGAAAAAACAATGACCACGTTTTGTTACATACAAATATCTAATAATGGGCACCACTTTCTTTAGTCTTTACTCTGTGGTTATACCTATATTAATATAAATTGTGTATAAATAAACTATGTATTAAGAAATTAATTCATATTTACCGCTTTTCATTTCAGAGTCCCCCTCACGGACCAACCGTAAGCATTATTTGAAAATAAAAATTACATTTAATTATGTTAATGTAATAGACGCCTGCTACAACAGAGTTTTTTGTTTTTTTTTAGAAAAACATGCAAGTTCATGACTTGGGCGTAAGTTAACCATTTTTTAAATAGTACCTGTCGTACCTATCACGTAGACTTATATTTTTATTACATTATATTCTTCTTTAATTAAAATTATATCAAAAGGTTCGTCATTGTTACAGACTTTGAACTTCAAATATGTGAGTAATGAAAAAATAAAATGTTTTTTTAAACTAAACTTGCCGTCCTACTCACAGCGGTAATGTGTGACGAAGACAGAAATATTTTTGAATGTCTCATATCTAATTAGGTATTGACGTTACTGTAAACCTATTTAAATAAATAAATATCGCCAAACTTACGCACCAACTGTATGGTCCCAAACTAGGAAATGCTTGTACTTTATACAATACCGTACAATAGACTGAGGGGTCCCAATGAGGCCTAGACCAGGGTAAATTATGAAAAGGCCGTTTCTGAAACTTTGCCTGTAGCGGGAATAGAACCCGTAACCACCCGATGCAGTGAGGCGAGCGGTCCACCCTCGAACCACTACGCCAAGCGGTCTATAATACCACTTACCTATAAATGTTTAGCTAAGCTAGCTAAGGGTTAGCTAAGATTCGCGCCAGTTTTATATCAACTGTAAAGCCGGAAACCCACCGCGGAGAGGCCACGCACACGGCCACGGCTACGTTTTGCAAGAAATGTATGGATGACGTAATTTCGTGCGTAGCCTCTCCGTGCGCCGCGGTGGACACGGTGACATACATTTTCGTGCAAAACAAAGCTTGACCCACGTGCGTAGCGTGTGCGTGGCCTCTCCGTGCGCCGCGGTGGGTTTCCGGCTTATTACCTTTTTATTTTTTTCCTTCACCGAGTGTCGTTCCACCGCTCAATAACATGTTCCTCTTTCCATTTCTGATTTTTCCATTTTTATTTACCTCCTTTTTTTTCTTATCCAGTTTACGCCATACGAGAACCGTGAGGTAAATAATATTTATAGAGTTTTTATGACAATTTTAAGGCATTATTATAAATATTATATATCTCTGAGTTTTTATTAATTTAATTTTTACATACTTTCAGCCACTCTCCCAGGGTCTTTCTCATAGCGTAAGTTTATTATAACACTAGCTTCTACCCACGACTTCGTCCGCGTTGACTTTACCTAGAACTTGCTGTAGTTCGTTCTAGGAATAGAATATGTACTAGCCTATCCCCAATACATAAAAATTCTAAATGACTTTATTTCAACTAGTAAATGTAATAACATTCTTTTTTTGTTTTAGCTTGTATCGTTGGGATACAGTCCTTATATTTTGAGTAGAATTGTAAGTAAAAATTATTTTCAGTATTATAATAATAAATAATACACCTTTAGTCCCCCAAATACTTAAATAGTACTTTTTCTGTCTTTCTTCATTTTAGACCCGAAACAACTCGGTAAGTACCTACCTTGCCATTTTAATTAAATAATAATATTTTAATCAAATTAAATTGTAATTATTCATTATTATTATAATTTAGGTTAAAGTTTTGTAAGGTACAACCCTATTCTTCGGTACCCGATTATAATTATACAAAATAACTTTTCTTATTTCTATTCTTAGCAACAGCGGCAACAACAACAACAACAAAAATAACGTTATTGTCAAGACTACGGGTACATGTCAACATGATACGCATTGTAAACGGACGCGATATTTTTTTTATTAAGATCAATTTAAAAGATCGTTAAAATTGTGTCAACAAAGACTGCTTGACATTAAATTTGATCTCATCCAATGGCAGGAACTAAAACAAGGCGGAGTAACATCTCAGACCCACCCATTGGATGTAATTATGAAATTTCTGGCTGTCATTATTGCTAACATAATTTGAATGTCTTTTGAAGAGATTTTAGGTTAATACATATTTAATTTCTTCCTGATAATAAAGCATAGCTGCAGTAAATAATTGTATTTTTCTTTTATACTTTGATCCACGATACTAAACTATATTTTAGTTTACTACCTAGTATACGTGGCAACAGAATCGGCACCAATGCATGCCAATTAAAACTACACTGAAAATCGACTAACTGACAAAAATAATAACATCCAACTAAATGGAACATCACTAGTAACGTCAATACCTAAAACGTTCCATTCCTCAATATTAGCACAAAATTTGGTTTTTCAGCAATAGTAATGTTGTATCTCTTTTTAATATGGAATTGAAGAAAGAGTAAAAAGTATGTACGAGTCGGTCAAGTCAAGTAACTGTCAGTGTCAAACAGCAAGTTTGCTTTGAGCTCGTGTATTTTATTATTTCGTAGAATTTATTCCAATCTACATCAAATAAACCCTTGAAAATGTCTACATCTATAGACCAAAAGGCTTATTTACAAAAGTATCTTGGTGGAGTATCAGGTGATAAAAAGAAAAAGAAGAAAAAAGCGGTAAAAGGCAAAGGGTAAGTTATGCCCTAATCTTGGTGATTTTCATGTATAATTCGTTGTTATTTTTGTGTATACTCGCTTGAAATTTTATTAATATACACAATATATCTAGTATTACTAAGAAAAGCCTACGAAAATAGATTTTTTAAGTAATATCCAATGAGGATATTGCCTGAAGATGTTGCTCCAAATAAAATACAAACTATAAGTAAACACAGTAACCTAGATAAGTGCGGAAATAACTTAGCTGTGTGGCTGATGGGATTGCAATAAGAAGATCTTCCCCTTTTCAACCCTCTTAAGGGATGATTTTATTTAAAAATCCTTTCTTAATACCTAGATAATACGCAATATTATAAAGACCTTGTTTGCTTTCATGCTCTTCCACCTAGCATACGAAGGCATTGCCTGAATTTATATTATTAAGTAGATTTTTATTATTACTTACCGCTTTATTCTTAACTACTTGTTAAACCTGCAATAATAGGTATTTAAATAATAATTAATTCAGTAACTCGTACTTTGTATGATATACAGGTTCAAAATAATAGACGATGATATAGATCTAAGCAAGCTGCGCCCGCTCGACGGAGACGAGCTGGATATATTAGATCAGGGCGAGGACGGCCCGGTGATCGCGGGGATCATCGACGAGAGACCAGAGGAACTGAAGAAAATGGAACAGTTCAAAACCAGTTCAAAGTGGAGGGTTGTTAATCAGGTATTAATAAACATTGACGGGCCCGTTGGCTTGTTTGGTGTTGATTCTGCATCGCACACTGCACGTTGTAGGTTTGATTCCTACCCGGGACATGCATTTGTGTGCATAAACATGGCTGCATGTCCCGAGTTTGGTTGTAATTATGTATACATATGTAATAATATCAGTTATCTGATTTCCATAGTACAAGCTCTGCTTAGTTTGGGATCAGGTAGCCGTGTGTAAAATAATGTCCTAGGATATTTATTATTATTATTTAGTGTTATTACAAAAAAGTTATGTCAAGTTTTAAAGGAAAAGACTAGACACACATTCAAAATGACTAACTTTTTTAATAACACAGTATTTAAGCACTTCAAGCTTGTTTCAACATGTCCTGGATTTCAATCTAGACTTCTTCTTCGTAGTATTCTCATGATAGAGGGACATGATATTGGTGCATAGCCAGTGGCCACCATTTCTCTCCAGATCTATCTTGAGCCATTTTTAATGGTTGTTTGTAAGGTGGCCCCTGTTGCCTCTTAAGTGGTATGTCCATCGAGTGGGCTTCCCCTGCCTCTCTTTCCTTCGACACAGCCAAGGATTAATCTAGACTTTAGCTTCACTTATATTAAGATTCACTTAAGATTTGCTGTGTTACTTTTATGAAGAAACAATATACTTGCTTAAATGGTAGCATAAATAATCTTTAGAATTTTCTGCCAATTCCAGGATGATGGCTTCAACAGTAAACTACAAATTGAGGAAATAAAACAAGATGTCAAAGAGAAAGAGAAAGAAAATGAAATAATATTTGGCAAAATGTACAGTGATTCTGAGGATGAAAAGAAAAATGATTCAGATCTATCACCACCGAGAAAGTCTGATGATAACCAAAAAACAGTGAAGGAATCTAAAAAACATAATGGTGATAGTGATTTTAGCCCTCCTAGGAAGTCTGAGAAGTCTCCTAAAAGACATAGGAGTAAGAATGAATCGGATAATTCCCCTAGACCTGATAAGCCTAAAGATAGAGTTAGGAAAAGCCGCTGGGCTGAGAAATCACCAGAACAAAGCACTACAAAGAAACAGTCATTCGAATCTCCTACTAGGAAATCTAAGAAACATTCATCTAGGAGGTCAGCGAGTTCTGATGTTTCACCTCCTAGAAAATCAAGGAAGAATCATGATTCAGATGCCTCTCCGCCTAGAAAATCTAAAAAGAATCATAATTCAGATGTCTCTCCCCCTAGAAAATCTAAAAAGAATGATGATTCAGATGTGTCACCTCCTAGAAAATCTAAACACACTAACATAACTACCCCTAGAAAATCCCGAAAGAATTACGATTCAGATGCTTCACCACCTAGGAAATCTAAAAAGCGTCACGAATCAGAATCGCCTCCTAGAAAATCTAAACATGACTCTAAAAAACGGGACAGATCACCTGAATCTGTGTCTCCTAAAAAGCGGAAATCTCCACAAAGGAATCGTAATGACAATGAAAATAAATATAATAAATCTAATAACAAACACTCCCCTGACTCCGATCAGTCACCTCCTAGAAAACGTCAAAAATCTCCATCACCGATTAGAAAATCTAAAAAACCCGAAAACAACAAGAGAAAATACAACAGCGATTCTGACCAATCGCCTCCGAGGCGAGAGAAAGATAGAAATACATCTGATAGAGATAGGAATAGTTATAAGAGGGGTGAGGACAGTCCACCGCCTAGTAATAAGCGGATGGCGAAGACTTTGGAAGGCAAGATGGCGGGGTTACAAGACGCGAGGCAGCTGAGGCAAGAAAATGAGCACCACAGAAGGAAAGAAGATGATGTCTTCAATAAAATGTCTGATGATGTGTCGGGAAGGAATGCTCAAGCTGTTTCGAGGAAGAGTATGTATCACTTATTTATTCGTTTAAATAAAAGACGAGGAGGCCTTTGCCCAGCTGTGGGACAGTTAACAGGCTATTTAAATTTTTTTAAAAGAACCATGTTTCAAAGTCAAAATTTTTATTCATGTAAGCTGGAGGATGTTAGGACCAGACTCCGCCCCAACCTGAGTTTATCTTGAGCAGTGGCGTCACCCAACCATTTTAGAATTACCATGAACTCTTGAGTAATCAAATTCTTTATTATTTTAGTTGAAAATAAACTTAATTTAAGTAGTTCTGCAGGGCCAGCACACGCGCTATGACATGACCTTGGTTACGCATTATTATTATTTATTTATTTATTATTTCAGAAACTATTTATATTATCATTACAAGTAAGAATAAATTTGTACATTTCAATAAATAAATAAATTATGTCGCATCGAGTCACTCTTACTTAATGCATAGGAGAGGAGACAAAATTTGAAAATGTATACAATTATTCTCTTTCTTTTGAAAAGAGTAACCATTGAGTTTCTTGCCGGCTCTTCTCAATGGAAGCAACATTACGAACCGGTGGTAACGGTAAAATATTATTTTTGACGATTTATAAACGCTGCAATTTATTCAATTAGGTCCTATCTCTCTGCTACAATTAATAAAATATAGACTCCCTTTTATTTGATACTTGCCCACAACATTGACATGATTATTTTATTTTGTATAATTATCGTGACATTTACATATTGACATAATTTCTATGATATATTGACTCATTAATTTCACTGGACATTGGAATATTATTGCATAATCTGGATAATAATGTTAATTAAATGTTTTATTATGATTGCGTACCTACCCACATTATAATTAATTAAATACCATATTTGTATGCCAAAAGGCAAAACATAGTGCAACATGAAATTTAATCTTTGTAACACCAATTTTTTTACCTATGTTTAACAAATAAATGCTTACTTACTTACTTACTTACTTGCAAATAGCTTACATGAATAAAAAATTTTGAGTTTGAGTTTAATAGATTTATCTCACGATTTTGTCTTGCATTTTTTCAGGCAAAAGAGAAACCTCAGAGGACAGACAGCAGCAAAGGGAAAAGGCGCAGAGACAAAAGGAACTGGATGAAAAGTATAAGAAATGGAGCAAAGGGTGAGCATGTTTCGACTAAATATTATGTGTTTTTTATATACTAGCTGTGCCCGCGACTCTGTACGCGTGTAATTTAACAATGAAAGTAGCCCAAGTTACTCCTTCATCAGCTATCTACCAGTGGAAGTCCTGTCAAAGTCGGTCTAGCCGTTTCGGAGATTACCCGGAACAAACATCTGGACAGAAAAAATATCGAAAATTGCATTTTTGTGTATACTTTCATATACTTTAGTAAACAATTGTTAAGCGGGAAACCCACCGCGGCGCACGGAGAGGCTACGCACGAAATGACGTCATGCATACATTTTCTTGCAAAGCGAGGCGTGGCCTCTCCGTGCGCGGCGGTGGGTTTCCGGCTTTATTTTGACATAACAGACTTCTATTTTATTTATCTGTACTGATAGATAATATCCCGATTTCAGTATAAAACAGGTTCAAGACCAAGAGACGCGCGTCCAAGAGTTCATGCACGAAGCAGCCAAGCCGCTCGCGAGACACAAGGACGACCGCGACCTAGAACACAACTTGAAGCAAGTGGAGCGAGCGGGAGATCCGATGCTGCAGTACATTAGAGAGAAGAAGAGGGAACGAGGCGAGCTGGGACCAGGTATTGACGTATTAATATGTTTTTTTTGTGACAAATACGCAGCGTATTTTGATGCGGTTATCACTAAAGCGCTGGGTTCCTCCAAAACGGTGCCGTGATATAACGACCGCATTAGACATTGGCTATGTAAACTATGGCGCGGTTTCCTAGAGACCGGTTTGGACACCGTTTTTGACATAGCCAATGTTCTAGTGCGGCAGTTATATGATTCCTAGGAACCCAGCGCTTTAAACCCTGTTTTCCTCTGAATGCGGTGCCGTCATATAGCGGTGAATGACGTCACTAGAACGTTGGCTATGTAAACAAAATGGCGCGAGTAGAGAGCGGTGTTGGACACCGTTGTTTACATAACAAATATTCTAGTGTCGTCATTCACCGCTATATGACGGCACCGCTTTCCGAGGAAACCAGGGCTTAAAGGCGGCTACTCACGATCACAACACAGTCACAGTAGTTAAAGATAGAAATTTCGCGGGCAATATTGTTGCGACTTTTTATAGTAAATGTGCCCCGTTTATAAATGAGTTATTTCTACTTTAGCGTAGAGACCACTGCGGATAATACGCACGAATTTTTCGCGGCAGTTGGTTGGAGCCATTACTTACTATATTTTTAATATTTCTCAGAAAAACCGACATACAAAGGTAGCTTCCCACCGAATCGCTTCAATATTCGTCCCGGGTACCGATGGGACGGCGTGGACCGCTCTAATGGGTACGAACGCAAATTCTTCGAACAACAGAGCAAGAGGAAAGCGAACGAAGAAGAGGCTTACAAATGGAGTACAGAAGACTTGTAAATGAATTGTATTTGTGAGACTATGATGAAAGAATGTAATTAACATGAAGTTGAATTCTAAATGGATAAATTATGTAAGTGATTGGTTTTGTGAAATTGAATGTTGTACGTGACGCTGTAGTCGATTTTCAAATGACCATCATGGATGTACATATTTTTTTATCATTAAAATATTTTAGGAGACATGTAATTTGTTTCTTTGATTTTTTAAACTTAGAGACCATGGGAACCCATTTTAATAAAAACAAATAAATTATGGTTTTAATAATTTATTATGTAAGAATTTTATCATCGACCATATAACCAGTAGACGCCTATTACACATTAATTCGCAATTCAAAAATGAGTACTGAAATCTCATTGGTCCGAACAAGGTCATGACAAATCCTGACAGACAGATCGATCGTTACTGGCCAGACATTAGTGGGTGGGGGTTTATATTAGTTCTAGGGGTTAATGCCACATAGCAATTCTCCAAACGCATTTTCAGGCGTAAAATAGTTACACATTTTACGCCATTCGCGAACATCTTACGGAAATTAGTGGAATTGCTAAAGATTCTGATGGAAAATCGGAACAATGAATTGCGTTTGCAGAATTGCTATGTGACGCTATTAGACCTCCAGCTGTTGTCCTAATAAGTATCTGAAAACGTGCGCCCAATACGTGTCTACTGGATATGAAGTCGATGAATTTAATTAATATTCATACAAAACAGCATTAATTAATGTAAATATTATGATATTGCACCTCCGATGTGGAATCAATACATAGAAATTATGACACGAAGCTTATTAATTTAATAAATTAATTAACATAATTAAAGCAGCCATAATTGGGTGTTTGACTAATATTTTCTTAAAACATGCTGAAATAATTCATTTAAAATATTACGAATATGTGATAAAATTTCTCTTCCTCTGTCGCACTCATGGTGACTTATGGCCAAGACATCACCTTTATCGAGTTATTACAAAACAAATTAAACTCGTTTTGAACGCGTGCCTAGTCCAATATGTAATGACTTAACTCTTGTTTACCTCGAATTAACATTTTTAAAAATGAAAAGTCAAATACCCTATTAAAGTACAACCCGACAAAATTCAGAAGGAAGTATTTTTTTAAAGCATAATATGTCATTAAATTATCTCTCTATTGAGCCGGGGATAATAGCATAATATCTACCCATATATTTATGAGAAGAATAGATTCAATTTACTTGTCATCACAACTCCATTATTGCCATTAACTACTGTTTTAAAATGTTAGGCCGTGGTCGCCTATTAAATGCCATCGGCCGCTTACAGCGTCACGCGTTCGCCGCGTCACAATGCTTACTATAGAAACGTACTGTTGTGGTCTCCTCCACACGCCGACGTCACTATAGTAAAATTGTGACGCGGCGTACGCGTGACGCTGTAAGCGGCCGATGGCATTTAATAGGAGACCACGGCCTTAAGCCTCGTATGCACTAGGCAACAATTGACGCGCACGTGACGCTCAACAAAAACGGAACTGTTGCACAACAACGCGCGACGTTGCCAGCTGGCGCGCAACATGGCGGTTTGTTGTTTCCGAAAATCCCCGAGGTCATAAACTTATTTTACTTTTCCTTGTCGGGCTTTGGATTTCTGTCGAATCGTCTATTACTAAGCTTTCCGTCAGTCTGTCTGTCCGTCCGTCTGTCAGCGGGCTGTATCTCACGAACCGAAATAGATAGAGTTTCTGTTGCCGCTACAACAACTAAAACTAAAAATAAAATGAAATTAAAAAAATAAAGGGGTGCCCATACAAGCAACTTCATATTTTTGACATTTTTATTCTACGGTGGTACGGAACCATGTATGCGCGAGTCCGACACATACTTAACCGGTTTTTTGTCATAATTTGTAGACAAGATTATTAGTAGAAATGGCAATAATATTGTGTTAAATAATAATTATTATTCTCAGTATAAGACTCCAAAGCGACTTATGTCAACGCCTCGCCCCCCTGCCGTAGCCCCCCCTCCCCCGGCGGTCGCGGTCGTCGTGCTCGTTGTGGTAGCCGCGGGAGTAGCCCTGGTTGGAGTTCTGACCCTGGTTGGAGTTGTAACCTTGGTTGTTGGAGTTGTAGCCCTGGTTGGATTGGTAACCTTTGTTGTAGCCGCCTCCAGCACCTGTAATTTGTATTATTATTTTTAATCTTTAACACCGGATGCAACATAAAATTCAAAATTCAAATAACTTTATTGCATTAATTGTGGTAATACAATAATTTGTGGTGTTAAAAGTAAAGGTAGGTACAGCACAATTCACCTAAATAGGCATGCAATAGGCTTTATAATATTAAGGTACTTAAGTAATAGATAAATATGAATTAACTCAGTTAGTGAGGTTTTATAAAATCAAAGTATTCTTTTATTTATTTATTAGATAAAAATGTAGATTACAGTACGGAATTTATTAATATAAGTTTCCCTTCTTCTATTTGTAGCATTATAGCTCTACTACAATGTACTTTTATATAGAAAAATGCTTTGTAAAGCCATTGTAAATTAAGCGGATAGTGTATGGATTCGATTGCAAATCGAGATGAAGAATCTTCTATTCGATAGCATTACTTTTAGACTTTCACAAAGAGCTACAAAATTATGTAAAATCATCTCACCTTGACTGTACCCCTGGTTATAACTGCCCATGCTATCATAACCCTGGTTGTTGAAACCCTGGTTCCCTCTGCCCTGGTTGTAGCCCCTGCCTTGGTCGTATCCCTGGTTCTGGAAACCTCTTCCTTGGTTGTTCTGGTTGTTGTAACCGCCGGGCGGTACTTCGTACGTTTGGTAGTTGCGTTGGTTTTGGTTGAAGGCGGGTGGAGTGGTTTGTGGTCTGTGAAAAAAATATGCCAGACTAACACTAACTGTATGGTCCCAACGCTTATTATGGGTACCGTACAATGGACTGTGGGCGATCTCAGTGACACCCAGATTAGAGAAAATTACAAACACTATCAGAAAGGTTAAGCTTAAGTGTGTAGGAGTCTCCCTTGAAGGGCATGGTTGTTCGGACTTTACTGTATTTAATTTTAGTTTAGTGGTAACGCTAAAATATTTTATTTTTTAACGATTAATAAACGCTACGTCTAGCTTACATGAATAAAAAAAAACCGTACCCAATGTTTTATTCATCCTAAGAACTGTCAAAACGCCATAATTATTGGACGATAAAAGTTATCTGACGATTCTGAAAGTTTAATGGCCGAAACTCGTACGCAACTCTTATTAAAAAATAATAGATAACGTCTCAAACTGCTAAATGGGACTTAAAAATTTGAGTAGCCTTATAGAATCTTATAAAACCCGTTCATGGCTTTCCATTTCCCTGCATAAAAATTTGTCGTGTAGTTTATGTAAAAAAAAAATTTTTTTTGGAGTTGAAAATGTCAATCGTCGTTAAACTGACCTGCCCTGATCACCAGCGCCGTGGCTGTAGGCGCCCTGCACGCGGCCGCCGCGGCCTCCGCCTCCCCCGCGCCCACCGCCTCCCCCTCCCCCTCCCCCGCCGCCACCTCCCCCGCCCCCGCGGCCCCCGCCGCCGCCGCCGCGACCGCCGCCAACACCCTGTGATAATAAAACTGTAATGTACCTCGGGATAATATAAGAAGGGTGGAAAATTTTAAACGTCTTAACACTTGGCACACTCCAAAGTGGACTTTGCGCACTCCAAAGTTGACTTGGCACACTCCAAAGTGGACTTAGTAAACTCCAAAGTGGGCTCGACGGTTATTAAAAGTGAACATTTTTCGTCCCAATAGAGAAAATTCTGTCCTTGCCACCCACTATCCATTGACTTTTCGACGTTTAAGATATAGGCTCGTATTAATAAATGCATCTCAAAGTTGAGATCGATCTTAAGATGCAGTTTTGACGTTTAATGTATGGAACATCTGTCAACAACAGCATCTTAAGATCGATCTCAACTTTGAGATGCAAGCCTAATACAAGCCTAAGATTTAGTATTAGCAGTGACACTGACAGAAGTGATGTGACGGATAAGGGGCCAACCATTAATTACGTCACACGTAAAGGGGGGAGGGGGTCGACGAAATGTGACAATGTGCGACAAGGGGGTGGGAGGGGACCTAAGTTTCGTGACGTCACATTTAAAAATCGAATATATCTAAGTATTAAAACCGAAATTTGAATTGTTAACGAAAAATTTTGAAAATTTCTGTAAATTGTTAAAAATATGTGACGTCACACATGGAGGGGGGGAGTCTCGCAAATGTGACCAGCTGTGACAAAGGGGGGAGGGGTCTAAAAATCATGATATTCGTGTGACGTAATTTATGGATGGCCCCTACGTCATCGCAGTCCAATCAAGCAACATCTAGCCAGCTGAAAATTCTTTGGGACCATTTCTATGGAGTTCTATCCCCCTTGGCAATGGAGGGGTGAGATTACATACGTTTAAACACATAGTACATACCTGTGGGGTTGATCTCTGTTGCCAAGAAGGCATTTCCGGGGGTGGGGGCTGTTGTTCGTTGGGACGACCACCGCGATCGGGCACCTGTGACGAAATAAATAACAATATTATCGGAATACACTGAGATTGGCGTAAAGTAGCTATGTATTTGGTATTGCAAGCATCTATAGGCTACGGTAACTGCTTAACATCAGGCGGGCCGTACGCTTGTTTGCCAACCTAAGATAAAAAAATATTCAAAATAACAATACTATTATTAAATTGTAACTGATCTGTGTTTTCGGCTCTCTCACTCGTCGTACGTAACGCAGCTGTACAAGCTACTTTAGGCCGATCTTCTGTGAGAGGGTGGTACTACCCCGGTCGAGCCAGCCCGTATACGAGCTGCAGTCAATTGGCTACAGCTTGGCGCTACGTACCAGTAATTAGCTGCGTACATCAGGCGCATGCCACGCCCGATCACTTAGTTTTGACATCGGAACGCATAAACATAATGTCATAATATGAGTGCTCGGGCGAGGCATGAAGGACATCAACGCACAATCACAACGACGACGACAATCTGGCTGATTAAACATACCTGTCCTATAATGACTTTGTTGACGTCACTCTGCGTGTTCTTCCTGACGTTGGCGCTTGACGTCTTCTCGACTAGCAGCAGTGACGTCCGTGCCGCTAGAAAATCGGAGAACTTGACGTTTGGCTTCACTTTGAGGTGCTCCCGTTTGGGCCTGTACGTTGATTGGATCACGTCTTTCTTGGTCTTTAGACGGTCTGACCACTGTCAAGAAAAAAAGTTATTACCCGACTACGGCGGAGGGTTATGATTTTGACCGGTATGTATGTATATATGTATGTATGTATGTATGTATGTATGTATGTGCATCTGTTCCCACCTAACTTCCAAACTACTTGTCGTAATTTGCCAAATGAGCTATCGTTAGAAGCGGCTTAATGGCGCGCTGGTTATAGGCTATGTGACGTCACGTAAAATTGCAGATAGCGCCCTCTAGAGGACATAATGTGATGAACTAAAAAAAAATTTTTTTTAATGAACCCGTGTGGGGTATCAAATGAAAGAGCTTGGTGAGCACATTTCAAAAATATATATATAACTCCAAAATAATTAAATAAAAAGTAAGTTTAAAAACTAAAACCCGAGTACTGTTAAATCGCGCTCTAAAAAGTATGAAACAAGAAAATATTCTCATCTAGAGGATAGCCGTGGTCCGTTTAGGCCCTTTAGGTCAAAGTGGCATATGACCGCGGACCACGGCTATCCTCTAGATGAGAATATTTTCTTGTTTCACACTTTTTAGAGCGCGATTTTTCAGTAGTCGGGTTTTTTAAAGTCTAGATTTGTTCGCTTCTAGATTGTTTATCAAGTGCGAATTATCAGCAGGGCTAGCACACGCGTCAATATAAGACATTTGTCATGCATTTAATTATATCACACTGAGTAGCTCTCTCTCTCTTACTTAATGAATTGGAGAGAACGAGATAAAAACGATTTATCTAGCATTTTGTCTTGTCACGGTCGGCTGTGTTACCAGTGCAGCAGTGGTAACTTTGACAAAGTAGAAGCACTAAACACACACTACTACACTTACTTCGGCATTGAAAACATAAAAAAAAAACAATTTAAAACAAAAATTAATTTTAAAAAAAACTTACGCACTGAGTGCCTACGTTTCTAATTCATTCCGACTAGTGATGAGATGTTCTCGAGAACATTCGAGAATTTTCGAGGATTTATCTTCTGAAGCATGTTAAACTTGGCATAACCCTCATTAAACATGCAAGTATGGTGGTTTTAATTGATTTTAAGATTGAAAGTTAGGATAACGTCACCCGGAATATAACATTCTCAACAATTCTCACGAGTAAGTTTCCGAGGGTGAGAATGTTCTCGAGAACATCCCATCACTAATTCTGACATATCTTACGAAAGAAAATTGTTTGACGTTTAGATTCGACGACGATGAAGACGTCAAACAACTTTCGTTCGGAAGTAATGTCGGAATGAATGAGAAACGTAGTAGCGTAATTTCGTTTTCGTTTGTAAAAGAGTAGGCCCTCTGTAGCGGAAAAACCCATAGAGTAAAGACTAAAGATAGAGGTGCCCTTATTAGATTTCCCTATGAAACAACGCGTGGAAATTTTGCGCGGGGTGGCGCGGGTGGTGGGGGTTAAAAACTGGGAGGGCAATTTACAAGCTCCGCCCCCCGATCTACCGGTAAATAGCATAACTACTGGGTTCGTTTTATTTCGATGTTAGTACGTAGTTTAACTTTTTCACACTAGATGTCACTAAGTGTAGGTTCATATAAAAAACGTACCGAGGGTCGCCATCTAGTGTCGAATAGAATTATATTTGGGCTGCGAACGTTGGCAAGACGTCTGCACAGGACGAACGCCAACAGCACACTGACTTAAGCCACGCCTACTGTGATGACGTCACCGGCCGAGCTGTGCGATGTAATAGCAACGCGGCCTGGTAGCTTAGACCCAGTCCTTTATATGGTTCGTCTATGGAAAAACCGCACGTTTTTGCCAAAGAAAATTTATTTAAACATCCTTACCTCAAAACTCTGGATAGTGCATTCCAGCCTGGCTATAAGCGTCTCCCTCCTCAGCCGATATTCCTCGTACATCTCTGTGAAGTTGGTCTCGAGTTGACGCCAATCCTTCTCCGACAACGCCTTATTGTATAGAGGCTTGCCCACCAGCTGTTCACCTAGAACATAAAATAACGTCACGACTTGTATCCCCATTCGAGGGTAGTCAGAGGCTTGAATGGCCAGACACCACCACATTATGGAGGTATTAAGAGTCAACCCAAAGTCCACGTTTCACCAGATAGTCAGAACCCAACGTGACAGGTGGTGAACCTTGTCGCCGTGTATACAGGAACTGCCTATTACCGAATCCCGAGGGATGGCTAGGTTTCCTCACGATTTTTTCCCTCAACGTCAGCGTAGCGTAATTGTAAATTACCACCTATAAAAATCGTTTTTTTTTTATAGGACTTCGGTAGCAAAAAAATGCGTTCGGCCCGCCTGATGTTAAGCAGTTACCGTAGCCTATAGATGCTTGCAATACCAAAGGCATCGCTCGCACATTACCGACCTAAAGGAGAGTGCGACAAAGGGAGGGAACGGGGGGAGTTGGTTCCGGCTGTCTCATTTATCGTACGAAACGCAGCTGAGCTGCTCTACGCCGAACTTCTGTGAGAGGGTGGTGCTATCCCGGTCGAGCCAGCCCGTATATGAGCTGCAGTCAATTGGCTACAGCTTGGCTCTACCACCTTGAAATGCTGTTTTTCACAAATTTTCCATACATTAAACGTCAAAACACTCAAAACTGCATCTTAAGATTGGTCTCAACTTTGAGATGCATCAGATGCAATACGAGCCTTACACTTACCACACACACCACTTACACTTCGGCGACACGGTTCACCACCAGTCACGTTGTGTTCTGACTATCTGGTGAAACGTGGGCTTTGAGTTGACTTAATACCTCCACAATGTGGTGGTGTATGACCACTCAAGCCTCTGACTACCCCCGAAAGGGGATAAAAGTCGTGACGTTACATTACATTTCTTACACTTACCTTCCTTCTGAATCGTGTCTTTAAGCTTAGCTTCTAGTTTGGAGAATAGCATTTCTGGTGTTATGTTTGGTGGTGGCTTGTTGAATTTCAGCGCTATAAGTATGTCTTTCAAGTCCTTAGCTGTTGGCGATTCTTGCTGCAAATAGACAAACATAATATTTATTCATGTAGCTTAACAAAGTACTTATTATTTCAGAACTCTTTTCAGTATTGGACCGGGAGCCCAGCGTGCAATTCGTGGATTTGAACGAGCGCCGTCCAAACCTCGTAGATTCGGTAGATGAGATGATAGGAAGAATACATTGTTCTAGATGTTTCCACTTTCAGCGGTGGGGGGGGTGAAAAAGTGAAACTTCCAGATGCTCCCATTTCTTAGACTGACGATCAAATTAGCAAAATTGACACTTTTGACACTTCGTAGCTAGTAATGAATCCCCCTTATCTTAATCTGACGAGTACGAGCATTTTAAGATGGTCTATATTTTTTTTTGGTTCCCCTGAGCGAACCCACCAATATTAAGGGCTCATAATTTTTTGAGGTTCTTATCAATATGTAAGCTATCTCCCTTATCTTAATCTGACGCGCTCGTTTAAATCCAGAAAGTCCTTCTACGGCTCCCCATCCATATAAGAAAGTTGTTTTACATTTTCGGGATACGGCAACGTTGCACAACAACGCGCGACGTTGCCAGCTGGCGCTCAACATCGACAACAGAAGGGCTAGACAAGTGGCTGACGTCTACAAGCGTTCCTTCAAATCGCTACGCTTCATGTATGGAAATGACATAAGTCACGTGATCTACATAGTGACTTGTAATGTCATTTCCATACATTGTGAAGTCTATTCTATTCTTGTCGGCGACCGAACTGGACTGCAAGCCGTAATAATAATAATTTATTGGTATTGTGAAATCGTGCAGTCCGGAACCATGTAGAATGTTCTGGAAAGTATCGAATGTTCTGTAAGGTATCGAATTTTCTGGAAAGATGTTCCAGTAGAATCGAGAACATTCGAATGTTTCCAGAATATTCTATAGAATAAACGGGAATACTTGGGAAGGTTCCAGAAAGTTCGATACAACGACCAACTGTAATCGAATAGGGTCGAACTTTCTGGAAGCCTAAAGGGTGTGAGACAATGTTATGTGTAAGAAAAGGATAGATGATCCGCACCGCGGTATATAAGCCGGCCGATTTTGGCAGACCGGCATTCCAGTTTGTGCTATCAAAGCGAACTAGTCTCTTGAATAAAAGTGCTAAGTCAAAGTGGGTTTTAATTGAAGAAAACTCCTCGTCCCTTCGAAGTCATCCACCGTAGAAGAGTGGGCATCAGATTACGCATTGCAGGGTGCGTGGGACAGACGTACCAGCGCAGGTGTGGAACCTCCAGCCTCCAGCGTCTGTCATATTGGGAGACGTCCCAGGTGTGTGCGAATAAGAGCGCCGCACCGCAACAATTCTATTCGATTAGCAATCATGCCACTTGTCTAGGGGGGCAGGACAGACAAGGAAAGTTGCTTGTTGCCGATCAACATGGCAACTGTTGTGCTTGAAATGTTGCCTATACTCTGATTTTTAATTTCGTAGACTAATATGACAGCAAATGTCAATTTAAATTAAAATAAAATCTATTTTTTATGAGTGATCTTCATGAACGTAATAAGGTAAACGCACCAGTAATGGTCAGCGTTCCACTAATGGTCATTTGAAAACAAAACCTTCCTAATAAGAATCACGAATGTTTTAGGGAAAGCGGCAATACTCAACCATAAAACATAGACACTCAGCTTTATAAAAAATAATTTTGAAGTCTTATAAGTCGTTTATTTTCAAAATGGTGACCGTGTAAAGAAGTCGCCGTCGCAAACTCATCAATTCGTTAAGAATTTCGTTAAGGAAGTGGTATTTTTAAAATGATTTTTTAGTATGACAAATAGAAGTGGTTTTGCACCTAATTTATTATAAGCATGCTGAGATGATTGGGAGACAAAATTACTACGTAATTGCAATAATTTACTTCGTAGCTTTTTTTTAACTGGGATGTCCATTACTGGAAATCGCAAAACGATTGGTTTCCAATTATGGTCAGTAATGAACACTGGTGTGACAATAGCTAGCACATCATCTGTCAATCAAAAATATTGCTTAGTAATTTTACAATTTTATATGGTTGCTACGAATTCTAATTTCAAATTAATTTTATTTTATAAAAATGTAGTCTATTTCTATCTATCTATGTGTTTCTGTTTGTTGTCTATTTTCAAGTTGTTCAAAAAGAAATTTGTTGTTTTTTCAATTTTTCTTAATATATACGTAAAATAATATTATCATAGTATTTTATTTTGTTCTAGAAAAGCATATCTGGATGAAATTTGATGAAATTTCTATTAACATTACGTAATTATCATAATAATTGGCTTGACCATAATTGGCTGTTCATAACTGGTGTTGACCATAAATGGAGTGACGAACATTAGGTTGTTGCCTGACCATTACTGGGGCATTTTTTTTAATTTTTCAAAAATATTTTTATTTTTTTCTATTATAGATAAATGAGTTATTGAATCTTTCACAACTAAAAGATACTATCCTTCACTAATATCGCACTGAAACTGTAGGATTTAGCAATAACTACCCAGAAAAATGACCAAAAATGACATTTTTTTTTCTTATATTGACCATGATTGGGTCGTTTACCTTACCATTGAACAGGACTGTGGACTACAAACTTTATTTTCCATTCATTCATTCAAAAATAAACCTTATCTGACGGACTTAACGCCCACGATGCACGCTTTATAAAAACCGGTCCCAGCCAGATACCTATAACTGCGCCTTCTTTCCCTTTCTAACAGTACAACCTTTCAACCCTTGTGTTGCCAGTTAATATTTATTCGATCACTTTAAACTTGGTACATTTTCATGTTAAGAATAATAAACAATAAAGTCGATTAATGAATTACCTATGGTAAAGCATAAGAATATCCTACGATTAAAATTTCAAATATAAATAAATATCTGGAAATAAGTACTTACCTTCTTTAATAATTCGCTCGTAATTGTCAGTTCCGTGACGTCTATAGGAATCGTAGCAGAAATAAAATTAAAAACTTGAAACACAGAACGTCAATTTGCGTGACACACGACATTTGCAGCGAATTTCAAATCTATAAGATTGTGCTAAATTTTCTAATAAAAAATGGGTAGAATATGGGTAGTGGAAGGATGCAAAAGTGAATATTATCCGGATTGTGGATTATCTTACCATAGGTAAGTGTTTAACCATATTTTCTACGTTTACTACATTTTAGAAGTTCGGGTGACATCAATATAGGTAGTAAACAGGACTATAAATAAATCTTATTATGTTTTTAGAACTGACGGATATCGTCCACGGCAACTGTTTGCAGCGATAAAGTCGCGCTTTTCGTTAACGCACGACTCCATCGCTTCTTTTCGAAGTCGGTCGCATTTGCAACGCGCGACAGAAGCGAATTAGGCTGACCCCACACCGAGCGTGTGCGTTCCTCGAGCGTGCGAACGACGTGCACGCCGGGCACACAAGCCTGCGCCAACACAACAAAACACTGGCATTCACGCTGTACACACGCCGCGCGCTGGTAAAACGCGTCGCTCACGCCGCGTTGTCGCGGCTCGCTCGCGGCATTCGCGTCGTTCACGCTCGAGGAATGCGCACGCCCAGGGCCAGATTAACCCTATCAGGGCCCCTAGGCAATGCAATTCTCGAGGCCCCTTTCCTTTACCCTTTTGTTACTTTTCAAATACATTTTTCTATCACAATGTAATTATATTCATAACTAGCTGTGCCCGCGACTTCGTACGCGTAAATTTGTCTATTCTATTACGTAACTTGAAGACAACGTTTCGTTGATTCCATTTCGTCGCTTTGTCGATTGAAATTGTTTGAAACCGGGACGTCTTTTGACTTTACACTTCCCGATTACTCCAAAACAATAAAAACAAACAACATATTTTTTACTTTTTCAGATTACCTAAAATTACAGATCCCAGGAGATCCCATTGGTTGCAACGAATACCTATTGGCAATAGGAACATATGGCAAAATACATTCATATGTAGCAAGCATTTCAAGCCCACAGACTATGTCCCTAACCTATCTCGACGAGTTTTAAAAGAAAATGCCCTGCCCTCGCTGCTCCTTTTCGTTAGCATGAATTTTATTTTGTCTTATCGTCTAATTAGCTGGATATTTTTAGGATACCGTACCTAATAAGGAAAAAAACTAAACCCTAATATGATCACTTTGTTGTCCGTCTGTCTGTCTCTATGTCCATCTGTCACGACGTGCACAGCCCAAATCAAACATAACATGTAAACAGTAGGTACCTTTTATAGCGTCGAAAAAGAGTATAGGAAAGATTTTGGAAAAAACCATGAATATGGAGAGCCTAGACAACGTCTGACCAAGCGTGCCCGAAGGTTTGCGCTATGTGCAAACTTGACGCGCTTATTACCTTACGTGAGACCAGTGCATCGATTCGGAAATGCTACTAGAATGGCGAGCTCAGGGTCGGGCACTCATATTTATTGTCTTAAAGTGCTGACACTTTGAATGTGATTTACATGTTTACTACGATCGTTCTGATGAAATTGTAATACGATATATACTTGTTAATCGCCCTCCAGCATGGAATCATCCATAGAAATTACCAAGTCAGCGAATCTAATCTAAGGGCGAGGAGCGATGACGCGACATAACTAGGTCTGTATTTTCACAACAACGAAATGTTTACGCACATTTTTGTATAACAACAGTATAATTATTTTTGTGTCCTCTAAGTGTTTTACCTACTTCATGAGGTAGTTATTTTTTTTAGATTTTATGTATTATATCACATTATGCACTCAGTCATAAAACATTATGCGTTCTTTTCGCGTTTCTTCTGCGTTACTGTAACATAGAAGTGTCAACTCTCTCTCTATGTTACAAAGTGACAAAACCTACGGCCTTACAGCCGAATATTTTGTATCTCCATTTGGGTTGATACAGGTAGATACAGACAGGCACTCGCGTAGTTTGGCCACCGCAGACTAATTTATTGTACCTACTCATGTTTTTATGAAAATAAACATCCCTTTCCTTATTTTCTTATTATTTTCCTATCATAACAATCTTGGAACGTTCTCCAAATGTCAAAATATTATGGTCACTCTTGTTGGCAAAGGAAACAACGTTCAGTGTGGTATATCGCTGTCGGCTTCACATTTGCTAGCAAGTCATCATTCCAGGTGTGTAAACGTATAAATTCCTTGGTGATCTTGTTTATTTTATTTTTTAATCGATTTCAAAAAAGGAGGAGGTTCTATGTTCGGCTGTATGGATGTTTTTTTTTTTTTTTTTTTAATGTATATTCACCGATTTCTCCGGCATTTATGAACCGATTTGAAAAATTATTTTGCTGTTTGGTAGATCGTAGCTCCAAGTTGGTCCCATAAAAAAATAATTTCTAGAATCAACCCCTAAGGGGGTAATTTTGGGGGGTGAAGGTCGAATAATGAAACTCATGTTTCAGGATTTTAGAAAAATCCCCCCCCCCCCCCCCCCAAAGGGGTAAAACGAGGTGTTGAAGTTTGTATGGAGAGTTACCGTTTATCTCTAACGTTTATGAACCAATTTTTCTTTTTAAACTGTTATTTGGTAGGTGTCTAAGTCGTTTTGGTCCCGTAAAAAAATCATTTCGGAAATCTACCCCCAAAGGGGGAAACTAGGGGTAGAAGTACGGTAGAAAAATATATTTGTGTCCGATTGACTTGAAACTTAGTATGTATACTCCATATAATAAATTAAGAAACTTTTGTTTTGGAATCTTGGAAAAGTCACCCCGCAAAGTTGTTGGGCTTACTTCATACGGTTCAATATGCCAAAATGTTCATTGGTATGGCGCCACTAAAAATCATGAAATAAAATTATTTTTATAAAAAAAAATAAAAACCGACTTCAAAAAAACCTGGAGCACTAAAAAGACTGAAATAATATTTCTATTACCACCACTGCCTACCCCTTCGGGAAAATCAGGCGTGATGATGTGTTATCGAGTATTTGGAGTCGGTGCCAATCTTGGTATGCCGAGTCTACCTACTATAAAAGTAAGAAGATAGATTAGCACCGACTCCAAATACTCGATAACACATCATCACGCCTGATTTTCCCGAAGACCCCTTCGGCAGTGGTGGTAATAGAAATATTATTTCAGGCTTTTTAGTGCTCCAGGTTTTTTGAAGTCTGTTTTTATTTTTTTATAAAAATCATTTTTAGTAAATACAATTGAATTAATTTCAACAAGAATCATAAAAACAACATAATTCATGATGATCAGATCAAATTAATTTTACGTTTGACATAAAAAGCTGTCATGTTAATCCACGAAATTTAAATCGGAGTATAGTGGATACAAGGCTTAATTAAAGCATAAGTCATAATGGGTCTTACCATAACAATATCCATGCCAGAGCCCTGCTTCTCCTTGGGGCAGTCCACGGTCACCATGCGCGCACCCATAAGCTCAGAAACCAGGTAGTCTAGCAGCAGGAGTCGATCCTCCTTGCTTTGGAGTCGGGATGACATGTGACCTAAATAAACCAATAAAACAAAGGCCTTTTTTACGGTGGTACCTACTGTGTTACAGAACCATGGGTGGTACCTACTGTGTTACAGAACCATGGATCATGGGAATGCACCATAAAATTCTCATTACTGTTTATTCCCTTCAATTAAATCATCCATTTTCACAAATATTCAATGAAAACACTGCCCAACAAAACATGAAATTTTGTTTTGTAACAAAAATATATTTAAAAACGATCTCAACTTCGGGCCCTGTAAATAATAAATTGAATGTAGTGTGCTCTTGAGTTATCATTAACTATTATAGAGTATCATATTCTTTTTGGAATAAGCATATAATACACTAATATAATTTATATCTTAAAAAAAAAATACATTTGTTTTTAATCTGACAAAATTATGTGCGTATTCGCGTATTGTACTCACCATTACGTTAGAGCCAGACAGAATTACTCAAAAAAAATCTGGATTGTGATCTAGAGTGACTGTAACATACCTATCACCAATTTCTTGTAAGGACACCCTAATTCCTTCAGGAAAGAACTCAGCTCTAACAGGAAAGTGCTGGACTCATCGGGATCATTCATGATGTTGACGGTCTCTTCTAAATTGCATAGAGTCTTCAACTCTTCAGCCAAGATGTGGATCAACTTCGTGTATTCCAAGGACTTGGGGCCACCGTCCAGGGCCTTTGCGAAGGCGGTCTCGTCGGATAACGGACCTTCATAGCTGAGAAAGATGGTTTAAATTAATAAGCGGTAATCTAAGTTACTATTTAACATTACCTTATTATGTACGATTTACATTGAGCAGGATGCAACCGTACACATGTTGAATTAAATTTTTTTTTTTTTTTTTTTTTTTTTTTTTTGTTATTTAATAACTATCATGCGATCGGTCTGGCGACCATAAGCAGATATTATGCCAAGTCGATGGTGTGTTAGGCAGGCCCGTCCAGCGATGGGTTTGCCTTCTTGTATCAACTTATAATGATAAATTGTCCCATATGTACTCTCTTTTGAGTCGTCTTTTAGGTAATGGTATATGTAAATTAACTGCCAGTTTGTTACTGTGTCTTTCTATTCTCTCCCTGTACTTCTTAATTGTGTATTCCACCTCCTCTTTGACAGTACGAATATCAAAGTAATCATGCAGTTCGTCCATTTTTGTAAACCATGGTGATTTAGCTATTGTTTTGAGCACATTATTCTGAAATCTTTGTAGTATTTCTAGATTACTCATTTTTGCTGAGCCCCATATCTGTATCCCATATGTCCACACCGGCTTAAGGATTGCTTTGTATATAAGTATTTTGTTATTAAGGGATAGCTTTGATTGTCTACCTAGTAACCATTGCAGAGATCTAAATTTGATATTGAGTTCATCCCTTTTTTTCTGGATATGATATTTCCATGTTTGTTTGCGGTCTAGGTGAAAGCCAAGGTACTTTACAACTGAGTTGTGGGGCAGGACACTGTTTCCTAGTTTAACTGGTGGACAGTCACCACGTTTTAGGGTAAATGTGATATGATTAGATTTGATTGCACTAGCTCTAATGCGCCAGCGAGTCATCCAGGACTGTATCTTATCGAGATGTGTTTGCAGGTGTTTTGATGCTTCAACAGGATCTTCATTTGATGTAAGAACGGCAACATCATCGGCATAAGTAGCTGTTGTTATATTGTCCGATTCTGGCATGTCAGCTGTGTATATTAGGTATAACGTAGGTCCTAACACGGAGCCTTGAGGCACCCCGGCTTTAATATCATAGAGTGAGGAAATTGCGTCATTGATTTTAACGCAAAACATGCGGTTATCCATGTAGGATTTCAGTACGGCATAAATGTTATGAGGTAGGGTTTTCTTTAACTTGTATAGAAGACCTTGATGCCATACTTTGTCAAAAGCCTGTTGGACATCGAGGAATGCTCCTGTGCAGTATTTTTTAGATTCCAAGGCTACACGTACTTCGTTCGTTATTCTGTGCACCTGTTCTATTGTACAGTGTTTACTTCTAAACCCAAATTGATGTTCAGGAATGATTTTACCTTCTTCTATAGATTTATTTAGACGCTTCGCAAAGATCTTCTCAAAGACTTTAGATAGAGTCGGAAGGAGACTTATTGGTCTATAAGATGACGTTAAGTGTGGTGGCTTTCCTGGCTTTGGTATCATTGTAATTTGTGATGTTTTCCATATTGTGGGGAAGTATGATGTTCTCATAATTGCATTAAATAAATAAGTTAGAAATATATAACCCTTTTTTGACAGCTGCTTCAGAATATCTGAGGTAATTAGGTCGTAACTAGGTGCTTTCTTCGACTTTAGGTTTCGTATGGTCTGTCGTGTTTCTTCTAGGGTACAACATCTTAGGGGTAGGCATAATTGTAGATCACTTTCAAGGTAGGAGTCAATTGTTTTGTGTAATTCATCATTTTGATGGTCTTCGTAAGGAGAAAATGCGTCTTTAAGGAATATACCAAAAGCTGCCACTTTGTCCTCATCTGTTTTAGCCCAAGTACCGTCTTGTTGTTTTATTGGATATTGTTGCAAGCGTGGTTTTTGGACGGATTTGATCGTTTTCCACAAACAATATTCATTGTTACGGTTTGGTGCTAGTTCTACTAAGTGTTGTTGTATTGTATCATTTTCTATTTCCGATAGGTACTTCTTAAGTTCTGTAGCTGCCTTATTAAACGCAGCTTTATCCTGGGTGCGACGCGAATTGTGCCATATTCTTCTTAGGCGTCTCTTTTCAAGAACCCTTAGTCTCACCTCTACAGGTAAGTTTCGGTGATTGTTGTTTGCATAGTAAGTGGTTGCGGGCGTATTCAACCATGCAGCTTTTTGTATAGTGGTTGTTATGAATAATGCAGCAGTGTCTATGTCTCCTTGGGACTTAAGTGGGATTTTTAGATTTATGTTATCATCTAAGAATTCTCGGAATGATTCCCAGTTTGTTTGTTTGTTGACCAAGTATGAATGGGTGGGTCTTTCTATGATAGTATTGCTTATCGTAGCTATAACAGGAGTATGATCTGACGAGCCATCGATAGAGCTTTCAATCTTCAGGAATTTCGCTTGAAGGCCTTTGAATACAAAGAAATCCAGAAGATCAGGTAACTTATTCGGGTCTGTGGGCCAGTATGTTGGCTGGCCAGTCGTGAGAAGCTTCAGTCCGTTTTTGTCAATACTATCTTTTAATTCTTTTCCTCTTGTAACAGTTAACCTGGATCCCCATTGGATGTTCTTAGCATTCCAGTCACCGCCAATGATAAATCTGTTGTCTAGCGTTTCAAAGAAATGGTTAAACTGTTGGCTTGTTATTTTATGTCTAGGAGGGCAATATATGGAAGTGAGTGTTATAGCACCGAGTTTATCATGTACTAGTATTGATGTAGCTTGTATGTGAGGTGTCTGGTATTGAGGTAATATTTGGTGTTTGATGGCTTTCCTTACTAGTACAGCTGTGCCTGCATGTGCAGTACCATCTGGGTGACATGTTGCATAAATGTTATATCCAGGGATGGAAAAAGATGATCTTGTTGTCATATGTGATTCTGTAACTAGTAGCACATCAACATGATTGTGCTTCATGAAAGTATTCACCTCTGGTTTGTTATTCAACAAACCATTCACGTTCCATGTTGCGATCCTTATTGAATCCATTATTTAGCTATTTTATTAATGACAGTAGTGAGTAGACCCATTAAGGTGCTCATTTGTTGTATAAGATGGTCCAGCTTCTCAGCTTGTTTTATGAGTATTATCTCTAGAGGGCTCACATGAGAGCCGCCTGCTACTTGCGCATAAGTTCTTTCACCAGTCGCTTGTGGCTCAGCTGTTGGTTCATTGTTTTGACGTGTAATGTTTTGTTCATTGTCTGAACTTGGTTTTGTTGTGGTGGCCTTGGTATGCTTGTTAACGGGTTTCTTTCTGTTTTGAATTTCTAAGAAAACTTTACAGCCTTTGTAATTTGCAGGGTGATTTTCATGACATAGTGCGCATTTGCATGGAATTGTTTTATCTTTTTTAGGGCAATCAGTTGTGTTGTGATTGCCTGCACATTTAACGCATCTGAATGGTCGCATGCAATTGTTGCGCGAATGGCCGTACTGTTGACATCTCTTACATTGCACTATAGTATTTTTCCGTTTAGGGTCTTCTATAATTATAGAGGTATTATAAATGTAGGTAAGCTGTTTTACATCAGCATTGTTTGGACTAGGTTCTAAATTGACAAACCAGGTTGATAGTGGAATTTTTTGTGGTCCATGTTTTGCATTTACAATTTCACCTTTAACTTTGTTCCCTGTGCTCTCTATGGCAGCTTTGATTGCTTCCACAGGTGTAGATGGATGTAGATCTCTGATGACAACTCTGTAAGGTCGTTCATCTTTGCGTGTAAATGTATGGCCAATTAAGTTTTTCTCCCTGACTAATTTAATAAGTTTCTTGTAGGTCTCGATATTGCTGCATGTGATACGCAGCTGGGTACGAGTGACAATTTTATAAGAGTAATCAGTTTTCTCCAGAACACTCTCAATTAATTCTGTAAGTTTACTAATATTTTGAACTGCATATAAGATGATAGGAGGTGGTTTACTAATATGTGTTTTTATTGGTTGGGAAGCGATTTGACTCTCTTCATCGACATTTAGTGTTGAAAAGCTGTTCTGTAATGGGATTTCATCAGGATCACTAGAGGGTGTCCTATTCAGTCTACGCCTTTTTTTGGCTCCAGTGGTTTGTTGTCTCGGTGAAACAGTTTTCCATTCAGTATCATTTTTCTCATTAGACTGATAAGGTTCTTTAGTTTGAGAAGATCCTGGAGTAGGGATGTCTCCTAATGATGAGTGTCTTGTCTTTGAGTTTATAAATAAGCTTGGGTGGAAAATTTGCTGAACAAGTTTCTTGGGTGAACCCTTGGTGTGCTGTTTTTCATTCTCATGATATGGGGTATCATTTTCATCTCCAGTCGTGTGACTGGTTTCAGTACTCATGGTAAAAATTTTAGTAATTATGCAGCAACACTTTTCCAAATGTCAGACGACATGTTTTATCGGAAAACTAAAATAATGCAATAAGTTGGAGGTAGATGGTAAAAACTAAAATTTGCAAATGTCACTTTCGTATTTTAGTTTGTATTTTTGCACGGAATCACTGTTTATTTTGTGTGGATAATAATATCACTCAATCTATGTTCGTTTAGCTTCACTATTTTATAGTTTTTAATAGTAAATTCACTGTTTAACACATATAGTCAGTTGAATTAAATAAAGAACATTTTAATGTCTTCACAGTGATGTAAGTTTATTGTTTTTCCTTGGAACTTATGCATTAAACATACATAAGTACCTTATGCCTACTACATATTGGTAATTTTCTAGATAAATTTCTCATCCCTGCATGATTTTATCCTAAAAATATATATTTTAACATACACAGAACAGAAATACCTAATTTCCAACATTTAGATATTGTACGTAGGTACCTAATTAGTAGATATAATAGGTTGGTAGATTAGGTATACATAGATCATCAACCAACTCAAAATTGTTTGAAAATAACATTGGTTTATTTAATTTTACTTTTGTTTCAGTAAATATGTCGAGTTCTTTACGTGAGCACTAAAGCTTTCCTATTAAAATTGTTATAATAACATAAAATAAAGTAAAATAAGTTTAGTTAGCAAATTATAACCTAGATGTTTAAGACAGGTCAAGACTCACCCAAGATCGTTCAATGAATCCAAAATATCGTTCTCCATATTTACGTTATTACACTTAATATTAGCGTAAAAAACATTAAAATCTAATTCAGATTATTCAGAACCAGCCGGCGAATAAATAAAATTAATGACAATGGCGTATGACAGCTGCACGAATGCAAAATGTCGATTAGACTAGTGATGTGAAAACTGTGCAAAGTTATAAAAATCGTACATTTATATTAATTTAGTCGATCATGAATTTGTATGTTATAATGAAGCTTAATAATGGGAAGAGGTAAGGCAGATGATCAATGAAGCTTAATAATAGGGCCGCGTTCAAAGGCTACGTACCAAGTTCAACTATTAACTTAGACCCATATCCTTACTTCAGAGTGACCTTTACAATTTTATTGCCGCGTTGATAGTGAATAGTTGCACTCAGTGAGTAGCCTCTGAACGCAGTCCAGTTGGGCCAGTACCCACAATATTAGAAAGTTACACTAATGGTGCGTTCTATTCACTGTTAATTTTGTAAATTTCGTTATTTTCGTCCACAAATCTCGTTCCACTCGCACCAACTTGTACTGAAAGTGATCAAAATTATCGTTTTTAACACTTTTTGTGGACGAAAATAACAAAAATTATGGTGAATGGAACGCAGCATTAGTACCTATGATTTTTATAGTACGTAACGAACGGCTTACTAAAAAAACTGTCCGTCTATTAGTATGCTTTATTCTACTCACTTCTAATTACTAACGGTGTAGTTGCAGAGCTTGAAATATCATCTGATGCTTCATCATAATAATAGTAATACAAGCAAATTCTGGTCCCACTACTTGTTAAATTTTAAAAATCGACTAATTAATTAAATAGGTGATGGATGGTTGCAACACTATAAACGTCATCTGATATTTAATTTACTGCCATCTAGTTTCAATTATTATTAGTTATTCAACGAAGTTATGGTTTCTATTAAAATAACTAGGTGTCGCTGTTAAACAGTTTCTATGGTTTCTAGAATCAAAAATCTCCATCTCTTCATTCAAAATCAAAGAAATCTTCCTTATCAAACATTTCTATAAAAACCTTACGTTTATTTTCTATTTGATTATCGGTAGATAGGTAAACTTATTATAAGGTAGGAACCTATTAGGCATATTCTTATTCATGAAACGAAGTTCTACTATTACAGGTAGGTACCTACCTAGGTAATACCTACTACTGTTTTATTGCATTTTTATTCAAAACATGTTCAAAACAACCTGACCGAGACAAGTCAGACAAGTCTCAGGCTCACTTTGAATCATAGATGTAGGTACCTACCTATTGTATAGTATTGAATACACACTAGCACAAACATGGATTTTATTGTAGAAACGCTCGAACAAAAGGTACCTACCTACCTACGAACATTCTAGTAGAAAAGTTATTGGAAAGAAAATCTTTTGCAACCTACTTATGTATACCTACCTATGTTGGGGTAACAATAAAAACTGAGAAAACCAGCTTCGATTTTAATTTATTTTTTAATTTTTATCGAACCTACGAACTCAATGCTACGAACTTATGCAGACCTTACATGCAACCACTACCTAGATCACAGAGTTGGGCAAAATTTAATTGCAATTAATTAATTGGTAATTGCATGAGATGTCACAATTAACAATTAATTGTGATTTGTTCGCGATTGACGAACAAATCAAAATTAATTGTTAATTGTGACACCACATGCAATTAGCAATTAATTAATCGCAATTAAATTTTGCACAACTCTGCTAGATCACTAGAGCAAAGTGCAACGCGGTCTATATTTTGTCTGCCGACGCAAAGCAACCTATAAGTTTGACTACTTGATATTAGTTGATATGTCTGTTACCTACATCGTACCTAACTCCCATGGAAGAACCGATTTCAACGATGTTAATTTTTAACCAACGCGTGGCGCAGTGGTTCGAGCGTGAACCGCTCGGCTCACCGCATCGGGTCGTTGCGGGTTCGATTCCCGTCAGAGGCAAATTTGGAAAACGGGAATTTCGTAATCTGTCCTAGTCTGGGATCGCCCCCAGTCCATTGTACGGTAGCCATAGTATTGCGTTGTTTAGTTTGGGACCATACAGTTGGTGTGTTAGTCTAGCGATACTTTTTTTTTCGATTATTATAAAATTTGATTGAAGTCCGTAGTACCTAACTATCTATCAGATAGATCCAGCAAAAAAAACTGTTTTTAACTAGTTTTTTATGATGATCACACACAACTCTATAAATCATAGGTCACGTTAGTAGGTAGGTATATCCATAAAATCATAATAAATCTATGCGCGCGCGTCTTATAATCTTTATCTACATGCATGATGATACACGTACCTACTAGCGACAGCGTAGTAGTGTGTGTGAAGTGTTTGTATGCGTGTCATACCTGCGAAGGTGCGCATACGTCGCTGTCACAGGTGCGTGTACGTTAGGGTGGCGCGACCACTTGTTGAGATTAGTTTTATAAAATAAGTGGTTTTTATATTATACTTAATTAAGACGCGTATTAGAAAAAAACTATAAGTACCTAGCTGGTGAAATTACGATTATCTATCATGATTATTATTTTGCAAGAGAAAAAAAGGACTTCTCTCCGGAGAGGTACTATAATGGCACAGACCGAAGCCAAGTTTGTGTTTTTTTATTGAGATCTGTTAAATTTAATTTGTGTTAATACGTATACCTACTTAACGTACGTATATACTATATTAGTACGTATACTTAAGTAGGTACCTAATAGAGGATTTTCGCATCCTCACACGTTCGATCGAAAAATCATACTTTTGCAATACTGGGGAATCATGGTTCCTCTGCGCTAACGCACACCGCACGCTGTCCAAACACGTTCTCCACACACGGTCTCTGTTCCACAAGTTACAATCACATCCTACGACCGAACTACTACGAACGCGTACGAACGAACGGCACAGTCCACCGCGCAGGCTGACGCGGCGCACGTTTCCACCGCGCGATTTAAAAAAAGTTTTAAAAACGCATTCCGGATTCGATAAAATTCAAATTTTTTGGAATGTGACCGGTGTCCGTCGTCAAACTATTCATGTGCCATAGTGATGTTACTTTGTGAGGATTGAAAAATTGAAAAAAAAAATGGGTGTTTTGAAGTTGTTTTTATTTGTGACCGTTTTTGTGCCTTGTGTTTTTGGCCAAGAGGCTGCGACGTGTTATGGTGCTGGCAGCGTCGCTGGGGCGGCTATCGGTGCTTTTCTAGCCGCACTCCTTTTAGTGGGAGCCGCTTATTATTTGAGGAAACTGTACTGGAAATCCCGAAAAGGTACGTGACTTTAGTTGTTTTTTTTTGCGAAACGATTACGGTTGTTAGTCGAATCATCTCTACCCACGTACTTAATTCGAACTTGAAATTCGAATCGAACGACCTTTTTATTTCTTTTTTTATTGCCAGTGTTATTATTTATGTGGGTATTTTTTTTTAACTGTCAATAGTCAACATTTCGAAGTTTAAAAATAAACTCAAAAAATTTAGCCGGCTTCCTAAAATACATAGGGTTCCTTTTTAAGTTGTTTTCAAGTAACAGTTAAGCACACTGCACGCACAATTGAATATGTATGCATACAGTAATGCTTAACGTGACTTAATTGCGAAATAAGCCAACGAGAAGCCGGTTAAAATTGAAACTGGTTTGAAATAATACCATTTATGGACATACCTTGCACTTAAAGCAAATAGGTACAAATACATTCGTGTTGTAGACAAGTTTTAAAATAATGTAAACAGAGTTAAACACTTATTTTTATCACAATCTTAACTTTAGTACCTAGGTTGGTGCCTAACTACCTACCTACTGTTAAGGAATCTTTGACATTGATTAATCCTTGAGTTTTTTCTTTCGTGTTGTGTAACAACACTAGAAAAACACGATTAACTAAGACAATCTTAGATAAATAAACATACCTACATAACTAATACTTCGTACCTATTCCGTACTTACTTACTTTCTTACCTTTGAGAAGAACATCCTTAGCAGGTACTTATTAAAAACAAATAAAATTTGTGTGCGTCAAGCAATCGGGACCACTCAAAAGATTATTTTTTGGTGTTGCAAATACTACCTAACAAAAGTACCTAAGCTTAATTTTAAAATATCTCTAACTTCACATGGTACCTATTACCTATAGGTAAGGCAAAGCTTTCACGATTCTCCCCACCATTACCAATCACGGTTATTACTGGGTTTGGCGATGTGGCCAGATAACAGGTTATTTAAGTACAACGTCCAACTGTGATTAATGAAATGCTACTTAAAAAGGCAGGTTGTTCGTCATGACGGAGGCTTTGGGAACCCACATACCCATAGAGAATCACACCCTGGTAACAAAAACAATCTTGGATGCTCTTATTTTTTTTCGTATCGTATGGTTAGTGGCCAATCTGGTATCAAGAGTTATTCAAGCCGTCCAAAGATTTCTGAAAAGGCTTTAAATGTAACGTCACGACTTTTATCCCCATTCGGGGGTAGTCAGAGGCTTGAGTTGGCCATACACCACCACATTTTGGAGGTATTAACCAACTCAAAGCCCACGTTTCACCAGATAGTCAGAACCCAACGTGACAGGTGGTGAACCTTGTCGCCGTGTATACAGGAATTGACTATTACCTAATCCCGAGGGATAGGTAGGTTTCCTCACGATGTTTCCCTCACCGTCAGCGAACTGTAAATTATGCACATACCTAGATGAAAATTTATCCATTGGTGCATGCCCCACCGGGGATCGAACCTGGGACCTTCTGATTGCTAGCCCAACCTGTTCACCCCTAGGCTACAGTCGCTATCGCTTCGCAGTCGCTTTAAGTTTAATTGTTAATACACCAATCTTGTAGTATAAGAAAAGGAGAAATTTAACATAGATCGGCGAACACGCTCGAATGCACCTCGCGTGTGATGGCAAGAAAGATTTAGTTTACTAGGTCAGTAGAGGGCTTCTCTTGTTCAGTGCAATAAAGTTCTTTCCCCCTTTGTAATCCCACTCCTGGGCACAGGCCTCCTTTGCAAGGGCGATTCAGGCCATAACCCACACACTGGCCCAGTGTGGGTTAATTTCTCGTCTTTCTAAAATTTGTTAGATTTTCCAAGACATGCAGGTTTCCTCACGATGTTATTCTACACCGTCATCGTATTAAAGTTCTGATTCGCAGATGTAAATGTTGCAAATTTGCAAATGTTGTAGCTGCACAAAATTGTGTTTGCAGAAGTTGATACTTTTGCAAATTACGTAAAAAAATAAATTCAAAGCTTGATTGAGGATTTATTAAAAGGACAGCTAGGGGCTACCCCAGAGACTTAATAGCCAATTCCAGGGGCCACCATGACGATTTGTTTCGTTATTTCCTGATTTTGACACTAATTTACTACGGAAATCTGTCAAAATTAGAAGTCCGAATGAAACGGATCATAGGTAGGTACGTTAGGGAGATAAAAACGCAGGATTTTTCAATCCTTAAAGTGCGAATTCAACCTAAATTCAATAAAAAAAAAAACCACCAAAGTCGAGAGAGCCAAATAGGTATTTGCCTACATTAAACATGTGGTAAATAACGTGATAGGTACCGGTTGACTGTCAGCATTCACTGATGAAACCCTGGTTGACCTCTAAACAAGGATCTCTTGTGGTTTATGTACATTCATTTTTCTCATTCTTGTCGGCAATCATTTGCCGACTACTAATAATATCAATTTCCTAGGAAAAAATCATGAAAAAATACTAAGAGAGGTTTTATTTTGAATGAATTATTTTATCACTAAGCACCACGTGACCAGTTTGTTTTTAAATTATGACAGATTATGAGTGGTTGGTTACATATTTCATCAGCCGATATAATAAAAGCACTATTTTTAAAAAAATCTCCTTATAAATCATTATCAAATTAACTACATTACGAGAATACAACCTATAATAAAGATTGTTAACATAGTGTATGACGAAATCATTCATTTAGATATTTTAATCCTATAATCCAAAATTTATCTGATACGCTGATACAACACGAGTACTAAGATATATTTGTCTCTTTTCCTTCTTTGAAATCAGACAAAGACGGAGTGATTTATGAAAAATTTGAATAGGCCATTATACTGTCGTAGGTATTTATTATCTAATCGTGTTCTAATATTCTTATCAAAGAATGCTATCATGTTTGAAAGGAATTTTTAAGTGATTTAAAGTTCTTTATACAATCCATCCATCTTTTCTTAGGTCTTCCTCTTGCTTTGCATCCTTCCACATTCATATTCGTCACATGCTTTTCATCTCTTCTGATCACGTGCCCAAACTATTCCAACCTCATACTCTTTAGGTACTTTATCTGTTATAGGCGCTACTTTCACACTGCCTCTTATACAGGGTGCTGACGACATAGTGACTATAAATTAAAACACGATCCCTGCTAGTCAATCACAACACATTAAAAGTAAGAAATTAGGTTTACAAAAAAGTCCAAAATTTTAAATTTTCAAACAAATAAATGCGGAAATAGTCTAATCGACACACAAAATCCTTTACAAACGTCTTCCGACCTCATAGACTGACCTGTAAGTACAAGCGTGGCAACATCGCTTCGGTGTCAGTGTTTTTAGCTGTATCTTTGTAGGCGTAAAGTTAAAATAGTCAAAATAAAAAAGCAATCCCGGGGCAATACCTTTGAATATAATTTAGTAATATTTTATGTGCGAACTACTAATGTGATACCCAGTATGTGGTTTCAATTATTGTCATGATGTCGTCACCACCCTGTATACACATTCGTCACCTTATCCATTCGCGTCCCTCTATAAACCCATCTTAACATTCTAATCTCGGCAGAGTAGAAACGTACCTATTTTTTATGATACTGAGGTGAAAAAAATAGTACCTGGGAAGATAGCCTGCACATACTTGCAATACCAAAGGCTTTCTTGCTTTCGGCTTTCTCACTCATCGTACGAAACGCAGCTGCAATAGCTACTTTACACCGATCTTCTGTGAGGGTGGTTCTACCCCGGTCGAACCAGCCCGTATGAGCTGCAGTCAATTGGCTACAACTAGACTACCACCAATATAGTCAACACACACATCCATCTCAAATTCTCAACATTCGCATCTCGGCAGAGTGGAGACGTTTCTCTTCACGCATTTTAGTCGTAATTATTAAATTCGTTTACAATAAGGATGTTAAACTTGTTAAATATCATGAAGCAAGCAGTCACGTGTTCATTAATTCCGATTTCGGCGCCTCGTCCGCAAGGTCGAGGCGATAATTTGCAAATCTTTACAACATTATGATGGTGTTTTATCTTGATACCTGTATATTATGTTAATTGCGGATAGCCATATTAAAATTGCATAAATTATGATCACTACAATTAGGAATAACCATAAAAACGAACAGTCCTCCTGACCGAATTTGGGCCACGGTAGCCTAGAAATAGCCGTCTGCGCAGGAAATATTATAGAGCACAAGAGTGTGCGCAAGCACAGATGCATTCTCTCTTACAAAGGCCCTAATCATCAAAGGTTGCCATACCAAAGCCAAAGGCTATTCTGTGCCACAGGGTAACAATGAACTACCTATAGCTTGTACATTCTGTGATGACATGATGATCCCCTATCTATGGGATGAATAATTAATTTTCAGAAAATACTTTCTTATTGCTCACCTACATTAAGTAAGGGCCACCGCAAACACGCTACTTTTTGCATCGGCGATCGGCGATATAGTCGCTTTAAGCATCGGAGCAGTCGCTGCGTCCGACCGCAGAGAGTCGCCAAATCGCGATGCAGCATCGATACAGTCGCAAAATCGCCGATCGCCGATGCAAAAAGTAGCATACCTGCGGTGTGCCTAATATAAGGAACTCCTGTGGAGGAAATCTTCTATTTCATGAGTCCGTGTGCTTGCTAACGGTATCATATTACCTATGCTCCGAAATAATATAAAACCGTCGATCCAATGTCTGACCTCTCCCCGGTCGTGTCGGAGCCGTCTCGGACTAGGAGAGTGATTGAGGGGAGAGACAGCACTTGTGTACGTCGCACACACGCACTCCACCATAATATTATCTCCTGTGCATATGGCTAGTCTCCGTTGAGTTTGGCCGCGCTGGCTAAAATTCGGTCAGGAGGACTAGATATTATGTGTGGACATGTGTGGACATGCTTATTTTGCAGGGCAGCACACTGGAGCTATTGTTTACCAAAATACATTGTATTAAAATAAGTAAATGGCGATTAAAAAAATAAAATTAAATTAAAACAATGTAAAAATGACAAGCCCGCTGAGTTTCTTGCCGGATCTTCTCAGTCGAGGTCGCGTTTCCGATCCGGCAGTAGAATTTGAGAAAAAATGTAAAATGACAATTTGTAAGTGCCCCCGTAGGCCTAAACAAAATAAACGTTTTGAATCTTTGAATCTTGAATCTTAAAATCTCATTTCGAATCTAAGCCACAAGACATTGTTTTATAAAAAAATAAAACACTTATCATAGCAAAGTACAGCATGTTATTCCGTATGACAAGCTCGACATTTCACTTGTCATTTCACCTGCGGATTCACGCGTGAAAAATTACTTTGTCTTCAGAATAGGACTGTTGGGTAACTAATCTTCAAGCATGCATAATCTCACAGTCCATAAGAATTCGCTACAGGGTCAGCGTGCCTTATCTTAAGGAATGTTAATACGTGTACTTATACCTACGGCGGACTGTAATCCGATACTAGGTACTTACTCATACTGCGAGTGCGTACCTGAGTAACCATAATGTAAACAAAGGTATAGTCTATTGCGTTTCATAGATAAGATTCGAATTTATGAGTAAAATGATGAGTAGTCTGTGGAAAAAGGTGCGTAGATTCGAGGGTGCTGCTATGTTAGTTCTATTCACAATGCATATACATCAGCACTCTCACACAAGATCGGCGTAAATTATAGCTGCGTTTTGTACGATGAGTGAGAGAGCCGGAAGCCCAACACCCCTCGCCCCCTTCCCCTCCCTCCTCCCCACTCGCCTTCAGGTCGGCAAAGTGCGAGCGATGCCTTTGGTATTGCAAGCATCTATAGGCTATGGGAACTGCTCAGCATCAGGCGGGCAGTTCGTTTGTTTGCCACCTCGGTCCTATAAAAAAGCACTGCTAGCACAGCCGGCCGTGACAAGACAAACCGCGAGATAAATCGTGACAAGTCTTGTCTTGGTACGTGTGCTAAAAGAGTAAAACCGTAATAAATATACTTAAGGTGGGGACATGAGCTGGAAATTTTGGCTGAATGGGCGGAGCTAACGCATTGCGCCCCGCGCACCCCGCGCTCCCCGCGCCAGCTCTGACAGCGCGCGTTTATTGTGTCGCTTGTATTCTTATTTCAACGCAAGCCAAGCCGCAAATTATCACAACGTAATAGGACTGCAAATAAGTTCATAATTTCGCCCTGAAGTGCTAATCATAAATAGCTCAGTAAAAAAGTCTTGGATATTATTCCGAAAGACGATGACGATGACGAAGGTTCGAATCCCATAGTTTTTTTTTTCTAAATATTTTCTTATTATTGTAGGCATGATCTTTTTTATTTTTTATTAAATCAAATAACTTATTCTTTATCAAATCGATCACATAGGTCAAATAACGCAGGAAATAAAACTGACGGAGCTATCTACGATACGATCTGAGTGCGAGCGAATCCCACAGCATATACAGATAGTGTTGCAAAAGACTCGAGTTCTTTTAGCCCACTCAAAGAGGCTCGAGCTGTGCGAGCTCGTCGCCTTAGGGTGCGTTTCGATTGAAGCGGAGCGGGGCGGAGCGGGGCCGAGCGGACCGTGAATTGGCCAATCACAGTGCTCGAAATCTCCACTCCGCACCAGTGGAAACAGTGTAAGCGGGGCGGAGCGGAGATGAGTGGACTTTCGAATAAAACAAATGAACACGCGGCCCCGAGCCGGACAGAGCGGAGTCGAGCAGGCTGTGGTGCCGAGTGGTGGGCACGAAGCGGAGCGGAGCGGAGTTGAGCGGGGCGGGGCGGGGCTGGGCGGAGCGGAGTGGAGCTGGGCTGGGCGGAGCGGAGATGAGTGGACTTTCGAATAAAACAAATGACCACGCGGCCTCGAGCCGGACAGAGCGGAGTCGAGCAGGTTGTGGTGCCGAGTGGTAGGCACGAAGCGGAGCGGAGCTGGGCGGAGCGGAGCTGAGCTAAGCGGAGCTGAGCGCAACTGAGCGGAGTTGAGCGGAGCTGAGCGGAACTGAGCGGAGCTGAGCGGAGCTGAGCGGAGCTGAGCATGCTGTGGTGCCGAGTGGTGGGCACGAAGCGGAGCGGAGCTGAGCTGAGCGGAGCTGAGCTGAGCGGAGCTGAGCGGAGCTGAGCGGAGCTGAGCGGAGCTGAGCGGAGCTGAGCGGAGCTGAGCTGAGCGGAGCTGAGCGGAGCTGAGCTGAGCTGAGCGGAGCTGAGCGGAGCTGAGCAGGCTGTGGTGCCGAGTGGTGGGCACGAAGCAGAGCGGAGCGGAGCGGAGAGGAGCGGAGCGGAGAGGAGCGGAGCTGAGCGGACTTTCGAGTACAATATATGAACACGCGGCCCCGCTCCACCCCGCTCCGCTTCAATGGAAACATTTGCCACTTCTCACTGCTATTCTCCGCTTCACTCCGCCCAGCACCGCTCCGCTCCACCCCGCTCAACCCCGCTCTGCTCCGCCCCGCTCCACTTCAATGGAAACATTTGCCACTTTTCACTGTTCTTCTCCGCTCCACTCCGCCCAGCTCCGCCCCGCTCCGCTTCAATGGAAACAGTTGCCACTTTTCACAGCTCCTCTCCGCCCCGCTCCGCCCCGCTCCGCTTCAATGGAAACGCAGCCTTATAGCCTATGCCTATTCCTGGCTAGCCTATTGTATTTCTGACTATTCTTGACTTATTGACTATGCTGACTTTTCTTGACTGTTCTTGACTGTTCTTGATTATTCATGACTATTCTTGACTATTTTTGACTATTCTTGACTATTCTTGATTGTTCTTGACATGCTTGACTATTTTTGACTATTCTTGACTATCCTGACCTTTCTGGATTGTATTTGACCATTTTGACCATTATTGACTATTTTTGACCATTGTTGACTGTTTTTGACCATTGTTGACCATTGTTGACCAATGTTGACCAATGTTGACCATTGTTGACTATTATTGACTAATCTTGACTATTTTGACCATTTTTGGCCTATGTTGACTATTTTTGAACATTGTTGACTATTTTTGACCATTGTTGTCTATTTTTGACTATTCTTAACTATTTTTGACTATTTCTGAATATTTTTGACAATTTTCGACTATTGTCATTTTTGACTAATCTTGACTATTTTTGAACATTGTTGACAATTTTTGACCATAGTTGACTATTTTTGGCCAATGTTGACCATTTTTGACCATTGTTGCCTATTTTTACCATTGTTGACTATTTTTGACCAATGTTGACTATTTTTTCTTACAATAGTTGTCTATTTTTGACCATTCATGACTATTTTTGACCAATATTAACAATTTTTGGCCAATTTTGACCATTTCTGGCCAATAATGGTCAAAAAAGACAAGAATGGTCAATTGTGGTCAAAAATGGTCAAAAATAGTCAACAATGGATAAAAATGGTCAAAATTGACCAAGATATGCCAACATTGGTCAAAAATAGTCAACTATGGTCAAAAATAGTAAAAAATTGTCCAAATAGTCAAGAATGGTCAACAATGGCCAAAAATAGTCAACTATGGACAAAAAATAGTCAACATTGGTCAAAAATAGTCAACAATGGTCAACAATGGTCAAAAACAGTCAACAATGGTCAAAAATAGTCAATAATGGTCAAAATGGTCAAATACAATCCAGAAAGGTCAGGATAGTCAAGAATAGTCAAAAATAGTCAAAAATAGTCAAGAATAGTCATGAATAATCAAGAATAGTCAAGAATAGTCAAGAACAGTCAAGAATAGTCAAGAAAAGTCAGCATAGTCAAAAAGTCAAGAATAGTCAGAAATACAATAGGCTAGCCAGGAATAGTCAGCTATAAGGCGACGAGCTCGCACAGCTCGAGCCTCTTTGAGAGGGCTAAAAGAACTCGAGTCTTTTGCAACACTATTTGTATATGCTGTGGGATTCGCTCGCACTCGTATCGTATCGTAGATAGCTCCGTCAGTTTTCTTTCCTGCGTTATTTGACCTATGTGATCGATTTGATAAAGAATAAGTTATTTGATTTAATAAAAAATAAAAAAGATCATGCCTACAATAATAAGAAAATATTTAGAAAAAAAAAACTACGGGATTGGAACCTTCGTCATCGTCATCGTCTTTCGGAATAATATCCAAGACTTTTCTACTGAGCTATTTATTATTAGCACTTCAGGGCGAAAATAGTCAAAAATAGTCAACATTGGCCAAAAATGGTCAAAAATAGTCAACAACGGTCAATAATAGTCAAGAATGGTCAACAATGGCCAAAAATAGTCAACTATGGTGAAAAAAATATTCAACATTGGTCAACAATATTCAACAATGTTCAAAAATAGTCAACAATGGTCAAAAGTAGTCCACATTGGCAAAAAAATTACCAAAATAGTCGATTATAGTCAAAAAGAGTCAAAAATAGTCAAAAAGATTAAAAATAGTTAAAAATAGTCAAGAATAGTCAAAAATAGTCAACATTGGCAAAAAATGACAATAGTCGAAAATAGTCAAAAATACTTAAGAATAGTCAAAAATAGTCAACAATGGTCAAAAATAGTCAACAATGGTCAAAATAGTCAAAAATGATCAATAGTAGTCACTAATAGTTGAGAATAGTCAACAATGGCTAAAAATAGTCAACATTGGTCAAAAATGGCCAAAAACAGTCACCAATAGTCAAAATAGTCAAAAACACTCAACATTGGTCAAAAATATTCAATAATGATCAATATAGTCAAAAATGATCAATAGTAGTCACTAATAGTTGAGAATAGTCAACAATGGCTAAAAATAGTCAACATTGGTCAAAAATGGCCAAAAACAGTCAAAATAGTCAATAATGGTCAAAATAGTCAAAATGATCAATAGTAGTCAACAATAGTTGAGAATAGTCAACAATGGCTAAAAATAGTCAACATTGGTCAAAAATGGCCAAAAACAGTCAAAATAGTCAATAATGGTCAAAATAGTCAAAATGATCAATAGTAGTCAACAATAGTTGAGAATGGTCAACAATGGCTAAAAATAGTCAACATTGGTCAAAAATTGACAAAAATGGCCTAAAACAGTCAACAATAGTCAATAATGGTCAAAATAGTCAAAAATGATCAATAGTAGTCAACAATAGTTGAGAATAGTCAACAATGGCTAAAAATAGTCAACATTGGTCAAAAATTGACAAAAATGGCCAAAAACAGTCAACAATAGTCAATAATGGTCAAAATAGTCAAAAATGATCAATAGTAGTCAACAATAGTTGAGAATAGTCAACAATGGCTAAAAATAGTCAACATTGGTCAAAAATGGCCAAAAACAGTCACCAATAGTCAAAATAGTCAATAATGGTCTAAAACACTCAACAATGGTCAAAAATAGTCAATAATGGTCAAAATAGTCAAAAATGATCAATAGTAGTCACTAATAGTTGAGAATAGTCAACAATGGCTAAAAATAGTCAACATTGGTCAAAAATGGCCAAAAACAGTCAAAATAGTCAATAATAGTCAAAATAGTCAAAATGATCAATAGTAGTCAACAATAGTTGAGAATAGTCAACAATGGCTAAAAATAGTCAACATTGGTCAAAAATGGCCAAAAACAGTCAAAATAGTCAATAATGGTCAAAATAGTCAAAATGATCAAAAGTAGTCAACAATAGTTGAGAATAGTCAACAATGGCTAAAAATAGTCAACATTGGTCAAAAATGGCCAAAAACAGTCAAAATAGTCAATAATGGTCAAAATAGTCAAAATGATCAAAAGTAGTCAACAATAGTTGAGAATGGTCAACAATGGCTAAAAATAGTCAACATTGGTCAAAAATTGACAAAAATGGCCTAAAACAGTCAACAATAGTCAATAATGGTCAAAATAGTCAAAAATGATCAATAGTAGTCAACAATAGTTGAGAATAGTCAACAATGGCTAAAAATAGTCAACATTGGTCAAAAATTGTCAAAAATGGCCAAAAACAGTCAACAATAGTCAATAATGGTCAAAATAGTCAAAAATGATCAATAGTAGTCAACAATAGTTGAGAATAGTCAACAATGGCTAAAAATAGTCAACATTGGTCAAAAATTCCCAAAAACAGTCAACAATAGTCAAAATAGTCAATAATGGTCAAAAATAGTAAATAATGGTCAAAATAGTAAATAATGGTCAAATAGTCAAGGATGGTCAATACTGGTCAACAATTGTTGAGAATAGTCATGCATATTCAAGTATAGTCAAGAATGGTCACAAAGGGCTAAAATCAAAAAGGGCTCAAAGCCTCTTTAGAAAGCGCTTCAAAATAAAGGCTTTATTTCCGAGAGCCTCCTCTTCGCCGCGAAGGCTCGGGGCTAATTAGTTCTTTAGCCTCCGAGGTTTCATAAAAAGGCTCGAGCCCTAATAATAAGCCTAAAAGACTCGTTGAGTCTTTTGCAACACAACCTGCAACACAACCTCTGACCACCTGGGTGATCAAAGTGGAATATTGCATTTTTTAATGTTTTCTAATGTGATATTTTTAACCGACTTCAAACTTTTTTGAAGTCGGTTTCTCAATTCGACTGTATTTTTTTTATGTTTATTACCTCAGAACTTGCGACTGGGTGAACAGATTTTGAAAATACTTTTTTTTATTTTGAAGTTAGACATCTTGATAAAACAGAGAGAATTACATACGACGCGGGTTCAAATCCAACGATATTTAGTTATTTAAATATATTTGGATTTATTATAGTAATGGTATTTTTCAATGGTACAGAATTTATCAAAATATTTACACAAAATTATTATTTTTTAATGCATATAATTTATGTATTTATTCCACATAGAACTATAGCGCAAAATGTATATCATAGGGCTAGTGAATAATTTCATCCACATCCGCAATGTCTCATTAGCGTAGTGGTAAAGCATTAGCAATTATTCCGTGAGTTCGTACCTCACCTTCGGCATGTCTATGTAATAACTTTTTGGTGATAATATTGTTCTTATTTGTAATAATATTGTTTTTTTTCTATTTATTACATGTTTTATTACATTTTAATCATTTTATAAATTATTTGGATTGACAAACTAATACGCCAACTGAATGGTCCCAAACTAAGCAACGCTTGTACTATGGATAATGGTCTGGAGACGATCCCCGTAATCCTGGGATCAGGAAAAATAACGCATAAGTCAGTTTCTAAAATTTTCATTTGGCGGGAATCGAACCCGCAACCACGCAAGCAGTAAGCCGAACAGACTACGTCAAACCACTTTACGAAGCAGGTGTCAATTTTTCAATAGATGACGAAGTATATAGTTCATAATTTCGCCACTTTAATTAATATGTAAATAGCTCAGTGAGTCAATGTGTACGCGCGACAGTATGTAGGATCGTATTCTAGTTTTATATTTTCGTTTTTTTTTTTCATGTGTTTCCATTTTTTTATTATTTTAGGCAATTGTATTTGTAGCCAATTGTATTTTTTTTATATAATAACAAAGAATTGTAATTTATGTTCTAAATAACAACTCTTTATCACAACTACTTAGGTACAAAGGCGTATAAATGCGCACAAATATAAAATCTAACAAATGCTAGCTATCTACAAAATATTCTAAACCACTGCAATATTTTTACGTATTTATTTATAAAAAAGAGATACACGATAATTGAAGCGACTGGAGCGTAGAAAAGTGACACAACCTCCCCGTCCAACAGTCATCGCGGTACTGCCGCCCGTCGCCCCTCGCACCGGATCCGCCCACTTTGTTGGCGAATATTTGGAAAATCATGAATTGTGACGTGAAAAACGATTGCATCGCAAAATCAAGCTTACATTTTTTAGGTATTATCTTTCTCCATCTTTTGGTGGAAAAACTATTTAAAAATTCCCAGCCGTTTGGAAGAAGATAGAAATTTAAATTTGAAAATTTCTACTATTTGGTAATTTTTTTCACATAGTAAAAGAGCATTTTTCACATTTTTCAAACTTGTTTTTTAAAGAAGAGGGTATAATAAATACGGTGATATTTTTTTCAAAATTTTTACTCCACTCGTCTAAGAGGAGATAGCCTCCAAAAATGCCTCGTTAGCTACCTGCCCAGTCTTAAACGTTTATACAGTAACTCGAATTGCGTCAAAGAAAGTGTAAATTTTTCTCCGTTAATTGACGCGAGATAAACTGACTGTTACATAACACTTGGAGAAACCAACACGTGATTTCTCTACACGTAATAAGTAATAAGTAATAACCAGTAATAAATGTCGTTAAGTAATGTTTAATTAATCTCAATTAAACATAGGTATTGACCACGACTGCTCTGCCAAATGCATTACAAATTACAACTGAGAAGAGATTTATGGCAAAGAGTTACAGGACCAAACAAAAAGTAGTCGAATTAATCTATGGTTTATTCAGCTCGACTAAGGGTCCCCCTTAGTCCAGGAACTATTTACTAGACTTTGTGGAGGCACTGCCGTGACCAAATAAGTAGATCGCAGATTAATCATCCATTTATTTTTACGGACAAGAACAAACAATCCAGAATGTCAGAAAATCCAACTACATATTTCCACGCAGGGTTAAAAATATTCAACAGTAATAAAAAAATATGACAATCAGACGGAAATGTGACAAAATTCAAAATTCGATACCTTCTTCTTTTTTTAAAATCAATGGCTTCCATCGCTGTAGACGATGATTTTGCCAATAACTGAGTTAAATTCGATAGGTACCGGTTGTTGTCATCTAGGCAGCAGTCGTGTCAGAGGCTTTCAGGCGGCTTGACCAACTCTGACATCAGGTTGGCCACTAACCATACGATAAGAAGAAGTTTTCATGTCCTTTTTTAGGGTTCCGTACCTAAAGGGTGCCAACGGGACCCTATTACTAAGCCTACGCTGTCCGTCCGTCCGTCTGTCCGTCTGTTTGTCTGTCAGCGGGCTGTATCTCACGAACCGTAATAGGTAGAGACTTGAAATTGTCACAGAATGTGTATTTCAGATGCCGCTACAACAACAAATATTAAAACTACTACCCCATACAAAAAAGTAATATTTTTAACTTATTTGTCTTATGTGGTACGGAACCCTTTAAGTGCGAGTCCGACACGCACTTGCCCGGTTTTTTATTATTGAACACTTTATTTTTCCCGCCAGCTCCAGTTCCATGAACGTCATTGGTGCTATGAGTTATTGTTTTGTTTGTTTGTAATTGTAAGCAAACTTACAAAGTTCACAAACACCATGACAGGTTCCCAGTCTCCGCAACTTTCACCATTCATGTGTTCACGGACCATCGGTTAACGGCTTTACCGTTTACATCATAACATTTACTGAGGAAAGTTAGGGCATATGAACTTTCACACAGATAAGTATACCTGTTAATGTAAATAAATAGCAAGTATAGGGCTCCCTTGGAACCCCTCAAACGCCACTCAAACCACTTTGCTGGGGCCCTACCACCACCTCTTATAGAAGTATTGTCTTGTCATGACAATAAGGTACGTCATTGCACAAAAAGTCGCTGAAACGTTAAAACGTTCCTATAATTGAATCGCGATAAGAGGTCGTGGTAACCACCTGTTTGGTAACAAGAATGTCTTAATTAAAATTGTATTGTGCTCAAGGAGACTAGATATTGTAAGTAAAGTAGATACCTCCGTAGTAGATCCTCTGATGAAGAAAATTAGATGTCTGTGATGGTCGGGTTTAAGATAACTTTATATCTCGAAAATAATTTTACATTGACTTACATGAGAAACATTAATTTAACAGTTTTGTAAATATGTGATTGAACTTTATAGTTGTAAGGATATTTGACCTTAGATAGTGAAGAACATACCAGTAAACCTTAAAAAATCCAAGAAACTATATTTCCATAGACCAATAAAATACAAGACGTTACTAGAGTAGAAATGCATTTAAAACAACTCGAGTTACACCAACAACATTACCAAAAAGAGGGAGATAGGTACTACGTGACTGTTCAAAACAGTTTGTCCTACTAAACGTCCATGGAAATGACGTTGAAACCATGTCGGTATTGCTGATACGGCTCATCTTCCGGTGAATAATCAATAATGACTTCTTATGTATTTAATAAGTGAATTGTCGAATTGCGAGTGCAAGTGTGTGGATTTCGCTTCATGTAACTAGTGCTGCGCTAAGCACATTTTTTGTGATACCGATGTTAGAAGGCACCATATCTACTAAATAATACATCAATGACACAGATTATTCTGCGATGTGCTGCTATCCCTTTCTAGCCCTTCAATCAGGCAATAAAAGTGCAAAAACAGGTCTGTCTCATGAATAATTGAAGTGGAATTAATTCAAACTGCACACGAACGATTAATATTAATGTGTATTGGAGGCAAGGTAACCTCGATTTGTTGTGTATCTTCACGGTAATACATTAAGGGGTAAGCAGATAGGTATTAAACTAACAAATAATATTATTATGTACCAAATTAATTTTTAACATTGTGTTGTTTGTTCTGTACAAAATGAATAAAGAGAAAGAGGGAGACATATGATTCAAAATAGTTTGTCGTACTAAACGGAGTCCATGGACACAGTACGACTCAGTCGATCACGCAAAATAATTATGTTTACATGTCGGTATTGCCAATACGGCTCATCTTCTAGTGAATAATGCCTTCCTATGTTAATTTAAGTTTAAGTTGACGTGAGAGTGCGATTACAGATGTGTGAGTGGCGCTGCATGAGTGGTACGCTGATTACAAGTTTAGTGGTTGCTATGTTATAATGTACCATATCTGCTAAAATAAAACATCAATGGTTCTGTACCTTTTTCTGCTACCTACAATACGTGGTACTTAAACTTATTTTAGTGCGTACTTAGAGCTAGATTATTATAAAACAGACACTAGCGACCCGATATGTTCCTTCGTATATCTCTGTCCCTTTCATCATGGCGTCTGTATAATGTAGAGTGTTGATAGAGTCCATTCAGTATAAAGATTATTGTCATACTTAATTTACGCTATTGAATATTGTTAATCCAGTTTCTTTAAGTCATGTGTTTGACCACTTACTTACTTCAACATTTGTAACACGACATAAACAACTTTAAGTTTGTGATACGTTCTACTAGGTACCTACGTCTTCTAGGTATACCTATGGCCATCTGAATAAAAAAATAATCGTAAGCGCAAGCCCGGTTACCGTATTGGGCGAGGTTCTATTCCATGTCGACAAGCCGGTATTACAGTTACGCCAAGAGCTCGCGTTGCAAAATACTCGTCCAATGTTGACTACACAAAGAAACCATTTTATTTTTAATGTGGAACGTAAAATTTTTAGACATGAGATTAAAAAGAAATGCCTAAGTTGACATCAAAAACTGTGACCAATTACTTTGAATATTTGTGGCGAAAAGGTGTGTCGAAAGCATAGACAATAGGACATTTTTTTACCGTCGAAAGGGTCTCCAGCCTAGACATAATATTAATTTCTTTGGACTCCAGTTAAAAGTGACGTTTTTTTTTTTATTATACCATGACATAAGGATGGAATATTAATACGAATATTATAATGGAATACGTCAAGCAATTCAGTTAAAGATGCGTTCGTATTCAATCAAAATAGCTGAAAAGTATTGACTGATACATCGGTTATAGCCAACGAATAGTCTGTTTACTAACATTAGAAAGTACTTAATCTCAATCCAACATTTTGAATTGTGATAAAGCGAGATAACGTATCGATATCGTTCTAAAAGTAGGCAATGAACTCAAATGACGTGGGAACGAGAGGACGATAGGCAGATTTGAGATAACAAGAGGCGATAGAGTTATGAATTTAAGATGTTTAGGTACTTATCTACTATACAGGGTGGACCAAAAACCTAAACTTGACATTTATCACTAATGACTCATCACTGACACCACCACACTTGACATCATCACCTCATCATCATTTTGTCATCACTTGACTTGGTCATCATTAATGGCTATTTGATCTCAAAAGTCAAAAATTATTTAGCATTGTTTTTAATAAGATTTTTGATGTACTGAAGGAAAACCTTAAAATGTCATACACCTGTAGTATCTTAGCAAGTTTTTCGAAAGTCATATACTTAAAAAGTAAGTAAGTATAGTTAAGTAAGTAAAGTTATGAGAACACCGACAGAGTAGGTCAGTGTGGTAAACTGTAAACTGTAAATCCCTCATGCACCGTGGGGAAGTTTGTGGTACGGTGAAAACGTTGAAAATATTATACCCACTTATAGTACTTACCTATATAAATGCCGGTTTACACCATTCAAGTTGTAAGGAGAAGTAACTCGTTGAGACAGCGTGGTAATTTCGCAAGTTGACAAGTAGGCAAGTTGCACGAAGTGAGTCGAGTTGGTTGAATTTTTTCTGCCATACAAAAAAATATGGGAATCTCAAACAGCTAAGTAGGACTTGAACATATAAGTAGCGTTTCAGTTTTCGGTCGTTAGATACTTGCCACCATTTTTTTATATTCACACTTTCACTTATGTGCTTAAAATATCATTATGAAAGTAGATACCAAGATTATTGGTAGGTAAGTACTTATTATCTTCTTTAATGATCATTCTTCTTATTATATTGTACCGAGCTTCTTTGAACTAAGCATTACAAGACGTACAAGTACCTACTAAATCCAAAGAATGCTTGACGTCATAAACTTGTACGGTGTGCCCTTGGTTTTGTCAGTGGGGCGGTTACAAACGATCAACTCAATTTCATGCGCTCACGAACGTAGCTAATAATGTTAACTGCAACTTTAAACAGCTAAACAAGCGTTTTATACAATGTATAGTTATAAAAAAATGTTTCATGCACCAATCACGGTAGAACTAAAAAAAGAATTTGAATGACGAATGCCAAAAAGTACTAGATCTGACTTATGTCATTCCCATAGTGTAGATTATCATATTTAAAACAACTTGTAGAGTCTAGTCTAGAAACTCTAGTACCTACCTAAGTAATCTATTTATTAGATAAACTAACGAACTGGTTCGAGATTCGGTCCAGTTGTAGATAACACTATCCATGCTCAATCAACCTTGGCCGTTTTTTTCTTTCATCAGTCACGAAGTTCGAATTTTAAAAATGAAGCACGTCAACAATGCTGCCAACAAAAACAAAAGCCTGCCTAATTGTTTTGGGAGTGGGAACGAAGAAAAAAGCCTTCGGCATTCGAAGGACGCTGACGTCATTGATACAGGTACTTGAGGTTGCGTAGCCGGGTTGATGGGAATTGGCGTTTCGTAATAAATATTTAAAGTTACTTTATTATTGGAAAGTTGAAATGGAGTGGGACGAAAAAAAAAGTTATAAAGTTAATAAAGCGATTAATTATACTCAAAATAAATTTAATAGACCGAGTTTGACTAAATTAATGGAATAAATTTCCAGGTTTTTTATTACATAATCTAGCTAGAGTTCAATTAAATTATAACTTTATTGTAGGAAATAATAATTTTAGTTCGAACAAAATGCGCGTAAATAGCAATTCTCTGATTCAATATCCATATCCTAACTAGGTGTGTATGTAATTACGTAGCAGACTTACATTACACACGTCTCAACAGAACACTTGAACATATGTTTATCATTATAAACGTGAACAATCACATTTCAAAGGCAAGGTTATGGAACAAACCACGGCCATGATAACCTATCTGCACAAAATATTAATTACTCATTTAACCTACAGAAGATGGACACAAGTATTGATATTTGATATACACACGAACGATGATTTATAATGTCTTTGTATCTTTTAGGAGATTCTGTTAACCTTCCTACTATCTGTCGGATAAGCTAGGATCATTCTCGAACGTCAAAATATTTCTGGAATCCTTTATTATGCTCGCGTGCTTATATTTTTTATCCCGTGAGAACTCCATTCAATCTTAATTTGTTATTCGATTTGATTATAAAATATTAATCATAAGTACCTACTTATAACGTATTGCTTTGTTCAAAAGCAAAGCGTGAGAAACACAGCTGAACCGAAACAGTGGCGATTGATATGTCCAGATAACAAAAAATATTGTTAACAAATTATAAAAGTGATATGATCAACACTAGCACAATATAGCGTTAAAACGACGTCCATCTTCAATTGACAGTTGATAAAAGTGAATAAATTATCAGTAAACGATCAACGCCAGTTCTGACCGAGCGCAGTGTGGCCGGCTATGTGGGTCATCGGTGGAATGCCACCCGGCCGGCCGCTCCCACCTGCGCGCTGCGGTGCGTGCGCGAGATGAGACTGGCAACACTGTATTCTAAATTTGAAATTATTATTTTATTTAAAAAATATTAAATTGTCTACTGGAATACCTACGTGTAGGTTATTCCAAATTTGAATATTTTTTACCTATTTTGAATAAAAAGGTGTCTTGTCTTGGCTTCTAAAGGTCTAAAATAGGTAGGTATTGATAATTAAATTCTAATACTAATATCAAAAAATAAGTAGGAGCAAATTCTCAAGCCATTGCAATTAAAAGCCTAAACATTCTAACAAACCAAGAATGTATACAAGGTGCATAAGTCGCATTTGGCAACTACCTATGTCCTCACAGCCAGTATTTGCTTAAACACTTACCATTAACATTCGTGCTACTAGTGACTACATAAATGTAATAGGTATGCCATCTTCAATTCAATGTAGGTACCTAAAGCCTAATAGGTATATTATGCAGTAAGTAATATATACATACATAGGTACGTCATCGAAGAATTCTTACCTCGGAAATACCTAACGATAAATGATTAGGTAAGTTGGTTGGAATAGTAAAAGTAAGGAGTCATTCCCTGGTCCATATTTTTAGAATTTAATAATTACTTTTGCCCGCGACTTCGTTCGCGCAGAAAACTCCAAGTCATACTACTACCCCTACCAGTACCCTTACCCCTACCCCTATCCCTACCACTACCCCTACGCCTACCTCTACCCCTACCCCTACGCCTACCCCTACCCCTACCCCTACCCCTTTAGAAAAATATTATGTACCCGCGACTGTATCCGCATGGAATTCCTAAAGTATTCTTTTTCTAAAATAAAAGTAAATTAATAAATGCATCTCAAAGTTGAGATCACTCTTAAGACGCTGTTTTTGGCGGATGTTCCATAGATTAAACGTCAAAACTGCATCTTAAGATCGATCTCAACTTTGAGATGAATTTATAATACGGGCCTAATTCCTCATCTAGAGGATCCTCCGCTTAGATCCTTTAGGGCAAACTGGCATAGACCATGGCTATCCTCTAGATGAGAAGATTTTCTTGTTTCATACTTTTTAGATCGTGATTTTTCAGTACTCGGATTTTAGTTATTGAACTTCTTTTTAATTCTGAGCAAAATCGATGACAACACCGCCATTTTAACACGTTTCTATGAATCAGGCTGTGTTTTTAACAACAGTGTACTAATTACCTTATCTGATAGCAAAGGAAGCTAACACAGTATGCAAACAAGATATTCTCGGCGACACAATTTGTGTCTGACACATTTTTTTGCAATCTTAGCATCAACCAAAAGTGTGACGACACCAAAGACATTCACAGAAGATCGGCTTAAAGCAGCTATTACAGCTTTGTTTCGTACGATGAATGAGAAAGCCGAAAGCCCCCTCGGGTATAAAGGTCAACGTTCACCTAACGCCTCCGCACCCGACCAGCACCGCCTCGCTCTCGGCGTCCACTCGTTGTCGCCGGGTGGTCCGCGGGCGGACGCTGCTTTTACACCATAAACGTCACGTGATCGCCCAGTGGACCGCGCGGGGTCAACGAGTGAACGCCGCGCGGTCAGCGCGTGGGCCACTTATTTCCGGTTCAGTTAGTGGACGCTGAGCGGCGAGGCGGTGCTGGTCGGGTGCGGAGGCGTTAGATGAGCGTTGACCTTAAATATCAAATGATAATAAGTTCATGGTTCCGCGGTCCAGTCACAACGTAGTGAGCCTAGGACAATGCCTGGGCTCTCCTGTGGCTGTCGCTCCCACTACGTGGCGGAAGAACCGCGGAATCATTGACTTTTTAGCGGTAAAGGGAAGATCTTCCGGCCAGGCGGGTGGTATGCCTGGCGGGGTCAGCCGCTACGCCCCAATGGTTGTTGTCGGGGTTTTGTATATATGCGAAGTGCCTCGGGAATCTTGCTTGCGTGGTTCAGGACTCCATTTTTGTATTGGCGCGTGCAACTAACGCCATCTGTTGGTAGCGAGATGTGAAGTCGCTACAGTACTCCCCCACGAAGACCGGAGGTCGATAGTTGTAGATTGCTACGTCGTGCTTGGGTGCTTGCAAGGGCCAGGATGCTCGAGGTCTGCGGTGGGTCGAGACCGAGCAGTGTGCGTCACAGAACCAGTAGCGCGGTGAGTCGGCTGTGGTGGTCCTGGGTGACAACTGGCTTGCTGTGTGACTTGCTGCTGACCATCGACTGCGGGATGGGGTTGATGTTCTTGCTTGAATCTTCAGAGGCTTGCAATGTTCTTTGTCGGAGGTCACCAATTTAGCGGTAAAGGGAAGATCTTCCGGCCAGGCAGGTGGTATGCCTGGCGGGGTCGGCCGCTACGCCCCAATGGATGTTGTCGGGGTCTCGTATATATGCTGCATGCCTCGGGAATGTTGCTTGCGTGGTTTAGGACTCCATTTTTGTATTGGCGCGTGCAACTAACGCCATCTGTTGGTAGCGAGATGTGAAGTCGCTACAACTTATTATCATTTGATATTTATACCCAGGTGTCTAGTTGGCTTGGTGGAGTAGTAACTTGAACTACCTATAGGTTCTTTTATTATCCACCTGTATAGCGTCCTAGTCATTAAAATAAACCGATACCCATATAAGGTGGACGTTGAAAGTAAAACTATGTGAGCTGAATAATATTGTAGTAAACACGAGAGTGACGAAATTCAGTGGGCGGTGCTCTTGCGAGATGAGCTAGCAACCTTGGAACGTAACTTGAGTTAAAACTTATTAAAACTGCATTTTTGTTTACTTATATTGTTTATTAAGTGTGTCATTACAATAATATGAGGAAGGCAAGGAGTGTCAAAAGTCCGAAAAATACAACTGTTTTAATCCTGCAATTCCACGATAAGAATTACTAGTTTTATTGTTATGAGATATTCCACTTGGATCTGTTTTTTTTTTAAATGATATCTTAGATTATTTTGGCCTATGGTGTAAATAAAATTTATTGATATTGATTGATTTACACATATTTCAAGCATTAAAATGAGTCATTAAGGTAAAAAAATACATATTATTGAAAATTTCGACGATTTAAAAAAAAAAGTTTGCATGTGGTACCGCAATATGAAGTATGTCAAAAATCACAAATAAATAGTACTATTTTTGTGTGTAAGGATATAACGGCCAACCTTGCGATTCCCAGAGATATCTTCATTTTTCACGTTATCTTCATACATTTTTTTCTTAAAAAAATTATAACTCGTTAATTTTTACATTCCATTGTCTCATATTAATTTTGTAGTATAGTATTGATAAGCTGAATCCATTATAAGCCAAAAAAAGTGACCTATCATAATTTCAGTTTCTATGTCTTCGAAATCCGATTTCCTCACTCTCATAGTCCGAGACGTCTCCGACACGACCGGGGGGGAGGACCGACGGCGACACGTGCTCTCCGAGGCACGGAGACCCTCAGTTCAAAATGTCACTAAATGGTCACCCATCACCGACTGCCCTTGCGAAGCGTACCATTATGAGTTTTTCCAAGCATGAAAGATTATTTGCAGTTTACAATTGAATTGTCATCAATTCAACATAATTTCTTGTCATTCTTTCTCACGATTTAAACACGATCTCATGTAACTTGTATATTCCTTAACAATGATCATATTTCTTGTGTTAATTGACTTTATAATATCGGTGTAATTTTATGAGATCGTTACGTGCATTCTATTGCATGTTATCACGCAATGTGCGAATAACGCTTTTGTCACGAGGCTCATTTCGGAAACGGGATTTTCGCAATTTGCCCATTGCAGGCCCCCACGTCCTTTAACGACTGCCATTTCAATGCCATCTGTAAACAAATGGGAAAATACGATTACCATCGTGCCAAAATTCTGAGGGCCTACTCTGTTTCCAACGAAAACTAAATTTCGGACGAAATTCGGTACTTTTCTCATTGATTCCGACATTTCTTACGAAAGAAAATTATTTGACGTCTTCGTCGTCGTCGAATCTAAACGTCTAACAATTTTCGTTCCTAAGAAATGTCGGAATCAATGAGAAACGTAGTACGAAATACGCGTATTTCGTACTACGTTTCGTTTTCGTTTGTAAAAGAGTAGGCTCTCTGTAGTTTGATGTAGACTGGTAGCCAACAGTCTTGCTATTATGTTGCTATTGTGTGGTAGAATGACCTTGTTCGCTTCTCTGATTGGTCAGTCACAATGGCAAAACGCTATCGGTGGCAGTTCAAAAAGAAACCTTATTTAAAGTGGTTGACAATAGCAATTTGCCGTTGTCATTGATAGACAGACTTAGAAATCCGTCACAATTGTGGTTAAGAGACTCGGCCCCTGTAGGCCTCCTCTTTCACGAACGAAAACGAAATTTCGGACGAAATTTCGCGTAGGTATTACCCGTTTCTCATTGATTCCGACATTTCTTACGAACAAAAATTGTTTGACGTCTTCATCGTCGTCGAGTCTAAACGTCAAACAACTTTCGTTCGTAAGAAATGTCGGAATGAATGAGAAACGTAGTAGGAAATACGCGGAATTTCGTCCGAAATTTCGTTTTCGTTTGTAAAAGAGTAAGCCCTCTGGTCTGTCACTGGGATCACCCTCAGTTCATTGTATGGTAGCCATAATTCAAGTGTTGCTTAGACTGAGACTATATCTTCTTTAACAATTCTATTATTCAACAGTCATAATCAATCTGACAGTCCGTCAGAAATTGTAGGATTGCAATCGTGCTGTATGCAATAAATAATATTTCGTTGACTTTCTCTTCAAACATGCAACGCATTGCGACATTGCAATCACGTTCACTTTTCCGTCGAGAACATGTTAAATGTTTTGGTAAAAGTTGTTATTTTTATGATTTATGGTTCGCTCACGATGAAGAGAAATACCGCGAGGAAATAGTTTTAGAAAGATTGACAAAATAAAAAACTCAAAAGTGAGTGATAAGCACGTGATAAGCATCTACTCATTTGAGATACCTCGTGGTTAATTCACTGCCACATCACATCTCAAACTGTCATAGATACTTAAAAAATAAATACTATAGGTAAGGCCCGTATTAATAAATGCATCTCAAAGTTGAGATCGATCTTAAGATGCAGTTTTAACGTTTAATGTACGGAACTTCTGTCAAAAACAGCATAGGTATCAAGTTCGATCTCAATCTTGATCGATTTATTAATACGGGCCTTTACATACAATTATTTCTTTATTTATGCAGGCCGAACGGCCACAAGCCAATTACACGGACTACCAACAATAACATTACCGGGGCAGTTGCGTAAAAATAATAATCAAATAATAACCAGGAGTGCGACTGCAGCCTAGGGGTGAACAGGTCGGGCTAACAATCAGAAGGTCCAAGGTTCGATCCCCGGTGGGGCATGCACCAATGGATGAATTTTCATCTATGTGCATAATTTACAGTTCGCTGACGGTGAGGGAAAACATTGTGAGGAAACCTACCTATCCCTTGGGATTAGGTAATACTCAGTTCCTGTATTACACGGCGACAAGGTTCACCACCTGTCACGTTGGGTTCTGACTATCCGGTGAAACGTGGGCTTTGAGTTGGTTATTACCTCCACAATGTGGTGGTGTATGGCCACTCAAGCCTCTGACTACCCCCGAATGGGGATAAAAGTCGTGACGTTATACATACATACATACATACATAACCAGGAGTCCGAATCCAGGAGCCCGTTAAGCGCTATGAGGGTGCGCGATGCTTAAGTATTTAAGCCCCGTATTAATCAAGGCATTTAACCTCAAGTGACTTATAAACTTTTTAATAATCATCTGAAAACAATGTTCATGTTTTTTTTAATAAATCGACTGACTAGCCAAATGGAAGGAAATGAAATCGATATCGGAACAACACTAAAAACTACACAACGGCTAGGTCGCGTTTATTAGGAGATTTAAGTAAACACTTCCTAGTAGAATCGTTACAGAATATCGCAGCCTTGATTTCATAGACAAAAACCAATGTTGAACTGGTAAGCGTGGTCATAGACAATGGAACGTTTTTGCTTCGAAATATGATGGAAAATTTACACAATTATAGTATTTAAACGTTCCTGGGGGCTTACCACAAGCTCTTATTGCGATTCAATTACAGGAACGTATTAACGATTCAGCGACTTTTTGTGCAATGACGTACCTTATTGTCATGACAATAAGAAACGTCATTAAAACGTCGTTAAAAGTTCCTATAATTGAATCGCAATAAGAGCTTGTGGTAAGCCCCCTGGAATCTTAAATGAGAAAATCCGCAGACGAGCTAGAGTACCTACCTAATTTGAAGCCCTATCTAAAACCCGTATTAATAAATCGATCTCAAGATTGAGATCGAACTTGAGACTGATTTTGACAATTTTTTCATGTTCCATACATTAAACGTCAAAACTGCATCTTAAGATCGATCTCAACTTTGAGATAGATTTATTAATACGGACCTTACTCTTATGATCATGTTCTTCATAGAGACAGGTGACATGTAATTAAGGCTCGTATAAATAAATGCATCTCAAAGTTGAGATCGACCTTAAGATGCTGTTTTTGAGATGTATTCCATTAAACGTCAAAACTGCATCTTAAGTTAGATCTCAACATCGAGCCTTTGAAAGAGTGGCAGATAAGGAAGACAGGGAATTACAATGCGACTCTTGTCACTGCACTAGCTTAGTAGCTAACATAAAAATCATCGGAAATAACAAAGATGTATTAACCTTTAGATGCGTTTAACCGCGCTTATTTTGGCAACATGAATAGAACGTAACTGCCTCACATCCACTTAGTCACGTGTCACCCAGCGTCTCGCGGCTGTACGGCTCACGCGCGTGCACTCAAATGATGTTCGTTGAAGTCGGGTCTATAATATAAAATGTCATTCATATCATTTGTGCTATATCGCACGAGGATACACTGGTGTCCTCGTGTGTCCTAGTGTGACTGGTTGCGCTACCACTGGGTAGCGCAACCAGTCGCTCCACCAACAAAATGTATAGAGCTGTATGGAGGGTATCGCAGCTGGTTTCCGCTTGGTAGCGCAACCAATTCGGTGTCGGCTATCGAATCACCCGCTGGTAGCGCAACCATGGTTGCCTCGTGCGATAGGGCGCGAAGAGTCGAGGTGCGATAGTATTGTATTTAAATCACCTTTTATTATGTCCGGTTTAGCTTGGGCTTAAGCGACTCGTATGTGAGAAAATGTATTAAAAATCGTATTTGCATATAGATGACTTAAAAGTGTCATGGCGGAGCCCACCTGTTGTATGAGATTGTTATTTTTAGAACCGTTAGCCTGTGGTAACTGGGAATGAATTGAGAATAATAAATGTACGTTTTCAATTTTGGTGTTTTACACCGGCAGTGTGACACTGCCACCGCGACGGGCAGCAGGGACGAGGTTTTACATAGTTCTGGTTGGAGCGCACTTTGCACTCGCCAAAGTCCGGGTGAAGTTGTAGAGGCCACTCTGGCCAACAACGTATTGTCAATTAAAAAAAAAAAAGGTTTTACATAGTATTTGTTATGATAAAGTATCATCCATTTAAGCTATGGTTTCCTCGGTAAGCGGTACCGTCATATAGCGGTGAATGACGTCACTAGAACGTTGGTGCGTTTTCCTAGAGAGCGGTATTGGACACCGTTGTTTACATAGCCAATGTTCTAGTGACGTCATTCAAAGCTATATTACGGCCGCTATATGACGGTACCGCTTTCCGAGGAAACCATAGCTTTAGGGCCATTTGCACCATCCATCTTAAATATGTGTAAGTTTTAACCAAACAACATTTCTGACTTAAATCAAACACGTTTATTTGCCAAAATATGCTGGATAAACGTATTTAGCACACTACATCTTTTAGTGCAAGAAACATGCTTGATTTAAATCAGGAACGCCGTTTAATTAAAACGTAACCATATTTAAGATGGATGGTGCAAGTGGCCCTAAAAGTACCATATTGCACAATGACGTTTAATGTTATAGACCCAACTGAAATTACAATAAGTGCTCAAAAAAAAACAATTAAAAATATGTCAGCCATTTGAAATGTCAAAATTCTCTCTTTGAGTTCCGTTCAAGTATTCTGGTTAGCTGTTTTCACTCCAAACACTAAAGCCGGTTGAATTATCAACGTTAATTAAACAATCTCATTTGAAAGTTAGTTATAAACATGTAATTTTAGATATAATTAAAGTCAGCGACGTCGGTTGCGTAAGATTTTCGTGTAATTAACGCAATTAGGGCCAGTGCGCGAATGCGTTAAGCAATAATTAATTAATTATCAATCTGTTATTTCGTTATGATCAATGTTTAGTGCGCAGCAAATGGATACCTGAAAAAAAAAAATGCCTCATTTTTCTTATTATGCAGCAGAATCCGTAGCAATTCCCGTAAATTTCCGTTAAATTGTCATTTATTGCGTTAAATGTGTGACCAATGTAGCAAGTGATAATCTTTATTAATTTTATCTTCAAGTATATTTCTTAAATGTATGAGATCATGTTTCAAGACTTTGTCATCTTCTGTTTTCCTGGTGAGGTACTAATCGGAATGCAAATTGCTGCAGTATTAACGCGACAGTATCCTCCGCCAGGCAATAAACATTCTCAAGGTGATAGCCAAGAAAATCGTAATAATTTACAGATTTTATTAATATTCACACTTATTAGTGTTATGGACAAAGTTGTTAAACTAGAAACAAAATTGTAGACGCTGTTAACTCTAACAAATATTTACTTGTAATTATTTATGCAGAATGTAATACATTATACTACACTACGTTATTATAGTGTTGTTGAGTGTATTTCAATGCGCTCTTGTAAGCAACTACTGATTTGTGCTGTGTTTGAAGATACTGGAAGAAGATCTTTGGAGTGCTTGAATTTTTCTGAAAGGAAGAATTACCATTCACGTATATTACCATATTTTACTATTATTTTTACGTTTACTGGTACCACTGTAATCACGGTGTGCCAAGGCCACAAGGAAATTTATCCGTTTTCCTCTGTCTTATTTATTTAAAACATAACTTGCATGGTAGGTTATTTTAATCGTGCTGGTGCCCGTACTTTTATGTTAACCTGCCAGAGGAAAATTTCGGAAATGGCCTTTTCATAATTTGCCCTGTTCTGGGTGTCACTGGGATCGCCCCCAATCCATTGTAAGGTAGCTATAGTACAAGCATTGCTTGGTTGGGACCAGATAGGTGGTTGTAAGTCTGGCGATATTTATTTATTTCCAATGCAAGTTGAGCTCTCTCAATTATGGGTGTCAATAGTGGAAAGAGCCCAGCTTATGTTGGAAGTGTTACCATGGATGTGAAATCATGGGCATCCTTTTAAACTATGACTCTACACTACACATGATTCAGAATATTTTGGGATAATAAATAAAAAAAAATCAATTGAAAAAATAATATTGCTATTGTAAGCAAATAAGCATGTATACTGTACCTACCTATTCTACCGCTGTTGTATTCTAAAATAAATATTAGATTACTGTCTTTTAATAAATTCGCATATTTTAATATTCAAGTAGTTTGTTTAGACTGCATCAAAATATTGTGTGTAGGTAGGTATGTAGATGCCTTAAAACACCTTCATTCGAATGTCAATCCTGACAACCTTATTCAAAGTAGGTAAGGAAAATCACAACAAGCAAAAAGTTTTATGCAAAGCGTTCGACAATGTTTATCACGAAGGAATTCATTATTCCTTGAACGTATAACCTTTTACAGAAAATAGAGATATAAGTATACATCTGTCTCATGATAATATGCGATATTGGAGGGATTCCAGTTGATTTCACGTGAGTTAAATGCGCAATTGCTCGGTGTTCCCCAAGGTCACGCGCTAGGACCACCTCTTTAAATGCGTTCTTTAGTGATTGAAGCATCGCTTAGGTTCGAATAACCTTGTTCAACGGTTTGTTTACGTTGTAAATATTAGCGTTTGCAATTTTATTGCATTTACTTCACCTTTATTGTCTGTTTGTGTTTTTAATGCATGATCTTCAATAACATTTAAATGTTATTTCTTATGATTCTGTTTTTTTATTTTCGCTATTAGAATTTTTTTTATCTCTTTCTATTCAGATTTAATCAAGAGGAAAGAGTCTATAGCTTAATTTTACAATATAATTTAGCTCTAGAAGTACTTTTATCTCAATTTGTTTGGTTATTACTAGAATTATTTTCCTTTTTTATAATAATTTCGGCAGCAAACAAGCATACGGCCAGCCCGATGTTAAGCAGTTACCGAAGCTTACAGATTCTTGCAATACCGAAGGGGTACCATAGGCACTGCTGGTACGTTGCCTACCTGAAGGAGAATGGGACAGGGAAAGGGGAAGGGAGGGGGAGGATCGGCCTTCCAGCTCTCACACTCATTGTACGAAACGCAGCAACAATACCTGCTTTACGCCGCTCTTCTGTGAGAGGGTGGTACTACCCGAGTCGAGCTAGCCCGTATATGCGCTGCCGTCTATTGCCTACAGCGTGGCTCTTCAAAAACCCATCCATCTTCTATTAGAATTGTCTGTCAACAGATTCATGTTCTAAACAAACTATTCACTAAATTCTATTTACAATTGATTCAATGGATATACTCGTATTAATGGTCGTTTCACATTCCAATCAATAGTAGGGTCATAACCCTACCGCACCCAGACTCGAACCTTCCATAGTAAGCATTATAAATGATCATTGTCACGTGTCCATTTCAAAAGCCAAAACCAACATTGGTACCAACAATCAACGCAGAATGAATTTAGACCCTGCACACTTGTTTTAGAATTTAATATAGTGTGCGAAACAGGTTACAAAGCCCAACAAATCTACCTTTTATGGTTGCTATAAAACCTGCGACGGCGGTCTGTGTTGCCAACTTAGCGATTTTATCGCTAGATGAGGCGACTTTTTGACATCAAAGTGAAATTTTATCTCCATTTAGCGAACTTTTCATTTTTTTTAATGGGTTTGATGGGTTAAGCACCATAACTTTATCACTTGCTTACGGTGAAGGAAAACATCCTGAGAAAACCTGCATGTCTTAGGAAATCCATCAAATTTTAGAAAGGCATGTGAAATTCACAAACCAGTATTGGGCCAGCGTAGTGGATAGGGCTTGAATCCCTCTCGCATTGAGGGGAGGCCCCTGCAAGGACTGTTTTTTTATGTATCATTATTTAATATGATTTTCTCTAAGTTGCATTGCTAAGATAGTATATTTCTCGATCTCAAATCTGTTACCGAACCATTTTTTTGGTTGGAAATTCGTCAATTCTACCATTTAGCGATATCTGGCGACTTTTAAACCTTCTATCTAGCGACATTTACAACCTAGTTGGCAACACTGACGACGGTGTTAGCATTAAAATGACATCACCCATCGTTAAGGTGAGCATACAAAGCTGTTGGAAGGTAAAACAATTATGATTAGTTGTTTGACGAGTCGAAACGATTAACGTTATTGAACGGTCAATCCATCAGCGGTCGTTTTCAATGATAAACAACAAAATAATGACGTCCGTTAAGTTTAAAAAATTGTAGGAATGCAAGATAACTAAAATTGTGTCAAATTACTGGTAAGATATCAAATCTCAGCAGATCTGGCGTATATGGCTTGTACACGAACGTAAATACATACTGGACTGTTCACTACTGCACAAAAAACGAGCCGAGCGAGAGGCCCTAGTTGGGACCGTGTCCCTCTCATTTCGAGTTGCCATGCCAAAATAATATTATTGTTGGGTAGTGATTGTTAGTTTTTAAATCAAGCAAATAAATTAATTTAGTATTTATCGTGACTATTGTTAATATGATAAAACAATAGTCACGATAAATAATAAATTTATTTATTTGCTTGATTTAAAAACTAACAATCACTACCCAACGATAATATTATTTTGGCATGGCAACTCGAAATGAGAGGGACACGGTCCCAACTAGGGCCTCTCGCTCGGCTCGTTTTTTCAATCTAAGAATTGTCAAGGTATAATAGACCTTAAGGCAGCAGAATAAAGTTGAATTTCTTCTTAACCAAAAACTCAAGTAATAGATCCATCTTTATACATTCGTGGGCTTGTATTAATTGATATGTATAACAGGTATTGTTTACTATGCTATTTTTAGTGTTCCGTACCCAAAGGGTGCCAACGCAACCCTATTGCCTACTGAGACTTGGCTTTCCGTCTGTCTGCCCGTCTCTCCGTCTGTCAGCGGGCTGTATCTCACGATCCGTAAGAGCTAGAGAGTTGAAATTTTCACAGAATGTGTATTTCTGTTGCCGCTACAACAAAAAATACTGAAAATAAAATAAAATCTAAGAATAAAGGGAGTCCCCATGTAAGAAACTTGATATTTTTGACGTTGTTATACTACGGTGGTACGAAACCCTTTGTGTGCGAGTCCGACGCGCACTTGGCCGGACGTTTGGAGATGATGTTCGTATATGTCAGGTCTGTAATATAAAACGTCATTGTTTTAAAATATTGCCATGCTAATGAATCAATTTATAATAAAATATACTAAAGAATTCAACATTAAACCGCAAACATTGTTTGCTGTATGCAAACAATTCCGACTGCAATAACAATCGGGTGCGTTCAACTGTTTTAGATATGTGGCAACATCATTGATGTATTATTTTAGTAGATATAGTACTTTCTAACATAGCAATCACAAACTTGTACTCAGCGGAACACTGCATGCAGCGAAATTCACACATCCTAACGCACTCACAATTCGACAATCAACTTCGAGGCATTTTGATGCGTGTTATGGACCAGAAGATGTGCCGCATTGGCAATATCGATATGTTTTCATCATTATTTTTCGCGAAAGACTGAGTCGTACTGTGACCATAGACTGCGTTTGGATGTACTATTTTCGTCAGTCACATATCTCTATCTTGGTAAGATCTTGGCATCTGTCAGTGTACTTCGTCTAAACATCTAGCTTTAGTCTGTATGTTAGTTGGGTTGTCCCCAGTCCATTGTACGGTACCCATTACAATATTTGCTTATTAGTATACGGTATATTTTCTAAATAAATTGATAACAAATAGATAAAACATGTAAAATATAAACTGTAGTTTAATTTACTGTTAGATATGTGACCTCTTTAATTATAATTTAGATTATTAAAATATTCAATATTACGCGAAATCTTAACTCGTCTCATTTAGATCAGACATTTTTAGTTTTTGTTTAGAGTGTTAGTTTAGTTTGTATCCTAACAGAATTAACCACATTTTAAAAGCATTTGGAATGGTATTAACTTGGCTATCACTGCATTATTATCAATGTAGTTTTACTTAAAACTAGTTAGGTATTTTACCAATTACTTCATGTTTATAAATTTCAATAAATTTAAAGCAGGATACACCGATTTCACCTGCTCACAAAACGCTGTTAACATTGCAATTAAACTGCCTAATTGGTAGTTACGATGTTATAAGACCGACTTCACAAAACAATCTCGTTAATATTTTATTATACTACGTCAAAGACATCACGTCTACGTCGTCGACATATGGCCGGCGCACATAGAGGACGGCACGGCATGGCATTTTATTTTTTATCAATCGAATTCAATACTTATCCAATTGAAATAAGATCTTTATTTCAGTGCTCGGTGATCGACATCGCAGCAAGAGAAAATGCTCCGATGTCAATCACCAACCATTGTAATATGGACCTTATTTCAATTGGATAAGTATTGAATTCGATTGATAAAAAATAAAATGCCATGCCCTGCCGTGCTTTATGTGTGCCGGCCAATAAAGTACTTTTACGGCAAATTATTCCCCCCTTCAGTCCTCCTTACATTGAGGGGAAAATTGGGGGTAGAGCTTGCTTATATTATACGGGCTGGCTCGACCGGGGTACCACAGAAGATCGGCGTAAAGTAGATAAAGCTGCGTTTCGTACGATGAGTGAGAGAGCCTGAAGCCGGGGTGGCTCCCGGCTCTCCCCGTCCCTCTGTTCCATTCCCCTGCAGGTCGGCAACGTGCGAGCGATGCCTTTGGTATTGCAAGCATCTATAGGCTTCAGCATTTATAGCAACAAAAAATTCAGAAGTTGAATTCCGCAAACAATTCCTACTGCGTAAACGATTGCGGCAAGCTCACTTTAGTAGGAGGAATCGCTTGCGGAAGCCATTAATATTGATGGCGGAAATCTATTTCTGCAAGTTTTGTTGCTAGTCTAAACTTAGCTGTAAGTTATTCCTAGTGCGGACTCCAAAGTGCGTTAGTCCGTGCCTCCATACAATGGCTAACCCACGCTCCATCAGTGTCATGTTGAGTGGAACAATCGCCGAGTTTAATTAAAGACTGTTTGTTTGACCATCCGTTAGTCGCTGGTCACTCGCTTCTTAATGAAACAATGAGTTGCTTAGTTGTAGTTATGTAGTTGTTTGCGATTCATGATTGTTTCCAGGGGCCCTACCACCACCTCTTATAGCAGTATTGTTTTAACGTTTCAGCGACTTTTTGTGCAATGACGTTTCTTATTGTCATGACAATAAGGTACGTCATTGCACAAAAAGTCGCTGAAACGTTACAACGTTCCTATAATTGAATCGCGATAAGAGGTCGTGGTAAGCCCCCAGGCTGTTGTTTATTCTATTAGATTGAATTAGGGAACCAACGTTTTAAAAGGCGTCGTCCTAATTGGCAAACGATCGCACGACCAAACGATGCGATTTTATCGCGCGATGAAATTAGTTCCTGTGCTCGCGCGATTTCTTGCAAGCTCAATTAGGACACTCTAAAGAAATGTAGTGTTTAACGGCCGAATACTCGTACGCAACTAAAATTTGAGAGCTGCTTAACTTTGACACGCCATACAAAAAATGACAGTTAACGACGTCTCAAACTGCTAAGTGGGACTTAAATATTTAAGTAGCCTTTGAGTATTCGGCCCTAAGACTGTATAGGCACCTAACGAGGCATGTTTGGAGTCTATCTCCTCTTAGACGAGTGGGGTAAAAATTTTGAAAAAAATATCACTGTATTTATTGAACCCTCATCTTTAAAAAATAAGCAGGAAAAAAGTGCTAAATGCTCTTTTACTCCAACCGGTTTTCCAACCGGTTATGTCAATAGAATTGTATCGAGTTCGATATTAGACTTGGTTCTGCTGGCCCCGCTAAAGAGGCGTGAAGTTAGTCTTGTGTCAAGGTTAACCTTCGAAGCAATTATTTGGTTAACCTTTTTTAGATAACAGTTAAGTTATTCAAGTTCAATTGTGAACCTCTAATTATGCAATTACGTTTTGCAATACTTACGTACCTACCTACCTACTTTAGTTTATTTCATTTGTAATTAATTTTCTCAGCTATTGTTGAAGATTGTTAGCCATGGGCTCACACAAAGACATTACCAAGAAAGAGGGAGACGTGACAGTCCAATATAGTATGTCCTACTAAAGGAAGTCCATAGACAGAGTACCGGCTCAGTCGTGCGCGGAAAATGATGTTGAAAACATGTCGGTATTGCCAATACGGGTCATTTTCTGGTGAATAATGCCTTTTTAAATATTTAATAAGTTGTTTGTCAAAAGTACGAGTGCGATAACAGATAGTGAATTTCGCTGCATATAGGTAGCGGTGGGCTGAGCACAAGTTTAGAACGTACCATATCTGCTAAAATAAATACATCAATGGTTTCTTCGTCTGAATAAAAATCAGCCTTTAATCTTGATATGACGGGTTTTTTTTATATTGCCAGACTTAATACCCACCATCTGTAGGTATGGTCCCAAACTAAGCAACGCTTGTATTATGGCTACCATACAATGGACTGGGGGCCCTGTGACACCCAGACCAGGGCAAATTACGGAATTTGCCCCTGGCGGGAATCGAACCCACAGTCATCGAGCAGTAAGCTGAGCGGACGCTAGACGCGCTGCGCTTATCGTCAACATTCATGATCCATTACAAAACTATTACGATACCAATTCAAAAACTCGACGCAATTTTTCCACAAAATATACCGCAATGATTGTATAGAAAGAAATCATTCAACCCGTCGCACGCCGTGTCCAATCTGTTACTCAACCATAGACAATTACTTAACATTCCCGCCATCAGTCAGCTGGCACAAGATGGCGACGGCCGTGAGATATGGCGGCCGGTTCGATTGATACTTGAATGGCGACAATCGAGTTGCCACATTAAATTGCATTTAGTTCATTGGTTGTGATTATAAAATGTTGTCTGACTTGTTTTAGTGTACCTACTGTATGACTCGTATTTTAGGGGTCCAGAATCAGAATCAGCTAGGCTATTCTGTAACGACAAACTCACTTCGCACGCGTGATTTTGCAGGTGATATGTCAAATTTTGTATTGAAATTTGACATTTCACTAGAAAATTCACGCGTGCGAAGTGAGTATGACGTTTCAGAATGGCCTAGCAGAATATCTTTATTTGTCAACATAGGTAAGTATGTAGAGAAGTTTCACTCTAAAAATGCACGCCCTCCTTCCACTAAACGTGATTATTTAAATGTGTAAAAATAAATATTTATTGCAACGCTTTACTTAAAGAATAGTCCTCCTATAGTCTGATTTTTAATTAGACGAAGTAAACTGACAGGTGCAAATGTCACGTTTCGATATAAATAGAACAAATAAGGTTCAAATGCATAGAACAATGACATTTTCTGCTGTCAGTCTACTTCGTTTAATTAAAAATCGGACTATAGTTAAGTGGCATCGTCTACAAGCGTTTCTACAAATCGCTACGCTTAAATGTATGGAAATGACAAGTCGATAAGTAGATCACGTGACTTGTGTCATTTTCATACATGAAGCGTAGCGATTTGTAGAAACGCTGGTAGACGATATCCACTTGTCTAGAGGGGCTGGTATAGACTAGCGATAAATAACAAGCCAGGCTGTGGCTAGTAATTAGCTTCGTTTCATTAATTAATTTGTATTCTAGACGTTCTAAACCAGTTTGCAGATCACGACGCGGCATAGATAAGAAAGTGTGACTTTATTCTGCTTAGAAAATAGGTTTTACTATTTACTTTGATGACGGTATAGCAGTGTTGCCGCTGGTTATTATTTAGGATTACCGTACACAAGTGGGAAAATTACCGTATTGTACGGTAGGTACCAAAAAATACCGTAAATGCCTATCTTGTATGAAAGCCATAAATACGAAGTAATAAATCTTTAATTTGATGTGATGAAATTACCGTATTTTTCAAAGCAGGTACTGTGGAACTAGTGGACCGTACAGTGTGCGATTTAAAAGCCTAATTACCGTACAAAACGGTAATTACCGTACTTCTGGCAACACTGCGATATAGTATTATAGAAAAATAAACTCTGAATTAATGATACTCTGACGTACCTACATATTTTTCTAAAATAATGTCCGAAGCCAATAAAGCCTAATTTATAAATTAAATAAACTACCTTTCAAAACCATTGCTCAAAAATTATAGGGATTGACTAAAAAAAAATCCGCAATTTTATCGTTGATTAAAAAAATAACTGTTGCGCATATTTTTTTAAATCTCGTTCGAACACAATAGTATCAAATTGCATTGAGATTTTTTTTATTTACGCGACATTTTCTATTGAATATCTACAAAAAAAAAAACCACGTCTGTTAGTGCCTATTAGGTTATTTAGTTGGTACTTACACTAACTGAACTAAACTAACGGCCGAATACTCGTACGCAACTTAAATTTGAGAGCTGCTTAAATTTGACGCGCCATATAATGACATAAAATGACAGTTAACGACGTCTCAAACTGCTAAGTGGACTTAAATATTTAAGTAGCTTTTGAGTATTCCGCCGTTACTTTATTGCCGTCCCTTTTCATCTCCGTAATGTGTAAGCAAGACAGTCATATTTTTACTGTTGGTACAGCCAAGCTGAAGCCAATTGACTGCAGCTCAAATACCTATGGGCGTGCTCGACCGGAGTATTACTACCCTATTACTACTCTCTCACAGAAGATAGGCGTAAAGTAGCTATTAAGTACAGCTGCGTTTTGTACGATGAGTGACCGAGCCGATCTGTCTGGTTTGATCCGGCTAATCTCCGAAACGGCTGGACCGATTTTGACGGGACTTTCACTGGAAGATAGCTATTTTTCTTAGCTTAGCTTAGCAATTTTTTTTTAAATTACTTGCGTATGAAGTCTCTGGCACAGCTAGTCGTCAATAAAACTAAAATATTTTACTCTCATGCATTAAAATAAACTGGTTTTGAAAGCGGGTCGCCATTTCGTACAATGTGTGTGCTAGAACTTGTCTTACCCAGTTATAGTCGGAATCTAGCACGATCTGTATTACGCCTGTGTCTCGCGAAGGGGGTGGGCAGAAGTACCCGGTCGGTACTCACAACAAGAGTATACATGTGTTAAACGGTGATTCTACATATGATTCAGAATATTTAAGGAATATTAATCAACAAATCAATTGATAAAAATGTATTACCCAGGTAAGGTATAACAGTTAAATGGTTTGCTTATTTGCTTACCCGAGCAATATTTTTTTGTCAATAGATTTTTTTATTTGTTTTCCCAAAATATTCTGAATCATGTGTTGACTCATATTTTAAAATATTGCCCACGATTTCGATTTCACCCTGTATATGTTCTTCCTGATCCTATCCTTATCCCATTATTGGTTATTGGTGGTTGGTGGTAGCGCCAAGCTATAGCCAATTGACTCCAGCTCGTATAAAGGCTGGCTCGATCGGGGTAGTACCAATCTCCCACAGAAAATCGACGTAATGTAGCTATTAATCCTGCGTTTCGTACGATGAGTGAGAGAGCGAAAGCCCAACATCCCCCCTTCCCATTCCTCTGTCCCACTTCCCAACAGGTCGGCAACGTCCTTTGGTATTGCAAGCATCTATAGGCTGCGGTAACTGTTTAACATGAGGCGGGCCGTACGCTTGTTTGTTTACAACAACATTGTCACAAGAAAATACTAAAAGAATTTTAGAAGTAACCATAGTTTCAGAGTTTTAGAGTTTCGTGGACTTTGAGTTGGTTAATACCTCCACAATGTGGTGGTGTATGGCCACTCAAGCCTCTGACTACCCCCGAATGGGGATAAAAGTCGTGACGTTACACACACACACACACACATAGTTTCAGATTGCATTTTTTCCCATCGCGCAATTATAAGGCTACTAGAAGATGTGTATCTATAATTCATGTCAGCGGTACATAACTGATGTTTGAGGTATTATCTGCTTAATTACAGCTCGTATGTTTCCTAATTAACACCGAGCTAGGGAGTATGATTGTTCATGTTTCAAAGAACTCGATAAATAGACATCGTAGACAATAAATCCTGTGTTATTACACAGGATTTATTGTCTACGATAAAATAATTTGGGGTGACTACCTACCTATCTGTTTTTATTATTTGCTCTATGTATTATTTTATTTAAAAAAAAATAGGGTTGTGCCGAAATATTTTGGAAATTAGCGGCTTGTTTTTATTTTACAATATTAATGAGTGTACTGATCGTTTTAAAAACATCTATTTAAGTATGGAAAGTTAAAATAATATATAAATAAAATATACGAGAAAGTAGGTACATTAAAATTCCAGCAAACCTGACTAACAATATTGTGAAAGTTTAACCTGAAGATGCGCTGCAGTGTCAAATGTCAGATGTCAGGGGTGCAAGGGCACGACACGATGTGAACGAATCGATAGGGCTGCCACACACGTATAATCTAGGCCAAATCTAATCAATTTTGTGTTTGTGTTTTGTTGTTTTGTGTGTTGTTGTCTCAAATATTAAGCAACTTTCAGAATATAAGAACTTTTTAATGACATTTAAGTCGATTATAACATTTTATAACGCTGGCTGGAGATATTTTTATTTACTCTGATATTGCGTTAACAGTACACACGTTATACTAATATAGGTACAAGGTATAGTTAAAGAAAGTTTTTTTTTTAATTTTATTCGTTAACTCTACTTCCAAATTCAAAGTGAGGACCATCAAATTGCAAGCATAACGCCACATAATAAAACTATAGCTGTAACATTTCGCATCCTAATTTAAGTGCGCGGGACATTCAGTGTACGTAATTTTGGCAATAGGCGTTGTGATCGGAATATGTTATAAAAAAGTTATTTTTATCTTGACAATTTATTTTCTTAACTGCCAGTAAAAAGTTGTTTCCTGCTCGCTTGTTGCATTAGCAAATTTTTCAATCCCCATGATTGCAATGATTTAAAAAAACAGCTTGCATAATAATTATTTAGGTTAGAATAAAATAGTACTGTCACGTTAAAAATTTATTAAACTGTTTGTTAGGTTGTTGGTGCGTCTATTACATCATTTATCTTGCTCATAAAAAATCTGTATTCAATACCACAACAGGCACAGATAAAAAATTTAAATACAATACATGTAATCACAAATCATTTATTTCACGACGATCATTGATCGGTCTCTGTAATAAGTAACTATAACGCCTTTGCAAATTAAAAAAAAACCATGTCGTCTAGAATGATGACAGTATATTGCTTGTGTGTGTGTATGTGTGTGTATGCTATTGATAGCAATTTGCGTAGGGATGCCACTATTAAAATTGGCCTTTTAAAATGAGTCTCTTGTAGATAAAATTGTTGTATATCAAGAAGCAGGGAAATTACAGATCTAGGTATAATTGTAGGTACTTTGTAAACATAACCTTCACTAACACTGCTTTTTTAAATTATTACTTTCACCATCCTTTATATCAGATTTAGCCTATACTTACATAGAAACAGTATCAACAAATCAATATGCTAAAATTATGATCGATGATGACATTACGTGACGTAACGTGACGTAAAATCTAGGTCAGCTGTGACAACCCTGCCATTGTGTTGTGAATAGACAGCCTTATAAAGCGATGCGTACACCCACGCGGGTAGGTCGACGACATTCAACTGTCAACTGTCAAAATATGGTAAGTGGTAGTTTCGAGATGATGCATAAATGCCTTAACATAGCGGGTGTATATTTTTGTTAGAAAAAAGATTATAGTTTATTAACAATATTTTTTTGTGATTTTGTTTCGTACCTTTTATTTTTTAACGTTACCTACACATTTCCGTACCGCTTAATTAATGAAACACAACTTTTTATTACTGTAATATTTTGCCTTATGCAACCTTGAATGTAGGCACACTTATTAAAACATATTAATACGTGTTCAGAGAAGATTCCTACATCGCTTAATTAAACCATAAAAGGTTTTGTACTGCTTAAGGTAACTTAACATGAAAGTAAAAACGCCTTGCGTACCGCCCTTTATAATATTTTAAAAGTTACATCACGAATATTTAACGAATATAAATATCGGTACACACAAATCAATGCAATTACTTCTTAAACCCAAGCACGTCCATTATGCCTGCTCCAAATATTAATATTCAGTTTCATTATAAATGGCAACCCTGGGCGGCGACTGGAGCGCCACTTATGTGCAAATTAGTTTAAACAAAGAACGATTTCAAATTTCGAATGCCAGATTCGTTGAGAAATTATTTTTTTAACGTCGTCGTGCGATGTCCCTTTGGTTCTGATTATGTTGGCACACGTACCAAACTTGCCATTCTTCTCATGATCGTATGAGAAAATCAAGAACAGTTTTAGATGTGTCTATTTAGTTTGGTCCTAATTTCTACCAGAAGCATTACCATTGTTTAGTTAAACAACTGTTTGTTTTTTCATTGGTTCTGGCTATACCGGCTTTATCAATGTTTTAAATGACTCATTCTTTATTTTTTTATTACCTTGGAAATCGTATTCCAACTACCTACGCATTCCTGGATGTTATTATTTCGACCAGAAATGTCCATTAAAGATTCCTTTGCCTCGCTTCTATTGAGGAGGCTAGCTCCATATTTTTTTTACTAAGACTGGATTCTATCGATGTTGTTTTTAGCTCATCGATTTTAAAGCCACGCAAATACGAATGATATAGTTTCTTTATTATAAAATTTATTCCCCGCGAAAGTATAATAGCTTAACGTTTTTTGAACAACTTTCAGCAATCTTGAAAAGGCAGTTTTATTATGCAATTTCACTAGAATAAAGAAAGCGTAAAATAAAAATAACTAACGCAAGCAAAGAAACGTAAATCGCAGATAAGGAAAAGATTATTTAAAAATCGAACTCTATTTAAAATCACACTCTTTAAAAAGTAGTAAACAATATTAATCAGCGCTGTGCCCATAGAAAAAATGAATAAAAAAAACTGTTACGTTGTCAATGCAAGAAAAAAACACTAGTGTCGTGAAAGTGGCGACCCAGTTAGTCGCACATCCGATCTCTATCGAAAGCAAGAGTCGATAATTACGTGTGAATCGACTAGCGAAGTGCGCTATCCAAACCTGACATTCGATGACGTAGAATGTGCATATTCATGACAGCATAAACATTTTAATTATATAAATCATAGCGAAAGATTCTTTTTTAATGTTTTGGTAAATGTTAAATTATGATTATTTAATTACAGAGGAAATACCGAAATGTCTACCTACCATTACGCAAAAAATGCAATAAAAATGCCATATTCGTTTAACTATTAGGTCCATAAACCGTTACACTGTAGAGAATCAACAGTAAATTTGTGTTTACGTAATCGTATGTTAGTTTTGGTTCGGTTACATCACTTTATAGTCAAATAAACAGCCATTACCTTTTTAAGTGCTTACAGTTAGGTGTATTAGGAAGTAATTTCTTAGTTATTTTTCAAGACAGTTATTTTATTTTATGTGTTTAATCGTAAGAGGTGACTATGAAATTACAGTGTTGCATCACTAGCGACTGTCATGTAGTGGGCTAATTTTAGTAACACTATTTTTAAAAATATTGACATTTAAAAAACCTGGACGCCTACCATCAACTTTACAATAACTAATTATTCAAACGCGAGGCAGTTGAGTTTAGGTTCCTAAATTGAATCGGTTTCTATCGTACCATGACATTCTAAGAGTTGAGCCGAGTTTCAATCGTTATTAGTGGAGGAATGCCCGATATTTGAATCGCGATAAGAGTTCGTAGTAAGCCTCCTGATACTCCTGATTTTGTTATAATAAATGGATCTATTTAATTCCTTAATTTTATTTTCTTTTGTACCACAGGAAAGCACCTAGTCTTCACAACCGATCCTGAGTCCGTCAAAGATGAGTTCGCCTTCGACAACCCTGGCTTCAGACAGGACGAGCGGCACGCGTGGCAGCACGACGCGCCAACCCTACCACTGGCCGGCAAGAACAATGGGTTGCACGTGGAGTTCACCAAACCCGAGCAGAGTAAAGACGACTCACATTTACAGGTGAGGAACATATAGCCAGGCAAACATACCAACTGTATGGCCTCAAACTAAGCAACGCTTGTACTATGGGTACACAGTGCGGGGCACATAGCCCGAAGAACTGATGGCCAATGGGGCCGAAAGGTTCTTGAGTGGCGACCCACGTATGGGAAGACGCAGCGTGGGTAGGCCTCCCACAAGGTGGGTGCTATAGAATGGATTAGTCGACGTCAATCAACTTCGATCAACGTCGACCGATCTATTGGTCTGGTAGCACCCAAAGGTACGAAAAAAGAGATAACTCATTTGGCGATAGATTTTTGCATTCAGCAATCCCGTTATTCCGAAACCTGTTATTCTGTGATCCCACCATTCTGCGATCTCTCGTTCTGCGATCCCGCTATTCTGCATCTTGTTATTCTGAGATAGCGTCATTCTGCGCTCTCCTTATTCTGAAAACTCGTATATCTGAAATTCAAGCGAATCGTACTTGCCTTATTTTAGCCTTTACCTACCTTAAAACTAGATAAATACTTTAGATAGATTACCTACGTGGTTATTTATATTCCTATTACGGTATCTTTATAGCGAAGCGAGTGATACCGCCAATTCAGTCGATTGAGGAGCTATTTAGAAATAGGTTTATCTGGGCTATACCCATTGACTTTGTGCTTAACCCCGTTGGCTATAAGTGACCCTGTGCGATAGATTGGTAAATTATTGCACATGAAAGAAATGAAATACAACATATCAGTGTGCTTTGGGCGATTTTATCGCAAATAATCTTTGTATGGAGATATTCAGTGTTAGTTCCGTCAAAATCGATCTAGCCATTTCGGAGATTAGCCGGAACATACATCCAGACAGATTGTTTAAATGTTTAAATTGATTTTTTGTTATTAGTACCTTTCATATTATGCATTTATTAAAAAGCTTTTATTTTGACACTTTAATTTTATTTATTTCTTTAGTTCTGTTCTGTCTGCACTAAAGCATCTTAATAATATCAGCTACCGTATATGTCATCTAATTTTTACTTCGTACGTTTGAAGCACTAGGTATAGAGTAGATTGTATCGCTATCATTACGCGAGATCAGCAAAACAATAGGGCTGGCTCGGCGTCTAGTAGACCCGTGATCCCGGGAAATACCGCGGGAAACGGGATTTAATTTCTGAATGGCCTTTTTGTAATCTGATCCTTGTTTACATGCAATTGTATAGTATTGATGTATAGAAACAAATATTTTTTTTTATTGCTAATGTCGCTTTGTAGGTAGGGGCCGTCGATATATAGGTACCCGTCTAATCAATAATTTGATGTGAGATATTGTTCTATTTGTTATCCCGAGCGACACAAAACATTTTCTTGGCGCAGCTGCTTAGAATGTGTAGGTAGACGCTTTAATTCACTTCCTCCTCTTTATAAAGCATGTATCTTAAACCCCGCGATCCCGGGGGCCTGAATCCCGGGATAAATAACAACCTGCGGGCATCCCTAGCAGCACAATTTCGATCTGCATTCCAACGCGACTTGTTACAAATTGATCCAGGCCGGATTTGCCGCGCGGGCGCAGATGTCAATGAACTGACTGCAATACTGCCTACCTACAGCTATCATGCGACTTTGATGCGACACAATACCTATCCGACAATTTACGGAAAAAATCGGATGGTACAAAATCATGAGAGTTGTTCAAGCCGCCCGAAGGCCTCTAACTAGGCTTAACGACTGCTGCCTAGATAACAACAATCGGGACCGACTTTTTACGAACCTTCCGAAGGTTGGAGACGCTCAGTTTAAATGCCACTAAATGGTTACCCATCTCTGACTGACCTTGCCAAGCGTTGCTTAACCTCCGATCATTTAACGATCAGTAATTGCAGCTGGCTATGAGCGCCTTGAGTAATGATAATAATCTTTAGGGATAATACAGTAGTCCATAATCCCTCGGAATAATTATATAAGCACCATTACAATATTTACTTTTTATCTTTCCTGCCAGGATGATGTCATATAACCCAGTTAAATGTCTGTACATACCTACTACTTAGGCCTTAAACACACGAGCCGCACTGGCCGTCGACAGACCCAACTACATCGTCGACACTGGTTGGCGATAGCCGTCGCGCGTCGGCTCGTCGGTGGTTGCCGACGCGACTAGTGATGGGATGTTCTCGAGAACATTCTCACCCTCGGAAACTTACTCGTGAGATTTTTTTATTTTGGGTGATGTTATCCTAATTTTCAATCTTAAAAACAATTAAAACCACCATACTTGCATGTTTAATGAGGTTTATGCCAAGTTTAACATGCTTCATAAGATAAATTCTCGAAAATTCACACGAGTAAGTTTCCGTAAGTTTCCGAGGGTGAGAATGTTCTCGAGAACATCCCCTCACTAGACGCGACGGCTTGCGCCGACCAGTGTCGATGGCTGCAGTTGGCTCTGTCGACGGCCAGTGCAGCTCGTGTGTTTACGGCCTTACATTAACATTTAAAGTCTTCAATCTCTGTGGAATCCTACTCGGGCCATTAAAATAAAATTATCCGTTATCATGGTAATTATTTAATCGATTTTATTGGCTGTGAGTTTGGTATTTTAAATATAGTTTATTTTACACGTTTCTTGTTTTATTTATACCTAGTGGAAGAAATCCGACAAAAATACGAGTAGAGATTAAGAGGTGGGCAGTTAGGTACACTGGTGTACACTTACATTTTGCCAATGGTATATTTATAGATTAGTGCGATGTATGATGTATGATGTTTAATGAACGGCCTAGCCACCCATTAGAATGGCTTTTAACTATTTGGCGGTGACATAGGTATATTTAAGCGACCCCTTTTTACGTGGGGAAAATCCGCGGATATTCCGTATTCATACCGGGTAAAACCTCTCGGTGACCCGAGTTTGTGGGGCTCTGGGATTTCTCTCCGAGTCACTTAACAAAAGTTACCGCCACTACTTGAATTGTTCATTATAAGGGCCATAACACATCTAGTAGCCATGGCGACGCGTCGCTAACCCCGTAGCCAAGTAAGGGCGAGGCCTCATTACCGCGTTGCGTTGCGTCGTCGCAACGGATCAAGGGGTCAACGGGCGAGAGACGAAGCGGAGGAGGGTGATGCGCCAATACAAAATCTTGCGACGACGCAACGCAACGCGCTAATGGGGCCTCACCGTAATTCGTATTGAAATATGTCAAAATATGACAGGTAACATACCTGGCGAGGGACTGGCAACGGTCGCCAGTCCGTCGCCAGTGGCCAGTCAGTTGCCAGTCCTCTGGTTGACCACATGCCGAATGCGCAGAATTTGCCATTTACATTGAAGAATTTTACGAAGATAATATTAGAGACCTATTAGGTCTCGCAATGGAAAATTGTTAAGAGACTCGAGGCTCAGAACAAATGAAACAGACAGCCTAATCTATGTTTTTGTGACCATAAACAATATCACCACGACTTTTGAAGGTCAAGTCTTTGTATCTCAGACAATTTTCGACCATACTGACGTCATGGCTTGTCTTTGGATTTAATGGAGCAGCTTGAGGCTAAGTGGACGATAATCGCTTGACGAAGGTTGGTGTTGCAAGGTCGGACCTGGTTTAGTTCCCACGGGCAGTGTTGCCATGGTTTAAAATTGCCATATTTTGGGGAGATCAGATAAGGTTAAACGTTTTTTTTATGTGACGAAGGTGGCAAACAAGCGTACGGCCCGCCTGATGTTGAGCAGTTACTAGCCTATACCAGAAGGGCTAGAGAAGTGGCTGGCATCTACAAGCGTTCCTTCAAATTGCTACGCTTCATGTATGGAAATGACATTAGTCACGTGATCTACATAGCAACTTGTTGTTGATCTACATAGCGACGTTTGACATTTCCATACATTGTGAAGACTATTCTATTCTATTCGATTAGCGTTCATGCCACTTGTCTAGGGGGCAGATACCAAAGGAATCGCACGTTGCCAACGTGAAGGGACGTGAGACAGGGAGAGGGAAAGATTCCGGCTCCCTCACTCATCGTACGAAACGCAGCTGTAATACCTACTTTACGCCGATCTTCTGTGGGACGATGTACTACCCAGGATCAGCTATCCCGTATATGAGCTGCAGTCAATTGGCTACAGCTTGGCTCTACCACCAATAAACCGATGTCCCAGAAAACCAGCCACACCACGTAATAAATTCTCCCTAAAACAAGGTAAAATTTTGTTAACTGGCAACACTATACGGATGCATCGAGCCTGATGATGTCATGTCTCAATGACGGCAAGTCATCGCGAATAACACTATAGTGAAATCATCGGCGCGGGAACTTGACGACCATTGGCTGACAACTAATTGAGATTTAACTGTTTTGTATTTTTTATATGATTGTGAGGTGTTGGCATACAGGGTTATTGGTAAAACAATAACAACCTTGCAGGACTATATTACTGACATCATAAAAAACAACTTTTGTTCTATGACTTTTTACAAAACAATAATAAATTTAACAAAAAATCACACTCTAAAATGTATGAAACAAGAAATATAAGGAGGTACCTAATAACTCTTAATTAAAGTGAATGTATCTCGTGTCCAAGAGTATAAATCTTGGATACGAGATACATTCATTGAGAATTAATACCTCCTTATATTTCATGTTCTTCTAGTACTACAACCTGCTCTCGTAGTTAATACCATCCAAGATTTATAAGTCTTGGATTGCTGCATATCGTTGATCGATCTCCTACCTACTACCTCCTACCCGTTTGCCAGTAAACGAAATCTACAATTGGTTATAAATTGGAAAGCTTCACCCAAAACACAGATTGGAGGCTCGTATTAATAAATGCATCTCAAAGTTGAGATTGATCTTAAGATGCTGTTTTTGACAGCTGGGGGCTTACCACAAGCTCTTATTGCGATTCAATTACAGAAACGTATTAACGTTTCAGCGACTTTTTGTGCAATGACGTACCTTATTATCATGACAATAAGAAACGTCATTAAAACGTCGTTAAAACGTTCCTATAATTGAATCGCAATAAGAGCCTGTGGTAAGCCCCCTGGTGCCCTACCACCACCTCTTATAGCAGTATTGTTTTAACGTTTCAGCGACTTTTTGTGCAATGAAATTTCTTATTTTCATGACAATAAGGTACGTCATTGCACAAAAAGTTGCTGAAACGTTAAAACTTTCCTATAATTGAATCGCGATAAGAGGTCGTGGTAAGCCCCCTGGAATCTGGATGGATTATTAATTATGGACATAGGTAAACAAGTCAGTGAGCAATACTTTCCTGAACAACTCTCGATAACTATATGAATCTATGCATCAACTGTCGTCATACAATTGTCCACCTGTCCCATCTGATAACCGGGCCCGCCGAGTATGGTGGCCGTAACCATAACATTTGAATTGAATAGCACATTGAAGGGGACGGTGCCATAACGATGTCACACGGTACGCCTTGCCAGCTCCTTATTTTGGATCATACATCGATGTAGGTACATAGAGTAAATATAATATTAATTCTATTGCGGGTTTGTTTCAGAATTGTCAACTAACTTTTATCCACCATATAATACGGCGTGTTGACAGTTCTTCCACACAATATCTGTTAAAACGTATTATTATAATATGGTAGATAAGAGTTCTGACGTTTCTAAAACAGGCCCTTTAATAAAAATAAATTCACTCCCTGACTGACAGATAACGCACAACTAGAAGCATTACATATTTTTTTCATAGGAGTTCCTTATTTGACGTGGGTGAGCCCTAAGAGAGCTATGGTGAGGGCTATGCTCGGAGTTCCTCTACGAGATCGAATCAGAAATGAGGAGATACGTAGACAAACCAAGGTCGCCGACATAGCCCTGCGAATTAGTAGGCTGAAGTGGCAGGGGGCGGGGCACATAGCCCGAAGAACTGATGGCCGATGGGGCAAAAAGGTTCTTGAGTGGCGACCACGTACCGGAAGACGCAGCGTGGGTAGGCCCCAAACAAGGTGGACCGACGACCTAGTGAAGGTCGCGGGAAACCGCTGGATGCAAGTGGCACAGGACCGGTCATTGTGGAAAAGCTTGGGGGAGGCCTATGTCCAGCAGTGGACGTCTTTTGGCTGAAATGATGATGAGCACTAACGCCCCTCTATAATCTTTCTTCCTTGTTCCCAGCGCGCTCAAGTGCGTCGCGTCAAGCTATGGGCCCGCGATTTCACCGGCCTGGGTTTGCGGTGCGGAGGTGGCGCACGCGACGGCGTGCATATCCATTCCGTGCTCAGAAGCGGGCCCGCCGCCGCTGCTAAGTTGCAACCAGGTAATGTATGATGAAGTCTTCTTTTCAGTCGCGAGGTATTTCAATCGCCCCGGGCCCTAACGGCCCGGCCACGACTTCGCGCTTCAGCGACGGGCGACAGCGCGGGGGTGTTAAAATGTTGCATGGCAACGCGCGCGATGCAACATTTTAGCACCCCCGCGCTGTCGCCCGTCGCTGAAGCGCGAAGTCGTGGCCGGGCCGTAAGCGCGGCCTAAGCCGTGTAGCTATTATGGCGCCACTATGGTAATTTGCTATAGTAATCCTCTGGTTAGTTGGTTGATTCTGACCAATCAGAGGCCGATCAGCCGGTCGGCCGACCAATCAGAGCGTCGATCACTATGGCAAATCAATGGCGATGGATAAGCGAGTTAGGGCCCAGGACTCCGGCTACGCGAGTTCGTCTTCAGGCTTCAAACGAATCCATTCATTTTTAGGGTTCCGTACCCAACGGGTGCCAACGGGGCCCTATTACTAAGCTTACGCCGTCCGTCTGTCCGTCGGTGTCGTCCGTCTGTCCGTCTGTCTGTCTGTCTGTCCGACTGTCTGTCTGTCTGTCCGTCTGTCAGCGGGCTGTATCTCACGAACCGTAATAGGTAGAGAGTTGGATTTTTTACAGAATGTGTATTTCTGTTGCCGCTACAACAACAAATACTAAAAATAAAATAAATTTTAAAAATAAAGGGGGTCCGCATACAAGAAACTTGATATTTTTGACGTTTTTATTCTGCAGCGGTAGGGAACCCTTTATGTGCGAGTCCGACACGCACTTGGCCGGTTTTATAAAATGGTTTGTTAGTGAAGTTTTCTAAATCTTGTAGAAAACTTTGGTAAAATGATTGGTTCTGGCTAGGTAGGCATTGTATTAGCCAAGACTGTTATTTTACTGGTGGTAAGCATCGTAGCATCAATGTCCATGACCAATGATTGGGCAAATGACCACCATGGGGACCAATACGATTTGGCTAACTTTAGATTGAATTTTATTAAATTGACTTTATTGTAGTTATTCAAGCCATGAATATTCGTGGTTTCAAATTCAATTTAAAGATTTTCAGATTTCAATTAATTAAGCAACTGATTCTTATTACCTTTGCTGTGCCTATGCAATGAAATTGAGGCCTGAAACATGAATTTCACTAAATGAACCCACAAATGTCAAAGAGGACATTACACACTTGACATTCACGGGACCTAAAGGGGACTTTACCAATAAACTTATTCTTAATGTCAGTCTGACATTTCACAAAGGTAAATCCTACATTTATTTTTCCAGGCGACAAAATAAAAAGCATTAAGATTGAGTTCACGGGGACTCCGCTGGAGGACGCTGTTGGCATCATATCGCTGGCTTCCCCCTACCCGGTGGAGTTGGAGGTGGTGGAGGGGGGCAGAGCGAGCGGCGCGGGGAGGGGGGTGCACCATCCCTTGCTGAAAAGGGCCGGATCTACTGGAGATGTTAGCACGGTGAGCGAATTTTTTTATTTTTTATTTGTTGAGTTACCTAAAGATTCATCACCAAAGACTTTACTAAGAAAGAGGAAGACATGTGACTGTCCAAAATAGTATGTCCTAATAAACAGAGTCCATGGACACAGTACGACTCAGTCGATCGCGGAAAATATGTAACGTCACGACTTTTATCCCCATTCGGGGGTAGTCAGAGGCTTGAGTGGCGATACACCACCACATTGTGGAGGTATTAAGCCAACTCAGAGCCCACGTTTCACCAGTCAGAACCCAACGTGACAGGTGGTGAACCTTGTCGCCGTGTATACAGGAACTGACTATTACCTAATCCCGAGGGATAACATATCGGTATTGGTATAATACGGCTCATCTTCTGGCGAAAAACTCGCGTCAAAATGCCATCAATTGAATGTCGAAGTGCGTTGCGAGTGCGATAACAGATGTGTGAATTTCGCTGCATGTAGTGGTGCTTTGAGCACAGCCCCTCTAGACAAGTGGCATGAACGCTAATCAAATAGAATAGAATAGACTTCATAATGTATGGAAATCACATTACAATTCGCTATGTAAATCACGTGACTTATGTCATTTGACGCTTGTAGACGTCAGCCACTTGTCTAGAGGGCCAGGGTGGTTACTTTGAAAAACGATCGTCCGAAGTACGGATTCGATTTACGATCAAAACCATGTCAAACTCAAGAAGAAACGAAAGAAGAAATGTCAAATCACGACGATCCGTCAGCCGAAACGTTTCGTTTCGTATTTCGAAGTAGGCCAGCTGGTCTAGTGATTGCAATGTAAGGAGGTATCATATCTGCTGGAATAATATGTCAATGGTCTTCATTAACCTTTATTACAGTAGGTAAGTATATCTTCTATTGGAAAGTGCAGGAACTTTCCTCAGCAGTGCTATGTCGCTTTCCCACGCATTCGATCAATATTTTCCTTTCTGTGTTTTTCTATGATTATCTGTGCCTTACATTTGAGTTGGTACTTTTCTACTTGTTATAAAGTAATACTCACTACTTACTTAAATATTACCTACTTCGTAAGTCGTCTTTAAATAAATCTATATTACTTAATTGACCACGAATATAGATCTATGCTATTTAACTAAAGGCGGAAACCCACCGCGGCGCACGGAGAGGCCACGCACACGGGCCACGCTTCGCTTTGCAAGAAAATGTAGGTATGTAAGACGTCATTTCGTGCGTAGCCTCTCCGTGCGCCGCGGTGGACACGGTTACATACCTACATTTTCTTGCAAAGCGAAGCTTGACCCACGTGCGTGGCCACTCTGTACGCCGCGGTGGGTTTCCGGCTTAAAAGTAATGACAGATAGGTAGGTACTACACCGGGGCCGGGGCCAAAAAGGCCACATACAAATCTACAAGAGTAATATTTTTTTCTGATTTTCTAGCAAAAAACTTAGCAATTCCTCTAAAATTCTCCGTTAACGTGACCATTTTACTGAAATTTTGTGGGTATGCGATTCTGCTTTTGCAGAACTGGTATGGTATGTGGCCTTTTTGGCCCCGCTGCCGATAGCTATGCAATAAAAATTCATTACCTCCCGCCAAAGGCATTACTCATCTATAATTTCGCGGTATGAATAAAACAATGACATGCGGCCGTGTCGGTGCTATTATATAAGAATACTAATTACTATCGTTCGCAAATACAAATTACTATTTAGGGTTCAAAGTACCCGAAAGAATTTAAGTAACAACTACAGGTAATATGCGATGTGGCTTATAATACACATAGTATAGCGGCTGTAGCCTAGGGGCGAACAGGTTGGGCTAGCAATCAGAAGGTTCCAGGTTCGGTCCCCGGTGGGGCATGCACCAATAGACGAATTATCATCTATGTGCATAATTTACAGTTCGCTTACGGTGAGGGAAAACATCGTGAGGAAACCTACCTTTCCCTCGGGATTAGGTAATAAGTAGTCAGTTCCTGTATACACGGCGTCAATTCCTGTCACGTTGTGTTCTGACTATTTGGTGAATATAGTATTTTATTGTTACAGCCTTGAGTTAGGACTTTGTCTAAGGTGAAATACCCCTAAGTAAGTTAAATGAGACAGTTGCCCGCATTTTTTATCAACAGCTATACATAGGTCATCTGGGTCATTTAATTTTCCCTTCGGCCCAACAAGTTAATGAACACTTCAAACTCAATAGTAAATTTCATAACAATCGTGATACATTGAACGCTAAATCAACTATCCTAAGGAAGTTTATCAAACAACATCGGTGTTGTATTACTATGTTTTCGAAATAAACAATCAATGTTTAGAATACAATAACCGTCTGGTACGCCGTGGAATGTATGAGTGTCTATGGCAACTAGGGTTGCCACTCGCAAATAATAATTTAAAATGGCTGCATCGAACTGTTTTTTTTGCTCAAATTTTTTCGTAATTTCTTTTTTTATTTAAAAACAAGCGTACTCCTGCCTGATGTTGAGTAGTTACCGTAGCCTATATATGCTTGCAACACAAAAGTTATCGCTCGCACGTTGCTGACTTGAAGAGGAATGGGACAGAGAGAGTTTATTATTTGCTTGTCTCTTCTTCCTAGCCTTTACCCTATTTCTTTCTTCCTTTGGCAAATGTATTATATCTTTAAAAAAATATTATTTAAGATTAACATTATGTTGGCAGCCCTGTTGGCTATGGTGCCTATTTTTTTAAATTCTAAACAATGGGTATGCGTGTGCGCCGATAGTGTCAAATGAATGCTTATAGATTTAGAAAAAAAAATATTTTATTGCACGCTCTTGTCTGATGCTCCTTCCGGAGTCTTAAGCAGACATTTTATAATATGTTGAAGGTGACGAGTATTACTTAATTCGAAATTCGAACGGAGATATTAAAACTCATGCGCATCCATGAGATAGGTAATACGCCTTCTACTGCCTCAAGTATGGTCTTAAGTTATGACAATGGATGCTTTAAATTCATGAGCTTAATTGTTACTTTTCTTTTAGAATTACAAATAATATAGCCATTTGTTTGTGCCCATGGTTTTTTGGCGCATTATTCTATATCTATGAGACTCAATAACTAACATCCATCATAGTTAAGAGGTAACCGGCATTTATAAAGAACGTTGAGTCACTCGACTCAGATTGAACCAGTCAAAACTAGACTTAAATGACCGCATTTAAACACTTAAATGTCTCCGTGACAATCTTAAGTTACCTATATGTGGGTACCTATCAATAAAACATCTTGATAATACTCTTACTTAAGTTACAAGTAGTGAGCTGAAAATTAATAATCATTTTCTTTATATTTCAGCTCGAGAAAGAGGCCAAACTGCTCCACCCGCCGAAATCCCCAAACACTTCGCACTCCAACAACTCCACACTCGAAACCAAACATGGAAAGGGAGGAATCAAGAAAATTATCTCAGAAAAGATCATCACATCAACAACCCTTGAAAGGAACAAGAAAGAGAAGAAAGACAGCCTGCCGACCACGCTAGAGCGAGAGAACGAAAAGAATAGCAAGCTTGCTAACAAAACCAGACACTCTGAGATCCCGCCAGCTGTCAACAAACCAGAGAGAAACAAAAATAGGCATTCCACAGGCAGTGATATACAAATAATACAACCAGAGAATGGTATTATGCAAATTGAGCAAGCTGAAGTGCAGAAAAGGGACTACGATCCAAAAAGAGGCATGAAATTCGGCATCAGAGTGTTACCGCCAAATGTACCTGACGATGGAGTGTTAAAGCAGAAGAGTGTTGAAAACGGGACAGTTGCGGTTGAAAAGAAGTCAATAGACGAGATCGACAAGCCGGAACCGCAACGCCCCGCACCTACAGCGCAAATCAAACATGAAAATGAAACTGAACCGAAGAAACCAGTTGTCGCTAAGAGGCGAGAGAAAATGGCTCCACCCATACCCAACGCTAGAGTGAGAACTAGCGAGCCTGATGTTAATGTCAGTGTAGACACATCAAGAACATCACAAATATCAAGAACATCTGAAACATCGATAAGTTTTGCTAGAGATGATCTGAATTCTAGTGGAATAAAGAGAGATGAGAATGGTATACCTCAAGAGTTACCACAACATATGTTGAACGCGGCCAACGCAGCTAGAACGAACAGAAAGAGTTCTACAGACTTCATTTATGAGAAAGAGAAAGCGGATCATAAGAAAGAAGAGGCGCCTAAGCCTAAGAAATCTAAAGGCAAAGCGCCGTCACCCCCAGACCCCGATAAAAATAAAACAGATGACAGTATACTCGAACAACTGAAGAATGTCAATGATTTCTTGAGCAACGAAAAGCAGCATTCCAGTGTACTTTATAACACATCTTTTTCTTCGACTAGATCAGTTCCGTTACAAATAAACACGTCAACGCCAAAGGTTAATAAAACCAAAAGCACTTCCCATCTGGAAGAGTCTATCAACTTCAGTCAAGACGACATTGATGATATAGTAACGAAACCTTTCAAACGAGAAAGCGATTCTCTCAATAATTTCTTCGAAGATTCTAAATCTAACCTGTCTTCCAACCAAGATATTCATTCCGTGAGATCTTTAAATCACAGTGAAAAGAGTGATAAAGGATCTACTACTATCGAACTTAATAACAGTGATATAACCATCCACAGTTCTCCATTGAATGATACTGTTCATTCAGCTTCCGATAGCACATCTATTTTAGATGACAATGAAAGGAAGGCGGCTTCGCTTGGTGATTTATCTAGATTCGAACTAAGAGCTCACACTAGCAAACCATCAACAGGAACACTAGAAAGGGCTCAAAGTCTTGACATATCTGCGGACGATGCAGAAATTACTGAAAGCGCTATATCACCCAAGAAACGTAAAGCGATGTCTGTAGTTGAGACTACATTCTTCGATTCAGGAAATGAAGATATTCTACCCGACATGATAGATTCTGATAAAGGCGTTGTTATTAAACACAAAGAGCCTAGACTGAGCCTCAATATAGCCAAAACTTCAGCAATGGAAGGCCTTAATACTTTCCAAAGGAATCGTCTGAAGAAGGGCTCTGAATTTGGGAACTTGGAAGACGCCATAGTCAAGGGATCAAGTAGTTCTGTTGACTCTGAGAAAATCGAAGAACAAGATCTGAATAAACCTAGAGAGTTCGAATTGTACAAAGAGAGCGAACATGAGACATCCGATCATTTGGCGAAGAGGATAATGGATGAAAATATGAAAGTGCACTTGAAGCTAGTTTCGGAATTCGCTAAATCCACCTCAGATGGAAGCAATATGAGCTCTTTAGAGAGCACTCAAGATACAATGCCAGTTCCAACTGAAACCAAAACGGGACCAATTAAATTCGACGAGAAACTTACTATGGCCTACGATACAAATGTGCCCGATGATTTGAAAGTTTCGCGCAACACATACGTGAATAGCTTAGAGCGGCCGAAATCTGACATGATGAAGAAACTACTAGCCAAAAATCCAATACTAAATGTGCACATCGACCAAACTGGTGAACGAAAGAGCGAAGCCAGTGCAAGTACAAGCAAAGATGTCCCTCCGATGACGGACTCATTCAAGTCCGCGATGCATCAACCAGATATCGTCAATTTCGACTTGAAAACATCACAACAGACGGAAAAACTACGGGACTACGATGATTTCGTAAGTAATATAAGAGTGGGATCAAATAATAACAGCTTGCAATATCATAAGAAACTGGAAACGTTCTCAACACCTGAATGGTCTGAGCCCAAAGATACACACAACATTAAAGACACACACAGCAATGTCGTAACAATAAATACTGAGAAAACAAAACCTGTAGAAGAGAAACGTAAAACATATACAAAATCAATTGAAATAGGCGAACCTACAATAAGAATGATGCCGCCCGATGTACTAGAAGGAATAAGGAGAAGACACGACGAGAGAGAGAGAACTCTATACATGGAACCAGCTAATATGTCTCTGACGATGACCCAAGAGCCTATCCAGAAGAACGTAACAGTGAATGTAGCAGAAGACGAATTTGGAAACAAAGTGATCACACAGAACGTTGAAAAGATTTCAACGAAATACATTACAAGTAATATTGAAGCGCCATTACAAGTAGAGCAAATAAGTTTCGGTCTAATGAGAAACTCTGGAGAAATTGATGAAATGCAGTTAGAAGAAGGTGATGTTAAGGATATTGATAAGAGAGTCCTAGATGAGATCAAGAGACAGAACCCTAACATGCATTTCACTTCAGACGAGCCAGCTTATACTAGAACAGAGACCATAATCTTGAATACAACAGAAATGGATGAAGAACAGGCCAAAGCGCTAATGGAGAAACTCAAAAACGATCCTAGTTTCATGTCACAGAAATCTGCTGAAGAACTATCACAGATGGGAATCAGGATTATTCAGGACTTAGATGAGGTACAAACGACAAGTAACGATGCAGTTGAAATGACTAAAACGAGATATTCCATCAACCCTACAGTGATTTCTGATACACATAGACAGTGCATGGATGAGAATGATCATATAACAGAGATCCAAGTGATAACTCCGCGGACAGAGAAGATACAGAAGCAGAAAGAGACCAAAGACAAGGTTTCGAGTAGACAGAGAGCACCAGCGTACGAAGAACCGCCTCTATCCTACGAACTAGACATCGAACTGTTGAATGATTTCATACACAATGAAAGACACTTCTCAGCGAAACATCAGGCCGACGTGAAGAAACGAAAAGCGAATCAAACGAACGACCCGAAGAAACGTCATTCAGATTTCGATCTGCCGAGAAACAGTCACATCAAATTCCGTACAGCGACATACGAATCTCCTAAAGGCACAATAGTGACGAGCACAGATCTAGAAAACCGTAGATTATCGCAACTAGATCAGATGCAGTTGCGTTCCTCAGAACCGGTATCGAGTCAAAAACCGGCGATTTCCGCGAAACCGAGCAACATACCCGTGAAGGCGGAGAAACAGAAAGCGATCGGTGTTTCGTCGAAAATACCGGTTTTTAGTACGCAAAAGTCGCTGAGTCAGGAAAATTTGAGTGATGCGAAGTTTTCGCTGCCTCGATCACCACCTCCACAGTTCAGCAGCTCCGGTAATATATCTGTGACGTCAATAATTAAGAGTAGTTCCAGAAGCCCTAGTGGTGGGAAAATGTGAACGAACCATTCAAAATAATTACAAGAGTAACTAATAACGAAATACCGTTAAAAATAACGGTATTCGTTTTTTGTCATATTGCAATATTTTTTTAAGATATAAAGACGGTCATCATTTTAATATTAAGTAATGATACTATTTGTATTATACAAATTAAGATTCATGTACTTAAACATTATTGTGGATGTCAAAATTGTCAACTAAGGATTGGTTAAGACAGTCCTACATAGTCCCGACAGTTTTAGATTTATTGAAGTTCCAAGAAAAGAAACAAAAAAATGTGAATACAAATAAAATATATCTACTTAAAAATATTTTTTATTGTTCACACTGAGATCGTGATAGTTTCGGTATTCTACTAAATGTAGCCTCTTTTAAAACTTTACAAATTGTATAAATACATAATAATATTGTATTTTACTTTTATGATACGCAAATGTATATTAGTTAAGATTTAATTAGGTTAATTCAAAGTGTCTTGAATGCATTAAGTGCCAGAAATTAATCATAACGTATGTTGAATAGTTTTTTTTTCTAAATTTTAATACCACTGTGCCTTGATAAAAAAGAAAAAGTATATATGTACTTACTAAGTATTCTTCCGTTATATTTGGTTGTGAAAATAAATATTATACCTACATATTATTATGTTGTCACAATTAAAATTATGTACTTATGATTCATCAATTTTAAGATTGTATTATTGAAATAAAAATATATACTTATTACCATTTGACATTCCGTCCCAAGAGTATTACCATTATTTAATAATATAATAAACTAAAGTACTTATTATTTAGTTTTAAATCGGTTAGAACAGAAACAAAGAGTTCTGGGCCATTCGTTTATTAAGTATAGTTATTATTATAATACTTATATTTATTAACATTAATTGTTAAATACGGTACTTAAACAAAAAAAAAGAAGCAAAGTAGCGTTTACGTGGAACAATTACAAATAAACATGTTATCACAGTTATAAATATTGTATTTTATCGATGTATTATAAAAATAAATGCGAATAAAATATTTTTCAAAACTTTTTTTTTCTTATGAATCTTTTATAAAATAAGAGTTACAGAGAGCTGGCTCTAAAAATCTACAAAATAAATTTCAGAGAAGTCGATATGGGTAAAACTAAATGAATGCTCATCATGTCAGCCAAAAGACGTATCTATTATTGCTATTTAAAAACTGATATTTGCAAAATATCTACTTTAATGTGGAGGCCATATTTTTGCATGATAGAAGATACTAAGCATTCCCGCCCTTTTCAAAGTTTACGGTAGGCTTAGGGTGAGGTCCCATTAGTGTGTTGCGTTCCGTTGTCGCAACGGATCGACGGGTCGACGGGCGAGAGACGAAGCGGGGGAGGGTGTTACAATGCGTTGATCCATTGCAACGACGCAACGCAACGCCAGATGGGGCCTCATCCGTAAACGTACTTTAGCGGCGCGGCGTTGCGCGACACTACCCAACCGCAGTATAGAAGCGCAGCGCCGCGTCTCGTAAGTGCATTCAGTTTTTAATGTAACGATGTTTACATTCACTCCGACATTCCTTTTCGAATGCGGATTTTAATTTGCCTTTACACTTATGAGCCCTACAAGTGTGTTTAGCAACTGCATCGCAAGCCTTTCTACAAACTTCCATTGCTTTCTTGTTGCAGCCTTGCCATAGCTTTCTTAACACCATTTTAGGACTGTCTGTCATGTTTGTCAGTTCACTGTCAGATTCTGTGACGTCATCGTCGTATTCACTATAAATGCGTTGACGGCTGGAGTCATTGAGTTGAGTGGATTCATCTTCCGTGCCATCGTTGTCCTGTAAATAAATAATATACTATTACGCCCATGGACCAATTACTAAGGGGACTGGGTCTAAGCAACTCGGCCGAGTGGTCGGCCGAGTACTAACATCTACATAAAACGAAGCGAGTAGTGCAGCTATTTACCGGTAGATAGAAGCCACGCATCCCGGGAAAATGACCACGCGATGTTTCATAGAGATATCTACTAAGAACGTCTCTTCTAATTAAAATCTCTATTATTACGACTAACACTCCAATTTGCTCGGGGACGACCTCAAATAGAGAAGAGAGCTCACCATCTATCCTTATCTAACTACGTTAGGAGAGACAACAGAAACAAAAAAATCTCGGGCATTCGTTTATTAGATGTAAATATACATACTATCTACCTATATTAATTAACATAAAAAAGCGACATAAATTTCATAGAAAAACGTTAAGCGATGAAGGCACGCCAAATGGCATCGATGATGGACGTTGTTTAAGAGGGATATCTTTGTACCTTCTCTTTCTGCACTGGTTTAAACATATAAAGCCCTATCATTAGTGCCTACTTCTATCTTATCTTTCTATACATACGTGTTAAGATGGTACAAAATCTGACGTTTAAAAAAAAATGCGCTCTTTTCCGATTAGATGTACAACTTTATTTCGTGAAACGATTTGTGCATTCACTCTTGCAAAGCTTTTTAAACGCCTTTTTCAGCTGGCTTTGACATTTATAAGATGCGCACGAGTCTTTAGCTGCTAATTGGCAACCCTTTATACAAACTTTAGCAGCTTCTTTATTGCAACCTTTCCACAACTTTCTAAGAAATTTCTGACTGTCGGTCAGGTTTGTCAGTTCAGTGTCAGATTCTATGACGTCACCGATGTCGTCATTGGCAAAAGTGACTTTACGTGGACGTTCCAAGTCGTTGATGAGTTCATCAACATCTGTGCCTTCTTCTTTCTGGAAATTAATAAAAAATGGAAGATTTTAAAACCCCTGTACGATACTTAATACAATAATTATAGAACTGTTTTTGTCTAACATAGCTAAGAACATTGAATGGGAGTGTGGGGGAAAAAATGTCTAGTTTTAATGAAATCTCCTGAGTACTTATACTTAATGTATTTCTTAACAATTTCCGCTTTAGCTTCGACAATTGAAACGATTGCGGCATTGACGATTACATTCTTTTTTAAATGCTACTTCTAGCTTGTCACTGCACTTATATATCAAACAAGAATTCTTATAACTCTTTATGCAACCCTTTATACACATTTTAGCCGCTTCTTTATAGCACTGATTCGACAACTTTCTCAGGAATTTCTGACTGTCAGTCGGGTTCGTCAGTTCAGTGTCAGATTCGATGTCATCATCTTTGTCAGTAGAAGTGACGTTATGACGACCCGAAACATTGAAGAGTTCTACATCTGTGCCTTCATTATTCTGTGAATTAACGAGAAAATTCAAAAGTTTAAAACGAGAGAACTGTATTTTTTATTTCTATTAAACATAGCTAGGTAGTTCAGAAAATAAAGTGTAAGGGTGCCATTAATAATTCCTTGGTGCCAATTCATATGAAGCGAAGCTAATAATTAGGTATTATTGTAGCTTACCAATACTGGATATTAAAACAAAGCACTGATCTACGTCGGTTACGGCTACGATCCTAACGACCTAACGACTGACAGGCAATGACGTCAAATTTAAGTTTTTGTTAATATTTTAATCACTTTTGCATTTCATATGAGAAGTTATTTAATGATCTACTTAATCAATATACCTATGTTTTTTACCATACGTGCATTGTTTAGTTTGGGGCTTATAATTTTTTGCTGTACCTAACTTAGTTATACTTTTTCTATTAGGTGCAGTTGCAAAAGGTGATCCACTTCTTCAAGACATCAAACACCTAATGACCAGTGTTATTGTGTATACTTAAAGACGTAACATTAATATGACGTCCACAGGCACTACCAAGAAAACTGGGTATTACCCATTATACCTATTCTGTAATCAAAAACTCATTACTCACGCGCTTACTCACGCGTAATTTAATTTTCTGGTGAAATGTCAAATATTGTACCTATTGCAATTCCACCCATGAACGTAATAACCCTACTAAAGGACTGTGAACTACAAACTTTATTTTCCATTAATTCAATCAAAAATAATCCTTATGTGACGGACTTAATGCCCACGATGTACGCATTATAAAAACCGGTCCCAGCCAGATAGTAAACACCACCCTTTTGTCCCGTTCTAACAGTACACCTTTCACCTTCCTTGTGTTGCCAGTTCATATTTATTCGATCACTTTAAACTTGGTAAATTTTAATGTTAAGAAGAGTAAACAATAAAATCGATTATTGAGATGCATATGGTAAAGTATGAGAATATCCTAAGATTAAAATTACAAACATAAATAAATGTCTGGAAATTAGTACTTACCTCCTTCAATAATTCGCTTGTAATTGTCAGTTCCGTGATGTCTATAAAATCGTAGCAGAAATAAAATTAATAACTTGAAACACAGAACGTCATTTTGCGTGACACATGACTTTTGTAGCGAATTTTAAATTAAACGTATTGTGCGATAATTTCGTCACAAAATGGGTAAAATATGCATCGTAGAAGGCTGCAAAAGCGAATATTATCCGGATTGCGGTTTAACTTACCATAGGTAAGTGTTTAACTATGTTTTCTATGTTTCGTACATTTTAGAAGTTCAGGTGACATAAATTTCGGTAGTAAACAGGACTACAATATAAATCTTGTTGTGTTTAGAATTGAACTGAACACAGCAACTGTTTGCAGCGATAAGTCGCGCTTTTTAAACCGACTTCAAAAAAGGAGGAGGTTTCTCAATTCGACCGTATATATATATTTTTTTTTTATTTTTTTTATGTGTATTCGCGGATAACTTCGTCGTTTATGAACCGATTTTGATGAATCTTTTTTTGTTGGAAAGGAGATGTTCCAGCGGTGGTACCATGATAAGGAAACCAGGATCTGATGATGGCATCCCAGAGAAATCGAAGGGAACCTTCGAAAATCGTAGGGGCGACTAGTGCGTTTGTAATTTTTTTCATTAACTATTTTAAAGCACTACTATTTTATGAAGGTCTGGAGTCGATCTGATGATGGAGTCGAAAGACAGTCGAGGGAACTCCTCAACGATTTACAGCAATTACCTGGTGTTTGGGCTTGATTAATTTGTATTGATGAGAACTTTACACCTAGATGGGTTGTGACTGTCATTAGGGGTCTGATGATGAAGACGTAGGACAGTCAAGGGAACTCCTCAACGTTTTACAGTAGCTACCTTGTGTTTGGACTTAATTCATATCTATTGATGAGAACTTTGCACCCATATCGTTTGTAAGTGCCATTACAGGTCTGATGATGGAGACCATAGACAGTCGAGGGAATTCTTCAACGATTTACAGCAGTTACCTTTTGTTGGGCTTACTTCATAAGGTTCAATATGCCAAAATGTTCATTGGTATGGCGCCACTAAAAATCGTGAAATAAAATTATTTTTATAAAAAAAAAACCGACTTCAAAAAAACCTGATGCACTAAAAAACCTGAAATAATATTTCTATTACCACGTCTGCCTACCCCTTCGGGAAAAACAGACGTGATGGTGTGTTATCGAGTATTTGAAGTCGGTGCCAATCTATCTTCTTACTTTTATAGTAGGTAGACTTGGCATACCAAGATTGGCACCGACTTCAAATACTGGTGGTAATAGAAATATTATTTCAGGTTTTTTAGTGCATCAGGTTTTTTTGAAGTCGGTTTTTTTTTTTTATAAAAATAATTTTTTGTTGCCACACGACTGCATCGCTACTTTTCGAAGTCGGTCGCATTTGCAACGCGCGACAGACCGCACGCTGGTAAAACGCAACGCTGAATCATGTGTAGAATCACTGGTTAAAATATTGCCGACGATTTCGATTTCACCCAGTATAAAAATGAACACTTTGCAAGTCTTCGCAAGTACAGGAAGGAGTCGCCAAATAGCTAAGCTGACTATTCCTGGCTAGTATCTAAATATATAAGAATCAAAGTCCTGATTGACTGACTGACTGACAGACAACGCACAGCCTAAACCGCTGATCGTAGAGACTTGAAATTTGGAGGGTGGGTTTGTCTTGATGTGTAGAGGTGTACTAAGAAAGGGTTTTTTGAAATTCAACCCCTAAGGGGGTAAAATAAGGGATGAAAGTTTGTATGGAAGTTCGTCATTTTTGAAGTTAGAATTATGAAAATTGGTGATTAGGTGTCTTTTCAAAAATAAAAAAGAGTAATTTCAGGGTTTTTGAAAATTTAACCCCTAAGGGGGTAAAAGAGGGGAATGAAAGTTTGTGTTTAGATTTCTTTCGTGTTTTTGGAAATTCAACCCCTAAGGGGTGAAATGTGGAGTGAAAGTTTGTATAGGGGTGGTCGAGTTTTGTTATTTTGACGGGAAAGGGGAAAACGGGGTCAAGGGATGTTTTAATAAGTCATCCATATCTCGATATTGGTTATGATTGCTTATTTGAATTGACCAGACTGGGGTTTCCGTATTTTTAATCATTTTGACGAGAAAGGGGAGAGCGGGGTCAGCTCATGTTTAGTCATCCATATCTCAAAATTGGTTATGATTGTTCATTTTAAATAATCAGACTGGGGTTTCAGCGTTTTTAATATTTTGAAGGAAAAGGGGAGAGCGGGGTCAGCGAATGTTTAGTCATCCATATCTCGAGATTGGTTATGATTGTTCATTTTAAATAATCAGACTGGGGTTTCAGCGTTTTTAATATTTTGAAGGAAAAGGGGAGAGCGGGGTCAGCGAATGTTTAGTCATCCATACTTATCTCGAAATTGGTTATGATTGTTCATTTTAAATAATCAAACTGGGGTTTCAGCGTTTTTAATATTTTGAAGGAAAAGGGGAGAGCGGGGTCAGCGAATGTTTAGTCATCCATATCTCGAGATTGGTTATGATTATTCATTTTAAATAATTGGGGTATAAGCTGAGCTGAATATGGTAGGTACTACTTCAGTTTGATCCCATAAAAAATCATTTCGTAAATCAACACCCAAAACGGGGAAACTAAAGGTAGAAAAGTACGGCAGAAAAATATGTTTGTACCCGATTGACTTGAAACTTAGTATGCATAGGGTAGGTGAGGGAGGAAGGGGAAGACGTAAGGTAGGGGGATGTGGAAGGGGGAGGGGAAAGGGAAAGGGAAATGGAGAGGGAGGGAGCAGAAGGAAGAGAGGGGAGGAAAAGGGGTGGAGAAGGGGAGGGGGATTAGGGATTTTGGCTCTATATACCTACCTACCAAAACACGCATTCACCGAATTAGGTACCGTGATAAAGTTTGTATGGCTCCAATAAAAATCATGAAATAAAATTATTTTTATAAAAAAGCAAATACTGACTTAGAAAACCCTGGCGCACTAAAAAGTCTTAAGTCACTTGCCCGGTTTTTTTTTATTTTTAAGTCTACGCGGACGAAGTCGCGGGCAAAAGCTAGTATATATATATAACGTCACGACATTTTTTATCCCCATTTGGGGGTAGTCAGAGACTTGAGTGGCCATACACCACCACATTGTGGAGGTATTAACCAACTCAATAGCCCACGTTTCACCAGATAGTCAGAACCCAACGTGACAGGTGGTGAACCTTGTCGCCGTGTATACAGGAACTGACCATTACCTAATCCCGAGGGATAAGTAGGTTTCCTCACGATGTTTTCCCTCACCGTCAGCGAACTGTAAATTATGCACATAGATGAAAATTCATCCATTGGTGCATGCCCTACCGGGGATCGAACCTGGGACCTTCTGATTGGTAGCCCAACCTGTTCACCCCTAGGCTACAGTCGCTTTTTTTTCCTGGCTAGTCTTATATATTATTATAAAAATATGTTTTTTTTTGTTCGCGAAGACTTTGTTTTTGTCTCCCAGTTTTTTTTGTGTCCTCTGAGAGTTACCTTCATGAATAGTTATTTTTTTTTAGATTTTATGAATTATCACATTATGCACTCAGCCTTAAAACATTATGCGTTCTTTTCGCGTTACTTCTGCGTTACTGTAACATAGAAGTGTCATGTTACTCTATGATACAAAGTGGCCTAAAATCAACGGCCTTAGCCTTGTACATTTTTCTTAAACACTATTTTGTAGCTCCATTTAGGTTGCCAAGATACCTAAAGACAGGCGCTCGCGTAGTTTGGCCACCGCAGACTAATTTATTGTACTCATGTTCTTATAAAAATAAACATCCATTTCCTTATTTTATTATTTTCCTATCATAACAATCTCGGAACAATAGCACGTTTTCACCAGATGTCCATGGGGACTTGCTCCAAATTTCAAAATATTATGGTCACTCTTGTTTGGAAAAGGAAAAAACGTTAATGTGGTATCTCGCTGTCGGCTTCACTTTTGCTGGCAAGTCCTCATTCCCTGGTTATAATTTCTTTGATTCCACCATCGAATTACGCATGACGTTTGTCGTTACGAAATAGGTAGCTATCCTATGTCAGATAGATCTTCCAATTAAAAAAACACCGCCACTTTACTGATAGCCTTTGGGTGGGTATTTTAAGCCTACGCAACCAAAAACTGGAAATATGTGTTTCACTTGACTCTGGCTATATGCGAAAAGCAAAGCCAGCCCATAACGAAGAAAAAATAACAACACTACTAGCGTAGCAGTATATTCATATTCATATTCATTTATTTCGCATTCCACAATGTGTAAAAGGTGTTAAATACAATGTAGACCAATTGTGGACCCAGCAGGGCACAGCAAAAGTAATAAGTAGGAGAGAGGAGGATAATGACGTAATACATATTTTTTTAGATAATTATAAAATGCTGTTGTATAAAATATATGATAGGTATTTGTTATTTAGGAGATACATTTTAATTAGACGCGTTTTACCTGTAATAAAACGCATATTAAACTACTTACCTTATTAGAAGCTTATTATATTGAGATAGGCATATCCGCTTCCCGTTGTATTTTACCTCTCTTTCTACCTTATATCGCCGTCTCTTTCGCACCTCCTTGTTACACCTGGCGTGGTGGGGCGCTCCGCTACCGGTAGGTAGCAGCGTGCCTGTCCTTCATTGTGTCGAAATATGCACCAGGCAGCGATAAAAGTTAAGCTTCTAATAAGGTAAGTAGTTTAATATGCGTTTTATTACAGGTAAAACGCGTCTATTAAACGACTTGACCGTTATTAGAAGCTTATTATATTGAGACCTGTTTGTTATCGCCTGGTGTAAAAACGCCAATGTGATAGACATAGGAGGGTCTTAAATAAACACTATTAGGTGCGAAAAGTATTTAATTTATTTTTAAACAAAAATAACGCATTTATATAGTAGGTAGGTAGATTCATTCGGTGAATCATATTGCATGTATTAAATACAAGTAGGTATTTTACACTTAAATCAACCTCTACATTAATATTAAACATATTAATACTATATACCGATATTGAAAAATAAAATTGTATATGAACTTCTGATACATAATCATTGCCCCGTTTTGAATAAGGTGGTAACTGCACGAGAGGCAGGTGATGGACACCGTCCCACGCAACGAATGAAATAATTCAAGTAAATAAATTAGCCGATTCAGATTGTTTGTAAGACGTGTTACACTTAGGATCATTATTGATTTGTTGATTAAATAACTTGGGACAAAAGCTTCCAACCCGATTGTCTGTATTTATGACAACCAGATAGGGGACCAACCAGCGGCCAATTATCTATGCTCAGCAGCTTCAGTTAGATCATGAATACGGCGACCGAACAAAGTATCAATAATGCCACTATATGCCGATCCGTTTGAAAAACATTTTCCTTATTATTTCCTGAGACCACCCCTACATTTCCAGATTTCCAGTATCATGTCCTGAACCTTGGGTGGTGATAGCCCTGTTGTAGTGTCTATCAGAAACCTCTTCAGATTCGTTAATGTGAATGGGGGTGCAATTGCCCGAGATTTGAGATCTGCTCTCCAGAAAACCTTTTCCCATCGGGGAACTACAATCAAATACACCCCTGAGGCTTGATTGAGGTGCATTAGTACTCGGGGAATAAGAAACGGCGGCGGGAAGATCCACGCCAGTGGGAAGTTCCACGACATACTGAATGCATCGTGGAACATCGCTTCATGATCGTTGAGGTCTAGGGTTGCATAGTTTGCTACTACCCGAGCAGACCTGGATGCGAACAGGTCGATCACGGGTGTTCCCATCTTTGGAAAGATCATCTCCATGCAATTCGGCAGTAAATGCCATTCCGGCGGACGGCGGTGTCTGGATAGGCAATCTGCATGACTGTTGAACTTACCGGGTATGTGATAGATTCTGAATTGAATCTGATGATCGTCCATGATCCGAAGTATTCGGTAAGTCAGGTTCATGAGTTGCTGAGACTTTGTCCCGCCTTCGTTGCGGAGATATGCTACTGCAGACCGATTGTCGGATTGAATCAGGACTGACCCTTGTGTCATACTCGGAGCGTAAAGCTCTAGAGCTTTCAGGATGGCTAGTAATTCTTTCCTATTGCAGTGTAAATACCGTTCCTCTGGGCTCCAACTTCCTGACATCGCGAGATTGTCAAGCTGTGCTCCCCAGGCTATATCCGAGGCATCAGTGGCTAAAAAGTGTGTTGTCATGGGCAGATGTATCATTGTCGGACGACGGCAATTTTGAATCCACCATCGTAATTCTTCTTTTACTTTGAAAGGTAGAAGGTATCTTGTTGAGGTTACATGTTCGGGTAAGGTGTTTAGAAAACGCAGTGCTGCCCTGTGATTTAATCTTCCCCGAGGAACAGCAAAACTAGCGAAATTTAACAACCCCACAAGACTCTGGAGTTCTTTTAGTGAGGTCCTGCCGGTTTCTATACCATGTGCGGCTTTCTTTAGTACAACATTGGACTTTTGCACCGGTAAGTACTTTTGATTCGCCCAGGAGTCCCAGACTATTCCTAGGTAAGTGATGCATTTTTGTGGAATAAGGATAGACTTTCCGTAATTTATCTGGAAACCCAGAAACTTAAGTGTGTCTTCTAGAAGACTGACATGCTCGACTAAAACACTCGGATTTTGATTTGCAAGCAAGAAATCATCGAGATAAACGATTATCCTTACGTTTCTTTCTCTTAGAATTTGCGCTATCCAGTTCGTTAGACACGCGAAAACCTTCGGCGCTGTGCTTAGACCGAACGGAAGGCATGTCATTTCCAATAATTCGCCTTTGTAAAGAACGCGCAGGAATCGCCTGTGCGGCTGAGCTATTGGCAGATTGAAATAAGCTTGAGACAAATCCACCTTGCACATCCAATCCATCGGTTGGAGAAAGTCAGGGACCCGATACATATTTATTAGCCGAAAACGATCGGTAAGCACATATTGGTTTAGTAACCTCAGATTAAAAATAGGGCGGCTCGAGCCGTCGCTCTTTGGCACGAGGAACAGTGAAGAAACAAAGCTCGGGGAGAGAGTTGTTGTTTCCAAAACACCTTGCCGTTTCATTTGGGCGATGACCCCCGTCATTTTGTCAGAATCTAAAGTACGATGACAATCGTACCTTAAATCTGGTGTTCTCAACGGCGGCTTTTGGCAAAAGGGTATGCGATACCCCGTTATTATTTTCAGAATAAAATCTGGAGCCCCCATTTCCGTCCAATGATTGACATACTGGGCCAACCGTCCTGCTTGAAAAACTTCCGAGTCATTTTTGTCTTTTATTGCCCCTATTGCCAGAGGGCGAAAAGGGGCGTTTCTGTCCTCTGTGCGAAGACTGTTTTGGCCTTGATCCGCGAGATCGAAAGGAATGATTACCTCTTGTATAAGAGGTTGCGTTACGATGTTCTTGGCTTTGGCCGAAGTTATTATACCGTTGTGAATGGTAATGGCTTATATTACCGCCCTGCGAGGGCTGGTTTTGATGGCATTGTGCATAACCTGGATTAGGGTCGCAGCAATAATCAGAAGTACCACGCGATGGTACATTATGATGGCTTTGCCCCTGCGAGGGGCAGCCTGCAGCATTATTGGGTTTCGCTCGCGAAGCATTCCGGCTGCTGGATCGCTCTGTAGGCCAGAAAGATTTTCTAACTCCACCTGCTTTTTCCAAAGTAGTTGTGAGAGCTTCCGGGTTAAACACATGTGTACACGTCGGAGGGATTCTATTCAATGAGCTTTTAATGAGTGGGTCGCGAACACACTTTAGTATACCATCCCTTCTCATCTCTATAGCTTCCGCTCTGTGGCCGCACGCCATTTGTAAAAGGTCTGTGGATACCTTATGAAAGTCACCTTTTAGAAAAAAGTCTTCAATCTTTTCGTTTAGCTGGGTAAGAGACGAATCAGGTGCCCTAGACCACGCTATTAGACCGCGTAAACTGTTAAGAAAAACTTCTTTTTGCTTTAAGATACAAAAAGTTATAGCAGCATATGCTTTATCAGAGTGAGCTAAGTGGCGTAAGTTGTCATACGCCTTTACCTCATCGTTTGTTTCGAGCTCTGTAAAGCCCGGCGAATGAACGTATAACTTTTGAGTTTCAGAATAACGTACATCGGACCAGGTACTACTGTCAAAACGTTGAACCTCGTTTAGCATTTTCAAATATTCCTGCGGGGTGGTCGGTACCACCGGATCTTTAAGTTTAGTCTCAATATGAAATTTTAAATTAGGTTCAACATCCGCGTTCGAATTACATGGTAGTAGGGAAACCGGTGCGCCACAGCAATCGTTATAAAGTTCGCGGCTAACATCCGAAATAAATGATACATTATCATTGTCACGGCAATCGTAACTGGCCATATTTTTCCGTAACTGACCTACCTCTTTTGATAATTTTACCAAAAGGCGACGGCTATGCTTCTGTTTTTTGGAACGACGGCGATGTGTTCTCCTTTTCTTTTTCGCATCTCGTGATTCTGAAGAACTCGACGAAGAGGATGAGCTACTACTGTCGCTACTACTCGATGACGACCTCTGCTTACGTAAACGCGATTTACTGGGCTGCGGTATTGTCGACGTACCCGCATTTGCAGACTCATCGTTATCCATCGCAAATAATTAATCCGTAACCACTAAAATGTGTGAACACTGCAGATGAAAATGGCACAAAAATAATAAAAGTTGAAGGTAGAAAATTTTCATCGAACTACTAACAGAATGTTGGTAGTCGATGTAATATTATAAGCGAACGGTAAAACCGTTTATATATATATATTAAAATATTTGTGCAACTTACGTGCTTGGTTGTGAACTGTTAAGTAGGTATGTATTACACTAGGTATAATAATAGCACTTTTAGGAGCACAACTTATCTCAACGGGAAATTTCACGCCAATGAAGGACAGGCACGCTGCTACCTACCGGTAGCGGAGCGCCCCACCACGCCAGGTGTAACAAGGAGGTGCGAAAGAGACGGCGATATAAGGTAGAAAGAGAGGTAAAATACAACGGGAAGCGGATATGCCTATCTCAATATAATAAGCTTCTAATAACGGTCAAGTCGTTTAATAGCATATTTGAATATTATTTTGTTTTTTCTAATGTCTTTATCATTCATGTATTCATTAATAGAATAGTAGGCTTTATTAATTAATAAAATTTTCAAATGTTTTGTAAATAATTTGTTATTCGTTTCATTCTTTATAGAATCGGGTAGTGCGTTGTGTATTTTGATGGCCATAACAAAGGGACTTGCAGAGTGTAAGGTCATTCGTGAAGTTGGGAGCATCAGCATGTTCTTGTGTCTTACCGATATGTTTACATGTAAGTCACCCCGCCTTGTGAAGAAGCTAGCATACTTACGTGTAAATTTACAGATTTCCAGAATGTAGATACATGGTAAGGTGAGTATTTTATGTTTTATGAAGAAGGGTTTAGGGTATTGCCACGAGTAATTTAAATCCATTGCACACGCTCCAAGAAAAGACTTTTGTCACACACTATGTCGCACCGAGTCGCTCTCTCTCTTACTTAATGCAGAGGAGAGAATGAGACAAAATATATTTATCTCGCGTTTTGTCTTGACAGTGCTAAGAGTCATGGGAAGAAAAATCTCTACTGACACTAAGCAATACTAAGCAATACCTATATTGCCTTACCAGGGGGCTTACCACGACCTCTTATCGCGATTCAATTATAGGAACGTTTTAACGTTTCAGCGACTTTTCGTGCAATGACGTACCTTATTGTCATGACAATAAGAAACGTCATTGCACAAAAAGTCGCTGAAACGTTAAAACAATACTGCTATAAGAGGTGGTGGTAGGGCCCCTGTATTGCTTGTCAAGCGGTTGTGTCATGAAGGATAAATGCTAAAATAATGGTAGAGGGGCAGACTTAAAAGACCAATATTTTACAGTAAGTACGTATATTCATAATAAAACATGATTAGAGAACGTTACAAAGGTTACACTTGCAGTGTGATTGAATGGGACACATTAATAGTGAATCAAAATAATATCTGAGAGAGTGAAAAGTTTGGCGCTCCTTCAAAAGATGGACTGATAAGGGAAAACTAGACATACAAAATTAATCAGGTTTCTAAATACTTCTAATCAATCATAGTCTTTCGACTGTTGTAGTACCTACGCTTTTAGCAAGTATTAAAGTTGTTTTTATTTGTTTTTCAATAATTTTAATTCAATCTATTTTCTATGAGTGATCATGTTTTTGTTATTCTTTAGTCAATAAAACTGAATGAATTGGAACCAGAATCATGGAACCAGAACCATAAAACAACATTATTCATGATGAACGGATCAAATTTATGTTACGTTTGACATATAAAGCTGTCATTTTACTCCACTGAATTATGAAACTGACATACCGCGCCGATAAATAAGAAAATTAAACATTTTAAAACCCCTGTACGAAACTAAAATAATTAGTAGAACTGTTTAATCAAATAAAGCTAAGAATATTGAGAGTGGAACAAAAGGCTAGTTTTAATTACTTATGACTAAAAAATATTTCTTCTAGGTAGGTTACTACCTAAAGAAATAAATCTCATAGGTACTAATTCTAAATGTATTTGTTAATTGGACAATTGTAACGATAATAGCATTTTTGAATACAATCTTTTTTCAAGGAAGCTTCCATTTTGCCATCGCACCGATATTTATCACAGGACAGGCCTAGCCTAGTGTGGAAGGTTTCCAGAAATTAAGTGCACAATTTATGTATCTTTTCTTATGGAAAATAAACTATTTTTTTTTTTTTTTTTAAATACCCTGCGTCGCGTCTATGCATTTCGCTGCACACGACTGAGCCCAACCTTCAATGCACGGAATTTTCACCGGCCACCGCCGCTGTCTTAGGAATTTCAGACTGTCAGTCGGGTCAGTCAGTTCTGTGTCAGGTTCGATGTCATCATCTTTGTCAGAAGTGACGCTATGACGCCCCGAAACATTGAAGAGTCCTACATCTGTGCCTTCATTATTCTGTGAATTAAGAAGAGAATTGAAAAGTTTAAAACGAGAGAACTGTTATTTTTTATTGGAACGAATTCCTAAACTTGGAATTGCCTGGTAGAAATCGTCACGTAAGGAAAAAGCGTTACGCGCTCTCGATACGTTCTGTTCCGTCTGGCGTAGTTCCAATATTATGACATAAATATACCTAAAGGTGGGAACTGACCGGTGTTACGGGTCGTAATGTAACATGTAACATGAACGCTACGTCGTGTCCTTAAATCGTTCTAGTTGCTCGCGTGTTCGGTGCTCTTTTCCAAGTAGGTACTGACTGCACGAATGCTCGCGTTGTAGCATGTGACCAATAAATGTCAATTGAACTATTTTTAATGTTTTTTTTTGCGCCAACGCGAGCCCGAGCGAAAAAAGAAGATAAGGGGCGAGGAACTTTGTTTTTATTTATTTCTATCGAACATATATTTGAAAAAATCATGTATACCTATAGTTCGTTTTTTTATACTTGTCCTATTTTGTAAGCAAAGATGGCGTCCAGAGGGGCGATTGCGTAACTTTTTTGTCAATGTTTCAATTGGTTTCGTTCATCCTGTGTCAATTATATACGAAGGCGCTATCAAATGTAGGTACTTTTGTTTAGCAGTCCTTTCAGTACAAACTGAATCCGAGCTTTATTAAGTACATATGAAGGTACAGAATCAAAGTCTTTTGTCACTACTCAAAGCTAACCGTGACAAGACAAAACGCGAGATAAATAGATCTTGTCTTTCTCTCCGATGCATTAAGAAAGAGAGAGAGCGACTCGGTGCGACATAATACGTGGCAAAAGTCTTGTCTTATCGTGTGCACTAACCCCACTAGTTTATAAAAATACCACCGAATAAAACGGAACTCCAAATTGAGAGCTGCTAAAATAGTGGGTTTCAGAAGGCTCGCGTGCCGCGCGTGGCTGCTCGGGCACATGCCGCGCGCGACGCCTTAGTCGCATGCTGGGACGATCCAAAGGACGAGCCCACGTACACTCCCTTCAGACACCCCCCCTCAACAAACCCTCAAGCCTCAAGAAACAGACCCTTCTCTGTCGGGAAGTATAACATTGTCGTTCTGTCTCATGACTCAAACTAGGCGAGGCTAAAATTGTTGTACTATTGCTAAGAGACATGAGACCCAGATAAGTGTGGCAGGAAATGGTCGGGTAGGGGTTGAGAAGCTTATCATAATTCAGCTGAATTTCATAGCTGAAACCTCATCCGAAATGGAAATTAAAGGTTGGCACTCATCTATCAACTCGACACCCGACCAGCATCGCCTCGCCGCTCGGCGTCCACTCGTTGTCGACAGGTGGTCCGCGGGCGGACGCTGCTTTTACACCATAAACGTCACGTGATCAACCAGTGGACCGCGCGTGGACAACGAGTGAACACCGCGTGGTCAGCGCGTGGTCGACTTATTTCCGGTTCAGTAAGTGGATGCCGACCGATGAGGCGGTGCTGGTCGGGTGCCGACCTTAAGACGTTACACATAATGTTATAAATGTGAAAGTAACACTGTCTGTCTGTCTGTTACATTTTCACGACAAAACCGCTATACCAATTTTGATGTATACCTAGAGATTAGCAGGACCTTGGAGAAGGAGATAGGCTACTTATTGTTCCTAAATAAAATTTGAAGGAGTGAAATATGGAATGAAAGTTTTTATGGGAGACTGATCATATTCTCATGTTTAGTATTTTAGGATAAAAAGTATAGGTTACCTAATAAAGTTGTTTACAATAAACAAATACTTACATTTACCAAAATGACGGCCACCATTGGTGGTGAGGCTTCTTCTGAAAATTCTTCTGAAGTGCTGCCATCCTGGCCCAAATCTAGATGTAAACCAGTCCTTGCTATGGGTTTCTCTTGGCCTGCGATCTACAATCAAACAATCAATCAGAGCCAAATACTAGAGGAGTGGGATGTTAAAAGGACTTGTCTAACTGCTCTTGTCTATATTATTATTACTTATGTTAGCTACATATTGCAACATCAAACTTAGTACAGAAGTTTTATTACATGATAAAAGGATTGTTTTAAACATCAAACTTAGTACAGAAGTTTTATTAAATGATAAAACTATAACACTCACAGAATTTGCAGCACAAAAAGTGACAATAACAGTCAAAAGTAAATACATTTCAACGTATAGGTACGCAAAGACTTGGATTCTGACTGAAAATAACTTTTTTCCAATTATCTTTCCATTAATTAGCTTCGATTTTATGCGCATGAGTTGGTTTAATCGATAACGTATTTCTATTAAAGAGTAACAAAGGCACAGCTGATTGTGACACGCGTGACTAAATTGAAGGCAATTTATTTCTGATTGAGCTGTCTGGATAATGCCTAATTAGCAATAGGTTTTCTTTATTCAAAATTTATTCATGTAAGTTAAATGTCAAAAAAATCGTAAAAAAAAAACATATTTTAGCGTTACCACCGGTTCGTAATGTTGCTTCCATTGAGAAGAGCCGGCAAAAAACTCAATGGTTACTCTTTTCAAAAGAAAAATAATAATTGTATACATTTTCAAACGGCAACGTTATGTGAGCAGGCAGGCATTAACACATTGTGAATAATACAGAACAAAATACAGAATTAAGTATTTAAACAAAAGAAAGATAGCCTAGACAGCTGTGCATGCCTACCAGAGTTGGGCAAAATTTTATTGCAATTAATTAATTGCAAATTGCATGGAGTGTCAAAATTAACAATTAATTTTGATTTGTTTGTCAATCGCGAACAAACCACAATTAATTGTTAATTGTGACGTCACCTGCAATTTGCAATTAATTAATTGCAATTAAATTTTGCCCAACTCTGATGCCTACTCCCACTTTACACATTGGTACTTAAATAATGCTTGTCAATGGCTAGGCCGTACTCAGATAACTATATTGGTGGTACAGCCAAGCTGTAAGCGACCCCTTGGCGCAGTGGTATGAGCGTTGGCCGCTCGGCTCACTGCATCGGGAGGTTGCGGGTTCGATACCCGCCAGAGGCAAATTTCGGAAACGGCCTTTTCGTGATTTGTCCTAGTCTGGGTGTCACTGGTCCATTGTATGTTATCCATAGTGCAAGCGTTGCTTAGTTTGGGACCATACTGTTGGTGTGCAAGTCTGGCGATATTTCTTTATTTATATAATTGACTGCAGCTCATATGGGCTTGCTCGATTGGAGTGTTAGCACTCTCTCACAGAAGATTGGAGTAAATTAGTTATTACAGCTGTTACGATGAGTGGGAGAGCCAGAAGCCCAACACCACACTCTCCCATCCCTCTGTCCCATTTCCCTTCAGGTCGCCAACGTGCGAGTGATGCCTATGGTATTGCAAGCATCTATAGGCTATGGTAACTGCCTAACCTACATAAAAATATAAATTATAAGTAGGTACGGTCAGCAACATAAGTCCCTGAACATTCTCCGTTTTTCAAATTGCTTGTACCCTTTTGTTTTGCATCAAGTCAATTATTTTACTTCATTTTAACAAAATTTAGACATGCTGCTCATGTTTGGTTTTGAAAATGTTCAATAATGTTTGTAAAGATCATTATCGATTTGAAAAATTGAGAATGTTCAGCGACTTCTGTTGCTGACTGTACCTATTTGTATATGTATAGAAATGACATTACAAGTAGATCAGAAGACCACGTGACTTATGTCATTTCTATAGATGGAGCGTAGCGATTTGTAGAAACGCTGGTAGGCGAAGCGACTTGTCTAGAGACGCTGGTCAAATAAGCAAACAAATTACAATTTAAACTTTAATATGTATCTACGAACAATCACTGACGCTGCTATCGCTATATTTTCGTTAAGGCGAGAAATCTCTGTGGCAACTGAAATTGCAGTGTTTTTTTATAGCCCTCTTAACTTTGCTAGTGCATTTGAATCTCTTGCAAAGTCTCGAAAACGCTTCTTTGCAAGACTTCGTACAAACTTTACCAGCCTTCTTCTGGCATGAGTTGTGCAACTTTCTTCTGTAGTACTTGTGTGGTATTTCACTATTACTATTGGAAACTAAATTGTTGTTTGATGAATTGTTATTCTGAAAATATTTATTACTGTGACATAAAAGATAAGAAGGCGTTGAGTCTGTTAACCATTGCGAAACCACTGGACTATTATCTTCGTGAATTCTTCTTTGTGAATCGTACCCAGGTAGCAAATCTTCGTCATAAAGACGTACGTTTACGTAACTGACCCTAAATTGACCTTAGATTGACGTATTTTTTTCGTCACCGACCTTATTTGCTACCGAAATTTGTGGCGGTTGGCATTTTATCGCCGGACGACTGACCGACAACATGTCGACTAAGGATTTTCGATTTATAATAAAGAATTCACGAAGCTAATATTAGAGACCAGTTTCGCAATGGTAAATTGTTAAGCGATTCGGGAGGCCTGCAAATCGTTATGATGGTCAAGATGGTCGGAAGGTGACATAGAAATAAATCTTTGCGTAATAGCCGGTAACAGAAGGGTATAGCAAAGGGGCCATCCATAAATTATGTCACACGAATTTCATGATTTTTAGACCCCTCCCCCCTTGTCACAGCTGGTCACATTTGCGAGACCCCCCTACTCCTTGTGTGAAGTCACATATTTATAAAATTTTCTGAATTTTTAAAAATTTTCGTAAAAATTCAAATTTCGGGTTAATACTTAGGTACTTACTATAGGTATATTATATTTTTAAATGTGACGTCACAAAACTTAGGACCCCTCCCACCCCCTTGTCACACAATGTCACAATTCGTCGACCCCCTCCCCCCCTTTACGTCTGACGTAATTTAAGGATGGCCCCAAAGACAAAGTAAGGATGCTTAGGCACCTTGACTAATTAGAGACATATAGGGCCATAGCACACGCGATAGCCATGGCGACGTCGCCAGCTACCGTAGCCAATTCGTATTGAAATGTATGGGAGGTAACACACCTGGCGACGGACTGGCGATGTCGCCAGTCAATACAAATTGTTTGGCTACGGTGGCTGGCGACGTCACCATGGCGTCTTGGTCTGTTATGGCTCTAAGATCCCCGGTAAAATGTCTAAGGGTTTCAAATATAAAGAAGAAAGAAAAGAAAGAAAAAACATTTATTCGACACAACACGCAAGACATAGAACATAAACAAATAAAGCAGTGTAGCGACACATAAAATTGCATGTCAGCGAAATTAACTTTAAGCGCCCGACTGGACCATTGTAACGCCAGTCCGATCCCTAGCCTCTGCGGAAGCGCATTGTACGCCCGGTAGGTATAACCAAACTGTACTGTGAATTAATTTAAGTATTTTGGAAAATTAAAACACAAAGTTTTACCTCCCAAACCAAGTTTGATTTAAACATTCCCGGTTACGACTGATACAGGAAAGACTTATAATAAATAGCAAAAACAGAAACAAAAATAAAAAGAGGTCAATGCGAACTGCGCCGAAAAGGAATCTGGTTTAGCATGTGCTTGAGGGAACCGAGACCCCCCAGCGCTTATTTTCAGCCAAACCCTCCTCAATGGCTCATACGTACAAAGCACTGGCTACCCAATAGAAAAGAAAGAAATAAGCAAACAAATAACAATTTCAACTTTAATATCTACGAACAATCACTGTCGCTGCTGTCGCTACTATCGCTACTGCTATCGCTATATTTTCTAGAAGATGAGAAATCTTTTTGGCAACTGGATTTGCAGTGTTTTTTTATAGCCTTCTTAGCTTTGCTAGTGCATTTGAATCTCTTGCAAAGTCTCGAAAACGCATCTTTGCAAGACTTCGCACACATTTTACTAGCCTTCTTTTGGCATGCCTTGTGCCACTTTCTTCTGTAATATTTGTGTGGTATTTCGTCTGTCTGTTTGTTTAGATTACCGTTGCTGTTGAAAACTAAGGTGTTGTTTGATGAATTGTTATTCTGTAAATTTATATTTATTACTGTGACTGTGAGGGCAAACATCGTGAGGAAACGTACCTATCCCTCGGGATTAGGTAATAGTCAGTTCCTGTATACACGGCAACCAGGTTCACCACCTGTCACGTTGGGTTCTGACTATCTGGTGAAACGTGGGCTTTGAGTTGGTTAATACCTCCACAATGTGGTGGTGTATGGCCACTCAAGCCTCTGACTACCCCCGAATGGGGATACAACTCGTGACGTTACATTTCATTTTTTATTTATTCGGGCGTTATTATTTTTATTAGGCGATATATATTATTATACAACTTGCACGTGTGCGGGAGGAATGCTTGCGATGCACGTACATATAAGTACGTTTTTTATACTTGTCCTATTTGGTAAGTAAAGATGGCGTCCAGCGGGGCGATTGCGTAACTTTTTGTCAATTTTTCAATTGGTTTCGTATCTAATTGACACAGGATGAACGAAACCAATTGAAACATTGACAAAAAGTTACGCAATCGCCCCGCTGGACGCCATCTTTGCTTACCAAATAGGACAAGTATAAAAAAAACGTACTATACATTTGTGGTAACTTTACAAAATGCTGTCATGACTTACGTTTGGAACAATAATTATAAGAATAACATGCTGCTTCGGCTTCGTTTCATATCTATGCCAAAAATGTTTGCTTCTCAAACTATCTGAAGGCATATCATCTTGTAGACTGTGCCATTTATGTAATACATTATATCTATTCTCATTTAACTTCGCAACAGACTTCAATAAACTAGCGAATCTGTTTCTCGTTGTGTTATTGTTGAAAAATACTTTAAACGACTCTTCCGAAGATATATCATTGTTACAATCTAAAATAAACATTAAAAAATAAAAGATTAGCGCTGCGGTTTAACAATCTATACTAATATATAAAGAGGGAAATGCTGACTGACTGACTGACTGACTGACTGACTGACTCATCAACGCCGAGCCGAAACTACTGAAGTTAGAGACATGAAACTTGGAAAGTAGATGTATTTTGTGACGTAGACAAGCAATAAGAAGCGATTTTAGAAAATTCAACCCCTAAGGGGGTTAAATAGGGGATGAAAGTTTGTATGCAAATTCGTCATTTTTCAAGTTAGAATTATGAAAATTTGTGTTGAGGTGTCTTTTTAAAAATAAAAAATATGGTTTTCGTCGTTTTTGAATATTCAACCCCTAAGGTGGTAAAATAGGGGATGAAAGTTAGTTGGGAAGTTTGTATAGATGTTCGTCATTTTTGAAGTTAGAATTATGAAAATTGGTATTTAGGTTCCTTTTTAAAAATAAAAAACTTGAATTGCTGCGTTTTTGAAAATTCAACCCCTAAGGGGGTAAAATAGGGGACGAAAGTTTGTATGTAAGTTCGTCATTTCTTAGGTTAGCATAATGAAAATTTGTGTTTAGGTTTCGTTATACGTATTAAAAATAATAATGTCAGCTTTTTTAAGAATTTAAACCCTAAGGGGTTAAAATGGGGGGGGGGGAAGTTTGTATGGAAGTTCGTCATTTTCTGAAATTGGAATTACAAAAATTGGTCATTAGGTGACTTTTGAGAGATAAACAATATTAATTTCAGGGTTTTTGAAAATTCATCCCCTAAGGGTGTAAAATAGGGGATGAAAGTTTGTATGGAAGTTCGTCATTTTTGTAGTTAGAATTATGAAAATTGGTGATTAGATGTCTTTAAAAAAAAATAGAGTTATTGAAAATTATACAGCGATACGGGATACGCGATACGCGATACGGGATACGGGATACGCGATACGGGATACGGGATACGGGATACGGGATACGGGATACGGGATACGGGATACGGGATACGGGATACGGGATACGGGATACGGGATACGGGATACGGGATACGGGATACGGGATACGAGATACATAATCAGGGATATGAGATACGGGATCCAGGATATCCAGGATACGGGATTTGGGTTCTAGCAAACGGAAACGGATTTTTATTAATTTATATCCTGCGCGGACGAAGTCGCGGGCAAAAGCTATATACTATAAAAATACCGGCCTAGTGCGTATCGGACTCGCACATAAAGGATTCTGTACCACTATAGAATAAAAACGTAAATCTTTTAAAACTTTATTTTATTTTTAGTTATAGTTGTTGTAGCGGCAACAGAAATACACATTCTATGAAAATTTCAACTCTCTACCTATTACGGTTCGTGAAATACAGCCCGGTGGCAGACGGGTGGACAGCAGAGGTTTAATAGGGTTCCGTTGGCACCCTTTGGGTACGGAACCGTAAAAATATAAGATACATACTCACATACAGTGCAGAATAAAGTTAATAAAACAGTCAAAATCATAATTTCTTTTGGTTTCTCGACATTACTAATTTTTTTTCCACTGAAACATAAAATTAAATTTAATCGCACTAAGTCATTTCGTTGCGAAATTCAAATGGTTAATATGCGTGACCACATAAATATATACTTCTCTTTATTACCCGACTACGGCGGAGGGTTATTAATGTATGAAATCGAATTTCATAATACTAACACGAATTTGCTTGAAACCTAGTAGCAAATCTTCGTCATAAAGACGTACGTTTACGTTACTGACCCTAAGAGCACGGCTCCACTAGTGCGCTGCGCTGCGTCGTCGCAACGGATCAAAGGGTCGACGGGCGAGAGACGAAGCGGGGAAAGGTGATGCGCCAGTACAAAATCTTGCGACGACGCAACGCAACGCGCTAATGGAGCCCGGCCCTAAATTGACCATACGGCCGGGCCGTTAGATTGACGTCTATTTTTCGTCGCCGACCTTATCTGCCACCTGGGAAGTATTTTTTAAATCACCTGAGATGAGATTTACTCATCTCATCCCGTGGGTGTCGTAAGAGGCGACTAAGGGATTCACCAGAGGATGGGCAGCAACGTCCTCCGAGTACGTATTCTACATACTGCGATCGCCAACCGTTCTGCCAAGCGTGGCGATTATGGCAGGAAGGGAGGGGTTTGCCACTCATCACATCTTTAATAGCTACTTTAAGCCGATTTTCCGTGAGAGGGTAGAAAAATTCAAATTCCAAGCGTACCTACCATGGACCAATTACTAAGGGGACTGGCCCTAATCAACTCGGCCGAGTGGTCGGCCTAGTACTAACATCGACATAAACCGAAGCGAGTAGTTCAACAATTTACCGGTAGATAGAACAATGAAAATGAATAAACAATGACCACGTTTCTTTTCATACATATATCTAATAAGGGCACCTCTTTCTTTAGTCTTTACTCTGTGGTACCTACGAAGTCGCTAAGCTAATCCTTAAACATTTGAGTACCTAGTCTTTCAGTATTCAGCCATGGGTATAACAAAATGTACCACAACAAAGCCATTAAATACTTAATTATTTCATTAACAATATCCATGTTTTCGATGTTTCAATCAAAATAACAAATTGGTACACGCGTCGCTAGCTATGCGTCATGAAAGTTGCTATTTGACGTATGTTATTATTGTTTAGCTCGTGCATTTAGTAGTATGATAAATTGTATAGAGGAATCATGAAATTTTTAGTTTATTTTGTCGTGTTTTATATTAAGGTAAGTGCGTATAGGCGTACCGAGGCAGTTAAACCCTGTGCCTCGGTAAGAGGCAGATCCCTGCTCGTTTTTTTTTTATGGGACAAGTGGCAAAAAAGCGTTCGGCCCGCCTGAATGTTAAGCAGTTACCGTAGTTTATAGATGCTTACAATAGCAAAGGCATTGCACGTTGCCGACCTGAAGGGGAGTGAAACAAAGGGAGGGGAAGAAGATGGGAGGAGTAGGTTCGTTCTCAGATTTTGACAATAATATTCTACGGAAATGTGTCAAAATATGATTCCCGAACGAAATAGGTAGGTAGGCTTTCGTACCGGGTTTGTAAAGCTAGGTCTAAGCTATGGTTTCCTCCGACAGCAGTTCCGTCATATAGCGGCCGTAATCGACGTCAATAGAACATTGGCTGTGTAAACAACGGTGTCCAATACCGCTCTCTAGGAGACCGCACCATTTTGTTTACATAACCAACGTTCTAGTGACGGCCGCTAAATGACGGTACTGCTTAGGTACCTACCGAGGAACCGCTTTAGGCCGGGGCCGCATTGGTAAAGCGATCACGATGCTGAGATACGAGTTATCACTCAAGCATGCAAGCGTATAGCGCACTCTGGTGTTATGTAAATGCAACAATTCACGAATGAAATGTGTGCATTCGTGAGGATTTGAACTAGAGTTGACTGAAATTGAGTAGCCGACGTTTCGACCACTGAGCTACGTGATCGAGTAAGAGCCATAACACCGGGATGCCAGACGACGTCGTCAGCCACCGTAGCCAACTAATTCGTATTGAAATGTATGACAGGTAACACAACTGGCTATTACTATTTCAATACTAATTAGTTGGCCACGTATCCAAACAATTTGTATGGACTGGTTACCTCTCATACATTTCAATACGAATAGTTGGCTACGGTGGCTGGCGACGTCGCCATGGCGTCCCGGTGTGTTATGGCCCTAATAGTCTTAACGAAAATTTGCTTCTCTAGCTTGAGTAACGTAGATACTACTGCCATCTATTGACGTGTAAATCAAACTCCGAACTGAGCAAAAGTTCTAAGTTATATGGCAATGAATTAGCAGTGTAATAGGTACCCTTATGTATAAATTACAGGTTGTAATAGCAGATGAAACCTTTTCAGACAATGAGATCAAAACCTTGTTCGCTAACCTTCTTAATTCTATAGTGGAGTTGAACGAGCAGCGAATGAGCGTGATGGAGCATCTCACTCTATTGCAAGGCTACGACGTATTGTCTCAAACCGCGTTCAGGGCGCCTACTCGCTTACAAACGAAAACGATATTGCGGACGAAATTCGCGTATTTCCTACTACGTTTCTCGTTGATTCTAACATTTCTTACGAACGAAAATTGTTTGACGGCTTCGTCGTCGCCGAATCTAAACGTTAAACAATTTTCGTTCGTAGGAAATGTTGGAATCAATGCGAAACGTAGTAGGAAATACGCGAATTTCGTCCGAAATTTCGTTTTCGTTTGTAAGCGAGTAGGCCCCCAGGAATGGGGTACTCCCATCAGAACCTTCAGAGTATTCTATAGACACTGATAATGATCATTTTAATTCTCAAGTAAGTTACTACACGATTAAAATAAGAATGGGACCGGCCTAGTGCCATATTGTGACGTCACAACTGGTATTGTTATGGCTCTCGACTAACTTCAGTCATAAGTAGGCACAGTACTTTATATGAGGGAAGTTAGCTATATTAGTTAGTTATATTTCCTTATCTATTCTTTTTTTTTTATGGTATGACATAAATAATTTGTAAAAACCATTGCTGTAACCTATCCTTTTTTTTTCAGGAAAATGTGCTCGACTCAGGGATGAGGAAAGATGAAAATTAAAGTAATTTGTAGCTTTGTAATTTTTTAATATAAGACCTTGATTAAACATTTTCTCAATCTGACAAATTTTATTTTACTTAGACAAATATAACTTAATACAAGAGTTAATAAGACCCATATTCTTAAGACATGGGAGTAATGCCTTACAAGTTTTCAATGCATAACTTATTAGGTACTAATTAAATTGTGTATATACTGCTTAATCTCAACCTTAAATTAAGTACTTACAATAACACATAATTACAATAAGAGGGCGTCCATAAATAACGTGAGGTGATTTTTTGCGATTTTCGACTCTCCTTCCCCCTTGGTGAGATGTCGTGAGATTTTGCTCGACCCCGTCCCTCCCCTTCTAATCTCACGTAAGATTTTTCAAAAGCCATATTCTAATGAAGAAACATGATTTACTTAATTTAACCCATTTTTCTCACAATTTTACACTGTTTCTTGCGGTTAATAAAAACTACGTGAGATTTGCCGAGGCCTCCCTCTCCCCCACGTGAGATTTGGTGAGATTTGGATCGATCCCCCCTAAGTACCAGCATATCATAAAGACTAAATACATCAGACATTTGCTGTGGCCTTAAACATGGATACCTAGTTCATCGCACACATCTATCTCACTTCATTGTATTAAATCAGACCGAGACAGAGTGAGGAATAGCCAATGTATAGTCCATAAGCCAATGTTGGTGTCTGGAATAACAACACCCAATTCAGTGTTGGCCTATCTCGGGCCAGTGCATATAGTGTGTGGGGGACGGGTCGGGGAGCCAGTCACCCATGGTACTGTTTCAGCGGTCTGGAAGAAGACCGGGGTTGCACCAGGCCGTCAGGAGGCTTGGTATAAGCTGGGCCGTGGTCTAGGCGTCACCGTGCATAACTAGTGCGATCCCGTAGTGCCCTTCAAAGGGTGGAAGATGGTACACTGTTGGTTTTTACTGCGGTAAAGCAGTACTCTGCCAACAACTCCCAGATACCCCTCCCACCTCCCCCAAGGCGGGGAACCATAGAGGGCTTTCCAACATTTAAAAAAGTGCTTATGCTGTCTACACATTATCAGACTTGTAGTGACTACACTTAGCTGATGGTATCTTGGCCCCAATGTAATAGCGAGTAAAGTCTATTGTACACTGTATGGAAAATGTTATGTTGAGCTCTGTCTGTAGTTTTTAGTGTCCAATATCTTCTTGCCACACATTGCACAGATTCCTTTCTTGTACGCGCATGCTTGGCAGTAGTGTGACCCCACTTGATGGACTTTTGTTCTGCATATTCTGTAAAATAAATAATATAAATATAAATAAATATTGCCACACAGCAACTGTATGGCCTATGTTGTTATGGCTACCATTTATTTTTAAATTTAATTTAATTTTTTGTATTTGTTGTTGTAGCAGCAACAGAAATACACATTCTGTGAAAATTTCAAGTCTCTACCTATTACGGTTCGTGAGATACAGCCCGCTGACAGACGGACGGACAGCGTAGGCTTAGTAATAGGATCCCGTTGGTTCCCGTTGGGTACGGAACCCTAAAAACAAGAAACCTCTCAGTCTGCTTGCTTTTTGTGCAACAGTATGCTATCCAGTTATTTGTATATTTCCATGGGCTACTATGCTGAAACTATCAGCTATTTATTGCACACTGTAGTATGTAGAGAGCTAGATAAAGCTGAATATTCACCTGCATTCTTGGAACTTGGTAGTGTATGGGTTGAATCGCCCCTTTTTCGCGGTCAATGCCTTGTTTTCGCCAACTTTCCTCCCGCCAGACTCCACGGTGTTCCTAGCGCCTGTCTTCCACGGGTCCGGAGTTATCACCCGGCCGAGTTTCTTTTCACATTTCTCGCAAACCATTTTGAAGTGGGGAATGAATTTGATAATAACCTCAAAAGATTTACTATTGATTAACTATTTGATTATCGTCTTGTATTGTTTGCTTCTATGAGTCCATATAGTAAATTCGTACCTTACCTATCTAATAATGCCCATTTTCTTTGAAATTTGAGAGTAGGTACCTATAAACTCAATTTTTTGACTTTCTTACAAAGTAAAGCATTACATTTTTACAAACAAAACAAGCAAAATGTCATGTCGTCAATGTCGCTGTGAATGACGTGATGACGTCAATATTTGACAGCTCCTGCAGAACCATAGAGACAAGTTGGTGATATTCTCGTAATACTAACCGATTATCATGCTTGTTTTATGCAGTTTCATGTATTAAAACTGGAACGCGATAACAGCTCAACTAGCGACATCTAGCGTATGTAGCCTACACTATTTTTTTAGTGTATTCTATTCCCTACGAGATGGCGCTTATTTACAAGATAAATTATGATATAGGAAATGGGTAAAATAATTCAAAAATTGGGTTTGAATTTTCTTTATTGTTTAGTTTACATTTTTTATGTGATATTTTGTCCTAATAACCTGAAAGGATTAATCGAAATAATTAATCTTCTAATTTTTCAACTTTTTAGGACCTCTGAGAACGTCTTCGTTCATCATAAACATCGTCGTCTTCTTCAGTACCTGAATCGGAATACGATTGATTTGGTTCCGTATTGGACTCCGAACCGGACTCAGAACCGGTCTCACTCTCACTTTCATCGGAATACTTTTCTGATTTAAAACCATTAAGTCCATTATTAGTATCTTGCGAATTATCTAAATAAAAATGACCATCATGGTAATTGAAAACCAATATGTCTTTCGCAGACGGTACATTATTAATATTTACAACTGATTTACCAACATTCTTATTCTCTTTATTTAGAATATCATAAAGCTTTAAAAGTGGTTTGCCTTCATCATTATCAATAATAACTTCTGTGGGTTTAAAATTAATAAGATAATGTTTGAGTGCTTTTAAAATTTCAATTTCATTATCAGTCACGTTAAGATTGATTTCCTTATGAAAAGAGTCTTCATCAGGTATTTTGCTTTTAATAACGAATTGTGTTTGATATATATCAACTTTTGGATGTTTTATATGATACGTATCAACGTATCCTGTTTTATCATACGAATTGCGTGCTTGGTTGAAATTTGATCGAATTTCACCCATCGATCGAAAGTCAATAGATCTCTTTGAAATTTTCTTGAATCGTTTATTTAAGAATCCAGGTTCATTAAAGCCTGTTGTTTGTTTATCATTATTATTTGAGAAATTTAATAATCCAAGGATTTTCTTTTTGATATTTTGTTCATTCTCATTTTCTTGTAAATTTCGCTGTAATAAATCCTCATAAAGTAAATGATAGAGGTTTACATTATCTTCTTGCTGATATGGATGTGTGTTGTATTTTATTGTTTTAGGAGTAGTTGCGTAATAATTTGCTTCTGCTGGTGTAACATATATATTGTTTTTCCAATTACTATATTGGTTTAAATGTGCCTGTTCGTAAGGATTAGTTATACCATTAAACAATGATGCAGTATCATAGTTACTTGCCTTTGGAATGGTATTTATTTTTTTCATTAGTGGTGGCTGTGGAACTTTATTGCCTGTCAATATTAGGTCTCTGAGTTTTAATAGCAACGTATTAACTCCGTCATTTGTTACATCTTCTTTATTATTCCGTGAGTCATACAAGTTGTTCATCGGATTTTTATGATTTAGCATTGTATTCGTATTGTATTCATTACTTTCTCGAAACTCTTGGAAAATGTTATTGCCTGTTATTTTAAATGGTGATACAAGAGAACTTTCGGAATCACGGTTCAAGTTAGATTGGTAAACTGATTTAATGTTTGATGTTCGTAATGTCGCATCAAATTTACACTCCGAACGATTCATAAATCGTTCTATAACGGATCTGATCGAATTGATAAATTTACGGCTAGCGACTTGCTGGCATTCATGATTACTTCGTAAAAGTGTGGATTCAGCGAATAATGATCGTTGTGGTGTGTTATCTGTATTCTCATCGATATAGTCCCCGTACAAATCGACCACTAGCTTAGCTTTTTGAATTTTACTCATCTGCGAATTCTTGTTAGGCTCTCTTTTCTTTATTGGATGTATTAGATCGCCTGTTCCACCGACTTTCCCATTGATATCATCAGCAGGTGTAACTTTTATTTTATTACTAACAAATATATAATCAGAACCTGGGACTTTTTGTCTCAAAGCTTTGCTTTCGCCGTCGTTACAACTTGCGTTCTCCAAATAATTCTGGTACGCCAAATCAATAGATGTCCGCAGATATTCCTCGTTTAGATTCGAACAATCTTTATTAAAATTGCTGTTCTCTTTCAGTTCTTTTGATATAGCTACGTATATACTCTCAACTGGATTGGTGTTATCATTGATTAATATTTTCTGAATCTTTGAAATTATTTCATCCACAGGATCTACTGACTTGTCTTCTTGAATTTCAGTTTCTGATTTGAAATTGCCAACCGTATCCTTATTATGCTGATGGTCTAAATAAGCTTGTACTATTATGGCTATGTTGTGTAGCGCCTTCTTGCTCGGTGCGTCTGAAGTTGTGAGATACTTTGACACGACGTCCCATAGCTTCTGCAGATTGTCGTTGTATGTCTGGCAAGTGTCCTGGTCGTGTGTGTATCCGCCCTGGGTCAGCAGTCTCCGGCTTCTGTTGCGTGTTCTAGCCTGGATACGTTAGGAAGGCTTTTAATTGTACTTATTTTATTTGTATTATTAATTAAACTAACTATTACTGCCTTTCATGGTCGTAAATTTATTTTATAGGTGTGTCAAATTTAGTTAATTTGATGACAACAGTATTGCTAAGGTTATGTCGTACTTAGAAACTAATTTCTAAGTACCTGCCTCATGAATTGTTTAAAGATGTATAAAAATGCATTATTCAAAATAATAATATTATTATACTTAATGTGTTTAGTCTTACATTGTTATCTCTGAACGGTATCTGGAAAAAATATAACAACATTAAACAATAGTAACTTCCAACTTATGGAATTATACTAGCATTACAAATTTCTTTTGTTCATAGAAATGCTTGGTAAAATCATTGTAAGTAGGCTAAAAATCTCTATAAATTTGGCCGTTAGATTGTAGATAAACTGTAAATATCCAATACAGTTTTTATACTCTTACTAGCTTTAGCCCGCGACTTCGTCCGCGCAGAATTTAAATTGAAAAAATTCGGATCCTGGATCCCATATCCCGGATCCCGTATCCCGGATATCACAGATCCCGTATCCGATATCCCGGATTTCGTATCCCGGATCTCGTTTCCCGGGTCCCGTATCCTGGATCTCGTTGCCCGGATCCTGGATCCCGTTTTCCGGATCCCGTATCCCAGATCCTGGATACCGTTTTCTGGATCCCGTATCCCATATCCCTGATTTTGTATCTCGGATCTCGTTTCCCGGGTCCCGTATCCTGGATCTCGTTGCCTGGATCCCGTATCCTGGATCCTGGATCCCGTTTTCTGGATCCCGTATCCCGGATCCTGGATCCCGGATCCTGGATCCCGTATCCCGGATCCTGGACCCCGTATCCCGGATCCTAGATCCCGTTTTCTGGATCCCGTATCCCATATCCCGGATTTCGTAACCCGGATCTAATTTCCCGGGTCCCGTATCCTGGATCACGTTGCCCGGATCCTGGATCCCTTTTTCCGGATCCCGGATCCCGTATCCCGTATCCCGGATATCACGGATCCCGTATCTCGTATCCCATATCCCGAATCTCGTTACCCGGGTCCCGTATCATGGATCTCGTTGCCCGGATCCTGGATACCGTTTTCCGGATCCCGGATCCCGTATATCCCGGACCCCGTATCCCGTTTCTCAGATTCCGTTTGCTAAATCCCTGATTCCGTATCCCGGATATCGTGAATCCCGAATCAAATATCCTGAATTTCATATCCCGGATCTTGTTTCCTGGGTTCCGTATCCCGGATCTTGTTCCCCAGATCCCAGATTCCGTTTACCGGATCCTGGATCCCATATCCCGGATATCACGGGTCCCGTATTCCATATCCCAGATTTCATACCCCGGATCTCGTTTCCCGGTTCCCGTATCCCGGATCTCATCTTCTGAATCCTGGATCCCGTTTCCCAGATCCCAGCTTCCGTTTGCCGGAGCCTTATCCCGTTTCCTGGATCCCAGATCCCGTATCCTGGATATCGGATCCCGTATCTCGGATATCCCGGATCCCGTATCGTGTTAGCCCGTAAAAGTCCCGTCAAAATCGGTCCAGCCGTTTCAGAGATTAGCCCGAATCGGTAGCACCATACAAACTTTCATTCCCTATTTTACACCCTCAGGGGATGAATTTTCCAAAACGCTAAAATTATTCTTTTTATTTGTAAAAAGAAACCTTGACACCAATTTTCATCATTCTAACTTCAAAAATGACGAATTGCAATACAAACTTTCATCCCTATTTCACCCCCTTAGGGGTTGAATTTTCAAAAACCATAAAATTAATCTTTATCATTATTAAAACACACCTAGTCAGCAATTTTCATAATTCTAACTTCATAAATGACGAACTTCCATACAAACTTTCATTCCCCTATTTTACCCCCCTAGGGGTCGAATTTTCAAAAACCCTGAAATTACTCTTTTTTATTTTTGAAAAGACACCTAATCACCAATTTAAATAATTCTAACTTCAAAAATGACGGAACTTCCATACATACTTTTATCCCCTATTTTACCCCCTTAGGGGTTGAATTTTCAAAAACCCTGAAACCCATATTTTTTTATTTTTGAAAAGACACCTAATCAGCAATTTTCATAATTCTAACTTCAAAAATGACGAACTTCTATACAAACTTTCATCCCCTATTTCACCCCCTTAGGGGTTGAATTTCAAAAAACCCTTTCTTAGTACACCTCTACACATCAAGACAAACCTACCCTCCAAATTTCAAGTCTCTACGATCAGCGGTTTAGGCTGTGCGTTGTCTGTCAGTCAGTCAATCAGGACTTTGATTCTTATATATTTAGACTAGCTTTTGCCCGCGACTTCGTCCGCGTAGACTTCAAAATAAAAAAAAACCGGGCAAGTGACTTAAGACTTTTTAGTGCTTTTTAGTGCGCCAGGGTTTTTTAAGTCAGTATTTGCTTTTTTATAAAAATAATTTTATTTCACGATTTTTATTGGAGCCATACAAACTTTATCACGGTACCTAATTCGGTGAATGCGTGTTTTGGTAGGTAGGTATATAGAGCCAAAATTCCAAATCCCCTCCCCTTCTCCACCCCTTTTCCTCCCCTCTCTTCCTTCTGCTCCCTCCCCCTCCATTTCCCTTTCCCTTTCCCCTCCCCCTTCCACTTCCCCCTACCTTACGTCTTCCCCTTCCTCCCTCACCTACCCTATGCATACTAAGTTTCAAGTCAATCGGGTACAAACATATTTTTCTGCCGTACATTTCTACCTTTAGTTTCCCCCTTTTGGGTGTTGATTTACGAAATGATTTTTTATGGGATCAAACTGAAGTAGTACCTAC